>OX402055.1:20032041-22480429 GCA_947859365.1 Archips crataeganus
TACAAAATCAGTTAATACATAGCTGGAAAGCACACGTTTTTTGTATTAATAATCAATAGAGAAGGGGACTTGTGACCGGGTTTTTTAGTCCGTGCAAGTCGGACACTGTCTGGGCCCTCCATTCCCAGTTCGTCCGAAGGGATTTTTCCCGAGCACAAGTCACTCTTCCTACCCTAAAGTAAAAAATAGCAAAGACTTCGCGTCTTTGGCCCCTCTGGCGACTCATTCAAAAAAAAAAATACATAGCTGGAATAAAATTTCGTACCAGATGTGCTAAATAAGTGCAATAAACGTGTTTTTTTTTCAAATCCCACACAAAACAAATCTAGACTTAGAGTAAAATTGTGGAATACAGTTTCTCGAAATTGGGCCTGTCTTAAACAATCACATGCCTGACTTCAATATTCATTTTTTCATTTAATTCACTACTTTTTCAAAATTAATTATTTCGATTGATGACGTCTGAGTGCAATAAAGGGATATTTCCTAAACTTAATAACTAAATGCGTGCAATAAGGCAACCCCTTTAATTACTTTTTACCTGTGGTGCAGTAGTAAACTGTCACTAGTGTCACTTCACCGGCGGTGTCAATGTGCGTGATGTCAGATTGCGGGTCCAAATCAAACTCCGTAGTTAATCCACGCATAAATTGCGAAGAATTCTAAATAATGCTATTCCAAACACAATAAAGTACAACTTGGACCGTCTACGCTATATATTTCAATGTCAAATTATGAAGATCATTGCTTATTTGATATGTAATAAATGCATTTAATAATGGATCCTACTGTTACCGGTGGCAGGAGATTTCACTCCGCAGTTTAGTATGTTTGGTCCGCGCACCTCCCGGGCATATGGCAGTATGGTATGTATGGGCGTATGGCAGTAGGTTAGGTGTCGCTCGGCATTCGGTTCGCACGCTAGCCGCGTCGCGCCTAATTTTTTTTCTGTGTTTTTGCATGCATGTATAAAACAGATGACAATGCAATATTATTATGGCATGGAGCTGATCTGATGATGGAACTGGAAGTCATAGCAATAGGAATGCGTAGGAATAGCGGCATAGTTGGGAGCCACAGGAACTCTGTAATAAAAAGACACGACCGCATCTAGTTTGGTTTCGTTTGATTCGTCTTAACGAGTGCTTTGCTCTTAGAATGGCAACCAAGGACAAAATGTACAGTCAGCAAAAAAGCTTGTATTAAAATGGAATTTTTAACAAAACTTATTTAGACGGAACCCACTTTGCCCGCATCAACATTTAGGGCGATTTAGGGCGATTTAGGGCTTATTATTTAGGACGCGAGATTGTCACTTGGACTTTTTTATTGCCAGGCCAACCCCTACGAGCCAATAAACGGTCACGAATAAGCTCGGAAGCCGATAACCTGGTTAATAACCGTGAAAATTAACTCACCTCTTTCAGTAACCTAACTTGAAGTCTTGATATCGCCCGTTAACACGAAATCGGAGAGCGAAATTTATAAAACACGTGGCTTTATTTTGGCTCAGCTTAAGAAAACCAATGGTGGAGTAAGTGCCTATATAGTAAGTGCCTATATAGTCTTTTGGAAAAAAAAATCGGTCAAATGCGACTCGGACTCATCATAATGCCCATGAAAGGTTCCGTACAGATATAGTGCATATTGTATTTCTATTGTGAAAAGTCGGATCTCAATCGCAATACGACGCCTCAGTATTAAATGAGTGACGTTTTAATATCCATTAACATGGAACCTTATTACTTAGTGTCATTTGTAGGGATCGGAAATTCGGATACATATTTACCTAAACTTCGACGACAGCGTTGATGTTGAGCGGTATGGAAGCGGACTCATTTTGATTTTATAAATAACATTTTCGGGATTTTTAAATTAACTAATACGGCCAAAGTAAACGCATATTCAAGTATTTAAGTAAACGATTTGAAATTATGTTCCATATATTAGATGTACTAAATGTTATTTGTAGTATTTAATTTACCTGTAATTCATTCAACTATCAAAGTATTTATAGCAAATTAATGGCGAGGGACCGATCTGTTTGGCGAGCCTTGAGGGAGGCCTATGTTCAGCAGTGGACGTCTTTCGGCTGAAATGATGAAAAATCTAAAGGTTTTGCAAGTATTTCTGTTAAATCGGAAACTTAAACAAGGAGATGGTCGGATGATTAAAAACAAAATTTTAAAGAAGCAGACTCCATATTTACTTACATCTTTCCGCGGTTTTGTCAACTTTTAAATATGTACCCCAATTTCCGATCCCTAGTTATATGTCAAAATGAAGAACTAAAGCTAATTGAGAAAGCACGATAAATACGAACTTTTCCGTCAAAATATGATGGAAAACCATTGTGCACTACATCCGTAGTGCCTCCTAGAGGCGTAAAAGACTCTCAGATGTTATTTCCCTCCGGCAAAACGTTTTATTGGTAGCGGAAGCATTTAGCGGACCGACGTACTATTTTCCTTTTTCATTTTTCCCACCAGAGTTTGCTACTTGGAAATATAACAACATTCTTATTTACAGGCGTTATACTACTAAGTTTGTAATTTGTATCATGCCATCTTGTTCACACTAATAGTATTTAATAGGAGAGTAAGAGGGATGGTATGATACGACCTTTGAATTTTACGATACGAAGAGTACATTTTTAAGAAAAAAAAATCTTGTCTCTTTATTTTATCATCATCACCTCAGCCTATGTAGGTAGGTACGTCCAACTGAATAGCACAGGCCTCTTCTTATAATGAGAGGAATTGGGCCGTAGTTCCCACGCGAGCCTAGTGCGCATTGGGAATTTCACACGCACCATTGAATTTATTTGCAGGTGTGTGCAGGTTTCCTCACGATATTCCTTCACCGTAAAGCTCATGGTAAATTTAAAATGTATTTGGCACTTTTAAATTCCAAAGAACTCGAGAGGTGCGAGCCCGGGCTCATACCCACGACCCTCTGCTTGAGAGGCCATAGGTCAAACCACTAGGCCACCTCGCCAGATTAAGAACGAGCCTCTTTGGCGACGGATACTCCGCACCAGAAGACTTTAAGGCACTACCGCTACGTCTAATCATCCAATTTAAGGACGAGGTGATAAAAGCGATGGAGTATGTGCGAAAGAGGGGTATTTACACAAAAGATCCCTACGGGTCGAAGTATACCTCAAGGACCCCTAATACTAAGATAAGATAGATAAGATAAGACTAGGCAACCTCACCTTTCACCTGATCACCTTTAAGTTTTTTGAAAACATTTCAAAACAAGTTTCCAATCCGTACTTACTGGGCTTGGGTGGTAACTACGGGCCAAGCCCTCTGGTGCTAAGAGGAAGCCTGTGCCCTGTGGGACGTATATAGGCCGAGAGTGAGGTTGTATTCGATGCGCAATGCCAGGGTCTGGCCTCGATCGATGGGGTCAGGTGTGTGCCGCTACTGAGGTTTGAGGAGCAAGAAGAAGCGTAAGCGTATTAAAATATTCAATACTTTTCTCAAACATGCTATGAAATATTGACGTTATGTTCCTTATAATACGCCACGAAGTGTCACGTTGAAGGTGCGGGCTAGACGAGAGGTCAATAATGGAATTTCATACAACATTGCTGGCCTTGGCCAGCAAAGTGATCGTCTACTGTTTCATACTATGACGTTTATAGGTCTATGGCATCATAGCATTTAGCCATTAAAAAAAAACTATAAGCAATATTTTGCGTTTTGGCTCATTAAGACATTCTGCCACTACGTTTATTTAAGGTAAGGTAAGATGATGATGATGTTGGTGATGATGATGGTGATGTTGATGGTGTCGATGATGGCGGTGATGATGATGGTGATGGTGGTGATGATGGTGATGATGGGTGATGATGGTGATGATGATGGTGATAACGAGATGATGATGATGGTGATGATGAGATGATGATGTTGATGATGATGATGATAATGATGGGTGATGATGATGATGATGATGATGGTGATGATGAGATGATGGTGATGATGGGTGATGGTGATGATGATGATGATGGTGATGGTGGTGATGATGGTGATGATGGGTGATGATGGTGATGATGATGGTGATAACGAGATGATGATGATGGTGATGATGAGATGATGATGTTGATGATGTAAGGTTGTTATTTTGACAGGTGACAGCACGGCCGTTTGAGTCGATGTTTCTTCCGTTTTTCTCATACTTCGGCGTTTTTTCCAATTATCTAGAGACTTTCAAATCAAACTTTGTTTGCGTAAATCGTTGCAGGGATGCGGATTAAATAATTATTTTGGACGTGGGTGCTGGTTTTGGAAATTAAAATTTGGATTTTGACTCTAGTGAAGTGCTTCATTAAAAAAAAAACCGTATATGGCAATAGTGACAGCTCTACGTGAAGGAGGCCGGCTTTGGGGTGTACGGCCATTTTGTTGATGCTCGCAGTGTTTGTCGTGTTCCAAGTGGGAATTAATCCTTGTTTTGGGTGAGTTTCTCTGGATTGACCTGGTAAGAGCGTGGAATGCGCTGTTAGCGTCCTGGTATACTTATTTTTCATTTTGTTTCAGCACGGTGGTGTAGTAGAAGTGGGTGACGTGGAGCGTCGCACGCGGAATCATCCTGAACACTTGGTATGTGGCTAAGCCACTGGAGCCCTGCCTTTCCTTTGGGTCGACAACGCTAATCCTTGATCTTTGGTTGTAGATTGCTGTGGTGTCCGAGGTCTTGCACCTTCGTTGGAGTTGACAGCGCTACCCAGGCGACCAAGCAAGTCCGCATTTCCTCCACGGTGCGTGCTTATGTAGTTTTCAAGTTTCTATGGTGTCCGTTCACCGAACTGAGCAAGCCGGTTCCTCCTGTCCTTAAGGAACCACTCTGGAGTTATTTCTAATCCATGATCCGTCCACAGGAGGTGTTAAGACACGGCCTTGTGTGTGTGGCTGTTGTGGCTTCGTGTAGAAGCGTTTCAAGGAGGCTTGGTGGTTGTGAAGCAGGTTGGTCTGCGCAGTGTGGCGGCTGTCGGCGACGCTGGGACGTCGGGCACGAGACGCCGTCCGAGTGTGGCCTACAGTGGCCCGCAGCCAGGTTTGGCCGTTTCACAGCCCAGGTACAGGAGTGCCCCTATATTAGTTTAGATACATTTGGTATATCGGATCACTGGCCAATTGCATTCACGACCCTGTGAATTGTAGTAGTGAGTTAGGATTTAAGCTTAAGCCTATATGGTCTATGTATGTAAGTGTGTGGAGAGGGCGAGATAGCCGGGGAAGAAATTGTTAAGTATACATAATAATATACATCTTGTTGCACCTACTACTTGGTTTAATTGCCCACCCGCAGCACCACCCCGCTACCCCGTGTAGAAAATACATTACAATGATGATGATGATGATGATGGGTGATGATGATGATGATGATGGTGATGATGAGATGATGGTGATGATGGGTGATGGTGATGAGATGATGATGTTGATGATGATGATGATGGATGATGATGATGATGATGATGGTGATGATGAGATGATGGTGATGATGGGTGATGGTGATGATGATGATGGTGGTGATAATGATGGTGATGATGATGATGGTGATGATGATGGTGATGATAAGATGATAATGGTGGTGATGGTGATGGTGATGATGATGGTGACGACGACGACGACGATGACGATGATGATGATGATGATGATGATGATGCATGTTTGAGAAAAACTCTATACAAGCCTTGGCCACGAACAGGGATTGCCGGCCTCGTATCTCTAGATGGCCTCGTTAACACCCGGCCATCTATAACTACTCGGCCGGCAATCCCCTATTTCGCGGCCGCTGCAGTAATGTACTATTATTGTACATAATGGTTTTACAGGTGGTACGACTTAACTAGGAGATCACTTTATGTAACCCTGTATGGCGCAGCAATTAAGACTAAGTATATAACAGGATTATTATTTTTTGATTATTAATTATTAATTGACTATTAATTTTACTCTTACTCTAGATTGATTACTGATTACATACTATGATTAGTGGTAGATGAATAATCCATACTAATATTATAAATTTATTATTTTTGAAGTGAATTTGTTACATTAGAATTCCAATACCAAACCGCTGATCTTCATAACACAGGTAGGTTATCCTAGCATGAAGGTCAGAGGATCTACCTTAATGTCTTTTAGCAAGCCTACTTATTGCATTATATTTTAGTTGTTTCGAGTGATTTTAAGATGCTTACTATACATAAGACTTGCATTGTTTGCTTATGTGTGGCTTATTATTCAATAAAATTATTATTATTATTATAGTAATTTAAAAGAATTTGTTAAAACAATGATACTCTTGTTGCATATAAATTCAAAAAGTTGTCTGTCTGTTACCCCTTCATGCTTAAACCGCTTAACCGATTTAGATGAAATTTGGAATGGAGGTTGTTTGAAACCCAGGGAAGGACATAGGATAGTTTGTATCACGGAAAATTGCGCAGCTCCCGCGGGATAGCGGTAAACGAATTCTTCGCAGACGGAATCGCGGGAAGTAATAAATAAATATCACGGGACAATTCACACCAATTAACTTAGCCCCAAAGTAAGCAAAGCTTGTGTTATGGGTACTAGGTAACGCATAAACATATTTACATAGATATATACTTAAATACATATGAAACATCCAAGACTCGAGTACAAACATTCGTATTTTTCATAAAAATATCTGCCCGGACACGGGAATCGAACCCGGGACCTCAAGCTTCGTAGTTCTCTAACCACTAGGCTATTTGGTCGTCAAAAGAATGAATCGCTTCATCGCGCCACTTGCGCCCCACACGCCCCCATCTAGGGCATCGCGTTATTTTGGCTCTTGCGCGTAATTACTCGTCACGGCTGGCCGGCTACAAAGTGTTACAGGTTTACAGGAAAAAGGTTGACGGGCTGAAAAATGTATGGGGGAATCTGTGCGAGAGTGATGGAGGTCTCGGGACGCAGGGTCGCGGGGAACTGTAGCGACAAGTGGACTAAGCAAATGGGAATTGTTATGGAAAAAATATCAGCACTAAACTACACATAATATTGTAATTTTTTTAATGGAAATATGATTACATCGTGGATTAATTATTTTAATAAAGCGTCACTTCAATGTTGTATCTGAGGCTCGATACCGAAGTGCTGCTACCGTTTCGTAACAAAATGAAACCAATTAATCGGAATAATCGAACTAATGATTATGTTTATTAATCTTCTTCTTTTTGGTTTACGATTTTTTTACTATTTTAAAACCATAAAATAAATAACGCGACCAAAATTGGCTAAAAAAGCAGGATTCCAACGTAGTAAAAGTTAAGTCAGTTACAATTAACATAATATTATTCAGTACTTGAGTAGAAAAAAACGTTAAATAAAATATGATAACTAATAAGGGTAGTCTATGTGTATTTTTCATAGCGATAACACAATTTTAGCACTAATTTTAATACTTCATAAGCTTAGTTCAACTAATTTATTGAATCAGGCTTTACTTTGCAGAGGTCCATATTAATGATCTGAAACAATTAGGTATCTACTTTGCTCCCCCGCGACCTTTTTTTTAAGGTCACGGGTTCTTGTTCTTAGTTCAACTTTTGGTATTATCAATCGATATATTATGAAAATCGGTTTTAGTGTTTAGCGATTTTTTGCTTCCCACCCCTACAAGTGGTGTTTCGACATCTGTCAAAATGGGCCTTTTAGAACAAACAACAACTGAATCGACAAAAATCCATATATGCAATTATGTGAAATGTTGAAGTGAAGTTACGGATAGTTAATAGTAGATTGTACACCAAGGGGATAAAGCACTGCATTATGTCACGGGCGCGATATTGAATCCTGAGCGTATCGAGGGACTGCAGATTTAACTCCCGAGCGTAGCGAGGGGGTTTTTAGTTGATTCCCGAGCGAAGCGAGGGAATTAAGATGGAGTCCTGAGAGCAGTGAAGGATTTAAGCGCGCCCAAGGCAAAATCAGTTTTATCCCCGAGGAGTATACTCTACTTTTCTCACCTTTTGCGAGACAATAAAAACCAAGGCTACTAGAAAAATACTCGAAATAGACCCAGAAGCACTGATTCTGACACTGACGCAGTTTTCCATTTGTCGAAATCTTTGTAAGCTTTTTAGTATTTTTCCTTCGACTTCTCTGGGAGTACATTATTAACAATTTCTAAGGCCGGCTTGCGCAGACCTGGGTTAGCTACTTAACTCCGAGCGAGTTAACTGCTAACCCAGGGTTAACAAGTGTCAAAATGTATGGAACTGTCATTCTTAACCCAGGGTTACCGATTTAATTTTTATTCCCTGAACTGTGCAAGTGGTCCTAAGGCGTCTAATTTAATGGAATCAGGAGTCAAATCACTTTCGTCACTCGATATTTTCTTAATGTTTTATCTTCTTTTGCAGTTTTGATAGTTAAAATTGCAGCGTATTGAAACACTCGCGGCTTTTGTTTAAGTATTTGACTTTGTTTTCGTTCGGCCGCGGAACTGCAAATAAATGAGGCGCGGCGCGGCCCCCGCGGGGCTGAGCTCGTTGAGCACGTGCACGTGCTGCACGCCGCCGGCCTGCACGCGGGGCGATTTAAAAATTAGACTTTAAGTGCATACCAATAAGAACTACGAGAAGTGAGAATTACATTACTGCCCGGCGGGTTATAATGAAATTCAGTACAACATTACGCCCCGGCGAAAGCCAAGGGCTATAATGATTTACTTTGAGAGAGGTTTGCATGATATATAATAAGGCATTGTCGAGCAGGTGGTGTGAAAAGTATGTTAAAGCATACCTGTTACATCAGCCCTTGAAATACTTATGGGCAGAAAGCCGATACAGATTTCACATATTGAAAATACTTTAGCAAGCACCGCCGGCTGGATCGAATTCTCCAATTGCAGAGAAATTCCCTCAGTATTCAGACGTATTTATTCAATCATTGCTTTTCCAATCGGTTTCTGCTATGTAATAGCCAATAATCTTATTATTTGATTAAAGCGTTAGTTTTAATCAGAGCTTGGAAACGGTAACGAAAATAGGTACTTACCTGTAACATACCGGTATTTATAGGTTTGGTTTTTCGTTTCGGTTCCAGAAAACCGGTAATGGAAAAATACTGGTATTAGCACCAAAAAATACCGGTTCTCTATACCGGTTCTATAATAGTTCTTACACGTGTATGCGAGGTAGCGGTTTAGGGCGGTGCAATGCGGGTGAGCGGTTATTGTTCCCACGGGAAAACTCGCGATGCGAGTAGATAACTTGTCTTATTGTGTTCCACAGAAATAATAATAAGAGGATAGAAGTGCCTTAGACGCGTGACCTTGGCGCCGCACTTGTGTCTCGTAGGACACAAGCGTGCGACTTGTGGCTTAGTACTGTTTGAAACGACGGTGTGATTACAACAGCATTAAATGGTGTTTTGCAGCATAGGTAATTGCGGCAACTCATCCAAACTGTGTAATTACACTTATAAGAGGATCAGATTTCATTAGTATGTATTACTTAAATGTAATAATGCTTTTAAATCAAAATACAACTTGAGGGAATATTTAATTATTAAATATTGGTTTACACGTTATTAACACGAAACTCCATGTACCCGTGCTGCTCATGCCCATAAAAACGCAGATTGTTTTGAATTATACGCAGCAATGTAAAGTAATTTTTGATAACCTTTCTGTCTTGCACAAAAGTTCGTGGTACGGACAAAAAAACAGGTTACGACTAGTACAGACATAATGCCGACGCGGCCAATAAAGAGCGCCGTTGTGTAAATGTGGGTATGACTTATATTGAGTGTTATTCAACGCTATCTCTAAGGTGTAAGGTTCATAATTATTTGTAAGAAAAATTATTAGTAATTGTGTGCGTGATTGCGTAGTACGGTTCCGGTCTTTTGCGTGTGTGCATTAACACAGTAAGTGGAGGGGATGAAGCAGCGACACGAGTTCCGGAAGAAAATAGGAACTAAGGCATTTCTATCCTCTTTATTATAATTTCTGTGTTGTGTTCTCTTTCTGTCTCATTCACTCCAGGCGCATTTTAGAGTACTGGTATCGGTATCATTTAGGACCTATGCTTGGTACCGGGACCCAGGTACAGGTACCTGTAAAACCACCCCCTAGTAACCGGTTCTTGGTGTAAGGATTGGTTTCGTTCCATTTTGAGTAGGTTCATGTTTATAAACTGTAACCTTTTAGCATGCTATGCTACTCCGCTACTATACGAGTAAAACAGCTACGTCTGTGTGTTACATTATGTGGAGAAACCAGCCCTTCTATATTTCTATACATATAAAGCACAGAAAAAACCTCACAAGTTGTTAACACGTTTCAAACTGTACGAGTTCATTCTCAAACCTATAGTGAGCATACGACCGTTCCCAAACAAGATATTAATGCGTAACAAACATAAACTACTCCGAGATACCCAATTATTTAAAAATTTTATTTCAGTCAGAGTTACCACACTTTATATTTTAAACCGATTGCGGTGAAAATAGTTAAGTGTTAGAAATGGTGCGCTGAAGAGAAAAGTAACTTTCGAGAAAAGAAATAAAAGTAGTTATTTAGGCTTTTTATTTTTTACTGAACCATATTATTGCACTGTCATAAGAAATTCAAATAGAAGCGGGAGAAAATTGAGGCATTCGATATGTTAAGTACCGACAGGTGGACTTAAAATCGTCTAAAAAAAATTAAGCTTTATTCAACAGATGTGTTAGTTTTGTTTTTCATTATTTCTAGCCAGTTGCATATCTCTTCGAAGAATACACCCAAACCTGAAAATATATAAAGCATTTAGCTCACTGTTGCAGTTCGTCAATCCTGTTTTATCCTACAAATCCATCCTTCTATACACCGTGAAATTTTAGTGGTTGTTTTCCCGAAACGAGATGATTTAGTTTCGATTGTACAATCGATTTATAATTACTATTTTGAATAGAGTCAAAAATCCAATTGTGAAAAACGAAAGTCGAAAATGACCGCAAACCAATAGTAACGCTTCGTTGGTACAAGTAGCGTACGATCGTACGATAGGTTAGGTACCAACGAAGCGTTACTATTGGTTTGCGGTTATTTTCGACTTTCGTTTTTCACAATTGGATTTTTGACTCTAGTCAAAATAGTAATTATAAATCGATTATACAATCGATACTAAATCACCTCGTTTCGGGAAAACAACCACTAAAATTTCAAGGTGTATAAGATATTTTGTGAATGTATTTAGATGTTGATGATGGACGACGATGACGACGGATCCTTAGCATAAACATAAACAAAAATCTGGGTTGCGACATAAACTTAATATCCCGGTAATACATTCCCGTAGGACACGTGGGTATTTAAACTTTAGACAAGAATAGTGAGCGCTGTCCAAGAATGTTTAAACAGATCAGCTTTCAAGAATAGATGGCACGTTAACTTGGTCTGCTATCAATAGGTGACATTGTTTGGACGAAGATTGTATTTAAACAAAATGTTACCTTACCTTTTTTCCGACCCAAACCCTAACATTGTAAATTAATTTTCTCGTGAAGGTACCGTGTTAAGGCTAGTAAAGAATAAATTAATTGAATTCAATGAACCTGAGCGTGCAGAAGTAGAAGATCTCGACGAGGCTGAGGAAGGAGAAGCCGAGGAAGAGCCCGAGCAGCCCGCCGCAGTTGGCCAGGAAGTCCGTCAGCCCGAACAGCTCCGAGCGGCGCATCGACACGAAGCGGGGCTCTTTGTAGTACATGTCTATCTGGGAGAGCTCGTACCTGTAATTACGTGGAATACTCATAATGTATAAGTGTAAAAAGTTTTTTTGTTGATTGTTCTTGCTTTGGCCATCCAAGTTACATATTCGTATCATGTTTTAATTCTACGCAATTATCTAACCATTGAAAATTTTTCTTTGACCACCAGAATATAATTTCGATGTAATTGGCTAAGAGGTAGTTTTTGGGGGCAAACAGCGTTTCAGTTTCGTCGCCTTTGGAAAAACTTGCTGGAAGCTCCTTTAGAAAGACATACAGGAGGGGACGTAAGATTTTACCTAAACGGTTGTTTGACTTGCGTTTGATTTGGCGGGGACACTGGCAGGCTCTAGTGACAGTGGGCAGAGGACATTGGATCGAAAAGATCTCGAATGACGTCCACGGATCGGATAATGCATTTGATACAGTTGTTTTGAGAATGCATTGGATGCGGATGGCGCAGGACCTCCTGTTTGGTGGACCTTAGAGGAGGTCTATTTTCAGCAGTAGACGTCTTGTGCCTGATGACTGCTGTGTTCTCATATTGAATTTTGTGTCGAAACTGCCAAAACTTACCCAGCGTCTCGATCAGAGTCGTCATCATCATACCATTCAGGAAACACTTCTTTGATCCCTTGGAGGTAGCTTTTGGCGGCAAATTTAGTCTTGAGTATTTCTGCATCGTATTGGATAGCGACGCAAGATGGAAGGCATTGGCATCTAGAAATTTTGGTATTAGTTCGGCCCTCTTCTGCAGCATATTTCTCTGGACAGAAGATTATATATTAGCTTCAAAAGACATTTATTTTTCATAAACATAACCCACTGCGTTCGAAGGATGTTGATAAATCGTAACAGCCGTGGTAGCCTGGAATGGCCTCTAAAGCAGATGGTTATGGATTCAAAACCCCGGCGTGCACTTCTTTATTTAAAGAATTCATTTTAACTTTACTAAAAGCGTGAAGGGCAAACATCTTAAGGAATACTACACACACTTGCAAAGTAATTCACTGGTGTGTGTGACGTTCCTAATCCGCACTGGGCCCGCGTGGGAACTAAAGCTCAAGTTTTCTCATTCTGAAAGGAGGACTATGCCAGGGTCCAGGCAAAGTAACTAAAGGGTACAAAATATACAGACGATTTAAGAAGCCTTCGTTTTTGTTGAACACGTAAGCACTCGTATAATTATAAAATCATAAACCTCACGGGTAAACTCACCAAGAGCTCGTTCTACGCAACTTCTTTTTTTCTCTCTGCATATAGATAAACTGTCAATATCTGAAAACGTGATTATTTTCAATAAAAAAAAGTAATTACTATACTAAACGGGACTTATCACGCAATTAATATTTACCTCGACATTTCGGCCACATTGCAGCAGCCAATTGCTAATCGCTTGCAATTGTGTATGTGTTGTTGTTGTGTGCTGGTCACGAGTTAGTGGTGGTTAATTCGTGACCACGGCTGATGCAACGTAGCCGGGATGTCGAGGCAAATATTAATTAAGTAATAAGTCCTGTTTAGTATAGTAATTATGAGTGAAAATCACGGAAATAAAAGTAGTTGGTATCTGTAATTTTATGCCACTAGCAACAGAGGTGACAGCAAGGTGTCATCTATTGGATATTTACCTCGTGATCACTGCAATTTATATAAAGTCAAATAGAAAAGTTGGAATAATGAAAGGACAAGAGTACTCACGAGGCATGTGGTACCAAACGCAGCCGCAGTGTTCAAAGGTGTAGTTGGAGAGACACTCTAGCCTGCAGTTGCTGGCTGTGTAAGTAAGGAAGTACCGCAGTTGCCTCTCGTCGGGGAAGTAACACTGTCGGCTAAAAATACATTTAACTTCTTAGCATTATTTATTAAGTGAATAGGCTTCGGCCGTGGTTGGTCACCACCCTATAGGTTGAGCCAGGTCGCCAAGCGACTCTCGTCGTGTACCGGCCTGTTGCCTATAGAAGCCATTCTGGAGGAAGAGTCTGAGCTGTTGTGCAGCACGCGCGTACGGGTTACAGTGCCCAGTATTTATTTTGTTGTACAGTTTGCACTGCTTGGAGGCGCGCGCAATACCGCGCTCGACCTACCTAAATTCAAGTCTAGGGTGAATAAGCATCGTATGCTTCATCTTCGCTTTCCATCAGGCGTGATTGTGGTCAAACGCAAGCCTGTATTATATAAAAAAAATCATCAACATAGCATAATCCATTTATCATTTATGATATTAGCAGGATATTCTACTAATGTAATGAGAAAGTCAGTGAAGATGTTTGGATCTTTGAATGATTGTAATTCAATCACACAACCTAGCTAAACGAGTGTATTTGTCGGAGGTAGGGAACTCAAAGAGAACTAACGTTTGTGGAGGGTAACTTCTTAGGCTGCTGGAAGTATTCAGGACGCTGAACTTGAGAGCGAACGAGGACGTTTGCTTAGGAAGGGCAGCGTAGTAGTAGAGAGAAGACTGCGGCATGTCCGCTGGATGCTGCAGGTATATCTGGGAGAAATATACATAGGGTAATATAAATAGTTAGTAGATAGCTAGTCTATCGATCGTTTAACCATATTGATTGTTTGATAGTATTGAGTAAGATTCACATGTCACAGAAATATCCCAAAGTAAAGTCAATTTGAATTGACTAGACCATTTTAATAGATGGGAGTCACATTTTTTTTTGTGTTTTTTTTTACACTAAAGCGGACAAAGAAGCAAGCTTTAATGCACTTTAAAATTTTTCCCAATCGTTATCTAAGTTATAAAGCGATAATTTAAATTCCCCTTCCCACTTTAGGTGTTTTTTGTAGGATCCTGTAGAGATAAGGACATCCTTGGAGCTTGTAAAGTAGATAATTGAAATTACTTTGAATCCACGGCTGATGCCATTGCATAAGCCATCTCGATCAGCGATCTTTTCGCGAAGAATTATCTTTAAATCTGGGGCGCCACCATTTCCCTGAAAAAAAAAAACACGATTGTGGTGAAATCATTATCACTAATGTCATAAAAAAGCTGTCGAGTGCATTGATGCCTTTAGTTCCGTCTCGTAGCCAGATTGTAATATGTTTTTGTTATTTTTAGGGTTCCGGGTATACTAATGTTTCGCAAATTATTTTTCCCAAACTGATTCATTTGGCAAATGTTTCTTTTCCCAACTGTTTATTTTTTCGGAAACTGTAAACTTTTCAGGATTGCTATACTCGTAAAACAAACCTAACCTAACCTACAGAATAGTTCTGAAATATATCCCGAATAGTTTACAGTTTCAGAAAAAATAAACATTTGGGAAATGAAACATTTGCCAAATCAATCAGTTTGGGAAATATAATTTGCCAAACGGAAGTACACCTCGGTGCGAACCTGAGTGACCGAATGAGGAATAGTGTAATAAGAGAACGTAGTGGCATGTAAGATGATGTTGTGACTCGTATAGAGACTCGTGTAGAGAAAGGAATGTTATGAGTCAGGCATAGGTATAGAGAGGACGGAAGAAAGAAGAATTACGAAAAAGATATTTAAGGCGAGTGTAGATGGAAATGTTGGAAACGGGAGACCTTGAAGGACGTTCCGTGATTAGGTTGGGGGTGTAAATGAAATTATGTGGAATAGAGCTGTACAAATAAGACAGGTGTATTAAAGTTAAGATAATAAATGTAAAGAAGTAATGAATGAATGAATGTCAGATACTTACAAAGTCGACACAACAAGTCAACTGAACCATTCCAATATTTAAATCATGTAATACGATTACCTATTATTGCTAGGCCATTATTTATGTAGGCACTATACAGCCTCCAATAGAAGTCTTGAAAAAGGTCAGGTCAAGAGTACCCGAAACCGACGAGTATGTTTGAAAAGACTAATGAGTGCTGATGAGTGTTGTGGAAGCGAAAGATGTATGTCAGGATCTTTGCAGGTGGAAACAGATAGTTTCTGCCTATCCTTTAGCTGGGTAGGAGACGTGATTGTGTGTAACTATGTATGTATGTGCTATAAAGAGACCCTTACACGTCCACGTCTAGGATACACGTCTTCGTCGTCGCTGGAGTAACCACTGGTGTGGGACCATCCTTTCGCGGGTGTCGACGTGTTCAAATAAGGATAATCCTGTTGTATGCTGTAACAATTATAAGTACTTCTTAAGGTTCCGTACACGAGGGTGACAAAGGAAACCCTATTATACTCCACTCGCTACACTGTCCGTCTGTCAGAGGGCTGTACTCATAGCTCAAGAACCGTAACCACAGAAATAATAATAAAGAGGATAGAAATGCCTTAGTTCCTATTTTGTTCCGGGACCAGTGGCGCTAGTTTGTCCCCTCTACTTACTATTAATGCACACACGCAAAATACCGGAACCGTACTACGCAATCACGCACACAATTACTAATTTTTTTGCTTACAAACAATTATGAACCTAACCACTTAGACACAGCGTTGAATAACACTCACCGTAAGTCATACCCACACTTACACAACGGCGTTCTTCATTGGCCGCGTCGGCAGTGTGGTTGTAGTGTACAAAAGCAATTTATTTCACATTTACGCTAGGCCTCGATTCATCGACAATTTTATCGACTGTTACAATTTGCAGTAAACCTTACAGGAAATTATTGTAACCAATGATCAAATTTAAAATGAATTCGTGGGGATGGACATTAGTATAAATAATTTGTAGCTAATTACGTGAATTTGACCTAGGTATGTGAATGTGAAATGTATAATGTTTGGCTGCATGTGTCTGTACAGTCAACGTCATAAATAAGTGACCACTTTTGTAGTACCTTGTCACTTTCAATCGTTACATAATTTCGTATGGCTTTTCAAACATGACGTTAAAGCGACAAGGTACAAAAGTGATCACTTATTTATGACGTTGGTTGACCCTACCACCGACTCTGTGTAAGTGAGAGATGTGAGTTTAAACATGAAACTATCGTGAGACTCACTCATAGTGAAAATAAACGGATCACTCACGTCTTAAAACGAGTTTAACTCGACATGTTTCGGGCTAATCCGTAGCCCTTCTTCTCGGAGTCACACGTCACGGTGGCTCCCAAACGCGCACTGCGCGCTACCGCCCCGGTATCGCGGCTACTCGACGCAACTAACAGCGACACACAACTACCCCCGTTTTCATCATCACTTTTATTGTCATTGTCAAATATAGGATAGGGGGGGTAAATGTAGGGCTGTCAAAGTGATGTTGTTAGTGTTGTGTGCTACCCAACATTTGACGATGACAATAAAAGTGATGATGAAAATGTACACAATCACACAGAATTCACAATCAGTATCTTTTTTTACAATGGAATTGTAACTTTATTATTTGTACACTATTATACTCATTACACCACCTTTATACCGTGTTTAGGATGATTGTAAACTAGGATATCGATAAAAAGTCTACGCAAGTCAACGGGCATCACTAGCTCGGGACTAGTCGTAACCTGTCTTGTGTTCGTACCATGAACATTTTGTGCGAGGCAGAAGGTTTATCAAAAATTACATTACATTGCTGCGTATACTTCAAAGAAATCTGCGTTTTTAAGGATATGAGCAGCAATGGTATATGAAGTTTCGTGTTAATAACGTGTAAACCAATATTTCATAATGAAATATTTTCTCAAGTTGTATTTTGATATAAACCACATTATTACATTAAATTAATACATACCAATGAAATGTAATCCCCTTATTAGTGTAATTACACAGTGTGGACGAGTTTCCGCAATTGCTAATGCTGCAATACACCATTTTAAAGCACTTGTTGTCATACCCACGTTTCAAATAGCACTGAGCCACAAGTCGCGCGCTTGTGACCTACGAGTCACAAGCGCGGCGCCAAGGTCACGCGTCTAAGGCACTTCTATCCTCTTTATTATTATTTCTGTGACCGTAACAGATAGACAGTTGAAATTAATACGTTAAGAGTGTTTCTTAAGTCTTGTGTTAAGGCCGAACCGAGCTTCTTACGCTAATCTCTCGGTCTCTCTCACTCGTGTACGTGTGCGTGAGAGCGGCTAGAATCAAAGCCGTGCGTAAGCGCAATCCAAACGAGTTCCCCGTCCGATGGCCGAAGGAGAACTAACGCAACTAACTTTACGGACAAGGGGGAAGCACGACGGCTCAAGATAGGTTGGTCAGACCGCACGACGTGTATTTAAGTATTTTAATCGTGTTACTAAAATAAATATATATTCTAAAAATGTAGCAATTTATACAAAAGGGTATTATTTATAGTCTAGGATGAAGATGAATTAATCATGATCCATAAAAGCTGATGCTGGACATAGAATTAACTTAGCTGCTCAAAGAGGGAAAGCTGCCAGTGTTTTCGGAATCATGACTAAGGGGACTGCTTTTCATTAAAATATTGTTTTAGTATTTTTTTTTAGTTTCTTAGCTTCATTTTTAATTTAGGATAGTTGTATATACTTTAAGGTGAATTTGAGTTTTGTGTCTCGATATTGATGCAATTTGTCTAATAAAAACTGTCACTTACTTATTCTCTCGAAAAATTTCTTTGGCTGCCAATGAATTCATGACAAAGCATAATCCTTCTGTAGTGTAGACTGGCTGGAACAGCTTTTCACAGTTCGTCATTGCTTGACGCCAAATACAGCCGAGAAATACTTGCGACACATTCGGGGAGACCTGGAAGTAGAACGAGTTTTAGCTAATTCGAAATCCACCATATCTAAATACGCAACACGGGATTTTTGAGCCACTTTCTGGTCTTGATTTGGCTGAACAAACAATTTGACAACGGATAAACATACTTAAATAGATAAATACATAATTAAACATTCAAGAATTGAACACCACTATTCGCATTTTTAATAATTGCACACACACACACACCCTTCCATCCAGATCGGTATTTCATGTTTGAGGATCGTGGTCAGTATCAGTGTTGCATCTGGAGCGGATAATCTGCCTCCACCGGTTCCTGTCCAGCGCATCTCTTACTACCGTGTAGAATTTGACAGACGACGAGTCTTTTATTTGATCGGTCTATCTCGTTGGTGAACGACCGCACACACACACAAAAATGTTCACAAACTTTTGCATTTATAGTATTAGTAGATGATGTTGTATTGTTCAAAGTTTTCACCTCAGCAATATTTTCGATGACTTCGCTGTCAGAATGATTTCGTGAAGGGTATGTATAAATGCGCTCTAACCAGCATATGAGACCTACATCTTCATATCTATTGATCTCTTGCATTCTGTAACAAAACAATGATAAGAGAAGGGTAAAATAAAGATTTCAAATAGAAAGAAAGAAAAAACATTTATAGGAATAAACGTTACTGTGTACTGTTGGGTAGAATCATTATTGAATTTATTGAATCAGGTGTTACTTTGCGGATGGCCATATCAATGAACTGAAACAATTACTTTGCTCACCCGCGACCTTATGATAGTTACGTTTATATGCAAGAATTGTGTCTTCATGCAGTTCTTCCACCTCCACACTGTACGAACACACACAAATAACTCAAACCCAACTTACCCCCACCACCAAACTACTCTGACGCGTTTCGCACTCAACCAGAGTTCACCTTTGGAGTATCGCAACCTTTATACTATCCAACCAAATATTACACTGAGTCAGTTTCGTGGCAAACATGCAAGAAACAATTATTAATGGTGTCCTCAGAGAACTGTTTTAAACGTCTGTAACTCACGCGTCGGCCATTTTTGAATATTTTTAATGTTTGTTGAATATTTATCATCATCATCATAATTTCAGCTAAAATACGTACACTACTGAACATAGGCTTCCCCCAAGGTTGGTCAAACAAATCAGTCCTCACCGCATCCAACGCGTTCTGGCATGATCCAGATCGTTGCTCCGTCTTGAATATTGTTGAATCTTATTGAATATTCCGTAATATGAAACTTAATTAGAACTACATACTTACGTTTCCGACGATAAATTTTGTCTTTTTCTTATTGTCTGATAAATTTTCATCGTTTCCAGGCTAAAGTTGTAAACGGTGCGCTGCGCTTTGATTTCAGGACAGATGGTTACAGACGGAAAGGGCACCTGAAACCAGAATAAACTAGAAAAATTAGACAAACAGCTTTGAATTTCTAATATAAGCTATATTCGCGTCCTTCATCATTCATTTTCATCATCATTTCAGCCGCTCGCCAAACAGATTGGTCCCGTGCCAACCGGATCCAACGCGATCCTTTTTGCCCCATTGGCCATCAGTTCTACGAGCGATGTGCCCTGCCCACTGCCATTTGAATCTGGCGATTCTTCGAGGGACGTCGATGACTTTAGTCCTTGCGCGGATTTCATCATTTCTAATGCCCCATCCCATCCTCTGTATTTCCAGATAAATACAACCTAGGGCTCTTCAAGGCTAGAGTTGGCTATTACTGAACCAGTGAGATACACCTTTAGCCTCATCTGCACTTTCTATCGGGTGAGGTAGTGGTCAATCACGGGTCAGTTTTATGTTCAAAGCACATCATTGGCCTTAGACAAGACGCCACGAAATGGTATGCGCTCACCAAACCAAATTGTAGCGCCCGTTCAAATGAGTTCTCGCCCTCGCGGTACAGGGGGGTATGAGGACCGGGCCGAGAGAGGTGAGAGAGGTGCAGGTGGTGGCGTCGTGTGCCTGCCGCACGCACCTCTCCCGGCCCCCTTTGGCGTCATACCCCCAGCCCCTGTACCGCGCGAGAGATTTCTTTATTGTGGTAACTTGACGTGTCAAACGCTATGAGCGAAAAAGTATCCCACGTTAAAGTCAAAGTCAAAGTCAAAGTCAAAGTCAAAATTCTTTATTCAATTTAGGCATCAATTGATGCTCCTATGAACGTCGAAGAATCTACCACCGGTTCGGAAAAAACCCTGTTGAGAAGAAACCGGCAAGAAACTCAACAAGGTATATTAAGGAAAGCGGAGAATATGGTCTAAAATATAGCACAGTTGCCTGAGTTGCCTAGTAAATGCTCATTCACCTTATATTGGATACCAGCCAGATTGTACCGTTCAGACAGCCCAAAAGCATGCAGAAAAATATTTTTAGGAAAAGAAGCTTGTATTAAAAACAAGTTTTTTTAGCAAAAACTTATTATGTGATGCCATATACAATAAAGAGTTGTATTTCTACCTCTCCAACAGGTACAAGGTGCTCGCTGAGAGCTACCAGCACTGGGCTCGTCTCCCACTTCACCCACACATTGTTGATCAAAAACGCACACATGCTTATGCTTATTAAGAAGGTGGCAATCCAAAACAATCTGTAACGAAAAAATGTTTATAGTCAAATCCCGGAGGTACTTTTGTAAATACACTTCAAATAAAGGCAAATTTAAGGTCGATGCGGATTGTATAGATAAGTGGTGGAGTTCATTCAGATATTTTTTGAAATCTCAATGAAAAGAGGAGTGTTATAAGTGTGCGCTGTCTGAGGCCTTGGAGCTCCCAAACGAATGAACCGATTTAGGTGCGACGTGAGACGGTATAGATGAAAAGAACAGCGGTAAAACGCTGTTTACTAAGTGGTAAAAGACTATAAAATAAAAAATAAATAAATATTAGGGGACAATCTTACACAAATCGACCTAGTCCCAAACAAAGCAAAGCTTGTACTATGGGTACTAGACGACGATAAACATACTTATATAGATAAATAAATACTTAAATACATAGAAAACATCCATGACTCAGGAACAAATATTCGTGCTCATCACACAAATAAATGCCCTTAAATGCGATTCGAACCCAGGACCTATTGCTTCGTAGGCAGGGTCACTACCAACTAGGCTAAAGCGGTCGTTAAATTACTAACGTACTATATAACACACACTCGCACACTTGGGACATGAGAGAGACCTTAAAGTACCAAATGTATGAACTCAATAATATGATAGATATTAAAAGACGTAGACATGTAATTAGCACGCCGAAAATTAATTTTATCAAAGGGGACAACTGTAGTCTCTGCTTTGTTAATGTGACCTCGAGGAAAAGGACAATCGTATGCCTTTCATAACGGGAGTAAAGACAAAACGGTATGCGTGTGCTGCCGCTCCATTCGGAGCATATTTTTCATATATTTCGTACTAAACACAAACTGAAATATAGATGCACAGAAAAAACCCCAGAAAAAAGACCAATGCTGGGAATCGAACCCAGGTCCTCAGCATTCCGTGCCGCGTGCCATACCCCTACACCACCACTGGTCTAGAGATTAGACACGAATCTTTCCTATACATCATACATTTCAATCTGCTAAATCATCACCTTATGCAGTGACAAGCGCACATCTATGTTACACCCTCATCGAGAGATTTTAACACTCCTTCGGAACTAACCGCTCACCTGGACAAGAGATGGCGCTACTGTGCAACTTTAAACAAGTTAGCTATGAAGTATCTTTTTTTTGTACTTATTTTTTCAACTTCATTTTTTTATTACTTTTACGGTCATCCCGTGAAATCATATATTTCGTACTAAACACAAACTGAAATATAGATGCACAGAAAAAACCCCAGAAAAAAGACCAATGCTGGGAATCGAACCCAGGTCCTCAGCATTCCGTGCCGCGTGCCATACCCCTACACCACCACTGGTCTAGAGATTAGACACGAATCTTTCCTATACATCATACATTTCAATCTGCTAAATCATCACCTTATGCAGTGACAAGCGCACATCTATGTTACACCCTCATCGAGAGATTTTAACACTCCTTCGGAACTAACCGCTCACCTGGACAAGAGATGGCGCTACTGTGCAACTTTAAACAAGTTAGCTATGAAGTATCTTTTTTTTTTGTACTTATTTTTTCAACTTCATTTTTTTATTACTTTTACGGTCATCCCGTGAAATCATATATTTCGTACTAAACACAAACTGAAATATAGATGCACAGAAAAAACCCCAGAAAAAAGACCAATGCTGGGAATCGAACCCAGGTCCTCAGCATTCCGTGCCGCGTGCCATACCCCTACACCACCACTGGTCTAGAGATTAGACACGAATCTTTCCTATACATCATACATTTCAATCTGCTAAATCATCACCTTATGCAGTGACAAGCGCACATCTATGTTACACCCTCATCGAGAGATTTTAACACTCCTTCGGAACTAACCGCTCACCTGGACAAGAGATGGCGCTACTGTGCAACTTTAAACAAGTTAGCTATGAAGTATCTTTTTTTGTACTTATTTTTTCAACTTCATTTTTTTTATTACTTTTACGGTCATCCCGTGAAATCATATATTTCGTACTAAACACAAACTGAAATATAGATGCACAGAAAAAACCCCAGAAAAAAGACCAATGCTGGGAATCGAACCCAGGTCCTCAGCATTCCGTGCCGCGTGCCATACCCCTACACCACCACTGGTCTAGAGATTAGACACGAATCTTTCCTATACATCATACATTTCAATCTGCTAAATCATCACCTTATGCAGTGACAAGCGCACATCTATGTTACACCCTCATCGAGAGATTTTAACACTCCTTCGGAACTAACCGCTCACCTGGACAAGAGATGGCGCTACTGTGCAACTTTAAACAAGTTAGCTATGAAGTATCTTTTTTTTGTACTTATTTTATTTTTTTTTTTTTCAACTTCATTTTTTTATTACTTTTACGGTCATCCCGTGAAATCATATATTTCGTACTAAACACAAACTGAAATATAGATGCACAGAAAAAACCCCAGAAAAAAGACCAATGCTGGGAATCGAACCCAGGTCCTCAGCATTCCGTGCCGCGTGCCATACCCCTACACCACCACTGGTCTAGAGATTAGACACGAATCTTTCCTATACATCATACATTTCAATCTGCTAAATCATCACCTTATGCAGTGACAAGCGCACATCTATGTTACACCCTCATCGAGAGATTTTAACACTCCTTCGGAACTAACCGCTCACCTGGACAAGAGATGGCGCTACTGTGCAACTTTAAACAAGTTAGCTATGAAGTATCTTTTTTTGTACTTATTTTTTCAACTTCATTTTTTTATTACTTTTACGGTCATCCCGTGAAATCATATATTTCGTACTAAACACAAACTGAAATATAGATGCACAGAAAAAACCCCAGAAAAAAGACCAATGCTGGGAATCGAACCCAGGTCCTCAGCATTCCGTGCCGCGTGCCATACCCCTACACCACCACTGGTCTAGAGATTAGACACGAATCTTTCCTATACATCATACATTTCAATCTGCTAAATCATCACCTTATGCAGTGACAAGCGCACATCTATGTTACACCCTCATCGAGAGATTTTAACACTCCTTCGGAACTAACCGCTCACCTGGACAAGAGATGGCGCTACTGTGCAACTTTAAACAAGTTAGCTATGAAGTATCTTTTTTTTTTTTTTTTGTCTCTTTTTTTTGTACTTATTTTTTCAACTTCATTTTTTTATTACTTTTACGGTCATCCCGTGAAATCATATATTTCGTACTAAACACAAACTGAAATATAGATGCACAGAAAAAACCCCAGAAAAAAGACCAATGCTGGGAATCGAACCCAGGTCCTCAGCATTCCGTGCCGCGTGCCATACCCCATAATCATAATCATAATCTCTCGATGAGGGTGTAACATAGATGTGCGCTTGTCACTGCATAAGGTGATGATTTAGCAGATTGAAATGTATGATGTATAGGAAAGATTCGTGTCTAATCTCTAGACCAGTGGTGGTGTAGGGGTATGGCACGCGGCACGGAATGCTGAGGACCTGGGTTCGATTCCCAGCATTGGTCTTTTTTCTGGGGTTTTTTCTGTGCATCTATATTTCAGTTTGTGTTTAGTACGAAATATATGATTTCACGGGATGACCGTAAAAGTAATAAAAAAATGAAGTTGAAAAAATAAGTACAAAAAAAAGATACTTCATAGCTAACTTGTTTAAAGTTGCACAGTAGCGCCATCTCTTGTCCAGGTGAGCGGTTAGTTCCGAAGGAGTGTTAAAATCTCTCGATGAGGGTGTAACATAGATGTGCGCTTGTCACTGCATAAGGTGATGATTTAGCAGATTGAAATGTATGATGTATAGGAAAGATTCGTGTCTAATCTCTAGACCAGTGGTGGTGTAGGGGTATGGCACGCGGCACGGAATGCTGAGGACCTGGGTTCGATTCCCAGCATTGGTCTTTTTTCTGGGGTTTTTTCTGTGCATCTATATTTCAGTTTGTGTTTAGTACGAAATATATGATTTCACGGGATGACCGTAAAAGTAATAAAAAAATGAAGTTGAAAAAATAAGTACAAAAAAAAAGATACTTCATAGCTAACTTGTTTAAAGTTGCACAGTAGCGCCATCTCTTGTCCAGGTGAGCGGTTAGTTCCGAAGGAGTGTTAAAATCTCTCGATGAGGGTGTAACATAGATGTGCGCTTGTCACTGCATAAGGTGATGATTTAGCAGATTGAAATGTATGATGTATAGGAAAGATTCGTGTCTAATCTCTAGACCAGTGGTGGTGTAGGGGTATGGCACGCGGCATGGAATGCTGAGGACCTGGGTTCGATTCCCAGCATTGGTCTTTTTTCTTGGGTTTTTTCTGTGCATCTATATTTCAGTTTGTGTTTAGTACGAAATATATGATTTCACGGGATGACCGTAAAAGTAATAAAAAAATGAAGTTGAAAAAATAAGTACAAAAAAAAAGATACTTCATAGCTAACTTGTTTAAAGTTGCACAGTAGCGCCATCTCTTGTCCAGGTGAGCGGTTAGTTCCGAAGGAGTGTTAAAATCTCTCGATGAGGGTGTAACATAGATGTGCGCTTGTCACTGCATAAGGTGATGATTTAGCAGATTGAAATGTATGATGTATAGGAAAGATTCGTGTCTAATCTCTAGACCAGTGGTGGTGTAGGGGTATGGCACGCGGCACGGAATGCTGAGGACCTGGGTTCGATTCCCAGCATTGGTCTTTTTTCTGGGGTTTTTTCTGTGCATCTATATTTCAGTTTGTGTTTAGTACGAAATATATGATTTCACGGGATGACCGTAAAAGTAATAAAAAAATGAAGTTGAAAAAATAAGTACAAAAAAAAAGATACTTCATAGCTAACTTGTTTAAAGTTGCACAGTAGCGCCATCTCTTGTCCAGGTGAGCGGTTAGTTCCGAAGGAGTGTTAAAATCTCTCGATGAGGGTGTAACATAGATGTGCGCTTGTCACTGCATAAGGTGATGATTTAGCAGATTGAAATGTATGATGTATAGGAAAGATTCGTGTCTAATCTCTAGACCAGTGGTGGTGTAGGGGTATGGCACGCGGCACGGAATGCTGAGGACCTGGGTTCGATTCCCAGCATTGGTCTTTTTTCTGGGGTTTTTTCTGTGCATCTATATTTCAGTTTGTGTTTAGTACGAAATATATGATTTCACGGGATGACCGTAAAAGTAATAAAAAAATGAAGTTGAAAAAATAAGTACAAAAAAAGATACTTCATAGCTAACTTGTTTAAAGTTGCACAGTAGCGCCATCTCTTGTCCAGGTGAGCGGTTAGTTCCGAAGGAGTGTTAAAATCTCTCGATGAGGGTGTAACATAGATGTGCGCTTGTCACTGCATAAGGTGATGATTTAGCAGATTGAAATGTATGATGTATAGGAAAGATTCGTGTCTAATCTCTAGACCAGTGGTGGTGTAGGGGTATGGCACGCGGCACGGAATGCTGAGGACCTGGGTTCGATTCCCAGCATTGGTCTTTTTTCTGGGGTTTTTTCTGTGCATCTATATTTCAGTTTGTGTTTAGTACGAAATATATGATTTCACGGGATGACCGTAAAAGTAATAAAAAAATGAAGTTGAAAAAATAAGTACAAAAAAAAGATACTTCATAGCTAACTTGTTTAAAGTTGCACAGTAGCGCCATCTCTTGTCCAGGTGAGCGGTTAGTTCCGAAGGAGTGTTAAAATCTCTCGATGAGGGTGTAACATAGATGTGCGCTTGTCACTGCATAAGGTGATGATTTAGCAGATTGAAATGTATGATGTATAGGAAAGATTCGTGTCTAATCTCTAGACCAGTGGTGGTGTAGGGGTATGGCACGCGGCACGGAATGCTGAGGACCTGGGTTCGATTCCCAGCATTGGTCTTTTTTCTGGGGTTTTTTCTGTGCATCTATATTTCAGTTTGTGTTTAGTACGAAATATATGATTTCACGGGATGACCGTAAAAGTAATAAAAAAATGAAGTTGAAAAAATAAGTACAAAAAAAAGATACTTCATAGCTAACTTGTTTAAAGTTGCACAGTAGCGCCATCTCTTGTCCAGGTGAGCGGTTAGTTCCGAAGGAGTGTTAAAATCTCTCGATGAGGGTGTAACATAGATGTGCGCTTGTCACTGCATAAGGTGATGATTTAGCAGATTGAAATGTATGATGTATAGGAAAGATTCGTGTCTAATCTCTAGACCAGTGGTGGTGTAGGGGTATGGCACGCGGCACGGAATGCTGAGGACCTGGGTTCGATTCCCAGCATTGGTCTTTTTTCTGGGGTTTTTTCTGTGCATCTATATTTCAGTTTGTGTTTAGTACGAAATATATGATTTCACGGGATGACCGTAAAAGTAATAAAAAAATGAAGTTGAAAAAATAAGTACAAAAAAAAAGATACTTCATAGCTAACTTGTTCATATTTTTCAGTTGTTTTGTAAGGATTAATAACGTACAGTACCCGGCCATAAAGATTGCACATCGGTCTTTGGAACAAGAATCGGCAAAATGTCGGCTTCGTAGAGCGTTGTCACACATTAGTTGTAAGTAGCGTGCGACAACGCTCTACGAAGCCGACATTTGCCGAGTCTTTTTCCAAAGACCGATGTGCAATCTTTATGGCCGGGTACTGTATCTTTACTTATAAAATCATTGTTTAAACGTCATCATCATCATCAAATCTGTCTATGCGTTTAAATTATAAATGGAAGTAAACCTTTCTATTGCACTGAGTCCTCTTTCGGCGATATATTTTGGTCCGTGCAGCGTGGTGTTTTTAGCAAAGTCCTGCATCAGTTCCACCAGCACCAACTTACGTCGCTTGCGGCGAAGTTTCCTCTTGATGTTAACTGGGCCTGGTTCGACTTCGGGACTGAAAAGAACACTTCCAAGAATCACTTCACCGTTTTTTCAACCGATTCTCGTGAAATTTTATGAGCAGGTTTGATCATAATCATCATTTTAGCCGACGTTCACTGCTAGACATAGGCCTCCCTTATTGATATGATTACTGTTGGAAGAAGCATGCATCCACATGGTTATTATTAAATTACATCTAAGGTATTTACTACAACTATTTGAGACTAGGGATCGCCAATGCGGATCGGAATAATTTCCAAACATCCCTGTCCATGATAATAATCAGGGAGCCAAACTTTCGTGCCGATGACAGAAGTATGACGTCAAGCCACATACAGAGTGTTTATATCTAGACCTCTTTAGTTTACTGATAATGATTAATGTCAAATACCTATACCGTAGTCAATTTTCATGGATGGGTTTGGGATTTGGAATTGCTTTTGCCATCAAAAGGAATTAAAGGAATGAAGAAAGGTTGACCTTCAACAATATTTGCGGTTATGAGGGCTATGACCAGTACGACGCCAATTTTAATAACTGGCGGGAGATTCGAGAGTTAATATTATGCCTACATATGCTAAAAATAGGACATTATGTTTCAATTTTAGTAGTGTTGTTTTAGTAGTGGTAGAGCCATGTTGTAGCTAGCCGCTGCATCACGAATGGGCCGGCTCGTCCGGGGCAGTACCACCCTCTCACAGAACACCGGCGTGAAGCAGCAGTAATCCTGCTTGCGTTTCGTACGGTCAGTGAGAGTGCCGGGGGCCCAACACCTCACCCCTTCCCTCTCCCCCTCCCTCACCCCCTTCCCCTATTCCCTCTCCTTTAGGGCCGACAACGCACTGGCATCGCGTAAAGCGCTGCGGGTGTCTATGGACAGTGGTGAGCATTTAACATCAGGTGACCCACTAGTTCGTTTGTCTGGCCTTTCTAACATAAAAAAAAAAATTTAAGCATGCTGCATAAAATTTTATTTTAAATTAAATTTTGTTGTGTTGTTTCATTCACTCGAGGAAAAATATATTTATGATAGAATTAGATTAGTTAGGTATTTTATTCATATCGTATTTTTTTATTTACATCACCACTAAATTATTAAGAAACATTTGAGGGCGCAATTTTGTTTTAAAAACATCCTGTATGCGACTTCACGTCATAATGACGTCACCCGCACGAAAGTTTCGCTCCCTGATAATAGTCATTAATTTTATAATACATCTTAGATATTAAAGTCTTCTTCACCATGTATTTGAATTTTCTATCAGTTTTGTCGGTTATTCTTTTCGGAATTTTATTATAAAAACGTATGCATCATCCCTGAAACGACTTTTGGGATCATTTCTAAGTTAAGTCATTTTTAAGTTAGTTTGTACTTTACTGTTTTAATTACTGTGTATGATTTTGGTAAACAAATAAAGATTTTTACTTTTTACTTTACTTATTTAGTTAACCGTCCAAAATCGCGGAGTTTGTTGAAAACAACACTCACTCACACTTGCACTCTATCTTTAGCCTTCATGTTGTACTCTTTGTAAATTTATTGATGTGTTTGTTGTGATTGTGTTGTGATTGTTGTAAATAAATGTATTCTCTTTCTTTCTTTTTTCTTTCTTTCTTCCAAAACGTAAAAAATATCGTATTGGAGCCATTTCAAAAAACTCGCGAAATCTACAGCTACTAGTATATACTGATCTAAAATATTTACTCACTCCATGTCTTCACATTCCCTAATCTGTGGTTTTTGTTATTATTCAGTAACTAATGGAATATCACTACCACAACGCTCGCTATTTCATTGGCGAATAACATGTCGTTTCTTAAACATCCGTATTTATACCATTGTATTAGTTAACTGTCTCATTTCCCTTTATTGTTGACCCAGTAGGGACACACCTCGCGTTAAGTAATGGAGCGAATATACTTAATTACAGCAAACTAACGCTGGTATTAATTAGATTAGTATAAAAATTATTAGTTTCGATACTGGTAGTAGAGCGTAGGTAATTAAGTAACATAACCTTTATTTTTTAACCACCGACACAAAAAGAGGGGTGCTATATAAGTTTGACCGCTATGTTTGTGTGTATGTGTTTCTGTCTGTGGCATCATAGCTCTTAAGCGGGTGAACCGATTTGGATACGGTTTTTTTATTTGAAAGCAGGTTTCTTGGCAATAATTCTTAGACATATTTCATGAAAATTAGTTCAGCCGCTCTTTTGTTAGCTGCGGAAGGTCTTAGACGCATAATTGGCATTTACTTTATTTTCAAACATGTGTGTGGCCAAATTGAGTTTGGGGTTTTTCATTTACATTTTTTCTCTTGTTATCTGTTTTTTTTGTTTTTTTTTTTTCATGAACAACTAGTTGATGCCCGCGACTCCGTCCGCGAAGAATTCGTTTATTGCTTGCCCGCGGGAACTATGTAGTTTTCTGGGATAAAACTATCCTATTTCTCTAGGCTTGGAATATAGTTACCACGCGGGCCCATAGCGGATTGAGAACTTTACACACACCATCGAGTTGCTTCGCAGGTGTGTGCAGGTTTCCTCACGATGTTTTACACCACCGTAAAGCTCGTAATAAATTTTAAATGTAATATCGCACATGATTTTTAAAATTAGCAGTACACCCGTGCGATGCAAGGGTGAACAGCTAGTATGCAATAATTGTGGTAATGTTTCAAGGTCTATTAATAACAGTGACTATTTTAACTCCCTTATGATAAGTATGGTATGTTTTATAGCCCTTTGGGGACCTAGATCAATTAGTTATCTTTTTAAGTCAGCGGGCAGTACACCTATGTCACGTTTTACCCTAATTCGAAAAGAGGTGGCATCTTTTTTAGGTCTAACAATTGGATTATTTTTTGGTGGCTCGTATCTACTTATCTTGACCATATGAAATGTGAAAATCTTTATTTATATGACTAACATGTTTCAGCTAAATTAAACTAAATAAACTATATGTAGGTACCTTACCTACAATAGATAAAGATAAAGATTCTAAAGCTAACATAAAAAAATTACAAGGAAAAAATATCTAAAATACCGATGGCATAGTTCTAAGGAGCCAAGTAGCAGTTTCACGTTGAAAGGCCAGGCTCAATCGTTTTCGGAAAAAAATACAAAAAACATTTCAAACGGCGTAAATATGCCATAATGTACTATGTACGAGTATTATGGGCAAATTTACGTATTTACACCATTTTGGGGTAGAAACTTTAGGCCCAGACGCGAAGGAACTCGCAAAAGAGATTTCGTCTCGCCTGGCAAAAACGACTGGCGACTAGAATGTGGAAATTAAATGTAGGTATTTATGTTACTTGTTGATAGTTCTAAAACATTGTCATTTCGCTAATTTAACCAGAAATGTACTCAATTAGCGAAATTAAAAATTTAAATAAAAAATAAAACCTCCTTCAAAAAACCCCCAAAAAAACATAAAATAATAATTGATTGAACCGACCACAATAAGCATGAAAATATCTTTCTACTAATCTGTTTGAAGTTGGTGCCTCAGCACGAGCCAGCAGGAGTGTAGAAGCCCTATAATAGGTATGTAGGTAAGTTAGATTACTAGGTCCACTCCTGCTGGCTCGTGCTGAGGCACCAACTTCAAACAGATTAGTAGAAAGATATTTTCATGCTTATTGTGGTCGGTTCAATCAATTATTATTTTATGTTTTTTTGGGGGTTTTTTGAAGGAGGTTTTATTTTTTATTTAAATTTTTTTTATTTCCAATTTTTTTTTGGGTGTTTTTTGAAAGCGGTTTTATTTTTTATTTAAAATTTTTTATTTTTTTCTTTTTAGTTGTTGCTAATGGCCTGGACTGGCACTCTTTACTGACTGTACTTTTTGCCTCTGGTTACCAAAGTACTTATCAAGACGAATCAAACGAGACCAAACTTGATGGGGTTATGTCGTTTTACTACGGAGTTCTTATGGTCACCATCCAACTTCATTGTCAGACCCTGGTTACCATCTAGGACCAAAGTACTCGTTGAGACGAGTCAAATGAGTCCGTACTCGATGGGGTAAGTGCCGTTACTTTATGGAGTAACTTTGGCCACCTTCCAGCTCCATCATCAGACCCTGGTTACCATCTGGGATCAAAGTGCTCGTCAAGACGTTTCAAATGAACCCAAACTCGACGGGGTTGTCTTGTTTTATTACAGAGTTTCTATGGCCACCTTCCAACTCCATCATTAGATTAGCTCCATGTCACAATAATATTGCATTGTCACCTGATTTACACATGCATGTAAAATATGAAATCAATCAGAAACCGGGAAGTGAGTCAAATTCAACTTGCAAGATTTGACCCGTTGAGGAGTTCCGTTGGCCATCTGCGGTCTTCTTCATCAGATCTAGTTTACCAAATGACACTTTATGAATGCAAATGCTCGATTTGTCACTGAAAATACTAAAATCGCTTTACATTTCCCTTGAACTTTTGAAGAGTTCCTTCAATTCCTCATGGATCCCATCATCAGAACTGGATTCCGGTAACAACGGGACCAACCTTGAAGCATATGCTTTCAAACAACGAAAGAATTTTCCAAATCGGTTCATAAATGACGGAGTTCTGAGGTAACACACGTTAAAAAAAAAAAAAAAAGAACATACAACCGAATTGAGAACCTCCTCCTTTTTTTGAAGTCGGTTAAAAAATAGAACAGACATGTTGAAAGAAAGAAAGAAAGAAAGAAAATACATTTATTTACAACAACACAAGACACATAAATATTTGGACATTACTATCACTACATAGTTTAAAACAAAGTCGCTTCCCTCTGTCTGTCCCTATGTAGAGGTATGCTTAGATCTTTAAAACTACGCAACGGATTTTGATGCGGTTTTTTTTATAGATAGAGTGATTCAAGAGGAAGGTTAATATGTATAAAACATGCATAATTGCATCCGTTCGAAGCCGGGCCGGGTCACTGATTTACTCGTATGTCGTGATGGCGAACTTAATATTGAATTAACATATTTTACAATGCATATGCTCGGAAAGTGCCTCTTGACGCGAGTCAACATATCTATAGAAAGTTAGTCATCCCAGCACAGTTTCGCAAGTGTGAAAAAAAATTGTATGGATTTTACTTTCCACACGCGTGCGGAAAAGTAACTTTTAAAAACTGCCAAATCTCAAAAAGTAGTGTCCAAACTAGTGTTTAAAAAATAAGACTAGAGAGTTGTGTCTTCATAATTCAGCTTTGCACAAATAAGAAAATGTTTGATGCAACCAAATGAATATTTACGGATAAAATAATAAAACAGATTGTTTTAATATTAAAACACACAAATTTTAATTTCGTCAAAAGTTTTGAAATAAAAAATTTAGTACTAAAATAATTCCTTCAGTCCATTTCGGACCGTACGACATCTGCGCTTTCAGTGCGCGCGCATGGCGTAACACGAACCAATCATGTTTACCCGTTCGCGCCTGTCAACCAATGGGCTTTCAGTGTGCGCGCATGGCGTAACACGAACCAATCACGGTTACCCGTTCGCGCCTGTCAACCAATGAGTTTTCAGTGCGCGCGCATGGCGTAACACGAACCAATCATGGTTCGTTCCGTTCGCGCCTGTCAAGAAAACCCGCCACAGTAATGTTCATGAATTCAGTCCGGAGAATTAATTTAAGTTTAGTAAATTAAAATGGAGAGTTCAAGTGATGAATTTACATAGGACTTAACGCCGCCTGACGTCCTAGACCAAGCACAAAATTAAATGTGATAGCCTCCTGCTGACTAAACCGATGTTGAAATATGTAAACATCTACGAGACTTTCCCTCAATGAAAGGTAAATAAGAACGCAACATCTTTTTCCGAAAATGTTTATGAGCGCGCGCAGACAGAGAGCGGTCTGGAGTTCCGAGTTCAGAGTTCTGCGTTCTTTCGAATGTACTGAGTCTCTTACGATAACGCAGACAGCAGGCGACTGGAACTCTCGAGCGATGAAAACACAGAACTCTGAACGCGGAACTCGGTACTCCAGACCGCTCTCTGTCTGCGCGCGCTCTTAGCCCCAAGTTTTTCCTCGCTTAATGCATTGTAAAATGTTGTATGATATACGTGTCGAAAGTAGGAAATTCCCAACTCATGTCGGCTAAACCAAACTCGCTTCGCTCGTTTGTTTAGATCTCCGACATTCGTTGGGAATAGCCTACTTTCCGCACTTGTATCATAAATAACTATTATTGTATAGTCGACCAAGAAATTCCCTTACCATCCTAAGGTTCAATGTCAGTTGTACGACTTAAAACATCAAAGGCTATTTTCACTTACAAATCAATGTGACATTCAGCCTTATTGTTTTTGTTCTGATGTAGGACAAAGCACTTACTTGGTCGACTATACTAAGAAGGTGTTTACTTAGTCTTTAAAATAAATGAAATAGAATCGGTTATCAAGATCAGTGATGGAGTAAATCATTGCTCTTGGCTTTATTTCGCCGTGCATATCTCACGGATTAAGTGACACGATTATTTAAGAATGCGCGTAAATAACATTATTTAAAGCATCTCGGCTGCGCAGTAAACAGAGAAGTTAGGTGTTAAATTGGGAAGTAAAAATTTAGAAAATATATTGTATGCCATGTGCATGTCAGTATTGTTGTTAAAAATACTGTATTTTCTATCAGTTTTATCAATATCGAGGGATTAGGTTTTGTGAATGTTAATTTTAACACCAGTGCTGGGGCGTGAAAAATTTTGCAAGTAATGCCGGAGCAAAAGAAAATCTAAAACATACCCATTTATCCTCTAGAAATGCAGTGCAGTAATGGAAAAGAAGCGTTTGGTTACTTCGAAAGTTTCTAGTCACCCCGGGGAATCGGGCTGTTAGTACTTACCCTTCGCCACTGTTTAACACTAACTTTTAATCACCCCTCTTGCGAATTTAACGAGGGGCTCATTCAATTAATGAAATTAAAAACTGCTAATGATGCGGAATTAAAGAGGGCATGGCAACACACAGTTGCTCGCTGACTGTGGTAGCCAAACGACACACGCCTTTCAGTTAAAACGTAGATAAAATAATATCATTCTAGTTAATTCAAAGTTAATTCTTTGGATCTAGAAATTGGCAACAGGATATGGTGTAAGTATTTTTTATTTATTTCATACTAAAAACAAGCTGAAATATGGATGCACAGAAAAAACTCAGAAGAAAGACCAGCGCTGGGAATGGAACCCAGGTCCTCAGCATTCCGTGCCGTGTGCCATTCCCCTACAGCACCATTGGTCAGGAGTATAGACACGAATTTTTCCTATACATCCATATTTCAATCTGTTAGATCAACACTTGCGTGATACAGCGCCACCTATGTTATACCCTCATCGAGAGATTTCAAAACTCCTTCGGAACTACCCGCTCACCCGGACCAGAGATGTCGCTACTAATCCAAACTTTTAACAAGTTTGATATGAAGTATCTTGGGTTCCGTACCATTATCTTTAAAAACGGCAAAAAAATCACGTTTGTTCTATGTAATATTCTCTTAAATATTTGTTTTATTTTAATTTAATTATTTATTTTTAAAGTGTTCAGGACATTGGCGGTCTCTTGGCAAAACAAGGGAATCGATGTCGGAAGCAAGATGTTGACAAATCTTCGTTTTGCTGATGACATCGTTCTCTTTTCAACATCGGCAATCGGACTACAAGAAATGCTTCAAGAACTAAGCACAGCAAGTCTTGAAGTTGGACTTACGATGAATCGGTCAAAGACTAAGTTAATGACGAATAGCATCAAACGTAGGGTAACGGTAGATGGGCATGTGATTGAATATGTCAACGAGTATACTTATTTGGGCCAGATAGTTTCCTTCGAGAATCGACAAGGCAAAGAAGTCGACAAACGAATCGAAAATGCCTGGAGGAGCTACTGGTCCATGAAAGCACTAATGAAGGGTAAACTTCCCCTAGCCTTAAAACGCAAGCTCGTTGACATGTGCATTCTGCCCATCTTAACCTACGGTGCTCAGACCTGGTCCTTGACTGAGGCCCAGAAGTCCAAACTCAAGGTTTGCCAGCGGCTATGGAGCGCAGTATCCTAGGTGTTCGAAGAGCTGATAGAATCAGAAACACTGAACTGCGCTCCAAAACCCAAATTGTTGATGTGGGGACAAAGACCGCCAAACTCAAGTGGGACTGGGCAGGTCATGTCTGCCGGATGCATCCGGATCGCTGGGCCATAATCACTACTGACTGGGTTCCAAGCGACGGGCACCGGAGCAGAGGTAGACCTAAAAGAAGGTGGCGGGACGATTTGGAGCGAATCCAGCCGGACTGGCAACACTTTGCCGAAGCCAGGGACGAGTAGAAGGAGAAAGGGGAGGCCTTTGCCCAGCAGTGGGACACTGTATAGGCTATTTAAAAAAAAAATTTTTAAAGTGCATGTATAACTAAATATTCTGTGAATATTTCAAGCGTCTACCTGTTGCCGTTATCAATATTGAGCAAACACAAGAAAAAAAATCACGTTTGTTGTACTTATAGCATATCATCCGCTTGGTGAGAGATTTCTCTAACGTGCGTGGCTTATCCCCACGAACACATTGACAAAAGACAGTAAATATTTATTTTATTCTGTTTTTAGTATTTGTTGTTATAGCGGCAACCGAAGTATATCATCTGTAAAATTTCAACCGTCTAGCTATCACCGTTCCTGAGATACAGCCTGGTGACAGACGGACTAACGGACAGCGAAGAGTCAGTAATAGGGTCCCGTTTTTACCCTAAAAAATTACATTACTAATTATTAGTTTATAATCAGGGAGCTCTCGCGGGATAGTGATATTCACAGGCAACAGATTGTTTGTAATACATAGGATAGTAGGACAGAATGATTTTTTTAACACGCTTTTATTAGGTCGACGTGTATGTAAGTAAGTATGTGATGGAAACTTTGAACATGATTTTGCCCACTTTCCGGTTTCCGATTGAGCTGAAATTTGCACGTATGTGTAAATTGGATGACAATGCAATATTTTGGTAATATGGAGCTGATCTGATGACGGAGCTGGATGGTGGCTATAGGAACTCTATAATAAAATGACACAACCCCGTCGAGTTTGGGCTCGTTTGATTCGTCTTGACGAGCACTTTAATTCCAGACGGTAACCAGGATCTGATGATGGAGCTGGAAGATGGCCAAAGGCACTCCACAATAAAACGACACAACCCCGTCGAGTTTGGGCTCGTTTGATTCGTCTTGACGAGCACTTTGATCCCAGATGTTAGGGGGTTGGGGGTTGGGGGATTGGAGGGGTTGGGGGGTGAGGGGTGAAGATAGAAACAGAGAGTTACGTTTGGTATTTATTGTAAGACAAAGTATAAGATGGACCGATTCTATTTAAGACGAACAAAAAACCTTCATGTGTCTCTTTTTAGGACATGGAAATCATGCCATGTATAAATGTTAAAAATATTTCGTTATCAAACATGGATAAGAGAAATCCGGTCTGTGGTATATACATGGACATGACCCAGGCCTTTGACTTTGTGGACCATAAACTCCTCTTAGTGCAACTTAATGCCTATGGAGTGAGGGGTAATGTACTTCAATCGATGGAATCTTATTTGAGCAACAGACGCCAACATGTAGAGATATCTAGGCTAAATTCAAAAACAAGAAAAGAGACTTCATTCCTCTCTAAGAGTCGCATAATTGAGTATGGAGTACCGCAGGGATCTGTATTGGGCCCACTTTGCTTTATTATTTATATTAATGACTTGCCGAGAATAGTGGAATATCCAATGACTCTGTTTGCGGATGACTGTGCAGTGGTAATAGAATGTAAAGATAAAATGACATATGAATTCGACATTAATTCTTCTATGAATCTGATTATTTCCTGGTTAAAAAGAAACAACCTTAAAGTTAACCTTACAAAAACCAAGTTGATGCAATTTAGCCAACGTAAGACTGCACCGCAGATTAGCATTGAACATCAAGGAAAAGTACTGGATGAGGCAGAAACAATTAACTTCTTAGGGGTTCGAATTGATAAAAATATTAATTGGAAAAATCATGTGGAAGTTATTTGTTCAAAACTGGCAGCATCAGCATATGCGCTTCATAAGTTAAGACAGGTTGTGAATGCGGAAATAGTTTTGTCAGCACACCACGCAGTAGTAGGTTCCATTCTTAGATATGGTGTAATTTTTTGGGGAAATTGCACAGATAGAGAAAAGGTATTAATATCACAAAAAAGATGTATTAAAGCAATGTTTGGCCTTAAACCGTTAGATAGTAGCAGACCATGTTTTAAAAAATATAAGTTACTGACATTTCCTTCAATCTATATCTATGAAGTAGCTGTATTCGTTAAAAATAACCCTGATAAATTTCAACGTCATTGTGTAAGTAACTATCTCAGACCACGTGATACTGATAGGATAGTGAGCAGGGTCACCCGTACTGCCCTATTAAAAAAAAAGTATATTTGGTCTAGCGCCTAGAGTTTACAATAAATTACCATTAGAAGTTGGCATATTTAAGAAAAGGATGATGGAATTGTTACTGGAAAAATGTTATTATAATCTTAATGAATTTCTGAATGATAATAGTTTTTAGGTGTCTTAAAGTACTTATTTAATTTTGATTGTGTTGTTCTGATTATTATTGTATTAGGAAATAGGATCATTTTATTAACCGACTTCAAAAAAAGGAGGAGGTTCTCAATTCGCTTGTATGTTCTTTTTTTTTTTTTTTTTTTTTTTAACGTGTGTTACCTCAGAACTCCGTCATTTATGAACCGATTTGGAAAATTCTTTCGTTGTTTGAAAGCATATGCTTCAAGGTTGGTCCCGTTGTTACCGGAATCCAGTTCTGATGATGGGATCCATGAGGAATTGAAGGAACTCTTCAAAAGTTCAAGGGAAATGTAAAGCGATTTTAGTATTTTCAGTGACAAATCGAGCATTTGCATTCATAAAGTGTCATTTGGTAAACTAGATCTGATGAAGAAGACCGCAGATGGCCAACGGAACTCCTCAACGGGTCAAATCTTGCAAGTTGAATTTGACTCACTTCCCGGTTTCTGATTGATTTCATATTTTACATGCATGTGTAAATCAGGTGACAATGCAATATTATTGTGACATGGAGCTAATCTGATGATGGAGTTGGAAGGTGGCCATAGAAACTCTGTAATAAAACAACACAACCCCGTCGAGTTTGGGTTCATTTGAAACGTCTTGACGAGCACTTTGATTCCAGATGGTAACCAGGGTCTGATATGGAGCTGGAAGGTGGCCAAAGTTACTCCATAAAGTAACGGCACTTACCCCATCGAGTACGGACTCATTTGACTCGTCTCAACGAGTACTTTGGTCCTAGATGGTAACCAGGGTCTGACAATGAAGTTGGATGGTGACCATAAGAACTCCGTAGTAAAACGACATAACCCCATCAAGTTTGGTCTCGTTTGATTCGTCTTGATAAGTACTTTGGTAACCAGAGGCAAAAAGTACAGTCAGTAAAGAGTGCCAGTCCAGGCCATTAGCAACAACTAAAAAGAAAAAAATAAAAAATTTTAAATAAAAAATAAAACCGCCTTCAAAAAACACCCAAAAAAAACTTGGAAATAAAAAAAATTTAAATAAAAAATAAAACCTCCTTCAAAAAACCCCCAAAAAAACATAAAATAATAATTGATTGAACCGACCACAATAAGCATGAAAATATCTTTCTACTAATCTGTTTGAAGTTGGTGCCTCAGCACGAGCCAGCAGGAGTGGACCTAGTAATCTAACTTACCTACATACCTATTATAGGGCTTCTACACTCCTGCTGGCTCGTGCTGAGGCACCAACTTCAAACAGATTAGTAGAAAGATATTTTCATGCTTATTGTGGTCGGTTCAATCAATTATTATTTTATGTTTTTTTGGGGGTTTTTTGAAGGAGGTTTTATTTTTTATTTAAATTTTTTTTATTTCCAAGTTTTTTTTGGGTGTTTTTTGAAGGCGGTTTTATTTTTTATTTAAAATTTTTTATTCAATTATTATTCTGTTACATATAATTATTATTATTGACATTTGAATTTGTACGCCGAAAGGCAGAACATGACGGACATTATTTTAAACTTGTGACCATTATGTAAACTTACTCATGTTTTTACAAATAAATAAATTATCTTATATTAAAGACCAAAAAGTATAAAATAAATAAATAGTTTAAAAAACACTAGAAAAACACGCTTTTATAAATGCACGTAAAAACAAAAAATAAATTATGGATCGTTCAAGTTGCCTCTATTTCTGGGCTGAAGTGTAAACTATGTTCTTTTAATTATAATATTTGATAGTAAAAGCGTGGGGCGCCGGAACAGGAAAGACGTTCTTGTTAACAAATACTAATACTAACTTCCTGGCGGAAGCTGCATGAGGTCGCACAAGAGCATAACGTTTATGCCGCCACAGGGTTACCAAAGGGAACCAAAGATATCTCGTCCACGAACAAGAACTCTACATTTTGCCACTGTTGACGCATCCAAGAACGTCTTTCCTGTTCCGGCGCCCCACGCTTTTACAATCAAATATTATAATTAAAAGAACATAGTTCACTTCAGCCCAGAAATAGAGACAACTTGAACGATCCATAATTTATTTTTTGTTTTACGTGCTTATAAAAGCGTGTTTTTCTAGTGTTTTTTTTTCAGGTCATTTTACCTCGCCTCCTATTTTACGCCTAACACAATCAAGGCTTGGCAACGCTGCGCCCTGTCAGTGGTCAGATGTGTACGTCATTTGCATCACAGAGGACTTCACACACGATTACGTCACGTCCAGGTCAGGTCAGTGCTCGTTAATTGAAGTCTAAGGCATTAATTAGGCTTTTAGATATAACGTCCAGACCCATGGCTGCGTATGTACCTACGTATATATACGTAAAATTCTTTATCATACCTAAACAATTTTCACAAGTTGTCAACACACACGAAATACAATATAATAAAAATAAAATAAAAGTAATAAAAATGAAGTTGAAAAAAATAAAAAAATACAAATATATACTTCATACCAAACTTGTTAAAGTTGATTTAGTAGCGACATCTCTTGTCCAGGTGAGCGGTTAATTCCAAAGGAGTGTTGACGTCTCTCGATGAGGGTATAACATAGATGGCACTGTATCACTGCAGAATGTGATTATTTAACAAACTGAGATGTGCGATGTATAGGGAAAATTTGTGTCTAAGCTCCTGACCAGTGGTGGTGTAGGGGAGTAGCACGCGGCACGGACTGCTGAGGACCTGGGTTCGATTCCCAGCGCTGGTGGTTTTTTTCTTTGCATCCGTTTCAGTTTGTATTTAGTATGAAATATTTATAATGGATTTTACGGGATGACCGTAAAAGTAATTAAAATACTTCATACCAAACTTTTTAAAAATAAAAAGTCAGTCAGATAGACAGACCGCTCTGGAGCGCACCAAGTGCAAAGGTGCCCAACACACTAACCGCATTGCCCCGTTGAACCACGATGAACACCTTTGCACCAGAAATTATCCTACTGATTTTATAAATAAGAATGTTTGTGAGAATGTTCGGATGTTTGAATGTTTGCAAGCGAATCATGTATTAACGACGGAACGGTTATAGATGAAAGTTGACGAATATGGAAAAAGATCTAGATTGAGACATAATAATATGTTATTTTAATATCCTTAAACCAACCTGCAAACGCCTGCGAAGCATTTAAATAGTGTGTGTGAAGTTCCCAATTTGCACTGGGCCCGCGTGAGCTCTCTCATTCTGAGAGGAGGCTTGCGTTCAATAGGGGAACGTATACCTAAAGGACGCAACGATGAAAAAAAATACGCGCTCACAACATAAACCAAATACCCGGCCATAAAGATTCACACGGTCTTTGAAAAAGACTCGGCAAATATTGGACATTTGCAGTCTTTTTCCAAGGACCGATGTGTTTTATTTTCTGTTTTTTTTTTGTGTTTTTTTTGGTGTGTTACACACACACACACACACACGCTTTATGGCCGGGTACTGTACAGTTTCGCACCTTAACAATTTCACCGTTACATTAAACGCAGACCACGTATGACAAAGGCAGAGATTCCCACCGAAACTTTGCGTTCATTAAAATACCTCAGTAAGTTTGCTCATAAGAGTGAAATGTGTACTCAGGATATGCGGGCACGTGCGCGAGCTTGTTTAATGACAAATATTATAGCAGCTCTTTACAGGACACGGTCCCGGCGGCATGCCAATTGCTATGATACATACGGGCTGGTGCAACTGAACCAATAACTCCACATCCATTTCGATGACAGCGAAATAATAGTTATGTGGCTGGTGCGGTGAGAGGCATTAAAATACGAGTGCGGTTTTATGAAACGAAGCGAAGGCGAGTTAAATAATAAGATCACACGAGTGTTTTTAATCCTAATTATGCACAGTCGCATACCTACATAATTTTATCTACATGCGTGTCACAAGTCTCCGTCATTACTCATATTTTCACCAAATTTCACGTCACAAATTACGGTAACTTTATTTTCTGTTCTTCTTATTAATGATAGTTAATTTATTGCTCCAAATAATAATAATACAAAAGGATCTTAAATTAAATTAATTAAGTTCTTCGACAGTTCGAATTCGAAACAAATTAATTAATTCATAAACAATCTAATTCTCAAAAAATGTTTGAAAAAGAGATAAAACTTCAAATCCATTTTCAAAATTTAATTTAATTGAAATGTATTTCAAAATTAATTAATTCGATTGTTATTATTTCTATTCTTATTTAATTTGGGATTTTTATTTCGTGTTTATTTAATTGAGCATTTTATATTTTTGTCTTATTGTATTTTTAATGTACTGCATGCGATTGAATATTTCTTAAGTTAAGTCAGTTGTAATGTCTACTACGAGTACAATCCTGCTGGACGTCTTGGCTTGTGCTGTAAGTCCACAGGATCATTATTGCACAACCATAATGTGATTATTTTGCTTAAGAAGATGTTTGAAATTCAAATGCCGAACATAGAACCTCCTCCTTTTTTTGAAGTCGGTTAAAAATGACGAGCGTTTTCCCGGCCCTTGATGATAAAACAGGATTTGACAGGACAGAACAGGACAGGATAGGAGATGATACGATTAAACTCGTCACAAAATAAAAGGCCCGTTTTGATATTTGTAACCATACGACTCGGTACTCGATACTCACGATAAATCGATTCAAGTTTGCATGAGTATTTGATCGATTTGAATAATTGTATTGTAAAGTGCATTGGATTAAAGTTCTGATTAGAAAATTTAACTTAAACTGATATTGTAAGTATTTTGAAATGATACAATGTTACGAAAGAACAATATTCTTTCATTTAATATTTTTGTTACAATAACATTTTCAACCTTAGGTTTCAACACAGCTGGTGAAATTCAGTAATTAATTGGTCTAAACACTAGTAGGTATTTGAATAAATAAAACCGGCCAAGTGCGAGTCGGCCTTAAAAAAATTATCTTTATCGATTTTTTTCCTTAACAGATGATTAATAGTCTGTGGATAATATGAAAAAATCGTTACGCACAGCACCTTAGCCGAGTGGGCAGTGCCCATCAATGCAAAATGTCCACCTTCAGAAAATTTCGATCGGTAAAAATAGAGAACTTCATGGGCGTGAATTGTCAAAACGGGCCTTTTATATTGTGACGAGTTATGTAATGTGTTGTATATTCGTTTAGTAATTGTTTACACAGTAATTTAAAAAATGTATCACGGCTTTCTAAGCTGGTCGTGTGTAGCGTTAGCAAAAGCGCTTCCCAAAATTAGAATTAAGTTCATTTGGGGGCTTAACCTAGACGTGACACGCAATTGGGTTATGTACGAGATATACTCAGAGCGTCATTCAAGATACTCATCAGTCTTTATACCACGCTTTAAAGTAAATTTGAGTACCGTATTCGGGTAAAGAATAACTTTTCTGCTAATCGTATTAAGAGGGTATGATGGCTGAGAGACTTTTGAGAAATAGGTATTTTAATGAAATGTCGCTGTCTCGCCCGAACCCCTCCGTGTCAGTACAGCGAGAGCGGGACAACTGCAGCTCAGACCGTTATTAGGCGCGTAAAATTGATCAAAACAGCATTTCGTAATCCCCTGTTTTCTTCTCGAAAACTGGACCAATAAAATTATTTTTTTCAAAAATAAGTAGAGGACAGATTTAGCTATGCCCCTATGTTTACCTTTTTTTGTTTATATCAGGGATTCTTTTCTGATGAGTGTCTGAAAATGACGTTGAAATTGGGCAATTTTTTCAGTTTTTGAAAGCTCATATTTCTTATGTTAATTGAAATATGGAAAAAAACGAAACATTGGGGCATAGCTGTGGTAGATACAGATTATACAGTAAAAAAAAATTGGCTCTAAAGCCATTATCCAGGGAGGAAACAGGGGATTACGTTTGTATGGAGAAATGGTGCGCATCGTACCCTCTTAAGTTCTGATCCGCAATTATTAGGCATTCGTTGGCACGAATTGGGGTTGTCTATTTTTTTACAATGTATAGCTAATCGAAAATTATTTCGAGAAAAATGGTAGGGATCTAATCAATAAAAAAAGTGGTGATAGTTGGGTTTGTGTGTGTTCGTACAGTGTGGAGGTGGATGAACTGCATGAACTCGCATTTCTTACATAAACTTATCTATCGTAAGGTCGCGGGTGAGCAAAGTCATTATTTCAGTTCATTAATTATGGACCTCCGCAAAGTAACGCCTGATTCAATAAATTGTTTAAACATCAATATATTCATTAATACAAACTTTCGCGGTTATAATATAGTAAGACTATCGGACCAGCTTTCAAAATTTCACGAGAATCGGTTTACAAATGCGACCTGTTGCCTTATTATCTATGCACACGGAAACATAATCGTTTTCTTCACTTCTTTATCTCACAAGGTGTAGGATGAAGGAAGAAAGGGATGGTAAATGCGATTACGAGTCCCCACTCGTTAGACAATACGGGGTCTGTATAGGAGAACAGCAGTATATCCACCGGACAACATACGATAGAATTTTGCCCAAGCTAAAATGGAGATAATTTGCGAGACTGCACTGCTTTAATTGATTAAAAAACTAAATTAAAACGTTCATATTAAAACACTGGAAATCTTACGCCGTTGGCACTGAATAAAGATTAATCCCGGCTATAATATCTACAATGCGACCGGTTTTAATTAAAATGTCTTTTCGAGACCATTTTGTAGCAAGCAGCTCAGTAATTGGATATTGCAACGAGTTCCAAAGAATTATGGCGTATCATTTTAACGACGAGGTGGCTATGCTATTGAATCATTTTGCACGTGGGTTTTGGAATGCCACGAATTTAGAGATAAACTACGATTACATGACCCGCCCCTCCAAATTACTATTTCAATGTGTTATGTCACATCCTTACGAAAGAATTTAGTAGTCTGCTATTGTTTGATTGCTGTCTCAGCACGCACACATGCGTCGAAAGTTTTGGTGGTGGTTTATAAACACTTTCATGAATACATTGAAGACTTCTTGGATTTTGGAGGGGCGGGCCATGTTATCGTAGTTTATCTCTATACTCGGTTGTGAAATGAATCAGATGTATCTATAGATATGCCTTAAGAAAGCTAAGTAGGTACCTATTGCTTCTTCTCGAGGTGTTGCACTGACGGCATAATACTAAGTATGGCGATGTTTCTTCGGATTGAAACTATGGACTGCTTATTTGGGACAATTTTGTTGAAAAGGATGAGCTGCATGTATGCTGGTTTTAAACAAAGCAACGAAGTTTTCCACGGATGGAATGCTTTATCCGGAATATCCTTGCCTAATTTACAATTTCCCAACACTATAGGCAAGTTATGAACAAGGCTGAGATGATGATGATTACGTATTCGAGGTAACAAGGTTACGAACAGGTGAGTGCAGGCATTATGCCCGCTACGTTCGCTACTAAGCCTAATGTAGATCCTAACACAAAGCTAGTGCAGTGCAGCGAGCTAGGGCGGCTATTAGGTCTCTAATGGCATTCGAAATGCGACTCGGAGTATATTTAGACGACCTAATAACTCAGTGGTTGGGGAACTAGAGAAAAAAAGCGGCCAAGTGCCAGTCGGACTCGTACATAAAAGGGTTTCGTACCTCCTTGCAATGTTTAAAAAGCAGTTCAGTAAAAAAATCGCCGAAATGCTTCGATCAATATGTTACCTCTAACCAGGGGTAGACAAGTTAGAACATTTGATTTTGACAGATTTGAAACTTAATTACAGCGCCATCTCTTGAGATCACGTAGCCCCCAGCTCTTCTTGGTCTCGAAGTTATGTCGCAGTAATGCGATAGATGTCACTAGTGTGCTAGTATCTAGTTTTAAATACACACTGTTAGTTTTTTTTCATGAATTTCTATCTTAATATGCATTTTATAATTTACATTCATCAAACGCAACTAATTAAAGTGTTTATTTTAATTTATTCTCAAAAACATGTACTATTTTTTTTGAAAATTTCTCAAGGTTTTGTTAGCAACACAGAAGACAAAATGTAATTTACGGTGTACGTCGTAGAAATGGTTGCTTGACTTAAGAAATTCGCTCTCGTCTTGAAAGTTTCCTAAATGTGTTGCGGGATTTTACGTAGTGTAAAGACGCTTTTGAATTATTGTTTATTGTGTTTGCGATTTGGACGCTATTTCTGTTTTAATTTGTGTTTATCGCGACATTCGATATGTGTTGTACATTAGGTTACAAACATAGTGGTAGTGATTACTAATAACGATGGTACTGATGATAAAATTAAACAAGATTCTTATTTGTATTATGTGAAACATAAAAATAATAAAGCTTGTATGTAATACTTGTTTTTTTTTTCAATTCCTACTTAGAATATACAAGTAGTATAGACATATATGGTTATACATATACATACGTATGTATATGGCATCCACAAGACACCAATTTACAGAGGGCAGCTAAGTAATATTTAAAAAAAAATTAAATATGGCGGCATATCAAATGGGGTGACAGATAATTGGGTTGAGTACGCTCTCTATTCCTTTTGGTATATTTATCTTACTCTATGCCTCTAACCTAAACCTATTAATATTACGCATAATTAAATTCTGCCATGTCAATATCATGCTAACATGTTATTCAGGTAAAAAACCATTCGGACAATATAGATTTATGCCAAATAAAATTTCGGCAAGTCTAATCGGCGTAAGTAAATAAATTACGCGAAACTTGTTATGCCCAATACGTATCGGACAATAAAAATTGTGCTATGACACCCTAAAAAAATATGTCTGCGACCATTTAACCAGGCTTTAAAAGAGCCAGGAGCTGCATATTACAAAAATGCAGTTCCCGGCGTCCCGGGAGCCGCCGCTATGAAAGGTTCCATTTGACCGGAGTAGTAACGAGCCTTCTTTATTCTGAATGAAGCGGCTCTTTTGGTATTCATGCGCTGCGACGGCAGCGGGCCGCGGCCGAAGGGAAAGGATGCAAGTCAGTCTCGATCGCAATGAAATCATCATCATCATCTAAGCCTGTATATGCCCTACTGCATTGCACAGGCCTCCTCTCAGGATGAGAGGGGTTGGGTCATAGTTTCCACGCGGGCCTAGTGCATGTGCAATTTCCTCATGATGTTTTCCTTCACCCTAAAGCTCTGGGTTCAAATGTAATCCAAACTCGCACGTAATTCTAAAAAACTACTAATTTTATTTTACCGTTTTATTAGTTTTTACAACAAATAATTTAAAAGTAAAACTCAACTGGATTTTTCCGAACCGGTATTAGATTCTTTGGCTTTCATAAGTGCTTGCTATGGCCTAAATTTAATAAAGATATTTTAATTTTGATTCCTTGGAAATATCAGCAAGAAAGTAATAGCCTGTGTTATTTAAATGAACTGAAACAGTTACTTTGCTCACACGCGACCTTATGATAGCTACGTTTGTGCAAGAAATGCGTGTTTATGCAGTTTCTCCACTTCCACACTGTACGAACACACACAAATCACACAAACCCAACTATCACCACCACCAAACTACACTGACGCGTTTTGAACTCAACCCGAGCTCAACCTCAGAGTATCGGTATCGCAACCGTTCGCTATGCTACCATGTTAGAGAGATGTGTGGTATTTCCAATCGAAATCCATCTTGCAAGTTTTTCACCCGACTGCCGAAGGAGGGTTATGTTTTTGAGCGTATGTATTTTTGTATGTATGTATTATTCTTTGGTACTCCCTGCTGCCTAAACGGCACGGATTTCAGGTCAGTTAAAAGATTTTCTCTTTTAACTTACAGCTCATAAACTAAGCTTGGCCCCACCTCGTGATGAACAGTATATGGACAGAATATAATCTCAGCGCGCGACGCCGCGCCAATGCTCAAAGAACTCCTAATTGCAGTTCAAACGTCTCTTACATGCACTAAAATAAAGCCGGTAATGCTGTAACAGGGGTCGATGTTAACGTGGTAATTCGTTTTTAAACGTATGTTTTTTACTGAAAGGTTTTGTAGTCCAGTGTGCGGTGTTTATTCTGGTGGCGTGCGGTACTGAGATAAACTTTGTCATTGTGATTTGATTTGAAATGTTGTCTTTGATAATAATTCAGCTTGTTTTGCACCCCTCTGCTGGGCACAGTTGCCCGTTAGCGATATTAAATTAGATAGGTCCAACTTCGAGAAGGAGGCCAATCGCCGAATCCAACTCGAATGGGCAGCGTCAGCGAAACTCCGCAATGTTTTTTCGTCCAAAAATACCTCAGTGCCTTAAGACGAAAGTCTTTTTTAATAAATAATAAATAAATAAAATAAAAACCATTTAATGCCCATAAAAAAGAAAAAAATATACATTATTATGTGGCAAAAGGCTCAGGCTCAGCATGTGCGGTGAGGATTACTCATCACCGCGCTGGTTTTCAGCCTGCGCCCTTATATAGCGTGCTGATATTGCAAAACAGGCGGGTAGGACGATAAAAAAAAATACGTATAGTGGTATAGTCAACCAAGAAATCGCTTCACCACCCAAGGTTCAATGACAGTTGCATGGCTCAAAACATCAAAAGCTATTTTCACTCACAAGTCAGTGCGACAACCAGTCTTATTGCTTTCATTCTGATGCAGGAACTGTCATTCAAAATGGTAAAACAAGTACCCGTAGGTACCCGTTTAGCCAGTATGCCAGTGATGACAATAATTATATGGATCGGAGACGTGATGCTTCACTATTAGGTCTAATGATTATGCTCAGAGTCGCTCAACGATCTATAGAAAGAACTAAGTATGCTTGGTGTTTCTTTACGGGGTCGAATCAGAAAAGAGGAGATCCGTAGAATAACCAGGATCACCGACATAGCCAAACGGATTAGCTCGTTGAAATGGCAATGGGTAGGCCATAGCACGCAGAAGTATTTAATACAATTAAATTTTTTAACACAGTAGATACGCTATTTAAGACTAGAGATCGCCAATGTGGACCGGAATTATTTCCAAACATCCCTGTCCATGATATAGTCATTAATTTTATAGTACGCCTTAGATATTAATCGTCCTACGGCTGAAATGATGATGATGATGATGATGATGATGATGATGATGATATTATATTAAATTTTGCACGCGTGTTCTCCATGCAACGTAAATTAAGATTACGACCGGAATCCGGTAGGAATTTTAATTCAACTAACTGCACGCGTAAATCCGTGGGTAAAAGCTAGGCTGTCATCAATTTTAATTATTCAATTCTATCAGGAATTTGAAATATGATTTATTTATATGCATGAGTCGATTTTGTGACACGGGAAACCACTCAGTTTTATTCGTTGCACGCTCGAGGCGTCCCGTATTTCGATACTCGATGCATTTTGAATTCCAACGTGGCCGGTTTTCCACTTCTGAGGAATCGCGGGTGGGATGTCCCAATTTTTGACAACGTATAATAAATCGAAAACCGTTTGGAGAAATAGGCTTTGTGAAGCGTTTTCAGAAATCAGATTCCAAAAATATGATAAACTGAATTAAATAAAGAAAATTTAAGTAATGACCTTCATTTGACCCCTGCAGTGAATCTTCACAAAGGCAGATATAAAGCAGGTCTACACTCTAAAGCAAATTGACAGTTTGAAATGTTGCTGTCCTGCTTATAATAGCAAAGAGTGACAAAGACAGAACTTTAATCACATGATGCGCACCTGGCTTTAAACAGTTGTCATTTATCGTAAAGTCCGAAATGTATATGAGTATTACCAATGTATTTTTACAAATTTAATTATTAAATTACTACGTTACCTACAAGTAAATATAAAAAAATTTAAATATCAGATTTTAATAAAAAATATCTATTTACTATCACACCATTAAACAAACAGGAATAATCGAAGCTAAAAGAAGAGCAATAAATAAAACTATTTTGTCATGGTTCATTTAGGACCCTAAGCCGTGCTTGTATTATTGACAGTGACAAGACAAATCAGTAGTGCTACAGATTATGTTATGTACGACTTGAATTTTTCTAGGCAGTGGAACGTGGCTCTCTCACTGTGACGTCATCCAACATATTTCTTAAAAAAATATAAAAATTAAATACTCAACCAAATTCAAAATCGATGAAAATGGTATCTTAAAATATCCTATTCCTTCCAAAAAAAATATAAAAACTATAGGTTATTTTTTTTTGGTGCATTCCAATTGTGATTATTGTCATTTCTTATCACCTATGTATGGTTGACCAAGAGTCTCTATGGTTTCACATAATTTAACAAGTCATAATGTATAATTCTTCATAATCAACGTTAGTCATAGTGAAACTGAAACGGTATTCTTTTCGGAATTGTTATAAAAAACCCTAACCCACTGCATTATATAGGATAGCATTTAAAAAAATTCTGAAAAAAAATACTTTTTCAGTAATAAATCACGTATGACTAACGTTGATTATGAAGAGTGACATTATGGCTTATTAAATTATGGTAAACCAAGGGATCCCGGTTCACCAAGTAGTGCTTTACTATTTTTTATTTTTTATGACAGTTCCTACATCGAAGCAAAAACAATAAGGCTGACTGTCACATTGACTTGTAAGTAAAAATAGCCTTTGATGTTTTAAGATGTATAGTCGACCAAGTAAGTGCTTTACCATTTTTTGTGACAGTTCCTACATCAGAATAAAAACAATAAGGCTGATTGTCACATTGGCTTGTAAGTGAAAATAGCCTTTGATGTCTTAAGTCATACAACTGACATTGAACTTTAGGGTGGTAAAGGAGTTTCTTGGTCGACTATACAACTGACATTGAACCTTAGGGTGGTAAAAGAATTTCTTGGTCGACTAATATGCACACTTTTCAGTACAGGCCTCCTCTCAGAATGAAAGGGCTTGGGCCGTAGTTCCCACGCGGAGTGCGGATTGGGAACTTCACACACTCCATTGAATTTCTTCTCAGGTGTGTGCAGGTTAATTAATAATTGTTAATCTTGTTCAATAATAGTAGCATTAAATTGTTACAATATTGGTGCATGAAAATAAAAATTAAAAAATCATAAATATGGTTACACCACCATACATCATGTTATTTAGCTATATATTGATGTATCTTCTCATTTTTTCTCAACCGTTACAACACTTTATTGTACAAAAACACATTAAATTAATAGGTAACAAGAGAAAGAGATATACAAAGGGAACTTATAAATTAAAGGCATCTCTTCCAGTTAACCTTTGAACGATTGACAGGACGTAATCTTCTTCTTTTAATATATAAAAATCTCGTGTCACGGTGTTTGTTATCGAACTCCTCCGAAATGGCTGGACCGGTTTTTATGTTTTTTTTTCTCTGTATTCGGTAAGTCTGAGAATAGATCGTAGGCTATTTTTATACCCTATTCTTCGCAGACGGAGTCGCGGGCAGCGGCTAGTAAAAAATAAAATGACCAAAAACTAAAATCAACCTAAATAAATAGTGCATTAATGTACCCATATAAATAAATAAATAAAATAAATAAATATCACGGGACAATTCACACCAATTGACCTAGTCCCAAAGTAAGCTAAGCAAAGCTTGTGTTATGGGTTCTAGGCAATGGATAAACATACTTATATAGATAGATACATAATTAAATACATATTAAACACCCAAGACCCGAGAACAAACATTCGTATTTTTCATACAAATATCCCGACACGGGAATCGAACCCGGGACCTCAAGCTTCATAGTCAGGTTCTCTAACCATCTGGTCGTCTAAAACGTCTGGTGTATATAAACACACTCTAATATCAAGATAAATTTACTACATATTAACTAAGAGGAATAATCAAGAGTGTTAAACTAAGAGGAACTATCGTTTACTTACCAGAAAGTGTACTCTTTGAAATCGTTCGCGGCCTTGCCCCTCTGATTACTTAAGATGATACGATGCGCACCATTTCTCCATACAAACGTAGTCCCCTGTTTCCTCCCTGGATAAAAGCTTTAGAGCCAAATTTTTTTTACTGTGTAATCTGTATCTACCACAGCTATGACCCTATGTTTCGTTTTTTTCCATATTTCAATTAACATAAGTAATATGAGCTTTCAAAAACTGAAAAAATTGCCCAATTTCAACGTCAACTCCAGACACTCATCAGAAAAGAATCCCTCCTATAAACAAAAACGGAAAACATAAGGGCATAGCTAAATCTGTCCTCTAATTATTTATGAAAAAAATAAATTTATTGGTCCAGTTTTCGCGAAGAAAACAGGGGACTACGAAATGCTGTTTTGATCAATTTTACGCGCCTAATAACGGTCTGAGCTGCAGTTGTCCCGCTCTCGCTGTACTGGCACGGAGGGGTTCGGGTGAGACAGCGACATTTCATTAAAATACCTATTTCTCAAAATTCTCTCAGCCATCGTACCCTCTTAAATCTTTGCCCCAAACATCTCAAACCTTCGTTGAAACTGAACCGTTTTGATGGCGGCACCTGGCGCCCCCTTGCGGTCGGTAACGGAATTACACCTGCTCGAGTTTGCCTTCATTCGATTAGTGCTTCTGCTTTGTTAACTCTCTGAAGACAGTTGGTTTTAAGTATACAGGGTGTAATCAAAATGGTGATCCATAATTAGTGTTCCTTATTCATTTAATGCTGGGCAACATAATGCACTAACTCATTTGGTTTAATCTACTATAATGTATAAAAATCTCGGTTCACGGTGTTTGTTATGGAACTCCTCCGAAACGGCTTGACCGATTTTTATGAAACCTTTTTCTCCATATTCGGTAGGTCTGAGAATAGGTCGTAGACATGGACTTAATACCTAACCAGGACTGAGTACTAACTTTTATTAGTCAATAATCAAAAGTGACCCATATTACCAAGCTTTACAGTTTAATAATGGCAACTAGAGATAGCGGTCCGAGAGATTACATACAAACTAGAGAAACTAGTGAATTATGTCCCACTCGCACCATTACTTGATCACCGTAATTAGAACGAGATGCAATCCACTAGGTATTTTTGTCGCAGTACTCAGTCCTGGTTAGGTATTAAGTCCATGGTCGTAGAGTATTTTTTTTATACCTACCCCTATTCTTCGCGGATGGAGTCGCGGACAACAGCTAGTTAGTTTTATAAAATTTAAGGTGTCCATACATTGAGTTCGTGATTTCATGGCAACAAAGTATGAACATCCCAAACACTCATTTTAGCAATGAGTTAATGTAATGTTGTCCAGCATTAACTGAGTAAGGAACACTACTTTTGGGTCACCATTTTGATTACACCCTGTACATTTTTAAATGTCATTTAGCAAAGATATTTGATGTATAAAAAGCCGTGGCAGCCTAGTGGTTGGACTCAAGCAGAGGGTTGTGGCTTCAGACCCGGACTCGCACCTCAGAGTTTTTCGGAATTTACGTGTGAAATTTAATAGTGAGTGAAGTTCCCGACCCGCATTGGGATCGCGTGGGAGCTACGCCTCAATCTCTCCCATTCTTTGAGTAGGCCTGTGCCCTACAGTGGGATATTATAGGCTAGCATCATGATGATGATGATGATAATGATGTTAATGATGACATTTAAATTTTCAAAACATGTCAACTTCCTGAACAAGTTAAAACAAATCTTAATCGATTTACGTACCCACAATCATATTCCAGACTACTAAAAGCAATCAGTCAGTTGATTGAAGCGATCGGCGCAGGACATTAGCAGTTTGATCCACTCCAAGATCCACGGAGCATTAAAGACTGGAGACGTCTTTGTCTCATTATTGCACTTCAATTTGTTTAATGTTTGAATTTCACTTTCTTTTTTGTTGGTCAATATTTTGTAATTAAGATACAGACCGCATCACTATGTGTAATTATTATTATGGTCTTTTTGGCTACCATGATACAGGCCTAGCCTAGTTTGGAGTCATTGGTATTTCTTTTTGTATATATTGTTCTCATATGGTTAGTAAAAATTTACTTAGGTATTTATTTTACTTAATTATTCTGCCACTTTTAATGAGGGCCAGGGGGTCTGGTTAGAAACACGACCCCATATTAGTCGATACGGAATGAGCAACAATAATGCATGACCTGATAATTTAAACTATTGTGGCAGTAATTTGCAGGTTTAAATTATCAAGTCGTACATTAATGTCAAACATTGTGGATCGACAATTACAGGTCGTCGCCCAGGGCAAGGTTTACCTCGTAACGTGTCAAAATCTAAGAAACTGTTAAATTTATATAATTGTATAACACTTTATTGGACATAAAACATAAGAAATTAATAGATAGAAAAAGAAACATATGTCCAAAGGCGATTTTATCTCTTAAAATAATGTCTTTTAGTTTAATTGTTCCAGAAAGTGGTCATGTTTCAATGTCAGTTGCATACCTAAACATCAAAAACTCCTCATAATATTTGGCTATGGAGTCCTAAAAATGTATATGCTTAGTAACTTTTGGTTATCTCTTGTCATTAAGTACTCCGAGACAAGATCCCGCACCGCGGCAGCTAGTCCTCTACAAGATTACGACCCGCTGATTACAAATTATTTGAGGGACTCAACCGGAATAAGGTCTGGATACGTGAGATGTAGTCTCTGTGTATAGTCAACCAAGGTGTTTTATCCACAGATCTAGTAAATTTGGTCTGTGTAACCGGGCACTGGTGTAACAATACTGTCTACCGCTTCTGACGCTTGCCTTCGCTTTCACCATCTCTTTCTGTCATCATCTTATACCGTTTGATAGAAAGAAATAGTGATTGCGAAGGCAAGCGTCAGAAGCCAGACAATAAGCCTGCAGGTATATGGAAAGATGCGTGCTCTTTATGTTCCTCGAGCGGCTACATAGTTTAGTATTAGTGGAAACAGTCACATAGTTTCGTTGCGTAGCTTTCACATAAATACTCGCAACTTAGCATCTCTGGAGAAAAGGCACCCTTAAGGAGTCTAACTTTTTGAACTGTACCCTAATAAGGTGTCTATGGTCTTGTCGGTTTACTCTGGTGGTAGGGTCACCACCAACCCGGTCCTTTAGTTTGAGCCAGGCCGCCAAGCGACTCGTCGTGTTCTGGCCTGTCGGCCTGTTGTCTGTCATTCTGGAGAAAGGGTCTGAGCAGTTGTGCAGCGCGCGCGTACCGGTTCCAGTGTCCCGTATTTGTTGTACGGTTTGCACTGCTTGGGGGCGCGCGCAACACCGCGCTCATCTGCCTTCTTCCTGCTTATTCCCCTAAATTCAAGTCTAGGGTGAACGAGCATTTACTAGGCAAGCGTGCTCCATAGTAGGCCTCATCTTCGCTTTACATCATGCGTGATTGTGGTCATTCGCAAGCCTATATAGTATAAAAAACCGGCCAAGAGCGTGTCAGACACGCCCAAGATAGGGTTCCGTAGCAAGTACGAATAAATCTTTGCATACTTTATTAACGTGGTTGTTTGGTCCCAACGTCGGCGGTACAGCGCCATCTATCGGCGAATTGGGTAACTAATCTACTGCAGTCTACTAGACTGCCTAGTATGTTAGACTAGTATGTATGTTGATTGTTTTTCAGATGTAATATATTTTTTTTATTTGAAAGAAGATACTGTTGGCGTGATCTTATAGGTACTTAAAGAAAAAAAAAACACTTGCAATAAAGGTTAAATTACAATCTTAGTTTAGAAATATTTTTTTACAAAAACTTAAAAACTGCTCAACTGATTAAGTTGAAAATAATTTTCCTAAGTTTTTATTAAGTTTAACTTACGTGATTATTTTCATATTTTTTAGACGTGCGGTTCAAAAGTTAGAGGGGGGACACATTATTTTGAACTTTCGTAGTGAATATCTCCGAAAATATTCACTTTATCAAAAAATAGTTTTGAAAAACCCCTATTTATTTTCAAATACCTATCCAATGATACCCCACACTATTGGGTTAGTCGAGAAAAAAAAAATCACCCCCACTTTACGTCTATGGGAGGTACTCTAAAAAATTTTAGTTTTTTTTTATTTAACCACTTTGTCGGCGTGACTGATATCTATATTTATTCCAAATTACAGCCTTCTAGTACTAACAGTCTGTGAGCATAGCCGCGGACAGACAGACAGTCAGACATGGCGAAACTATAAGGGTTCCTAGTTACTACGGAACCCTAAAAAAAGATTTCATGTAATTTATTCTGCAACTGGAACGACTTATTTAGCTTGAGTACCTTAAAAAGGTAAATTAAACCGTAACGAATACTGTATTTCCATGAAAGAAACACTCAATCGGGCCCTCAAAAACGAATAAAAAATGGGGTAACATCAATTCTGCCGAGGTCACTGTACGCAGCTAAATTTCCTCTCCCAAATTGCCTAAGACATTCATTTGTACGATTTTTCATTACGTCCAATTGCGTTTCAATTTGTGGCTTGCAAACGTATCCGAGTTAAATAACATCCGCGGAATTACCTCTTCAGGATTCATCGCGCAAAAACTCCGCTTGATGGGGCACCCTGATTTATTCCAGGTATCTTTTTATTAAAATATATAGCTTTCATCCGCAATTTTAAGAAATAAAGAAATTACATTTATTTACAACAGCACAAAACACATCAATATTACAAGTAGACAACACGAAAGATAAAGATAGAGTGTGTCATTGCGATTGCAAATCGTACACTGGCTCAGCATAATGTTGAGGCGTTTATGGCACCCAGGCCCTGATTTTCAGCCAGTACCGGAGATTTTGCTTGGATGAACCATAAACCAAAGAAAGTTGTGTTACTTTGAAACGCGAAGTACAGAGTTCTCCAGCTTATTATCCAGGGGCAGATTGCCGGAAAAAGAAGCGTGGGCAGGAGAACGTAACTATCGTAAGGTCGCGGGTGAGCAAAGTAATTGTTTCAGTTCTTACTGTCCCATTGCCCGTCGGTTCAATGCAATGTGTGCCCACTGCCTCTAAAATCTGGCTAGTCTCGGAGATTTCAGTAACTTTGGTTCTTTTGCGGAATTTGTCATTTCTGGTTATTTGAATAGAATTAGTTATTTTGCTGTGCTTGCATAAAACGATCGCGTCCTTACCAGATTGTCGATCCATGTTATTGGTAGAAAAAAACTTAGAAATGCAAGACCGGACTCGTATCCATAACCCTCAGCTTAAGAGGACATAGATGAAACCACTAGGTTACGATAACTTCAGTCTTCGGGACTTCGAGAAAAATCTAGTGAATCAATAAAATTGCTTGACAAAATTTCTTCATCTCCGGTTTTGTGCCGCGGCGGATCAAATTATCTTTGATCTGAAGTCTTACCTTGAGAAAGAGATTACTTCACTAATTATTTTAAAAAACAAGGTGCTGTGGTTAAGGCATCAAAGCCGTGGTATCCTAGTAATTTATTCTGTGGCCTCTCCAGTAGAGGATCGTAGGTTCAAACCAGGGCACACTCCTTTGAGTTTTTTCGGATGTTCGGAATTACATTTGAAATTCACCATGAGCTTTACGGTGATGAAAAACCTCGTGAGGAAACTGGTGTATACCTGCGAAGAAATACAATGGTGTTTATGTGTGAAGTTCCCAATCACACATAAGTTCAGAAAAAGATGCAAGCCTGAACTCGAACCCACGACCCTTAGCTTGAGAGGCCATTGGTCAAACCACAAGGAAGTACCATGGTTTTTTCTGCTGTATTCATCAGTACGTCCCAATGCAGGGCACAGGCCTCCTCTCAGAATGAGAGAGCTTGGGCCGTAGTTCTGCTTTAATCTGCTGTATTATTCAGGAAAATTTTTTAAGCGCGTTTTATAGGATAGGCAAGGTTCTCCATATTAAATTTGTATGGCAAATGTCAACATGAAAAAAATAAACCTGCTGAATGCTGGTTGCTGAAATATTTTAATCCAGGAAACCCAGTCTATTTAGTAAAATTTTACTAATGAATCCGTATAAGATATGGATGCATGATTCATGTATTTCCATTTGCTAATTCGTGATAAACCCTGGCCAATAAATTAAGTTTTACTGCTTAAGAAAATAGCATTGCTTTCTCACGTTTTTATCAAATAAAATATCCAGTTTCCCCCAATTTCGGGGTAGATCTATCTACGCTCACGACCCCGAATTCAAATTTAATGTCTCAAGAGTATTATATAGGACCTAGATACCAGACACCGTCTAGCGTAGGGAAGGAAATGGCCAAGCTCGAGTCAGCGCATCACAGGGATTCTGTATGGACCCAACTACGATACAGTAAGAGCCCTTCTGGGTCAACTGGGCCCACAGAGCACGGAGCCCACAGGCTCAGTTGACCAGTTTGATTTCTTTGTGGGCAACTCGAGCCACTTAATCGGGCAATACAGCCCGCGGGCTCAGTCCACCACTATAGGGTAGATAGTGGATGTCTTATCCCACGGGCTGAGTTGACCCTTAGGTGGTAGACAGTGGAGGATTGAGCCCGGAGCTGGGTTGTCCAATAAGTGGGGTTGAGTCAACCACAAAAAAAAAACAGTGCGTGGAGTCCCTCCGCGCGGAAGAAGTGAAACTTGATAATAAACCAACCCGCTCCCAATCCACTCCCAACCCGCCCCCAACCCGCTCCCAACTCGCTCCCAACCCGCCTTCAACTCGCTCTCAACCCGCCCCCAACCCGCTCCCAACCTGCTCCCAACCCGCTTCCAACCCGCCCCCAACTCGCCCACCACTCAATATTATCGATAGTATTGATTATAAAATACCAATAGTGCTGAATGCGTAGACTTTTTTTTTGGCTTGTACCTCGGCAAAGTAACGCCCGAATCAATCAAAATTATATCTTTTTAAGTATGAAGGCGTCTTGTGAAATTCAATAAAAATAAACCTGTACGTGCAAAGTGTACGGAATCCTAGGAAAGATTTCGTAAAGGGCAAATTCGTCTACAAGTCTCGTAACTGAATACTGTCCCCTAGAGAAATATGGCAGAAAAGTTATCACGTTTTCAGAGCGCTAAAAGCTATTTAGCATAAGATTTTTTGTGGAATTTTCTAGTGGCTCAATTCGTTGCCGTCTGTGAAAATATTATATTTCCCATGCCTAATTGTGACCTTTCACTATATTTTTTAGCAGTGGAAAAAGTGTACAGCCTATATTGTACGTCTCACTGCAGAGCACAGGCCTCCTCTCCGAATGAGAAGCCCAAAGGCTTGGTAATGCGTGGACGGGTTATTGGGATTTAACTTGTATTCATGACAATTGTATGGGTTTTGATCAAAATATTCATATAAATAAATAAATATCAATAAATATCACGGGACAACTCATACCAATTGACCTAGTCCCAAAGTAAGCTAGGCAAAGCTTGTGTTATGGGTACTAGGCAACAGATAAACATACTTATATAGATAGATACATACTTAAATACATACTAAACACCCAAGACCCGAGAACAAACATTCATATTTTTAAAATATTATTTATTTTATTAGCAGTTACGTCTGCTCACCGAACCTAAGATTTAAAAGCGAAAAAGTTTCCGGGTGCGCCGGTGGGACTTGAACCCACGTCTCCCGGGTATGCGCCCCAACGGGTGTTCTACCAACTGAACCACGTCGCATCCAACCGACCTCCCCGAAATTCTTAATCGCTTACATACGCCAACAGTGGCGTGTGGTAACATCCATCACAACTATTAGAAACTATGATGTGGGTTCAAGTCCCACCGGCGCACCCGGAAACTTTTTCGCTTTTAAATTCATATTTTTCATATAAATATCTGCCCCGACACGAGAATCGAACCTGGGAGGGATCTCAAGCTTCATAGTCAGGTTCTCTAACCACTGGGCCATCTGGTCGTCATATTCATATTCAAACTATAATTTATTCTTTTTTCGTTCATTCAGTGTGGATTGGGAACTTCGCACACACCATTGAATTTCTTCGCAGGTGTTTGCAGGTTTCCTGGCGATGTTTTCCTTCACGTAAGCTCATGGTAAATTTAAAATGCGATTTCGCATATAAATTTTTAACAATTGAAAGGTGCGAGCGCGTGGTCGAAGCCACGACCCTCTGCTTGAGAGGCTATAGAGTCAAACCACTATGCTATCACTGCTTGGCGGCTTGGCGCGGACCAAACTGTGATAGATAAGCTAATCCAATCGAACAGAAAATTCATATCTACATTAAGAAATAACTATAAATGATGAAGTAAAGAGCTGATAACTTTGAAACGGCTGAACCAATTTTGATGAAACGTGTATAAGAACCATCGCCAAAAACCTGCTTTCAAATAAAAGAACCGCATCCAAATCGGTTCACTCGTTTAAGAGCTATGATGCTACAGACAGACACACGGACACACACACATAGTGGTCAAACTTATCGCTCGTTCCCTAAGTATCAGAATTGCAAAATACTAGATTTCACTATCTGGTATTATGGAAATTCAGTTTTGAATTGAGCATGGTGTATTGAAAACAAGCTCTTTTGGCAATCCGATATAGAGAAAAACACGGTGACAGGAAAGTCTAGTATTCAATGCAAATTTGGTATTTTAGAAATAGGGTAATTCGGCAATCTAGTATTTTGCAATTCTGATATTTTGGGAACGAGCGAAACTTATAACATAACACCCCTCTTTTTGTGTCGGGGGTTAAAAATAATTTTAATGATGAGAGAAAAGCGTTAAATATAAACGATAGAAAAGTTTTCCGTGAACGGGTAAACTCGTTATTTACGTAACGAAACACGTACCTACTTGGTAAATTAAATAAAAAATGTTTCAAGGCTTCTTTCATCTCGACCGCTTACTGCGGTCGGTTTGACAGCAGCGTAGTTACACAACTGCTCTAATTATGCCTGCTTTGAGCTTTTTTAACTTCCCTGCAAAATTCAACGGATTTGAAGATTTTGTTGTTAAGTAAAATGATTTGTATTTTGTTGCATATTGCACGTATACAGGGTGAAGCCGTGGTGGCCTAGTGGTTTGACCTATGGCCTCTCAAGCAGAGGGTCGTGGGTTCAAATCCTGGCTCGCACCTCTGAGTTTTTCGGAATTTATGTGCGAAATTACATTTGTAGGTAATTTACCATGAGCTTTACGGTGACCTGCGAAGAAATTCAATGGTGTGTGTGAAGTTCCCAATACGCACTGGGCCCGCGTGAGAACTACGGCCCAAGTCCTCTCATTCTGAGAGGAGGCCTGTGCCCTGCAGTGGGACGTATATAGGTTGGGATGATGATGATGATACAGGGTGAAATCTAAACGGTGATACAAAATTAGTGTTTCTAACCCAGTTAAAAGTGAGTAACACCCAACAACAACAACTAGAAATACTAAAAACTAGAATAAAATAAATATTTAAGAGGGATCCATACAACAAACGTGATTTTTTTGCTCGTTTTTAATTACTCGATATTGATAACGGCAACAGGTAGACGCTTGAAATATTCACAAAATATTATAGTTGAATATTCACTTTAAAAATAAATTATTAAATTAAAATAAAACAAATATTTAAGGGGGGCTCCTATACAACAAACGTGATTTTTTGCCGTTTTTATAGATAATGGTACGGAACTCTTCGTGCGCGAGTCCGACTCGCACTTGGCCGGTTTTTTTTATTTCATTGTGACGTTGAGATTACGTAAATTGCTTAGAATAAGGAAAGAAAGAAACAATTATTTTCAAATTTGTACCGTGTACTGGCGCATTTGATTCGCAAATACAGTCCTGATTATCCTGTCGCAAGTTGGAAACTTATAATTGGTTACAAATTAAATTTGGCAATGAAGTGAGATGAAAATGATGAAACGACAAAGTGTACGTTTTGGGAAATTTGATAAACTCATAAAGATAAATCTGAACAAAATTTTTGTTTGGAACTTCGTAAGAAATTAAATAATTGGAAATGGACTTTTGATTACTATTGATTTTATAAAGGAGGTGATGTTTTATTAGAGTGGTGAACATGTTGAATAATATTATTTATTTTATTAGCAGTACGGCTGCTCACCGAATCTAAGATTATTTCAAAGCGAAAAAGTTTTTCGGGTGCGCCGGTGGGACTTCGATCCCACGTCTCCTGGGTATGCGCCCCAACGGGTGTTCTACCAATTGAACCACGTCGCACCCGAAAAACTTTTTCGCTTTGAAATAATCTTAAGATTCGGTGAGCAGCCGTACTGCTAATAACATAAATAATATTTGAATAAATAGATGTGGTACATCATTTCTTACGCATTTCCAATGTAATTTGGAACGTAGGAGTCGTAGCTTCTAATAGTTGCGATGGATGTTACCACACGCCACTGTTGGCGTATGTAAGCGATTAAGAATTTCGGGGGAATCGGTTGGATGCGACGTGGTTCAATTGGTAGAACACCCGTTGGGGCGCATACCCAGGAGACGTGGGTTCGAGTCCCACCGGCGCACCCGAAAAACTTTTTCGCTTTGAAATAATGTTGAATAATAATTATTATACTAAACGGGACTTATCACGCAAACAACAACTCGACCACAACTCCAACCTCCTCCACAACTCGTGACTATCACCACCACACACACCACCACCACCATCTGGAGGTGGTGATGGTGTACAGTACAGTAGATTAATGTGGAGATAGACCTCAATGTCACTCTCCAGCCAGACGTTATGCCGCAGGCGGCTGCTGCAATGTGGCCGAAACATTAAATATTGTTTGCATGATAAGTCCCGTTATGTATAATAATTATAAGTTAATTATCACGAAAGTTTAAAATAAATAAATAAAAAAATATATATATTAGGGGACAATCTTACACAAATCGTCCTAGTCCCAAACTAAGCAAAGCTTGTACTATGGGCACTAGACGACGATAAACATACTTATATATAGATAAATAAATACTTAAATACATAGAAAACATCCATAACTCAGGAACAAATATTCGTGCTCATCACACAAATAAATGTCCTTACCGGGATTCGAACCCAGGACCTTTTGCTTCGTAGGCAGGGTCACTACCAACTAGGCTAAAGCGGTCGTTAAATCATAGGTCCCTGAATCGCTGAGCCTTCGTGGAACATATTATGCAGGGTATAATGGTTAAGTGTGTCATCTTATCATCATCATATCAGCCGAAAGACGTTCACTGCTGAACATAGGCCTCCCTCATTGATACCCAATCATTACGGTTGAAAGCGACTTGCATCCAACTTGAACCTGCGGCCTTCACCAAATCGGCTTAGAGTCGCTCAACGAGCTATGGAGAGGGCTATGCACCGGTGTTTCTCTACGGGATTGAATCAGGAATGAGGAGATTCGTAGAAGAACAAGGGTCACCGACATAGCAAAGGGGATTAGCTCGGTATAAGTGATTAAGCGAGCTGAGTCGTGTGATGCATAGAAAAAATTCGTGTCTATATCCCGACCAGTTGTGGTGTAGAGGTAAAAGCACGCAGCACGGTATGCTACGGTACGATTCCCGGAGCTGGTCTTTTTCTGTGTTTTGTCTGTGCATCCATGTTATGGAAATAAGTATATGGATTATGTTGATATATGAAATATATGGATTTCACGGGATAACCGTAAAAGTGCATTAGCTATTGTTGGTTACGAGGCATTGTGGTATGATCGACGATTTCACATTTCAACAAAATGTTAAGTTGCGTTCCACGCTTTTGTTTGTCTGTTTCAAACAATAAATCGGATATCATCAAACGTGTATGTTTGTCAATTACACCGAAACAGGCAGTTCCGTGTTTGCTGCTCGTGTTGACGCATGCCCTAATGGTGTGCTACTACTAATGGCGTTTCAATAATATTGACATACACTGTAAAAAACCGGCCGAGTGCGAGTCAGACTCGCGCACGAAGGGTGCCGTACCGTTATCTATAAATGCGGCAAAAAAATCACGTTTGTTGTATGGGAGGGGGCTCTTAAATATTGTAATATTTCAATTTAATAATTTATTTTTAAATTCAATATGTAACTAAATATTCTGTGAATATTTCAAGCGTCTACCTGTTGTCGTTATCAATATCGAGCAAAAACAAGCAAAAGAATCACGTTTGTTGTATGGGAGCCCCCTTTAATATTTTATTCTGTTTTTTAGTATTTGTTGTTATAGCGGCAACCGAAATACATCATCTGTGTTAATTTCAATTGTCTAACTATAACGGTTCATGAGATATAGCCTGGTGACAGACGGACAGATAGACAGACAGACAAACGGACAGCGAAGTCTCTGTAGGTCCCGTTTTTACCCTTTGGGTACGGAACCCTAAAATGATTATTTATTTATTTATTTATTCAAACATTTAAACAATTATCATTACAGGCGTTGCCTAATGCGATAATGTAGCCAAATATTACAATTTAAATTAAACTTAATTAATTACAGTAAGATATCTTAAATAATGCAACCTTTGTGAACTCACTCAGAGTACAATAAAATAAGTGAACATCTTCAGCAACTATGTTGAGAGTGCGAAACGCGCCATTCAGCGGCGCCTCGCGCTCGCGCTGCAGGTTGGTGCGCGCGCGCGGCACGGCCAGCAGCGGCAGCCGGCACCGGCGCGTTGCGAGCCCGTTCGGGACACGCAGGCACACCCTCGCCAACACATCCGGAGTGAATATCTTTCCTCTCAAGAGTGTAACTCGGACATCATTTCTTACGCTGTTCCAATGCAATTTGGAAAGTATGAGGCGTGACTTATGTTATGATAGTTGCGATAGATGGCACCTCACTCCACTATTGGCGTATGATAGCGATGATACAATACGTTTACTTTTAGTTTACCACTGACAGATTGCTTGCCTTCATTTCATTTCCAACTTAAACACCATACAAATAAAGTAGTTATTACAAAATCTGCAAACGTGGGTAACAGTATTCTAAAATTGGCTTTATTTGTAGGTTGTTAAAGTTGAATATGGAATGAAGGCAAACCACCTGTCAGTGGTAAACTTTATGTAATTTTACTGTAGCGATTGAGGTTTTCGGATGGGCCGTTGGTTGAGGGCGACGTAGTGTAGTTAGTAGCTGGGCATTTCTATTTTCCCTTGTAACCAATTAAGAAATTGTTAATTGGGAGTTAAAATTAGTCCGTTACGTTCCGCACTTTTTCAAGCCTTACAATAAAAAAACGTAAGAAATCTGACAAGTTTAACAATGTGTAACAAGAAGTGAAGAATATTGTCCGGTTTGTTACGTTTTTTTTTATTGTAAGGCTTGAAAAAGTGCGTAACTAAACGGACTAATTTTAACTCCCTATTAACAGGAAAATAGAAATGCCCAGCTACGCGCTTCTACGCTTCGTGGTTAATATTAATTAAGAGTTTTATTATTTTTACCATCGCATTTGCGTTATTTATTTCAATAAAGTGCCATTATCAACAACATAGTTAGCACCAGTTATACATGCAGCCCTATCACTAGCAAGAAAAAACACGATACCGGCAATTTCTTCAGGCTCAGCCAACTTCTTAAGCGCTGCCAACTCCTTGAACCCCTCTAACATGTCTCCATTGTCTCCAACTTCTTCTAACAACGTAGCAGTTCTGACATATCCTGGATTAACAGCATTAACTCTCACTCCAACCGGAGCCAGCTCCAAAGCGGCACACCTCGTGAAATGATCTAAAGCTACCTTCGAAACGAAGTAAGGAATGTTGCTCAGCATAGGAATACTTGATAAGTTTATGATACTCCCTCTAGTTTCCGTGAGGTGAGGAATAGCAAGATTTGTAAGCTGCACGATAGCTCTTACATTGAAATGCATTACTTCATCATATGCTTTTAAAAGGTTTCCATCTAATATTGTTCCATCATGGTAATGAGCTGCACTGTTAACCAGTACATCGATTCTGTTGTATTTTTCTATTGTTTTAGTTATAACTGATCTTACATCTTCATCTTTGAATAAGTCAGCTTTGATTACAAGCGGTCTTTGGCCATGTTCTTCACATTGTTTGGCAACTTTATCTAGATTGGTTCCGTTTCTTCCAACTATGACCACGTTGGCGTCTACTTTGGAAAACAAAACAGCTGTGGCGGCACCAATGCCACTGCTACCGCCTGTAATAACTATAGTTTTGTTTGCGAAACTCATTGCAATAATGATGTTTACTGTAAGAGATATAGTTCAGTACTAAGTAAATATTTTCCTCAATCCAAAGATTAAGTTATCTTATCATAATAGTTGATGGGACGTTTTGATTATTAAATTTTAATCATTGATAAAATTGTCGTATTGATTTTTAAAATTTTGATTGGTTTTAAGCAAAATTGGTTTTTGCTTAAAACCATTTATTTTTTGTAATTTTTAAAGTAAGTATACGAAAACTTGACCAGTTTTATATGCATCGAAATTCTAAAAAGTAGTTACTAAAAATACAAACAATACGGCAATTCGTCGCTCAGTTTTGTCGTGACAAAATACAACCAAACAAAAACACATTCACATTTATAATATTTAGTATGGATGTGGATGAAAGCAGTGGAAAGATAAAATCGCGAAAGCGCCCATAATAATATGACGATATTGAATCTTATCACTAAGGTAAAAACGCTAAAGCGCCATATCTTCTTCTTCTAATATACAAAAATCTCGTGTCACGGTGTTCATTATCGAACTCCTCCGAAACGGCTTGACCGATATTTATGAAATTTTTGTCAACACTTGGTAGATCTGAGAATAGGACGTCCCTAGGCTATTTTTATACCCCTTATTCTTCGCAGACGGAGTCACAGGCAACATAGTATCATAATATGGCGCTTTACCGATTTACCTTTCCACCGTCGATATGTATTTTTTGACAACTCGTTTCGCGTAAACAAACGCTCTTCACATAAATCATACACGTTTATAAGTTACTTCTGATTCCTAAATAGAAACGGGAAAGTTCGCAACTTATTTTACCTACGTTTGACAAAACTTCTCACAAAAGAGTCGCTCAGTCCCCATCGCCTTATATAGCCTGAGAGCCTGCAGTCCAACGGTACATCTCGCAGAGGCAAGTTGAAAATGCAAACTGGTTGCAATTTGGGAAAGTGAATAAAAATTGTCTTGGATTAAAAATCGTCTTCATAGATAGTTTGTACTGCTAACTGTCTCACTGGTACAACCGTTCCTTTTCAAAATCTGTTGAACCGTAATAAGAATTCTATCTTTATCTATATTGCGTTATTGTGTATACATATATAAAAAAACATAAGAGACGTTTCGTGAACATATCCAATAGACTTTGAAACCATCCAACCGATATGCATCAAACCGGGCTCATTTGAAATTAAATAACGCGAAGATAGTTTTAACACTTTTGCAATTAGACTTAGAGATCAGACAAGTTTGTTGCGTTCACAAGTCGACTGTATGGACGAAGTCGCGGACAACACCTACCTAGTAAGATTTATATTTTATACGAAGAGGCCTTTGCGTTGACGCTGCGTGAAAGTTGCGTTGCCGCAGCGTAAGCGCTGGCAAGACGTCGAGGCTAATAAAAACGCTTGCGTGGGGTGCCTGTAAACAAATAGCGTAATTAAGCTTTACGTCCAATACTGCACCACTTATCCTAAAATGACTGTCGGATCTCAAACTATCAAAGAAAAAAGATTTAGGACTCGAAGCATTTTCGAAACATATCCTCGATTTACACTTTAACCGGATTTGGGATAAGTCCCTTTGCGGGTTGGATATATCGGTAAGTTCCTCTCGCAAGCTCCATCAGTGCCTACACAGGATATTAAGGACACGAAGCAGTACCTACCGTCTAATATTTATAGCTGTGCAAGTATTTTGAATAAGCAAGAACTTTTTGGATTATCATCCTCCTTGGCTAACGGTGGCTGATTGGCGCTAAGCCTATGCCATGCGCCGCGGCAAAAAAAGAAAAGAGCTGTCAGGGCGGCACTTATTTTCGGCGCGGCGGACGTAATTATATTGTGCATTATGCTGTGTAAATAAAAACATTGTAAATAGTGTTATTTAGTACTTATTATAAATAACGGACATTGGTTAGTGTAATAAGTAATATCAATACAAGTGGCGGTGCGGACTTTGCGGCTCTACGGGCTAAGCGAGCTCTTATCGAAGTCGGCTTCATTGAGGTTTGTGGTTTCAATGCTGCATAAATAAAATACATAAATAAAGAAACATCGCGGGACAATTCACACCAATTGACGTAGTCCCAAAGTAAGCTAAGCATAGCTTGTGTTATGGGTACAAGGCATCGGATAAACATACTTATATAGATAGATACATACTTAAATACATATTAAACACCCAAGACCCGAGAACAAATATTCGTATTATTCATACAAATATCTGCCCCGACGCGGGAATCGAACCCGGGACCTCAAGCTTCGTAGTCAGGTTCTCTACCTACTAGGCCATCCGGTCGTCTAAACATGTGCATAACAACGAATAGAAACGAATGCATAGAAACGAATAACCACGGTTTTGGTGACAGCCACTATGTTATTTCGAAGGTTTTAATGAACAATAACTTTCGCTATTCACCCTCAATCATTACTACAATTCTAAGAATTTTGATAACTCTTAAATATCTCGAAAACGTTGACATAGTCGTTGACGAAAAGACGTTGGCCGAAACGTTGACGTATTTTACCATTGAACATTCACCTCCCTAATCTATTTCCATCCAGATCAGTTATCTGTTTCCCCCTTCCAGACCGGGCGTGCTGTTTCCAGACGCAACCCACACGGGGGTTACTATGAAATTCGAAGTTCGAAGTTCGGATCGTGCGGTCCCTCTCACTCTCGTAATAAATACCATTAGTGTGAGCGGAACGGCATGAAACGAAGTTCGAATTTCGCGCTTCGTAGTATAGGGCCTGAAGAGACGTGGGACGGGGGCGCGTCGCAGTCACGGTCCCTTCGAAACAGTTTTCAACCGACGAAAACAAAAGGAGGAGGTTCTCAATTCGACGTGTATATATATCGCCGCCCCCGCAGAATAAAGCCGCAAATGAAAAATGACAATTTTACAGGAATAAATAAAAACCGAAATTGATCCGCAACTTTTTAATAATAAGCAGTAGGAGTTAAGTTTTAGTGGCATTCAAAAGCTAATTTTTTTCCCCACTTTTTTCAATAGCTGTTTTGGATTAAGCTTTCATCATTTCAAAGTTATTGATGAAAAAACGATTTACAAAACTATTTGCGTTTTCTAGTATTTGTAAAATGACTTTACGGTTTTGTTCGTCTATTTTTTTCCTTTTTTTAGTTTTGTAATGAACAGTAACTTTTATGTTCTTTGTATTTTTTGCAATACAGTTGTAATGGCAACACATTATTACTGTTTTATTCTGGTCCATTTATAAAGTTACTGATAAAGTAACAGATCATTAATGTTTTCTTCAGTATTTTACAGGATCTTTTTTATATTTGTAACATCCTTTTACAAAATATCAGAATAAGAACGAGTTAAAATGATAAAGTAATAAATTTTTCTTAGTAGGAAAAACGTAATTTTAATAGTTTTAAGAAGCAATAAAATGTAATCTTTCATTAAAACTAGCCATTAGGATAAGTAGCCATCATAAAACTTAAAAATACTCCCAAGAATTTTATCACAAACAAGTATTTGCGATTGGTTTCTTTGATCTCCCTAATTGTTAATAAACTTAGTTAGTCTTGTGTATTTATTTGTAATCAAGAACTTGAAAATCACAAAAATAGTCAATTTACTCTGAACTTAATAATAAAATGACACTTTGGTTCTTTATTGGCACATTAATGTCAAGAGATCAATAATTTAAGTAGAGCCTTTAAGAACTAGTTGTACAGTTGCAATCTTAGTATTTAGCATTTAAACTTTACTTAACATTTATACTACTTTTAACTCTTTAAAAGACCAAAACAATCAGACTTAAATTGAAAATAATTACGTAAAAACGTTTCAATTTCTGCAGTAAATGGAAGTGATAAGGAGATTCTTCACGTTCGACAATAGACGCATTTTTTATCTGGTTTGGCGTACCATTGCATACCCATGTAATGCAAGAAGAGAATCCATTCTATCAAAAATGTTAAGAACATCTGAACTAACTGAAGGAGTTTTTATGTTCACATTAATTAGTTCACCCAACAATGACTCTGTGGTCTTTCAAGACTAAGCAGGTATTCAGATACGTCTAGGGAAAAATCGGCCGTCAATTTAATTCTACGAGTGATGTGCCCTGCCCACTGCCACTTAAGTCTGGCGATTCTTCGAGATATATCGATAACTTTAGTTTTTGCGCGGATTTCATCATTTCTAATGCTATCCCGCAGACAAACTCCAAACATAGTCCTCTCCATCGCCCTCTGAGTGACTTTGAGCATTCTTATGAGGCCCATCGTTAGCGGTCACATCTCAGTGCCATAAGTCATCACTGGCACCACACACAAGTCCAAAGACTTTTGACTTGAGACACTGCGGTATATTGGATGACAAGAAGCTTTCCGAACGCTGCCCAGCCGAGTCTATTTCGTCGATTGACCTCTTTCTCGAAGTTGAACCTACCTAATTGGATTGTATGTCCCAGGTAGATACAGACGTCAACAACTTCGAGCAAAGTGTCTCTGATTACGACGGGAGTTGGTACAACTTGGGCGTTCGACATAACCTTCGTCTTGTCCATGTTAAGTTTAAGTCCAACTATCTCGGAGACTCTTCCGAGGTCAGCGAGCATCGCGCACTGAGGTCCTCCATGAAGGTTCAGCCATAAGCACCACGTCGTCAGCAAATTGAAGGTGAGTGATGTATATTTGCCATTTACATTGATGCTGCGCTCTTCCCAGTCCAGAGTCCTGAACGCATCCTCTAGTGCAGCAGTGAACAGTTTAGGAGAAATAACATCTCCTTGACTGACTCCCCGTTGTAATAGAATAGACATCTGGTCCTGAAGTCGGACGGCGATTGTAGCGTTATTATACAGGCACTTCAACACTTCGATGTTCCGGTACTCTACTTGGCACCATTGGAGAGACTGCAGTACAGCCCAAGTCTGAATCGAATCGATGGCTTTCTCGTAGTCTACAAATGCCAGGCAAAGGGGGCGGTTATACTCTCGGTTTTCTGTATATCAGCTTGTAAACATGGCTCAGAAGTAAAATGGATCTATAATTCTTCAGTAAGGTATTATCGACTTTTTTGAAGAACAGCTCCACTACACTTCTGTTCAATGTTTTCGGTTTTTCCCTTCATGAATGGCGGAATCGAATAGTTTGTGAAGGGCTTTGCGGACTGGTTTTCCTCCCGCCTTCAGAAGTTCGGCCGTTATTCCGTCATCACCAGGGGCTTTGCCATTCCTGAGTTGCTTGAGAGCCATACTAATGAACTAAAACAATTACTTTGCTCACCCGCGACCTTACAATAGTTACGTTTATGCAAGAAATGTGCGTTCATGCAGTTCCTCCACCTCCACACTGTACGAACACACACAACGCCTAACGCCTGATTCAATAAATTAAAAAGCCATACTAATCTTGTACTAAGCTGACGTCCGGGATATCTTCGGTATAGTGCCGGGTTAATCTAGCTCTCGGGTCTAGAGCTAGATCCATGTCGGGTTTTCTCGTTGATGTGTATAGCTGTCCACGGAACTTCTCGACTTCTAACAATAGCTCCGGTTTAGAGGTCACAATCCTACCTTTATTGGTCTGTAATTGTGCCAGTTGGCTTTGCCCAACATACAGATTCTTTGCAAAAACTCTAGAGCCTCTGTTGCGCTATATCGCTACTTCAATACTATTAGTATTAAATTGGCGTATATCGGGCCTCAGAGACTTCGAGATCTGTCTGTTAACCCGCCGGCCGGTATTGGCGAGCGTCACCAGATGTCTATAGGATCATCTTACGTCGATCTTCCATAAGTTTTATAGTAGAGGCTGTAATCTGTTTGGTTCTATTTGTAAGTATTTTTTAAAATGTTGGCAGAAACTAAACATAGTTTGCATTATCTATGACTCGAAAAAAGTGACAATCTGTATTGGCGGGTAGCCATTATTTTATTAAATTTAAGTGTTCAGAGACCGAATAATTTAATTTTTTGGATTTTTTTTCCTCGCATAGTGATGAAAATCATTGTGTGTATCACGGGCAGTAAGGGGATTACAAACTCGAGTCATTAAAAGCCCTCCGCCTTCGGCGTCGGGCTTCTAATAGACTCTTGTTAGTGATCCCCTTCTTACGGCCTTTTATGCACAATGTACTATAGGTACCTAAATAAGTTGTAATGTAACACAACAGACTGAGTTAGCAGCGCCAAAAGCGGAATGAAGGGTCACTTGCGTCCGCGACGCGGTTCGCTCTATGGTTGAAAGCGACTACGAACATCACTTGCTTCGTAAAAAATGGCCTATTCGGTTTGGCAACGGCTTTTACACTAAATATTTAGGTAAAACAGAAACGTAAAGGATGTTATCGTATTAAACTATCTAGATTTTTTTTGCAAATGGATGTTACGGAATTGTAATATTAAAATCTGCACCAGAAGAAAGCTGCAAAAGGGTTTGCAATTAATTTTCTATTTCAGTTGCACCTTATAACTACAGTATGATACTTTACACGAAACATTGTTTCAATTCTGATACGCAATAACATATTGCTGATTTTTCGGGTTTTGTCTGTGACAAAGAATAATGTCTTTATTTTTTGTATCTTCGTAAGTACTTAGTAAAAAAATTGAGGTGATGTATTTTAACGCGTAGATGTCAAAACTGAATGAACAATAAAAAGCAGGTAACTGCACTTTGCGGCTTTATTCTGTGGGGGCGGCGATATTTTTTTTATGTATGATCACGCATAACTTTTTACAGAGTAGTCCGATTCTGATGATTCTTTTTTTATTGGAAAGCGTATACCTCGAGGGTGGTCCCATTTAAATTTAGTAACAATATTCCTACCCTAAAGGTAGAAAAACAGGGGATGATTGATTGTTCAGTTACTGATTGCACTATATGACCACGCATAACTTATTACAGAGTAGTCGGATTTTGATGATTCTTTTTTTATTGGAAAGCGTATACCCCAAGGGTGCTCCTATTTAAATTTGAAAATAATATTCCTACCCTGAGGGTAGGAAAACTGGGGATGATTTACTAACTTTTTACAGAGTAGTCTGATTTTCATAATTCTTTTTTATTCATACCTTGAAGTTGGTATTATAAATTTGGAAAAAAAATAACCCCAAGGATGGAAAAAACTATAAAATAAAACTTTTTAACACAAAATAAAACCGCCGAAAAAACTGAAAAGCAAAAAATAATACCTTTTTTGTTTGACCTTAATCTAGGTGTACCAGTTTGAAGTCGGTGCCTCAGCACGAGCCAGGAGGAGTGATAGAAGCCAATCAGGTAGACGATTATAGGTCCACTCCTCCTAGCTAAGTGCTGAGGCACCGACTTCAAACTGGTACCTAGATTAAGGTCAAACAAAAAAGGTATTATTTTTTGCTTTTCAGTTTTTTCGGCGGTTTAATTTTTTGTTAAAAAGATTTTTCATACTAAATGTATAGAGGCGTCGCGATCCAAAGCAGACAGAAGAGACGGGGCGGAGACGCGGCCTGCGAACAAACGACGCGCACTGCGACGCGCTCCCGTCCCACGTCTCTTCTGTGTGGCTTGCGCCTAATGTTATCGCACCATCGGACAGGCGGTCAGTACCTCTACCATGAGTTACACTAGTTTACAGTGACCGTACTCGCTAGCGACGGCGTAAATGATTTGTATGGAGAATTGTACTTCCGTAAGTGACCGCTAGAGGCGCTGTACAATTCTCCATACAAATTATTTACGCCGTCGCTAGCGAGTACGGTCACGTAAACTAGTGTTAACTCATGGTAGTGGTACTGAACACACTTCTTTTGCCTAGTTCGCTCGACCATTCGTGTTGTTGGCCCACGTGGCCGGTCCAAGCCTGCATATTTTTCATCATCATCATCATTTCAGCCGCGAGACGTTCACTGCTGAACCTAGGCCTCCCTCAAGGTTCGAACAAATCGGCCCTGCGCCATCCGCATAAAACGCGTTCCCGCAACCTTAACCAGGTCGTTGCTCCATCTTGTTGGAGGCCTACCTATACTACGTCTTCCGGTCAGTGGAAGCCATTCGAGATCCTTTTAGCCAGTTCTACGACCAATGTGCCCTGCCCGCCCAATGCCACTTGAGTCTGGCAGTTCTTCGAGGAACGGCGGTGACTTTTGTTCTTGCGCGGAATTCATCATTTCTAATGTGATCCCGCAGAGAAACTCCAAGCATAGCCTCTTCATCCCCCCCGGAGTTACCTTGAGCTTTCTTATTTCTTTCTTCCTTTTTCTGAAGTCAGTTAAAAGCCGGATATTGTTGGGCATTTATGTGCCGCTTTGATTTTCAGTCACTGCTTAAAATAGGAAAATGAAGTTCCTTGTTAAATCTGAACGCATCAAATGCAATTGACGTAGTCTAGATTCGACTTGCCGGCGGATAATAGAAGAATTGTGTTGCGAACTGTACTTCTGTTGTCGATGGCGGTTACTCTGTGACGTGTGGTAAAACGATGTAAGTGACATTTTGCTAACCAGAGGCCGTATTGTCTAACGCTTTTGGCGCTTGCCTTCGCTTTCACCGTCTCTTTCTGTCATCCTTTTATACCGTTTGACAGAAAGAGATAGTGATTGCGAAGGCAAGCGTCAGAAACGTTAGAGAATAAGCCTGCAGTTCTTAAAATAATAATGAAGCGGAAACTCGTCGTTACTCGTCGTCGTCATTTCAGCCTATTATGGGGCTCTAGTGAAAAAGGGGTTAATTCTGCTCAATTTGAATAGCTGATTTCGACTTAACCCCTTTTTCACTAGGGTCCCTAATGTCCCTCTGAAGGACGCAGGCTTCACTCAGAGTACTGCCCATCCTAACCTACGGTGCTCAAACATGGTCCCTGACTGAGATTAAGAAGTCCAAACTATAGTTTATTAATTATATTTTATGAATAAATTGAAACGATTTAATAAATAATAGCACTGCGACAGATTTATTATATGTATTTTTCCCCAAGTTGCCCACACTTGGCTAGGCCTGGGTTATTCGAGCATTCTGGATAATTTTTGTGGGCACATTTTTATAGAAATGGTAGAATGTTCTGATGCAGTTTCCAGTTGTAGGGTACAAGTGATAAATGTCGAATATATAACCAAAAATGTAACCACGAAAGTGAGGCGATTGAAACGCTCAAACAATTTGACAATACTAGGCATAAATTAAAATTCAAATTCAAATAAAACGTCTAAAAATAATAAAAATAGAAATCATACAACTAACAATAATTAAAATAGAAAATTTCAATGCCATGCAATAAAAAGTGCGGATGCAATGCCAATTGTATAAAACAAAACAAAAATGTCAGATACTTGATCCTCCCGCTACCCCCTGCGTCTCAGCAAGACGAATCTATTTCTAGAACGCGATGTATCCCTCATTCGAGGGCGGGCGGGATATAAAATATATTATATGTTGATGGAGCCCGTAAAAGAGGTTGCTCGTCTGATCATAATCAAATTAATAGCTCTGTAAATACAAGCCAGGCTGAAATACGAAGGTGTTTGGATAAGTGAAAAGCCTTCAATTTGCAATCTGTATTATAGTATACAGGGTGAAATCAAAATAGTGATATAAAATGGGTGTTTCTTACTCAGTTAATGCTGGACAATATAATGCACTAGTTAACTCATTTGTTTTAAGTAGTCTTATTAAAATTTGAGGTGTCCAGTGAGTTCGCGATTTCATTTCAACTAAGTATGAATATCCTAAATTTTATCAGACTCATTTTAACAATTGAGTTAACTCAATTGCTAATTCACTAATTTTGTATCACAATTTTGATTTCATCCTGCATACCTACAGTACAGGTTAACATCGGAGATGTAATCAGAAACCACTTTTTCGAATTTGGTAATTGAAAGGCATTTATAATCTCAATGGTCCTTACACAAATCAATTTTTTCCCCCTAACTATTTAAGCGATGAAGTGTGATAATCGCCTTTGAAAAGATGTTTCATACCTGGTTTACACTCGCGTAAGAGTGGCGAGACGAACTGCGGGACGAGCCACGAGACGAGAGTGTGAACAGGCGCGCCTCGCGCCTCGTCTCGTGATTTGCCTTGTTATTGAGGCTCGCGTCCGGAGCGAGACGACGAGGCGAGGCGCGAGGCGAGGTGACGAGGCGAGAGTGTAAATCAGGTATAAAAGATAAAGACAGCAATGATGAAGGTGTACATTTTAATGAAATTAAATTAAAAATATTTTATTTCGAAATCAGGGTCCATAATTAGTTAGTAACATTATTAAAAATAAGCTAATAAATAATAATAAATAAATATCACGGGACAATTCACACCAATTGACCTAGTCCCAAAGTAAGCTAGGTAAAGCTTGTGTTATGGGTACTAGGCAACGGATAAACATACTGATATAGATAGATACATACTTAAATACATATTAAACACCCAAGACCCGAGAACAAACATTCGTATTTTTCATACAAATATCTGCCCCGACACGGGAATCGAACCCGGGACCTCAAGCTTCATAGTCAGGTTCTCTAACCACTAGGCCATCTGGTCGTCGTTTTAGTAACATTATTAAAATTAAATAAAATAAAATCAGTTATTCACAAGAAGCTACACCAAGCTACACACCGAACGAAGGCACGCACCGGGGCATGAGTCTTCATCCAGTGTTGCATTATACTGTTTTAAACTTTCGTGATTTTCACTCCTAATTACTATACTAAACGTGACTTATCACGCAATAAATATTTATTTATTCACCTTGACGTTTCGGCCACATTGCAGCAGCCGTGGTCACGACTTAAATCAAATCGTTAATCGTTCGTGTGTTTGTGTGAATTATCAGTGTTGCACTAATGGGCAATCCACCCGTTCAGTCAGTGCGCTCAAAATGGTACATTTCAGCAGCGTGAGAAACATTTATGTTTGTATCTCTTTCTTGTAAGTCAGTCAACTGGAAGACAAGGCGTGGGAAAGGCCCCAACAAGATGGATCAATGATCTGGTACAGCAGGAACCATTTGATGCGGGCTTGAAACTTTTTGGAGGAGTTCTTTGTTCGGTGGTAGAAGTCTCTTGGTTCATATTATGATAATGACGCTCGTTCCCTAAATATCAGAATTGCAAAATACTAGACCCTACCCTATTTCTAAAATACCAAATTGTTAGAATACCAGACTTTCTGTCACCGTGTTTTTCTCTATATCGGATTGCCAAAAAAGCTTGTTTTCAATACACCATGTTCCATTAAAAACCGAATAACCATAATACCAGATAGTGAAATCACCAGGCTCGTAAAACACGACCCCCAGTCCCCTGGCTTCCCCACGACCACGACCTGCCTGACGAGCCTGGTGATTTCACTATCTGGTATTATGGGAATTCGGTTTTGAATGGTACATGGTGTATTGAAAACAAGCTTTTTTGGGCAATCTGATATAGAGAAAAACACGGTGACAGGAAAGTCTGGTATTCTGGGAATTTGGTATTTTAGAAATAAGGTAAGTCGGCAATCTAGTATTTTACAATTCTGATATTTAGGGAACGAGCGGATAATGATGAAGAAACAAAGAGCACAGAGAGATACTAATCTAAAATCTTGATAATGCTGTAGTAGGTACATTCGGTAAACCACAATATACCTGAACAGAAAAAAAATCTGAATAACTACCAGCAAGTAGGTCACGAGTCGATTCAGGAGATGCATTGTGGCATTTGATATGAAGCGGAGAGCTATCATTGTTCGTGTAGCTTTGTGTTTTGCTGTTTGTTCACTTCAATTTGATGGCAGATTATGGGTCTCAGAGAGATTATGTACTACTTTTTCGTGAAACAAATGTAAAAATGTAATTTTTGTCATAAGCATGGGTTATTGCGAACCGCATTTCGAGCACTGGTAACATGGAACTAATTATCACTATCCCAGTCTTTACACTCCCGTGTCCCAACGCGGGGCACAGGCTTCAGGCAGGATAACGAACCTCACACACACAATTGATTTTTTTCGCAAGCGCGTGCAAGTTTCAACGTAAATGTACATTTACAAAGACTCTAAACATGAAACTACCGTGAGACTCACTCATAGTGAAAATAAACGGATCACTCACGTCTTAAAACGAGTTTAACTCGACATCTTTCGGGCTAATCCGTAGCCCTTCCTCTCGGAGTCGCACGTCACGGCGGCTGCCAAACGCGCACTGCGTGCTACTGCTCTGGTCGCGCGGCTACTCGACGTAACTGACAGCGACACACAACTACCCCCGTTTTCATCATCACTTTTATCGTCATTGTCAAATGTAGGGTAGCACACAACACTAACAACATCACTTTGTAAAGGTTCACTTCCACTCACCGTTGACGCAGTACGAACATTCAACACTGTTTTCCACCTCGGGGGTACCGACCAACCACTATCCCGGTTGAAATTTGGATGACGACCAATCTCAATGGCTTCACGCACCTTCAGCGGAATGAAAAACTTTTATCTCGCAAGTACTAAGCCTTATCAAAACGAATGTAGTGCGTCGAGCCAGAGTTCATTGAGTGTTCGGCCTCCGCAGCATTTGCATTTGTAAACACTCGAGTCAAGAAGGACACGAAATATCCTCCAAAACATACGGCTGGAACTCCTGTCACAGGTATTCTACGTAGGTTCTCTATGTGTATGTCTGCGGCGGAATTAAATTTAACTTCTAACTTGTAAACTCTAAACAACTAATAAAACAGCTGTACTCTGAACGTGGTTCGTTCATTGAATCACAAACTGGGAAAACTCAATATTGACGGCTTTCAACGTCTGACTCTGGTCGCTCTGCCTTTGTTAATAACTGAAACAACTTTTTTCCACAGTTACAAAAGAGTGGCATAGACAATGACAGTTTAAAACGAATGCCAGGAGCAAATTTTAAAGCAGTCCCGCAAAAAAAAACTGCAATTTAGATTAAGTGTTAAGTCTAGATTATGTAGTGTCAAAATGTATAATGGTCTTCCATCGTATTTTATCGGAAAATTTCGTACCTATTGTGCTCTCTCAATTAGCTTTAGTTCTTCATTTTGACATATGACACTAAATAATAAAGTTATTTATTTATTTATTTTATTTATTTATTTATTTATTCATTCACATAACAACTATCATTACAGGATAACCCAATGCAATAGTGTTTTAAATAACAATTCCATAATAATAAGGCCTATAAGTAACAGTACCTGGGCGACCGAGCTCTGCTCGGGCTGAAACTCGGTACCAAGCGTTTTCCGGTTTCCCAGAGATAAGACCAAGCTAGATCAATTTTTCATCCCCGAAAACCCCCACATACCAAATTTCATCGAAATCGTTGGAGCCGTTTCCGAGATCCTGATTATATATGTGCGAGGGAGGGGGGCGGGGGAGGGGGTTCGGGGGTTCCAAAGGAGGGATGAAAATTTCATTGATTTTGCCGTAGGATGCACCGTTTTCAAGATATTTGACAAAAACACCGGAGGGGTGGGGGGTGAGAGGGGGGAGGGTGCGGGGGGGGATGCGGGGGAGGGAGTGTGGAGGTGTCAAAGGGGGGATGAAAATTTCATTGATTTTGCCGTAGGATGCACCGTTTTCAAGATATTTAACAAAAACACCGGAGGGGGTGGAGGGGTGAGTCACGTTAAACTTTCGTCCGTAAACCGACTTTACAGACAACCGGTTTTTCCTGTTCTGTGCTCCCAATAGGGAACGTGCACATAGACGGTGCTGCCAACTGGTGCCATAAGGGTGCCATCAATTTGAATGTTTTACCTTGATAAGTTTGATTTACTGTCCGCATAGTGTCTCTTCTGTCGCATTAGTGCTGCCGCCTATAGTTACTGCACGTTCCCTATAATACCATTCTCACAAAAAGTAACTTTTTCTCACAAAAGAAGAAACTTGACGTTTTCTCATGAAAAATAAACTTAAAAAAAAAAACTAAAAACCTTAAAAAAAAAACGTGGAATCGAACCGAGGTCGGCTGGATCCGCGACCACCCGATTTCTACTGTGCTATTTTAGTTTGCTCGAAGACGGCGAAATTTAGCTTTGTATTCTAATGCAAACAAAAATAGCCGGAAAACACGAGTAAAAGCGATTTTCTGAAAATGAAACATAGCTAGATCAGTTTTTCATCCCCGAAAACCCCCACATACCGAATTTCATCGAAATCGTTGGAGCCGTTTCCGAGATCCTGATTATATATATATACAAGAATTGCTCGTTTAAAGGTATTAGATAGATAGATAGATAGATAGATTAGATAGATTCATAATTTTGTTAGTGATAACAAAAAAAGTCTTAAGTATACCTATGTTAGTAGAAACTCATTATTAGTCTTAAAATTTAGTAAAAATAGGCCAATCAATATCAAATTTAAAAATACATTCATGTCAATTAAAAACATTTAAAAATTAATAGTAATAAAAATATATCAAAAATAATAGTCAAATTCAATTAAAAATAGATTAAAAAAAATATATATATTCAAGTAAAAAATAGTCTATCCATTCTAAAACATATTACATAAACATATTACATTAATAGTCCATTCTAAAACATATTACATTCAATGTGACTATTTCAAATTCTCTCATTGTACAGTGAAATGAGTCGATTCTGTCGGCAACCAGATTAAGTGTGTGGATCGTGCGGGTGAGGGGAGCCCGCCGCACCAAGTTAGTTCTGCCGCGCGGCGCCGCCAGCAGCCGCGGCCGCCTCCGCCGCTCCACGTACCCGTCCGGCGCGCACAGCCCCAACAGCCCCAATATGCCGGGGTTACTAATACTGCCCCTTACTACCCTCACTATGTAACAAGCGAGTGACAGGTCCCTACGTGTTTCCAGTTTATTGTACCCCACCATGCCCAATACGAACAGAGTGGGGTACATCAACGGATAAAATGGATAAACCCCATACCGTCTTCAGTAGATATACCGCGTAAACTTATTCTGTATCCGCTCTATCATCATTTTATATTTCATCTCATCCATGTTAATGGTTATGAAAATGTAAAAAAAAAAGTAAAGTAAAAGTAAAAGTTCTTTATTACCAAAAAATTAGAGACAATTTAGAACAAAAATAATTCTGCGACACCCCCACACTAGGCAGAGCCTGTATCGTGGGAGTCAAAACATACAGGATTAAACTTTAACATGCGGCTTGAAAGAAACGGAGACACTGATGTTGTACAATAATAATAATAATATATTTAACTAAGTATTTAACAACAACAAAAAAAAAAGAGGGTTTGTGTGTGTGTGTGTGTGTGTGTGTGTGTGTGTGTGTGTGTGTGTGTGTGTGTGTGTGGGTGAGTATGTGTGTGAGTGTGTGCGTGTGTGTGCGTGTCAAGTTTCATGCACCTACCACACCCAATTCCCACCACTACCTAATTGTCATTATATCCTCGGCCTCTTTATAGGAAAGGGACATGAAAAACTGTCTAATCCTTCTCTTAGCTTCTGCAAGATTAAGCAATTTTAAATTTAACTTTTTAAGTACCGCGTTATACACCCAAGGAAAAATGAACAATTTAAAACGCTTAGCGAAACCAGAGCGCACAGTGGGCACCTTAGCCCTATAAATACGCCTGGTTACCATCTCATTGTAGGATGGTGAATTTAAAATTTGTCTGTGCGTGTATACTGTAGCCCGCATCAGGAACAGTCTGCGCACACTTAAAACACCTGCCTCCCCAAACAGACTCTCAGTAGAATACCGCCGTGGTCTCCTTAAGGATACCTTCAAAACCGCTCTCTGAGCTCTTTCCAAGATTATCAGAGTGGATTTGCAGCACCCTCCCCAGGCAAGAATACAATAGTTTAGTATGGGTTGACAGAGCGCCAAGTACACTAATTTTAAAAGTTTTGCATTTGCGACGTCTCTCAGAAATTTCATTGTGTAAATTAATTTGCGCACTCTTGCTGAAGTTACCATTATATGTTTATGAAAATTTAGTTTTTCGTCCAGAGTAACACCAAGATATTTCACAAACGCAACCCTCGCGATGCAGACGCAGGAACAAAAACCAGGGGAGACCCCGGATCCGTCACAGTTAGACACATGAAGTTTCAGGCTGGTTAAGGTGTCAGAAGGGCAAGATGCCGAAGTTTTGTGAAAACAAAGGAATTGCGTTTTGTCTGCATTAAGGGTCAAAAGATTTTGTTCCATCCAAGACGCAATCCTCCGTAAACCCTTTTCCGCTGCCGCTCCAGCATCCCGCCATGAACGACCGTGAAACACTATAGCCGTGTCATCAGCGTAACACAGCATGTCACTGTTACAGAGATTGAGGCACATAACGTCATCGATATAAGCTGTAAAGAGCGTAGGTCCCAATATGCTTCCCTGGGGAACTCCGAACGACACAGGCTGCAGGCCGCTATAGTTGACACCAACTCTCACACGCTGACATCTTTCGGTGAGATAACTCGAAAACCAATCCAGTGCCAGACCACGAATGCCCAAGTATTCCAGTTTTTTAAGAAGGATAGGGGTCGAAACCGTGTCAAAAGCCTTTGCTAAATCAAGGAAGACACCGACACAGCAGCGGCCCCCATCAAGATGAGACGCAACAATATCCGTCAATAACGTGACCGCGTCTTCAGTAGACCTACCTCTGCGGAAACCGAACTGTCGATCCGAGAGGAGCTTGTTTTGCTCTAGATATTTCACAAGCCTTTTATTAATAACGCGTTCCAGTAGCTTGGAGAAGGCTCCTAGAAGCGAGATGGGTCGAAAATTGTTAGGTGCATCTGAAGGACCACTCTTGTGAATAGGAATTACTGTCGCAGTCTTCCAAGCCTGAGGGAAAGATCCCAAAGCGATGCTCAAATTAAAGATGTCTGCAAGCGGCTCTGCAATAATTCCACCGATCACTTTTAGAATTTTATTGCTTACACCATCATAACCAGGAGCGCTCTCCGAGTCAAGAAGCTTAATAAAGCCAAGCACCTCTTCAGCGTCCGTGGGTTCAATGAAAAAAGAGAAGGGAGTAGGCCTGCTGCTTACTTTTTGAGCTAAAGATTCCTGACTCTCATTTAACCTTGACAGAATGGAGGTAGCCAGTACAGACCCCACATTTGAAAAGTAGGTATTGCATACATCAAGGGATTCTCCAGCAGTAGGCTTAGAGTTTAGAAGGTTATCCGATACTGAAGCCTTAGGAGATTTATGAGTGATAAGGTTTATTGCGCTCCACAGCTTTTTGGGCTTATTGTTAACTTTTATGAGGGCATTCCTGTCATGCTCTGCCTTCAGCTTTCTAATTAGGGAGATGTAATAATTCCTATACCTAGTAAAGATTAAAGATTTTAAAGCATTGTTGGGATCCTTACGCGCACTCATATGTAGCTTGTCCTTATGTTTGGAACATCTGATTAAGCCGGGGGTCATCCAGGGCTGAAGAGTAACTTTGGTACGGCCAACTGTTACAACTCTTGACGCTTTAGACAAGGCATTTGTAATTGAAGAAGAAAATTGCTCTACGATATTGTCCAAATTATTATTATTTTCCTGTAAAAGGCTAGTCCATTTAATCGACTTTAACTCCTGTTGAAAAGAATCAAAGTCGATCACAGTCCTGGAGCGCCCAGGCCTGGCTAGCTTGGGCGATTTGAGCGTGATCCCCACCATAGTAAGATCATGATCAGTTAGACTAGCAGCACAGACAATAGACTCCGCGCGGGATCGCGCTGGTATAAACATGTGGTCCAAGCAAGTTTTTTGGTGTGTAGCCGTATTAACGCTTGAGAGAAGTCCATGCTCAGCCAACAGACATAAGTAGTCTGAGGATTGGGAGTTAAATGTTGCTCATTTAATACAATGATTTAATGACACTTCAGGAGCCGTCGTATTGCTATTGAGATCCGAATTTACCCGATGAAAATAGGTACAGCAATCATCGCCGCCTATAACATAAGTTGAGTTTCGGATGCCTTGCCGGCCCTTTGAGAAAACATATTTCTAGGGCGAACGATGTGAGGTAAGGAGAATACAAGTATAAAAAAAAACTAAAACCAATTATGTACTTTCTCTACAGCTACACGTGTCACACAGCAAGACCTTTATTTAGTGCCATTCTCTTACAATTTATAACTATACTCTCCAAAATATGTAATAGCCACGACTCTACATTTTATGCCACGTTACTGAGGTTTTCAGCTTTATAGGCGACATACTTTTTATTATACGTATCTGGAAACGTCGTAAAATTTATAACATCACGGATTTTACGTCTATGATATTACATTAACACGAAAACGAGTCAGTTGCACAGGGGCCTACGGGGCCTATGTAAATACGATAGGGCTCACAATGCCGCGCCGATCGTGTGTGCATAGCTTAACTAGTGATGCGCCCGTATCCGTAGCGCGGATGTCCGAGATTAAATAACAATAAATAATAAAATAAAAAGCGTTTACTCCAACACAGTTCCTGTAAATGCAGTCGAAAAGTTCACACATTAAGATATGCGATTAGATGCAAGACTTGTGCGGTGGAGACTGGTGCCTGAAACTGAAACTGGTGGTCGAATAAACATTTCTTTCTTTCTTTCTTCCTTTCTGAACTAAGGGAAACCTGTATGTCAGGTTACCAGGCCTCCAAACCCCAGATGATTATTCCAGCTCATTATTCCAGAGACCCAGCTATCTGTATACAAAATTCCAAACAAATCCTTTAAATTTTAACTTGAAAGACACACACGTTACATTTGGAAGAACTTTAAAATACAACCTTCATAAATGTAGTAGTGGTAGAGCCATGGTCAGTGGGGGCGCCGGGGGGGGGGGGGGGGAGCGGGGGGGGGATACCTCTCGCCCTCCCCAATTCCCTCTCCTTTTCCCAGGGCCGACAACGCACTGGCATCGTGTAAAGCGCTGCGGGTGTCTATGGACAGTGGTGATCATTTAACATCAGGTGACCCAGTAGTTCGTTTGTCTGGCCTTTCTAACATAAAAAAAATAACATAAAAAAATGTAAACTTTAACCACATTACCTTTTTACAACCTTTTAATAAACTCGCTACTATGGTATGAATGGTTTTGTGGTTTCAAATTAAGTACTTTAACCATTTTTAGACTACTCACTGGTTTTATTTTATTTCTTAAAATCACGTGTTTCGCATATTTTAATGTAAACGGGAATTCTACCTATAATTCGAAGTGCTCATAGTGATGTTGAAGGTTAGCTGGCATTTAAATTTTTAGCTCACCGGGACAGGAGACTTCTTAACCTCTGTATTTAGATCCTACGAGACGACCCACGTTCTCATTGTCTGCTCGTTTACCACCATAGAGTTGTGTGTAAAAAATGCACCATGTGCATTATCATCATCCCAGCATATATACGTCCCACTGCACAGGCCTCTTCTCAGAATGAGAGGCCTCACTGCGGAATAGAAACGTCACACACACCATTGAATTTCTTCGCGGGTTATGCAGGTTTCCTCACGATGTTTTCTTTCCGCATTCCCATTCCGCACATAAATTCCGAAATACTCAGGGGTACGAGCCGGGATTTTAATCCACGACCCTCTGCTTGAGAGGTCAAACCGCTAGGCCACCACGGCTATACTGTGTGCATACGCTCTATTAATTATTAAGAATAAAGGTGCGATCTGTATCCGTAGATGTAGACACTTATACTAGGTATCTGTATTTGGACAAGCGGATATCCATTAGAACGCTACGGCACATCACTAATATAAATAAAGCTACATATTTGAACGCGTCAACAAAATCTATTTTATTTTCGAGTTTGTTTTCACGAACCAGTCCAATCATGTTGGATGCTGGAGCTTTTGATTAGTGACTATTCTATATGTCGTAGCCGGTCATGAGTACGGACACTAAACGGAACGCAAGTGCGCCGCCTAGCGGAGAACGTGGTAAAACTAGGTTTTGGCGCGCTTCGACAGAGTCGTGACGTTACCAGCAGCTTCGGGCAGCGACAACACTTTTGTACGAGCCGCCAAGCAGCTAACACGTCGTCACGGAACTGTCCCACGTTTTGCTTAGTGTTACCTAAACTTTGTATTTAATCTAATTTGAGTAATCAGTACAGTAAATCGTGATTCAAATATTAACGTAGTATTCATTGCGCGATACCCAGCTGAGCCCACAAGATGTCTGAAAATTCGAGCCAGAATCCTGACGCCCCTACCGACATATACATTTTCACACTACCATACTTCGTTTATTTTAGCATTGGAAAGAAGGTAAGAAATCTTGACGTGTCCATTTCTTGAAAATCTCTTTTGAAAAATAAGTTATAGCAAGTATGTAACTATTGGCAAGGCCATATGGTTATTTACATTATTTTAGTTTCATAAGTAACAGTTAAAAGAAGAACCGGGGTCACCGACATAGCTAAACGGATTAGCTCGTTGAAATGGCAATGGGCAGGCCATATAGCACGCAGAACAGATGGCCGTTGGGGCCCAAAAGTTCTAGAATGGAGACCACGGACTGGCAAGCGCAGCGTGGGACGTCCACCAACGAGATGGACGGACGGTTTGGTGAAGGCCGCAGGTTCAGGGTGGATGCAAGTCGCTTCCAAACGTAATGATTGGGCGCCAATGAGGGAGGCCTATGTCCAGCAGTGGACGTCCTACGGCTGAAAATTTCAAATGATCATGATGATTTTTCAATAAAAAGACTCGTAATTGTTTATCCTGACTTTGTATTGAATTGAATAAATAAATAAATAAATAATTAAATAAATCCGTTTTTCTAATGAAAGAAAGAAAGAAAGAAGATATTTATTCACTCTTACAAGACACAAATACAAGAAAGTACATACAATTTAATACCTACAAATAAAAAACATTACGAACAACGGAGTAATAAATATACACAATTCTGCATGTGTCTCCGCAAAAGTGAAACGGTCGCTGACTCAGCATTATGCTGAGGCGTTAGACGCCTGCAGCGCTGATTTTCTGTCAGAACCGTCTGTGACTCACTAATGTAAAAAAAAGCGTACTGCGTAATGTGTGCTGGATAATGTTAAAATAAACGAAGTTTACCACTAAATCTAGATTTTTTTCTCCACCACTTAAGAGGGTACGATGGCTGAGAGACTTTTGAGAAATAGGTATTTTAATGAAATGTCGCTGTCTCGCCCGAACCCCTCCGTGTCAATACAGCGAGAGCGGGACAACTGCAGCTCAGACCGTTAATAGGCGCGTAAAATTGATCAAAACAGCATTTCGTAATCCCCTGTTTTCTTCTCGAAAACTGGACCAATAAAATATTTTTTTTCAAAAATAATTAGAGGACACATTTGTCTATGCCCCTATGTTTTCTTTTTTTGTTTATATAAGGGATTCTTTTCTGATGAGTGTCTGAAAATGTCGTTGAAATTGGGCAATTTTTTAAGTTTTTTAAAGCTCATATTTCTTATGTTAATTGAAATATGGAAAAAACGAAACATAGGGGCATAGCTGTGGTAGATACAGATTACACAGTAAAAAAAAATTGGCTCTAAAGCCATTATCCAGGGAGGAAACAGGGGATTACGTTTGTATGGAGAAATGGTGCGCATCGTACCCTCTTAAAGAGTTCAATTATTACAGCAATACGTAAACGCCCCGAATAATAAAAGTTAACATTTTTATTCCTCTTCCTTTCCATATCATATTTCGCAGAATCTAAAAACGACACAAATAATTAAAATAAACTCTCTTCACACTGTGAATATAATTCTCTTGACACATTTTCCCTGAACCCTCTCGTAAGTGACAAATGTACACACTTTAGTATTCTGACGGTCCTAATTTTTTTTAATTATTTGAGTACAATAAACATTGTGTTGAAGTATGCTCACGTGCGTATATTCATAACCGTCCTTAAAAAGTTTGTTGCTGATGAAAATGGATGAATTATACCAAGGATGATATAGACTGGATTGGCAGTCGCCATAGTACGGATCGGCCGCGGTTTTTGTAGTTCGATTATTAAATCTAGATGGCGCTGAAATATAGCCAGAGGCTTTGAAGGCAAAACAATAAGACTACAGATGTTTCATATTACTACAAATGTATTATTTATCAAAAATATTACATAATAATACATTTGCAGTGATATGAAACATCTGTGTTGTCTTATTGTTTTGTCTTCAAAGCCTCTGGTTATATTTCAGCGCCATCTAGATTTAATAATCGAACTACAAAAACCGCGGCCGATCCGTACTATGGCGACTTCCAATCCAGTCTATATCATCCTTGATTATACTTATTTTTCGTGCAAGACGTCAAAGTTGTTGTTTGGCTCGGCGGAAGAAGGATTGAACTAACAATTAGAGTGAAGCGAGTAGTTTAAAAATTAAATTTTGAGCGTAGCGAGGGTTTTAAGGCAAGCGACGCAAATAATTGTTCTGCTGGGCAAAACACGATTTTTCACCTCACTAATAGCGAATACTTAGTACCTAAATGCAAGGAAAACAGTTCCATAAACGGGTCCATGCTGAATTTGGAACGTTAAGTATGGTGAGGTAAGTTAGAGTTCCGGAAAAGTGAAACAGTAGTCTACAGTCTTTGAGCTGTAGGCCTTACGAGTTTTTTGAAATGGCCGAATCATGATATTTTTACCGAAAACTTAATCCTAACTTCCTTACTAATATTATAAATGCGAAAGTAACTCTGTCTGTATGTCTGTCTGTCTGTCTCGCTTTCACGCTAAAACTACTGAACCGATTTAAATGAAATTTGTCACACAGATAGTCTAGAACCTGAGAAAGGACATGTATATATATCATCACGCTAACACCAATAGGAGCGGAGTGGAGCGGAAGAATGTTTCACTATCGGGGGTTTTTGAAGTAAAACTTCTATAGGCACGCTTGACATGGAAGTACGGTGGTGAATGTGAACGCGGGTGTGCGGGGGGGTGCGGGGTTCTGTGGAGGGGGGTAATTTTTTTATATCGAGGAACTAAGGAGACCCATAATTGATGAAAAAGCAAATTGGATAAAAAAATAAGCTGCCCAAATTACTAATTCCACGTGGACGGAGTCGCGGGCAAAAGCTAGTCTGCAAGTAAAAACCATTTGCCTAGCGGTTTGACCTATGGCCTCTCAAGAAGTTGAAAACTTGGTTGATAAACTGTTTCCATACAAAAAATTGTTAAGTAGTATAGTCAGTAGTTTAGTTTTGTAAGATGTATTGTATCTATAGTGCACAAATTTTTTTGAATTGAGTGTATAGTTCGCCAACAAATTGTTTTGCAATTTGGCGTTATATTTCATAAGTATAAATGTGTATATTAAAATTTACAATAATTAAAAAAGCAGAGAATCATGGGTTCAAATCCCGGCTCGCACCTCTGAGTTTTTCCTGATTTATGTGCGAAATTACATTTGAAATTTTACCATGAGCTTTACGATGAAGGAAAACATTGTGAGGGAACCTGCGAAGAAATTCAATAGTATGTGTGAAGTTCTCCGCACTGGGGGGTTACTACGAAATTCGAAGTTCGAAGTTCGGATCGTGCGGTCCCTCTCACTCTCTTAATAAATACCATTAGTGTGAGCGGAACGGCATGAAACGAAGTTCGAATTTCGCGCTTCGTAGTATAGGGCCTGAGCCCGCGCGGGAAGTACGGCCCAAGCCCTCTTTTTTGAGAGGAGGCCTGTGCCTTGCAGTGGGACGTAGGTATATAATACGTGAGACGGACGGACGGACGGGCTGGGATGATGTTGATGGATGGATGAAAGGTATTATCATTGTTGTTGCAAATTTGACGTAAGGCGGATTATCCTGCCTGTCAGATTTTTCCCGCAACATTGAATAATTTTTTCATTAGGTATTACCACAGAATAAGTAATAGTACTAACGTACAGAAGGATCACTCTCGAACAAAGGTCAACTTTGGGTATAAAAACTTTCCTACTCCTACTGCGTGCACGCGAAATTAAAACTTATAGTGTGATACGAGCGTTCATATTCCGTTGGGCACCGCTGATCCGAAACCAAGGGCACAGGGTTCCCACTCGCCCATATTTGGTAGGTATATAAATCAAGAAAGATAACAGTGTGTATTCATTTAGTAAACTACCTTTAGTATGTAAGTAAGTTATTTATAATATCGTTTAGAAGTCATTGTTTGTTGCAAAAATCACAGAAAAAAAAGATGCTTAATTACGCGCGACGCGGCTAGCGTGCGAAGTGAAGGCCGCGCGACAACCTACTGCCATACTCCTCCCGGGAGGAGCGCCGGCCGAACATACCTAAACTGCGGAGTGAAACCCCCCTGGTATTACATTCGTTGTTCCTCGGAAATAAGACGTCGCAAAAAGTTTTTCACTAACGACTTATTTTGTTATTCCGTACAAATTTGCAAACAAGGAAAGTATCACGATCCTTTTGAAGAGCAAATTCAATTGTAAGTACATATTTTACTGTATAAGCCTCTTTATGAAAGTGGGGGTTTATTTAATAATGTTTTCAGATCACGTCCGAGGAAAGAAATAAAGGTATGAATGAAGGAATGTAATAACTTTGAAATTAAAAAAGGTTCTTAGTGTCTGTCTGTTCCAAGAGTGTTAACCACAACGCACGAGCCGAGCGAGAAAAGCAAGTACGCCGCGCCAACGGGCTTCGAAGCGCAAGGATTAAACCAAATTATTGATCTACGCTGCTGTTCGATCTAATGTAGGTACGAGTATGTATATCAAGCGTCGGGATCTTCGAGCTTGTAGACTTTTGGTCAAACGTACTTTCGGGATATAAAACATTCGGTCAAGTAAATATTCGGCGTTTCATTATTCCGTTCATAGGTCTGATGAAATTCGGTATTATGATGCCTACCCGTTATTCAGTCGGACCCAATCACTAGATAAAAGTTTCCAGATAAATTTTGTTATATCTTGTAGGAACCAGTGAACAAAATAAATTATCGCGTTTAACGAACTTTATGACGTTGAAAACATGTTAAAGTAATCAGAGCTAAGATGATCAGAAAGTTACGTCATAAGATACCACAAAGATTAATATCCGTAATATGTTAGCCTTCACGCAACGTCTCAAGCCATGTTTTTGCTAAAAAAACTGTTAGAAAAACCTCAAATCAGAATCGGGGTGTAATGTGGCACCGTGTCAGCGCTCGAGAACGAAAAGTTGATCCTGGGGCGACGTGATCTTTTTACTGATTATCCGTGTGTTTTCACGTTAAGCCAAGAACTCATACGCGAGCTGTTACAGTAGCTGTTGCATTTCGATTAATACTGCAGTATGTGAAAAACTTAAGAAAATAACCTGTTGTATGTAGTAGTGCACGGAATTTGATATAGTGCTTAAGTCATTTTTCAAATTAGGGACGTCAATTTGTTTATACGGATACGTTACGTTGGTATGACATGTGTGTAATAAGTATTAATTCTGAAATGTTAAATTTTGTATCTATTGCCTAATATATTTTCATATAAGTACAAACATTAATATTTTGCATGCCTGATATAGGTGAAATGTGTGAAACTATTTTTCTGTACACTGTGACCTACTGTACCACATTTTAAGCATAATAAAGATTGATTATTATTATTATTATTATTACTACTAACTTCATGCAATGTAACAGGTTCTTAAGTTTTTCACTTAAACGCGTGTAACTAAATTGAGAGCTTGGGTAATTATGAAGCGTCGGGATAGAGTAAGGGCACCGAAGGACACACCTTTCACAAACACATGACCCTTCCTGTTGTGCTTTCCTTTAATATTCGTATTTGATACCTCTTGATACACATATCGTAGCGTAGTGCCCAAAATTAACTTGTCGGCCATGTTGGGCGTCCCAGCACGTTGGATTTAGAGTGACGTCACTAAAATAATCATGTAATGACATCTAAACCAAACTTGTATGCAAAATTTTAGCTCAATCAGTCGAAGATAACTGCTTTCAAATTCAGTTGCAACTGTTGCAAGATTTGACTCGAATAAGCATGTTACAGATGTTAAAAACAGCGCCATCTATGTCCTTTCACAAGAACTAGATAACTTAATTTTATTGATCACTAGGATACAACCTGATTAGCTGTCAATTGGATCGAAGGCAATGTATAAAGTTCCCGAATATGCTTACAGGTGGCGCTGTAATAAAGCTACTACATATATAATAACATATATAATTACATATATAAGCTATTACATATATAATTTATTTTGTGACTTTATAAATACATTTCGATGAAGATGCGGCTCATATTTCCACCTCCCGCACCTGTCTTACCCATATTCACGAAGAAAGAACAGACGAACGTTGCAAGTTAAATAAAGGCGTGTAAAATAGGATTGAATTCATTTCTAAATTTCATTGTCTCTCTATGCACGTTCACGAGCATGTTACGGAGTGTATTCACAGCGAGCCAAAGATTATCTGAGATTTCTACTTAACTCATAACTGTTTCTGCAACAGTTACAGTAACGGCTCGTACGTGGGTACCTAGCTTTATAAGACGTGTTATGGTGGTTTTTATTATGAGGATGATTTGCTATTTGCCAGTAATGATGGTGTTCGTGATTCGTTTTTGATTTGACTCATACGTGGATGATGTTTTTGTAGATATACTTAAATGTTCTAGTACGGTCAGCTACAGAGAAAAGGAACCCCGGGCCCCGGTGTGGTTTCTGCCTGTGGTTAATGTCTCAAGTCAAAAGTCTTTGACCAGTGTGTGTTGCTAGGTGATGACTTATGGCGCTGAGACGTTGCCGGTAACGATGGGCCTCATAAGAAAGCTCAAAGTCACTCAGAGGGCGATGGAGAGGGCTATGCTCGGAGTTTCACTGCGAGATCGCATTAGACAATGATGAAATTCGCGCAAGAACTAAAGTCACCGAGATAGCTCGAAGAATCGCCAGACTCAAGTGGCAGTGGGCAGGGCACATCGCTCGTAGAACTGATGGCCGATGGGACAAAACGGTTCTTGAGTGGCGTCCACGGACCGGAAGACGCAGTGTGGGTAGGCCTCCAACAAAACGGAGCGACGACCTGGTAAAGGTTCCAGGATCGCGTTGGATGCGGACGGCACGGGACCGATGTGTTTGGCGAGCCAGGCTGAAATGATGATGATGAAATTGATGAAGTATTCTCACTTAATTCTCTAGGATGGAAACGCATCGGAAATATTACAATACAATAGTCTTTATTGTACACCACAAATATTCAATACAGAAAAAGAAGCATCCAACGCGATCCCGCAACCTTAACCAGGTCGTCGCTCCATCTTGTTGGAGGCTTTTTTTTTTGTGTTGAAAATGCACCTTATGCATCGTCTCTGGGGAAACAGAGGTATGTGGGGCTCTCCCCAAGGGGCCTACCCATTAAAAACCACACGGATTCCCTCGTTGCCATTGTGAACGCCACGGGAGCAAAATGTGTCACCGCAACGCCCACCGGCCGCCCCGGGCTCCTCTGTCGCCACCGTGCAATGCGGGCTCGGCACTATATTGTTGGAGGCCTACCTACACTGCGTCTTCCGGTCCGTGGACGCCACTCGAGAACCGAGAGAGAATACTTTATGTAATTAATAAAAAATATATGAGTATTCTTTAAGCTAACTTACCTCAAACTTAATAAACTCGAGACCTGGAGCTCATTTGTAAGTACGTCGGTTAGGAGGAAAAACAGTCCTACGGCGGAACGATCTTTTTTCATCATTCTTAAAAACTAATTAAAACGTGGCTTGTAAACTGAATTGTTTTACATTTTTGTGGCCGTTTTATTTTACCTCTTAATGGTCCGGTTTTTGAGGCATGGTGGTTTTAAATAGACCAATATTAGGTAACTATAATAAGCCCCTCAAGCAGCGGGTCGTGGGTTCAAATCCCGGCTCGCACGCACCTCTGACTTTTTCGGAATTTAGGTACGTGCGAAATTACATTTGAAATTTACGGTGATGGAAAACATCGTGAGGAAACCTGTATACACCAGCGAAGAAATTCAACGGTGTGTGTGGAATTCTGAGAGGAGGCCTGTGGGACGTATATATAGATTGGGATGATGAAGACGACGTATAACTTGATTCATGGCTCGGTACCAGGTTATCTTAGAATTTTTGGACGATTTTTTTTATTTATCTATCTATATCTATTCTATCTTCTTCTATACATCTATACATCTAATAAATCTGTAACAAGTCGGTGTCTGTACATTGAAGATATTTGAGAAAAACTGTCACTAGGGCTATTTATTAGCGCAATAGAACCCGAAACAATGATTTTTAGAATTATTGTCTGTTTGTCTGTTTGTCTGTGCGTTTGTACGCGCTAATCTCAGAAACGGCTTAACCTAGAAGGATGCGGTTTTCACTGTTATGTTGGTATTTTCTTGGATTAACATTTAGTGTTTGTTTCATTTCAATCGGTTCACAAATAAGAAAGATACGTCTATTTTAAGAATTTATCGAACAGGTTTTGGAAGAATTAATAACCAAGCTGAAGAGTTTGTTTGTTTGTTGTTTGAACGCGCTAATCTCAGAAACTACTGCTCCGATTTGAAAAATTCTTTCAGTGTTAGATAGCCCATTTATCGAGGAAGGCTATAGGCTATATATCATTACGCTAACACCAATAGGAGCGGAGCGGAGCAGAAGAATGTTTCAAAATCAGGGGTTTTTGAAGTAAAACTTCTATAGGTTGGGAGGGGGGTGAGGGGGGTCTCAGCGGGGGGGGGGGGACTATGGAGAGCCATAATTGATGAAAAAGCGAATTTGTTAAAAAAAAAAGCTGCCCAAATTACTAATTCCACGCGGTCGGAGTCGCGGGCAAAAGCTAGTTTTATAATATAGGTATGTATGTGTACTACTTATATTTAGTTATAGTGTGGCGTGGCCTGAAAAAAGGTAACGGTAACATTTTTTTAATCAAATATATTTAAAAGATTTCCACATGATTTTTTGACATAGGATTTTTGGGGGTAGTTGCAATAGAGAGATCTCTTTACAGACAGATGCTATACCTGGGAACCGAAGTCCGATGGATGAACGTTAGAAGTTGTATTTATGCAGCTGAGTTGAGAAACTTCGGTAGTGCGATGCAGGATGCTGTAATTAGTTTCTTATGTGATGACTAGATGGCGCTTGTAGTCGCTACAGATTCATACATAATTATCGGTATTCACAATTATAAGAAGAGAGAAAAATACCCAGAAAATATTTTATTTACACTTAGTAATATACAGAAAAAATAACAGAAGTAATAAAAACAAAAATACAGTCACAAAGCGTTGTGAAGTTTTCCAATTCCTTGTAATTGAAAGATAAAAACTTAAAGTGACATGTGAATAAAGAGTAACGTTTTTATCGCAGTACAACGCCACCTAAATCAAACCTGTCAAGATAAAATTATACCCAAAATTAAGCTGAAATTTCCGATACGGCCCAAAAAGGTCCACCGTTTGTATAGACTCCTAATAAAACTGTCAAAACATAATTATTAATGAGCCACTGATTTTAAAGTCAAATGATCACTTCGTTAGTAAAATTGAAAATTTGACCCAAATCACGCCGATTGCCCACGGATCGGGGTGCTGCGAAGTAAGTGGCTGAAAAATTTTGTTGGAAATAGATTTTTTTTCAAACCGATTCTCAACTTGCTTTTTTTATAAAGCAAGTTTTATACGACCGTTAAACATGTTAAAAAGCCATTCGTTTGCCCAACGGACTCAAAAGCAGAGGTATATATCGTGGGTTCAAACTGCACAGGCCTCCTTTCAGAATGAGAGGGGTTGGGCCGTAGTTCTCACGCGGGCCCAATGCGGATTGGGAACTTCACACACATCATTGAATTTCTTCGCAGGTATATGCAGGTTTTCTCACGCTGTTTTCCTTACCGTAAAACTCATGGTAAATTTCAAATGTAATTTCGCACATAAATTCCGAACAACTTAGAGGTGGAGCCGGGATTTGAACCCACGACCCTCTGCTTGGGAGGCTATATAGGTCAAAACCCCTAAGGCCAAGAAAGGTAATGGGTAATTTTTACCCGTTCAAATTTGGTCTACGTCATACGCCGTTGCACGAAAAGTAAGCAATACTGGTATCTTACAAATTCAACTCTTCGAGTACTCTTTACGCTAAAAACTAACTAAATTATTATTTAAATTAATATACATAAAAACACAATCGAATTGATTTGACGTCGGTGAAAAAGGAAAGTCCTGACTGATTGACTGACTGAGTCATTAACGCTTAGCTCGTACCCTTGAACCTAGAAGGCTGGTTGCGTAAATGTTGCCTTTATAACGTAAAATATACATAGACTGCTAAAATCATTACACTTCCTTTTGGCGTTGCCGTAGTCGTGTAAAAAAGGAATTAGGACGGATGTCCGATGGAAATTCCCATGGAACAAGGAAAAAGCGGGATTTTTATGAACAATTCAGATCGAACCTATCTCCGTTATGATTACTAGAATCAAATGAACAAATACAAAAAAAACTACGGTACGGCTATTTCATACCACAATAGATACTATAGAAATATGGGTACGTATCAAAATGCACAATTTTAGAATTGCGGCTTTGAATTTTTCACCCTCGTGAGAGAATCTTATCTCGCCGCAAGAGGCTTAAAAATAAAAGGGTTTTAGGGTTAGAGTTCTCGTGGGGAACATGTCTAAAATATATAAAGTTTAAGAGAACAATGGACGAAATACATAATGATCATTCAATTGTAATTTGCGTTAAAATTATAATTTTAACGAATTTTTTATAATGAGAGGGAGGAAAACTCGCGGGTCATCTGATGGAAAATGATCACCACCACCCATAAATATCAAGAACTCAAAGAGAGTCACTGATCTGTTGCCGGCCTTTAAATGAAGTACCTATAAACACTTTTCTTGAAAGCCCCGATGTCATAATAATATTGTAATCTACAGATTGGTTTATGTTAGGTCAAGTTTATTTTCTAAAAATCCTGTTAGGTTGAGAATTTCTGTGAAAATTGTGTTAAGTATATCTGATGACAAGAAGAAAAAATAAAATAATAATATAAAATAATGACAGTTATAACTAAAACATTATTATGAAAGTTGCTCCCCTTAGGCAAGGTGCCGAAGATACGATTATGTCTTTTGTCTATTATTTTTATTAAACTTTATACTATTAGATAATAACCCATTCTCGTGTTGGGAGTGACCCGTTACTAACCTTGGGCGTATCGTCATGCGATGAAGCTTGTCTCGAATCGATTTGCGGCGGCCTAGTCTTATACGGTATGCAGTTGCTTTATAATTTATCGGGAAATTGTGTTTTGTAGCAACAACGCGACTCCGCCTGCAAAGAATTCGTATATCGCTATTTCGCGGGAAGTATGCAATTTTCCTGGATGAAAAGTATAAACACATCACGCCGGTATTCCAAAGGGGTTAGGGAGAGCATACGAAACGGTACATTTGGATTTCACCATCTTGAACGTCCACTGTTGAACACAGGCCTGCCCCAAGGCTCACCAAACAAATTGGTCCCGCGCCATTCGCATCCAACGCGATCCCGCGACCTTAACCAGGTCGTCGCTTCATCTTGTTTGAGCCTCCCTAAACTGCATCTTTCGGTCCGTGGGCCACTCGAGAACCTTTTTGCCCCATCGGCCATCAGTTCTACGAGAGATGAGCCCTGCCCACTGCTACTTGATTCTCGCGATTCTTCGAGCCACAAGATCCTGTATCTTAGTCATATTCTGTTTTTTAACGCCAAGGAGGCCTTACCCCCTCCATCGTATAGGTACCGAGTGCGTGTTAGAAGAACAGGGTCAGCTTGTTGACAGGCCAAATGGCAATGGGCAGGCCATGTAGCACGCAGAACAGATGGCTATTGGGGCCAAAATGTTCTCGAATGGAGACCACGAACGAGATTGATAGATGATTTGGTAAAGGCTGCGGGTTCAAGGTGGATGCAAGCCGCTTCCAACCGTAATGATTGGGTATCAAACACCCTATGTCCAACAGTGGACGTCCTACGACTGAAATGATGACGATGACGTTTATACGTAAACATTATTATCAAGTCTGAGGTTCAGATATACTTATTGCTCGCTGTAATATCACATTACAGGATCAAATACTCAAAGGCAACCATTGTTTCGAGACACACGTTCCGTTTCGCGTAATCAAGTGCCTCATCGTAAACCATTCACTGTGCGACAAAGGGTCGCTTTATTTGTATGTCGAAACGTTGCTTAGAGACACTCTTGTAAGTCGACCGAGATATTGTGTTATCGATTCATAATAATATTTCGCATTAGAAATGAAATCCGTGCAAGAACTAAAGTCGCCGACAGCTCGAAAAATCGCCAGACTCAAGTAGCAGGGGGCAGGGCACATCGGTCGTAGAACTGATGGCCGATGGGGGAAAAAGGTTCTGGAGTAGTGTCCACGGCCCGGAAGACGCAGTGTTAGGTAGGCCTCTAAAAAGATAGATCGACGACCTGTTTGGCGAACCATGGGGACGCCTATGCTCAGCATTGTTCTATAAGTTCGTACTGCAATATCATTAATGTCTAATTGTGACAAATTCACGTGTCTTCGTGAATGGCACTAGCTGTATCCATTTAATACGGGTCCGTGGTTTCCATTTTCCAAAGCTCTAACGTATTCACAAACATCCAGACAAGTTAAATTCAGTAGAGTTGGCATGAATGAATTAAGAGACGTCTGCAGAGGCCGTTATCGGTTCCAATCCCGTGAGCAAAGACGGCATTCACATTAAAGTTTGTAAGCATACCTGCTTTTACATACGGGGAGGTGAGTATACCTAGTAAGCTATGGTAAGACGTTATGGGTGAAAAACTTTAGGGACCTGTTGTATGTAGTAGTGCACAGAATTGATATGGACCTTAAGTCATTTTCCTAATTTGGGACATCGATGTTTTATACGAACACATTGCTACATTACAATAGGTCCTTTACGTAATTTTTTCACCTTTAGTAAACTAGGTACTTGACTAGAATAGTTTCTAATTTCAGTTTAGTTCTTATTTAATTGTTTTAAATTATTTTTATTTTTTCTTGAATAAAATTAATAATTTAAACGGTTAACAGAGCCGTTGAAAACTTATCAGATTAAGTAAATTTGTTCTGAATTCGGTCACTATTAAACTCGATTAATTGAGTTCTTGGTTGACTAAGATTTTGTACATACTCATGTAAAATTACAGCAACCTAACATTGTAACGGTTTTTAAGCTAAGCCGCGGACATGGTAGACAGACGAAAATGGCGAAACTGTAAAGTTTCCTTGTAGTACTATCTTACCTAATAAAGATATACCTATCCATCCAACTAAAAACAAATGACAATCGGAGGTCAGAGTTTATAAAAAAAAAACTGGACCTGTTTTTCCTACTGCCAGTGTTATGTTGTATTGATTAAGCAAAGAACTATTTAACATAAAACCATGACAGAGAACTGTACTAGGAAATGTGAATAATAAATTTAGTTTGCTGGTTTCAATGGAAGTATAATCGATGAGTTCGTCGCAATTTTTATTTATGTTCATTATATTCTTTTATACTTACCTACTTCGTTTTATGCAGCAAAAACGTGAGCGTTCTATTATTTACTAGCCTTTAGATGAGTCGATCAGTCGAATTTAAATTCTAGGAACTTCAAATTTTTCCTTTTATTTACCTGCAGAGAATGCCTTACTTTTTAGGGTTCCGTACCCAAAGGGTAAAAACGGGACCCTGTTACTGAGGCTCCGCTGTCCGTCCGTCCGTCTGTCCGTCTGTCTGTCCGTCACCAGGCTGTATCTCGGGAACCGTGATAGCTAGAGAGTTGAAATTTTCACAGATGATGTATTTCGGTTGCCGCTATAACAACAAATACTAAAAAATGGAATAAAATAAATATTTAAGGGGGCTCCCATTCAACAATTGTGATTTTTGTTGCTCGTTTTTGCTCGATATTGATAACGGCAACAGGTGGACGCTTGAAATAAAAAATAAAAAATTAAGGTGGGCTCCCATACAACAAACTTGTTTTTTTCCGTTTTTATAGATAACTAGCAACCCGCCCCGGCTTCGCACGGGTGTAACTGTTAATATGTATTAAATACATATAAACCTTTCTCTTGAATCACTCTATCTATTAAAAAAATACCATATCAAAATCCATTGCGTAGTTTTAAATATATAAGCATACATAAGGACAGACAGACAGCGGGAAGCGACTTTGTTTTATATGTATTGTATGACTATGGTATGGTATGGAAACCTTTGTGCGCGAGTCCGACTCGCACTTCGCCGGTTTTTAGGGTTCCGTAGTCAACTAGGAACCCTTATAGTTTCGCCATGTCTGTCCGTCTGTCTGTCTGTCTGTCGGTCCGCGGCTATGCTCAGAGTCTGTTAGTACTAGAAGGCTGTAATGTGGCATGAATATATTATATCACTCACGCCGACAAAGTGGTTAAATAAAAAAAAGTAAAAAAAATTTTTTTAGGGTACCTCCCATAGACGTAAAGTGGGAGTGATTTTTTTTTCTCAACTAACCCTTTGGTGTTGGGTATCATTGGATAGGTATTTGAAAATAAATACGGATTTTATAACACCATTTTTTGATAAAAAGAATAGGTTTGGAGATATTCACTCCGAAAGTTCAAAATAATGTGTCCCCCCCTCTAACTTTTGAACCACACGTTCTAAAAAATATGAAATAATCACGTAAGTTAAAGTTAATAAAAACTTTCTAGGAAAATTATTTTCAACTTAATCAGTTCAGCAGTTTTTAAGTTTTTGTAAAAAAATATTTCTAAACTAAGATTGTAATTAAACCTTCATTGCAAGCATTTTTTCTTTAAGCACCTATAAGATCACGCTAACAGTATCTTCTTTCAAATAAAAAAATATATTACATCTGAAAAACAATCAACATACATACTAGTTCTAGTAGACTGCAGTAGATTAGTTACCCAATTCGCCGATAGATGGCGCTGAACCGCCGACGTTGGGACCAAAACAACCACATTAATAAAGTATGCAAAGATTTTTTCGTACTTGCTACGGAACCCTATCTTGGGCGTGTCCGACACGCTCTTAGCCGGTTTTTTTTTAAACCAGCTACAGTTTTGTTCCGTTTGTACCTCCTTGAAAAAACTGTATATTGGCGACCGAAACCCACTAATATTATAAAAGAAAATTGTGAAGCTGTTTGGGAGTTTGGTAGTTAATCACGCAATAACGGCCAAAATTATTTTGAAACTTGGCTTATAGATAGAAACATCTGGATTTAGACATAGGATTCTTAATACCCCGCCCCGGTAAAACATTCCTATGTTATAATATTTTAACTTAAAACAAGAATAGCGTGCTGTCTAAGAACGTTGAGGTACCTCAGCTATCAAAATGACAATGCGATCAATAGATGACGTTGTTCGAGCGAACATTGTGCGTTAAAATATTACCATAATTTATTTTCAGGCAAAACTCTACGATTTTACTCATGAATGTTTGTCGTGAAGGTTTTCGGCGTTGGCAAAGCCGCCGGTTATAGCTAGTAGGTACATAGTATCGACATAGCCCACCGCATCAGCACGCTGAAGTGGCAATGGGCAGGCCATATAACCCGAAGAACCGATAACCGTTGGGGTAGACGAGTTCTTGAGTGGATACCACGGATCGGCAAACGTAGCGTGGGACGTCCTCAGACTCGGTGGAGCGATGATCTTCGCAAGGCGGCTGGCAACAGCTGGATGAGAGTGGCCGAGGATCGTGCTCAGTGGCGTGCCATGGGAGAGGCCTATGTCCAGCAGTGGACGAACATAGGCTGATGATGATGATGATGATGAGTACTTATACTATGTCATCATCATCATCATCATCATCAGCCTATGTTCGTCCACTGCTGGACATAGGCCTCCTCTCAGAATGAGAGGGCTTGGGCCATAGTTCCCACGCGGACCCAGTGCGGATTGGGAACTTCACATACGCCATTGAATTTCTTCGCAGGTTTCCTCACGATGTCTTCCTTCACCGTAAAGCTCATGGTAAATTTCAAATGTAATTTCGCACATAAATTCCGAAAAACTCAGAGGTGCGAGCCGGGATTTGAACCTACGACCCTCTGCTTGAGAGGCCATAGGCCAAACCTCTAGGCCACCACGACTCCAATAAGTATAAGTACTATTAAATTTTAATGCCGTTGCCACTCAAGAATCACAACCCCGTGAATAAAATGATCGCTAATAGGACCAGGTAGCCGGGCCATTCTACTTTTCGTTGACCAGTCATTTTTTGTACTGTGCTCTTCAAATATTTTTTTTACAAAAACGGTAAAGTCCTCGGTTTAAATCATTAAAGATTTAAATAGGCACATAATTAAGCTTACATTTAAAATTATCACTACGTATAAAAAGTAATCATTATTATCTATAAAGTAGGTGACGCAGTGGACATGCATGTCTCCGCCATTGGAAATTGATGTATTTTCCGCTGAGTTACCAATTTTTTCCACAAAATTTCTTTGAATTTAAAGTTTTGTTGCTTTAAAACATTAAATTTAGGTGTTTCAGTTTGTATATAAGTTATTTACACTTGAAAAAAATCACCAGGTATGCCTTATATTTCACAAAAGATTAATGGTTACTTAAAAGTAGAATGGCCCAGCCAGTCTTTTTCCGCCATCGCGGAAATCGACGCGTAATGAATAATCAATATCGTTCTCGCTCGTAACAAATGCACGTACGATATCGAAACTATATCTGAGGCGCTACTACGAAATTCGAAGTTCGTATCGTATTATCCCTCTCACTCTCGTGTCAAATCATATTAGCGTGAGCGGGACGGCACGAAACGAAGTTCGAATTATGCACTTCGTGGTAGGGCCTCAGTTTCGTTTTAAAAATAGATCGCACGTCGTTTGTAGTTATTTGCGAATTGGTGGCTTTTATTTGGGAAAAGAAAAGTGCTGACTGATTGACTGTCTCACTGAGTGATTGACTCATCAAGCCCCAACCCTTGGCCCTAGCTAGAAGGTTGAAATTATTGAAGTTGCCTTTATGACGTAGACAAGGAATAAGGACGGATTTGTTGAAATTCCCATGGGATAAAAGGGAATTAATGTTCAGTGTTTCCGGATTTTTGTTTTATTCCATAAAGAGATAAGGAAGTTTTAACCACAAATTTGAATTCTACACGCATAAAGTGATACGAAAGAGCTTCGTAGTTTCGTATACAATAAAACGGCATCGGCATAAACTTAAAATGTATAAAAATAAAAATGTGTAAACATATTGTGTCTTTTTAAACGCCGGCAACTGATCAGTGACTCTCTTTGAGTTGTTGATATTTATGGGAGGTGGTGAACATTTTCCGTCAGATGGCCCGCTTGCTCGTTTGTCTCCCTCTCATATTAAAATAAAAGTTAATAAGTAGGTAAGTTAATTTTCTGTAATATTAAAAACTGGTAAATTCAAAATTTCTAATCTTCATTTCAGTGAAGTTGCTTTCTACCCACATTCAGAGATCGAATTTATTTGAATTCTAAAATAAATTAAATTCATCACAAACCACAAAAAAGCTTTTCATTCAAATAAGTATTTTTTTGTTGTAAAAACCTATCTTCATAATAATTTCTACATCAAATCAACGTCAATTGAATTTGCGAACAATGTAAATAAACCATTCAATGAAATATCCATATTCTAGCACTTGTTTATTGTTTTAATAGTTTAGGATAGTGTTGTGGTAAGTATTGATAAAATAACACACGGATTTAGCAGTATTTGATGAGGGAAAATGGAAATTAAAGATATTTTAAATACAAGGTTTGTTTACATTGTTTGCAATTTCAATTGACTGACAGTTTCGTTTCACTCAAGCTATAAATAAATCCAAAGTGCTTATTTCTCTCTTCAAACAGTAAATATGGACCTTTCATTTAGACCAGTGAACAGAGTCCTCTTTTAAATGGACCCTTTGTCTGACGGCGAAAAAGATTCTGAAGTGATAGTGAAACAAAAGGTCACTTTATGAACTGAAAGCTATTGTTACCCGAAAGTTTCGGATTTTTGCGAAAATCGCTCCGGCTATGAAAGGATTTATTATCCTCGATCATCTGAGGTAATCTTTTAATTTTTTTTTCTAGCTGCCTGAATGTAAGAACTTTGAAAGATAACAAAACGGACAGGTAGAAGGATAGCCAAATCCATTCAGACTAATAAATTTGCAGAAAATTAACTAAAATACCGGTACATCGATGTGTTGAAGTGTCTGTATAATAACGCCATAATTTCCGTCCGACTTCAGGACCAGATGTCGAAGTCTATTTCTATTGCAGCGGGGAGTCAGGCAAGGAGATATAATTTCTCCGAAACTGTTCACCGCTGCACTAGCCTCCAAAGTCCTGGCGTACTTTATAAAGAATAAACCATCAGTAAGAATAACGGCCGAATGTACTATATAAAGTACAAATAATTCAATGAATAAAGAACTTCAAAGACGCTTAAATAAGTTCCAAAATTACAAAACGTATGACTCTTATGTAGGTCTTAAGTTCTACATCGGTTAGAAAAGGCCAGGACTCAGGAGGCTAGAGAATGCGTTCCAGACTCTGACTAGGAATGGCGTGGAACCAATGTAAATGGCGAATACATCACTCACCTTCGATTTGCCGATGACGTGGTGCTTATGTTTGAGACCTTGGAAGACCTCAGTGCGAAGCTCGCTGACCTTGGAAGAGTCTGCGAGAGAGTTGGTCTAAAATTAAACATGGAAAAGAAGGTCATCTGACCTGTTGAATGTCTCCTTAATGTTAACTAAATTTGGTAAAGATGGTGATTGGTAAGTACCTAAGTTTAAACATAATAGCAAATAATGTGACTGCATTTTGTCTGTAAAGAAAGATTATCCAACTGTAGCATATTTCGTCAAGAAAAGAATCCTTCATTTTGTCACACTGCAACCCGTTACAAACGGGTGTGCTGAAAGGTTGCAACAAACTGTACGGATGTAGTTATTTAATTTACTGGCACATCTGTCGCTAGTTGCTTGATGCCAATATTACTTAGAACAAGACTCGACTGCTGGCGTCGATAAAAAACTTACTATAAAACTTATTGTGGACGTGGCGCAAATCGTAAAAAGGATCTTAAATGCCTAATGCAAGCAAACGTTTGAAATAAATCAAAGGACAGTCCTCGCAGTCAGATTTATTGGGCCCGAACAAATAAGACGTATTGACAACGGTGTGTTTGGGGACGCTCGTAAAGGACTCTTTATAGCGATACTGCTCGGAGCGGATGTTGGTTGACCTGGAATTGGACTATAATTTTTAGTGGGAAACGTTTCGTAGCCTATATCACTTATTGGAGACCAAATGAAGTAAAAACACATGAAATGAGGACACGAAACGTAAACCGTGAAATGTTTAACGGATTAAATAATCCTTTGTAATTTTTGTAAAAGCAATAAATTATACGCAATTGCTCCTCATATTGGTCTGCCAATTAATATAATTTGTCAGTTAATACTACTTAATAAACTACTAATGCGTGCGTGCGTGTGTGTGTGTACCTATGTGTGCCTGCGTGCGTAAAAGCGTGCGTGCGTGCTTGCATACGTTATACGTGTGTGTGTTTTTATCCTCTCAAGCTAAAACTATCTAGCTCCTTTTAATTCCGATAATCCCACGGGATCTTAACTACTAAGACGTCTTAAATTTTGAATGGTTATTATTCATACAAAAATTTTAGCATTTCTGTGATAATTTGGTAATCCCGGATTTTAAATTAAACTGCCAAAACTGACAGGTCCACGCACCGAGTACTTTTATTATACTAGGGTCCACGCGAGCATCGCAGCGGGAAAGCCTATGATGACAGTCACTAAATTTATATGTCCGTACATCTATAAACCACGTTTCCATTCACCGACCCACGTTGAAACTGTCAATTCCGAATGCGAAATAGACGTATTATTCACGACGTAACCCGTGTACACACACACCTTTACATGACAATGACGAATGAAGCACATTTTCAACGCAAAAATACGTCGCACTAAATTATAATGTCAAGTTATATTAACACTCTCCACCTGATTTATTTATGGAGCATACGTAAGATCTTAAAACACAACAAAACAACCTGTGCAATATAATTCTGTGTGTGGGTGCGTGCGCGCGTATGTACGTGCGGTGTGTGGTTATGGTGTGTATGCCCGTTCATGTTAGTTACTCTTTCATACTAAAAACGGTAAAATTTGCTGCACATGTACTATCGCCCCAAGCGCCAGATACCCATTTTCAAAACAAATTTGATTGCAGCCGTTGATGTTATTGCTATGGATTGTTATGGACAGATGTCTAGCCACTGCACGCAAACTGGGCCTTTAAGGTGGTTATCTGGCGCTTGGGGCGATAGTACCTTACTGGTGCTTGGGAATAGCACATACTAGAGAACTTTCATTTATAGCCTTATGTCTACCCGTATGTCTTTAGGGGTTGAAATCGCTCGCGTCCGTGGGTTTAACCTCGAGACCCTACACGTGACCCCTGGGTGGTGCTAAACGAGCGATACAACTCCGGTGGTAGGCTTCGGGCAAGACTGGTAGGTTGAGCCAGGTCGCCAAGCGACTCTCGTCGTGTTCCGGCCTGTTGCCTATAGAAGCCGTTCTGGAGGAAGTGTCTGAGCAGTTGTGCAGCGCGCGCGTACCGGTTCCAGTGCCCCGTATTTTGTTGTATGTTTTGCATTGCTTGGGGACTCGCGCAACACCGCGCTCGACTGTCTTCTTCCTGCTTATTCTCCTAAATACAAGTCTAGGGTGAATGAGCATTTACTAGGCAAGCGTGTTCCATCGTAGGCCTTATCTTTGCTATCCATCAGGCGTGATTGTGGTCAAACGCAAGCCTTTATTGTAATAAATAAAATGTAATGTATGTCATGTAATTGCCATAAGGGTTTAAATTATCAGGTCTAATTTTAATCGCATCCCATGATAGAATGAAGATATGAGGGGCACGTAAATGTTCAATTTATTGAATTAGCTTGGTCTCAGCTTCAGCTCTTTTAAAAAACTTCACCGCATGCAGCAGTTACACGGTGAAAACCTAGAAAACTGAACAAATCTCGTGGTAATAGAACGAGATGTTAATTAGCCCCTTAATTGGGGTGTTAATTACTGAGTAGGATAATTAGAGTAATTTATGGATATCCGGGGAAATGCAGTGCTCATGGAAGCTTAGCTCAAACGGAATAAGAAAAATTACAAGCTTGTAAAACCCACGATTAATAAAATATTGTGCCATTTTTAGGTCCTCATGTGAGGGAGCGTCTCGTTTTAATATGTGTAGCAGGTGATGGTGGCTATCATCATTCATCATCATCATTTCAGCCGAAAGATGTCCACTGCTAACTGAGCATAGGCCTCCCTCAAGGCTCCTCAAACAGATCGATCCCGTGACATCCGCATCCAACGCGTTCCAGCAACCTTAATCAGGTCGTCGCTCCATCTTGTTGGAGGCTTACCTACACTGCGTCTTCCGGTCCGTGGACGCCACCCGATAACCTTTTGCCCCATCGGCCATCCAGTTCTACGAGCAATGTGCCCTGCCCACTGCCACATGAGTCTGGCGATTTTTCGAGCTATATTTAAATTATTTGGAACACCACAACTGTATATTGCCCCATTATATTTATGTTTATTTTCTTATAACAAGTCTGTTTATTTTTATGAAGGGACAAGAAAATATACAGTACGTACAGCAGTTCACAGAGTGATCCAATAAAACCCTGACACAGGGTGTACCCGACATCATTACCACCTGCATTTACCCGAGCGCCTAGTGCTATAAAATCATACCGTGTAAAATAAAACCGTCCATTGTTCTGCGACTGAAGGACGTCGCGCCCGTAACCACAGATTATACAATAGTAACACATGCGACACGCGTTTGACAGCCCCATTCACCAATATTGTACCTATAGATAAATTACCGAGAGCGTGGGATTGCATATGTAGTGGTATTGTGTGTTTATAGGCATTGGAGAGAGAGATATCTCTATATTGTTGTCTCTCTCTCTCTCTCTCTCTCACACACTAAAGTGGAATGCCAGTAAACACAATAGGTACTACTAGGTACTTATGCAATTCCACGCTCACGGTAATTTATCTATACTAGCCAGTAGACCGTCGTCAGTGTTAATAGCAATCAAACACAGTACACTTTAGTTAGAGTGTTTATGTCCCTTAGAAGGGGCAGGGATGTTTGAAAATGATTCCAATTCCGACTTGACTAAAAATATTGGCTATTGACCCTTACTTTTACCATGGCCACAAAAGAGACGCGAATAATAAATTGTGTTTGATTCGTATAACGTTTTTATTGGTGTGTCTGGTGCTTCTACATTCTTACTCTGGGTTGTTTCTGCGCGTGTGCCTTGACCTTCTGTAATCGGTTGAAGCGCCGCCATAGAGGTAAGAACGGTAGCCTTCGCCTGGTAGCAACATAGCACATATTCACCTACTAATGACATGACAACATAGAAAAATTGGTGAGTAGAGTGCTTTTGAATGTATGTACGGTCAGCTGCAGACAAAATTAATTATATTAATTTATATCAGTGGCCAGTGTTCATGACAAACGTACATGTTTCTCTAAAAAGTTATTAATCGATTAGTTTAACGAGCGGGTATGGAAAATGTATAGTGATGTATTCAATTAAAAAAAAAACACCTTGTTCTACCACAGATAAAATTAAGTAAATATATTCATTTTGTAGCTTATTAAAGAGGCTTGCTTTGTGGAGGGGCAGGACATACCTTGATACACTGGAATGTAATGCTTGTCTCCAGCATTGAGTTTCTTCAGTGGTGTTCGTATTCGACACAACACAAAAGTTATTATTTACAATAAAAACGTTCACCAACACGACACTTCACACTTTTCGTAGTTTTTCACAAGTTTGGAGTAAATAAAGTTAATTTTGCGTTATAAATTATAACGTCACTCGCGAGTCATTTGTCTCTTATTCGAAATTCGGTGCACACTGGTAGCGGGATGGGAAAGGAGGGATGTGTTGCCAGAGTGTACGGGTGCGTTCGAGTTATGCGTGTTATGTGTGCGTTCAATAAACTTAAAAATAAATAAATAACATAAATGGCGCAGCCACTTTGGTACAAAACTTGGAGGTGTCGCTGACGTGGAAGTACATACTTTAAAAATAGAATTAAATAAAAACATTTTAACAAAAAATTAAACCGCCGAAAAAACTACCTACCTTAATCCTTAGGTACCTAGATTAAGGTCAAACAAAAAAAGGTATTATTTTTTGCTTTTCAGTTTTTTCGGCGGTTTAATTTTTTGTTAAAAAGTTTTTATTTTATACTTTTTTTCCATCCTTGGGGTAATTTTTTTTCCAAATTTATAATACCAACTTCAAGGTATACCCTATCTATCCAATAAAAAAGAATTATGAAAATCAGACTACTCTGTAAAAAGTTAGTCAATCATCCCCTGTTTTCCTACCCTTAGGGTAGGAATATTATTTCCAAAATACAAATGGGACCACCCTTGGGGTATACGCTTTCCAATAAAAAAAGAATCATCAAAATCCGACTACTCTGTAATAAGTTATGCGTGGTCATATAGTGCAATCAGTAACTGAACAATCAATCATCCCCTGTTTTTCTACACTTAGGGTAGGAATATTGTTTCCAAATTTAAATGGGACTATTCTCGGGGTATACGCTTTCCATTAAAAAAAGAATCCTCAAAATCGGACTACTCTGTAAAAAGTTATGCGTGATCATACATAAAAAAAAATATACACGTCGAATTGAGAACCTCCTCCTTTTGTTTTCGTCGGTTGAAAAAGAATTGTATTTTTTTGTACCTATGGCAATATTATCATAAAATTTATGTCATTATAATTGTCTTTACTATATGCACAATATGCGTGACGAACGTCTAAATCGGCCGGCTGGAAAAAAAAAATATTGATAAAAGATCATACTTAGATTTTTTTTACAAAAAACTATACAGTTTGGATGCCTGAAATTTTGAATACTTGTTACTAATAGAAAGCCATATCAATAAAAAAAATATAAGTCAAAACTCGCTGGTGGCTCGGTGCGCGAGTTCGACTCGCACTTGGCCGGTTTATTCAACGCGACGATGATTTTCCATTACCCACCCACGTTACTTCTTGAGTAACTCAATTTTGCTTTGACCGAATTTTATTCGGTGTTTCCACGAGGACGGTGGGCCGTCCAGTCCAGGCGGAAAATATCAATAAGGTATAGGCATTTTGTAATTCAACCGGTATGCTTTGCCGGCCTGCCTGTAGTTTAATTATTTTTAAGCTGATAGGATAAGCTAGTGGTAATTTTGCTGGTAGTTCGCAAAGTTACGCCTGCAGAAGGAAGGGTCATTTAAAAGGTCATTTTAAAATTTACGGTCTGGTGTAGGGTAGCTCATTAAATTTAAAGATTATTGTTTTTTTTCCCACTTTTTACTTACACTGATTTTTACTGACTGGTTAGGTACACAGTTAAGTTCAAAATAAGCCTAGTTTGAGCTGAGTTTTTTGGAATTTATGAGCGACATGACACCCACACTGTACCCGTATGGGAACTACGGCTCAAGCCGTCTCATTCTGTGAGGCGGCCTGTGCCCTACAGAGATATGAATTGAATATGAGCTGAGATGAAAAGACCTTAACGTCACCATTTTTTCAAGATCGAATGGGTGAGACGAATTTGAGCAATAACAGTTAGGATTAATAAAACATCCCTTAACAGTATTCTTATATAGGTAAGCGTAACTATCATACATAAATAATTTATTGAATTGAATCAGGCGTTACTTTGCGGAGGTCTATTAATGAACTGAAACAATTACTTTGCTCACCCGCGACCAAGTGCCAAAAGCAAAAAAAGTGTGTGAGAAAAGTAACTGTTTCAGAACATTGATATACCTTCGCAAAGGAACGCCTGATTCAATAAATTATTAATGTCACCATTTTTCACAATCGAACAGAATAGTGTAACTAAATGACTTTATAACAACCGGCGACCTTCAGCACCCTTGGTAACCTTTATTTGAAATGTCAGCGCGCCAGATTTACTCCACAAAGGAAAGTTTACTCTCGAAAAGAAAACATTGTCGCCGACGGTCTACGATTCAGCAAATATCAAGGAAAACTTATGCTAGTTTTTAAAATCACATCGTTATAGTACGAAGACGTTTACTAAAAGTATGTTTGGTGATTAGCTACTTTCAATTATAGCTGTTCAAGATCTATATTTTAAGGAAAGTGTTTTTGTTACTATAATATAAATTATATAGATGTAGTTTATGTTACTTTTTTGTGGTAGATTCTTCGAAATTCATAGGAGCATCAATTGATGCCTAAATTGAATAAAGAATTTTGACTTTGACTTTGATAATACTGAAAAAAAAATTAGGAAAAACTCCTTCCTTTTATTTCTGACACTATGTTATTTAGCAAAAAATAATCCTTATGATGAAGCCTTTCGATCGGTATGATAAAGCTACAGGGTATTTTTTTTTCTCGTGTAGCGGGTTCGATTCCCGGTTAAACCATGTAATTATTTAAAAATCTATGAATGGAGTTTAAATTGTTTTTTTCAATCAAAATAATGTCTTCTTTCAGTAAAATGTTCAATCTACAATATTCAAGGTACTTTCCCTGTGGCATAGCCGTGGGCCGTGGGACGCCCTGTATAAATTTGCTTTAAAGCGTGGTATAAAAACTAACCCAGATATCACTACATAGTATAAAACAAAGTCGCTTCCCGCTGTCTGTCCCTATGTATGCTTAGATCTTTAAAACTACGCAACAGATTTTGATGAGTTTTTTTTTAATAGATAGAGTGATTCAAGGGGAAGGTTTATATGTATAATAAATGCATAATATAGTTGCACCCGTGCGAAGCCGGGGCGGGTCGTTAGTGTATTATAAACATGTACGTGTAGCTGACAGTATTTCCTTATAAAACCACCAAGTTTTGATTAAAACTTATCAGATAGTAGCAAACCCTGCTCGGAAGGGTTCAGCTATGCCTCAAAATATTCTTTTGATCACGCTCTCTTTGATGAGAAATTCCGTCAATTTCTGATCTACTCGTAACTTGCTATTTGCTCGCTAACTCTCTTAGAGCGCTGCTAATTTAAAAGTAGGGAAAACGGTGAGTCAAAGGTCCTGATGCTTTCTAACTTTTAGGTTTTATGTCTTGGGTACCCAAGGATGTTGTTTGGAGCTAACTAGGGCTCTGGGACGAAAATATAAGTTAGTTTAATGATGAAAGTATCTTGTGTTGTAATGATACAACTTTGAACTTACGTCTCTAAAGTGGACTTGCTTGTACCAAGTTAACTATATAACACCGAGTTAAGTGCTGACCCAGGGTTAAGTAGTGTCGAAACGTATAGAATTATCATCCATATATCCAGGGTTAATGACTTAAATATTTAACTGTACTGTGCAAAAGCCCTAAGCCGAGAGTCGAGTCGATTTCTTTTAGGGCCGATTTTTCAATCCCCAGATAAAGTATTCGTCAGTTAAAACTATCACTTAGGTACCTTTTCTTTGTGCTCAGGTACATTTATCTGATAGGTATGCGATTTAAGAACGTACCTAATCAACAACGCAATCTACATCGCAGAACAGACGGCCGTTGGGGCTGAAAAGATCTCGAATGGAGACCATGGGCTGGCAAGCGCAGCGAGGGACGTCCACCAACGAGATGTGAACGGATGATTTGGTATATAGGCCACAGGTTCACGGTGGATGCGACCCGTTTCCGACCGTAATGATTTAATATTAATAAGGGGCCTATGTACAGCAGTGAGCATCTTACGGGTGAGATAATGATGATGGTGAACTAATCTACGCGTTTTTATTTGTATCCATGATCAAAAGTTTTTTACATGCTTTCCTCTGTTCAACATTTTATTTTACGCCACCATTCAACGCGAGGCCATAACCGCTAAGTAGATGCAAGAAAGATCTTTCTAATACCCGTGAGATGGCTTCGGCAAGCACTTACACGCCGGGAGGTGCATAAAGAGCCTTTATCAAGCTCTTACCGATCTTATAAGCCGTATAAGTGCACCGTCTAACTGCATAGGTGCGGTGAGGATGGCGATCCACATTAGAGCCATTGCAGACGGACTGCATACGAACTACAACATAACTGACACAAGGAACAGGCCTCCCCATCAGAATGAGACGCTTGGGCTGTAGTTTCTACGCGGGTCCAGTGCGAACTGGGAACTTAACACACTTTTTCTCACGATGTCTTTCGTGACTGTACATAAAGCTTATGGTAAATTTCAAATGTATCACACATAAACCCAGCTGCTGCAGCTGTTCATCTACCCGCTCGTCTCTCAAAGGGCTAACAACTTCAGCTCATTTAGGCTCCAAGTGCCTGCCAAGTACCAGCAGATGTTCCTGCGCTCCGACTTCTGGCCGGAGGGTGTGGTGTTCCGTCGTTTTAGGGAAGCGACGAAGACGTCTTTAAAAAATCCTTAAATAGTAGTATTATTTAAATTTTCTTGTCTTTACATTTGTATTTTTTGATTTTACAGCGCATTGGTGTTATACTGTAATGCTGTAATTTTTATTGATGAACAGATAAATTCGGAAAAACTCACAGGTAGGTACGAGCCCGGACTCGTACCCAGGACCCTCTGCTTGAAAGGCCATAGGTCAAACCACTAGGCTACCACGGTTTTTAATCACGGTAATTAATCAGGATAATGTTAATTGATCTCTAGCTTAACGGAAACATATAAAAAAAATATGTTAAAAAATATGTTAATGTGAATGTTATGATGAAAATTTCCATCACCATGCTAAGAAGGGTTAACTTTATGAACAAGGACCCGTAAGAACCAAAATAACGCCGCAAAAGCTCTGGAACATGACCGCAGACGGGAGAAATACTTTCATACCGGTCGCGTTTGTGCCCAGGTAACTTGGTCGCATAATCCTTATTTCCATACTTTAAAATTATAAAATTAACCTCTTTATTATCTTTCTTCTAACATATAAAAATCTCGTGTCACGGTGATTGTTATCGAACAGATAGTTAATTCTGGGCAAAATAATGTATTAACTCAATAATTTTTAAAATTAGTCTGATAAAATTTAGAATGGTTATGTTCCTAAGCTAATTCTTTGTCTGAGGTAGATGTCGGCTCTTCGGTCTCCTGTGACGTCGACTAACCTCTTATATCTAGGACCCCACGAACCAAGGGTCTCGACACCGAATGGAACAAAATCGTATTCGCTGCCTAGACCCCTGTATTTGTGTGCTTTCGTTTTGTAAGCCGCTTCAGAAGCTGCACCAGCTCTATTGCAAGTTCCATGAAGATGGGAAACAGCCAGCGTATCTAAACATACATGAATTATAAATATACCCTGTTATCAAGCGAACAGCTTGGTGGCTATTTAACATTAGGTGATGTGCAATGTCAATGAAATCTTTTTTTTATTGAGTTCTATTATTGATTTCAAATGCATAGCTACAACGTCGAGACTTGGCTAGTTTGTATTGCACTTTAATTACTGATGTTAGGTAGCCACCAAACTGCCCTCTTGATCATTATTATCATCATTTCAGCCGAAAGACGTCCACTGCTGAACATAGGCCTCCCCCGAGTCTCACCAAACAGATCGGTCCCGTGCCATCCGTCCATCCCGTTAACGTGCAATCCATTAACCAGGTCGTTCCTCCATCTTGTTGGAGGCATACCTACACTGCATCTTCCGGTCCGTGGACGCCACTCGAGAACCTTTTTACCCCATCGGCCATCAGTTCTGCGAGCGATGTGCCCTTCCCATGCCCACTGCCACTTGAGTCTGAAGAATCGCCCCCTTGATAACAGGGTCTAATTATAAATTACTTGTTGTCATTGCTGTACCACGGTGTATAAAACGTTAGCATACATAGGTACAAAACAGAGAATACATACCATCTCTTTAATACGAGTAGGTACTTACACTTTATTTCCTTAAAAAAGATGGCTAATGGCGCCTGAAAAGTCTAATCAGCTGATTGCACTGCAATTAGTGCAATTTCCAATACGTTTCGTTAATAGTACGGTTCGCTGAGTTTGCCATGTTATTTGAAATTAGATTATGCAATAGTAATTACGATTTTATCGGTAGATTAAAGGCAAATGGCCTCATAATGACACTTAGTGTTACTTTCCTTTAAAAAATCAGGGGTATCTAAAAGATGGCATACCTATTGCTATACGTAGGTACATTTCGTACTAAATACAAACTGAAATATAGATGCACAGAAAAAACCCCAGAAAAAAGACCAATGCTGGGAATCGAACCCAGGTCCTCAGCATTCCGTGCCGCGTGCCATACCCCTACACCACCACTGGTCTAGAGATTAGACACGAATCTTTCCTATACATCATACATTTCAATCTGCTAAATCATCACCTTATGCAGTGACAAGCGCACATCTATGTTACACCCTCATCGAGAGATTTTAACACTCCTTCGGAACTAACCGCTCACCTGGACAAGAGATGGCGCTACTGTGCAACTTTAAACAAGTTAGCTATGAAGTATATATATATTTTTTTTTTTTTTTTTTTTTTTTTTTTTTTTTTTTTTTTTTTTTTTTCATAGCTAACTTGTTAAAGTTGCACAGTAGCGCCATCTCTTGTCCAGGTGAGCGGTTAGTTCCGAAGGAGTGTTAAAATCTCTCGATGAGGGTGTAACATAGATGTGCGCTTGTCACTGCATAAGGTGATGATTTAGCAGATTGAAATGTATGATGTATAGGAAAGATTCGTGTCTAATCTCTAGACCAGTGGTGGTGTAGGGGTATGGCACGCGGCACGGAATGCTGAGGACCTGGGTTCGATTCCCAGCATTGGTCTTTTTTCTGGGGTTTTTTCTGTGCATCTATATTTCAGTTTGTATTTAGTACGAAATATATGATTTCACGGGATGACCGTAAAAGTAATAAAAAAATGAAGTTGAAAAAATAAGTACAAAAAAAAAGATACTTCATAGCTAACTTGTTTATACGTAGGTACGTCACCGTAACCATTTTTTTAGAATCATAGAGGTGCAGTAAAAAGAGATTTATGGAACTTCCCGGGAGTTACAGATCGGTAGTTGACTTAAAGCTTTATTTATTATCGCGGGCAAAAGCTAATAAAGATATAAAGATGAAGAATGGGTTTAAATTTGAATGTGAACGCAAATGGATTAAAATTTTCGTACTATACTGACTGAAGTTTTATTTATAGCGTTAAGTAAATAAAGTACTAAATGTTATTTATCAAGAATATCATTTTAAATTTCAGAGTATCCTTGGGTACATTTCGTAGTAAATTGCATATGGTTAGATTCGGGATAAGAAGCGATTCCTATGCGATATAGCCACGGTACCAGGAAAATGACGCGGAAAATTGCAAAAGTATGTTATGCTTCCTTGCATATAGACAATGGAGGAAAATATTTTTATACTACAAACCTACTGAGGTAAACGGGGAAGTCTTATTTATTTATTTTAACAACCGCTTTAGCCTAGTTGGTAGTGACCCTGCCTACGAAGCAAGAGGTCCTGGGTTCGAATCCCGGTAAGGGAATTTATTTGTGTGATGAGCACGAATATTTGTTCCTGAGTTATGGATGTTTTCTATGTATTTAAGTATTTATTTATCTATATAAGTATGTTTATCGTCGTCTAGTACCCATAGTTCAAGCTTTGCTTAGTTTGGGACTAGGTTGATTTGTGTAAGATTGTCCCCTAATAATATATTTATTTCATCATCATCATCATTTCAGCCGAAAGACATCCACTGCTGAACATAGGCCTCCCCCAAGGCTCGCCAAACAGATCGGTCCTGCGCCATCAGCATCCAATGTGTTCCCGCCACCTTCACCAGGTCGTCGCTCCATCTTGTTGGAGGCCTACCTACACTGCGTCTTCCGATCCGCGGACGCCACTCGAGAACCTTTCGGCCCCATCGGCCGTCAGTTCTACGAGCGATGTGTCCTGCCCACTGCCACTTAAGTCTAGCGATTCTTCGAGCTATGTCCGTGACTTTAGTTCTTGCGCGGATTTCATCATTTCTAATGCGATCCCGCAGAGAAATTCCAAGCATAGCCCTCTCGATTGCCCTCTGAATGACTTTGAGCTTTCTTATAAGGCCCATCGTTAGCGGCCACGTCTCAGTGCCATGAGTCATCACTGGCAACACACACTGGTCAAAGACTTTTGACTTGAGACACTACTTTAATATTGGATGGCCAGTTATTGCGGAGCTTCCCGAACGCTGCCCAGCCGAGTCTAATTCGTCGATTGACCTCTTTCTCGAAGTTTATTTATTTATTTAATGACAAACAAACAGCTTAAAAGTATGTAGCGCCATCTAGTCGTCACATAAGGAACTAATTTCTACAATCCTACATCACGCTATCGAAGTTTCTCAACTCGGCTGCATAAATACAACTTCCAACTTTCATCCATTGGACTTCGGTCCTCAGGCATAACATGTGCCTGGAAAGAGATCTCTCTAATGCAGCCTACCCCCAAAAGTACTTCTATGGTGGGTCTTCAGCACTTAAATAAATAAATAAAATAATTAATAATTTATTTCCAAAAACATACATCAGCAATATACAAGAAAAATATCTGGCAGACCCCAAACTAGGCAGAGCCTGTATCTAGGGGCCTAGGAGTGCACTATACATATAGTTTACCTACAAAGCTTACCCGAGCTTAACATCCGTCTGGAAAGAGGCTCTCTATTGTGGCCAATCTTCTGGATTCCTGTTAATCCTTGATTTTCTGGACAACGTGAGACTTATTTATTTATTTATTTCAGAAACAAACAGTTTTATTTTATTTTATTTTATTTATTTTATTTTATTTTATTCGGAAAACCAACAGCTATTTTATTTTAAAAGTAGATACTATAAGTAAATATCAGAAAAGCCAATTACAGGTCTTCACAGATAATATTATTATACACCGTGAAATTTTAGTGGTTGTTTTCCCGAAACGAGGTGATTTAATATCGATTGTACAATCGATTTATAATTACTATTTTGACTAGAGTCAAAAATCCAATTGTGAAAAACGAAAGTCGAAAATGACCGCAAACCAATAGTAACGCTTCGTTGGTACCTAACCTATCGTACGATCGTACGCTACTTGTACCAACGAAGCGTTACTATTGGTTTGCGGTCATTTTCGACTTTCGTTTTTCACAATTGGATTTTTGACTCTAGTCAAAATAGTAATTATAAATCGATTGTACAATCGAAACTAAATCACCTCGTTTCGGGAAAACAACCACTAAAATTTCACGGTGTATAAACAGAAACAGGCACAAGTTAATCAAAACAAAACAGTGACCTGTTGCAAAAAAAGAAAAAAAAAAGAATTACAATTGCTTACACAAAGAGAATAACCATTTAGAATTTTCATAACCTAGTACAATCGGATTGGGGAGCACTTTACTTTTACTTTACTTATAAACTATGACTTGAAGTTTAGACCTTGAGTTTCCTTTAAGTAAGTTTGTATAATATAATTGTAGCTGTAAATCATTTTAGATCCTGACTAATACTATAAGCGCGAAATTCACTCTGTCTGTCTGTCTATTACTTCTTCACCGCTGAACCGATTTAGATGAAATTTGGTATGGAAATAGTTCGAGAGCCTGGAAAGGACATAAGGATTAACTTTATTCCATAAAATTGTATAGTTCCCGCTCGGTCACTTTATCCCTATAAACGAATTATCTGTACAGTCAAGGGCAAAAATATGTATACACTTCTGTACCTTGTCTATTTTCGTCATATTTGAACTGCCATATTTAGACGACCAGATGGCCTAGTGGTTAGAGAACCTGACTATGAAGCTTGAGGTCCCGGGTTCGATTCCCGTGTCGGGGCAGATATTTGTATGAAAAATACGAATGTTTGTTCTCGGGTCTTGGGTGTTTAATATGTACTTAAGTATGTATCTATCTATATAAGTATGTTTATCCGTTGCCTAGTACCCATAACACAAGCTTTGCCTAGCTTACTTTGGGACTAGTTCAATTGGTGTGAATTGTCCCGTGATATTTATTTATTTATTTTATTTATTTATTTATATATGAACTGCCACAGTGGTTAAAGTGACAAGGTACTAAAGTGTATACATGTTTTTGCCCTTGACTGTACCATCTGCAAATGTAAGTTTTTCACTATCCCGCGGGAATTTGCAACTTTCCGGGATAAAAGTCTATGCCCTTCCTATGCCTATGTCCTTCCTAACTAAACTAAAACTAACTACCAGGGCGCAGTGACCCAAAGTGGTCCTTCCTGGGGTCTCAAAATATCACCACTCCAAAGTTCGTCTTAATCGGTTTAGCGGTTTGAGCGCGACCAGGTAACAGACAGACAGACACGCTTTCGCATTTATAATATTAGTATGGATTCTTCGCAGGCGGAATCGCGGGCAGCAGCCAGTGGTATTATAATTTAGTAAACCAACGATCAACGATTGTCTCTGGTGTCCTGTCAATCGTTCAAAGGTTAACTGGAAGAGATCCCTTTAAGGGATAAGTTCGCCTTTGTACATCTGTTTCTCTTGTTAACTGTTAATTTTCATGTTTTACGTACAATAAAGAGTTTTACATACATACATACTTACATCAACGATCGTGAGGAAACCTGTGCCCTGCAATGTGACGTATATAGGCTGGGATAATAATGATGACGAAACCAACTATATTTCAAACTAAATACAAACTGAAATATAGATGCACAGAAAAAAACCCCAGAAAAAACCAATGCTGGGAATCGAACCCAGGTCCTCAGCATTCCGTGCTGCGTGCTTACCCCTACACCATCACTGGTCTAGAGGTTAGTGACGACTCTTTCCCACACATCGTACATTTCAGTCTGTTATAATCACCTTATGCAGTGATAAAGCGCGCATCTATGTTATGTTCTTTTTTTTTCTGGGATTTTTTCTGTGCATCTATATTTCAAACTAAGTTTGAAATATATGGTTTCACGGGATGACCGTATAAGTAATACAAAATGAAGTTGCAAAAAATAAATACAAAAATATACTTCATACCTAACTTGTGTAACCAACTATCATTAATCTACTGTATGAAAGTACGTAAGGCAGTCCACCGAAGAAATGGAAAACGTGTTTGCTAGTCAAGTAAGTATGACAAAGTAGCATCATCAAGAACTGTCCATTTTTTCAGCCAAAGTTTAAAAACTCTTATTAAACTCGAGAGCAACCACCTCGAGCTTAAGACCGGCTGTTACGGTTTTTACGACGCACATCGGCGTCACGCCTCTAAAACGCTTTGTGCCTCCGTTAACATGCGTCATAAAAGTGGCGAGATTTTTTCACACTCACGTTTTATGTGTGAGGTAAATATTGCGGGCTTCTGGAAGCTTCGCTTTATTATAATGTTACGGGTGATGGATAAAAATGGAGGTTTGCGGTGTGGGCTATAAAAACCGGCCAAGAGCGTGTCGGGCCTCGCCTAGTATATGGTTCAGTATAGATAATTATGTAGAAAATTCTTGACTCGCTATCTTGAAAAGTAGTTCATCTTCATGATCTTAGCCTATATCTATCTATACGTCCCACTGAAGGGCACAGAGGCCTCTTAGAATTAAGGGGCTTGGACTGTAGTTCCCACGTGGGCCCAGTGCGGATTGGGAACTTCACACACACCATTGAATTTCTTCGCAGGTGTGTGCAGGGTTTCTTCGTGATGTTTTCCTTCGCCATAAAGCTCATGGTAAATTTCAAATGTCATTTCGAAACGTAAATTCCAAAAAACTCAAAGCTGCGAACCTGAAGTTGAAATCATGACCCTTCTTCTTGAGAGGCCGTAGGTCAATCCACCACGCCTTTTTTAACTTAACTTAATGGGTGTCATTTAAAAATCGATCTTCAGGGGCTAAATCCAGGAACGGGCCTTCACGGGTTTGGTAGCGGTAATTCAATCGTTTGGGTTGGGTTTGGTTTGAACTACTATTCAGGAACGCCAAAAATCACTGGTTTGCGAGAGGCTTGGGCTGAGTTTGCGATGAGCCTTATTTATTTGTTTATTTATTTATTTACAAAGCGAATTAACAGGAATATAAGGCTCATCCCAAGCTCAACCCATTCCTATACTCTCCCAAACGATTGAATTACCGCTCGAAAAACGTGTTGGGCCGTTCCTGAATTTAGCCTCTGGTCCATTCATACTATGTGCTAACAAATTTATGTTGATGGTCGGTCGGTCGCTGTGAACGATACACACTGCAATTGGACGTTGATTGGCATTTCCTGTTTTCCAATATGGGATTAGCAAGGGCTCCCCGCATATTCAATTTATTTGCAAGACAAAAGGATTAACATGGTATTGATGGGAAGTATATTAATCCTGTGGATACCTACATAAATAAAAATAAAAATAAGAAATAATAATAATACTATAAATGCAAAATTATGTTGTCTTTCAAGTTATATTAACACTCTCTACCTGATTTACTTATGGAGCATACGCAGGATCTTAAAACATGATAAAATTGACAAACTAAGCAATCATGTGTTGCTATGCTTGAATAAAAGTCTAGACACCTAACGGAGCGTTAAATGCTTATCGATACATAATCGAAGCAGAACTAAATCACCGAGGCCTACCTATATGAGCAATAATTAAGCAGACACCTTCATGACGAGCTATCGATTATTCATTAACGCTCTCAGCATTAGGCTTTCAAGATAAAATTTTACATGGATATAGGCCGAGAGATTATGGGGATCACTTGCTAAATGTCTTTTGATCGTTGGATTTTTTAAATCTGGAACTGGATTATGGCTTTGCTACCGTGTAACAGTGAACTCTGCCAGTGCTCCCTTTTCCGGAGAAATGGTTGTTTTCAAATAATATAAAAGAATGGTTTACAAGATGTTTTAGAATTAATCCCGAATAAGCCGAGCCACCGAAACTGTTTTCCAATGGCGGTACGTATTTTTAATAAGCTGCCAAAAGATATAGCCGAGTTGCCCCGGAGTAATTTTAGGGCCAAACTATTTCAGTGGCTTAAAGATAAATCATTTTATTAAATTAAGGAATATTTATTACACAAGGACATTATTTATTATTAGGAGTATAAAATTATAACATATAAAAGATTTGGTAATTATATAAATTGATTGACATTTAAATCTAATAGAAATAATTCATTATAACTAATTTAATTCTGTATAATTCATTCAATAATTTAATAGTCATTTTAATCATTATAATTTTGAGTAATTAATTTAGATTATTAATAGAATAAGAATTTTGCATGCCAATGTAACTGGCTAGACATGTCACGGCACTGTACACTCCTCTACAACATATTTTGTAATACCATGTTTAAAGCGGAATAAATTTCATTTCATTTAATTTCATTTCATTTCATTTCATTTCATTTCATTCAAGAAATGAACTTCATTTGACCTAATTTATTGAATCAGGCGTTACTTTCCGGAGGTCCATATTTATGAACTGAAACAATTACCTACTTCGCGGATTTTTGCGGATTTTTCTTATTTTTTCGCGGGCGAGCAAAGTAATTGTTTCAGTTCATTAATTTGACCTGTCGAATGTCTCCTTCAAGTTAAGGGAAAATAAAACAACACGGTGTATACGTTTTCAATTGTTTATGTGTTGTTTAGCACCCATTAGTTTAAACTTTACTTAGTTCGGAGCTAGGTAAAATTACGAGGCATATTTCTAGTAAAGGACGATGTGAAATTACGACCATAATGTCTCGAATTATAATGAGTTTAGTGTTCAGTTAGTTTCTCACATGCTCTTTGACTGCGATTAATTCCAAGTTCCGCAATTAAACTAAAGCTTAGTGCTAATAATTATACTACCGCACATATTAAACACGTGTAACAATAACGCGATGAAATTAGAGGGAAACTCCATATTCTACGTAACTATCTCATTTTTAATCCCCGATAAAAAAAATGATGTTATAAGTTTCATCGCTGTGTGTGTGTGTGTGTCTGTCTGTCTGTCTCTTAGCTCTTAAACGGGTTAACCGATTTGGATGCGGTTTTTTTTATGAAAGCAGTGTTTTTGGCGATGGTTCTTAGATATCATTGGGCCGGGCATGTGTGCCGGTTGCTCCCTTAAAGGTGAGCGCAGTCAGCCACGACGTGGTGGGTGCCGCACGACAGTTACCGGCGGCGAGGCAGGCCCAGGCGCAGATGGCGAGACGACCTGGGCCCTGTACCACAAAAGTTATAAGGTGCTACAATTCGACAAAATTGTCAAGTTTCTCATGGTCAAATGTTACAATTTTGTCGATTTGCAGCACTTGTAACTTTTGTGGTAGAGGGGGCTGGACGTGGAATTAAACGACTGGCCAGATTTCGCTTAGGACAGGAAGCTATGGAGGACCAGAGGGGAAGCGCTTTGCCCAGCAGTGTGGCACAATTATAGGCTAGTAAAAAAAGTGTTTGTTACGGCTACTTATTATCTCGATATCCTATATACACACACTCCTACTAGTATCACTCCGATTCCTTCCACACTACAACTTTATCACCATCGCTGGCCTATACTCGTCCCCCTCCCCTAAGAATGAACGGGCTTGGTGAGATTTTACCACAAGGGCACAGAGCGAATGGAGAACTTCACACACCATTGATTTACTTCGCAGATGTGCTAGGTTTTCTCACGAAGTTCACTGTAAATGCCAAGTTTAATTTCACTTGTAAATAAATAAATAAATCGTGGGACGATTGACATCGACCGACCTAGTCCCAAACTAAACAAAGCTTGTACTAAGGGTATTAGACAACGGACAATAAACATACTTATATAGATAAATACGTAATTAAATACATATATATATCCAAGAATAGAGCACAAACATTCGTATTTTTCACACAAATATCTGCCCCGACCAGGGCCCTGTACCACAAAAGTTACAAGTGCTACAATTCAACAAAATTGTCAAGTTAAATAGATAGTAAAATAGTAAAATGTTACAATTTTGTCGAATTTGTAGCACTTGTAACTTTTGTGGTACAGGGGGCTGGAATCGAATCCGGGACCTCAAGCTTCGTAGTCAGGTTCTCTAACCACTGGGCTACCTGATCATCTCCAAGAAACTAAAAGGAGTAAGCTTGAGTTTGTACCCACGATCCTCTGCTTCAGAGACCATAATTTTTAAATCGCTAGGCCACTGCGATTAGGTATACTATACATATGTATATGTTTAACACTTGGCTAAGACCTGACGATCCAATAAACTCGCCCCCAACTTGTAAACTTTGACATTACGACCTCTAAAGATTGGATAACTTGAAGTAATTCTAGCAAAATGAGATTTTTTATCGACTTACGAAATAACTTGTGGCCGCCCAAGTTGCCCCAAGTTTCGTAATTCTTGAAGTGGGACAGTGCTTAGTAACAGATGATGGATAACTTCTGAATATGTTCTACCATTTTTTGAGAACAAAATGAACGACTTATTGTTAACTAGAAATTGCTACTCTTTGTACTCGTTTGTGGATGGGTTAGTAGCAAGGTCACTCTTAAGCAGAGGCTCTTAAGCAGAGACTCATTTGCCTAGGCAAATAGGACAGGTCGCAGGCGCAAAAAGGTCGATAGGCCGACCCATGTTGTGCTTTAAAGACTGCGTCAAGCGTGACATGGTTGCTTTTGATATCCCTAGCAACCAATGGGAAGAGCTAGCTGAAAATCATGGCAAGTGGCGACAACTTGTTCACAAATGCCAATCAAAGCACGACGATGCCTGGTTTGAGTCGCTGAGGGAAAAACGCATAAAGCCCCACAACCGAGCCATCCTCGACCATCTGGGGCGTACACTTGTCGCGAGTGCGGCCGAGGGATCCCATCCCGTATCGGTCCTTTTAGCCACGTGCGCAAGTGTCGCCAGGGTGCTACTTAAATCATCTGTCACAGATGTAAAGGCCTATTATTATTATTAGTAATACGAGTTAGATAATACGAGGGCAGGTCCAAAAGTTTCCGGCCTAACAAAGAAATGAAGTAAATTATATTTACAAAGCTTCTTTTATTTTTCGATATAGTCTTCCTCTATTTCAATTCAATCTGAAAAGTGCATTGAAATAGAGGGAGACTATATCGAACAATAAAAGAAGTTTTGTGGATATATGTACTTCTTTTCTTTGTTAGGCCGGAAACTTTTGGACCTGCCCTCGTAGGTTGCTCGAGTACTTCATTGATATGGATCTCCGAAGAGTAACGTCTGATTCAATGATCTCTAGCTTTAATATAGCATAGCGACCGCGGGCAAGAATTAGCACTAGGCGATTAAGATGACGATGGTAAATAAATTCTATCTTACTAGTACTATAAAAGTCGTGGTGGCCTAGTGGTTTGATCCATGGCCTCTCAAGCAGAGGGTCGTGGGTTCGAGCCCGGGCTCACACCTCTGAGTTTTTTGGAATATATGTGCGAAATTCCGTTTGAAATTTACCATGAGCTTTACGGCGCAGAAAAACATCGTAAGGAAACTTGCAGACACCTGAGAAGAAATTCAGTGGTGTGTTAAGTTCTCAATCCGCACGGGGCCCTCTTAATCTGAGAGGAGGCCTTGCCTTGCAGTGGTATGTATGTATATAGGCTATGATGATGATGATTACTATAAATGAGAAAGCTTGTGAAGACGTTTGGAAGTTCAATCGCGCAATAACGGTTTAACAGATTTACATGGAACTTGGTGTACAGATAAATACAGATCTGGATTGAGATATAGGATAAGTACATGTAATATCCCAGAAATGGGGTCCCGTGGGATATTTTTTAACTTTGAAAAACGGGAAGTACAGTAAAATTACATAAAGTTTACCACTGACAGATGGTTTGCCTTCGTTTCATAGGTATTCAACTTTAACGACCTACAAATAAAGCCAATTTTAGAATACTGTTACCCACGTTTGCAGGTTTTGTAATAGCTACTTTATTTGTATGGTGTTAAAGTTGGAAATTAAATGAAGGCAAGCCATCTGTCAGTGGTAAACTACAAGTAAACGTATTGTAGTACCTTGGCTTTTAAGCAGATGTCAGGAAACTGGATTGCGTACCAAGGTGGGACCTTTTTGTTGCAAACGTCATGTTGACATTCCCTACATCAGCCAAAGAAATCATCGGGAAATGACTGTGAAGAGGTTCCACCCTGTTACGTAATTCAGTTTCCTCGACTGTATGTTGGTGGCAAAGATGGTGCAATCTCAAACTGTACGTACCTAAATTTTTCCAGAAAATGCACCAGAATTTTGTGAAATCCAGGTATCACGTTTGATTTCCCAGACCTAATGGTTCACCCAAGCGAAGCCACGAGTACGGGCTAGTTCCAATTCAGGATTAATCCTGAAATGTTTTCAGGGCAAACAAGCTCGATTCGAAAACACGGTTTGTTATGACCAACTAGTCAGGCTATCCATTAGAGGGCGGCCAATAATGAAATAATGGACTAGCTAACCGGTAACCAAGTTGCCAGTTTTGCGAGTGCTCTACAGGATCCAGCGCGACGGCTTCCGTCAGTAATATGATTAACCTGTGATCTTGTTAGGAACGACAGGATATGAGATAAAATAGGCTGCCAATACGGGCACTAAATAGTGCTTCTTAACGTAAAAATGTGCACTTACACGTTGGCTGTTTGGCATCACCGGTGGGATTAAAAGCTCATTAGTCAGGGTTGTTTTAGGATTATATTGGGGGTCAGAGTAAAACTGTGAATGTTATTTTGTAGAGGATACTCTATAGTTATTTACAAAAGCTTAACATTTTAGAATTTTTGATATTTAATACTAGCTAGCACCTCAGTGATTGGGCGATGCCGTGAGCATCACCGGTAGGTGGTCAAGGGGTATGTATTACAATACCGAAGTACGAAAGACCGAATGTATTGAAACATCGAATGGGTCAAAAGACCGACACGATTTTTTTCTGAAACCGTAAACTTTTCAGAATTTTTTAAAACGGCATCATACAGAACCCATTAGGTTAGGTTTGTTTTATAACAATCTTAAAAAGTTAACGGTTTCAGAAAAAAATCGTGTCGGTCTTTTGACCCATTCGATGTTTTAATACATTCGGTCTTTCGTACTTCGGTATTGTAATACATACCCGTGGTCAAGTATGGTGGACAGCCAACGTGTTAATTTGATCATCTATTCTGCATTTTACTGCAGGGTACAGGGCTCTTCGATTGAGAGGTTTCAGGCTGTGGTTCTCACGCTTGGGAACTCTACACACTCTTCCTTCACATTGAGTTTCCTTCACCGTAACTCAGAGGCGCGAGCCTAGGGTTACCATATGACAGGCGTTTGCCGCATTTGACAGGCATTTTAAGGTTTAGACAGGCGTGCGGCCGGCATTGGTCTGAGACAGGCATTTTTAAAAATCACATCCTTCTTCATTATTATCTGTTGGCTTTTACTTATTACTCACAGCGTTTTGCTTTAGACAGGCATTTTTCTGAAAAAATCAGGCATTTTAGGTACCATAGACAGGCATCCCTCTAGTTACATATGGTAACCCTATGCGAGCCTGAGCTCGTACCCAGTCCGCTATCCCTGTCCCTTCATTTCCCATAATCCTCATTTGCTCTATTATCTCAGGAAATAATTTTTGAGTGCCAAAATACTTAAGTACCATAATGTTCAATATTCATAATATTAGCTACCATAATACCACTTTTCAATTTTCTATATTGTTCATAATTCATAATAACTTTTGCCATAACAATCATTTGCCATAATTAACGGAACGAATAACAATAATTAATTAATTGGTACGGCTTACCGTACGGCTCTGTATTTTATATTCGAAGTGGCACGCAAGACGGTTCGGTGTTAGGTATTTTTTATATTTTTGGGCCAGAAAAATAATATTATATACATTCTGAGTGTTTTATGGTACATAAGTTATAATGACGTTTGAATTTTCAGCTATATTATTTTAGGAATAATACGGAAAATTAAATGTGCCTATTGGCAAACGTATCGCTACAGCAACTAAAATTATGGCAAATTAATTAATGGCAAATGATCATTATGGCATATGATTCGTTATGGAATATAAAATTATGACATCACCAAAATCTACATCCAATACGTAAACATGACCACAAAATAGGGGCATTTGAAACGCTCGAATAATTACACTTGGTTGGTTTCAAACTCTTCAACGATATAAACATTTTTGTGTTTTATACACATTATAGATGAGATGGAACCACAATCATACGAGCATTTTATAGCAACAGAAGTATAGACAGCTATACTCCTGGGAGTCTACGCGTCTTAGTAAATGAAGCCCCGTCTACTTAATTATCAAGCTCTCAATCGCTGGGTGTGCCGCGCCATCTTATCTGGGCTTATCGGTGCATTAGGGACGATGGGAAATCATTACGTGGAATGTGTTTTGCTAGCCGAGTATTCTGGGTCAGTTGCTTAACAAATATCTTTAAGACTTGTCCATCAGATGGTTTGGAGAGTCCACTGATGCGTAGTCCTACTAGCGTTTCAAGTTTCATCATCATTATTCCAGCCTATATACGTGCAGGGCGGCCTCCTCTCAGAATAAGAGGGATTGGGCCGTTGTTCCCACCAGAACTTCACACACACCATTGAATTTCTTCGCAGGTGTATGCAGGATTTCTCAGGATGTTTTCCTTCTCCGTAAAGCTCATGGTAAATTACAAATGTATGTTTCAAGTGTACAGCTCTGTTTCAGTGATACAGGCCTAAATGTGAAAGCCGAAGAATCATAAAATTTGCAATGTTTTTATTTACTTCATCATCACCATCATTTCAGCTGGAAGACGTCCACTGCTGAACATAGGCCTCCCCCAAGGCTCGCCAAACAGGTTTATCCCATGCCATCCGCATCCAACGCGATCACGCAACCTTAAACAGGTCGATGCTCCATCTTATTGGAGGCCAATCTACACTGCGTCTTCCACTCCGTGGATGCCACTCGAGAACCTTTTTGCCCCCATCGGCCATCATTTCTACAAGCGATGTGCCACTTGATTTTATCATTTCTAATGCGATCTCGCAAAGAAACTCCGAGCATAGCCCTCCCCATCGCCTTCTGAGTGTATGTTTGTATTTACTTAGAATCATTTTATTAATTACTAACTGTTTTCGCGACTCCGTCTGCGTCACCAATTATCACTATTTCCCGGGAATTATAGAATTTGCTGGGATAAAAACTGCCTTTTCACTTCTCATGCTCTTAAAATGTTACTTTAGTCTCTTCATCTCGGGACTAAAGCTCTTTTTTGATCTCTAGGGATTAAAGTATTTTTTTTAATTTACTTTGGAAACTGTTCTGACTGCCAAACACGGTGTTTGTGAATGGAGGATTATCGCCATTTCCGCAGTGACTGGGCATAGACAATTTTAAAGCTCTCCACAGACCGAAACGCACTGCGGACGCTCCATGGCATCGCGCGCATTCCTCGCGCTTCGGTCTGTGCAAGCCTTTAGGGCGTGGAAATAACCTCAAAATGACAACTGTGCAATATAATTAAAAAAAAAAGATTTAGTTTCGTGAAAAATAATAAATGATATGAATATTAATCTATTTAATTATATTAAAGATAGCTTTTGCCCGCGACTCCGTCCGCGTGGAATTAGTAATTTGGGCAGCTTATTTTTACTTACTTAGTCCAATTAGCTATGAAATAATTTTCAAGTTTGAATCTGTTGGCTAAATATGCAAACATTTAACGCTTTAACTCAACAAAAAAAAACCGCGGAGCAAATTTAAATTGCTATTTGAATTCTGAACAGACGTCCATTGCTCGTATTGAGCGAACGTTGTATAAAAGTAATATTGTAGATTTGTATAAAACATCGTTTTTGTCCTCGCATTCAATGTGAAAAGTAGAGTGTTTAACGCGAGACTAAACTACCATAATGACACGCGAATTATAGCCACCCTCGCCCTGCTCGGGTGGCTAAATATCTTGTGTCATTATGGCTTGTTTTAGTTCCTTTTTGAACAATCTACTATATGTCCTTCCCAGGGTCTAAAACTATGTCCATGCCAAAGTTCGTCTAAATCAGTTCAGTGGTTATTGATTCCCCATACAAATTCCCACCCTCTTTTAACCCCTTATGGGTCGATTTCTGGGATAACAAGTATCCTGTGTCTTTTCCCGGGACTCGAATTATTCAGCGGTTTAAGCGTGAAGAGGTAACAGACGGACAGACACACTCACATTCATAATATTATTACGGATTAAAAAATCTAACTGAAACCTCCAATTCCTCAACTTCATAGTTTTCTAAAACTATATCTACTCTTGACCCAAATAGTACCCACTGTTAATTACCTTCTCTAGCCTGTCCGAATTCCACAAATTAATATGGTACGACAATTAATGAACAGTAAACTAAACCCTATACCACTAGCATGCGTTACGAAATCGTGCGGGCAACTCATAGTCGTGCCCTTGGAGCATTAAATTAACCGGAGGCGTCAACGACGGTCTAGACCAGTATCACGAAAAGCGTTTCGTATTAGCAAGGATGATATAGACTGGATAAGCAATCGCCATAGTACAGACCGACCGCGGAAAAATAGTTCGATTATTAAATCTAGATGGCACTGACATTATAGAAATTTTGTAGTAATGTGAAACATCTGTAGTCTTATTGTTTTGCTTTCAAAGCCTCGGGCTATAATGTCAGCGCCATCTACTATGGCGATTGCTAATCCAGTCTATACTATATCATTCTTGGTATTAGAAATATGTAAGAATATTGGCTGCGTGAAGCTCAAGTTAGTGTTATTGTTTGATGAATTTTAATTCATTTGTGGTGAGGGTTCCGACTGATCAACTGTCGACCTTCACAAAAGAAGAGTTTTGGCCGAAAGGTGTCGCATACCGGCGGTTTCGTGGCCGGTTAACTGACACCGCGAAAGTGCCCACGTCACAGACTTTTCGTGTTAGTAATTAAGTTATAATATAAATATGTATGTTAGTCTTTAAGGTATTTTTTATATGGGCCTATGCAGCCCGAAATAAAAATTATTCTATTCTATTCTATTCTATTACGTTGCGTAGGTACGTAGCAAAGTGACTAAAACACTAAATAGAAGAAATAATTTTTAAAGCACTAGGGCGTATCTCATACAGCGCAATTGGCTATGTAAAGTTTTTTTAAGAGGTGCTAATTATATTTTTTTTCGACAGTCGGCGTTCTGAAGATCGAGAAACTGCAGCTGTTTTATTTTTATCTCCTATTGTTTACTGGAAATATTTTTTTAAGTGTTCGAGTTGACATTTGTGAGATTTAATGGCTGACAAGCCGTTCGTGCTCAGTACTTAGTAGAAACAGAAAAAAAACGAAGTCATAAGTCACTTTTGTCCATGTCAAACCGTTTGCGTTTCGTTTGCTTTGCGTTTTGGTGTGATTTTTGGACTATTTTTAACGACCTCCGCACAAAATCCGGATTTTCAATTTTACCGCATTTCTCCACAACTTATGCACGATAATTGAATCACGATTGTATATTTTCGATCATTATTTTGGAACTACTTTTTGGACAATGCCAAGTAAACGAAACGCAAACGGTTAGATTTCATTTGACATTGACAATTGACTTCGTTTTTTTTTCTATTTCTACTAAGTACTGAGCACGAACCGCTTGTCAGCCATTAAATCTCACAAATGTCATCTCGAACACTTAAAAAAATATTTCCAGTAAATGATAGGAGATAAAAATAAACAGCTGCAGTTTCTCGGTCTAGAAGACGACTACTGTCGAAAAAAAATATATTTAGCACCTCTTCAAAAAACTTTACTTAGCCAATTGGGGATGTCTATTTTTTTGCAATGTATAGTAAATCGAAAACCATTTCGAGATAAATGCTTTTTAACTCGTTTTCTGTAGTAATTTAATTTTAATATTATGTAATGAATTTATAATATAACAAATAAGCAATGACCTTCATTTGACATTGGTGTAAATTGCGTGACCGGTTCAAGTCGTACTTTATTCTGTGTGGTTAGAATTCTTCACAATTTACGCGTGGATTATACTGCAGAGTTAGATTTGGACCCACTGTCTGACATCTGGCACTTTGACAGTGCCAGTAAAGTGACACAGTGTATAGTGTACCACTACGCAAAAAATAATTAAAGGGGTTGCCTTATTGTACGCATTTAGATAGATTTAGAAATTTGGCATTGTGGAAGCCCTCAATTATAATCTGACGTCATCAACTAAAATAGTTTCAATAATTAATTTTGAAAAAAGTAGAGAACTAAATGACAAAATAATGAAATTTGTTTCTTATAATTGACTTTTCTATACAAAAAAAATATAAAAACCAGGGGTATTTTTTTTTAGACATCCCCAATTATGAGCGAATTCTGACTTCACTAAAGGAAAGATATAAAATATAAAATCTCTTAAATTAATCCTGTTAATTAGATTTGTATTCTAATCACTTCGTTTCCCATAATTTTATTTTTCATGATTTTATTTGCGATGAAATATATAAAAGTGTAATGTTTCCAGAATTTTCTGAAATGACATCTTATAGAATACAGTAGCTTACAAACATTACGACAATTTAATGTTTGGTGACACAGATTTTTCAAAAACAATTTTGAAGAAAATAATGTTTCTAAAATAAATTACTTTATGAGTTTTATGACAAATGAAATTAGTCATAATAGCATAAAATCTGATTGCTTGCATAACTCTACTTATAATTAACTATAGTTAGCGTCCAAAATCCAAGATCGGCTCAATAGGAGCACCTTTTTGCATGCTAAGAAAAATTCATCCCCTTGCTAAGCGGCCCGTCTGACAGCTCGCCCTCTCTCTGGTAAAAACAACCAACAGTCCGTCCGAAAAAAAAAACAAAAAATGAAACCAGGCGGTCACCCATCCAAGTACTGACCGCGCCCGACGTTGCTTAACCTCGGTGATCGGACGAGAACCGATGTTTTGTCAAATATCTTGAAAACGGTGCATCCTACGGAAAAATTAATGAAATTTCATCCCCCCTTCAATGCCCCCGCACCCCCCAGCACCCCCTCAACCCCTCCACCGCACCCCGCACCCACAAATAAAAATTACCCAAGCGCTAGTACTAAGATTGTACATCCTGGCGCGCGCTGCTCTCTTGTACATCCTGGCGTTCACTGCTCTCTCTTGTCCGATCGATCATCGGCTCGAGCGTACGGTACGCGTAACGTTACATTGCGTCATCCTTTTTCGTGCGTGCAGCCGGCGTTCATCGATTTATTAGACGTTGTCACGTCAAAAGTAAAATACATGACGGCTCCGGTTGGTTCAATCCTTTATGTTATGATTGGAAGCTAATGGCGAAAGTTATTGGTTTAATGGAATTTGGGTATTTTGAAGCTTTTATAATTACCATTAGCGGTAGTTTCAAACGGTATTGTCACACGTTCGGGTTGTTCGTAAATGAATCATGGAAGTCTCTCTAACGAGGGCTGGAATATTTTGTAACTTCCGTAGGGTCCGACCTGGAGCCATTTATTAAGAGTCTTGAAGGCTCGAGTAGGCTGCGAGTTGAAGGTAGTAATTTCGAGCCAGTAAAATTTGTCTTGTATACTGTCAATTACATATTGTGTTAACGTACGGTCAGCATCAAAAGTAGCTGGTTATTTTTGTACTTTGTCATAATAAAATAACACAATTGTCAATCATGTATGACATTTGGACCTGACTGTAGCGACAAGGTACAAAAGTGACCGGCTACTTTTCATGCAGACTGTACGTTAAAGAAGTTATACTCGTCATACCTTCAAAGCAGTGAGTTAATCAATTCGACTTTGATATTACTTTATAAGTATAACTCAAAGTCAAAATATTTTTATTCAAAGGCTATAAATAACAAGTATTTATGAATGTCTAAGAATCTACCACATGGTTCAGAAAAATACTGTTGAGAAGATCTGGCAAGAAACTCAACAAGGTATATTTTGTTCAAAACAGGGGCCTGTTGCATAACAAAGTACAACGTATATTACAAGCGGAACTCCCTTTCTAGTTAATATAACTGAAGCGAGAGTTCCGCTTGTAATACTAGTTGTACTTTGTTATGCAACAGGCCCGTGATTAAGATTTTTACAACATGAAACACAATTAATGTTTGAATTGAAATTAACTGAATAGCGATTCCGATTTAGCGTGTGTGAAGTTCCCAATCAGCACTGGGCCCGCGCGGGAACTACATTTTGACTTCTCAGGTGTGTGCAGGTTTCCTCACGATGTTTTCCTTCACCGTAAAGCTCATGGTAAATTACAAACGTAATTTCGCACATAAATTCCGAAAAACTCAGATGTGCGAGCCGGGACTCGCACCCACGACCTTCTGCTTGAGAGACCATAGCTTAAACCGCTAGCTAGGCCACCACGGCTTACACGAAACGTGACATTTACATTTCGAGGCCACTTTTAGCAATTTTAGTTTTAAAAAATAAAAATAAAAAATATCACGGGACAATTCACACCAATTGACCTAGTCCCAAAGTAAGCTAGGCAAGCTTGTGTTATGGGTACCAGGCCACGGATAAACATACTTATATAGATAGATACATACTTAAATACATATTAAACACCCAAGACCCGAGAACAAACATTCGTATTTTTCATACAAATATCTGCCCCGACACGGGAATCGAACCCGGGACCTCAAGCTTTCATAGTCAGGTTCTCTAACCACTAGGCCATCTGGGCCCAATTGCATAACAAAGTACAACTTATATTACAAGCGGAACTCCCTTTCTGGTTAATATAACTGAAGCGAGAGCTCCGCTTGTAATATTAGGTGTACTTTGTTATGCAATTGGGCCCTGGTCGTGGTTGAAAGGTATGTAAGTGGTATAATAGTGACAGGTTGCTAGCCTATCGCCTACAATATGCCTTAACCTATTTCCTTAGTCGCTTCTTACGACATCGACGAAAGTAATGGAGAGGTTTAATTCTAAACCCAAACCACACGGGACATGATTTACATTTCCAAATGATTATGTAAATAAAAGTATCGTAAAAGTTTCGAACACCGTTTTACGGAAAGTTCCAACTTAAAGTCGCATTTAAAAGCACTACATTAGAAAAGCTTGAGGAAAAAGTGAAAAGAACCAGTAACAGGCAAAAGTTACACTTTAAAACTTAAAAAGCGTCCGAACGACTTAGGCTATCTCGCTGAGGCCCTAAGGAGTTCCCAACTACGACGAACTATTTATTAGTTTGTGTTCTAGCTTGGCCAGTTGAATGAACATGCTCTAAATAAAATACTGTGTGCTGTAAGCGGACAGTTGTGCACCATAGACTGTGTCATGTTACGGTCGCCCATGAAAGTGGACTACCAGTTTTGACAAAAGTTTCTGTGAGATCTAAATATCGCTAAGGTTGACTTTTCTGAGTGAAGTTATTATTCACTGTCATAATGTTATTGCAAGGGAAAATCGACCTTGCTGTGTTATGACGTGTAGGTAAATGAAATAAAAAGAAGAAAATCCAAAATCAAATATATGGTCAAGAATTAAAAGCGAAAAAGTTTTCCGGGTGCGCCGGTGGGATTCGAACCCACGTCTCCTGGGTATGCGCCCCAACACAGGTGTTCTACCAATCGAACCACGTCACGTCACGTTAGTTTCGGTGAGCAGACGTAACTGCTAATAAAAATAAATATATGGTCACATTAAAAATAGTAATTCCAAGTCTCTAGTCTATCTATTTATCTATATGTAGTGCTATTGTGTGTTTATAGGCATCGGAGAGAGGGATCTCCATATTGATGTCTCTCTCTCACTAAAGTGGAATGCATATAACACACACAATACCACTATATATGCAATTCCTCTCGATAATTTATCTATACCAATAGATATAAACAAACAACAAAAGATGAGCGCGATCAAATACTTGTTACATCATATTGTGTGGTTCGAGTAAATATTTTCCCAATATTAGCCGGAGGGGAGAAAGGTGATTACAGGAGGCGATTACGACAATGTCTACAGGGCACTCAAACAACATTACAATCTCTTATCATCCTAACTAACATTATAAACTAGCTGTTGCCCGAGACTCCATTTCCGAAGACTTCGTTTACATATCCCGCGGGAACTATGCAATTTTCAGGGTCAAACATTATCCTTTTACGATGAAAGCGCTTAACCCAGCAGTGCGATACAAGTATAGGTTAAGTTATAATAATAATATTAATATTAATAAAAAATATTCTACGTGTTTACGTGTGTCCAGGTTATAAACTGTGTGTCAAATTTTATCAGAATCCGTCAAACTATTTTAGAGTGAAAGAGTAACAAATATGAATATCCAAAATAAGATGTTTATGCGAATTTGTTTGTTAAGCTTTCAAGCTGGCATGATGGTTTTTGTGAAATAAATTATTTATTTCGTACTAAATACAAACTGAAATATAGATGCACAGAAAAAACCCCAGAAAAAAGACCAATGCTGGGAATCGAACCCAGGTCCTCAGCATTCCGTGCCGCGTGCCATACCCCTACACCACCACTGGTCTAGAGATTAGACACGAATCTTTCCTATACATCATACATTTCAATCTGCTAAATCATCACCTTATGCAGTGACAAACGCACATCTATGTTACACCCTCATCGAGAGATTTTAACACTCCTTCGGAACTAACCGCTCACCTGGACAATCTCTAGACCAGTGGTGGTGTAGGGGTATGGCACGCGGCACGGAATGCTGAGGACCTGGGTTCGATTCCCAGCATTGGTCTTTTTTCTGGGGTTTTTTCTGTGCATCTATATTTCAGTTTGTATTTAGTACGAAATATATGATTTCACGGGATGACCGTAAAAGTAATAAAAAAATGAAGTTGAAAAAATAAGTACAAAAAAAAAAAAAAAAAGATACTTCATAGCTAACTTGTTTAAAGTTGCACAGTAGCGCCATCTCTTGTCCAGGTGAGCGGTTAGTTCCGAAGGAGTGTTAAAATCTCTCGATGAGGGTGTAACATAGATGTGCGCTTGTCACTGCATAAGGTGATGATTTAGCAGATTGAAATGTATGATGTATAGGAAAGATTCGTGTCTAATCTCTAGACCAGTGGTGGTGTAGGGGTATGGCACGCGGCACGGAATGCTGAGGACCTGGGTTCGATTCCCAGCATTGGTCTTTTTTCTGGGGTTTTTTCTGTGCATCTATATTTCAGTTTGTATTTAGTACGAAATATATGATTTCACGGGATGACCGTAAAAGTAATAAAAAAATGAAGTTGAAAAAATAAGTACAAAAAAAAAAAGATACTTCATAGCTAACTTGTTTAAATAAATTATTATTATTTATAGTTTCGCCATGTCCTATCCGTCATACCCGTCTGTGTATCCGTCCGTCCGTCCGCGGCTTAGCATAGAGACTATTAGGGCTAGAAAGCTGTAATTTGCATGAACATGAACAACAAGTTTGCTTGAGAATTATCAGTAGTTTAAGAGTAAATAGCAGCCTAACATATAAAATATTGCTTGTCTTAAAATACGGACAGTATAATTTATAGTCGAACTTTACATCGGATCTAAGGTTCCGGGACCACATCATTAATATCTGTACGAAAGTCTATAGAATGCTGGGATTTGTACTTCGTCGTTCCTATAAGTTCACGAACATCAATGCAGTAGTCGCTTTGTATAATGCGTTGGTGCGTAGTAGCCTCGACTGTAATGCAGTCATATATGGGCTCCACATGAGACAAAATATCACCTCATGGTTGAGCGAATCCAGAACAAGTTTATTCGGTCTTTGTATTTGAGGATGTATGGAGTATATCCATTCTATCCACTATTGTATACTAATTTATTTGTGCTGGGAATGGTGGGCTACAACGAGTTACGAGTCCGCAGAGAGCTATGTCTTGTGAAGTATGTGTTCAAGATATTAAGAGGTAAAATATACAATAGCCGGGTGTTGAGTGTCGTCAACATTTACGTGCCCGATAGGTACGTGTGGCGCCGGCTCCGGCCGCGCCTGCTGGCCGTGCCGCGCGGGCGCACCAACCTGCTCCGGATGGCCCCGATGACGCGTGCATTGCGCGCCCTCAACCTCATAGCCGAATGCATTAACCTGTTCTCGTGTACTCTGAATGAATTCACTAAGTCTGCATTATTTATTATTTGTTACAATAGGAATGAATTAGATATGTAATGTAATTGTATGTAATAGAATTAGTTACACTATTGTATTAGGTAATACCTGTAAAAATAGTTGTAAGCGAAGAAATAAATAAATAAATAAATATAGTAAAACTAATGATAATAGGGATGTTGACACCATTAAAAAATAATTTGGAGACACGACTCCAGTAAAAAAACGCTTTATAAAACCCAAAAACCCAGATTAATTTTCGATTAACTGCAAAATTAGATTTTTTGTTGCTTTAAAACAAATAAATAGTTAGTTAATTGAGTATGCGAACAAGTGACGTCATATGTTGCTATTTTCAACGACCGCTTTAGCCTAGTTGGTGGTGACCCTGCCTACGAAGCAAGAGGTCCTGGGTTCAAATCCCGGTAAGGGCATTTACTTGTGTGATGAGCACGAATATTTGTTCCTGAGTTATGGATGTTTTCTATGTATTTAAGTATTTATTTATCTATATAAGTATGTTTATCGTCGTCTAGTACCCATAGTACAAGCTTTGCTTAGTTTGGGACTAGGTCGATTTGTGTAAGATTGTCCCCTAATATTTATTTATTTATTTTATTTATTTATTTATTGCCATGCAAACTCTATGGGAGAAATGTCTTTTGACAGCTCATAAAAAGTACGTCAGTTGATTGGTGGTGTCAACATCCCTATTATGCAAGGATTTTTTCGTAACGGCTACGGGACCCTATCCTGGGCGTGTCTGACACGCTCTAGGCCGGTTTTTTATTTAATATTGACGAGGCGTTGACGTCTATTGCACCTGATGGTAGCTAACTATTTAGTTAGCTTACTGGTTTTGAATTTAAATTGCCTTAATATACGAAAAAGAAAACGTTAACAAAAAAGTAAAGTTAAATCCAACAAAATTACAAGTATTACAATAATCGTATACTATCCAATCTTACTTTATAATATTTTATTTAAATATGAAAGCTTTTGAAGATGTTTTGATATTTGTTACTGAATCACACAATAATTGCTTAACGGATTTAGATGCAATGAGACTAGAGTGCGTGTTAGTGAGACAATTGATATTAAAAATCTCGATAACGCTTTCCTGTAGGATAACATTTTAACTTTAAATAAGAAAAAAAAATCGTGCGTGCAGTTCCTCCGCGCGGAAGAAGTGAAACTTCTTAATGTGGAAATGAAAAAGGCACTTATACATCAATATGAACCATATTGCAATAACTTAAAGAGCTAAATTTACTTATGCATCTATGTGTTTAAATTACTCACTAGATGGCGCTTTTATCAAGTCTCATACATTTGCACAGACAGTATGAGTTCTGCATGGCACTATCAAAGTTTTTAACATCCGTTAGTATATATAAAATGCGAGATTACTTGCTTCCGCAGTACTTATACTAATGCTTTCATACCCCCTCCATGGTAGCGTTAAACGTTTAAAGCAACCTTGTTGGAAGTCGCATTAGGAGTTTCACTTCAATAAAGAGAGGAATAACATCAAAAACGTTAAATTACCTCGGCTTTAAAGATGACTAGTTGACTTTATCTGGAATCAATAGATAGCGTAACCATTTTCAGGCTTTATTTCTATGAACTGAAACAATTACTTTGCTCACCCGTTTTGCTTTGCTTTGCTTGAATTGCGGGTGAGCAAAGTAATTGTTTCAGACCTCCGCAAAGTAAGGCCTGATTCAATAAATTCTTTATTTCTATCTTAGAATTTAACATTTTGAATGTTTGTAACGCGGGTGAATAACCGCAGGTAAAAGCTGGTGTTAATATTATAATATGGTCTTGCACGAAAAATATTTAGTTGTGTGTTAATTTCGCATTTCCGTTAAACGGTTGGCTTATTACAAAATAAACCGTTAAATTGGACGTCCAGACTCTGACGCGCATATGTTCAACTCAGTACCGTCAGCTTAAAAACTCAAATATTTTAATTTTTTTTAAATAGACCTTTTTAATTGTAGCCCTTCCAAAAGCCGATAATCTATCCTGCCTATACAGGGTGTAATGGTAAAATGTAGCCAGGTGATTATTTCGTAAATATAATCGAACATTAAACTGATATCAAAAGTATTTTATTTAACAATTTAAGTAACAATAATTTATTGAATCAGGCGTTACTTTGCGGAGGTCCATATTAATGAACTGAAACGATTACTTTGCTCACGCGTGCGGGTGAGCAAAGTAATTGTTTCAGTTCAGTTAATTAAAATTACATCAATAACTTTTCTTGTCAGTTACCTTATATTAATAGGTTATTTTATAAGCTTACTGATATTTTAAGGAAACTGTTATTAACCTAAGTAATAAAATTCTCTTTTATGTGTATGAAATCAATATTATTTATTTATTAGTAGCTAAGTAAGGATAATAAGGACGTTACTTCAAACAACTGCTTTAAAATACAAAATCTTGTACACCCGGGCCTCCCAGAAAACCTTACAGAAGACAGTGACAGAATACTCTAAATTAAAAGGCATTGCAACCAACTACTAACATAATTCACATAGGTATCATGATCCCCAGAATATATTCAACTTGTTTTGCAAATGTTACTCGCGTCGTATAATTAACCGCAACAGCCTGCTGTTCCGGACGAACCGTGTTAAACTATTTAACTAATATGTCATACATATCAAAACAAGGTTTCTAGTTAGCTTTGAAACTTGTACGGAAAATAGTTGGGGGTAATTGGATGTCCAATAAATGTGAGGGTGAGGGGATGTAACTCGATCAATTGATGCAAGAAGTTTTAGCCGTTACTGTAGGATTTCAATGTAAAACTAGCTTTCGCCCGCGACTTTTTCTGCGGAGAAATAAATAAAAACCCATTGGGCCCTTGGGGGGTGCAGTTAATACACGACCCCGTAAAGGTCGAGTTGGAATGAATGACAATAATGTACGACCTGATAATTCAAGCAGCAAAGTGGGCAGGGCACATCGCTCATAGAACTGATGGCCGATGGGACAAAAAGGTTCTTGAGTGGCGTCCACGGACCGGAAGACGCAGTGTATGTAGGCCTCCAACAAGATAGAGCGACGACCTGGTTAAGGTTGCGGGATCGCGTTGGATGCGGATGGCACGGGATCGATCTGTTTGGCGAGCCTTGGGGGAGGCCTATGTTAAACAGTGGACGTCTTGCGGCTGAAATGATGATGATAATTCAAATCCTCATGTTAGTGCCACAAGGGTTTTCCAAAACAAGAGATCCCTACGAAAATAGCAATAATGTAACACACAATCAAAATTTTAGTTGTAAACATCATTTATTAATTTAGTTTATAAACTTAATATAAAGCGCTACAAATACTATTGATGACATAATGTATAATGACGACCAGATGGCCTAGTGGTTAGAGAACCTGACTATGAAGCTTGAGGTCCCGGGTTTGATTCCCGTGTCGGGGCAGATATTTGTATGAAAATACGAATGTTTGTTCTCGGGTCTTGGGTGTTTAAGTAATAAGTATGTTTATCCGTTGCCTGGTACCCATAACACAAGCTATCCTAGCTTACTTTGGGACTAGGTCAATTGGTGTGAATTGTCCCTTGACATTTATTTATTTATTTTTTATTTATAATATACCTAAAACCTACTAAATGTTCGTTTATTATAATCCAGTATCATCTTCAAAGCACAACAGTTTCGTCCTAATGCAAACAAGCCGATTAAATCTATTACAAAGCAATTTACCCACACCAACGGACTAGCGTCCTTGCAGTGCGGTAATACGGGAGTTTATCGCAAATCGAGTTCAAACTCTGGCGGTCGATAATCCTGCACATGTAGCTTGCAACATGGTAACCAGACGTGTGTATAAAGATGTACGGGGTGTTTTATGTTTAAAATCACTTTCGGCAGGAGAATAGACACCGTGTTTTCTTTCATCATCATCATCAGCATTTCAGCCGAAAGACGTCCACTGCTGAACATAGGCCTCGCCCAAAGTTCGCCAAACAGATCTATCCTGCGCCATCCACATCCATTGCATTTCCGCAACCTTAACCAGGGTGGCCACTCCATCCTGTTGGAGGCCTGCCTGCACTGCTTCTTCCGGTCCGTGGACGCTATTCGACAACCTTTTTTCACATCGTGTTTTTCTTGGTATCCGTTAACTTCGACAAAGGTAAGTAGGTACTACATCGATAGAAACTACACAAACCCCTCAAAGAAGACCTCCGTAAGAAGCTGGAGACATTTGAGATGTGGACGAACTGATAAATGCTATGCATCCATTAAATTGATCATATCCCCAACATTGGAACTGTTTGACTTGACTGATGTTGAAAGAAACATTGATTTCCTTCGCTTTTTATTTTGAACATTTTGTTGTTTAGTGACATAATTGAGTAATTGAATTATATATACTTAGTGACATAATTTAACTATTGATATGGTGTTTTTTTTTTGTTTCATTGGCTTGAATTGATTTTATTATTGTTTTGTTTAACTGTATTGTATTTATTAATTTATTGTATGTATTCAGCTGTAATTATGATTTCAAACACAATGTATGATGAAATGAAATTGAGGTTCTTGGGCGCATGGGAAAGAAGGTTGAACTTGTCGGACAGTAATACAAAGGCATGTCGCGTTTTAACGACCGCTATAGCCTAGTTGGTAGTGACCCTGCGTACGAAGCAAGAGGTCCTGTGTTCGAATCCCGGTAAGGGCATTTATTTGTGTGATAAGCACGAATATTTGTTTCTGAGTTATGGATGTTTTCTATGTATTTAAGTATTTATTTATGTATATAAGTATGTTTAGCGTCGTCTAATACCCATAGTACAAGCTTTGCTTAGTTTGGGACTAGGTCGATTTGTGTAAGATTGTCCCCTAATATTTATTTATTTATTTATTTTATAAAAATAATAATAATAATAATAGTAATAGTAAATAGTAGTAATAGTGTATTTGGGCCATATTCGCCAACACCAACAACGTCGCCTTCTGCAAACCATCATGATTGGCAAAATAGCCAGAATACGTAAGGTCGGAAGACGCAAAATGTCATGAATGTCATGAATGAACTGGCATCAAGACTGTAGAACAGCAGCTAGTAGGTAGCTATTTAAGTTGGCTATGGACGGGACGAGATTTAAAGAGCTGACTGCCAACCTTTATTAACCCTTTCAACGCCAAGCCTCGACAAAACGTAAACCTGCTTTGAATCTTATGTCATTGTGTCAAGATCACTTTGACAATGTACTTTGTGACACCTATATGTGTCGTTGGCGTTGAAAAGGTTAATAAAGTGGCACTATGAGAAGAAGAGAAAGTACCAGAACTGTCACGGAGATAATGGAATAAGTAAGTTCATGCAATTCTTACGTGGTGGCCTAGTGGTTTGACCTATTGCATGTCAAGCAGAGGGTCGTGAGTTGGAATCTGAGCTCGCACCTCTAAGCTTTTCGGAATTTATGGGCAAACATTTGTTTATCATGAGCTTTGCGGTGAAAGGAAATTATCATAAGAATACCAATGGTGTGTGCGAGTTTCCAATTCTTACAAAATACTTTTAGCTTATACTTTTTATGTCACTCGCTAAGTCATGCGCCTCTTACAAATTCTTTCAAAAACATAATGTGGCATACTTTTAATGTTGTGTGCCCAAACAGCGTGGCGAGATCAGAACAGCATTAAAATGCAAATGGCAGCCGTTATGGCGTGCTGCAGAATAAGCTTTTTGGGGTTCCGTAGCGAAAGAGTGCCAAGGGGGTCCTATTAGTAAGGTTTCATGACCATCCATTTGTCTGTCCGTCTATCTGTCAGCGTTGTATCTAGATCCTTGGCGTTTGGAACGAGCTCAGTGAGTACCTAATAAATTGAGACCGTATAATTTTAAGTCAAGATTTGTAGAATTGTCAAAAATAGCATTGTGTTTACTTTATCGGCTTGTACTTTTTTTTTATTTGACGTAAACTAATTTACTGAATGAACTGAAACAATTACTTTGCTCACCTGAATGGTTTATATGTATGTGTGTGTGAATAATAAATAAATAGAATAATCGTCATATTGTTGCATCCAAAGTTTGGTTTCATTTCTCACCCCGTGTAGAAATATACATAACAAAAAAAAAATTAAAAATGTATTTATCCAAATAATATAACATAATTATGTCAATCACATAAAACAAAAAAAAAATACAAATAATTCATAACCTGGCGCACAGGTATCCATCCCATCACACTGGCCGCGTTACCACGCTGAATTACGATGGTCAACCTTTGCACCAGGTACGAAACCACACAAACAAAATTTAATTAAATTAGAAAATGTAAATAAAAAAATATTAAATATTAGGGGACAATCTTACACAAATCGACCTAATCCCAAACTAAGCAAAGCTTGTACTATGGGTACTAGACGACGATAAACATACTTATATAGATAAATAAATACTTAAATACATAGAAAATATCCATAACTCAGGAACAAATATTCGTGCTCATCACACAAATAAATGCCCTTACTGGGATTCCAACCCAGGACCTCTTGCTTCGTAGGCAGGGTCACTACCAACTAGGCTAAAGCGGTCGTTAACAGAACTACTGAAGTTTAAATTATTGAATCAGGCGTTACTTTGCGGAGGTCCATATTAAAGAACTGAAATGCAGGTGAGCAAAGAAAGGAAAATCCCGAACCGACGGTCGACACGAAGAGGGTAAATTTTAGGTACTGTATTATCTCTACACAAGACAAGAAGTGAGCTAAATAAAACAGTTTAATTACTGTTTCCAGCCCAAATAACGCTGGATCATCTTATTCTATCAATAGGAATATGAAAAAGTTTGTGAAGAAGTTTGGATGTTTGATAGTCATTGCTTTCAGTTTTTAACCCCTCCACAGTAAATAAGGTTTTGTGTTTGTTGATTCAATTTTGGGTTTCCAATGTATCTTGTGTACGTTTTACGAGGGAAATGCTTCCGCAACGATATATGCGAGGCGCGGCACGTAAACCCAAGAGCCACAAGGCTGTTTTAAATATATTATGTTATGGCTGTAGTTTGTGGAGTGGGTGACTTATGGCTTTTAGGGGTCGTAGGTACTAGCATTGCGTAGCATTGCTGTGTAATAATAATATAGCGGTGGTAGATTCTACGACGTTCATAGGAGCATCAATAATTGATTCCTAAATTGAATAAAGAATTTTGACTTTGACTTTGATAACCGCCTAGTGGTTTGACCTATTGCATTTCAACCATTTCAAGCACAGGGTCGTGAGTTCAAACACGTGCTCGCTCGTCTAAGTATTTATATCGACACCCGATAGTAAAAACATTGTAAGTATTTTTGCCAGGTTTACAGTATGACGTTTTTACTAATTTCAATACTTTGGAGTGGTGTTTTTTTTTATTTTTCTTATTTTTGTCTAGTTTGACAATGTGGTTTTATGTTACTTTTTATGGTCTTTATATACATAAATCTTGAATTATTCTAACTATTATAGTTTCTGATATACATACAGTTACAATGCAAAAAAATAAAAATAAAACCACATAAAAAGATTGTAAGTACTACTTACCATGGTCGATTATCGAATTTATATTGATGCATTGATGAATTTTGTCTAATTTCATTGTATGTCTAATATACTTTTACCTATTTGTATAATATTTTACAATCTTTCAATCAATTTAAGTAGTTTTAATGACAAAAACCTTTTTAAAAGCAACTCTGGGTACTATGAATAGAATAAAACTTGATATGAACTAGAAGTTCTAATCAACACCAAACTACTATAGCGATACAATTTCTTAGTAATTACAATTAAGTGTCATTGACAAGTATTATCATCATCATCATCATTTCAGCCGAAAGACGTCCATTGCTGAACAAGTATTTATACTCAAATTTGTGTAATTATTTTTGTGTATGTGCTTCTGTTTACACTTATTTATGGTCAAATTTGCTGTTCAGCCATCACCAATGTATAAAAAGACAGAGTTAGTTTTACTGATGATTACCAATGTTACAACTTCATTACTCAAATGAATTATTAATAGTCAGAAAACGAAAACAAAGGCTTTTGATTTGGTGTCCTACAGTATCACATGGGATGAGCTAGCTAGCACAAGTATACCACGTGAGCTCGTCAATGTTTTTAAGTTTTGGTACAGCAATCAGCTCAACTACGTAAGATGGAATGGTTCATTGTCAGAGGCCTATAGGTTGGAGTGCGGGGTGAGATAGGGGGGTTTAACCTCGCGCAAGCTCTTCAACCTGTACTTCAACAGTCTGATCGGGGAGCTCTTCAGCATGCATGTCGGATGCTATGTGGATGGTGTCAGCGTTAACAATTTAAGCTACGCCGAAGATATGGTGCTGATGTGCCCCTCAGTCTGTGCTCTCAAACAAATGTTGAGCGTGTGTGACTCATATGCAGAGAAGCATGGTCTTAAATACAATTATAACAAAAGCGAGTACATGGTCTTCAAGTAGCATAGGATGAATCCCAGTGCTTACTATGGCATATCATTAAATGGTGAGCCATTGAATCGAGTAACTCAGTTTAAAAGATAAAGTTAAGTTAGGTTAAGTTGTAAAGATCTGGGACACATCCTGTCTGACGACTTGAAAGATTACCTAGACATAGAAAGGGAACGGAGGGCGCTAGCTCGTAAATAGATTCGCTCATTGTTCAAGACAAGTCAAAATTACCCTTTTTAAGGCGTTCTGTCAAGTCTCTTACACGAGCAGCCTATGGGTTAATTACACGCAGAAAGCATACAATAATAATGCCTTCAGGATGCTGTTGGAGCTACCTCGCTACTGCAGCTCCTCGGAGATGTTTGCCGAGTAACACACAGACGATTTTTATGCTGTTAGAAGAAAGAGAATCCCATCCCTGCTGAGCCGGGTGCGAGGTAGCCGCAACAATATTCTGATGGCATTTGCGAATAGCATCAATAGTTCCATTCTCAAATTTTGGATCGGGTAAATTAATTAAATTAAATTCAGTTGAATTGAATAAAACAATTCCATTACAATTATATCATTTCAGCCGAAAGGCGTCCACTGCTGAACATAGGCCTCCCCCAAGGCTCGCCAAACAGATCGGCCCCGTGCCATACGCGTTACATTAGAATAAATTCAATTTATTAAGACTAAATTGGATTAAATTAAATTGAATAAATAAATTCAGTTGATTCAATTTAATTAATTGAAATGCACATTATACTATTACTTACTGCTACTTATTAAAGTGAATTTTGTTTTCTAATAACTAACGTAGTATAACTAACATTTCTATGGATGCAATTATCTGAATCAAATGGTTATTATTATTATTAATATTCTTGTAAATCTTCTTACCATATTGTTGATAATTAAAATCCCTGATGCCAAGATCGCATGAGAAATAATATAATAGCAATATTATTTACAATGTTTTTGCTGGTATACTGTTTACCAACCGAGATTTTTTCACATTGTAACTAAATTTGCAATAATGTTACACTAAAAAAATAAGACAAATGAGATAAAAATAATTACTTACAATTTTATCACACGGACTAACTTTTTCAATTTTCATCATAGGCAAAAAGCAAATAGATACGCAGATAGGTCAGCTTTTGCTTATTTCAACCTGTGAATATTAAATTACACTGTAAAACTACTTACAATGTTTTTGCTATCGGGTGTCGATATGTAAAGTCGTTCTGAAGTTGAAGTGTAATAGAGATCATTTAATCAAGATTGGTTTTTTGGAGTCTTTTTATATACCTATTTTTTTTCAACAAAAGTTACATTTTTTTTTTAAATATTGATTTATAAGTTATTAACATAAATATTTACAAACATATATTTACAAAAAAGAGGAAAACCTAACTAATATTTACAATCATATATTTACAAAAAAGAGAAAAACCCTAACTAATATAACCGCTTTGCGTCGTACCGGGGGAAAATGTTCCCATAGCACTGGCAGCGTTGCCTCGTTGTATTGCTATTGAAATGTGAAATCTTTTTTCAACTCCAAATAAATAAATAAAAAAACTGAAACATGGATGAGCAGAAAAACTCAGAAAAAGAGACCAGCGCTGGGAATTGAACCCAGGTCCTCAGCATTCCGTGCTATGTGCTAAACTCCTACACCACCGGTCATTTATAATTATAAAAAAAAATCCTACACAAAAGATTTAATTTTCAAGATGACTTGTAACATTTGCTTATAATGTATCGCACACGGTGATCAAGTTACATTACAGCTACGCGACGGACGCACATCTCGAGCGCCCTGAGGCCCTACCACGAAGTGCATAATTCGAACTTCGTTTCGTGCCGTCCCGCTCACGCTAACATGATTTGACACGAGAGTGAGAGGGATAATACGATACGAACTCCGATTTTCGAATTTCGTAGTAGCGCCTCTGTTCATTTGTGCTCCATGTCCACGTCATTCGGTTTACCTGTCGTCATCATCATCACTTCAGCCGAAAAACGTCTGCGGCTGAACATAGGCCTCCACCAGGTTCGCCAAACATACCGGACCTGCGGCATCCACATCCAAAGCGTTGCTACAACCTTAACCAGTTCGTCGCCCTATCTTGTTAGAGTCGTACCTGCACCGCGTCTTCCGGTCCGTTGACGCCACTGGAAAACCTTTTGGACCCACCAGCCATTAGTGCCACTTGATTCTGGCAATTCTTCGAGCTATGTCGGTGGCTTTAGTTCTTCCACGGATTTCATCATTTCTAATGTGATCCCGCAGGAAAACTCCGAACCAGTTTACTTGTACTGAGTTGTAATGTAATACGACATACAAGATTATTGCAGCAGTCAGTACAGCGAGCCCAGAAACCCGACGCAAGCGCCATGTGTTTCACTTGGCTGTAGGTTTTAATGTCTGACTTGTAACCTACTTTTGTTCACGGCGTTAATTTTACATTACAGTTATATTACAGCTAGGCCGGAACGATTGTATCGCGTTACATTACACCTAAATGTTACAAGTCAGTCGCCACCTTTAGATGAAGATTTAGCTCGAAGAATATAACTTGAAATATATGTCATCCCTTCACATATGCAAAGAAAATCGATTCACCTCTTTGTACATGTCCATACATCGTGCATCGACTCTCGACATCGCTCGTATCTGTAATCCGACGTTTCTTCCCTAACGATCTACGCTGAACTAAATGACGGAACATTCTATAACAAGAATTTAGAACCTAGTGAAGAAAATTCTACGAAAATTAGGAACGCATAATTTTTGATTATGTGTGTGTGTGCGTGTGTTTGTAACTCCTTCACACTAAAACAGGTAAACGGATTTAGATGAAATTTGGTCACAGTCAAAGTCAAAAACATCATCACTATCATCATCATCACAGCCTAAATATACGCCCCACTGCAAGACACAGATTAAGATAGATTGGGCCGTAGTTCCTACGCGGGCCTAGTGCGGATTGGAAACTTCACACACACCATTGAATTTCTACTTCCTTCACCGCAAAGCTCACAGTAAATTTCAAATGTAATTTTGCACATAAATTCCGAAAAACTCAAGATGCGAGCTAGGTACGTCAAATCCCTAGGCCACCACGGCTTTTCCAAAGTCAATATATTATCTTAATTCAATTAAGGCTATAATGTAGTCAGCAGTTATGAATGTGAAGGAATGTACCACTGGTTCGGAAAAACCCTGTTGAAAAGAATCGGATAAGAAACTCAACAAGGTATAAGTATTTTTTCAAACAGATCCACAATGTTACTAAATTAAAATGATAATGTCGATAGCGGGATGTCTAAAATAATTAATAACTAGCTTTTGCCCGCGACTCCGTCCGCGTGGAATTAGTAATTTGGGCAGCTTATTTTTTTATCCAATTTGCTTTTTCATCAATTATGGCTCTCCTTAGATCCTTCCGGAAGAAGTGAAACTTCATAATAAACCAACCCACTCCCAATCCGCCCCAACCCGCTCTCAACCCGCCCTCAACCCGCTCCCAACCCGCTCTCAACTCACCCCCCACCCGCCCCCAACCCGCTCTCAACCCGCCCCCAACCCGCTCCCAACCCGCTCCCAACCCGCTCCCAACCCGCTCCCAACCCACCCCCAACCCGCTCCTAACCCGCCCCCAACCCACTCCCAACCCGCCCCCAACCCACTCCCAACCCGCCCCCAACCCGCCCCCAACCCGCCCCAAACCCGCTCCCTACTCGCCCACCCACCCGCTCCCAACCCGCCCTCAACCCGCTCTCAAGCCGCCCCCAACCCGCTCTCAACCCGCCCCCCCAACCGCTCCCAACCCGCCCTATCTAACTGGTGTAAAAGATTTACAATCCAACCAAAATGTAAAAGGTCACGGCAACAAAATGTAAAAAACTTGTTCCTACATTTTATAAGCCGATATAAATATATATATAAAAATATTATATATACATTAAGGTATATACCTAGGTAAAGGTATACAACGATATAATGACCAATTCTAGTCAAAATATTGCCGTTAAACTAAATACAGTCAGGACTCCTACGTTGTGTAATTTTTTGATTTAGCAATCCAAACTTCGTAAGATGTGGTATGTCTTAAGGTAAAGCAGGGGTCTATTGGAGGCATACTGCTCGTATAAACAAAAGAACTTAACCTAAGCATTCTAAAATTAGATATAAACATATGATATGGTGTGAAAATGAATGAGTAAGTATGTATAGTGTAAAATAGGTAGGAAACAGGAAAGGGAAGGGAAGGGATGTAACCGGGGACCACAGGTCCCCGGGTGCCGCACCGCCTTGCCCCATCGGCACACCGTACCTCTCCTAGCCCATACTGGCTTGAATTTACATTTAGGCACTCATCATAGTGCATAATCAAGTCAAAAGAGGACTAGGGTATTAAGGAATGAGCAAACCCAATTCCAACAAAAGTAGTTTAGATGGAAATACATCCAATCCAACCAATGCTTGTTTCATTATGTTGATGCACTGCGTAAAATACACAGATTTTGAGTTGTGTAATCACTGGGAATGTCTAGATAGACCATAGCCAATGAGTTACATAGATTTGTGGTATTACCAAGCTGTAAACAGACATGGTAAAGTGTTGCTCTTACTTGTTAATCGGACGAGTGCCCCAATCGTTTCATTAGCCATCTCCGCTCACAAGGTGAGAATCAACAATTGACATTAATTACTTTGAAATGGAAACACAACCATCCTAATTTCCAAGCAAGTAGTATAAATACAGTGGTGAAATGAAAACATACCACCCCTGAATAAAAGGGCCCCATCCGAATAAAAGGCGAACGCTCCAACCAATCACTTCATTAGATACCTCCACTTACTACGTAAGCTTCAACGGTTATCATAATTACTGGGATCGAGGAACGCAACCGACTCGATTATTCGAAATGAGAAATTGAGATATAATTGTAGTAGATGACATGAAATCAAACCACCACATAGATTTGTAGAGTGTATTGTAAAGACATCAGTGCATGATACACAGAGTCACAACACATGAAAAAGCATTATATAGTAAAATTGGATGTGGTTCAAGCTATAATCGCTCGAGCACATAAAAGTATATGTTTCATTGTGAATTTGGGTTTTCACAGGGAACAGTAAGGGTTATAACAGACAAAGGATTTGTCATGAGATAAATAACATTACATAGAAGTCATTTACTCAAAAATAAACCAATACCATTGCAATGAGCTTTCCCAATCTTACAATGTAAAAAGTCATAGGTATATTAGTCCATCAGATGGTCATAATTATAGTTTCAGACACAAGAGGACAATTATCTCACCTTGCGTTACCACCAATTCTGATATTAATGGCATCACAAAATAAGCTTAGAAATTGAGCAAATACGATACTAAGGTAGTCCCGAAGGAGATACCAAAGTCTGGGTCCATCAGATAGTGTTGACAGAGTTAAGACAAGCTTAGACCAGTAAGAAAAAACTGTACAAATACACACATTGCAGGCCCGAAAAGCCATTCGGTCAGCCTGTAGCCTTTTGTGGTCAATTGAACACAGCAATATAATGCAGTCTGCACAATTCCCTTAACAAGTCCAAACCAGGCTCAAGATTATGAAAATGTTATCTTACACAGAATTTTACTGATGGCGGGTCAGCCTAACTCAGCTTAAGTGTAAAAATACCATCTTTCATTCTCAACCAAACTCCACTAACTGATTTTCTTGACCTGAAATAGCTCATGACAAACAATCAAACATGGATTATCGTTCATAAGCCAATAACAAGTTCATACAATCCGACATCTGCCAGGTAAACTTTATTTATTTACATGGAACATGACGCAATTGTACTCATAGCTGGCCAGGCATTTGACTCAGGGGAAGCCCTAAAATAAAACACAGTTTGGTAACAACCATCTGTCGGACCTTATAAATCCAGATAGACCGATTGTATTAATTAATTTTGTAAAATCGGAACAGTTCAGCTTTACCTCATTTCTGTAACCCAATGCCGAGAGACATTACTTTACAGAAACTACATTTACATATTCAATGTAATTTGTATATCAATAAGAGTATTTGTGTGAGATACATGTATGGATATGTTATAGAAAATATATAAAATTCTATATAATAAAACATGACACCAGATTATTGTCTGAATGGAACCTGTAAATGCCAGAACAGAATGATCTCTACTTAACAAAGTCTAGATTTTAGACTCAAGATTTACAGAAAATCATCACTGCACGACAATTTACACCCCATTCGTACAACAGCAAAAACACAAAATTTACATTCGCAATGCAATACACAAGTTATACACAACACAGTTTAAACATAAAATAAATCACACAGGTACCCTAAACATTCCTACGGACCCTACGGTTTTCCTAACACATCCTAAACATAGTATATCCAGATTAGGAGGAGATCCCGATTTTATTGTATTATTTTTCTTAAGATTTTACATTATCAAACAAAGTAACAAAACCGAGCCCTCTCTCAAATCCAGCATACTTCCTACGCATAAAATAAAGCGTACTTACCTGGTTATTTACCAGATAGATAAATAACATCCCACCTTATATCACAACACAAACACTTCACAAAATGCCCATTATCACTAAAACAAATAACACTCCTAGCTAAATATTTTACCCTATTTCGCACCAATTTTATAATCCGCGGAAATCTAAAATCAAACTGAAACTAATTAGAACCTACCTAGCTACACTCGCGGCTAGTTTCAAACCGTCACGAATTTGACTACGGAGTTTGAAACAGTACCACAGATAAGCCTGCCATCATATTTTCCATTTGTATCAAAAACAAACAGAAAATTCCCCAAAAGTAGCTCTCAAAGAAAATACACACAAACAGAATTTCGACCAAAACAGAACACAATTGGTAGTTCTGCTTCAATCAACCTCCCTGATCGCGTGCAATCCCCCCAAAAGCAACCCGTAGGCGGACAAATCCATGATTTACTAGATTCCTCTAGTAAAAATTAATTATGAAAAAATTATGAGAAATAACGATGAGATTTTGTCCCGGAAACAACATCTCACCATCAACCATTGCATATCCAAGAACTGTCAAGAACTCCGGTAGTTCCCAACAACCTCAGCTATACAATATAGAAAAAATAGGTATATGCAACAAAAATCTAGCATAGATTTGTCACCAAACAGGGATTTAGGCTATATCTGAAGCACATACCTGGGCTCCGTCGAGCAGCATTTCTTCCAGGTTCCGAAGACTCCGAATAAACAAAAACTTTTTTTTCAAGAAAAACTTTTTTCAAGAAAAACCTTTTTTCGTCCAGAAAAACTTTTTTTTTTTTCAAATGACGTGCGCATCCCCTTTTATACCCTTCCCTGACTATCCCCTCCTTTTCAGGCTGTATTTTCCAATTGCATCCGGGATTTCCCAAAACGCAAAAATAAAGTATATATGGAATAAACCCACTCGGTGTGGCCAGCTTCATACCCCCAATCTAAAAATTTCCACCCAAATAATTGTACCTACTTGTGAATTTACTTATGTCCAATATTACTGTTTTATAGCAAAATAAACAGCCTATATAATAGACAAAATATTAATTAATGTTTATTATTTAAAATTATCTCATTTGCACTATGAATTCTGATTTTATTGTGAAATATATCACGCCAATTATTGTTATATTATGTTTTAGTATTATTTAATGTTCCCTCAAGTGCAAAAACAAATATCGATTCATATCGAAACCTTAATTCGAAGACACAAAAGCTATGGGACACTCCCACATTCCCATACTCTGATTGTTTATCTGATAGATATTTAAATTAATTAATTATAGCAATACTTGACAAATGGACTATTCAACACAAAACAATGTTCCGTTCTGTTTCAGCAGTCTCTAAGGCCAAAATGCTCAACAATACAATCATGAAAAGTCTTCAGATTTATTACATTAGTACAGAACAGCGTTGCGGATCCATTGATAGCCTCCCCTCAACAGTTGACCCCAAAAACCATTCAGGACATCGACATTACTATCAATGTATCATAGTATCAATATTATTGATAACATCAATAGTATCAATAATGATTTATAAGAAATACCATAAATAATGGCTATACTAGTACAAAACTAAAACAAGTACTTGATTATTTCCTCAGTTTGTACTATTTTAAGCAAATTTATTAAGTGTTTTTTAACATTAATCAAATTAAAACCGTCAGGCAAACATATAAATTCTCCCTAAAAATCGGGTATAAACACCTGTGGCCACACTTAACAAACAGAAAAAAATGATAGATTTACTCTTATTGGTCGAAGCTCCCCCTCTAAAAATGCGATTGGCTAAACTGGACTATTTACTAAATTAATTGGTTAGTTTTCACAGGCTGGGAACATTTACAAACCAAACTTTCATTCACTCATTCGGTCTCTCATTCACTAACATTATTTGAATTTGAAATATTTATTATATCTTAAAAATAGTGAATTTTACTAAATTAAAAACAAATGTTTTTAATTGAATGAACCTCTATAGTGACAGGTGACAGCTTAAAATCATTTCTCTCAAACAATTCGTACCTCAATGCGTACATAAAATGTCATCGGGATTTCAGTGACAAATTAATATCAAATACAATTTTATCACAATTAATGTGTTATTATGACTAGTTAAGGATGTTATCTAACTAGAACAAGCATTACTTTAATGTGAAATGCTTTAATTACTTCAAAAATGATATGTCAAAGCAAGGTAAGGTTATGTCCTTTTCAGATCGTTTTTATATGATTATTTTCTAAAATAAAGGTTATTTTTTCAATAAAGCACACATTTCTAATGTAAAATGCAAGTCGTTATTAATAAATTATAACAGTTTTATGTTTCAGATAATACTAAGAAAATTATTAAGCAAAAGCAAATACTGTCATAGACCATTTTTACACTATGACTGGAACTCAGAATATTCTCCATGGATCGACATAATTTTACTCCTATAATTGTTCACAGCAGTCCCAGGTAAGAATTCAATAGGAATTTTGCAATTTCAATCCAAGGTAATTAATTATATTAATTAACATAGTTAATTTAGCCTATATGGGAAATTTTCAAACGCTAATTTCAGCTTATTAAATTAATTATGAGAGGTAATCTTTATTAAACTATAGTGATTGGACTGCAAATAGATCAGATTTATAACATAATCAATAAAATAGGCTCAATCATAAAAAATATTAGCTTCGGCAAAATTTGACTATCGTTAAATTTTGACTTTGGTAACTGACTAAATTCTATGGATTATCCTAAACTATTTATTCCAAAATTATACTGAATTAGACTAGGAGGAATGGATTCTACATAGATTTTGACTATAAACATTAAAATTTAATTATTTTAGTTGATTCAAAATTTTCAATTCCCCGCACCAAAATCTCTAAACTAAATGACTGCTTATTTCGACCTTTTGAAGTTAAAAGTCTGAACCAAACTAACTTATTCTGTATCTAAACCAATATTATGATGAGATCTAACCAAATACACTTTGATCTAGGTAGTATTTTAAACAAAAAATGGAAAATTCAGAATTAATTTGACGCATATTTTTGTTTCAGAAATATTTTGACTCTATACTATGAATACTACATCAGGATCACTAACAATACCAATATCAGCCGGCAACAGAAGAAATTCAAGACTGAAGACGGATTTTAGTGAAAAATTCGAGAAAATATGAAAGTATTCAGTGTAAACCAGTTAATGAACAGCCTCCATCAATATTTCAAGTAATTTAGTTGAGTTTGTGCTAGAATATCAATGTAGAAGCTTATTAGTGATTGTGGTTGTAGTTTTTGCCTATAAAACACGAAATGGAGAATAAATATTATATACTAAATCAAAGATTTTAATTTACTTAATTAACAGCGCCATCTATTGGTGAGTAGCGGAAGTAAACCCTATAGTCAATAAAACTTACTATCTACTCTTGCATACTAGTTCATCCGAATCTCACTAGATGTCACTAAATTGTCGCCAACAGGGTCGTCTATAATCGGCTAGTGAAACAACTTACCAATCTGAATGTTATGCAATAAGTGCTTTAGAAGGAAAAAAGCGTAGTGTCGCCACTCGACCAAAGATGTCACTAAAATTGACTCATATTTTTATCGTGTTTGTAATTATTAATATTTAATTTAATTAGTTAAATATAACCGTATTTAATTGAAATGATCTATATATTTATTGAAAATGTAAACGAGAAAATTAAATGTCCTACTAGCTGCGCTTAATAGAGTAGTAAAGTAATAAATATGGCAATTATATGGATCAGTCTGTTACATTTCGCCCCCTAATTTATAAAGAAGTTTACCGTAGTTATAAATTACCCAAAACAAAAGAAGACGAAACATAATAATTGCCGAGAAAAAAGAATAAAGGAGAGAACAATAAAAATAACAATTCAACCAACAAAAATGATAAAAAGAAAGAATGAAAAAAGTAAAACAAATTATTAAAATTAATTTTAATTATTCCCTACCCCCAGAAATGACCACCCTACTCCCCACCAACCACATCTATCAAGCAAGAGTTCAACTAGTTGCAATAGAAGTAGTAAATAATGGTAGAAGTAGTAGGTATTAGCATTAGAGCATAATGTGGATAGCTTAATGATCCTTTAAATGCCCTGATAGATGTAATTGAGTCATTTCCCTGACCTGACATCCCCAGAACAATTTATTTATAAAAGTATTCAAATTTTAACAATATCTTGTGTCTTGACACTAGTAACATTTTAATGAACGAACATGTTTTATAAGAGCAGAGCACTCTGTTTAATACAAGACAAAATTGATAATTTTGTCATAATTCTCTTACAACTGTCATTTTGACAACTAAATTTAACCTCACTTCAGTATGATAACTGTTTGCCTACAGTATAAGTTATCAAAAGGCAAATAAAATAACATTAAATTAAAAGTGAAACGTACATCTTCACGACTTCAAAGTTATTATACAATATATCAATTGAGTAATCAACCTTAATCTATCTCCACTAGAACTAATCTTAATTTCTAGAAAAATATTCGTAATCAATGTTTATGGATAATATTTATTCAAATGAATGGCATTGAAATTACCCCGAATTTGTTTTGTTTTGGGGTCCATCAATGTATAAACATTTATAAATGGTACTGCACTGACTATATAAGGCCCTTCATAGAGAAGCTGGAATTTTTTGATGAGCTTCTTCTGTGCTTCTGATTTATTTACTTTACGAATCTTTACATAATCTCCTATTTGGAATTCAATTAAGCGATGTGATTTATTAAATCTAACTTGTCGCTTTACACTATTATCTTTTAAGTTTTGTCTTACTTGTGCCCTAGCAGAATCAATGTCTTTAGTTTTATTTAAGTGTGGCAAACAATCATCAAAAGTCATTTTGTTACTAATGCCGTACAATATTTCGTTAGGTGTAAACCCTGTGCTTTCATGGAAAGTGTTATTATACAAATCTTCTATTTTAGTCAATATTGTTGCCCACCCTTTATGATTTTTATGACAATAGGTTCTAAACAAACGACCTAATTCTTTATTTACACGTTCTGTAGTATTAGGTCTAGGGTTTCTGACTGTCGTGTATACAGGCTTTATATTCATTTCTTTTAAAGCTTGTTTCCACCCCTCACAAGAGAATTGACTTCCATTATCTGTCATTACCACTTTTGGTTTAATTACTTTAGAAAATTGTTTCAATTTCGCCACTACTGCTCGTGAAGAAGCCTTAGCTAGACTGTACAACTTGATAATTTTGCTAAATGAGTCCTGAACTACTAATATATAGGCTACTCCAAATTTACCCTTAGGCAATGGTCCATATAAGTCAGCCATAACAATGTCTCCTACTTGTTCAGTTACAATAGACTTACACTGACCTACATACTTTATGTTATCACTTTTAGAAACCTGACATAAGTGACAAGTTCTTAACAAGGTCTTCACTACTTTATTCATTCCAAGCCAATAAAATCTGTCTTTCAAATATTTAAGCACCTTATACGCCCCTTGGTGTCCCATTTCTTCATGAATCTGAAGAATCACTTCTTCTCTCAGGCTTATTGGTAAATATACTACATGTTTATTTGAATCGACTCTAAAAAATAATACCTTATCTTTAATAAAACATCGTTTAGCAATTTTTTCTAACCTACCATTTTGAACATTATCAGTATTATTTATAATATTCATAATCACCTTAATGTCATCATCATTGGCTTGTAAATCAGTTATATTTCTCAAATCAGATATTAACAACTTATTTTTATTACTTTCCATGTAGTGAATCTCTGGACAAAATAACCTATCCTCTTGTATCATAACCGCATCAGACGGAAACCTAGACAAAACATCGACAGCAACATTATCTTTTCCTTTTACATGTTCAACAGTGTAATCAAATTGTTCAAGGAACAGTATCCATCTAATAATCCGACTATTGTATAATTTCCACGACCTAACAAAAGTCAATGCTTTATGATCAGTCCTAATTATTAATTTAGCGCCCCTCAAATAGGTCTCAAACTTTCTTAAACAGTAAATTATTGCCCAAAATTCCTGCTCCGTAACTGTCCATCTCAATTCAGCACCCCGTAAAGCTCTACTACAATATCCTAATATTTTCATTTCCCCTTCAGAATCGTATTGAAATAGAACCCCGGCTAAACCTACTCCAGAACTATCAGTTTGTAAATAAAATGGTCGTGACATATCAGGGTGATGCAACATTATTGTTTCTAAAAATCTACTCTTTAATTGTTCAAATGCTACTTGTGCTTCTGTAGTCCAGGTCCAACTCTTATTCTTTTTCAGCAACTGACATAAAGGTTGAATAATGCTATTATAATCGGGAATGAACCGTCTGTAATAGTTGCATAAACCTAAAAATGCTCTTAAATGTTTTATTTTTTTAGGAACCGGAAAGTTTCTTATCGAGTCTATTTTTTCAGGATCTGTTTTAATTCCTTCTGTTGAAATAATATGTCCTAACATTTTTACCTCCTTACAAATGAATTTACACTTTTCAATATTACAAGTAAGACCGGCTGTTTTTAATTTACTCAAAATAATGTCAATGTGTTCTAGATGCTCGTTTAAGGTACCCTGAGTTAAGATTGCGAGGTCATCTAAATAATTCACACAAAATTGTTTGACTTCTGGTCCTAGTATTTGATCCATAGCTCGGCTAAAACTACCTACAGAAGTTTTAAGTCCTTGTGGTAAAACATTGTACATATAAGATTTACCATTAAACGTAAATCCGGTATATTTCTTACTATCTTCCGAAATCGGGATTTGGAAATATGCATTGTTTAAATCAATTATTCTAATATAATTAACTCCATGAAATGAATTTAATACATCTATTTGCATTGGAGGTGCCTCCGCCTCGGCCATCATACTTTTATTTATTTCTCGTGCGTCTAATAAAACTCTTATCGAACCATCCGGTTTTAAGGTGAAAGTCAAAGGACTACAATATGGTGTTGAGCCCCTAGATATTATTCCCAACTCTACCATTTCAGCTAACTTTTCTTCCATTCGAGCCCTATATGCGTATGGTACTGGGTAAGAACGTCTTATAATTGGACTATGATCTACCATTTTTATGACATGCTCGTAGCAGTTAGCCCGACCTAATCGTTTAGTAAAGACATCACCATGCTTAGACAAAACCTGTTTTAATTCATCGACTTGGGTTCCTGTAAGAAGTACGCCCGTTTTAATTTCCTCTAAATATTTCTTGAAGTCAAAATTACTATCGTATTTAGAGATTTCTGAAACATTTTGCCCTTCAAATACGTATTCAATAAACGGAATTAATGTCCTATATCCCTTGTAATCAATAATTAACCCCACAGATGGCTTTTGCAGTCTTATGTTAGTGTTGTTTGCAGTAAGCCAATCAAATCCTAATATTACCGCATGTACTAATTTTGGTACAATTAGAAAGCTAATTTCCATTTCAATCGCCCCAAATTTAACAGGTAATAAAACCATTTGCTGTATTTTAGCACTTTTCTGACCAACAGCTCCGCGAATCTGAATTGGCTTAACAGGTAACATATTTAATTTATCCCCTACTCGCGATTTTAATGATTCCCAAAATGATTCTGAAATACAAGTAATATCGCTACCAGTATCAACAAGACACACAACTTGTTCGTTCAAAATTTCTATCCCAATCTCAGATTTAAATATTTCTAATCTATCCGCGGTAATATTATCTTCTTCGTTGAATAATGAAGAAACAACTTCCGGACGAGTTAACGGACCTTTATCTAAATCAGATCGGGCCTTTAAGGCTTCAATAACCTGCAAATCAAAGTTAGTTAAATTATTTTGTATTATACCTAACCCTAGACCTGCTTTATCGCACTGACCTTTAATAACAAGAGGTTTACGTAACCCATTATCGCGTTTACCTAACGTTTGTCCAGGTTCCCATCCGAGACGCATCATAATGTTTAAAGCTACAGGAGTTAAATTCGCCCCACCTATTGTTGATGTATTGGGGCTCATGACATCAACATCTACTCGTTTAAATTATTTGTTACTATTGGACTTGCATTAGGAACAATAGTATCGTCGACAATATCTACAACATTTGTTTCCGCCGGTTTGCTTGATGTTGTTTGACGCGCAGTCCTCTTGTTGAATTGCTGTTTACAATTGAAGGTTCTCTTGTTGTGTTGATTTTGTATATCTGCCGTAGGTTTCTGTACGACGCTTGGTAAAACCTTACCGCTGGCCTTGAGATTAGTTTGCTTGTTTACAACATCTAACTTGCGAAGGAATTCGGTGGCTTGAAAAATTGATGAATAGTTGCTTGTTGACCACGCGTATTGTATATCCCGAGGAAAATGGTTCATTATATCATCTACTAACTGTTTCTCTTGAATAGCATAAGTCAGCATCTTTGCTTGTCCGCATAATGCTATGAAATGTCCCAACATAGTAGACTGAGTAGGGTCCCAGGAACTGAGAACGATTTTTCTCCTTAGCTCATTCTGCTCTGCCTCTCCCCAATAATTGTTCAAAAAATCTCTTTTAAAATCTTCAAATTGTGTCCACCTGTCCTTATAGATTCGTGCCCAATTTCTTGATTCACCTTCTAGGCACTCAATTATCGTGTCAATGATGTCATCCGCTCCCGATGCACACCTTTTTAAATATGCCGTCAAATCCTCAATAAATGTAACTGGATGTTTGTTTTTAGCTGGAAATTTAGGTTTTTCAGCTGGTGTCCGTGCCATAGGGTAATATAGAGTCGATGGTCCCGGAACATCACGAAACTGTGTAGTAACATGGAGATCCGCTACAGGCTCTTCTACATGTGAATTAGACGGCGTGCTGGTAGATAAAGTCGTAAGCCTTTGTTCCAATTGGGCGATTTTTGTATTTACTTCCATCATTGATCGTTGCATAACCCGAGCCAGATGTTGAGACGCCGGAACTTTCCTGACTGGAACAGTAGCTGTAGTGGCATCTTGAGTTCCAACCTTGGGTCTCCTAGCCTCAACTACTCTTGACATGGTCTTTTGTTTAGGCATTTTGATCACTAATCACACCTATTTACTATTACTTATCACTTTTTTTTTATTTTCAATCACTAATCAATCACTTCTTATTTACAATTACTTATCACTCACTTTAATTTTTAATCACTAATTAATCACTTTAATTAAATTCACTTGCCAAATCTTCTGTACACTGAAAACAGATAAATTATCGCGCACTGGTCAGACCATAGTAGCCTTGGAGGCACTTCCCCAACTATAGTCAAACGCAAACACTTATTATTCACTATTACGCACTCATTTAATTAACCATCTACCGACATTCCTTTCAACACGAATCCGAAATGTACCTATGAACACGAATTAATAACCTAGCAAATCGGTTTAAGAGCTACCTATAACCTTACTTCAAACTAAATTAATTCACAAAAACGTTACTTAAAAATAACTATTAAAAATATAATAAAAAACCTAAGCCTTCGCTTTGAACACCAGCCAACGAACAAACATACTCACACAGACACACAATCAAACACACATCAAACTTTCAAGACCTAAGATCAAACACCTATTAAAAATAACCTGTCCTAATTTATCCCAACTACACAAATTAAAAACCTATTGAGTACCTAATAAAAATTTCAACCCACCTAACTTATCAAGACAATTATAATCATATATACCTACTACTAACTCTTTTGTATATTGAAAGGACAAAAAAATAAAAAATAAAAAAAATATATTAATTACCACTTCCGAATTAACCTAAAAAAAAAGTAAAATTCAAATCTAAACTTATAGCAAAGGCACAATTAAAATAAAAATAAAAAAAAAACTATAATGTACCTATAATTCGCCTAAGTCTTAAAATAATAATAGATGTGTAGTTAATTGCGAACTCCCACACAATTAACGTACTATTCAATATTAAAATTTATTAAAAGTTAACCCCCAAAAATTAAAATAATACTGAGCACACACACAATAAAAAAAAATCTAAACTCCCATAAACTAGAATATTATTAAGTTCAAAATCTCATAGAATTTCCTCTCCCTAAAATTATACACCTATTAATTATAAAACACCCTCTCATTCTGATAGGAGGCCTGCGCCCCGTCTGTATACGACATTAGTTTAAATAAAAATTTTACAATAAATAAATAATAATTAAAGTTAAATAAAAAAAATTTCAATCAAAAGTGCCAAAAATAAAATCGTGAGGAAATCTGCACACACCCATGAAGGTACTTCAACGACCTATGTAAAACTCAAAGTCCACTCGCAACTAACAACGCCCTCTACCCCACTTGCTATCAACTAACAACCTTTGCACTATGTTTAATGCCAATGTTAAGAACAGCGCCATCTATGTCCTTTTACTAGAACTTCGTGACTTAATTGATTACTAGTATACAACCTGTCAGTTAGATCGAAGGCTATGCATCAAGTTCCCTAATATGCTAACAGGTGGCGCTGTAATAAAATTGTCCTTAATACATTCCGATCAAGACACACAACCCTTCTTTCTATTTATACTATCTGAAGAACCAAATGATAGCGCAATCTAATTCACTTTTACCGCCACCTATCGGACTTTATAACAAGTTTCTTTTACTGTCCACATAGCGTTTCCTCTGTCGCATTAGTGCTGCCACCTATAATTTCTACACGTTCTCTACTAAACGCCCCCTAGCGACCTCAATAAAATAAAGCTACTTGAAGTTATTTTCACACTTCATATTACTATCAGCGCCCTCTATCCCATTTACAATAAACTAACGTAAACTCGTATTATAGAAATAGCTATTGAACACTTTTTTAAAAAAAAAAAAAAACTAAGAAGTCACAAAACATGACTATCAACGCCCTCTATCCTCATTTGTGTTTAATAAATGTAAACTTGTCCTATCCAAATCATTATCGAACTCACTCAACAACTAAATTTACATAAATCCATATACTAGAAATTACTACCAAACTAATCGTTAGATACTAGTAACGCCATCTAGATTGGTTTGAATGAACTAACAATTTTAATGAAATAAATCAATCGTGTTAAATTGAGTGCTAAAAATAGGCTTAGTAACACTAGTAGAAACCTAATAATGGGTAAATTAAATAAACCCTATTAATATAACTATATCGCATCAATACTTTAACGTAGAGAGTCCGCCAACAAGATGGAGCGAAGACCCGGTCAAGACTGCGAGACCGCACCGGACACGGCATCACGTAACCAAACCGTTTAGCGAGCCCTAAGACGTTTGAGAGGCCTATGTTCTACAGTTTACGCCCCCCTGTCTGAAATGATGACGACTGTGAAAGAAATATTGTAAAGAGTAGGGTTTTAAACTCAGACGTGCGAGATATTGAATAAGCGTCTGGATAGAGAAGTCAAAAGTCGTAGTCAAAAGTCAAAGTCAAAACTATAAACCAAAACTAGAAATCAAACTACAAGCCAAACACTACAAACCAAGCTATAATCCAAAACTACAAGTCAAAAGTCTAAGTCGAAAGTCTAAGTCAAAAGTCTAAGTCTAAAAGTCTAAGTCTAAAAATAGAAGTAACAGTTAACTAAAACTCGCACTCTCTGGTTTATATAATTAATAACCTATTCGCGAAATTCAAATATTATCATACTATGTAGTATACAGCCTTTGAAAATTGAATTTAATACTCTAAAATAACGAATTGAATATCCATATTTCGTAATTAAAAATTCGGCAATACCTATCAATTATTTCTCTAAGGAAAACCTATCGATACTTCGATATATCTACAATAATACTGAACGTAATAAAACCCATAAAAAAATCGTACTTAAGGAAATTCTACAACATTCCATTATTTACGCTGTCACAGATTCAATCTACACTACACTTTCAATAAAATCATAGCTTCTAACAAACAATTCAAAATAGTTTGAGCTACCAAAATAAACGCCCGAAATAGCTCGAACAACGCCTTACGACAAAGATTAAAAAAGATCGCGCTTGACGAAATAAAGGGCCTACACAATGTTGCCAGATTAATCACAAGTTCCGAAAATTTCAGAAATCACGAACTAATTTTAGGACATGGGAATTATACTATGATATAATCTTTTTCCAGTTTTATAATTTAAAAGACACTACTCATAAAACCAAATTATTTAATAATTTTTTAACCCAACTTCTATTCAAACGAGACTACCGATATCGAGCGATTTCACCTTAACAACAGAAAAAAATCTATGATTATGGGAATTTGTTAACAGAAGTCATTCATATACATAAAACTATCTTCATACTTACGTTACAGTTTTATTTACAACAAAATTATAATTTAATTTTATGATAAATTACCCGGACTTTAAAATTTTCTACAGTATTTCGAACTTTACTACTGGTATCACTACACGAGTTGTCATTGTTGAGCATCTGACACTTCGATACTGTGCAATTACATTAACGTGTTAAAATGAACTGAAAATTCAACTCCTACGCAATAATTAATAAAGTTAAAGTACAATATAATGATGGATATATGCGCAAGACCTATTTATGGTGTTATATCAAGAAAATCAGTACAAAACATCGACACAAACACGGAACAATTGATGCAAGTTTGTCATGTAGAAATTACGACTCAAACATAGAAAAATCACGGAAATAAAGCTAGACTGGACTATGAACAGGTAAAATATGACGCAATAGTTTGTTTTAAATGTGTTTCTATATCACTGGTCTTCATATTTACGTAATAAGTTGCTACAAAATAACCAAAACCTTATCACTTCCTATCACCTCATTTTTGTGTGTCTCTTCACGCTTCTAACACTACTTCATTCTATTTCAGCCTATCCTGCAAGCATGATCATGAAAACCTATCGCAACTCATGGGTTAATGGCCTAAATTTGCATAATTTCCCTGCACTTTCTAAATATAACAAGAAAACAAGAAAAGAAGAAATAAATATAATAAAACGAACTCTAGTTAAGTGAAACATGTAAAACAAAATAAAACACTGAAAATAAACACATTTTTAAGAAAGTCAATAAAATAATGAGAAACAAAGGGTAAAGAATTTGAAAAGCGCAGCATTTGCAAAGCATATTAAACTTTCTATACCCTGTTTATTTATTTGCATGCTCCCTATCATTATAAAGTGAAAAATAAAGCAATAGAGTGAACTTATGATATAATAGTGCAATTTTGTATCAGTGCTAACATAGAGACAAAAATTTAATAAGTTATGGGCGCCCTACAAGTTTAAACATGTAAATACGCCCCCATAAATTAAGAATTCTAAAGTGTGCACTAAAACATCATAATTTCACAAATCAAAGTAAAAAGTGGACAGAAACATTTCATTCCAAATTGGAAATAAAATATTTCTGCCTGCAATTATTATAATAAGCAGTAAACGCCCCCGACAACCTGGCTTACCCCAGACATTTGCAAAACCACATCCTTTGGTCACGGAACCAAATTGTAAAAGATTTACAATCCAACCAAAATGTAAAAGGTCACGGCAACAAAATGTAAAAAACTTGTTCCTACATTTTATAAGCCGATATAAATATATATATAAAAATATTATATATACATTAAGGTATATACCTAGGTAAAGGTATACAACGATATAATGACCAATTCTAGTCAAAATATTGCCGTTAAACTAAATACAGTCAGGACTCCTACGTTGTGTAATTTTTTGATTTAGCAATCCAAACTTCGTAAGATGTGGTATGTCTTAAGGTAAAGCAGGGGTCTATTGGAGGCATACTGCTCGTATAAACAAAAGAACTTAACCTAAGCATTCTAAAATTAGATATAAACATATGATATGGTGTGAAAATGAATGAGTAAGTATGTATAGTGTAAAATAGGTAGGAAACAGGAAAGGGAAGGGAAGGGATGTAACCGGGGACCACAGGTCCCCGGGTGCCGCACCGCCTTGCCCCATCGGCACACCGTACCTCTCCTAGCCCATACTGGCTTGAATTTACATTTAGGCACTCATCATAGTGCATAATCAAGTCAAAAGAGGACTAGGGTATTAAGGAATGAGCAAACCCAATTCCAACAAAAGTAGTTTAGATGGAAATACATCCAATCCAACCAATGCTTGTTTCATTATGTTGATGCACTGCGTAAAATACACAGATTTTGAGTTGTGTAATCACTGGGAATGTCTAGATAGACCATAGCCAATGAGTTACATAGATTTGTGGTATTACCAAGCTGTAAACAGACATGGTAAAGTGTTGCTCTTACTTGTTAATCGGACGAGTGCCCCAATCGTTTCATTAGCCATCTCCGCTCACAAGGTGAGAATCAACAATTGACATTAATTACTTTGAAATGGAAACACAACCATCCTAATTTCCAAGCAAGTAGTATAAATACAGTGGTGAAATGAAAACATACCACCCCTGAATAAAAGGGCCCCATCCGAATAAAAGGCGAACGCTCCAACCAATCACTTCATTAGATACCTCCACTTACTACGTAAGCTTCAACGGTTATCATAATTACTGGGATCGAGGAACGCAACCGACTCGATTATTCGAAATGAGAAATTGAGATATAATTGTAGTAGATGACATGAAATCAAACCACCACATAGATTTGTAGAGTGTATTGTAAAGACATCAGTGCATGATACACAGAGTCACAACACATGAAAAAGCATTATATAGTAAAATTGGATGTGGTTCAAGCTATAATCGCTCGAGCACATAAAAGTATATGTTTCATTGTGAATTTGGGTTTTCACAGGGAACAGTAAGGGTTATAACAGACAAAGGATTTGTCATGAGATAAATAACATTACATAGAAGTCATTTACTCAAAAATAAACCAATACCATTGCAATGAGCTTTCCCAATCTTACAATGTAAAAAGTCATAGGTATATTAGTCCATCAGATGGTCATAATTATAGTTTCAGACACAAGAGGACAATTATCTCACCTTGCGTTACCACCAATTCTGATATTAATGGCATCACAAAATAAGCTTAGAAATTGAGCAAATACGATACTAAGGTAGTCCCGAAGGAGATACCAAAGTCTGGGTCCATCAGATAGTGTTGACAGAGTTAAGACAAGCTTAGACCAGTAAGAAAAAACTGTACAAATACACACATTGCAGGCCCGAAAAGCCATTCGGTCAGCCTGTAGCCTTTTGTGGTCAATTGAACACAGCAATATAATGCAGTCTGCACAATTCCCTTAACAAGTCCAAACCAGGCTCAAGATTATGAAAATGTTATCTTACACAGAATTTTACTGATGGCGGGTCAGCCTAACTCAGCTTAAGTGTAAAAATACCATCTTTCATTCTCAACCAAACTCCACTAACTGATTTTCTTGACCTGAAATAGCTCATGACAAACAATCAAACATGGATTATCGTTCATAAGCCAATAACAAGTTCATACAATCCGACATCTGCCAGGTAAACTTTATTTATTTACATGGAACATGACGCAATTGTACTCATAGCTGGCCAGGCATTTGACTCAGGGGAAGCCCTAAAATAAAACACAGTTTGGTAACAACCATCTGTCGGACCTTATAAACCCAGATAGACCGATTGTATTAATTAATTTTGTAAAATCGGAACAGTTCAGCTTTACCTCATTTCTGTAACCCAATGCCGAGAGACATTACTTTACAGAAACTACATTTACATATTCAATGTAATTTGTATATCAATAAGAGTATTTGTGTGAGATACATGTATGGATATGTTATAGAAAATATATAAAATTCTATATAATAAAACATGACACCAGATTATTGTCTGAATGGAACCTGTAAATGCCAGAACAGAATGATCTCTACTTAACAAAGTCTAGATTTTAGACTCAAGATTTACAGAAAATCATCACTGCACGACAATTTACACCCCATTCGTACAACAGCAAAAACACAAAATTTACATTCGCAATGCAATACACAAGTTATACACAACACAGTTTAAACATAAAATAAATCACACAGGTACCCTAAACATTCCTACGGACCCTACGGTTTTCCTAACACATCCTAAACATAGTATATCCAGATTAGGAGGAGATCCCGATTTTATTGTATTATTTTTCTTAAGATTTTACATTATCAAACAAAGTAACAAAACCGAGCCCTCTCTCAAATCCAGCATACTTCCTACGCATAAAATAAAGCGTACTTACCTGGTTATTTACCAGATAGATAAATAACATCCCACCTTATATCACAACACAAACACTTCACAAAATGCCCATTATCACTAAAACAAATAACACTCCTAGCTAAATATTTTACCCTATTTCGCACCAATTTTATAATCCGCGGAAATCTAAAATCAAACTGAAACTAATTAGAACCTACCTAGCTACACTCGCGGCTAGTTTCAAACCGTCACGAATTTGACTACGGAGTTTGAAACAGTACCACAGATAAGCCTGCCATCATATTTTCCATTTGTATCAAAAACAAACAGAAAATTCCCCAAAAGTAGCTCTCAAAGAAAATACACACAAACAGAATTTCGACCAAAACAGAACACAATTGGTAGTTCTGCTTCAATCAACCTCCCTGATCGCGTGCAATCCCCCCAAAAGCAACCCGTAGGCGGACAAATCCATGATTTACTAGATTCCTCTAGTAAAAATTAATTATGAAAAAATTATGAGAAATAACGATGAGATTTTGTCCCGGAAACAACATCTCACCATCAACCATTGCATATCCAAGAACTGTCAAGAACTCCGGTAGTTCCCAACAACCTCAGCTATACAATATAGAAAAAATAGGTATATGCAACAAAAATCTAGCATAGATTTGTCACCAAACAGGGATTTAGGCTATATCTGAAGCACATACCTGGGCTCCGTCGAGCAGCATTTCTTCCAGGTTCCGAAGACTCCGAATAAACAAAAACTTTTTTTTCAAGAAAAACTTTTTTCAAGAAAAACCTTTTTTCGTCCAGAAAAACTTTTTTTTTTTTCAAATGACGTGCGCATCCCCTTTTATACCCTTCCCTGACTATCCCCTCCTTTTCAGGCTGTATTTTCCAATTGCATCCGGGATTTCCCAAAACGCAAAAATAAAGTATATATGGAATAAACCCACTCGGTGTGGCCAGCTTCATACCCCCAATCTAAAAATTTCCACCCAAATAATTGTACCTACTTGTGAATTTACTTATGTCCAATATTACTGTTTTATAGCAAAATAAACAGCCTATATAATAGACAAAATATTAATTAATGTTTATTATTTAAAATTATCTCATTTGCACTATGAATTCTGATTTTATTGTGAAATATATCACGCCAATTATTGTTATATTATGTTTTAGTATTATTTAATGTTCCCTCAAGTGCAAAAACAAATATCGATTCATATCGAAACCTTAATTCGAAGACACAAAAGCTATGGGACACTCCCACATTCCCATACTCTGATTGTTTATCTGATAGATATTTAAATTAATTAATTATAGCAATACTTGACAAATGGACTATTCAACACAAAACAATGTTCCGTTCTGTTTCAGCAGTCTCTAAGGCCAAAATGCTCAACAATACAATCATGAAAAGTCTTCAGATTTATTACATTAGTACAGAACAGCGTTGCGGATCCATTGATAGCCTCCCCTCAACAGTTGACCCCAAAAACCATTCAGGACATCGACATTACTATCAATGTATCATAGTATCAATATTATTGATAACATCAATAGTATCAATAATGATTTATAAGAAATACCATAAATAATGGCTATACTAGTACAAAACTAAAACAAGTACTTGATTATTTCCTCAGTTTGTACTATTTTAAGCAAATTTATTAAGTGTTTTTTAACATTAATCAAATTAAAACCGTCAGGCAAACATATAAATTCTCCCTAAAAATCGGGTATAAACACCTGTGGCCACACTTAACAAACAGAAAAAAATGATAGATTTACTCTTATTGGTCGAAGCTCCCCCTCTAAAAATGCGATTGGCTAAACTGGACTATTTACTAAATTAATTGGTTAGTTTTCACAGGCTGGGAACATTTACAAACCAAACTTTCATTCACTCATTCGGTCTCTCATTCACTAACATTATTTGAATTTGAAATATTTATTATATCTTAAAAATAGTGAATTTTACTAAATTAAAAACAAATGTTTTTAATTGAATGAACCTCTATAGTGACAGGTGACAGCTTAAAATCATTTCTCTCAAACAATTCGTACCTCAATGCGTACATAAAATGTCATCGGGATTTCAGTGACAAATTAATATCAAATACAATTTTATCACAATTAATGTGTTATTATGACTAGTTAAGGATGTTATCTAACTAGAACAAGCATTACTTTAATGTGAAATGCTTTAATTACTTCAAAAATGATATGTCAAAGCAAGGTAAGGTTATGTCCTTTTCAGATCGTTTTTATATGATTATTTTCTAAAATAAAGGTTATTTTTTCAATAAAGCACACATTTCTAATGTAAAATGCAAGTCGTTATTAATAAATTATAACAGTTTTATGTTTCAGATAATACTAAGAAAATTATTAAGCAAAAGCAAATACTGTCATAGACCATTTTTACACTATGACTGGAACTCAGAATATTCTCCATGGATCGACATAATTTTACTCCTATAATTGTTCACAGCAGTCCCAGGTAAGAATTCAATAGGAATTTTGCAATTTCAATCCAAGGTAATTAATTATATTAATTAACATAGTTAATTTAGCCTATATGGGAAATTTTCAAACGCTAATTTCAGCTTATTAAATTAATTATGAGAGGTAATCTTTATTAAACTATAGTGATTGGACTGCAAATAGATCAGATTTATAACATAATCAATAAAATAGGCTCAATCATAAAAAATATTAGCTTCGGCAAAATTTGACTATCGTTAAATTTTGACTTTGGTAACTGACTAAATTCTATGGATTATCCTAAACTATTTATTCCAAAATTATACTGAATTAGACTAGGAGGAATGGATTCTACATAGATTTTGACTATAAACATTAAAATTTAATTATTTTAGTTGATTCAAAATTTTCAATTCCCCGCACCAAAATCTCTAAACTAAATGACTGCTTATTTCGACCTTTTGAAGTTAAAAGTCTGAACCAAACTAACTTATTCTGTATCTAAACCAATATTATGATGAGATCTAACCAAATACACTTTGATCTAGGTAGTATTTTAAACAAAAAATGGAAAATTCAGAATTAATTTGACGCATATTTTTGTTTCAGAAATATTTTGACTCTATACTATGAATACTACATCAGGATCACTAACAATACCAATATCAGCCGGCAACAGAAGAAATTCAAGACTGAAGACGGATTTTAGTGAAAAATTCGAGAAAATATGAAAGTATTCAGTGTAAACCAGTTAATGAACAGCCTCCATCAATATTTCAAGTAATTTAGTTGAGTTTGTGCTAGAATATCAATGTAGAAGCTTATTAGTGATTGTGGTTGTAGTTTTTGCCTATAAAACACGAAATGGAGAATAAATATTATATACTAAATCAAAGATTTTAATTTACTTAATTAACAGCGCCATCTATTGGTGAGTAGCGGAAGTAAACCCTATAGTCAATAAAACTTACTATCTACTCTTGCATACTAGTTCATCCGAATCTCACTAGATGTCACTAAATTGTCGCCAACAGGGTCGTCTATAATCGGCTAGTGAAACAACTTACCAATCTGAATGTTATGCAATAAGTGCTTTAGAAGGAAAAAAGCGTAGTGTCGCCACTCGACCAAAGATGTCACTAAAATTGACTCATATTTTTATCGTGTTTGTAATTATTAATATTTAATTTAATTAGTTAAATATAACCGTATTTAATTGAAATGATCTATATATTTATTGAAAATGTAAACGAGAAAATTAAATGTCCTACTAGCTGCGCTTAATAGAGTAGTAAAGTAATAAATATGGCAATTATATGGATCAGTCTGTTACACTGGGCTATCTAACACTGAAAGAATTTTCCAAATCGGAGCAGTAGTTCCCGAGATATAGACGTTTTATTTCCAAAACCCCCGATTTGGAAACATTCTTCCGCTCCGTTCCGCTCCTATTGGTGTTAGCGTGATGATATATAGCCTATAGCCTTCCTCGATAAATGTGCTATCTAACACTGAAAGAATTATTAAAATCGGAGCAGTAGTTCCTGAGATTAGCGCGTTCAAACAAAAAACCTGTTCGATAAATTCTTAAAATAGACGTATCTTTCTTATTTGTGAACCGATTCAAATGAAACAAACACTAAATGTTAATCCAAGAAAATACCAACATATCAGTGAAAACCGCATCCTTCTAGGTTAAGCCGTTTCTGAGATTAGCGCGCACAAACGCACAGACAAACAGACAAACAGACAATAATTCTAAAAATCATTGTTTTGGGTTCTATTGCGCTAATACGAGGGGCGTTCAATATAAAGTGAGAATGAGATGCAAACTCTTTTAATATTACGAAATTAAATACTGGCCGGTAAAGCTAATCTATCTAGCTGATTGCTATGAAAAAAAAAACTAACTGTCTACTGTTTAAAAAAATATACGGTAATTTCTTTGCAATGCTATTGAGTACGTTAGCGAAAATGGAGAAAATTGAACTGCGTGCCGTTATCAATAGTACATTGTTGTAGAGGCTGGAAAGTAAGCAATAGATGGACGAGTTTGTTTGAGGGCCGACGCGTAGCGGAGGCCCTCGAAAGTACGAGTCCATCTATTGCACTTTTGGCCGAGACTAAACATTGTGCTTTTCACGACTAATGCGAGGAAATCATTATCATCATCATCATCATAATCATCCATCCATCCATCCCGTCCATCCTGTCCATCCCGTCCATCCGACCATCTGTCCATCCGTCCATCTATCCCGTCTATCCCGTCCATCCATCCATCCCGTCCATCCCGTCCATCCCGTCCATCCGTCCATCCGTCCATCCGTCCCGTCCATCCCGTCCATCCTGTCCATCCCGTCCATCTGCCCATCCGTCCATTCTGTCCATCCCGTCCATCCCGTCCATTCCGTCCATCCATCCCGTCCATCCGTCCATTCTGTCCATCCCGTCCATCCCGTCCATCCCGTCCATCCGTCCATCCGTCCATCCTGTCCATCCCGTCCATCTGCCCATCCGTCCATTCTGTCCATCCCGTCCAACCCGTCCATCCCGTCCATTCCGGCCATCCGTCCCGTCAATCCCGTCCATCCTGTCCATCCCGTCCAACCCGTCCATCCCGTCCATCCCGTCCAACCCGTCTATCCCGTCCAACCCGTCCATCCCGTCCATTCCGTCCATCCGTCCATCCGTCCATCCATCCCGTCCATCCGTCCATTCCGTCCATCCCGTCCATCCGTCCATCCGTCCATCCTGACCATCCCGTCCATCTGTCCATCCGTCCATTCTGTCCATCCCGTCCATCCCGTCCATCCCATCCATCCGTCCATCCAGTCCGTCTGTCCGTCCGTCCGTCCGTCCGTCCGTCCGTCCGTCCGTCCGTCCGTCCGTCCGTCCGTCCGTCCGTCCGTCCGTCCGTCCGTCCGTCCGTCCGTCCGTCCGTCCGTCCGTCCGTCCGTCCGTCCGTCCGTCCATCCATTCATCCATCCATCCATCGCATGCAGCAGACGATTACTGTTGATTGGTCCAATAATGTCGTTTCAGCACGCCAGGAATGAAATTCAGAAATTATCTTTCAAAAAGTCGTATCGTATAATGAAATACATATACTGATACGTCCTGTTTTCGATTAGTGTAACTTTGTTGTCGTGTTTGTGCGCCATAAATGAGTCGGCTGTTAAATGTACATATATAGGCAGTTTTGAGTACTGGATTTAGGTTATCTATGGCCACATTTTCGAGCAGTGTCGTGAAAATACTTGTATTTGAAAATTTTTTCTACGGACCAAGTCAATTTGGATTTGCGGGACACTTTAGGGTCTAATACTCCTCCGTATTCGACAGTCGCACGTTGGTGCGCCGAAATTAGACGTGGAAGAACATCGACAATGGACGACCCCCGCCCCGGACGCCCTACTACAGCAGTAACTGAAGAAATTGTGAAAAAAGTCGAAAACTCAGTTTTGGCGGATCGTCGTGTCTCAGTTCGTTTTATTGCTGAAAATGTAAAGATTTCAACGGGGAGCGTGCATAATATTTTACATGAACGCTTGGGTATGAAAAAGGTATCTGCGCGTTGGGTACCAAGAATGCTTACTGACACGCAAAAACAAACTAGACTAGAGATTTGTCAAGAAGCTTTGAATCTGATGCAGCAAGACCGGGAACTTTTTTTGGCGCGATTTATAACAATGGACGAAACATGGCTCCATCATTACGACCCTGAAACGAAACTGCAGTCTATGACATGGAAAAGGCCATCATCTCCAACTCCGAAGAAATTCAAGGTGAACCCATCTGCCGGTAAGGTCATGGGCTCTGTTTTTTGGGATGGTAAAGGGGTATTAATGATTGAGTATCTCGAGCATCGAGCAACTATTGCGGGCACTTTATACGCCAAACAAATAGCAACATTGCGCAATGAAATCCGCGAAAAACGGCGAGGTAAACTCTCGAAAGTTGTGCTGTTCCACCAGGACAATGCCCCGGCACACAAGTCCGCCGTTGCAATGGCTGCAATTCGTGATGCTGGGTTCGATAGCCTTAAGCATCCTCCGTATTCACCAGATCTCGCTCCCAGTGATTTCTACCTATTTCCGAGATTGAAACAATACCTGAGGGGCCAGAAATTTGAAGACGACGACGCGGTAGTCGCTGCAGTACAAGATTTTTTAAGTACTCAAGATGAGACCTTTTTTAAAAATGGAATTTTAAGTTTAGAAAAAAGATATACAAAGTGTATTATGCTAAAAGGTGACTATGTCGAAAAATAAAATGACATTTAGTAAAAGTTGTTTATAACATACTCATTCTCACTTTTTATTGAACGCCCCTAGTAAATAGCCCTAGTGACAATTTTTCTCAAATATCTTCAATGTACAGACACCGACTTGTTACAGATTTATTATATGTATAGATAGATTTATGCTACTTTTTATCCGTATAATAGGCTGCGTTGATTATGATATGGTGAAATATCAGCTATCTTTCACATTTTTTAAGATATAGCCCTGTGATGGACAGACGGATGGACTGAAACTGAAACAGATACTTTCCACTTTTTTCGGGTGAGCAAATTAATTGTTTCGTTTTATTAATATGGACCTCCGCAAAGTAACGCCTGATTCAATAAATTATTAAGACATCGTTCCATTTTTCAATAGAACCCTAAAAACATGAAGTGTTAAACCCATTGGATTACTACTAATAATGCTCACGAGTTAAATGGCGTATTTTAATGACGACTGCAATAAATGAAGCCGTAACACACAGCAGCGCTCGGATAATTACGACCTTCTGTGAGGAATGTGTCGCTTTGTTATCCAGTGTAACAAAGTATTAATTGTATTGCGGAATATTCCTTTATTTAACACCTAATTTGGTACTTCAAATTTATTAATTTGACTAGCTATTTCTCCGGACTCCGTCTGCGAAGAATTCGTTTATTATTGCTATAAAAATTATCCAATATCCTTTTCAGGCTCGCAAAATATATCAAATTTCATCTAAACCATATACAAAGGAAAACTATCCCTTTCAGGGATCTCTATCAACCTTTGAGTGGATGACAATTTAAAGGAACTACTCGTAACATAGTACGCGGAAAGTTACGCGGCTCCTGTTTTTTTCTATACTCTAAGCCAACTTAAATAATAATCGACCCTTTAAACTTAATAGTACCACGGTTAACACGTTATCGCAAGAGCACGCGATTTTAACCGAAAATCAATATGTTCACACGCTATTGTATTGTTTCAGTGATTTGTTAAATCGTTTGGTAAATCGGCTTATTTGTTATAATATTTTATAAAATCCTTTTAAAACGAAGATTCTTAGAGACCTGTCTGAGGCTTTGCCGAGTGGCCTAAACAAGGTACGAGATTTTATTACCCAATTATGTAATGATTTATTGAATCAGGCCTTACTTTGCAGAAGTCCATTATATCAATGAACTGAAACAATTACTTTGCTCACCCGCGACCTTATGATAGCTACGAATATGCAAGAAATCTTTGTTCATGCAGTTCCTCCACCTTCACGCTGTGCGAACACACACAAATCACATAAACCCATCTATCGCCACCACCAAACTACACTGACGCGTTTCGAACTCAACCAGAGCTCATCCTCAGAGTATCGCAACCATTTACTAGATGTAACACCAACACCTGTACAACACCTAAAGGTCTCCCGTCAAGAGTTCCGCAACGATTACCCGGATCTTGTAGGTCTATCTTGTTTTGGAATATTATTGATCAATTTTAAAATACCTTAGGCACTGGTCCCACCGCCGACTATGAGCGAAATGAGTTGGCGAGCAGTGAGAAGCGAGTGTATATACATACTTTCGATACTTTTGTCGCTCGGCTGTAAGCGAGTATTCGAGTGTGACGGGCTGACGGATGATTTCTCGCACCACTCGCTCGGGCAGGGCTCCAAGCCGTACAGTACAATTATCGCTGGTTGGTCTTTCAGGTGCCAAGCGAGCATCGCTGAATGAGTACCACTGAGCGAGTTTTATCGTTGATATTTTTTATCGCTGCTTCAACCAGTGAAGAGAGAATCCTCGCCAGCGCAGTGTGAACAGCCAGCGGTCAACTATAAATGTCTCTCTTTTACCGACGCAGGATCTTTATCTTTTGTTCGTTTTTTGAACGAGAAAATAGTCGATAGCGTCGCTTTCTCTCCCTTGGTGGGACTAGTGCCTTATGAATCATAAGTATGATGCTTCGAGCACATTTTTCTTCATTAAAAACTACTTGTATTAAACGTGCCACTCGAGCTGCAATCAAAAAATTCAGACAAAGGCGATATATTAAAGAGGACACTGTGCCCACTAATGACTGGGACGTAGAATGAGGCCGGAACAATAGTATAAACGTTCGTCGCTAGGTGGCGCCGCGCCTCTTCCATTGTTGAGGTTTTTTAGCGCTATAGTGTATTTTATTAGTAGAATATTTGCGGCGTTGCTTGCATAAACCAAGCCGAATTCAAATTATCATGCCAACCTATATACGTCCCACTGCAGCACTCAGGCCTCCTCTCAGTATAAGTGGGCTTATTTTAAGATTGTGAAGACGATTATTCGATATGGTGATTCGTTTGCGAAATATTCAAGTTTAAAGTGCATTTTTGTCAAAATCGAGCGCCCTCTCCCCCCTCCTCTAAAAGCTAAACTGTACAAAATTTGAAAAATAATCAGGATGGGAGGGAATATGTGAAATTAACAAGACAGACTGTAACGGTTCAGTTTGCTTGAGAATTAATACTAGTTTAAGGGGCTGTTTCACCACCCACTGATTAATTTTAACTAACGGATAAATGTGATGCCGTCTCTGTCTATTCGAACAAAACAAACAGAGACGGCATCACATATATCCGTCAAATAAATTTGATCAATGGATGGTGAAACGGGGTTAGAGTAGGTAAATAGCCTGACCTATAAAATATTTCTTGATTAATACGGATAGTATAATTAATAGAAGGTAAAATTAATAAGATATGCAAGGATTTTTTCATAACGGATGCGAATCCTATCCTGGGCGTGTCCAACACGCTCTTGGCCGGTTTTTATCATTATAAACATACACACTTAATATTTTGCCGCTGACAACCTTTCACGTACGCGAAGACATCGATTGAATATCATTAATATCAGAAACATGTATCGATTATGTTAATAAAACCATCAAAGTGCAAATATCGTAGATTCGCAACTTTGCCTTGGAGACTAAGTTGCGCGCAACATTCTCTCGTCTCTTTCGTTCTGTCTTCGTTAGAAAAGGATACAGCGAAAACCAATTTTTCTGTGCATTATGTGCATGTGAGAAGGATGGGATTTTTTAAGTAAACCCTATCTCAGTAACTATTTCTTTAAGATGAAAATATTAAGAAAAAATAACAATGAATAAAACTTAACTACCTATATAAACTAAATATCTACCTATTACAGCATCTTCGGCATAATGCCGCTGGGGCCTTTTTTAGATCTAGTTTAGTTTTTAATTTAGTTTGTAATAGGTAGATATTTAGCTTATAGTTAAGTTTTATTCATTGTAATTTTTTCTTAATATTTTTATTTTTAGTTAAGATAAAAAAAAATATCACGGGACAATTCACACCAATTGACCTAGTCCCAAAGTAAGCTAAGTAAAGCTTGTGTTATGGGTACTAGGCAACGGATAAACATACTTATATAGATAGATACATACTTAAATACATATTAAACACCCAAGACCCGAGAACAAACATTCGTATTTTTCATACAAATATCTGCCCCGACACGGGAATCGAACCCGGGACCTCAAGCTTCGTAGTCAGGTTCTCTAACCACTAGGCCATCTAGTCGTCTAAAAAAATAAATTAAATAATTTAAGATAAATTATATAATTTTATCTTTTGTCAACAATTAGATAACAAAATAACCTAAACCAATCTATAGATTACACGATTAAAATAGTTCATTTCTTTATGATCATAGAGGTGCAGTAAAAAGTGTTTTTTGGAATTTTCCACGGGATAGAGATTGAGAGTTGACCTTGAATAAACTGAAACAATTAATTTGCTCATACGCGACCTTAAAATTCCTTAAAGGGCCTTAAGGTCATGGGTGACCAAAGTAATTGTTTCACTTCATTAATATGGACCTCCGCAAAGTAACGCCTGATTCGATAAATTATTAAAAAAAAAAAATATATTAGGCGACAATCTTACACAAATCGACCTAGTCCCAAACTAAGCAAAGCTTGTACTATGGGTACTAGACGACGATAAACATACTTATATAGATATATAAATACTTAAATACATAGAAAACATCCATAACTCAGGAACAAATATTCGTGCTCATCACACAAATAAATGCCCTTACCGGGATTTGAACCCAGGACCTTTTGCTTCGTAGGCAGGGTCACTACCAACTAGGCTAAAGCGGTCGTTAAACCATAAATTTTATTTGTGCGCGGACGAAGGCGCGAGAAAAAGATAGTATTAAATAAAATTGTCATCATCATCATCAGTTCAGCCGAAAGACGTCCACTGCTAAACATAGGCCTCCCCCAAGGCTCGCCAAACTGATCGGTCCTGCGCCATCCGCATCCAATGCGTTCCCGCTACCTTCACCAGGTCGTCGCTCCATCTTGTTGGACGAAGCATCTTGCGGAAGACGCAGTATAGGTAGGCCTCCAACAAGATGGAGCGACGACCAGCTGGCTTATTGTCTAACGCTTTTGACGCTTGTCTTCGCAATCACTATTTCTTTCTCTCAAACGGTATAAGATGATAACAGAAAGAGATGGTGAACGCGAAGGCAAGCGTCAGAAGCGTTAGACAATACGGCCTCTGGTGAAGGTGGCGGGAATAAAATTGTACGGTCACGTGCAAAAATATACATACGTTAACAAGGTGTCAAAAATATCTATGCAACTCTATGTCATTAACCATAAGGTTGATGTTTACATATTTTGACGCAATGACTGTATACATATTTATGCTTTCGCCTGTACCGGGTTGAAAACAAGCATTTGTTTTTTTTCCTTCATTATAAATCCCATACGTCTATTATTTTACAGCTAAGCTGAATATTTAAGGAATGCATAATTGAGATAAACCCTCGATACCACGTGTCGCTTGCGGCGCCTGGCCATGTCGTAGCGACTGCGACCAAGCGCGACCAGCAGCGTATCATCTATGTTCATTGCCCGCTTGAACAGCCTTCGCATGAGAGCTTATTAACAAAACACGCAATGTATTAGAAGATAACTCGACGCATCGCCGATCACGTATAGCCGTGGTCCGGCCATGAGGATGAGACTGCTATGCACTAATTGTCGAGACCTTACGATAACAAAACAACTCACATACGAGGACATTCTCAACATCTTTAAACCAACGGAACTGAGTTCAAAATCCTCTAACCTAACTGTAATCGTATTATGGATGCAGGACAAAGTTATCGAAGCTTATGTGCGGTTGCAATGGAGTTGTGTTCGTTGGAATATGAGTGAGTTTGCAATGTTTCTTAGATAAAACTCCAATTATTGGCTTTTTCTAGGCTTTCTGTTTCATAGTTTTTATGGCTTATTGATTTTCTCGCTTATTAATTAAACTTTCATCGGATATTGGTAAAAAAGCAGAAAAAGTATTGGCATTCCAGCCTATATAAATACGCTCAACTGCAGAGCACACTCTCAGAATGTAACTTGAGCTGTAATTTCCACGCAGGCCCAGTGCTGATTGGTAACTTTACATACACCATAGAGCTTCTTCTTAATTGTGTGCAGGTTTCTTAACGATGCCTTCCATCACCGTAAAACCCAAGGTAATTTTAAAATGTAATTTTGCTCATAAATTCCAAAAAATTCAGAGGTGCGAGCCTGGGTTCGAACCAACGACCCTCTGCATGAGAGGCCATAATTCAAACTACTAACTGAGCTCCACAACCACAAGACAAAAAGTATAGTCCTGCGGAAAAATGTAAAGAATGAACAGTTTAATAACCTTACTAGCTGATACCCGCTTCACCCCCGCTGAAGTAGATTAAAACGTGTTTTCCCGCGAGAATGAGATATTTTCCTGTGGTAAAAAGAAGCCTATGTCACTCTAGAGCCCTTCAATTGGCTAAGTAAAGTTTTTTGAAGAGGTGCTAATTATATTTTTTTTCGACAGTCGGCGTTCTGGAGATCGAAAAACTGCAGCTGTTTTATTTTTATCTCCTATTGTTTACTGGAAAAATTTTTTTGAGTGTTCGAGATGACATTTGTGAGATTTTATGGTTGACAAGCCGTTCGTGCTCAGAACTTAGTAGAAACAGAAAAAAAACCGAAGTGAACTGTTACTGCTGTCAATGTCAAATCGTTTGCGTTTCGTTTGCTTTGCGTTTTGGTGTGCTCAGTGTGATGTTTTGACTATTTTTATCGACCTTCGCATAAAACCTGGACTTTCAATTTTACCGCATTTCTCCACGACCTATGCACGATAATTGGATCACGATTGAATACTTTCGATCACTATTTTGGAACTGCTCTTGGACAACGCAAAGCAAACGAAACGCAAACGGTTAGATTTCATTTGACATTGACAGAAGCGACAGTTGAATTCGTTTTTTTTTCTATTTCTTCTTAGTACTGAGCACGAACCGCTTGTCAGCCATAAAATCTCACAAATGTCATCTCGAACACTTAAAAAAATATTTCTAATAAATAAAAGGAGTGAAAAATAAAACAGCTGCTGTTTCTTGGTGTTGAAGTCGACCACTGTCGAAAAAAAATATAATTAGCATCTCTTCAAAAAACTTTACTTAGCCAATTACGTACATACAAAAAATCACGGCTATCCATCGCTCAGTTTTGACGTGAAAGAAGCACAAACAAAGAAACAAATAAACATACTTTCATAATAATTTATTGAATCAGGCGTTACTTTGTGGAGGTCCATATTTGAACTGAAACAATTACTTTGCTCACCCGCGACCTTCCTCATTGTTTCAGCTTTCATATTTATAATGTTAAAAATAAGTATGGATTCCGCTACCCAAGATAATGCTGGCTAAACGTTTGTTTGTAAGTATAACATAGAACTTCTGTTTATCAAGTTGTTGATAATCTTTCTCCTGAGGCCAATTCTGCTGAGTTTTGTACTTTTACGCGCCACCAGAGCCCAATCAGGTATGGAATTGCCTCGTGAAACCGTACATTAACGCTGGCCATTATGATTACAACTTTATTAATGTCAAAAATTTTATATCTGAATGAATACGCAAAAAATACTTCCTTCGTCATTTTATTCCAAGATTTTGTTGAAAGCTGATAAAATACGAGTGTTTTTCTTACAATCTTTGTGGTTAGGGTGTATAGCTCTGCTCTTTTCGTGGTTCGGGGCCTGTTGTTTTATTTACTCTTGTTTTTTGCTCTTTCAGATTAATGAATACAACCAACTTAACTCTACTTGATGCTACTTGCGTAGACACACTAGCTCCGTCCCATTCCATGGAACAGCCAATCGTGATGGTGCACCAGCAGAGACGGCTAAAACCTAAAGGCAAACAAATATAGATCGAGTCATTCATGATGACGCATGCCGTGGTTCTTATTGCAATGTAAGCCCGTCAGGCCGTAAGCGTAGCGGGCGTAGGAGCGTAAGGCCGTGTTGCACGACAGGGTTTCTGTGGCTGATAAAAAAAATGGTCTCGCCGAAAGACCAGCGCTGGCTCCACCCCAGGAGTCCGCATTTATGCTGAGGCGGGACCTTTTTCACACATAGTTTAATGATTTACTTGTATTTTATTCTATTTTGCAATTTTATGTGTATTGTGTGTGGAATAAACTTTTTTCATTTCATTTTCATTTCATTTCATTTCATTTTGTTTCAATGTCACTAATGTCTAATTTTGACAAACGCCTCTTCGTGAATGATATGGCTTCGTGAAGGGCTGAAGATCGAGCTCAGTGGCTCAGTGGTGGTGGTGGTGGTGGAGGTGGTGATACTATGGGAGAGAACTATGCATGTCCAGCACTGTACTGAAACAGACTGATGATGATGATGAAGGGCCGACGACCTTTAAATAAAGCAAAAGTAAACTTAAACACACTTTATTTGCATCTCCTTTGTCTATTGTACTTATTCAACAAGTGTTCCAAAAAGCTTTCCCAAAAAGTGTATTCCACAGACCGCAGTCATATTTCTGCGAGAAGTAATTTAGAGGTCGACTGTATTTAATATTCGTCGCGACAATGAACCGCTTACCGCGACTGTTCACTTCGAGACAATGAACTTGATTGTACTCGGTTGATATTAAAGCTGCTGGAGTTACGACAATGTAATTCTGCTGGTGTCAGTTTATGCAGTGACCAGTTTTTGCCCGTGACTTCGGTCGAGCAGAAATAAATGAAAGTTGACCTACAAATGATGAAATCCGCGCAAGAACTAAAGTCACCGACATAGCTCGAAGAATCGCCAGACTCAAGTGGCAGTGGGCAGGGCACTTCGCTCGTAGAACTGATGGCCGATGGAGCAAAAAGGTTCTCGAGTGGCGTCCACGGACCGGTCGATGCAATATAAGTAGGCCTCCAACAACCGCCCTGGTTAAGGTTGCAGGATCGCGTTGGATGCGGATAGCAAGGGACCGGACTGTTTGGCTAGCCTTGGGGGAGGCCTATGTTCAGCAGTGTCCACTGTCCACTGTCTACGTCCGTCTTTTGGCTGAAATGATGATGATGATGACCCCAAAAACGGGAGCAGCACTCACGTCACATGGTAGGAGAGAAAAGGGGTAACCCAACACTCGACCTTAAAGTTAGCACCATAGAATACAGAATGATTTATTGAATCAGGCGTTACTTTGCGGAGGTCCATATCGATCTTTATCTTTGAGACTGAAACATTTATTTTGCTCACTGCGCCTGATAGCTAAATACGTTTATACAAGAAATAAGTTTTCATGTAGTTTCAAGACTATGCGACATGAAACAAAAGTACCTTTAATATTGTAGATAGGATATTTTGCTGAAAGGAGACCTTATTTTATTTTTAAAACTTAGTAAAACTGCATTCAAAGATTTTCTAAAAATTACTTGCTTCGTCCGGGAATCGAACCGACTGAAGTGTAGAAAAAAAACATCCTGTATTTTTATGATGGCAATCGAAAGAATAAACAATAAATAATAATTCCTCTTTAGCAATATAGTATCTCAAAACAAAGGAACAACGAAACGTACTTTATCTTTTTATTAATTCGTAAAGCAACATGATTCGCTTCGTCATCTCAAACATATTCTGGCAACACTAGTCCTAAATTATCTGTAGCAATACAAAGCAACTAAACAAATTAAACGCAGAGCGTCTCACAATACCTGTCGACGCGCCGCTTTCTATTGTGGTACTTGACAACGGGTGGCGAACTGTTCAAGCCACAAGCTCTTGTGGTGAACGAAACGTTGCGGTTTGTGAGCTTACGGTATATCGGGTATGCTTTTAGTTTAATGACAGATTAAACTTAAATGGAGTTATATTATTATGAGTGAGATCGGTGATGGTGGTGGTCAGATGTCACATGGTTTGTTGGGACAAACAAAAAAATCCAAGAGTGACGGACCAATGTTAAATTAGGAATTATCGCCAACTTCTCTGGTTATTCGATAATGTTCTCGGCCCAGCAGTTTAGCTCCGACCATTAGATCATCAATGATTCTCGCGGGCTTTGACTCCACTGAATCCAACGCGGCTTACTGGTGTTTCGTTGCTTGTGTTTTCTACTTTTTTTTTTAGTTAGCCTATTTTTGTGTTCCACTGCTGGGCAAAGGCCTCTCCTCTCTTGTTCCATTCCTGCTTATCAAAGACCAGCTTCCACCATCCCACATTATAGGCATCTAGGTCGTCCCTCCATCTCCTCTTCGGTCTGCCTCTATTACGGAATCTGTCACTAGGGGCCCATTCCGTGGCAATTTTGCACCAACGTTCTGGATTCATTCGACAGACATTATTATTGTTATTATTATTGCTACTTTTATTTGTCTAAAAAAATAATATTAACTCAAGTCCTCTAGTTAAAATTTTTAGTAATTTTAAAAAGATTGATTTCGATGTAAAACTAAATGAGTAGCTCTTTGATATAATCACAGACAGTTTTATGGTGGAGCAAGCGCGTTTTAGAGTGAAGACTCCGGCTAAGCAAAAAAAGTGTGTTTTGACCTTATACCTAATGTTCCGATGATATTTAGGGAGACATCCGGACCAGCCTGGAAGAGGGAAACGGATAACTTATCTTAATGGGAAAAAATCGGAAAAACGTTTTCCCAACGGCGGGCGAAAACGCGCTGAATAAGACGACGAAGAAGAATCGAGAGTTTTATAGTTGGTCCCGCGCTAACCGCTTCCAATTTGCGCCACAAAATCGTTTCCAACTTCCAACATAACTATCTACTTCGTTGACGACTGCTTTATATCATACTGTTTATTATGTCAAAGTAAATGAATGTTTCAATCTGGTATTGTACATGAGAACCATTATATTAAAGGGGCTTGGGTTTTAAGCGGTTTGCCAACGTCTTAAGTGATAAGATCTTTTTAGATGAGTTGCTGAGTTACGTTAATATTTCTCAAAAAAATGTACGTAGCAATAAAGTTGTAATGAAATAGTACTTAAACATAAACACCCGTTGAGGCGTTGACGATTATTTGCGATTTTCGATAAGTAGGTAGATAGGTAGGTCGATGGGGCCGGAAGGTTCTTCGAGTGGCGTCCGCGGACTGGAAGACGCAGTGTAGGTAGGCCTGCAACAAGATGGAGCGACGACCTGGTTAAGGTTGCAGGAACGCGTTGGATGCGGATAGCGCGGGCCGATCTGTTTGGCGAGCCTTGGGGAGGCCTATTTTCAGCAGCAGTGTACGTCTTTCGGCTGAAATGTGGAGGTAGGTATGTAACCCTAAAAATTAAAAATAAGGAATGAGAGTTCTACACTTTCTGCCAACAAACTGCTTTGCAGTTAGGCAGAGAATTTAGAGATAAGTATTTTTGTACTTCTTCTGTTTTTATTTGAGTAAATAAATAATTAAAAAAAACGATTTTATAAGTGATAGAACATTGATGGCTTGGAATAGAAAAAAAACCGGCCAAGTGCGATTCGGACTCGCGCACGAAGGGTTCAGTACCATTATCTATAAAAAAAAAACATGTTTGTAATTGTATTGGAGCACCCCTTAAATAATTGTTTTGTTTAAAATTAATAATTTATTTATAAAATGAATATATAACTAAATATTTTGTGTATATTTCAAGAGTCTACCTGTAGCCGTTATCAATATCGAGCAAAAACGACTAAAAAAATCACGTTTGTTGTATGGGAGCTCCCTTAAATATTTATTTTATTCTGTTTTTTAGTACTTCTTGTTATAGCGGCAACCAAAATACGTCATCTGTGAAAATTTCAACTGTCTAGCTATTACGGTTAATGAGATACAGCCTGGTGACAGATGGACGGAGAGACGGACCGACGGACAGCCGAGCCTCAGTATTAAGGTCCCGTTTTTACCCTTTGGGTACGGAACCCTAAACAGCAAATGTCACCGTAGGTACCCAAGCTATTTGAAAAGGACTATAGTTGGCATTCATAACTAACGAGCACCTACTAAATTGAATAAAGATATATCTTTGACTTGAAAGCGTTTTTGTCGATTTGTCAATTCCGAAGCTTAGTTTACTTACCATTAACAAACACGAACTGTCACACACACACTGTCAATAAGTCAGTTATCTGAAGTATCGAATTAAATCGATGCAGGGAACAGAGCGATAGCGCGCGAGTGATAAAGCCAACAAATCACGCTGAATTTCACAAGCTATTTCGCCTGACACTCGAAAAGCTGGCGGTTGTACGCAGTGGGTACAATTGACGCAGTACGATTACCCTACGTTGTTGAAATTCCGACCATTCGGACTACGCACGTTCCTTAATCTATCTTCTGTTTATGAAACAAGCTACGACACCAGTGAAGAGCTTCATGCAATCATAGAGACAATTTTACGGATCTAAATCAGTTGAACTAACCATAAATAGGTGTTATTTCCATGATAGTATCCAAAATAGAAATAACGTAAATTTTATTTTACAAAACGACCGGGTTCCATTCCTGAACTGAGTTATCATCATCCCAGCCTATATACGTCCCACTGCAGGGCACAGGCCTCCTCTCAGAATGAGAGGGCTTGGGCCGTAGTTCCCAAGTTGTAAATAAATGTTTTTTCTTACTTATCTTTCTTTTTCATATTCATATTCATATTCATATTCATATTCATATTCATATTCATATTCATATTCATATTCATATTCATATTCATATTCATATTCATATTCATATTCATTTATTAATAAAACTACAAATTTTACAAGTCAAATTATATTCAGTTTTTATTGTCCCCAAAATTGATGCCATGGTTCTTAAAACAGATCTTTTTACACGCTTTATATTATTATTAGCTTCACCTGTATGTATGTTTGTATGTTTGTATGTATGTTTGTATGTTTGTATGTTTGTTTGTAACCGACTCCTTAGGGCGCGATTTTGACCCACTTCCCGGTTTCCGATTGAGCTGAAATTTTGCACATATGTGTAAATTGGATGACAATGCAATATTATTGTAACATGGAGCTGATCTGATGATGGAGCTGGATGGTGGCCATAGGAACTATGTAATAAAACAACACAACCCCATCGAGTTTGGGCTCGTTTGATTCGTCTTGACGAGCACTTTGATCCCATATGGTAACCAGGGTCTGATGATGGAGCTGGAAGATGGCCAAAGGCACTCCACAACAAAACGACACAACCCCATCGAGTTTGGGCTCGTTTGATTCGTCTTGACGAGCTCTTTGATCCCATATGGTAACCAGGGTCTGATGATGGAGCTGGAAGATGGCCAAAGGCACTCCACAATAAAACGAAACAACCCCATCGAGTTTGGGCTCGTTTGATTCGTTTTGACGAGTACTTTGGTCCTAGATGGTAACAAGGGTCTGATGATGGAGCTGGAAGGGGGGTAGGTGGCGGGGTGGGGGGGAATGGGGTATGGGTTAAGGGGGTCGGGGGTTTAGAGGGTTGGGGGTTAGGGTGTGGCGGTTGGGGTTAGGGGATAGGGGGGGGTTTACGGGAAATAGGGTGGGGGTGTTGGGGGGTTCGGGGGTAAGTGATTTTGGGGGGTTGTGGGAAATGGGGAGGGGGTAAGAGGCCTAGATGGTAACAAGGGTTTGATGATGGAACTGGAAGGGGGGGGCGGTAGGTGGCGGGGTGGGGTGTGGGAGGGGTTTGGAGGAAGGAGAGGGGGGTAGGGAGGGGGGTTCCGGGGGTTTGGGCAGTTCGGTGTTACGGGGGTTGGGTTTAGGTGGTTCGGGGGTTTGTAAAATGAGGAGGGGGTAAGGGGGGCTTAGGAGATTGGGGGTAAGGGTGTGGGGTTTGGGGGGGTTTGGGGAAATGGGGTGGGGGATGTTGGGGGGTTGGGTTTAGGGGGTTTGGGGGTTGTAGGTGAGGGGGGTAAAGTTAGAAAGAAAAAAAATGCAACTAAAAAATATAAAATAAATAATAGTTTAAAAAAACTAAAAAACACGCTTTAAAAAATAAAAAAAAAATTTAATAAATTTCAATTCACTATTCTTATAGTGCAGTAAAAAATCTTAATAAGCAATTATTATATTGTTATATCCAGATCAAAATTTGTAAGCAATTCTAAATATTGATAAAATAAATAATAATAGTTTAAAATATTTTATTGCAAAAAAAGCGTGGGGTGCTTTTTAAGATGTTATCAAAATGATGATCCTTGACAATTGACACCATGCACCCCACGCTTTTTTTACAATAGAATATTTTAAACTATTATTATTTATTTTATCAATATTTAGAATTGCTTACAAATTTTGATCTGGATATAACAATATAATAATTGCTTATTAAGATTTTTTACTGCACTATAAGAATAGTGAATTGAAATTTATTAAAATTTATTTTTTATTTTTTAAAGCGTGTTTATTAGTTTTTTTAATTTTGTCTTATAGTTACAGATTTACCCATACTGACCGATCTCAATGTACAGTCTAGGAAACTGAATCGCGTAATGGGGTGGAACCTCTTCGAAGTCAATTTACCAATGATTTTTTGCCAGATGTAGGGAATATCAACATGACATTTGCAACAAAAGGTTTCCACCCTAGCAACTCAGTGTATTCGACTGTACGACCCTGTATTATAATGGTCTTCAATGAAGAGTCATACAATACAATACAATACAATACAATACAATACAATGACTCTTTATTGTACACCAGGAATAGTAAGCAATACAGAAAACAGGTACACAGAGAGTAAGTTACAAGGTAAGCAATAGGCGACCTTATCGCTTAAGAGCGATCTCTTCCAGGCAACCCTTTACCAGAAAGAAGGAAGGACTAGTTTACAGCAGGTGATGCTGAGTGGATCAGAAAATTAAAACGCAACAAAAAATAGTACATCTACTCATACATATATCGTACATATAATAAGTACACGTCTAAAGCAAATATAAGCATTGGGATAAACAGCCACATATAAATAAATAAACTATAACAAAGCTAATTATTACAAGAAGACAGATAGTACACCTTAAGCATTGATTTAAAGATTGACATCATGCGTCATTGTATTGTTCTGTATTGTATTCGTACTCATCATCATCATCCCAGCCTATATACCGTCCCACTGCAGGGCATAGGTCTCCTCTCAGAATGAGAGGGCTTGGACCGTAGTTCCCACGCGGGCCCAGTGTGGATTGGGAACTTTACACACACTAGACGTGTGCGCCGATCGGCGTGGCGCACACCGCCGCCGCCGGTCATTGCAATGGCGTGAAATCGGCGCAATACATTTACAACAACTTTAAGGTTCGGCCAACCCGCTGCTTACGTCACCAGATGTCTGTAGTTAGTTTTATTTTCATTATTAATTATTTTGCTTTATTAACACCGATCACGCCGATTACGCGCCGCCGCCATCGGCGCACTACTTTGAATTTCTTCGCAAGTATATGCAGGTTCACCGTAAAGCTCATGGTAAATTACAAATGTAAATTCGGAGATAAATTCGGAAAAACTCAGTGGTGCCAGCAGGAATTTGAACCCACCCTCTGCTTAGCACCCCTTTTCTGTTTGGCGAGCCTTGGGGGAGGCCTATGTTCAGCAGTGGACGTCATTCGGCTGAAATGATGATGATGATGATGACCCTCTGCTTGAGAGGCCATAGGTCTAACTACTAGGCCACCACGGCTTATTCGGCGACGGCCACCACGGCGGGGTATTCGTACTGTTTCAACGTAATACACTGTGCAGAGTACCACAAGTTGCCGGCGTAATGTACAAAGTTTGATACAAAAAGCGATGAGACATATCTAACTTGCCGCTTATTGTGTATCCGTACCAATTGAATACATCTCCAGTACTTCAGAGATTTGATACATACGTAATGCGTATTTGGGTTTATATTTACGACTAGTAAAGACTAGTAGAAACCCGCGGCTTTACTTGCGTTAAACTTTTATTGACGTGACAACGTAAACCGACACATTACACATTGATTTAACAATGTTATTTATTATGTGTACATTTGCTTTGCTTTACGCTCGCGGGTGAGCAAAGTAAATTGTTTCAGTTCATTAATATGGACCTCCGCAAAGTAACGCCTGATTCAATAAACCATTCGATATATTAACTTTTAATATTCAGATACGTGGCCACTGCAAAGGTTAGTCGAGGAAAAAAATCTTTCGGTGTATTAGCTTAATACGTTATCATAACCAAAACTGAAGATAAAAGATAAAGATAAAGATATTTCATTTGTTTAAACATGAGTACCAGTAAATACAGTTGGTCACATAAAACATTAAGTCCTTCATGCTTTGCCTTGCGGCGTACAAATTTTTTTTTATTGCATTGTGTGCTAATAAAACAAAATAAAATTCACAACACTTGAATCCACAAAAATCAAATAATATGTCAAAAGCAATTATATTAAAGTCTATTTCATAGAAAAATAAAAAAATAAAAAATGTCAAAAACATGCATTATTATATATCCTTACAATTATCATTTAAAAAATAATTAATAGAATATTATAATAACATTTCCCTACGAGCAATATGAATAATTTCCGCTTGAAAAAAAAAAAAAATAATAATAATAATTTCCGCTAAGGTCTCGCTTTGGCAAATAATGAACGTTCGTCTATTTTCGGAGCACCTTAATGATTTCTGTCACGAGACACTATAGCAATTATTACTCCTTGGTATTCTTTCTTGTTTTCTATTAGCTGTCACGACAGAGTCATTTGTGTTATAATTAGTATTTTATGGGTTTGGTTAGCCATGGAGAATGATTTCTTTTATTATTTTCCTTCCAGCAAGCCTTCCCCGGGATGCGGTCGTGTATAGTTACCATTATGTCTGGCGGTTGAATTTACATTCCAACATTTTATTAAATTCCAATAAAAATTCAGACTCGTAGTCATAGTGTATATTGCATGTTTTGGTCTAACGTGCGCACTCTGGGTCTTTTAATAGCCACAAATGTAAACTCAAGGTTTGTCAGCGAGGTATGGAGCGCAGCATTTTACGGGTTAAAAGGATTGATCGAATCCGGAACACCACATTGCGCTCTTAAACTAATATCACTGATGTTGAAAATCACCAAGCTTAAATGAGACTGGGGCGAGCGGATACACCCACAAAGATGGGCGCACTCAGCCACGTGGTGGGTACCGCAAGTACAGCTCGACGAGCTCCGACTGTATGGCAGGCCGAGGCGGAGATGGCGAGACGACCTGGATGCGGAACTGAAGGAGTGGACAAATATAGCTCTGGATAAGGAGATACGGAGGTCAAGAAGATAGGCCTTTGCCCAGCAGTGGGACCCAAATATAGGCTAAAAATCACAAAGCGACCTTCATTCACACCTGTTTAAACTGTCATAACTTTAGATTTTATTTTGGCTGAGATTTTTGTTTTGTTTCTGTGTTTTTGAGGTTTGATCTTAATTTTGTGGGAATATCGGAAAACAGTGGCCTATGTGATGGGGGCCTACAATACTGTCTATATAATAGTTTACATTATATAGACACCTGCTGGGCCGGGCACCCCACCGGCTGCCGGCAGTGGGATATAATATAAAGGCTGAAAGTACTGATACAGTCTAGAATGTCTGTATTTGAAATACTTGAATAGTCTCCTCATAATGTTAATAAAATCCTTCAGCAAGAAATTAATATAATTTTATTATTTACCAAGGATTAAACGACGAAAACTTTGTCAATATTTAGTTGGCGTATTTACGAAGTCAATTGTACCAAACTAAACATAATGATATCATAATTTTTATTAAATATTAAATAGGTATAGAAAAATTAATCCCTTTTTCACAAATGTTTACAAATAAGTCAGTTATTTATAAAGGTAGGTATATAGACCTAAGAAAGTAACTCAAAATGATATAATAGATAAACAAAAAATTTAATTCACCTTAAAGAAACTGTTTATTTACGACTATCCTAAACTTAAAGTAGTACCTACATTAAGAAACAAAAAAAAAAACACTGAAAAGGAGTTCCATTAGGTAAGGTTCCGAAGCTAGTGGCAGCGTTCCCCCTTTGAATAACTAAACGAATAAGGCTCTATAATGAAATAGGAAAGACGTTAGTCGACGTCACAGCATACTAGGGTTGCCATAAGTGTGGGGACTCAGACCGGGACATTTAAAGAAAAACTAGGAAAGGTAGAAAATAAGGAACTTTTATTACAGCAATAGGTAACATTGAAGGTTTAGCCCCTGCCTAAATACAAAACAACTGTCGGGTTTTCGGTTTGTTGTAGTCTGGTCAACATGAACCTTTTTGCATGAAATTTTTGTATAATCACCGAAAATTACGATCAACGTGTCATTCGATTCGGAACATTATGTGAAATGAACTAAAACAATTACTTTGCTCACCCGCGACCTTACAATAGTTACGTTTAACATTTGGTAGCATAGCATACGGTTGTGGTAACTCTGAAGATGAGCTCTGGTTGAGTTCGAAACGCGTCAGTGTAGCTTGGTGGTGGTGATGGTTGGGTTTGTGTGATTTGTGTGTGTTCGTACAGTGTGGAGGTGGGGGAACTGCATGAACGCACATTTCTTGCATAAACGTAACTATTGTAAGGTCGCGGGTGAGCAAAGTAATTGTTTCAGTTCATTAATATGGACCTCCTCAAAGTAACGCCTGATTCAATAAATTATGTGAAATTTTAAGGAAAGGTCCCAAAAGGGGCCGATGAAAATTGCAAAATTATAAACAATTTAATAAAATAAAAAGTAGGGGTTTGGTTTCTTTCAAATATCTCAGAAACTATCAAAGATATTTGAAATTTAAAAAAAGATCTAAAAAGGGCAGGAAATTTTCCAAAAAAAAAAGTACTCTCGGAACTGTATATCTAATATTTATAATTTTTACAGAGACCTGTAAATAGCGACTAAAACGGGTAGTCTAGCTTCGGCGCGCGATTCATCACTCGGATACAGTCAAAAAACATTTTAACATATTTTTATTTAACATATTAAATATGAATATTAAGAAATAAAAAAAATCGAGTACTATTAGGATACGTAAATAAATAATAATCCACCGGAAAAAAACTTTATCCCCATTTTTCCATTAGTTATGCATTTGTTAATTAACAACGTTTTCTGAATTTAATGTTAACATAAAAAAACCCGATAATTATTGAACTACAACCCTAGGATTTTTTTCACTTCGTGGAGTTATTCTTAAAAGGTACGAAAATAGATCGCCGTTGGAAAAATTCAAAAATGTTATTCTTCTACTTTTTTATTAAGATAAAAAATTAAAAAAAATTAAAACTGTATAAAGGTAATTGATATTTTTTTTTAATATCTCAAATGATTTGATTTCAAACGGTGGAACGTTATACATAAAAATAGTTTTTTTTTTTTAATTTTTTACTATCATTGTTTTTATAATTATTATAATCAAATGCATTGTTTATTAGATAGTAAAAAAAATTTTCTTAATCTTTTTGTTGATGTATGATATTATGGATTTTTTTTTTCTTTAAAATATTTATTTATTGCTCAAAAACGCATTTATTAATTAACAATCGTTTTTTATCGCTAAACCAACCTAAATAAACCATTCAATATCGCTAAATGAACCATTTTTTTTTCTAAAAATCTTAAATTGTATTGTTCTTAAAGTTTCAAATCTTATAATATACTCAATCGCACGTGGAAGCTAGACAACCCGCTTTAGTTGCTATTTTCAGGGCTCTGTAAAAATTATAAATATTAGAGATATTGTTCTGAGAGACAGGACTTATTTTTAGGAAATTTCCTGTTCTTTCAGATCTTTTTTTAAATTTCAAATATCTTTGATAGTTTCTGAGATATTGGAAAAAAATCAAACCCCGTCTTTTTTTATTAAATTGTTTACAACTTTTGCAATTTTTATTGGCCGCTTTTGAGACCTTTCCTTAAACTTTCAACATAATATTCCGAGTCGAATGACACCTTGATCGTAATTTTCGGTGACTATACAAAAATTTTATGCAAAATGGTACATATATTTCAAACTAAATACAAACTGAAATATAGATGCACAGAAAAAACCCCAGAAAAAAGACCAATGCTGGGAATCGAACCCAGGTCCTCAGCGTTCCGTGCTGCGTGCTTACCCCTACACCACCACTGGTCTAGAAGTTAGCGACGAATCTTTCCCATACATCGTACACTTCAGTCTGTTATAATCACATTTAGGCAGTGATAAAGCGCATCTATGTTATGCCCTCTACCGAGAGACTTCAACACTCCTTCGGAGCTACCCGCTCACCTGGACCAAGAGATGGCGCTACTAGGCCAACTTTTACAAGTTAAGTATGAAGTATCTTTTTCTATTTATTTTTTTTATTTAAAAAAAAATAAATAGAAAAAGATACTTCATACTTAACTTGTAAAATGGTACATGTTGACCAGACTATTGGCGCTTTTCGCTATATTAGTGAAAATGCACATTATCGGCTACGAGCGCAGTATGTAGCATGCGCTGCCGCTACCAAGTCCAAGTCCAAGTAAGTTGCTGTTTACCAAGTCCAGCCCTCTATTAAATAACTATGATTTTTAAACCGGGACAATTTGCTTATCGGCCGGGACGCCGGGACACCATGCTTTAAACCGGGACATGTCCCGGCGTACCGGGACGTATGGCAACCCTACAGCATACTGAAGAGCTGGCAGCTACCTCGGTTAAAGAATTATTAAAATTAGCTTAGCCGTTCAAAGGGGAGCTGAAAATTGGGTGTAGAATTGGGTTTCAATATTATTTTTCCTTGGTTCCTCGTAAAATAATGACAACAAATTCCATTCGTCATAAAACAACTCTTTATTAAACGTAAAACTACTTCTTTTAACAGAACTTTATTTATTTGTGTTCTTGCTATATTATTCTATCATAATTTTTATGTTTTCAGTAATTTTTTCAATAACACTATAACTACTGTTATTTCACTTTTGTCTTTCATTTTGATGCGAAAACTTATATACGATTCTATGCTGCCGCTACGTAGGGTTACTATTATAAAAAATACTGTCTTTTTCATACAATTTTGACACTGACTCAGCTATTGTGCTACCAAAAAGGCAAAGGCTCTTTACGACTCTAATACATGTATATTATGGATGACTACATATAATTACACCATGAATAAACAATTATGGAATCGCAACATTGAGCTTAGTTCAATGCGAAGGAATATAAAACTGTTTACAAAAACATCTAGATATTTTGAAACAAATGGGTAACATACAAAGTGAAGCCTCGTTTAGATGCTGCGTGCAATATCGTACAAGCTGCTGTACATTGTTATCGGTATTTAACTTGCGACTTATGAAAGTTGAGGTTTCATAATGTTGTAAACATTTTTTTGACCATTTCCAGGTATTGAGCTGAATTTTGTCATACGAAGGTCATAAGAGAATAATTTTGCTAGTGAAATTCTTGTGGTAGGGTCGGGATTGTCTCCGTCAGATAGAATGCTCCAACGATTAATGACACCATTTTGAAACAGTGCAGATATGAAGTTTGAATGAAGAAAATTAAATAAATGTCATCAAAAAAATATTCAACATGCATAATCTTCTCATACCTCACATGGCCGTTCTCTCAAAGTAAAGTATAATTTTAAACGGCGCAAAAAATATTGTGTGTTTAGATAGTGAGTGCTCCGTCACTCGTATAGTTGAGGTCAGAGATACCTAAATTCAGATTTTAGTGGATGTCTATTATTTAATCAAAATCTCGGAGCGATTTTCGTCTATCCGGAAACTATTCCACCAATGTAATTACGTTATTTTTTCTGATATCATAATCATCAATTCATGTTATTACAGCGCGAGGTAAGGGAATGTGCAACACTCGCACAAACTTGTGTAAAGATAAGATTGTGTGAAGTGATACAGTGTAATTTAATTAATGTTTGTATTGATATAATAAATAAATAAATAATAACAATTGCTTTTTATTATACAATCAAACATAGAAACGTAATATCAAATATAGTAACAAGTTTGACGACCGCTTTAGCCTAGTTGGTAGTGACCCTGCCTACGAAGCAAGAGGTCCTGGGTTCGAATCCCGGTAAGGGCATTTATTTGTGTGATGAGCACGAATATTTGTTCCTGAGTTATGGATGTTTTCTATGTATTTAAGTATTTATTTATCTATATAAGTATGTTTATCGTCGTCTAGTACCCATAGTACAAGCTTTGCTTAGTTTAGGGCTAGGTCAATTTGTGTAAGATTGTCCCCTAATATTTATTTATTTATTTTATTTTAAGTATAGCAACACTGGTGAATTTTGTGAATTCTGATGAATTATGGATATTCATTGGTGACGGCCTTGGCGACGGCCGACAAATGATTTTAAAACTTACTTGACGCTGGCAACATTGTCCTATGGCCATATAAAAAAACTAACTAAAGTAATCTATGGTTCCATCACATTGCTATCGATGATCAATCGATCCATATCATACATGTGAAACTAACTCTACCTGTTACCTCTTCTCGCTTAAACCTCTTAATCTGATTTAAATGAAATTTAGTATGAATTGAGACCCTGGGAAGAACGTAGGATACTTTTTATTTCAAAAAATGCATAATTCCCGCGGGACAACGATAGTCAAATTTTTCGCAGACGGAATCGAGGGCAAGCTTGACACTTATAATTTATAAAACTACTTAGCTACCAGTCCAGCAATGTACCGAAGCTATTTCGATATTTCCCACATCGCCTAAACGAGGCTTATGGCTAGTCAATATAATGTTCCGACAGAATCTTAAAACGTAGTCTAAAAAATATTAATTCTACATTCCCATAGAAACGGATTTAGGCCCGTGATATAACATATACTAACATCATTTTAACACTAACGAATAATTGACTATTTCATTATTTGACGCTTAAAATCTTTAGCTGGGCTCATAGCTGAAAGCTTTCAAGCGTATGCAGTTGTAATGTGGCTATTAGAGTGAAATAAACCTTAAACAATTACGTTGCATAATATTTTTGACACAACAATCCGGGAGCGTGCCATAATGCGCGGTCAATAACACTGAATCAAATACGGTGTGCCGCGCTGCCGGTGTGTCACCGTATATTTGATTCAGTGTTTAAGAAGCGCGCCCAGGGCGCGCTTCGTCGGCGCCCCGCGCTCCCGGTTTGTGGTGGCCTAAAAACCAGAGTAGATTCTCATATTTTTTTATGAAAAAATTGCTATCACGAGAATGACAAATGACAGTGCTCCTACAATTAATTAAAAAGAACAATAAAACGCTTGCTGCAAGACACGCTTTGATAAAAAATGAATTGTTGTTTAAAGCTTGAAGGTCACAGAAACAAAACATCGAGTTTCTCTTGAACTAAAGCGTCTCCTATAGCCACAATACAATAGTGAAAATATTTTAAAATGGTCGATCATACATCATACAAATACTAATACATCCTTATTAATTTTTACATTTGTTTTTAAAATAAAACAAGTACATATTTAAAATGATTATTATCATTACAATATTTTCCTCTTAGAAATATAAAGAGACAACAATACATAGTTAAAGTAATTTTATATACACAATCTAACGTTTTATTGTCAGTTCTGAACTTTACTATTGAATTAACTTACCCAAAACTAGTACCTAATATAATATTTACAATCGTTAATATCAGTTGTCCGGCTTTTAGAAAGCCCGTAACTATACATTTAAATACATTTTCTACACATTTTATTCTATACACTGAAAGCATTTTTATTCAGTAATTATAATAAGGTATTGTCTTATCATTAACAACAGTTGATTATGAATATTCATTAGGTTTGTTGTTGTGCGCGTGTTTAACGAGAGTCGTAAGTGGCAGGTTCGCGCGGTTACCCGACATACATGGACTAGGTGATATGAAAATCTCCTCGGAGTAGTCTCGTGAAGGTCTTCTTGAACTGCTGGTTGGCCAAAGCGTAGCAGAAAGGATTGATTGGACTGTTCGCGTAACACAAAAAATACGTGAACATGTACAAATGCTTGTTGATGCAAGGCGGGTCCGTGCAAAAGCCTTCCACTAATGCCAAAATATGGTAAGGCGTCCAACATACCACAAACGCCCCCAAGATAAACGATATTGTCCTAAACGCTTTCCTCGCCCTGTTTTCAGACTTCGACTTCTGTCGGCCGATACTTGGGAATAGGCCGTCGCGTTTCGAACGTTTAACTTTTAATTTCTTTCCGATGTTTTTAACAAAGTCTTTTCTTGAGTCACCACGGACTGACCCAGTTACTGCAGGACTTGAAACTTCGCTGTTGTCAACAGCTGGACTTATAACTGGGTTTAGTTTTAAGGGGGACATTACTTCCGGCCGTTTTGGTGACTGGGGTTCATTATTATTGGAAGACGTTGACACTAAGGTGATTACAGGTTTGGGACGCTCTCCGGTCGTCAAACTGACTTCTGTGTTCACTTTTATAGGAGGAGGCGGTGTAAAACCGGATTTAGTTGTTGGTACTTTGGCTTCAGCTGTAGCTCTAATGAGTGCTGCTTGTAAAAGCGATGTATTTGTTACATTGGTTGAATTATTCAAAGTCGGCGGGGATGACGGCTCGGTAGTTGTTGGGAATGTAACAGAAGACGGAGGACTTTCATTTGTCGGAGTAGGCACTATGACGGAACTTTCATCCATAAATCTCAAATCAGCGCCATCCATTCCTACTAAAACATCGTACGTATTCCCGTCCTTGACCACTCTAACAGTTCTAGCTCGAGATGACTCAGAATAAGACGGCGGGCTCTCAGACACAGTGGGACTGCACCGAAACTCTGTTGGTGGGGGTATTATTCTTTGAGCAATTGTTGTCGATACTTCTCGTTGATCGGACGGCGTGGCGATACCTGAAGATGTTGGTGACATAATACTTGAATTTGACGGAGGTGCTTGCACTAAAAATGGACCGGAGTGAGATATGTCTAGGTTGTCTGTATCCAGTAGACTCTTCTCTGATATCTGTGACAGCGAAGATTTAGGTTTGTCAAGATCGTGCTTCATTACCGGAGACTGTTTTAAATCAGTCTTTATGAGCATACCGCCGTTCATTCGCATATTATTTAGCAACTGTAGCGCACCAGTTTGCATCACTAGGTTTACAACTGAAGGTCGTTTCTTAACGTTTGTTTGCGTAGTACTTTCATCATCTGAATCAAATGCAGGGCTGCTTGATCTCTCGGCTTCTACTTGATCTTCTTTTTTCTCTCCATCAGATTCAGCCGTCGTTGAAGTTGCAGTGACTGTGGCACTGCTTTTATGAGCTGAAGACTTTTGACTAGAATTTGAGTCCGTCGAGCCACCTAAAGTTAATAACGGGGCTGCTAGAGATCCTTTGGACGTGGAATCCTTTCTTATTGATTCTGTAACTTTCATTTGGTCTTCACTTGATATGGTAGCCTTAGACAGAGCTGCCATGCCTGCAGCGCGTCCAGCCATTCCTGACATAACACCTGCGCTTAAAGCGACCATAGACTGCATTTTTCTTTGCTTAGCTTCACTTTTCTTTTGCATATCATAGGCTGTTTTAAATATGCCAGCATATAATACGATTAAAACAATCAACGTTGTCCAGTAGTATCCGATGATTAAAGCTGTATTAAAAATGGGATCTTTAAGAAATTGTACAGCGCATTCTCCTTCTTGTAGATCTCTGTAGCCAATAAAGTGTTCCCAACCAAATATAGTTGTGAAAAACAACAATGCTGGTATGATCCAGGTCACTGTGACCATCCAGATAACACGGTTTTTCGTCCGCCACGCTCTGTACCTGGCTGCTATTTTGACGCTGCAAAATCTGTCGACTGTTATAAGCAGCACGGTATATTGAGACACTAGGCAAACTGTGTAATCTACGGAAAGCCAGAGATCGCACAATAGTGGACCAAGATGCCAATATCCTTTTAAAACGTAATCTGTGTAAAAAGGCATCGATATGGTACCTGTGAACAATAGAGACGAGGTTCGTGAATCATTAGACAGGCGATGGAGCTAACTAAATCTTAAACGATGTATTAATTTAGGATTTGCTATTGCATTTTCCCTCATAAGATTCAACATTCTACGATTGACCATGACTTACATGACGTAACCTTGAACATTTTATTTATCTTTCTTGACTGGATTTACTGTTTATAAATAGGAAATAATAATTACCTATTAGCAGATCAGTGGCAGCGAGAGAAGCGATGAAGTAGTTGCTGGGCTGCCGAATGGTTCTGTCCACGAGGAAGGCCATGAGCACCAGAACGTTCCCACTGACTGTCAACAGGATGACCAGGAGAAGGCAAGTCGCGAAGATGATGGCCAGCCACAGCGGGAATGGGGGCAGCACCGGTTGCTGTAACAAAGAAAACAGATAAGTCTAATTCTTTCAATTCAACATAAACGAGATTCAGAAAATAACAAAATTAATCTGTTTATCGACATTTTTTGGCGTAGTGGTTTGACCAATCGCCTCTCAAGCAGAGGGTAGTGAGTTTGAGCGCGAGCTCGCACATCTTAGTATTTCAAAAAAGTCAAATATTTCTCTCTTGTAGCTTAATAGAGAAATATTTCTCTAGACAGGTGTTATCGTGACATCGTGAGTAACACACACCTGGTAGGAATTTAATAGTGTGCTGTAAAGTTCCCATTCCGCACTGGGCTCGCGTGACAACTACGGGCCAGGTCTGCTTAATCTGAGAGGAGGCCCTGCCTTGCAGTGAGATGTATACATAATAGGCTAATAATAGGATAATGTTGTTCATTCTGGCACATGCAAACCATTTATATGCGTATTGCGGTTGTCAGAATTATTTACTTAGTATGGATTTCGACGGTTTGCAAATGCATGTGAACCTGTGTACGCAACCGGCGGCTTTGCGTCTGTGTCAGTCAGTTTTGCGTACGACGTCTTTTAATCCTCATATTCCGCTGCTTGGCTCACCCAGGCCTTCTAATCAGAAAAATTATCCTGCCGTATACGAGTAATTAAAGAGTGCCAACCACCACTTAAACAGGTATCAATCAGTATAATGCTGCGGCAAAACATAGACCTCATTTTATGTTACCATTTATTATACAAAAATTGAAGCAATTACGTTAAAACCAAATGCTGTGTCGCTAAACCACAAAATTAATTTTGTTATGAAATGCTTTTATTCGAGCGTTACAACCGTCTCATTTATCTAGTTATATTTTTTAAGAAATGGCTGTAGATTTTGATAGGGATTTTGGTTATATATCAACACTGTATCAGAATCTAGTGCCATTTCATAAAAAATGTGACCAGATAAAGATAAATGAGCGGTTGCGGTGGTTAACACGATCGAATCAAGGCTCAAAATGTGCAAATGATCTTGTCATTCAATATACCGCAATGTCTCAAGTCATAAGTCTTTAACCAGTGTGTGTTGCCAGTGATAACTTAGGGCACTGAGACGTGGCCGCTAACGATGGGCCTCATAAGAAAGCTCAAAGTCACTCAGAGGGCGATGGAGAGGGCTATGCTCGGAGTTTCTCTGCGGGATCTCATTAGAAATGATGAAATCCGCGCAAGAACTAAAGTCACGGACATAGCTCGAAGAATCGCCATACTCAAGTGGCAGTGAGCAGGGCACATCGCTCATAGAACTGATGGCCGATGGGGCAATAAAGGTTTTCGAGTAGCGTCTTGCGGCGACGACCTGGTTAAGGATGCGGGATCGTGTTGGATGCGGATGGATCTGTTTGGCTAGCCTTGAGGGAGGCCTACGTTCAGCAGTGGACGTCTTTCGGCAGAAATGATGGTGATGACGAGTACTCTGTGAAAATTACAAGTCTCTATTCTGTAACGGTTTAAAAGAAACCTTTGTAAAAGACGGACGGAGAAATAGCGGAGCCTTACTTAGGTAATGATTCTTACCAGGCCGTTGGTATTGAAGTCCATGGTCTTATTGAAGAAGTAAACGTCGGTGTAGTTGGACCCGTTGAGGAGGTAGGTGCCTTGGCATTCGGAGAAGCCGTCCGTCAGGAGGCACATGCTTTGCTTCAGTTTTAGTTGTTTCCTGGTAAAGAAAGCACGATTGGCATCATCATCTTGTCGTCTATTTTAAGAATCATAAAATTAATCTACTGCAAAGCGCAGTCCTCGTCTCAGAATGAGAGGGCTTGGGCCATAGTTCCCACGCTGGCCCAGCGCGGATTGGGAACTTCATATACAACACTGAATTGCTTCGCAGGTGCACAGCTTTCCTCACGATGTTTTCCTTCACTGTAAAGCTCAAGGTAAATTTCTAATATATTTTCGCACGTAAATTACGATAATTTTTGGAATTTATCTGGGAAATTACATTTGAAAACCATGAGCTTTACTGTGGAGAAAAACAACGTAAACTTGCACACACCTGCCAAGAAATTCAACGGTGTGTGATCCCAATACACACTAGGCTCGAGTGGGAACTACACCCCAGGCCTTCTCAATTTAAAGGGAGACATGTGCCTTGCAGTGGAACGATCATAAACTGAGATGATGATGATGATGATGATGATGATGATGATGATGATGATGATGAATGTATTAGAACGGTTCGTGTTAGTGGTTATTTAAACAAGAAATAAAGTTTAGTGTGCTAGTTATCTAATGCTGTTACGTAAGAAACATAATACGTAAAACATTTATTTCGAATCCTCTGGTTCAGACCGAGCTGGATATAGACACGTTGTCCCAAGGCAGAAATAGGTGTCACGCCAAGAAGTTACAGTTCTATTGTCGTATCCTACCCTATTTATATGTATATGAGAAAGTATATGGAGATGTTTGTAATAACGACTGAATGAATTTGTATGAAACTTGGCTTACATATAAATATATAAAAGTTTTATTATATTTTAACTTAACCTTGTGAGGCTCAACGTCCTATTCTTAGGACTGCAAAATATAGTAAATGTTAAATTTCATCAAATAGCATCCCAAAATAAGGACACCCACTAATTTGCAATTACAATCGTGTCTAAAATATAATAAAAGATAACTTTAATGATTTTCATACTTAATACAAACTGAAACATGGATGCACAGAAAAACCCAGAAAAGAAATACCAGCGCTGGAAATCGAACCTAGGTCCTCAGCATTCCGTGCTGCGTGCTAAACCCCTACACCACCACTGGTCGGGATTTAGACACAAATTTTTCCTATGCATCACACATCTCAGCTTGCTTAATCGCTTATTGCAGCGATCTAGCGACATCTATGTTAATGTCCTCATCGAGGAACATTAACATTCCTTCGGAACTATCCGCTCACCCGGACCAAGAGATGTCGCTCTTCAGCAATCTTTATCAAGAGTGTTTTTTTGGAGTTTTTCTGTATTTTTTATTTTTCAACCCTTTTACTTTTACTTTTACGGTAAGTCCTGGGCTACCAGTACAATAAAATCTCAGTAATATTTCAGAAAATGGTTACGTATCAAAATATATAAAATTAAAAAACCTAACGTAAAATAACCTACGTTCAAAATACCTAAAATCTAAATACCTAATGATTTTTTCACTTATATTCAAAATACCGAAAGCTTAAAATGCCTACGTATTACAATGTCTAAAATTAAAAAAAACCTAACGTAAAATAACCTACGCTCAAAATACCTAATGATTTTTTCACTTATATTCAAAATACCGAAAGCTTTCGTATATCCTAACCGGTATCTCGCTGGCAGCGAGCGAGCGAAGCGAGCGAGCAAGACTTTTTAAGGCAGAAGCGACTCGGATAGGTTAGGTTCAGAAGGCTAAGGCGGGAGCGAAGCGTAGCATAGCTCCCGCCTTAGCCTTCGTTGTTAGGTATTTTTTTTGTAACAGCACAGAAAATGTTTATTTCCATAGGTATTATTGTCTTTAACATTATGAAATGTACCTAAATGTAAATCATATACCAAATTTTATCAAACAAATTAGATTTTCACGTGATAATAAAAAAAATAACTAACACTTTAACTTAACTTTGAACCTAACCATTCCGAGTCGCTTCCGCCCTGAACCGTCTTGCTCGCTCGCTTCGCTCGCTCGCCAAAAATTAAGCGATGTTCGTTTCATTTAGGTATTTTGACCATTTGGTATTTCAAATGTTGGTGTATCAAACTTAGGTGTCATAGCTGTTGATATTTTAAACATTAGACATTTACTCCATTAGGTATTTTAAACTTAGGTAATTCGTAGGTAGGTGTTAGTTGCTTAGGTATTTAAAATCATTAGGTATTTAGATTTTAGGTATTTTGAACGTAGGTTATTTTACGTTAGGTTTTTTAATTTTAGATACTTTGAAACGTAACCATTTTTTATTTTTCAGCCCTTTTACTTTTACTTTTACGGTAAGTCCTGGGCTACCAGTACAATAAAATATCAGTAATATTTCAGAAAATATGTGTAACTTAACGTTTGTCATTTAAACTGATATACAAACCATTGCGTAATAAAACTGGTGCCGATCGTATATATCGGTGTGGAGCGGTTCACGTCGAGGCTCTCAGTCGAGTTCATTATAAACGAAGGCTGTGCTTATTGTCTGTTGGTGCGGCCGGACTCGGAACCCCGGTATCTGCAACAAAAGGAACATCAACATCATCAACAGCTGGAAGTTATAAAAAAACCGGCTAAGTGCGAGTCAGACTCGCACACCGAGGGTTCCATACAAATTTTTGGGTATGTCAAAATATACGTCGTAAAACAGCCATAACTATAATAATCCAGTGTTATTAGAACCCTGCTTCTAAGTTAAATGTATGCATTGTGAGATCATTTTATATTGGTTATTGATACCCCCGTAATATTTAATATAATTGTATATATTTACTATTTTTTGTTGTACCAACTACAGTAATACATAATCGGTGAAAATTTCAGGAGTCTAGTTAACGCCATTATAAGAGGATCGAGTTAAAAACGTTGAAAAAATAAATAAATACGTTTAATGTATGACGACCCCCTTTAATTTTTAGTATTTTCTTGTTATAGCTGCAACTGAAAATACATCATCTGTGAAATTTCAACTGTCTGACTATCACAGTAGGCTGTAGCCTGGTGACAGACGGACATACAGACAGACGGACGGACAGCCGAGTCTGGGAGCGAGATCCCTAAAAGCATACAACCAAATTCACAACCTCCTCTTTTTGAAGTTGGTTAACCTTTAAGTCGCTACTGGCAATTATTAATACATAATAATATATTTGCTGTCAAACAAGCCGATTCAAATTAGCAACATTTACGGTCCAAAATCGAATGTCTTGAAAGAGTTGTCAAATGGTTAAGGGTTAAAAATCGGCTAAGTGAATGTCCGGGCACACGCAATGTTGAGTTCCGTACTAGAATGCGAAAAATATAGAATGCTAGCTGTTCATTAATTACACTCGGCGTCACGGAAATCGCACATCTACGGATTTTGCTTTCAAGCGAATATAACTCTTATCTTTATAACTTTCATTGTTTTTTACCGATTTTGCGTTGTTATTAAATGGAGGATTAAATTACCTTTCATATGAATCCACACACCCATACTTTACCTTTAAGAATGTATACGGTTTATAACGACTTGACACAGAAATCCGTGGGTGTGCGATTTCCGTGACGCCGAGTGTAATTCAATAGCTTTAGATGAAGAATAAAGCTCAAGGTAAATTTCAAATGTACCTAATTTCGCACATAAATTCTGAAAAACGCAGAGGTGCGAGCTGGGATTTGAACCCACGACCCTCTGCTTGAGAGGCCATAGGTCAAACCGCTAGGCCACTACGGCATACAAGCCTTTGCTAGTACATATCCAAAGATTATTACTAGCGTTTGTCAATACTCAATACACATTTTTTTTACAAGTTAAGTATGAAGTATCTTTTTCTATTTATTTTTTTTATTTTCTTCAACTTCATTTTTTTTTATTACTTTTACGGTCATCCCGTGAAACCATATATTTCAAACTAAATACAAACTGAAACATAGATGCACAGAAAAAACCCCAGAAAAAAGACCAATGCTGGGAATCGAACCCAGGTCCTCAGCGTTCCGTGCTGCGTGCTTACCCCTACACCATCACTGGTCTAGAAGTTAGCGACGAATCTTTCCCATACATCGTACACTTCAGTCTGTTATAATCACATTTAGGCAGTGATAAAGCGCATCTATGTTATGCCCTCTACCGAGAGACTTCAACACTCCTTCGGAGCTACCCGCTCACCTGGACCAAGAGATGAGAGAAACTTTTACAAGTTAAGTATGAAGTATCTTTTTCTATTTATTTAAATAAATAGAAAAAGATACTTCATACTTAACTTGTAAAAGTTGGCCTAGTAGCGCCATTTATTTAAATAAATAGAAAAAGATACTTCATACTTAACTTGTAAAAGTTGGCCTAGTAGCGCCATCTCTTGGTCCAGGTGAGCGGGTAGCTCCGAAGGAGTGTTGAAGTCTCTCGGTAGAGGGCATAACATAGATGCGCTTTATCACTGCCTAAATGTGATTATAATAGACTGAAGTGTACGATGTATGGGAAAGATTCGTCGCTAACTTCTAGACCAGTGATGGTGTAGGGGTAAGCACGCAGCACGGAACGCTGAGGACCTGGGTTCGATTCCCAGCATTGGTCTTTTTTCTGGGGTTTTTTCTGTGCATCTATGTTTCAGTTTGTATTTAGTTTTAAATACATTTTTTTTAAACTTAAATATAAGTACTTTACATGAGTTTTTCCCCATTTCACAAAATGATATAATAAAATAACATCATCGCTTTGGTCTGAGCAGTTTGCAGCTTTCATTAACGAACTTGGTTGAGATTAATCAGATATTAATCTCATTACTGTTGGCAAAGTTTAATCGAAATCTGATAAAACATTTACCTGTTGTGTTTAAGATTCTCCTTTTATTAGCTGAACTAATCCTATTATATGTTTAGATGAACTTCATTTATATCGATGATTATATTCTATAGATGAAGAAGCTTTTAATGAAAAACATATAAAGCGGTTTGTTACCAAGTTTTATTAGTAACCAGACACTTAAATGAATATCTTATAAAAAGTTAAATATAATATGAGCTTTTACGTTGAAGAAAAACATCGAAACCTGCACACAAAATTCAGACTAAGTGTTTTCGCTCTTCTTTCATCAACCGTACAGCTATACCTAAGGAGTGTAATTCTCTACCTGCGACCGTGTTCCCTGAACACTACAATCTGGCCTTTGTCAAGTCTAGTGTAAATGAGCATTTACTTCGCTTTCCATCAGGCGTGATTGTGGTCAAACGCAAGCCTATTTTGTATAAAAAAAAATACACGAATGTATGTTCCGCAGTGGCATACAAAACTTACACTAAATTATCCATTATCCATAATTTAACATAGTTTAATATAATTTAGGTGAACCCGTTTCCACCAGTGCTGTGCTATGTGGACCAATGAATATGATTGGAGGATATCAAACGCATCCAAAAAAAAACCGTGGTGGCCTAGCGGTTTGACCTATGGCCTCACAAGCAGAGGGTCGTGAGTTCAAATCCCGGCTCGCACCTGAGTTTTTCGGAATTTATGTGCGAAATCACATTTGAAATTTACCATGATGAGCTTTACGGTGAAGGATAACATCGTGAGGAAACCTGCATACACCTGCGAAGAAATTCAATGGTGTGTGTGAAGTTCCCGATCCGCACTGGGCCCGCGTGGGAACTACAGCGCAAGCCCTCTCATTCTGAGAGGAGCCCTGTGGCCAGTGGGACGTATATAGGCTGGGATGATGATGATGACGGAGGATATCAAACGCATCCATAGCAACAAGCACATCTCTGAGGCGCTACCACGAAATCCGAAAATCGAAGTTCGCATCGCATTATCCCTCTCACTCTCGTGTCAAATCATATTAGCGTGAGCGGGACGGCACGAAACGAAGTTCGAATTATGCACTTCGTGGTAGGGCCTCTGTTGGAATGACACCACCCCCTCCCCCCGTCACCATACCCCGTTCACTCACCGTGCTAGATAAGGCAGCGGACAGACGGATGGCGGCCGCCGCCCGCTCCCCGGCCCGGAAGCATCGTGTGATCGCGGCTTATATCATCTGCGGAGGAAATGGGGAGATAACAACATAAATTCACAAAGTGAAGACAACGGGGGTGATATGCATGACAACAATTTAAGTGATTTTCACTTATGAAATGAAATGAAATGAAATGAAATTAAATGAAATGAAATACAATTAAATAGTTTATTTTGCTTTAGACATGGTAAAATCGGTCTTAAAAAATAGTGCTAATGAGCTGTGACATATCTAACCAGTTACAATGACATGCAAAAAAAAAAAATCTTATTTTCTAGAATTGGTTTTTCTTTTAAATATTAAAATACATTTAAAAATGTTATTCAAGGATTAAATACTGATTATTAATAAATTGTATGAGGTCTAATATATTTTATATAATGTCAGATAGCAATACAAGTCAAATTACAAAAATTAAAATTATAAAAAACTAAGTTAAATAAAATAATAAAATAATGAATAAATTGTAAAATTGTAATTAAACATTAGAGATAAATATTAATTTCTGCATAACAATATGATAATTTACATGTTATTATCTATTTTAAGAATTCTTTGATATAATAAAATGCTTTATCCTTCAGCCATTGATATAATTTAGATCTAAATCTACTCTGCGGTAACTCTGCTATGTCCTTAGGTAGCCTATTAAATATACGAATTGCCATTGGGAAACAATTTCTGCGATATAAGTGCGTTTTAGTTTTAGGGTAGATTAATTTTTTTTTATTAGCATATGAAAGAAATGAACAATTTCATTTCACATACATGAACTGAAACAATTGGGAATGTCTAAAAAAAATTACCAGTGGTTTTTATATTTTTTTTGTATAGAAAAGTCAATTATAAGAAACTAATTTCAATATTTTGTCACTTCGTTCACTACTTTTCTCAAAATTAATTATTGCAACTATTTTGGTGGATGACGTCAGATTGTAATTGAGGGCTCCCACACTGCCAAATTTCTAAATCTATCTAAATGCGTACGATAAGGCAACCCCTTTAATTATTTTTTGCGTGGTGTCTAGACTGTAACTAGTGTCACTTTACTGGCGCTGTCAAAGTGCTAGATGTCAGGCAGTGGGTCCAAATCAAACTCCGTAGTTATAATCCACGCGTAAATTTGTGAAGAATTCTAACCACACAGAATAAAGTACGACTTGGACCGGTCACGCAATTTACACCAAAGTCAAATGAAGGTCATTGCTTATTTGTTATGTAATAAATTCATTATATAATATTAAAATTAAATAACTACAGAAAACGAGTTAAAAACCATTTATCTCGAAATGGTTTTCGATTTACTATACATTGCAAAAAAATAGACATCCCCAATTACTTTGCTCACCTGCCACCTTACGATAGCTACGTTTATGTAAAAAAATGCGTGTTCATGCAGTTCCTCCACCTCCACAAATCACACAAAACCCAACTATCACCACCCTACATTTACATTTGGTAGCACAGTGAACGGTAGCGGTACTCTGAAGATGAGCTCTGTTTGAGTTCGAAACACGTCAGTATAGTTTGGTGGTGTGGAGGTGGAGGAATTGCATGTGCACGCATTTTTTACATAAACGTAGCTATCGTAAGGTCGTGGGTGAGCAAAGTAATTGTTTCAGTTCATTAATATGGACCTCCGCAAAGTAACGCCTGATTCAATAAATTCAATGTGTAATACGTGTGAAGTAGGTTCCGTAGCTTTCAACATTTTTATAGAATAGTAGACAAATTTTACTATTTAGGTATTAATAACTATCAATACCTATAGTATGAAATTTACAATGACTTTTACGAATACATCGTGGGCAAATCTGCACACAGCTGCAACGAAACTCAATGGTTGTGTGAAGTTCCCAATCCACCCTTGGCCTAAATGAACAATTCGGCCTAAGCCCTCTAATTCTGAGAGGAGTGCTGTGTATTGCAGTAGGAGCGTCAATATTCAGCGTCTCTACGTTTTTTCTCATTACCATTTCAGCAAATATTATTAAAAAGAATGATGCTTAGGGTTAAATACAATACAAATATTCTTTATTGATCACCAAAAGCAGTACAGTGAAATTACACAAAAAAAAAACAGAAAAAAATTCGTGCTACTCGTCCTTCGGTTGTGATAATAATCTAATAATCATTGGATGGTAATGAGGTTTAACCGAGTGGTCGAATATTCACGCAGGGCATACAAAACCTAGAATGATGATGATGATGATGTGTGCGCGTTTGGCAGCCGCCGTGACGTGCGACTGTAAGAAGAAGAGCTACGAATTAGCCCGAAACATGTCAAGTTAAACTTGTTTTAAGACGTGAGTGATCCGTTTATTTTCACCATGAATGACGATGATGATGACCTATATGTAAAAAAATCAGCATCACGATAAACTATTACCTACTTAACTTACATTCAGTGATAATATTTCTTACTAAATAGGTACAAACTAAAATATGGATGCATAGAAAAACCCGCAGAAAAAAGACCAGCGCTGAAATTTTTTGAAAATTTGTGTCTAAACTCCTGACCAGTGGTGGTGTAGGGGAATGACACGCGGCACGAAATGCTGAGGACATGGGTTTGATTCCCAGCGCTGGTATTTTTTCTGAGTTTTATTCTATTTAGTATGAAATATATGGATTTCACGGGATGACCGTAAAACTAAAAAAAAAAATGCTTGCAATGGCGGTTAAATTACAATCTTAGTTTAGAAATATATTTTACAAAACTTACTTAAAAACTGCTCAACTGATTAAGTTGAAAATAATTTTCCTAGAAAGTTTTTATAAAGTTTAACTTGATTTTTTTCATATTTTTTAGACTTGCGGTTAAAAGTTAGAGGGGGGACACAATATTTTGAAGTTTCGGAGTGAATATCTCCGAAAATATTCACTATATCAAAAATGGTTTTAGCAAACCCCTATTTATTTTCAAATACCTATCCAATGATACCCCACACTATAGGATTAGTCGAGAAAAAAAAATCACCCCCACTTTACGTCTATGGGAGGTACCCTAAAAAAATTGTTTTAATTTTTTTTATGTAATCACTTTGTCGGCGTGACTGATATGTATATATGCATGCCAAATTACAGCTTTCTAGTACTAACAGTCTCTGAGCTTAGCCGCGGACGGACAGACGGACAGACATGGCGAAACTATAAGGGTTCCTAGTTGACTACGGAACCCTAAAAAATGAAGTTGAAAAATTTAAAATACGACGACGTACTTTGGTGAATCGATATTTTGAGAGCGTGCATTGAGCGTTGTACCTTACTGTAGGTTAGGTTTGTCAGGTTAGGGGCTTGATTATTGATTAGTTTTTCTCCGCGGCTTAAATAGTGCTGAACTGCTGGATTATTTTTCACTAAGTACTTAGTTATTTTCTCTTTTTTCTTTTTTGTGTATCCGAGGGGACTCTGTGTGGGCATACTGCCTTATTGTTACACTGTAATTGTCGGCGAGAATTTGCTTGCTGTATTTACTGTAATGTTTAAGATGTATATATTATAAGCTGTTGGTTCTCCATAAATAAATAAATAAATAAATAAATAAAATACAAAGAGATGCTTCATAGTAAACTTGTTACATTCAGAGCTACAAACTACACAAAACGTTAAACTTGTAGCATCCTCATCAGATTTCCACAATCTTTCGGGCAACTCCACTTTCACCGAAACTATCCGAGTTATCTATCTTACTAATAGTTTCAACAACTTTGCCCAAATTACAAGTTCTGACTAACAAACTCTCGTTAAGATACATCGTTTCGCTTAGCAGGCAAACAATTCTAAATGCCACTCATTCTTCGACATAGTTTATATACCTTCATTTTGTGCACTGAGACGACTGGCTGGCGCAACAAAACATAACTGTTTTTCGTTTAACCTCTTACGTAACGTAACCTCTAACCCCCCCCCCCTCTAACGTATTTTATAGGGAATAAATCAATTGAAAGAATAACTACCGAATAAATACTTAATATTATGAATGCAAAAGTGTGTCTGTCTGTTACCTCTACGCTTACACCGTTGAACCCATTTAGTTAAAAATTTGTACGGGGATAGTTTAGTTAGACGCTAGAAACGATATTAAAATTCTAAGCAGGTGTGTGCAAATCTTCAGAATGTTAACTTTTACCTCAATAAAGAAAGAAAGAAAGAAGAAAAGAAAGAAGACTTGAGCTTAAAAAAGCTCAAGCGCAAGGTAAATTTTAAGTGTCATATAAATGCCGAAGAACTCAGGGGTGCGAGACTGGGCTCGAACCCACGAACCTCTACTTGAGAGACCATAGGTCAAACCAAACGACTAGCCGTCGTAGCGGCTTAAAGTTAATTTTTCTGATGGGTAAAAACCAATGCGATGTAAAATTAAATATAAATATAGTTTAACGACCGCTTTAGCCTAGTTGGTAGTGACCCTGCCTACGAAGCAAGGGGTCCTGGGCTCGAATGCCGGTTAGGGCATTTATTTGTATGTATGTATGTATGTAAACTCTTTATTGTACAAAAATAAGGAAAAAAAAAAGAAATACATTATTGACAAACGTTGAAATGCATGTTATTTGTGTGATGAGCACGAATATTTGTTCCTGAGTTATGGATGTTTTCTATGTATTTAAGTATTTCTTTATCTATATAAGTATGTTTATCGTCGTCTAGTACCCATAGTACAAGCTTTGCTTCGTTTGGAACCAGGTCGATTGGTGTAAAATTGTCCCCTAATATTTATTTATTTATTTATTTTAGTATTTAGATAATAATTATTATTTCAATTGACAGAGATAATTGATAAAACATGTAAAAACACTAAAACTAGATAACCTATAATTATCTACAATCAATAATGAATAGAAAAATAAAGAAAGAAAAAAGAAAGAAAAATATTTATTCGTGACATAAACTTAAATTAACAAATAAAAACGGTAACAGACAAAACATTATCACGAAATGGTCCCAACTCAGCATGATGTCGGCCGTGAAGCTGACGCTGGTCTTCCGTTGGAACCATTTTACCCACAATTCAATCAATCAAAATAAAAACTGAATTTAAAACAGAAAAAAAAATAAAAATTAAAAAATACACTTTTTAGAATACCTACCACCCGACGGCATAAATAGTTTCCAGAAGGCAGGCAGCATTTCCGCGTGGAATGGCTAGGCTCAATCGTTGGCGAAAATAACCTGCCTCCTGGTCGATAGTCGTTTTTACCAAACTTAATTTCTTTTGAAAGTTTTTTCGCGTCTGGACCCCATAATGACAAAAGTTTCTACTCCAAATGCAAATAGATGATTTATTATTTTATCTTTGTTTTCCTGAAATGATGGCATTGATGACGATGCTGGCAGAATGCGATTTGATAGTATATGGCCAACAAGTTACAGTATAGCAATCCTGTCTTACTGTTCCGCGAATGTAACCATCACGTGAGGTATTATGAAGGGCTCAAACGTGGGATGAAGGTCACGGGCCGGCACCTTTATGTCTACGGTAGGTATACCTACGAGCATCACTTGGTATTTTTAGGGGGTGTTTCACCACCTTATTGTCAAACTACTGGTCACGTAACCAGTGAATAAACTAAGTACTGGACAAATCTGTCGGCTAGTTTTTTTTTCAGTTTCACCACTCCGGTCCTGTGCAAACTAAGTACCACTTAACTAATCGTCAGTTTAACAAAAAGTCGGAATGGCAACGTCGCATTTCACGATCACGCGTTCCTGTTTGCACACTTTGGTTCAAAGAGACGCTCATTATTAAAGCAAAAGAAATCGTAAACTATGTAATTTTTAAATACATCAATTTTTTTGCATAAACAAATGGTGTAACATTATAATTAATCCAAAAACGGTATTTATTTACGATACTTTGTTAACAATAACAAAGAAAAATAAAATCACGTAAAACGAATCTAAAAGTGGCGCCAAACCATTTGACAGATTAACTTTTTTTTTAATGGCGATGTACAAGTTCACGTGGATCAAACGATTGTGCCACTGAAAAAAAGTCTGTAATTAAAAAATATTACGAAATTTTGGATTTATTTTTACATGCTAAAAGCGTACCTATATTTTTTTATTCAAATCTTTATATTTAAATCCTCTTTTGCAATTTAGCATGACTTCTTTCTTTAAAAAATAAAAAATACTTTGATTTATTTTTCTGAAACTGGCTGAAGGGATCTCCAACCATGACCACAAAAAAATTAACTGAGTAATTAAAAAGTTATGTGACGGATAAAAATGCTAAATGCCACCTGATCTAATGGTCAAATTAAAAAACAGTTTGTCCGTCACTTAGTGCTAATCAAGACTGGTGAAACAGAAATTTTCAGTCCATCTGTCAAATAAGGTTATGATTAAGCTAATCCGAACTTTAAAAAAAGTGGTGAAACAGCCCCTTAGTCTGCTACGCAAATCGCTATCATTTTGTGATTAGTTAGTTAAAAAATTTTAATGTTACCGAAGAACTATTAGTAGGAGGAATTTATTTATTTATTTATGGAGAACCAACAGCTTGTACATACATCTTAGAAATTACAGTGAATACAGCAAGCCAATTACAGGTTCGCGCCGACAATTACAGTGTAACAATAAGGCAGTATGCCCACACAGAGTCCCTTCGGACACACAAAAAAAAAAGAGAAAATAACTACTTAGTGACAAATATTTCAGCACTATTTTAGCGGCGGAGAAAAAATATTCTAAGTCCCTAACTTAACAAACTTAATCTACAGTAAGGTACAAAGCTCTGCACGCTCTCAAAGTATCGATTCACCAGAGTACGTTTCAATGTGTCAGTGTTAACATTGAACACACCAATATCAAGCTCTTTCGTTAGCTTATTCAACTGTATACTTGCACGTATACAAAAACTGTTCCGTCTGTAGTTAGAATGGCCAAAAGGCACAGAAATAGGGGGCGCGTATCTCTTCGGTCTGGATGGAGTGTTGAATGATATATTAGCGAGCAGTTCAGGGCATCAAAATACGATTGCTTGAATTTCTTTTAAGAATTAATGAAGCAATTTTTTCCAATAGGTTTAGATCAAAAGCGCAAGCTGAAGTACTTTGATCACATAATGCGCAATGATAAATATGACTGCTCCAACTCATTATGCAAGGGAAAATCCAGGGAAAGCGACCATCCGGAAGAAGGCGTACTTCGTGGCTTAAGAATCTCCGGACTTGGTTCAACCTTAGCACAAGATCCTTGTTCCGAGCTGCTGTGTCAAAGATAAGAATAGCACTAATGATAGCCGACCTCCAGTAGGAGATGGCACCTCAAAAAGAAGGTTTACATTCTCGGGATTGTTATATGATAAAAATAAAATTAAAATTTTTAGTAACCCCCGACAAAAAAAACTCTGGAAGTAAACAATATTTTTAATGCTTGGTTCAGTTAAAAAACTGCATTACAAGAACCTAATTAATATTTTTAAAATGAGTGTCGCCAAGTCAGGGGAACGCTAAGATATAACTAATTATACTTTTTCACTTAACGGTCCCTCGACGCGGCGACACTCAATGAGTGGCACTTAGCTTAAAAATATAAATTAGTTTCTTTTAATGAAATTGAAAGACCAAGACTAAAATATAATTTTTAGTGTCTAATCTCTAGACCAGTGGTGGTGTAGGGGTATGGCACGCGGCACGGAATGCTGAGGACCTGGGTTCGATTCCCAGCATTGGTCTTTTTTCTGGGGTTTTTTCTGTGCATCTATATTTCAGTTTGTATTTAGTACGAAATATATGATTTCACGGGATGACCGTAAAAGTAATAAAAAAATGAAGTTGAAAAAATAAGTACAAAAAAAAAAAAAAAAAAGATACTTCATAGCTAACTTGTTTAATAATTTTTAGTGTCTGCATGGCAATGGATTAGGATTTTGTAGCTGTTTCATTGGTGATATTTTTTCGGTTGGCTGGATATATTATATCAAAATCGTGTAGGTAAGTAACATTTTAAAGCACTATTTTTAAAATACTTCCAATAGCCTTTGTTATCAAGTTACTTAAGTCTCACTCAACGGTAAAAAAAATAACTCCATGAAATCCACGTTAAAACCTCACTTTAGATAATAAACATTTTTCAGTAACCTAGCACCAAACACTAAAGCTGTATAGCGGAAAAGTATTCGCTTACGCTCCGTGTTTCACCGTTGTTTTTTTTTTACTTTTGTTTGCAGAATGGGGCTGGCTTTGATGGCTTCTGTGTTACATCGACACAGTGTTTTAGAGCTATACGGATTGGCAGTCGCCATAGTACGGATCGGCCGCGGTTTTTGTAGTTCGATTATTAAATCTAGATGGCGCTGAAATATAGCCAGAGGCTTTGAAGGCAAAACAATAAGACTACAGATATTTCATATCACTGCAAATGTATTATTATGCAATATTTTTGAAAAATAATACATTTGTAGTAATATGAAACATCCTGTAGTCTTATTGTTATGCCTTCAAAGCCTCTGGCTATATTTGAGCGCCATCTAGATTTAATAATGGAACTACAAAAACCGCGTCCGATCCGTACTATGGCGACTGCCAATCCAGTCTATTATCATGCTTGGCCTATACTAAGTATTTTTAGGAATGAACTAAAACAATTACTTTGCTCACCCGCGACCTTACAATAGTTACGTTTATGCAAGAAATGTGCGTTCATGCAGTTCCTCCACCTCCACACTGTACGAACACACACAAATCACATAAACCCAACCATCACCACCACCAAGCTACACTGACGCGTTTCGAACTCAACCAGAGCTCATCTTCAGAGTTACCACAACCGTATGCTATGCTACCAAATGTTAAACTAACAAACCAAAACAAATGTTTTAACGTGTCACTGTAACTTCTCAAGTACCCACTTTATTTTTCTTATTCTCAAAGTGGGTACTTGAGAAGTTACAGTGACAAGTTAAAACATTTGTTTTGGTTTGTTAGTTTAACATTTGGTAGCATAGCATACGGTTGTGGTAACTCTGAAGATGAGCTCTGGTTGAGTTCGAAACGCGTCAGTGTAGCTTGGTGGTGGTGATGGTTGGGTTTATGTGATTTGTGTGTGTTCGTACAGTGTGGAGGTGGAGGAACTGCATGAACGCACATTTCTTGCATAAACGTAACTATTGTAAGGTCGCGGGTGAGCAAAGTAATTGTTTTAGTTCATTAATATGGACCTCCGCAAAGTAACGCCTGATTCAATAAATTAATTTTTTATTGTTTTAAAAAGCAAGGGGCCAACCATTCCAAAAATAAGCAACCTTCACCGTCGTCTATAACAAACTGCGATTGGTAAATGTGTCCAGGTTACGTTAAAACAATAACGGAAAATTCGTCCCAAGTACTTTATGGTGGCAAATCCGATTGGGAATGTCTAAAAAAAATTACCAAAGGTTTTACATTTTTTTTCCAGGTCATTGCTTATTTGTTATGTAATAAATTCATTACATTATATTAAAATTAAATAACTACAGAAAACGACTTAAAAAACATTTATTTCGAAGTGGTTTTCGATTTACAAAACATTGCAAAAAAATAGACACCCCCAATTGGTTGAATGTACTGTCGGGTCAAGTGACATAATTGGTTCGGGTCGACACCGGGGTTCGAGCGTCTTGAGTGGCGTTACGTGTCGATTGCTCGAGTTTACTCGGATTACTTCGAAATTTTGACACCGGATGTATTCAACAACTACTTCTGTAATGATGCATCAGCTTTAGACGTTTCTTCGTTGTTTGGGACCGAGGTTTATTTTGATATAATTATTTTAAACTCCCTTCCTCCTCCTCTTTTTTTACTCTGGCAACCGTCGCCAACAGAATAAATGGCCCATTCCAGCAGGGGTGGAGTGCCAGGCATCTGCTTTCTAGTTAATTTAAGTTATAATAATAATAAAAGTATTTATATACATACATAAACCAAAATAAGCAAATTACATTGTAACACGTGAGGACTTAATAGGTGATGTATCGAAAAGTCACGAAAAACGTCGATGATTCCGCCCCCCAAACTAGGTAAAGACCTGTATCTGTGTCTGTCTGTTAACTCTTCACGCTTAATCTGCTGAAAATTTAGACTCTTAGACAGACAGATAGATAGACAGACACACTTTCGCATTTATTTTCTAGTTTATGTGGAGGATATATCCCGCTGCAAAACAAAGCCGTGGTGGCCTAGCGGTTTGACCTATAGCCTCTCAAGCAAAGGGTCGTGGGTTCAAATCCCGGCTCGCGCCTTTGAATTTTTCGGAATTTATGTGCGAAATTAGCATTTGAAATTTACCATGAGCTTTACGGCGAAGGAAAACATCGTGAGGAAACCTGCACACACCTGCGAAGAAATTCAATGGTGTGTATGAAGTTCCCAATCCGCACTGGGCCCGCGTGGGAACTACTGCCCAAGCCCTCTCATCCTGAGAGGAGGCCTGTGCCCTGCAGTGGGACGTGTATAGGCTGGGATGATGATATTCCGCTGGACACACTTGTCAGAATACGTGGAAATTGTATCGCAGCTCTTAGTTTATTATGTACCTAATCTGAAGACATTCAATCATGGAGGCCTACTGATAAAATAACATCTAAGTTCTCATCTGAATTCAGTCTGAATAAATAATTCGAGAAGTTGTTACTAAATGCCCAAAAGGCCTGGATTGGCTGTTCACTGAACTTTCGGAAATTGTCAATTACGAAGTCAACTGTATTTTGAAGTTAGTAACGTATTTAGGGCTCTGATTTTTAGATTAGGTATTTTGTTAGGGTTTCGTGTTCAAAATGGCAAAAATTGTTTTTTAATTTCATTATAGTTCCATCCAGTCTTTCTATCTGTCCGTTTGTTACAGGCATTTTGTGCGGATTCTACAAGAGTACTATTATGCAAAAAGTTGTCGTGGCGCACATGCAAGCGAGACGGAAAACATTTTATTAAGCGTCATCAAAATGATTAAGACAACAGTAAAAAAAGGTCTTGAAAGCCAGACAAATTAACAGTAAACAAACTAATCCTATTAAGAGTTCTTGTTTTTGAGATACTGTAGAAGAGAAGATGTCCTGCAGAAAACATGGTGCAGAAACCAGAAACCTTTCCTCATAGGAGGGAGGAATATGTAGACACTGGCCACTGAGACTGTGTTGCTGTTTCGTAAATTTGAATTTGTGTCTTCTAGAATTCGAATTACGATACGAACAGCGGTCAGCAGATGGTCTGGGCAGCCATTTTTAGATAGGCCTTGCAAGTATTATGTTGTAATTTACAGTTAAACTTGAAATATATGAATCATGTTAAAAAAGTGCATGTTTTCATTTAATTTAAATAGTTAGGGTCAGTTATTTTTAGCTACGCCACTGATTAGTTCTTTTAAGCTACACCCCATCACAATACCTACGTAACTCTAAAAATCAGTAAAGTTTTATGGTTTAACACAATTTTATTATCGTTTGATGGATGTGGTCCCCGTTCGGTTCAATCACGTAAAAGGCTTTCTTACGAGCATAGGCCCTATAAAGGTGATTTACTTGAGTGATAACTTGTGGCCAATAAAATAACTGTCAAAGTAAAAACAGTATCAATTTTGGCTAATAGGTTAATATAGCGAAAACAGAGAAACGCATGCAATCAGTTATACCCACATTGTAGCATCCTCATCAACATTATTTTCATAGGTATCATCGTCATAATCTAAAGCCTATACGACCTGTCAAATTAATAAGTATCATAATTATAACGGTAAAAAAATGTTTACAAAAATTAAAAAAAATCCCACTGGATAAGGGTAACACGAGTTTTATGTATTCACTAACTGTTACCGATGATGACGATGGATTTTTTTATTAGTTCAGTGAAAGAGAGGAAAAATTAAAAAAAAAAATTAAATCTACACAAACGAAGACGCGTTCAAAAGCTGGTTTACAGTAACAGTAAGAAATAAAAACAGAATTTTCATAATTATAATCTTGGCGTACAGATAACTAGACAAAGATCTGGATTGGAAACTTAATAGCTCGGTAATTTATTCCTGTGAGACAATATTTTAATTTTAATCAAGAATAGAGGGCGCTGTCTGTACCTCACTTTTACCTCAGTTAAAACGACTGCTTTAGCCTAGTTGGTAGTGACCCTGCCTACGAAGCAAGAGGTTCTGGGTTCGAATCCCGGTAAGGGCATTTATTTGTGTGATGAGCACGAATATTTGTTCCTGAGTTATGGATGTTTTCTATGTATTTAAGTATTTATTTATCTATATAAGTATGTTTATCGTCGTCTAGTACCTATAGTACAAGCTTTGCTTAGTTTGGGACTAGGTCGATTTGTGTAAGATTGTCCCCTAATATTTATTTATTTATTTACTTTTCAACATGACGCGTTTACTGTATCGTTCTAACACGGGTGAACCCGCGGGATACAGCTAGTAAAGTTATAAACAGGAAACGTGTTTCGTCTTATGAACTCTCCACGTGCCTTTTGTTAAAAATTACCTAACGAATGAAAATTTAATTTCATCCCTTGCTCCGCACTCCTTAATCATTGTTTCAGTTCAGAGATATTAGCTGAAAGTCATTAATATAATTAAGAAGGATTATTCTGTCAAGTGCCGGCATGGCAGCTTCAGCACGGGTTTCAATGGGAAGGTAGATCGTGAATTGCTTCTGCATGAGCTAATCTTTATTATTTTATTCAATAACGTAAACTGGGGTTACTTTGAAATGCGGGGCCTTTAGAAAACAGTTTTTTACGCCGTGTCCTTATTTGTTTAGATTAATTTAGATCATCTGTAGCAGTGAAGTAACTACATTGATAAATCACCTAACTTTTTACGTCATTTGCTCAATCGAGCTATGAATATTTGCGTGTGTACCTATAACCATTTTAAATCTATCAAAGTAGCCCCAAAAGTTCCTAAAGTATGTATGTATGTATGTATGTATGTAAACTCTTCATTGTACAAAAATAAGGAAAAAAGAAATACATTATTGACAACCGTTGAAATGTATGTACAAAGGCGAACTTATCCCTTTAAGGGATCTCTACCAGTCAACCCTTGAGTGGATGAAAGGAGCATTTAGTAAGGGACCGACAAAGAGTAAGTCAAAATAATACAGTCGGACAAAGCAAAGGCTACAATACAACTTTTAGTAAATACAATACATAAACTCATAATATAAAGAAACCTAATAAAAATATACTACCATATACAACATATATATGCAAAATACATATAATAAATAAGCAGTGTTCTCAATATATTAAAGTGATGGTGTGAGCCACATCTTCTTCAAAGCTTCCCTGAACGACACCACGGAAGGAGATTGCCTAATGGAGGTGGGTAATCGATTCCACAGTCTAGCAGATTGCACAGTAAATGATTTTGAGTAAAGTAGCAGTTTACCGGTACTAGCTTTTACTTGCTGCTTTGTTTGCGTAAACTGTTAGGTTTAACAGTCAGTGAAATTAAGATTCCAGGAATTTACTAGGGGAAACCCTTCCTTCCTTTCCCTTCTTCCTACTAATTCTTTTTTTTTTAATTTTTTTACTTACTTTTTTGTTTTCTTTTTTCTATCCTTCGTGTTCTCTATTTGTAATACTATTGATGTGTCCAACCAAGAGTGTTGTTGTAAGTAAATGTATTTTCTTTCATTCCTATTCTTTTTCTTTTAAACATTCTAAATGATGATGATGATGGTGATGATGATGTACAGGGTTATTTCTAATTCACTAGCATCCTTTTCACCCTAAACTCCTACCACTTAAACAAATGTTTTTTGTTTTACGGCTTTTGTCATAACTTAATATTTTTGGTGTAATAACGTTTTGAAAATTGGAGATTACCTCTTATTTTTACGATACTCTGTGTATTTGTATGGGAAAAAAAGTGCTTCATTTTGAAAAGTCGTAAAACAAAAACATTTGTTTGAGTGATAGGAATTCAGGGTTAAGAGGATGTCAGTGAATTACAAATAACCCTGTATAATTGTGTTCATTAACGTTGTATGAAGGATATCTCATCACCATCAGCTGTAAAGTCGTGGTGGCCTCGTGGTTTGACCTATGGTCTCTCAAGCAGAGGATCGCGAGTTAAAGCCAGGGCTCTCACTACTGAGTTTTTAGGGTTCCGTAGCCAAATGGCAAAAAACGGAACCCTTATTCGTCATGTCTGTCTGTCCGTCCGTATGTCACAGCCACTTTTTTCCGAAACTATAAGAACTATGCTGTTGAAACTTGGTAAGTAGATGTATTCTGTGAACCGCATTAAGATTTTCACACAAAAATAGAACCAAAACAATAAATTTTGGGGGTTCCCCATACTTAGAACTGAAACTCAAAAAATTTTTTTTTTTCATCAAACCCATATGTGTGTGGGGTATACCTATGGATAGGTCTTCGAAAATGATAATTATTGAGGTTTCTAATATCATTTTTTTCTTAACTGAATAGTTTGCGTGAGAGACACTTCCAAAGTGGTAAAATGTGTGTCCCCCCCCCCTGTAGCTTCTAAAATAAGAAAATGATAAAACTAAAAAAAATATATAATGTACATTTTTACCATGTAAACTTCCACCGAAAATTGGTTTGAACGAGTTCTAGTAAGTAGTTTTTTTAATACGTCATAAATCGTAAACCGCAATTTTTATAGATGGTACGGAACCCTTCGTGCGCGAGTCCGACTCGCACTTGGCCGGTTTTTCGGAATTTACGTGCGAAATTACTGTTGTAGCATGAGCGTTATAGTTTTTTTGTCGATTTAGTCGTCAGAATATTTTCAAAATGGCGTAGCTGGGGGTTGTAAACGTAAGACAGACTTGTAATATTACTAAATTAAGATGTACAGATACTATTGGTTATTGCGACGTAGTGTTGGTTCACTGAGCCGTGCCAACTCGACTGTGCATTCAAGGAAGTGCCTGTTTGCTGTGTATAAGGTGTTATGTAAACAATATAGAGAATACATTGCCTTTGGCACAGATATTTCAGGTTTCGACATTGTTGCTACGTGTTTCGTTCTGATGGGACAGCCCCGATTAAAACCATATTGTCCCGCGTCAACAATCTATCCAGTTTGTCCCGATTCCCGATAGCAATACTAAGTTTTGAGAAAAGCCTCTGTCGACGCATCTGACTTTTCTTTTTAATTGAGTTACATGCATATTTGGAATCAGCAACAAAACATATCTGAATCCTATCCTAGTAAAAGTAAACGGATCACTCACGTCTTAAAACGAGTTTAACTCGACACGTTTCGGGCTAATCCGTAGCCCTTCCTCTCGGAGTCGCACGTCACGGCGGCTGCCAAACGTGCACTGCGTGCTACCGCCCTGGTCGCGCGGCTGAAGGAAGGGCTACGGATTAGCCCGAAACATGTCGAGTTAAACTTGTTTTAAGACGTGAGTGATCCGTTTATTTTCACTATGAGTGAGTCTCACGGTAGTTTCATGTTTAAAGTGAATGCTATCCTATTTATATTACGCAAAATAGGCTCACAGAGACGTCGAGTTGCGGAAATAAATAAAAAATAAATAAATAAATATTAGGGGACAATCTTACACAAATCGACCTAGTCCCAAACTAAGCAAAGCTTGTACTATGGGTACTAGACCACGATAAACATACTTATATGGATAAATAAATACGTAAATACATAGAAAACATCCATAACTCAGGAACAAATATTCGTGCTCATCACACAAATAAATGCCCTTACCGGGATTCGAACCCAGGACCTCTTGCTTCGTAGGCAGGGTCACTACCAACTAGGCTAAAGCGGTCGTTAAATCAGCTCGTTTGACGACCAGATGGCCTAGTGATTAGAGAAACTGACTACGAAGCTTGAGGTCCTGGGTTCGATTCCAACGATCCTCTGTTTGAGAGACCGTAGGTCAAAACGCTAAGCTACCACGATTTACAGAGGTAGATGACTCAAAACCTATTTACTGTCTAACTTACTTATATTGCATGTGACGTGAATATTCAATCTGATCGAGTTTGAATAATAATTGCGTATATCAAATTACTAGACAGACAAAGACAAGCAATTAAACAATTCATCAATACCGTCTCAATTAGTTTGGATTTCAATTAACGGAGTTATTTTGGATATGACAGTGTGCGAATGATTTTGACAGAGGCATCAGATAATAAAAAATAGTGCGTGGAGTCCCTCCGCGCGGAAGAAGTGAAACTTCATAATAAAAAATCAGGCAGTCACCCATCCAAGTACTGACCGCGCCCGACGTTGCTTAACTTCGGTGATCAGACGAGAACCAGTTTTTTGTCAAATATCTTGAAAACGGTGCATCCTACGGCAAAATCAATGAAATTTTCATCCCCCTTTGAAGCCCCCGCAACCCCTCCTCATCCCCACCCCCAGTGTCTTTGTCAAATATTTTGAAAACGGTGCATCCTACGCAAAATCAATGAAATTTTCATCCCCCCTTTGAAACTCCCGCGCCCTCCCTTACTTTACTTTTTGCTGACTGTACTTGCATTTTCAACTAACCTTCACGTATCAAATTAGGAACTAATGCGATCGCTAGAAATGCTTGAAAATCATCTTAAATATTTAGCCCTTAGGTACAATAATAAAAGCTTATAAAAATTGGAAGTTTATAAAAGGAATAACTTAACATTTCGTTATCAGTATTTTTAGCGAAGGCACTTTATTGAACGTCGCCGCAAACAGCTTGGTGAATATTTTATTAATTTATGGCTTATGAAATTTTTGAATCACGCTATTAATCTAGGCATTGTTTGATTCGAAACGATTTTTATAAGTTTGATCGCTATGTATGTATATGTGTGTGTGTGTGTGTGTGTGTGTGTGTGTGTGTGTTTGTGTCTGTCTGTCTGTGGGATTATAGCTCTTATACGGGTGAACTGATTTGGATGTGGTTTTTTTGTTTGAAAGCAGGTGGGGGCAGGTGGGGTTTTTTCTGTGCATCTATATTTCAGTTTGTATTTAGTTTGAAATATATGGTTTCACGGGATGACCGCAAAAGTAATAAAAAATGAAGATGAAAAAATAAATACATAAAGATACTTCATACCTAACTTGTGAAAGCAGGTTTTGCGTTGGGGGTTTTTAATTTTTTTAATTTATAGTTATCTAACTCTTCTAAGCGTAAGGTACAATAAATCATTTTCATTAATACAATATTGTACTGGAAAAGTAAATGAATGCCGGCTGGGTAGAAGGGTCCGGACAATACTCCTCAATCCGGGATCGGGCCGGAAACGGCACCGGACAACAGATACCCGGACAATGGTGGGACCGTCCGTTATGTACATGTATACAATTAGTACGCGGTTACATTAACATGTAAATAAGTACAAATAAATAATGTGATAATAGTACAACCAATTTGATTCCTAGGCCACTACAGAACCTTGTCGCATTAACTACTAGATATAATTACAACTATTTACAACGTCAGTGCGGGTCAAGGGATTATCAACTTTCCGATCACAATATGCAAAAAACGTAAAGAGTTCATAAACTTTTTCGCTCGATGACTTGAAAAGAAAAAGAAATTTTGACAGACGGACAGTGACAATCCAGGTTATTAATACACAAGCAAACTCCTTTCCTATTCAGTATCGTTAAGTAAGTAAGTAAGTACCTTTGTTTGCATAAAATGTGGTGTATATTACACACATAGCGGTCAAACTTATTTTCACCCCTCTTTTTTGTGTCGGGGGTTAAAAATAATGGCTACCCGCCAATACAATTTGCCACTTTTTTCGAGTCGTCTACCATAGATAATGCTAAGAACTGTGTTTAGTTTAGAATTTGAATGGTTATACGGCCAGATTCTGCCAACATGTTAAAAATACTTAAGTACAGTACAGGGCAAAAATATGTATACACTTTAGTACCTTGTCACTTTAACCACTGTGACAGTTCATATATGGCAGTTCAAATATGACGAAAATAGACAAGGTCCTAAAGTGTATACATATCTTTGCCCTTGACTGTACGAAATTATTGCAAAGCAATTTTATATAAATTTAAAATATATAAATAACGAAGTCTCATGAAGGTAAGATAAGTTTTGTGTTGTAAAATTGGTTTATATCTACGTTTTAAATATACAGTTGTGGCCATATAATTAAGAACGATTATTTATTGAGATGATTTTTTCAAAGTAACAAGTATAACTAATTGCCCGTATTTTTTTTATTTCTCTCGGTATTGCAAAACTTTTCCGTACTACCGGTACATTCATTTATGCAACATAGTTGGCTAAAAAATTAATAGAGAAACTTTATACATTCGATCTGAACCTAGTATTAGTACTTACTGGCTGGTCACGTAATTAAGAACGCTGAATAGTTTATTATTTTTTCAAATTTAAATAGAGAACACTGTGTGGCTCTGTGGTTGTAGATTATTATTCGTATAATTTTGGCGCCATTTCGTGCTGTTAAAGTCTTAAAAGTGATTACTTCGTATAAAAACAATGGGGAAAAATAAAAGTTGTGATAAATCTACAAGAGAAGTAATAATAAAACTTCGCGAGAAGAATTGGTCGTATAAAAAGATAGCCGACCATCTGCAATGTTCAAAAACAATGGTTTTCCATGCCGTAAAGCATTTTTCCACGTATCAAACTACTTCAAACGTTCCGCGTGGACCTAGACAGAGAAAGTCATCTCGTCGAGATGATCGAAATATCGTTCGTTTGGCAAAACAAAATCCTTTTAAAGGGTCTAATGAGTTGAGAAAATAATATTTTGGCGAAAACAACCCTTCAGCAATCTCTGCACGCACTATTCGAAGGCGTTTGGTAGAAAATAAGTTGAACGGAAGGATAGCAAGGAAGGTGCCTATGTTGAAACGATGTCATAGGCAAGCCCGACTTGCATTTGCAAGAAGGTATGAAAACTGGACAGTCAGACAGTGGAAAAACGTTCTTTTTTCTGACGAGACAAAAATAAATAGGGTATGTTCTGATGGAAAACGATACGTACGACGCCCTCCGAATAAAGCATTCGACCCAAAGTACACAAAAGTGACATTAAAGCATGGCGGGGGAAATGTGATAATTTGGGGGTGCTTTTCTGGACATGGCGTTGGACCTGTTAGGCTGATAGAAGGAAACATGGATCAATTCCAATACAAAAATATACTGTGTAACAGACTGATCCATATAATTGCCATATTTATTACTTTACTACTCTATTAAGAGCAGTTAGTAGGACATTTAATTTTCTCGTTTAAATTTTCAATAAATATATAGATCATTTCAATTAAGTACGGTTATATTTAACTAATTAAATTAAATATTAATAATTACAAACACGATAAAAATATGAGTCAATTTTAGTGACATCTTTGGTCGAGTGGCGACACTACGCTTTTTTCCTTCTAAAGCACTTATAGCATAACATTCAGATTGGTAAGTTGACGACTCTGTTGGCAACAATTTAGTGACATCTAGTGAGATTCGGATGAACTAGTATGCAAGAGTAGATAGTAAGTTTTATTGACTATAGGGTTTACTTCCGCTATTCACCAATAGATGGCGCTGTTAATTAAGTAAATTAAAATCTTTGATTTAGTGTATAATATTTATTCTCCATTTCGTGTTTTATAGGCAAAAACTACAACCACAATCACTAATAAGCTTCTACATTGATATTCTAGCACAAACTCAACTAAATTACTTGAAATATTGATGGAGGCGGTTCAATAACTGGTTTACACTGAATACTTCCATATTTTCTTGAATTTTTCACTAAAATCCGTCTTCAGTCTTGAATTTCTTCTGTTGCCGGCTGATATTGGTATTGTTAGTGATCCTGATGTAGTATTCATAGTATAGAGTCAAAATATTTCTGAAACAAAAGTATGCGTCAAATTAATTCTGAATTTTCCATTTTTTGTTTAAAATACTACCTAGATCAAAGTGTATATGGTTAGATCTCATCATAATATTGGTTTAGATACAGAATAAGTTAGTTTGGTTCAGACTTTTAACTTCAAAAGGTCGAAATAAGCAGTCATTCAGTTTAGAGATTTTGGTGCGGGGAATTGAAAGTTTTGAATCAACTAAAATAATTAAATTTTAATGTTTATAGTCAAAATCTATGTAAAATCCATTCCTCCTAGTCTAATTTAGTATATTTTTGGAATAAATAGTTTAGGATAATCCATAGAATTTAGTCAGTTACCAAAGTCAAAATTTAACGATAGTCAAATTTTGCCGAAGCTAATATTTTTTATGATTGAGCCTATTTTATTGAATATGTTATAAATCTGATCTATTTGCAGTCCAATCACTATAGTTTAATAAAGATTACCTCACATAATTAATTTAATAAGGTGAAATTAGCGTTTGAAAATTTCCCATATAGACCAAATTAACTATGTTAATTAATATAATTACCTTGGATTGAAATTGCAAAATTCTTATTGAATTCTTACCTGGGACTGCTGTGAACAATTATAGGAGTAAAATTATGTCGATCCATGGAGAATATTCTGAGTTCCAGTCATAGTGTAAAAATGGTCTATGACAGTATTTGCTTTTGCTTAATAATTTTCTTAGTATTATCTGAAATATAAAATGGTTATAATTTATTAATAATGACTTGCATTTTACATTAGAAATGTGTGCTTTATTGGAAAAATAACTTTTATTTTAGAAAATAATCATATAAAAACGATCTGAAAAGGACATAACCTTACCTTGCTTTGACATATCATTTTTGAAGTAATTAAAGCATTTCACATTAAAGTAATGCTTGTTCTAGTTAGATAACATCCTTAACTAGTCATAATAACACATTAATTGTGATAAAATTGTATTTGATATTAATTTGTCACTGAAATCCCGATGACATTTTATGTACGCATTGAGGTACGAATTGTTTGAGAGAAATGATTTTAAGCTGTCACCTGTCACTATAGAGGTTCATTCAATTAAAAACATTTGTTTTTAATTTAGTAAAATTCACTATTTTTAAGATATAATAAATATTTCAAATTCAAATAATGTTAGTGAATGAGAGACCGAATGAGTGAATGAAAGTTTGGTTTGTAAATGTTCCCAGCCTGTGAAAACTAACCAATTAATTTAGTAAATAGTCCAGTTTAGCCAATCGCATTTTTAGAGGGGGAGCTTCGACCAATAAGAGTAAATCTATCATTTTTTTCTGTTTGTTAAGTGTGGCCACAGGTGTTTATACCCGATTTTTAGGGAGAATTTATATGTTTGCCTGACGGTTTTAATTTGATTAATGTTAAAAAACACTTAATAAATTTGCTTAAAATAGTACAAACTGAGGAAATAATCAAGTACTTGTTTTAGTTTTGTACTAGTATAGCCATTATTTATGGTATTTCTTATAAATCATTATTGATACTATTGATGTTATCAATAATATTGATACTATGATACATTGATAGTAATGTCGATGTCCTGAATGGTTTTTGGGGTCAACTGTTGAGGGGAGGCTATCAATGGATCCGCAACGCTGTTCTGTACTAATGTAATAAATCTGAAGACTTTTCATGATTGTATTGTTGAGCATTTTGGCCTTAGAGACTGCTGAAACAGAACGGAACATTGTTTTGTGTTGAATAGTCCATTTGTCAAGTATTGCTATAATTAATTAATTTAAATATCTATCAGATAAACAATCAGAGTATGGGAATGTGGGAGTGTCCCATAGCCTATGTGTCTTCGAATTAAGGTTTCGATATGAATCGATATTTATTTTTGCACTTGAGGGAACATTAAATAATACTAAAACATAATATAACAATAATTGGCGTGATATATTTCACAATAAAATCAGAATTCATAGTGCAAATGAGATGATTTTAAATAATAAACATTAATTAATATTTTGTCTATTATATAGGCTGTTTATTTTGCTATAAAACAGTAATATTGGACATAAGTAAATTCACAAGTAGGTACAATTATTTGGGTGGAAATTTTTAGATTGGGGGTATGAAGCTGGCCACACCGAGTGGGTTTATTCCATATATACTTTATTTTTGCGTTTTGGGAAATCCCGGATGCAATTGGAAAATACAGCCTGAAAAGGAGGGGATAGTCAGGGAAGGGTATAAAAGGGGATGCGCACGTCATTAGAAAAAAAGAAGTTTTTCTTGAAAAAAAGTTTTTCTGGACGAAAAAAGTTTTTTTTTTTACTGGAAGAAATGCTGCTCGACGGTGCCCAGGTATGTGCTTCAGATATAGCCTAAATCCCTGCTTGGTGACAAATCTATGCTTGATTTTTGTTGCATATACCTATTTTTTCTATATTGTATAGCTGAGGTTGTTGGGAACTACCGGAGATCTTGACAGTTCTTGGATATGCAATGGTTGATGGTGAGATGTTGTTTCCGGGACAAAATCTCATCGTTATTTCTCATAATTTTTTCATAATTAATTTTTACTAGAGGAATCTAGTAAATCATGGATTTGTCCGCCTACGGGTTGCTTTTGGGGGGATTGCACGCGATCAGGGAGGTTGATTGAAGCAGAACTACCAATTGTGTTCTGTTTTGGTCGAAATTCTGTTTGTGTGTATTTTCTTTGAGACCTACTTTTGGGGAATTTTCTGTTTGTTTTTGATACAAATGGAAAATATGATGGCAGGCTTATCTGTGGTACTGTTTCAAACTCCGTAGTCAAATTCGTGACGGTTTGAAACTAGCCGCGAGTGTAGCTAGGTAGGTTCTAATTAGTTTCAGTTTGATTTTAGATTTCCGCGGATTATAAAATTGGTGCGAAATAGGGTAAAATATTTAGCTAGGAGTGTTATTTGTTTTAGTGATAATGGGCATTTTGTGAAGTGTTTGTGTTGTGATATAAGGTGGGATGTTATTTATCTATCTGGTAAATAACCAGGTAAGTACGCTTTATTTTATGCGTAGGAAGTATGCTGGATTTGAGAGAGGGCTCGGTTTTGTTACTTTGTTTGATAATGTAAAATCTTAAGAAAAATAATACAATAAAATCGGGATCTCCTCCTAATCTGGATATACTATGTTTAGGATGTGTTAGGAAAACCGTAGGGTCCGTAGGAATGTTTAGGGTACCTGTGTGATTTATTTTATGTTTAAACTGTGTTGTGTATAACTTGTGTATTGCATTGCGAATGTAAATTTTGTGTTTTTGCTGTTGTACGAATGGGGTGTAAATTGTCGTGCAGTGATGATTTTCTGTAAATCTTGAGTCTAAAATCTAGACTTTGTTAAGTAGAGATCATTCTGTTCTGGCATTTACAGGTTCCATTCAGACAATAATCTGGTGTCATGTTTTATTATATAGAATTTTATATATTTTCTATAACATATCCATACATGTATCTCACACAAATACTCTTATTGATATACAAATTACATTGAATATGTAAATGTAGTTTCTGTAAAGTAATGTCTTTTGACATTGGGTTACAGAGATGAGGTAAAGCTGAACTGTTCCGATTTTACAAAATTAATTAATACAATCGGTCTATCTGGGTTTATAAGGTCCGACAAATGGTTGTAACCAAACTGTGTTTTATTTTAGGGCTCCCCTGAGTCAAATGCCTGGCCAGCTATGAGTACAATTGCGTCATGTTCCATGTAAATAAATAAAGTTTACCTGGCAGATGTCGGATTGTATGAACTTGTTATTGGCTTATGAACGATAATCCATGTTTGATTGTTTGTCATGAGCTATTTCAGGTCAAGAAAATCAGTTAGTGGAGTTTGGTTGAGAATGAAAGATGGTATTTTTACACTTAAGCTGAGTTAGGCTGACCCGCCATCAGTAAAATTCTGTGTAAGATAACATTTTCATAATCTTGAGCCTGGTTTGGACTTGTTAAGGGAATTGTGCAGACTGCATTATATTGCTGTGTTCAATTGACCACAAAAGGCTACAGGCTGACCGAATGGCTTTTCGGGCCTGCAATGTGTGTATTTGTACAATTTTTTCTTGCTGGTCTAAGCTTGTCTTAACTCTGTCAACACTATCTGATGGACCCAGACTTTGGTATCTCCTTCGGGACTACCTTAGTATCGTATTTGCTCAATTTCTAAGCTTATTTTGTGATGCCATTAATATCAGAATTGGTGGTAACGCAAGGTGAGATAATTGTCCTCTTGTGTCTGAAACTATAATTATGACCATCTGATGGACTAATATACCTATGACTTTTACATTGTAAGATTGGGAAAGCTCATTGCAATGGTATTGGTTTATTTTTGAGTAAATGACTTCTATGTAATGTTATTTATCTCATGACAAATCCTTTGTCTGTCATAACCCTTACTGTTCCCTGTGAGAACCCAAATTCACAATGAAACATATACTTTTATGTGCTCGAGCGATTATAGCTTGAACCACATCCAATTTTACTATATAATGCTTTTTCATGTGTTGTGACTCTGTGTATCATGCACTGATGTCTTTACAATACACTCTACAAATCTATGTGGTGGTTTGATTTCATGTCATCTACTACAATTATATCTCAATTTCTCATTTCGAATAATCGAGTCGGTTGCGTTCCTCGATCCCAGTAATTATGATAACCATTGAAGCTTACTTAGTAAGTGGAGGTATCTAATGAAGTGATTGGTTGGAGCGTTCGCCTTTTATTCGGATGGGGCCCTTTTATTCAGGGGTGGTATGTTTTCATTTCACCACTGTATTTATACTACTTGCTTGGAAATTAGGATGGTTGTGTTTCCATTTCAAAGTAATTATGTCAATTGTTGATTCTCACCTTGTGAGCGGAGATGGCTAATGAAACGATTGGGGCACTCGTCCGATTAACAAGTAAGAGCAACACTTTACCATGTCTGGTTACAGCTTGGTAATACCACAAATCTATGTAACTCATTGGCTATGGTCTATCTAGACATTCCCAGTGATTACACAACTCAAAATCTGTGTATTTTACGCAGTGCATCGACATAATGAAACAAGCATTGGTTGGATTGGATGTATTTCCATCTAAACTACTTTTGGAATTGGGTTTGCTCATTCCTTAATACCCTAGTCCTCTTTTGACTTGATTATGCACTATGATGAGTGCCTAAATGTAAATTCAAGCCAGTATGGGCTAGGAGAGGTACGGTGTGCCGATGGGGCAAGGCGGTGCGGCACCCGGGGACCTGTGGTCCCCGGTTACATCCCTACCCTTCCCTTTCCTGTTTCCTACCTATTTTACACTATACATACTTACTCACTCATTTTCACACCATATTATATGTTTATATCTAATTTTAGAATGCTTAGGTTAAGTTCTTTTGTTTATATGAGCAGTATGCCTCCAATAGACCCCTGCTTTACCTTAAGACATACCACATCTTACGAAGTTTGGATTGCTAAATCAAAAAATTACACAACGTAGGAGTCCTGACTGTATTTAGTTTAACGGCAATATTTTGACTAGAATTGGTCATTATATCGTTGTATACCTTTACCTAGGTATATACCTTAATGTATATATAATATTTTTATATATATATTTATATCGGTTTATAAAATGTAGGAACAAGTTTTTTACATTTTGTTGCCGTGACCTTTTACATTTTGATGCCTTGACTAGAGGATGAAATATTCAAATATATTTTTATTTGATAAAAAAATGTAAGAGTAGGTGGGTATTTAAGTTTGTAAGACCATATCTTTTACAACTGCAAGAAACAATGTTACCATATGCCGAAGACGTGCTTCCGGTTATTTGGACATTCCAGCACGACAATGATCCAAAGCATACTGCACGCACCGTTAAGGAATTCCTCACATCACAATCAGTTTCTGTCTTAGATTGGCCAGCCAACAGCCCAGATCTTAACCCAATAGAGCATCTTTGGTGCGAAGTCAAGGAAAAGGTTTCAAATCGACAGTGTGGCAATTTGAGAGAGCTGTACGACGTTTTCTTACAAGAATGGAACTCTATTTCTCTTGCGAAATGTCAAAAATTGATAGATTCAATGCCTCGCCGGTGTAAAGCCGTAATTAAAAGCCGTGGACATGCTACTAACTATTAATTTTAGTTCAAATGTATTAAATTGCTTTTTTTTTCTATACCAACTTCACATTAATATGATTTATTTAATCTAAGTTTCATATAAAACAACTCTCGAGCAGTTTAATAAATCGTTCTTAATTATTTGTCCAGCTTCATTACTATTTGAATTTATTAGTATACAAAACAAATAAAATTTGTAAAAAAAAAATGTTAGCAATTATACACTATTATTCTTAATCCCGTTTGCTCTATCCATGTGGCTATTTTATAACATAACTTGTTACTTCTAAGAAGGAACACAACTAGACATATGACAAAATTTAGATAAAAAAAAATCGGAAACTTCAAATCGTTCTTAATTGTATGACCACCACTGTAAAATAACACGTTGGCTGACTTGGAACCTCCTTAGTCTCAAATGACGCACCTACTAACTTGTTTGCAAAAGTAAAGTTAGGTATAACTCGCTAGAGAGGAAAAACTATACGTAAATCCATAACTTCCGTAAGAACAATTTAGGTCATTGTTCTTTAGTAAACAGGCATAGAATAACACCATTGACGAGCAAGTGTGACGGAAAAGGTAAGTATTTATGTTTTTGCATGACGACCGAATGGCTCAGTGCGTGGTGAGAGAACCTATGTACAAAGCTGCATATCCACCAGAGATGTGCTATGCTACGTTATTATGGTATGCGTATGATATCCACCAATTATATTTATTGGTCCGCATAGCATTGCACTGATGGAAACGGGGTCAACTAAGCAATGTTTTTACATATGGGAAGATGCGTGCTCTGAATGCGTGTTATTCATAACTCATAACTCTTTCTACTTTGAGTCCTTTGATTGTACAGAATATATAAAACAAACCTAACCTAACCTACACAGTTCTATAGGATGACCATTAAAAAATTGCTGAAAATTTTAGTTTCTATAGGAATAAAATTATGACTAACAAAACTTATGACAAATATTATTTATGGCTAAAAAATGTATACCACCAAATACGCTCCCGTCTTGGAGTTACTTCATATCATAATGGCCGGTGGCCAATTGCTTTGAATTGTCCTGCGATAATATTATGTATTTTATTTCATTTTTATTTGATAATTATTAAAGACACAGACTTTCCCACTGTCCCACGGGCACAGCATTTTTGCTGGGATGAACCTTCATACACCGTGTGGCCGTTTTTAGGCTGAAATGATGATGATGATGATGACACAGTGAGGACTGCACATTTGCCAAACTCATAATTAAGACATAGGCCCAATAGCATAACAAAGTACAACTTATATTACAAGCGGAACTCCCTTTCTAAACTACGATTTTCAATTTCGTGGAATTGGGGATGTTTATTTTTTTGCAATGTATAGTAAATCGAAAACCATTTCGAGATAAATGCTTTTTAACTCGTTTTCTGTAGTTATTTAATTTTAATATTATGTAATGAATTTATTATATAACAAATAAGCAATGACCTTCATTTGACATTGGTGTAAATTGCGTGACCGGTTCAAGTCGTACTTTATTCTGTGTGGTTAGAATTCTTCACAATTTACGCGTGGATTATACTACGGAGTTTGATTTGGACCCGCTGTCGGTCATCTAGCACTTTGTCAGCACCAGTAAAGTGACACAGTGTATAGTGTACCACTAAGCAAAAAATAAGTAAAGGGGTTTCCTTATCGTACGCATTTAGATAGATTTAGAAATTTGGCATTGTGGGAGCCCTCAATTATAATCTGACGTCATCAACTAAAATAGTTAAATAATTAATTTTGAAAAAAGTAGATAACTAAATGACAAAATATTGAAATTAGTTTCTTATAAATTGACTTTTCTATACAAAAAAATATAAAAACCACTGGTAATTTTTTTTAGACATTGCCAATTCTGACAAATGCCAGATTTTGACGTTTCAGAGGCAACAAACCTTTTTTCATTTTAAATCTATTTATTATTTTAGAAACATAATAAAATAGGCACATTACTAATTATAAATAAAGTGAAGGAGAGCTTTTACTATAAGAAGTTATCAGTTTTAATTTATTAGTCTATTATTTATTTCATAGGTTTTTAAGAGATTCGTGAATTCATAATGATATTAGTCCTCTTTAAAAAACATAACACATAGCAAAAAACAAAAACTTTTCAAGAAAATAATAATACCAATCAACGAAAACGACAAAAATAATACGGAAACTGGAGAGCGAGCACATTCGAACATTCAAGACAGAAGCCGAATGACTTTAATATTGTTTTTACAGAAGAATTAATGATATTTGATGGTTTTTATTATTTAAGTATGTACCTTGTCTATGAAATTTTAAATTACTAACCTCTTGAGACGACGATTGAAACTTAATACATAACTATTAATTATAATTTAAGTCCGAAAGTTTGCGATATATGTCAATCATCGCAATGATACCAGAGACAATTTATTTTTTACTCATAAAAGGGTTAAATATTTTATTACGTCTGAACAGTTAGATCAAAAAATATTCTAACTACGTATTAATTAATGGTTTATTACATTATGCCCAATTTTAATGTGTATACCAAGGAATTTGTGCTCTGTATTTCCTAGTTTTTGTTTTATCTCGTTTAAATTTTCGGGAAATATTTTTTGCCTAGTAACACTAAGAAATGTCAGAATTCCACGAAATTAAAAATCGTAGTTTAGTTAATATAACTGAAGCGAGAGTTCCGCTTGTAATATTAGTTGTACTTTGTTATGCAATTGGGCCATACTCATAATTACAACAGATTTCCAATCCCCTTGGAAATAAAAAAATAACGTGAACCTAGTGCTGGTGGTCTAGTGGTTTGACCTATTGCCTCTCCAGCATAGGGTCGTGGGTTCTAATCTGGGCTCGCACCTCTGAGTTTTTAGAATTTATGTGCGACACATGAGCACAGTGAAGGAAAACATCGTGAGGAAACCTGCACACGCATGAGAACAAATTCATTGGTGCATGCGAAGTTCCGAATCCGCACTGGGCCCGCGTGGGAACTACGGCCCAAGCCCTTTCAGTCTGAGAAGAGGCCTGTGCTATGCAGTGGGACGTATATAGATAAGGACGAGATGAGGTATGTAAAACTGGGGTCTACTCAGCAATTATATATATATCCTCCTTTTGTTAGCCTTTGTTAGTAGTAGATATTATTATATCCCTTAGAATTAAAAGTAGGTTCTCCTAGGTGCCATTAGCGAAAGTTTTAATCCAAATTGAATTCAATCATCATTCTGAAAAATCGCCCAACTTCGAACAGATTATCTCGCTTACGACTCTCGTCAAAAATACGCATAACTTTGCAAATTAAACATCGCCGTAATACTACGCTAATATCGGGCCTATCCGTCTAGATCGCGTTACATTTGGATCGAGGTTGCTCGCAGAAGTTTGGTTGACTTATTTTCAATGTTGTCTGCGCATGACTGCTGTTTAGATAAAGTTTTTTTTGGGTTCCCCTGTTTAGGCATAATTTTTGAAGTAAAACTTCTTTAGGCACCATTGACTTGGGGAGTAAGCTGGTGAATGCGTTGCGAAAAGTTGGTCGGGTGGTTTGCGGCCCGCACGGTCAGATCGCACGCACGCGCAAGATATAGAGGCTGACAATGTTGTTCACACATAATGCGGACTGCGTTCAATTTGACCTGACCGCGATCTCAGAACGCATCCAGTATGGCAAACCCTTAAAAGTGAAAAAAATAAGTATATTGTTTTCAGATATCCATGTTTCATCCAATGTTAAGTTATACCTAGTACTTTGCGAGCTCTACATTTTGAGATTATAAAGTGGGGAGACAGGACCTGTGCTAGGTCACCGTTAAAGGTGTTATTTTATTACATCAATTTCAAATAAAAAAATCGCATGCATAACTTCTAAAAGGGTTTAATCAAAGTAATCAAGACATCTGCTGAAAAATTCTAGATAATTACAATTCAACATTTATTTGTGGTTCTAGTCCTAAGTGCATCATATTAGACACATCCTTATAAATTCTACATAACATAATAATTATGCTACTGTAGGTTTGTTTAAATTACCTATTAAAAAACACTTGTAGGTCCGCGACAGGAAACTAGTACTAAGGAAAATAACAAACGTAGGTATATAATTTTCCGCCATGGGAATTCATTTTGTATAATATTCAATAGTTACGTCTTCCTTGTAAAAAATGGATGTGGGGAATCCACCCGCGAGTTGCACTTCGTTGACATCGAACTTCCAAAAATGGGATCCGTCCATCTTATTGAAGTAGTTAGCAGCAACGTCTCCAGAGAGTGTAGCTTCGTACTCCAAATACACAGTGAGTATACACTTCGTAAAACAATACTGAGTTGGAAGGAAATAGTTGGTTTGAAATTCATCTATCTGCTTCCCCCAATGTGAGTCAATTTTTAGCTTATTTGAACCATAAACTATTTCGTATTCAGTGCTTTCGTTCGTCGGAATTGTAGAGTTGTTCCAGATACTTTGAACTGTCGTGTTTTTGGTCAGTAACATCAGTTCTTCCTTGCATACTAGTTTAGAATGATTCGTATCAGTTTTAGTTACCAATGTTGGTTTGATTGTTCTTTTGATTTCTTGCCAGTCGTCATAGGTTTTATACAGATTGTACAAACCATTTCTTACGAATACGTCGGTCGGAGCAGCTCCTGAGTATTTGGCAACTGATTTTTTCAGATTTTCGTCGTCTAGCTTGAATGTCAGCCGTTCTTTTTCAGTGATAGGAATCTCGGAACGGCCAGAGACGTCTATCAGTGGTGGGTCCAATGTTAAGTCTACGTACACTACAATTTTTCCGCATACGAATGCTGGTAGTAGAAGAAGGTAGACTGGAATCATGTTGGTAACTGTGAAAGAACAACTGTTTGATTAAAGTGTTGCTTTTGGAGGCCTATATCAATGAACTACAATGTTACTTAGTAGCAAGCAAAAGGTTTCAGTATGAATGAAAATGGTTGTTTGCGATATTTTTTGTTTGTATGAAGCTATCTCAGGAAAAAATTATTTGGCACCAAATTCATATCTATCAAACATTTATTTTTATTCCTGTATCTCCTGTAGTCATGGCAAAAGTTGTGGGTTTATAGACTCACAACTTTTGCCATGACTACAGCTGGAGATATAGACTCTATAGCCTATATTTTCACCCGACTCTCAAAGGAGGGTTTTATTTTTCGAGCGTATGTATGTATCATTCTTTGGCACGACCTGTAGCCTGAACAGCTCAATGGATTTTGAAGTGTGAGGTGTCATTACATTAGATTCGCCTCAGTTCCGCGAGTGACATAGGATATTATATTGTTCTGGAATTCCCATGGGTCAGGGATTAGTCTAGCTATTCAAAGGGGGAACGGCCAGTATCTTCGGAACCTTGCTCAAAGGGACTCCTTTTCATAATATGTTTCAGTTATTGTTGTTTTTGTTAATGTTTTTAGTTTTAATTGGACTTGCATAGAAATTTACAGGTAAGTAGCGTGAATGCAAATAGCGCGCCTTCTGGTCGCCAATCGTTTTTACCAGGCACGAAAAAATCTCTCTTGCGAGTTCCTTCGTGTTCTGTAAAATAATTCAACATAAATTAGAAATATTAAACTATTGTGAGACTCACTCATAGTGAAAATAAACGGATCACTCATGACGCGACTCCGAATTTAAAAACCTCCAACGCAATTATGTCACTCGTATGTTTGAACATTAAGTCAATGCCCGTTATTCGTGTAAGATCCCTTCCGCAGCTAACAAAAGAGCTGATGACTTTGAAACGGCTGAACTGATTTTGATGAAACTTATCTAAGAACCATCGCCAAGAAACACACATAGCGGTCAAAATTATAACACCTCTCTTTTTGTGTCGGGGGTTAAAAAAAGGAAATCTCTGAGTTTTTCGGAATTTAACTGTGCGAAATTACATTTGTAATTTTGAGCTTTACGGTGAAAGAAAACATCGTGAGGAAACCTGCATCACATGCGAAGAAATTCAACGGTGTGTGTGTGAAGTTCCCAATCCGCACTGGGCCCGCGTGGGAACTAAGGCCCAAGCCCTCTCATTCTGAGAGCCTGTGCCTTGCAGTGGGACGTATATAAACTGGAATGAAGATAAAAGGAAATAAATATAATTCTACTCACCTACACAGTCAGAAGTGATCGATCACACCGAACGTCTGAATAACACTAAAGTAATACCCAGGTAAAAACCAAATATATGACATGGTTTTCCCTTTACATACTGTCATCAAACCATAATATATAGCTCGGCTATGACAACGCCCGTGTTTTTTGTTCAATGCGCGGCCGTAATTTTAGTCATATTTCAATATTGCATAGTGGAGGGGCAGGACATACCTTGATAGCATTGAGTTTCTTCAGATGTGTCCGTATTCGACACAACACAAAAGTTATTCTTTACAATAAAAACGTTCACCAAACAACACTTCACACTTTTACGTAGTTTTCCACAGTTTTGGAGTAAATACCTAATAGTATTTTATACAATCGTTGCATAATGAAGGCTCTTAAAGTCGGGTACGCCGAGTGGCCTAAGTAAGGTACGAGATTTTAAGAGCTAATTATGTAACTATTGTATACAATACTTTTTCTACGAGTCATCATCATCATCGTCTATCGAGGTATAGACAGACGACCAAGTAAGTGCTTTACCATTTTTTGTGACAGTTCCTACATCAGAATAAAAACAATAAGGCTGATTGTCACATTGACTTGTAAGTGAAAACAGCCTTTGATGTCTTAAGTCATACAACTGACATTGAACTTTAGGGTGGTAAAGGAGTTTAGTCGACTATACATACATATATTTCGTACTAAATACAAACTGAAAATATAGATGCACAGAAAAAACCCCAGAAAAAAGACCAATGCTGGGAATCGAACCCAGGTCCTCAGCATTCCGTGCCGCGTGCCATACCCCTACACCACCACTGGTCTAGAGATTAGACACGAATCTTTCCTATACATCATACATTTCAATCTGCTAAATCATCACCTTATGCAGTGACAAGCGCAAATCTATGTTACACCCTCATCGAGAGATTTTAACACTCCTTCGGAACTAACGGGTTTTTTCTGTGCATCTATATTTTCAGTTTGTATTTAGTACGAAATATATGATTTCACGGGATGACCGTAAAAGTAATAAAAAAATGAAGTTGAAAAAATAAGTACAAAAAAAAGATACTTCATAGCTAACTTGTATACATACATAACCTTTTTCGTCCGCCATTCCATGAAGTTAGCATAACTCCTGTTGTATAGCTTTTTAGATTTTTCTGGCAACAAGGTAAGCGTTGCTTCCTCTGCAATAATAGTTATCTCCTCTGGAGTAGCGGCGAAACTAATCTCGTCACTGTCACTTATGTTTAATTCGAATTAGGGATTATTTATTTAACACCATCGATTTCGCGTCAAATAACAAACAAAACTTTTAAATTTTCGTAGCACAAAAAAGAACTAATGAGACGTCGTTATAAGACGGTGTCGAGACCCTTGGTCCGCGTCCGCGGGGTCCTGGCGCCATAAGGCTTTTTAAGGAAATAGCAAAAAGGTTAGTCGACATCACAGGAGACCGAAGAGCTGACAGCTACCTCGGTCAAAGAATTAGTTTAGCTATTCAAAGGGGGAACGCTGCCAGCATCTTCGGAATCTTGCCCAAAGGGACTTCTTTTAATAATATATTTTAGTTATTGTTATTATTATTACATTTCTTAAGGTTTTTAATTTTAGGTTAATTGTTCTCATATATAAAATGTTCATTTATGTATATTAAGGTTTGTAGATTTGATATGTGATTCTTCTTCTTCAGCGTGTTTTCGCCCACCGTTGGACATACGCCTCTCCAACCTTTCTCCATCCAGATCAACTATCTGTCTCTCTCTTCCAGACCGGTCCTGCTGTCATAATATCATCGGACCATCGGGCAGGCGGTCTGCCCACATTTCTTCTGCCTAGCCGGGGTCTCCACTCCAAAACGCGCTTACTCCACCGTGCGTCGTGTCGTCGGCACACGTGGCCGGCCCAAGCCCATGTCAGTACCTCTACCATGAGTTTATAGTAGTTGACAGTGACCGTACTCGCTAGCGACGGCGTAAATGATTTGTATGGAGAATTGTACTTCCGTAAGTGACCGCTAGAGGCGCTGTACAATTCTCCATACAAATAATTTACGCCGTCGCTAGCGAGTACGGTCACGTAAACTAGTGTAAACTCATGGTAGAGGTACTGCTTCGCGACTCTCTGTCCCACATCGACCACTCTCGTGCGTTTTCTAATAAGCTCGTTCCGGACTCGATCGCGCAGTGTTATGCCGAGCATGACTCGCTCCATGTTACGCTGCGTCACTATCAGCGCGTGGATTGTCCCAGCAGTCAACGTCCATGTCTCATACGTCATAATAATATGTCGTTACGTTATATGTGATTTATTTATGTGAATTATGATTATTATATTTAATATTTTTTTTTCTTATAAGTCCCATTGCATAATTGTTATGTCGCGGGTAACAGGTAGCAAATTGTAACTGCAAATTTGGTAGCACTCTGAAGAAACGTACATTAACAGAGCAGCGCTGTTACGTTATATCCAGTGATCGGAACTCTGGGTGCAAAACTTTAACAAAACTTGTAAAGCTGACATTAAGGAGAATTTACAACCAAGAAAAATAAGAATATTATTGGCAGATTAAGTGTTCAATTTAACTCTATTATCGAAATCTCAGATTTTCAGTAGTTCATTAATATTTTCATGTCTGTAAAACTGTTTCATGCCCGCTTGGCAAGTTTTGTTAAAGTTTTGCACCCAGAATTCCGATCACTGGTTATATCGCTAATTTCAAACGAGCTTAAAATTACAGTTTGAGGCGTGCCACTGCATAACTGATTACATCTGGTTCCCAACATAATCATCTCATTTGAGCCTATATAGCTACACTAGCTTTTTCTCGCGGCTTCGTCCGCACACAAAGGTAGTTGCAATAGAGAGATCTCTCTCCAGACAGATGTTATACCTGGGGACCGAAGTCCGATGAATGAAAGTTAGAAGTTGTATTTGTGCAGCCGAGTTGAGAAACATCGATAGTGCGATGCAGGATTGTAGTAATTAGTTTCTTAGGTGATGACTAGATGGCGCTAGTTGTCGCTACAGCCTCTTAGTAGTCGTTGTACACTTTAGTACTTTGTCGCAATATACAGCTATACTGTGAAGTTTGAAATAATATGTAACTGTAGTGAACGTAATAAAGTACTGAAGTGTTCAGCAACTTCTGAAGCCGACCGTACATACGAGTACTTAAATACATACGAACGTAGGAAGTTAAATAAAAACTCATGTTTTCGAGAGGAGTGCGATGGTTCGTTAGTCGTTCTTATAAGGAAAAAGCCCCACTAAAAACTTTATTACGATATGTCTCACTGTGCACTGATTTGAAAGTCATAGAGCGTCTAAAAAACTTTTACAATGCATTTGCTCGGAAAGTGCCTCTTGACGCGAGTCAACATATCTATAGAAAGTTAGTCATCCCAGCACACTTTCGCAAGTGTGTAAAAAAATTGTATGGATTTTACTTTCCACACGCGTGCGGAAAAGTAACTTTTTAAATTGCCAATTCTCAAAAAGCTGTGTCCAAACTAGTGTTTAAAAAATAAGACTAGAGAGTTGTGTCTTCATAATTCAGCTTTGCACAAATAAGAAAATGTTTGATGCAACCAAATGAATATTTACTGATAAAATAATAAAACAGATTGTTTTAATATTAAAACACACAAATTTTAATTTCGTCAAAAGTTTTGAAATAAAAAATTTAGTACTAAAATAATTCCTTGAGTCTTTTTCGGACCGTACGACATCTGCGCTTTCAGTGCGCGCGCATGGCGTAACACGAACCAATCATGTAAACCCGTTCGCGCCTGTCAACCAATGAGCTTTCAGTGTGCGCGCATGGCGTAACTCGAACCAATCACGGTTACCTGTTCGCGCCTGTCAACCAATGAGCTTTCAGTGCGCGCGCATGCGTAATACGAACCAATCATGTGTACCCGTTCGCGCCTGTCATGAAAACCCGCCAAAGTACTGTTCATGAGTTCAGTCCGGTGAATTAAGTTTTGTTTATTTAATTAAAATGGAGAGTTCAAGTGATGAACTTACATCAAACTTAACGCCGCCTGGCGTCCTCCACGAAGCACAAATTGCCAGTGACAGCCTATTGCCGACTAAGTCAATGCTGAAATATGTTAATACCTACGAAACTTTTCTTCACTGGAAAGTGAATAAGAAAGCAACATCTTTTTCAGAAAATGTTTTTATGGCATATTTTAATGAAATGTCTTTAAAGTACAAGCCATCAACGTTGTGGTCTACATACTCAATGTTGAAAAGTACTATGAAAGCTAAAAATAACATCGACATCAGCCATTATGTAAAACTAACTGCGTTTTTGAAACGAAAAAGCGATGGATTCAAGTCCAAAAAATCTAGAGTTTTATCTGCGAGCGATGTCCGACGATTTATTAGCGAAGCACCAGATAACAAATATTTGGCGACAAAGGTAACTATTATGATATACTTAAGCTAATAAACATCTCAATATGATCGAATAATCTACGTAGGTACTAGTATCTGCCGATACGTCTGTTCTATTTAAACTAATATTTGTTTGTTGATTGTTTATTTATTGGCTCGTAGGTCTATAGTATTAAGGAACCAATTTTTTTATACAGTTCCATAGCTAAATTATCTCAGATTAATGTGGAGTTTTTTTGTTAATAGCTGATGGTTATTAAATTTAATATACCTATATACTTGGTGGTATTAACAATTACATTGACTTTTTTACAGGTTGCACTAATCTTTGGTATTACAGGAGCGTGCAGGAGACAAGAACTTGCCAACATAACTATGGACAATGTCAAGCAACAAGGGCAAATATTAATCGTAAAAATTCCAGATACTAAAACAAAAATTCCAAGAACATTCGTGATTGAAGGTGAATTTTACGCAATTGTAAAAAAATATGAAGCACTCAGATCTGCAAAATACAAAAGCAATCGCTTCTTCCAGAATTTCCAAAATGGAAAATGCATTAATCAATGCATAGGTATTAATAAATTTGGTTCTATGCCAAAACAGATTGCTGCCTACTTAGGTTTACCTGAGCCAGAGTCATATACCGGGCATAGCTTCAGGCGGACGTCTGCGACTCTGCTTGCTGACTCTGGAGCAAGCCTTACGACCCTTAAAAGGCATGGTGGGTGGAAGTCTAATACTGTAGCAGAGGGTTACATTGAAGATTCGGTAGAAAATAAAAGAAACATAAGTGCTTCAATATCAAGATCAGTAGATTTAAAAATACAAAGTGAGCCGCAGCCGTCTACTTCTAAACAGTCATATTCAACTTGTACCGAACCCCAGCCAACTTCTTCAAAACAACCAGACATGATTTACACGAATCCCCAGCCATCTACTTCTTATGAACATGTCCATACCCACCCGATACAAGCTGAACCGCAGTTGTCTAGAGAAAATCACAGTGAAAATGACAACCCCTCTGACATAACAAACACAAACTTGAGTCAAACAATACAATTAGCGGGAAAAACCATCACATTTAATCTACAAAATTGTACTAATATTAATTTTAATTTTAATAAATAAGTCTCCTTTACCTATTGAATTATAAGTATAGCTTTAAGCATCTGATTTATGTTTAATGTTTAATGTTTGCTGTTTATTAAAGTCTTTATACGTTAATTTAAATATTTTTCCCATAGACGTAAAGTGGGAGTGATTTTTTCTAATTTTGTGTACATTATTATGTAGTATGTATATCTACTAAACTGCATGCTAGTGTAGTAAAGTGTAGTAAAAAATTTAAGCAAATAAATGACACACAATAAGTGAATCACAGCCTCGTTTTTTCCTCGCTTAATGCATTGTAAAACGTTGTATGATATACGTGTCAAAAGTAGGCAATTCCCAACTCATGTCGGCTAAACCAAACTCGCTTCGCTCGTTTGTTTAGATCTCCGCCATTCGTTGGGAATAGCCTACTTTCCGCACTTGTATCATAAATAACTATTGCTAACTACTTTTCTTTTAGTTAGGGACCGGCAAAGTGTAAGTTTCAAAATCAGAAATAGTAAAAGTTACATTACAATAAATACTATACAAAAACTCGTAGAAAGAATCCCAATATAGAATACTAACCGTTGCCCGCGACTCTGTCTGGATTTCTAGGGATAAAAAGTACCATTATATTTTATTATGTTAATCTAGGTTATAAAACTATCTGTTTGCCGAATTTCACCAAATTCCTTCAAACCCTTACATGCAGACATCCATACAAACTTTCGTGTTTATAATATTAGTAGGTAGGTAAGTAAGATGCTATTATTTACAAAATATTTGTGCGTAATACTGGTAATACATACAATAAGATAACAAGCCGTGGTGGCCTAGTGGCCTCTAGTGGAGTGGAGGGTCGTGGGTTCAAATCCCGGCTCGCACCTCTGAGTTTTTCGGAATTTATGTGCGAAATTACATTTGTAATTTATCATAAGCTTTAACGGTGAAGGAAAAAATCGTGAGGAAACCTGCATACACCTGAGAAGAAATTCAATAGTGTTTTGTGATGTTTCCAATCCGCAATGGGCCTGCGTGGGAACTAGGGCCCAAGCCCTCTCATTCTGAGAGAAGGCCTGTGCCCTGTAGTGGGATGTATATAGGATAGGATTATGATGATGACATATAATAAAATAAATAGCCAGTGTACCCAATTAATAAAAATATGCGACCTATCTATCTGTGCGTATACGATACTGATATTTAAGATAGTTAGAAAGTAAGATAGATATTTTTTTTTATACAATATAGGCTTGCGTTTGACCACAATCACGCCGGATGGAAAGCGAAGATGAGGCCTACGATGGAGCACGCATGCCTAATAAATGCTCATTTACCTACTAGACTTGAAAACGGCCAGATTGTAGTGTTCAAGGTACACAATCGCTAGTATAATATTATGTAACTATAACCTGCTAAGTGCTAATACCTGCTCAGCTGGAGCGCGGACAAAAGGTTTGCCCTCATCGAAAGCTGCTGAATCTATTATATTGGCTGGCATCGACTAGTTGCCGGTGGTTTTGGAAGAAAGATGGTTTCTTTTGTGTGTTTTACGTTACTTTTGGCAATATATTGCACTTGTAACTTTGTGTACGTGAACTCTTTATCCTACTTATGGGTAAATGTGAGCATACGTACCGTTTTGAACGAGACTGCCCCGCTCTTAGGTACTCTGCCCCGGTGTCCCGAAAAACAACTTGGAGACGGGAAAATGTTCCGTTTTCAGAAAAATTCAAATGACGCCACGCAAGCGGTAGTCGAACATGTATTTTCTTTGATAGAGTTGCGGACAGAAGAGAAAACTCAATTAGATCTGATGTCTTCGTAATTTAAACTATGTTAATAGTAATTGTTAGATATAATATTTAAAAAAAAACTTGCCAAGAGTTGGACACAGTTATTTATGAAGTCACCACCCGGTTAGGTACTACAATATATTATTATGTATGTATTTTAGCATAGGAAAAAAAAATGCGAAATTGTTTGTTATTGCAATAAAAAGTTTGTTTCTGCCCAAAATTGACGACCAGATGGCCTAGTGGTTAGAGAACCTGACTATGAAACTTGAGGTCCCGGGTTCGATTCCCGTGTCGGGGTAGATATTTGTATGAAAAAATACGAATGTTTGTTCTCGGGTCTTGGGTGTTTAATATGTATTTAAGTATTTATCTATCTATATAAGTATGTTTATCCGTTGCCTAGTACCCATAACACAAGCTTGCCTAGCTTACTTTGGGACTAGGTATATTGGTGTGAATTTGTCCCGTGATGTATATTTATTAATTTAAAATCTCCTTAAAAAGACGTAGTCCCGTTTTAAGGTGGCAAAAAAATGGTCACGTTACGTATGGGTAATAAGAAACAAAAATTGTCTTTCCTGTGGACATAAAACGTGACTCCGAGTCAGCTAACTTAAGTGTAACGAGTATTTAAATGACCCGTAAGTTGGCCACTTTGGCCAGGCGTCCCACACGACGATGAAGAGTTAACAAAAAAAAAACCAGACACCCACCCATATCTATCATCATCCCAGCCTATAGACGTCGCACTGCAAGGCACAGGCCTCCTCTCAGAAGCGCGTGAGGAAAACTTAACCTTAATCCGTCCAGCCGTTTGAGCGTGAAGAAGTAGCAAATATGTTAATGCAGATGTAAATTATACGTGTGACACATTTTATTTAAATTCTTTAATCTGTCTTTGCGGGATGGAGTTACAAATATCCAAACTTTTGCATGTATTAGGTGTACCTGGGCGACCGAACTTCGGTCGAGCTAAAGTCTCGAATTCACGCGCTTTTTCTTAAACATGACCAAGCGAGATCGATTGCCTCCTAAAATCCGTACAGCAAATTTCATTGAAATCGTTAAAGCCGTTTCCGAGTTCCCCCAAATTATTAAATTTTCGTTTTATTCGAGTTTTATTCGGTTACATATTTATATTATATTAAATTAGCTATCTAGTAGGATAACAATTACAATTACAATTGGGTTTGGGGTTGGTGTCACACTTTATAATATACCGTTATATAATTTAACTAGCTTTTGCGCGTGACTTTGTCTTCAAAGAATTATTTTATCACCAATCTGAACTATTTTTGTGTAAAATTTTACAGAAATCAGTTCGACAGTTTTGGCGCCAAAAAAAGTTACAAATTATAAAGTTACACAGAAATATGTTTCAAGTTTTTCATGTGCATTGTTAATTGCGATGTTTTTATAAAAAAAAAGATTCCAACATAGTTAGAAAGCTCGTCCTTTTTTTAATTTGGCTAAAATTGGAACCCTTAAAAATCTACGTGCAATTAAATCGCTCTTTAAAACTAGTTATTACATATTTTTAAGTATGCTCCAAAAACTCACCCATTCAAAAGCACTTCCAAACTAAAAAAAAAAATCAATAAAACACTCAAACCAAAGTCACAAAGTCCGTATCCATTTGAAAAAAAAACACTAGTTCACTAAAAAAACACTTTTTTTTCGACGATGCTGGCTGGTTCGAGAGCGCGGCGTCGCGAGTGGAATTGACGAGTAGCTCAGTGGAACTGGCGTAGCGGTGCTACGGCGCTACGGGCTACGCGCAACAGGCTACGAGATGCTACGAGGTATAGCTGTTGAGCCAATTTAAGCTTGGCTACGCTTCGGATTTTAAAAGCCTTTAAAGTATATAAAGTTTCGGAGTTTCTCTGCGGGATCGCTTTAGAAATGATGAATTCCGCGTTAGAACTAAAGTCACTGACATAGCTTGAATCGCCAGACTCAAGTGGCAGTGGGCAGGGCAGATGGCTCTTACAACTGCAAAAAGGTTCTCGAGTTGCGTCCACGGACCGGAAGACGCAGTGTAGGTAGGCCTCCAACAAGATGGAGTGACGATGTTCAAAAGTGGACGTCTTTCGGCTAAAATTATGATGATGATGATGATGAAAGTATATAAGGATCATACACAGAGTAAGAATAAAAGTTGTCTCCCCTATTGGACAATTTTTTTTTCATGAGAACTAAACTCGTAAGCTAGTCACAATTAATAACTATATTTTCTCAAACATCCAAGGAAATGTGGTCCTTATAGTCGTGACAATAGAACACGAAGTATGTCATTGTATAGCAGTTGAGGAAGATTCGTTCCAATTTCGAATTAGACGACAATAATGGAATTTCATACAAACATTGCTGGCCAAGGCCAGCAAAGAGATTGTCTTTTGTTTTAGTGGGTCGTATTTTCTTTTATTGACTATCAATGACATACTGCGAATTAAGAAAAATTTAGTTTGTGAATTTACTTTTTAATACCTTACTTGGCTAGATTTAATCAGGTATTCAATAAAATAAATAAGGATTGGCGTTTATTGTTAACAATTTATTATTAATAAGGTCGTAATTTTTGAATAAATATAAATCATCTCAAGATTTTGCGTCAAAAACATTAACTGGAACAGCTTACAAATAAATTGCTGGAAAATAAATATTTTGGCGGGAATCAAAAAAAAAACAATTTGAATTAAATATGTATATATAAGTTGAACATTCGTATCATTTCCTTGGATTTATTTGAGAAAAGCACTATACAAGCCTTGGCCACGAACAGGGATTGCCGGCCTCGTATCTCTAGATGGCCTCGTTAACACTCGGCCATCTATTACTACTCGGCCGGCAATCCCCTATTTCGCGGCCGCTGCAGTAATGTACTATTATATATTTTTTTTCTCTATATAATTGCATGCCGTGTTTACCTGTAAGTGATTGTTACACTTTGCCCGTATAAGCTAAGTGAAATGTATTTATTGCTATTACTAGTGTAAACAATTGTTGGTGATCCAAATAAATAAATAATAATAATAATAAATCACTTAAGCCTTTGATCAATTATAACTGTAGATCCACAGTCGCGCGCCCGATTATGTCCGCGCCAAATGAGCGCCACTTTGATAAAAGTGGCCTTCTGTTTTCTCAGTACGTTGCGTGAAATTGTCAAGTTTAGCTGTCAAGTGTCAACCGAAATTCGACTGTAATGAAGTAAAGACTAGGTTCAAATTTCTGTGTAGGTGATGATTTTAATTGTTATGCAAACAAATAAAAAAGTTCGGACATTCTTTGAAGGGAATTTTGTTCGGCAATGTGTATCTTCAGTTATAATTGATCAAAGACTTAAGCTCTGAAAGTACATAAGCACGTAAGTACGATGTTTCCCTTCACCGTAAAGCTCGTTGTAAATTTCAAATTAATTTCGCACATAAATTCTGAAAAACTCAGAGGTGCGAGCCGGTATTTGAACCCAAGACCCTCTGCTTGTGAGGCCAATAGTTTAAACCACTAGGCCACCACAGCTTTTTTAGCTTAGAAGCTCGAAGAATCGCCAGACTCAAGTGGCAGTGGGCAGGGCACATCGCTCGTAGAACTGATGGCCGATGAGGCAAAAAGGTTCTCGAGTGGCGTCCACGGACGGGAAGACGCAGTGTAGGTAGGGCTTCAACAAGATGGACCGACGACCAGGGCCCAATTGCATAACAAATTACAACTAATATTACAAGCGGAACTCTCGCTTCAGACTACTACTACTACTACTAGTTAATACTAGAAAGGGAGTTCCGCTTGTAATATAAGTTGTACTTTGTTATGCAATTGGGCTCTGGTTAAGGATGGCGCGGGACCGATCTGTTTGGCGAGCCTTGGGGGAGGCCTATGTTCAGCAGTGGACGTCTTTCGGCTGAAATCATGATGATGAATAGTGGACAGAGTCACCGACATTATTTACTGTTATACTAAAATAAGTTTAACTGGAAATTTAACTGCGTTGATATTCATGTCTCATTTTAACTCAGTCACTCCAGACATCAATATTGCAGGGTACGTCCTGGTCTAAGGAATAGCCGGAAGCGATAAACGAATTTACGTTAAGGTTATAAAAATATAAGTGTTACGAAGTCATTTGTAGTAACATTTTTGATCATCATCCCAGCTTTTATATGTCCCACTATAGGGGAGAGGCCTCCTCTCAGAATGAGAGGTCTTGGGCCGTAGTTCCCACGCGGGCCCAGTGCGGATTGGGAACTTCACACACTATTGAGTTCTTCGCAGGTGTATGCAGGTTTTACGATGTTTTCCTTCACCATTAAGTTCATTGTAAATTTAAAATGTAATTTCGCACATTAATTCCGAAAGACTCACAGGTGCGAGCTGGGATTTGGACCCACGAACCTCTGCTTAGAAGGCGATAGGTCAAACCACTAGGCCACTACGGCTTCCTAGGCCACCACGGCATCCGGCAACATTTTTCATATTCTTTTTAACTAAAAATACTGTAATGTAATACTGTGATGAATAAAGTCAATTGTGTCACAAACTTGATTTTGTCAATTCTCGTTCTGCTGACCTTATTATTTCCTTAACAACTAAAAATAAAATCATGGTAGCTTAGTGACTTCATCAGTGGCTAGTCAAACAAAGGATCGTGGGTTCGAGTTCCGGCCCACATCCCTGACTTTTTTGGATTTTTTATGTACGAAATTACATTGAATTACACACTTGCGAAGAAATTCAATGGTGTGTGTGAAGTTTCCGAACTGGGGTCGTGTAAGAACTATCCAAGCCTGCTCATTGTGAGTGGAGGCCTGTGCCCAGCAATGTGACGTATATAAGCCAAGATGTGATGTAGTATGATGTAGGTAAATACTTATAAAATAGATACTGCAAATACGTAATTATGAAAAGTATACAACTTTTTCCTACAATTTATTTTGTCGTTTCCAATGGTACGGTAAAGGCACCAACGCTATTGGAATCAGAATCATTTTTAAATTGACCGGCCTTCTAAAGCATTGAAAGCATTCAAGAAAAATGGAAAAATAGAGTGGTCTATTTGCTAAGTGCACAAAGTTTAAAAACTCGTTGTTCAGTTCTTAAACGCCCCGCTCACGCTCCCGCTGCCGCTTGCCGCTCCCACCGTGCAGAATTAGGTCGGGCTCTATTTGAAATATTAAGTTGACCCACACCACTAAGATAGGGGATTACGGACCGCCGAACTGGAAGCATGACCGAATCACAGGTACAGGGGTGACTCTGGCGACATGGCTCGATCAAAGCTATACTTACCCACAGTAAATGCTAACTGATCGCTCATCATTATGTGTAAGTTAAACAACCACACCTATTTATGGGTTCCGTACCCAAAGGGAAAAAACGGGATTCCATTACTGAGACTTCGCTGTACGTCCGTCTGTCACCAGGCTGTATCTCAGGAACGGTGATAGCTAGACAGTTTAATTTTTTATAGATAATGTATCTCGGTTACCGTTATAACGACAAATACTAAAAAAACAGAAAAGGATAAATTTTTAAGGGGGCTCCCATACAACAAACGTGATTTTTTGCTCGTTTTTGCTCGATATTGATAACGGCAACAACAGGTAGACGGTTGAAATATTCACAGAATATTTAATTATAGCTTTTGCCCGCGACTCCGTCCGCGTGGAATTAGTAATTTGGGCAGCTTATTTTTTTTATCAAATTTGCTTTTTCATCAATTATGGCTCTCCTTAGTTCCTCGATAGAAAAAAAATTACCCGCCCCTGCAACCCCGCCCGCAAACCCCCCACACCCCCCTCCCAACCCCACCCCCCACCAAACCCCCCGCACACCCGCGTTTTCATTATGCACCACCGTACTCCCAAGTCAAGCGTGCCTATAGAAGTTTTACTTCAAAAACCCCTGATTTTGAAGCATTCTTCCGCTCCGCTCCGCTCCTATTAGTGTTAGCGTGATGATATATAGCCTATAGCCTTCCTCGATAAATGGGATATCTAACACTGAAAGAATTTTTCAAATCGAAGCAGTAGTTCCTGAGATTAGCGCGTTCAAACAAGTAACAAACAAACTCTTCAGCTTATTAATTCTTCTAATAACTGTTCGATAAATTTTTAAAATAGACGTATCTTTCTTATTTGTTAACCGATTGAAATGAAACAAACACTAAATGTTAATTCAAGAAAATACCAACATATCAGTGAAAACCGCATCCTTCTAGGTTAAGCCGTTTCTGAGATTAGCGCGCACATACGCACAGACAAACAGACAAACAGACAAACAGATAAACAGACAAACAGACAATAATTCTAAAAATCATTGTTTCGGGTTCTATTGCACTAATAAATAGCCCTAGTGACAGTTTTTCTCAAATATCTTCAATGTACAGACACCGACTTGTTACAGATTTATTATATGTATAGATAGATAGATAAATTTACTCTAAAAATAAAATTAATTAAATTAAAATAAAACAAATACTTAAGGGGTGCTCCCATAGAACAAACGTGATTTTTTTGCCGTTTGTATAGATAATAGTACGGAACTCTTCGTGCGCGAGTCCGACTCGCACTTGGCCGGTTTTTTAACGTTACAAAATTAAAAGCTTAATTCTCCACAATATTCATGCTTAGGTATTGTTAAAGAAAAAACCTCTTTAACTATTACGATATTTTTTGGTCAATTATGAAGAACAAGCTGTTGGCTGCGACTCTGTCTGTGGAAAATTCGTCTATCGTTATCCCGCAGGAACAATGCAATTTTCCGGGATAAAAAGTATGTTTTATGTTAATCCAGGTTAATTAGCTATTTTTATGCCAAATGTGATCGGAATCCGTCAAACCGTTTTAGAGTGAAAGAGTGACAAACAACCACACATACAAGCTTTTACGATTAAAATATAAGTGGGAAATAAATTATGCCATTAAGACAATATCAATATTAAGTAGAAGGTAGGTAAGGTGACCATGCTCTTAGAAAATAATTTAACAGATTTTTTCAACACTAGAAAAAATAACGTTAATCTCACCAATAGAGTAGGGTGGCGTGAGACCGCGCAATCGTAAGAATGCGCACACGCATTTTTTCAAAAGCAGTACGCTTAGTATAAGTTTTACTTCACCAAAATACTTCTCGATCGCGTTTACGTAAAAAAATCAATTACTAGGGAAACGTGGACAGCGCTCCGCGGCCGCGCGTCCATGTTTCCATAGAATTGAAATTTTTACGTAAACGCGATCGACAAGTATTTTGGTGAAGTAAAACTTATACTAAGCGTACAGAACGAAGTTTGTAACTAGCTTCAGTTGTTTTGAAGTGTTGAGGAAACTGGTACGAAATAGTCTAATATATAAAAATCTCGTGTCACGGTGTTTGTTATCGAACTCCTCCGCAACGGCTTGACCGATTTTTATGAAACTTTTTTCTCTGCATTCGGTAGGTCTGAGAATAGGTCGTAGGCTATTTTTTGTATACCGACCCCTATTCTTCGCAGACGGAGTCGCGGGCAACAGCTAGTAAGTAGACTATAATTAACTAAATGGGTAGATGCTGCTCATGTCTCGCGACTCACCCTGTATAGCTTATGCACGTCAAAGGGGATTGTGCAATGGTTCATTTCTACGTTAGCGGTCCCTATAAAATATATATTTGAATATCCTTTTCTTCTTAGACTTTATCAAAATTATTCAGGTGTTACTTTGCGGAAGTCTATTTCAATGACCTAAAACATTTTGGCTCACTCCGCAAGCCACACGTCCAATAATAAAAATAATTATAAAATGTATAAAGTACTAACTGTTGTTTGCGACTCCGTCTGGAAAGAATTCGTTTATCTCTATCCCGCGGGAATTATGCAGTTTTGCGGGACAAATATCCTGTATATTAATTCGGGTTATAATCTATTTATATGTGTGCCAAATTTCACCATAATCTGTTAAATCGTTGCAGCGTGGAAGAGTAACAAACATTCACACATCCATTCATCCATACAAACTTCCACGTTTATACTTAATATTGGTGGGAAGTAAAAAAAAGCTATAGTTAAACCGTTTAAATGAGTCCTCGCCCGACAACAAAGGGGACCTGGAGAGGTGCGGGCGGCAGGCACACGAGGCGCGCTCGCCGCCCGCACCTCTCCCGGCCCCCTTTGTCGTCATACCCCCCAGCCCTGTACCGCGCGGGCGAGGACTCATATAAACGGTTTAGCTATAGTGTTTCGCTTCTGATTTTTACTATTCCCATCCAATAGGCTACTTTCCTAACTAGTCAGTCTTTTAGATTATCAAAAAATATTGGACACGTATTTTTTATTTTGTCAATTAAACAAAAAATCACGAAGATATGGCGCGTTGAAGTTTCGCGTGACGTCACTTGTTCCTACACTTTGTATGAGCGTTTTAGGAACAAGTGACGTCACGCCTCGTCACGCGGAACTTCAACGCGCCATATCTTCGTAGTTTATTGTTTAATTGTCAAAAGAAAAATTACGTGTCTAATATTTTTTGATAATGTAAAATACGGACTAATAAGAATTACTATTTTTTTACCTAGGAAACATCCCTATTGTCATCCAATATACCGCAGTGTCTCAAGTCGAAAATCTTTGAACAGTGTGTGTTGCCAGTGATGACTTATGGAACTGAGACGTGGCCGCTTACGATGGGCCTCATAAGAAAGCTCATAAGTGTCAGTGGGCAGGGCACATCGCTCGTAGAATTGACAGCCCGAAAGGATCTCGAGTGGCTTCCGTGGACCGGACGACGCAGTGTAGGTAGGCCTCCAACAAGATGGTGCGACAACCCGGTTAGGGTGGCGGGAACGCATTGGATGCGGATGGCGCAGGGCTGATCTGTTTGGCGAGCCTTGGGTGAGGCCTATGTTCAGCAGTGGACGTCTTTCGGCTAAAATGATGATGATGATGATTTAATATTCTTATGACAAGTTGAGAGGCAGACTCAATAGCAATATCTCCCTTTAAGCGGATACTACGCTGCGCTCAAAGTCCAATCGATGTTGAAAGTTGTTTACGCGTCTAACTGCACAAACTTGGAGCGGCAACGTCAAATGCAGTTCTTGCTTATCCAACCGATGATTTCAGTAGAACGTGTATTTACAGGCAGTTTTATCTGATGCAGTTTACGGGGCGAGAGGCTAAATTGCGACGGTTCTGGAAAGTATAAGAAAAAAAAAACATGTCGCTTAGTTACTTACCTTACCGTACTTACACACTTACCCTTGGCCTTGGCCCTACCGAGCTTTTGATGATGATGATTATGAATCCATGTGAAATCACAAAATATTTACCGCCAAGTCCAGAAATGCAATTTAAGACGGCTATCCATCATACAACGTTAATGAAGACGAGGACGTGATTGCTGTGAATTCCCTTGGGAATTTAGTAAAATCCCGAAGTTTCAATTTAACTGGCAAATCTAATGGTTTATGCATATTTGTATGCATAAACCATTGCTGCGGGGGAGACCTAGTAACTTATTTAATAACAGGAAAAAATGCTAAGATACCTCAATTTATTCCACGTTGGCGAAATCACAGGGAAAGTTAGTACATCACATTATTCTTATCTAAATTGCCTCACTCGTTTACTGGGATGAGGAGCTTTTAACAATGTATGATAATTCAGAAACCATTTGGAAAAAAACGACCAAAAGTGAGTCGAAAACGTCACACTGTATACTTTCCGTGCAAATATCAAAATAAGATCAAAGTTTGTTCATATTCGATACTATTTCCATAAAGACCGGCCAAGTGCGAGTTGAACTCGCGCACCGAGGTTTCCATACGAATTTGTAGATGGGTGAATCAACTTTTTTATGTCGTTTACTTTGTCCCGGTTGTCCCAGGGACACTTCATACTGTTTCATAGAAAAATGCTTATAGCAATGGCACTAAAAAGTTGATTTACTCATATATGTAAAAAATACTAACGTTTTTGAGTAAAATGTACGCAGTATGAGGTATTTTATATTGGTTTATGTGATCTTTCGTAATTTTTGATTTGATTTTATTTTATTAGTTGCTGTTATAGAAGCAATAGAATAAATAAATAAATAAATATCACGGGACAATTTACACCAATTGACCTAGTCCCAAACTAAGCAAAGCTTGTACTATGGGTACTAGACAACGGAAAAACATAATTATATAGACAAATACATACTTAAATACATATTAAACAGCCAAGACTCGAGCACAAAAATTCGTATTTTTTACACAAATATCTGGCCCGACCGGGAATCGAACCCGGGACCTCAAGCTTCATAGTCTGGTTCTCTAATAACTAGGCTATCCGGCCGTCAAATACATATTATTATGTGTAAATTTTAGCTGTCTATGCACTGTGCAGTTATCTGTTGGAAAATGATCAACACCGCCCATAAATCTCAACAACTCAAAGGGAGTTAATTGTCCTGTTTAGTTGTCGGCCTTTAAAGGAAGTATAAACCCTTTTCTTGAAAACCCCGATGTTATAACTATGGTTGTCTGGAAATAGTGGTTATCGTTAAATTTCGGGACACCTTGTATAATTATTACGACTCTTGGGATACAGCATACAGCATAGTGCCAGACAGATGGAAGAACAGGGCACCGACATTAATAGTGTTGTTTATCACCATTCGGGTACGGAATCCTAGAAACGAACTTTTTTCTGATTGGGTGATATTTAGATTAATTTTTTTACTCACGCTGTGAGGCTGTTCTTGCCAAATTTCATAAGGCAGGGTAGTGTAATGCTGGGTAGGGTTGATATCTTTTGATTACGTGAACTTTTTGTAGCATACAGGGATTGCAGGCAAACTTAAGTATACGATATTAACTTTAACTTGATATTTTCACGAAAGTTTTCTTACAGATGCTACAAGCTCAGCTCAGTTACAGTTTTTAGTTATGAAAATACAAATTGGAATTAGCGAGACGTTGAAATCAGATTTACTTGGGTTATTTTATCTATACGAAAACAATCAATCAAACATAATTTTATTGCATTATCGGATTATCAAGGGCGTCGAAAATTCCCATTAGAATCGTAATGTTACTGTTATCTATAGTAATAACTATTAAATAAACAGCAAAAACAATAGCCTTTAGCAAATGGACATAGAAAGTGGGCCATGATTTGACAGGTTTGGTGGAAAACATGGAGAAAAACACGATATTCGTCTCGAGAGAAGGCCTACAATGGGACGTACAGTCAAGGAAGCTGAATCGCGTACCAACCAGGGTGGCACCTTTTCACAACCAATTTCACGATGATTTCTTTGGCAGATGTATGGAATGTGAACATGGCATTTGCAATGAAAAGGGTTCACCCTGGTATGTGATTCAGTTTCTTCGACTGTACAATAGGTATAGGTAAATCATCAGATGATGATGATGGAAAATATGCTGCAGTGTAGATCGAGAATGGGCCACAGAAATGTAGGAGATAGGAGATAGTCCGTGAGACGGACTGACGATTTGATGTCAGTGGCTGAGACTGAAAAAATGGGTTTAAGTAATAAAATGGACAGACCTGTTACTCAGTATAGTTTGATAGCTGAAAAAGAGAAAGGAGAATTTTTTTTCAGACTTCAAAAAAAGGAGGAACCAAATTGGTTGTATATTTTTTTTATGTTTATTACTTCCGAACTCTTGTCACTTAAAAACCAATTCGAATTTTGTTAGACAGGGAATGCTTTCAATTAGGTTCCATGGTCACCAAGGTTATTGAATCCCAATAGTGCGTTGGTAAAGTAGATGGTTAGGTCCACCCCAGCTGGCTCGTGCTGAAGCACCGACTTCAAACAGATCAGTAGATAATTGTTTTCATGATATTTTGGAGTCGTTCCAATTTTCGTTTCATATTTCTCGCGTATATTTAAGTATTAGTCAGTCCACGACTCCCTGCATGGGCACACAATAATACTTCACACAAACCATCTCTCATACTTAATACGTCCCCATGTCAGAGATGGTTTGGGTTTGTCTTCCACACGGGCCCATTGAAGTTTGCGAACTTCACACACACTAATAAATTTTTTTGCTGGTGTATTCAGTTAAAGAATAAGTAAATTAGAATAAAATTGCCTCATCTTTGACAAAAAGCTGATGCAACTTTCAATACCAAAAAATAGACAATTATCGTAAATTGATACTTGAGGATAGCGCTGATAGCAATCTACCGATAGCTTGTGAAGTTTTGGAATATTTTCCTTGTTACTAACAAAATGACTGAATTAAAACTATTTTATAAGGTGGTCAAGGAAATGTTTTATTAATTTTGTTTTCTTTCCTAGGTACGGATAAAAACAGATACAGTGGCAATTATTATTTAGCAACAGTACATTAAAACAATGCAATAAATAGCCAGTAACCCAGCATGCTTAAGCCAATAGGAATGATGAGATGACACCACCACCCACCTACCGTACCTTTTATTTAATAGTGTTTGTGAAGTTTCCAATCCGCACTGGACCCGCGTGGGAACTATTGCCTAAGTCCTCTAATTCTTAGAAGAGGCCCTGTGCCATGTAGTAGAACGTATTTAGACCGAGATGATGATGAATGTTTATCACAAGCAGCTCATTTATATACTCCTGTCCTGAATTAGGTGAAGATGGTTTAGATGAAGAAAAATGTATTTTAAAACTTTTTAATTCTTTTTATGCATAGGAATCCTAAACGCTGCAGAACTCTTTCGCTTTGCTTAAGACAAAGAGAAATATACTCAGATGACTGCCAATCTTTAGTAGGAGGAGCAGCATAATAAGAAGAATAATGCTTTCTAGCGCCATATATTCATCGATTATAGAAACCGCTACATTCTACGTCACACTACGAAGTTTCACAACTTGGATGAATAAATACAATTTCTTCTCACACTAAAGTAGCTTTGTAAAAGTTACTGGCATGGCAACTTATTAGACATCCTGGATGCCATCCAAACAGTACTACACGTGGAAAGATATAGTGACAGCAATTACGAGCGTACTGAGCGGAAAAAATTTATTGACTTATGGACCTCGTGGGATTTCAGAAGGTGCAGAACGGTCATAAATTGGAACTAACTACCTTTGACGGCAGTGAGAAGGCATGACATCGGGAAGATGTGGAAGAGATTAGCAACCTGAGACGATGAGTCACTAGATAAAGTTTTATAGTTAGGATACCTAACAGAACCTATGAGCGACTACAAAGAAAATCAAAGTCAAAATCAACATACCTTTAATTCATTAAGGTTATCAAAAACTCAAGAATGTTGAATATTCTACCACCGACTCGGAAAAACCCTGCTGAGAAGAATCCGGGAAGACCCTCAATAAGGTATGCATGTACACGGTGATTTCTAATCGGTGATCAGGAGTTAAGAAATATTAATCCCTAGCCAAAATGGAATTTAATAGATGTGGTCATGGTCATCCTACAATTTGTTAAAGTTAAGTACTTAGTTAACTTTTTCATCAAGTGTCATCGCTTTGGCCGGGAATTTGACAGATCTCACGTCAAAGTTTGTTTACGAAACTGAATTGTCAAAGAGGTTTTAGGCTCATAGATTAAACCATTCGTACGGCAACAATGATTTTAATTAAAGACAACTTTCCAAATAATCATTATTTAAAAAAGTAAACGTTTTGTTGCGTGTAACTGCGACTTAAACGAGGTCGCCACCGAATACTGATCTAGAAAAATTGGTTCCTGATCACCGATTAAGAATCAATCGTGTATTACAATACGTTTACTTTTAGTTTACCACTGACAGATGGCTTGCCTTCATTTCATTTCCAACTTTAACACCATACAAATAAAGTAGCTATTACAAAATCTGCAAACGTGGGTAACAGTATTCTAAAATTGGCTTTATTTGTAGGTCGTTAAAGTTGAATATGAAATGAAGGCAAACCATCTGTCAGTGGTAAACTTTATGTAATTTTACTGTACACATATATTAACTAGTTTGTTAGTTTTAGATATCCTATTCTTTTCTCTACTTTTGATGATTTTGTTTATTCTTTATATCTCTAACTAAATTAGCTGTGGATTTTTTATGCAAAATCATTACTCTTTACCCATCTTGATCCGGCACTTTATAATCAAACTAGTATAATCATTTGATTAACGACGCTATCAGAAATATTTAATCGTTCTAGACATTATTATAATTTATCCAATGCATTATCTGCTGATAAACTTGATAAACTAATGCTATTTTATTATTAAAAACGAATTAGTTGAGCCAGTTTTTATTTATCAGTGCATATGTAAATACATATTGAGGTGAGTTGTTAGTTATTATAAATGAGCGTAATTAGTAATCCTTTGTTTGGTAATCGAATCAAAACAATTTTCATACTTAATTTACTTACTATCTCTATGGTGTGTTTGCCTATTGGGTTTGGGTACTGGCAGTGAAACTAAAATTCCGTGAATTTACTGCCTATAACTTCAAATGGTGTTTCCCAAAATTTAAATATTGGTCATCATTTATGTTGTTATGATTTCAAAATTTGACATTCATGCGTCCCGATTTCGGCGGAATATTGGAACTAAAAGTAATATATGTATTATCAGCGAAAACTTTCATTTAAATCGTTATTACTTTTAAAGAAGCTCGTATCAAAACATTGCTAAGGTTGCGCTTTAAGGTTCAGTTCAGTTTGCATATTGATTTGAGATACAAGCGTTTTCCAAAGTAACGAAATCCATCCAGCTATTTTACCGAGAAACAGTAACAATCACACGAAAATTTTTGCATTAATGATATTTTAGGACCTACCTAAATTTGCCCATTTTAAGTGGGACACAATTTTAGCTACAAAAAAAAGCAATAGTATAAACTATAGTGTTATTTCATGTTCCATTAGTTTTATAACTTTTTATTTCAATGTAACTATCTTAGTAGGTGCTTTAAGGCATGTAACAAAGTAACACCACCTAGCCGTTAGAAAAACGCTCTTAACACTCAGAATTAGAGTCTGCAAAACGTCCGAAAATTAACAAAAGACAGTCCATTTTACGATCGCAAAGCGTCCTAAAATGTGAAGTTGCTAAACTTACATGGATTTTATCATAAAGCTTTTACATCGTCGTTAACTTTTAACTGAGATATAAAGATATTCTGTAAAGTTTAAAGAGTTACCTTAAATGAATACCTACTTACAGTAACTTTTTATTATAACATAAAACCAGCCAAGCGTGAGTCTGATTTGCGCACCAAGGGTTTCTTACAAAGTAGGTATATCAAAATATACAATAAGCGGCCGTATCTATAATAATCCAGTGTTAGTAGAACCCTGTTTCTAAGCAAAAGGCACGCCGTGTGGGATAACTTTATATTGTTTAGGTGAGATGGTTAAATGACCAAGACTATTTTAGTGTGTGATTAACCCCAACAAAAAGTAAAACACGGAGTTTTCAAGGAACATGAAGTACTTACTGTATATAGCTATTATTGCACTCGGGACACACATTGCAACAGCCGTGTTTACTAGTAGATTCCTAAAATCACCTCGACGTTTTGACCACAATGTAACGGCCGTGATCAGAAGCAAACTCCTAAAATTACCTCTATATTTCAACCATATTGCAGCAGCCGTGGTCAAGAGTAGACTTCTAATTACCTTGAAGTTTCGACCACATTTGCACCGGCTGTGGTTACAAATAGACTCCTCAAATTATTTCAACGTTTCGAGCACATTGCAGCGGCCGTGGTTACGAATAGACTCCTAAAATTTTCTCAACGTTCCGAGCACATTACAGCGGCCATGTTAACGAATAGACTCCTAAAATTATCTCAACGTTTCGAGCACATTGTAGTGGTTTTGGTTACTATAGACTCCTAAAGTTATCTCAACGTTTTGACGAGCACATTGCAGCGGCTGTAATTAGGAATAGAGGATATCTCAACGTTTCAAGCACATTGCAGCCTGTGTTGCAGCGGCTGAAGCTACGAATAGACTCCTTAAATTGTCTCAACGTTTCGAGCACATGCAGTGGCTGTGGTTACGAACAGACTCCTAAAATTATCTCAAAGTTCTGAGCACATTGCAGGCGGTAAAGATTAGGAGTGGGCTCCTAAAATTATTTAATTTATTGAATGAGGCTTCACTTTGCGAAGTTCGATATCAATGAACTAAAACAATTACTTTGCTCAGACGCCACCTTAAGATAGTTACGTTTATGAGTCTGATTTGAGGAATAATATTAAAATTAGTATTAATAAAACATGCATTAACAGTAAATAAACACAGATTCAAGGTAGTTTTTTGTGACAGTTAAAGTTTATTAATTTTTGTGGGTAGTTTGTTTCAAAAAAATAAAGTGGGTACTTGACAGGTTATAGTGACAAATTAAAACATTTGTTTTGGTTTGTTAGTCTATTATTTGGTAGCACAGTGAACAGATGCGATACTCCGAAAATGATCTCTGGTTGAGTTAGAAACGCGTCAGTGTATTTAGTTTGGTGGTGATAGTTGGATTTGTGTGATTTATGTGTGTTCGTACAGTGTCAAGGTCAAGGTAGAGGAACCGCATAAACACACATTTCTTGCATAAACGTAACTATCATAAGGTCGTGGGTGAGCAAAGTAATTGTTTCAGTTCCTAAAATTATCTCAACGTTTCGAACACATCACAGCGACCGTGAGCTCGAGTAGACCGTCAAGGTAATTGTAGCAATAAATTGTCGTGATAAGTCCTGGATGTAGTAATAATATAAAATCGCGAAAATTGAAAACAAAGTACTAGTTACTGGTACTGGACCGAGATAATAAATAAATATCACGAGACAATTCACACCAATTGACCAAGTTCCAAAGTAAGCAATTTAAAGCTTGTGTTATGGGTACCAGGCAACGGATAAACATACTTATGTAGATAGATTTATACATAAATACATATTAAACACCCAAGACTCGAGAACAAGCATTCGTATTTTTCATACAAATATCTGCCCCGATGCGGAAATCGAACCCGGAACCTCAAGCTTAGTAGTCTGGTTCTCTAACCACTAAGTAGGCCTTTTTTTCGTCGAAGTTCTTTCATATTAAAATACTAGCTTAATTAAGATAAATTAATGAGTCTGAACGCAGTGATATCTCATTTCATTTCACATTTTTTTTCGTATATCTGCAGCCTATTTCACAGATTGTGTAAGTAGATATTTGGAGTGGACTTACACTTGTCTTGCTATCTTAATCTAATCGCACCGATAATCCCCATTTATCTTTGTCGCACGTGAAATACTTATATCTTGAAGCGTGTTTTATGATGCTTTGGTATTAAAAACCCAACACACAATTATTATATTCCGGACATTGACGTCACATAAAGTCATTTTGTCGGCCAGACTGTATTTAAATAGTCAGCTGTGATGAAATCTTCCCTTCAGTGATAACGACCACATTTCTCACCAGATCCTCTAGTTCAAGTTTTTGACATAATGTCTTACAAGTTTGCGTTAACGTCTCTTTTGTTATGAGCAAGGCCTTATCTAGGGCTACAGCCTTGACTCCTCCACAAGAAAAAGCTCCCTACAATAGGGTTTTAATAATAAACAAAATTTCAACGGGTCAGCATATTTTCCATTTTTTTTCAGTCCTTTTTCGCGTAAAATCCCCCACTCCTTCGTTGTCCCAGGGCTTCCAGACTTCTTAATTTGGCCCTAATAACGAGAAAATTAACTGAAACGAAGTCGTCGCTGTGCTCAGCAGACAAACATAACTTGATCCGTTCGATTGAAATCACTAAACAGAGTCAGATATCTTGTCGCTCGTGCTCGGCCAACAGCAAGACGTCTGACTCCTTATTAGTTCACCTAGTGCGGTCGCTGACTTGTTTTAAACAAGCTTTTATTTCTGCTGCGTTCTCAACATGTTGCATACAGTGGTCGATTTAATGTAACTGCCAAAATGCCAAATGCTTACGATAGTGTGACAGTCTGCCTAGCATTTTATGTAAATTCGTTTAGAGTACTTACTGGTTGAAATTCAGGATATAATTACTCCCAAATCGGTAAAGCTGTGTTTTGAAGAGGTAAAGAGGTAGAAGAAGAGGAGGAGGAGAAGGAGGTAGAGGTAAGCAATATAGTAGGTAACAGAGACCTTGGGTATAAACGCGACGATTCAGGCACACTCTTGCGTTTAAAGGACAATTGAGAACTTGCTACAATTTTCAAGAGTAATTTCCAAAAGAAGGTTAGGGACCACAGATTTAGAGAAACATCATAAATAAGAGATTACTTTTGTACCTTGTCACTTTAACGTCATGTTTGAAAAGCCATACGAAATTATATAACGACTGAAAGAGACAAGGGACAGAAATGACCACTTATTTATGATGTTGACTGTACTCAGCATCACAAATTTTAGTAAATTATTCCTTTCCAGATATGTATTTACTCCTTGCGCTGACATTACTGGGGGCCGCATCGGCCAACCCATTAATTAACGAAGCTGCAGTCCTAAATGAGGCCTTGAGCGCTCAATACGTACTGCCTGGCGAGTCTTTCCCCACCTTCTACGATGTCAGACTCTACCTAGACCCAGAGAATGCAGCCTTTTTCTACGGAAACGTTTCCATCAGAGTCCTGGCTAACGTTAACACGAACCAATTAGTCTTCCATGCTATGGAGATTGACATCGATGACATCAGCGTCTTCAGTGATGCAAACCCTGAAGAAGACTTGTTCCTCAGCTACGAACAGGCTAGTGATGACACGCATTTGTTGAGGATCAATCTCATCAGAGAAATCAGCCCAAACGAACCCCACGTCATTCATATAGATTATGTTGCCCGCTTTGCTGAGAACATGTTTGGTGTCTACTTGTCAACTTATACGGAAGATGATGGCACACCGGCGTAAGTATTTTTTACTTATTATAATTTCATTTCTTAACATTCGAAACATTTATGGTACACAATCTTGAACTGTCTTTCTATTGAAAAATACTTCTACAAAATAAGGGACAAAAAATAGGTCATCATCATCATCATCATCATCATTTAGCCGTAGGGCGTCCACTGCTGGATATAGGCATCCCTCATTACCGCCCAATCATTCTCAATAAATAGGTAACAATAGGTATATTCATTAATTCCCATGGACCTCCACAAAGAACGCCTGAACTCCCTGTAGAATGAAGACCGCGTAAATTATACCAGATTTTTTTTGCAGAAAACTGATAACATCGCAACTGCAGCCTACTTTTTCTCGACGAGCTTTCCCCTGTTACGATGAACCGGCACTCAAGGCTGTCTTCAGAACCACCATCTACGCCCCAGCAGAATACCCTGTGGTCGTATCGAACATGCCTGAGAGAGCAGTCAACCTCAAGTAAGTTGGATATTTTTAGGGCCGTACCTCAAAAGCCAAAATCACTTGAGTCAATCTTGGGCCTCACTTTGTTAAATTTTTAGTTGCTTTATTTGAATGAATTATGCTGAATTGTGTTTTGACAGCTCATAATAAAGTCACACAAGTCTTTACACAAGGCGAAATTTTAAACCTGATACAAAATAATTGTATATTAGTTGATTGGTCGTGTCATTATCCCTATTGTCTGTTGTCACAAGTGTCTACGAATGGTTACTTAGAAGGACTATTAGCTTATTTTTCGCTTTAAAAAAAGTTCATGTCAACTAATTTAATGTAAGTCGATTAGCAAGCACTTAAACTATTTTATTTTTACAGAGAAGATGTCACTGGTTACGTGAAGCACGAATTCGAAGACACATTGGTCATGTCGTCATACCTCCTAGCATACCTAGTATCTACCTTCGCATCCGTGACCAACTACCAGAACCCTCAGTACCGCGTACCATTCAGAGTGTACACCAGACCAAGTATCCTCAACACCGCTAGCTTTGCCATGGACTTCGGTCAGCGGAACATGGTAGCTCTTGAGGCTTATACCGAGTTCGAGTACGAGTTCCCTAAGCTGGATAATGTCGCGGTTCCGGACTTCGCTGCTGGTGCTATGGAGAATTGGGGGCTGGTTGTATACAGGTGAGCTTTAGTATTAAAGACAAGCTTTAACTTTGCGGCTTTGGCCGTGCTAGAAATCCATGAAAAAAATGTAAATGGTAGTATTTTTAAAAAACAACGGTTACTCGGAAAACGCCATAATGATGATATCCGCGCAAGAACTAAAGTCACCTTCATATCGCCAGACTCAAGTGACAGTGGGCAGGGCATATCGCTCGTAGAAGTAATGACCGATGAGGCTAATGGGACTAAAAGTTTTTTGAGTGGCGTCCACAGATCGGAAGACACAGTGTCGGTAGGCCTCCAACAAGTTGGAGCGACGAGGGTTAAAGTTGCGGGATCGCGTTGGGCCCATCCATATTCAGCGGTGTACGTCTTTCGGCTGAAATGATGATGATGATCTATTACAGTTCAAACAGATAACGGATGCTCAGTAATAGAATCTCATTAGACACCTAATAATGACCGCTTTAGCCTAGTTGGTAGTGACCCTGCCTACGAAGCAAGAGGTCCTGGGTTCGAATCCCGGTAAGGGCATTTATTTGTGTGATGAGCACGAATATTTGTTCCTGAGTTATGGATGTTTCCTATGTATTTAAGTATTTATTTATCTATATAAGTATGTTTATCGTCGTCTAGTACCCATAGGACAAGCTTTGCTTAGTTTGGGGCTAGGTCGATTTGTGTAAGATTGTCCCCTAATATTTATTTATTTTATTTATTTATTCACCTTTGGCCTACGAAATTAAAAAAGTACCGTCAGTAAAAAAAACAAGTGTAAAATTATTAAAAACCTTGGCTTGCTAACCCTCTTTCAGTCTTTGAAGTTCATAGAAGCTGTGACACTCCAGGGTACTCATTAAGGCTAATTACTAACACTTTCTTAATTGCCCCCCCGAAGTCGCAAGAAATGTGACGAAAAATTCTGTAGGCTCCTTGGAGTATTAAACCAACGAGAGACGCAAAAAGGGTTTTCCTAAAAAGAACAAGACTAGTGCCTTTTAAACGTGTGATTGTGTACTTAAATGAAGTTAAATTTAGCATTTTACGATTTTGTTTTATACTTATCTCGTGTCACTCCATACACACGTGATCGACAAATTTATGTCAGCAGCGTCATCCATCAGTCAAAGTCGACAGATTTTTTTGTTTAAAAAATTGTGATTTTAAAGTAATTTCTTATGCGCACAATGATAATAGGGCAGCGTCATCAGTCAAAGTTGACAGATTTTTTATTTGATTACTAAAACTTAGTAGTCTACAACTTAGTAGGCAACAGAAGATATAATTTTAGTTTATAGTGGCCTTTTAGGATTTTGACAGTTAGTTACTTACTTATATTAAATACCTTTATTTATTTATTTATTTATTTATTTGATGGAACACAAACAGTCATACATAGCTCATGTCATGACAAATAATAAGGTGAGGTGACATTACAAGTACAAGACAAGTAATAATATAAATATGAAAAAAAAAATCAGCCTCCCAGCTGAATATGACGGACGCGTAAGATCACTAGAAATATTATGTACTTATATCAAATTTTACATTAATTTTACAATAATACATAATTTAATTCAGCATAATGTGCAACAACTGCAAGCCAAAGCCAAGCTTTGTTGGAATTTGAATAGGGAACGTGCACATAAACGGTGCTGCCATCAATTTGAAAGTTTTACCCTGAAAAGTTTCTTTTACTGTCCGCAAAGTGTCTCTTCTGTCGCTTTAGTGCTGCCGCCTGTAGTTTCTGCACGTTCCCTATAGTTATTAACTTTATCAGATGTCTGATGTTTGATGTTTGCTGCGCGATCACGCAATAATGGCTGAAGGGATTTAAATTAAACTTGGTGTACCTATAGAAAGATCTGGATTCAAAAAAATTAGGATACTTAATTTCCCCCAGAATAATGCGTTCCCATGGGATAATACTCGTATTATAACAGAAAACAATAATAGAAGGCGCTGTTCAAGAACGTTGAAGTACGAGGGGCGTTCAATATAAAGTGAGAATGAGATGCAAACTCTTTTAATATTCCGAAATTAAATAGTGGCCGGTAAAGCTAATCTATCTAGCTGATTGCTATGAAAAAAAAAAACTAACTGTCTTTTGTTTAAAAAAATATACGGTAATTTCTTTGCAATGCTATTGAGTACGTTAGCGAAAATGTAAAAAATTGAACTGCGCGCCGTTATCAAATACTTGTATTTGAAAATTTTTTCTACGGACCAAGTCAATTTGGATTTGCGGGACACTTTAGGGTCTAATGCTCCTCCGTATTCGACAGTCGCACGTTGGTGCGACGAATTTAGACGTGGAAGAACATCGACAGTGGACGACCCCCGCTCCGGACGCCATACTACAGCAGTAACTGAAGAAATTGTGAAAAAAGTCGAAAACTCAGTTTTGGCGGATCATCGTGTCACAGTTCGTTTTATTGCTGAAAATGTAAAGATTTCAACGGGGAGCGTGCATAATATTTTACATGAACGCTTGGGTATGAAAAAGGTATCTGCGCGTTGGATACCAAGAATGCTTACTGACACGCAAAAACAAATTAGACTAGAGATTTGTCAAGAAGCTTTGAACCTGATGCAGCAAGACCGGGAACTTTTTTTGGCGCGATTTATAACAATGGACGAAACATGGCTCCATCATTACGACCCTGAAACGAAACTGCAGTCTATGACATGGAAAAGGCCATCATCTCCAACTCCGAAGAAATTCAAGGTGAGCCCATCTGCCGGTAAGGTCATGGGCTCTGTTTTTTGGGATGGTAAAGGAGTATTAATGATTGAGTATCTCGAGCATGGAGTCACTATTACGGGCACTTTATACGCCAAACAAATAGCAACATTGCGCAATGAGATCCGCGAAAAACGGCGAGGTAAACTCTCGAAAGTTGTGCTGTTCCACCAGGACAATGCCCCGGCACACAAGTCCGCCGTTGCAATGGCTGCAATTCGTGATGCTGGGTTCGATATCCTTAAGCATCCTCCGTATTCACCAGATCTCGCTCCCAGTGATTTCTACCTGTTTCCGAGATTGAAACAATACCTGAGAGGCCAGAAATTTGAAGATGACGACGCGGTAGTCGCTGCAGTACAAGATTTTTTAAGTACTCAAGATGAGACCTTTTTTAAAAATGGAATTTTAAGTTTAGAAAAAAGATATACTAAGTGTATTATGCTAAAAGGTGACTATGTCGAAAAATAAAATGACATTTAGTAAAAGTTGTTTATAACATACTCATTCTCACTTTTTATTGAACGCCCCTAGTACATCAGCTTGAAAGCTGGAGCTCATATTGAAAACTCGTGTTAACTTCGTTTGCAAACAAAAGATGGCGTTGTCCGAGCGGATTTAAAGCTTTAATAATATTACCGCAACCTTTTTAGGGTTCCGTAGTCAACTAGGAACCCTTATAGTTTCGCCATGTCTGTCCGTCTGTCTGTCTGTCTGTCCGCGGCTAAGCTCAGAGACTGTTAGTACTAGAAAGCTGTAATTTGGCATCAATATATATATCAGTCACGCCGACAAAGTGATTGAATAAAAAAAAGTAAAAAAAATTTTTTTAGGGTACCTCCCATAGACGTAAAGTGGGGGTGATTTTTTTTTCTCGGCTAACCCTATAGTGTGGGGTATCGTTGGATAGGTCTTTTGAAATCATTGTGGGGTTGCTAACATGATTTTTCTATTCAGTGATCTGTTTGCGAAATATTCAACTTTAAAGTGAAAATTTTCATTAAAATTGGCCGTCCCCCCCCCCTCTAAAATCTAAACTGTTGGGTGGAAAAATTTGAAAAAATTCAGAAGGGTAGTAAATATATCAAATTTACTAGGAAAATTATAGCGGCTAAGATTGCTTGGAAATTATTTGTAGTTTAAGAGTAAATAGTAGCCTAAGGTATAAAACATACCTAAACTTGGATGATTCCGTACACATACGAAATCCTTAGAAAAATATTACTTGATTTTTTCGTAATGGCTACGGAACCCTACCTTGGGCGTGTCCGACACGCTCTTGGTCGGTTTTTTAGGACAAAGTCTTAGACCCTGTTTACATTACTCCAGTAAAATCATTCCAGTAGCATGACATTGCGGAGCCGCGATGTTGACGAGTTACAGAGATCAAACGAGCGCCGCAGTGGCATGCTGCTGGAATGATTTTACTGGAATAATGTAAACAAGGTATTAGGCGCAAGGCACACAGATGAGACAACAATACAATACAAATATTCTTTATTGATCACCAAAAACAGTACAGTGAAATAACAAAAATAAAAATTCAGGTAGACAATAGGCGGTCTTATCGCTAAAAAGCGAGAGACGAGACGTGGGACGGTCGGCGGACAGTCCGCGTCGTTTGTCCGCAGGCCGCGTCTCCACCCCGTCTCTTCTGTCTGCTTTGGATCGCGACACCTCTATACATGTAGTATGAACACTGCTTCAAGGGGCGCCGCAACTGCGAGGCGCCCCAGCCCTACGTCTCTTTTGTGTGGCTTGCGCCTTAGATTCTAATTGTTTTTCATGAAAGTTATTTTAACGTGGGTGAACCTAGTGTTCGAGTATAAGGTTAACATTTAACGTTACTTGTCTAACAGAGAAGTAGCACTGCTTGTGCAAGATGGCGTGACTACCACCGCGACCCGTCAGAACATTGGCCGTATCATCTGTCACGAGAACGTGCACCAGTGGTTCGGGAATGAGGTCGGACCCGCCTCGTGGACCTACACCTGGCTTAACGAAGGCTTTGCTAACTTCTTCGAGAACTACGCTACTGATCTGGTGAGAATCATTAGACGAAAGGCGTTCGACGACCGGATAGCCTACTTGTTAGACTGACTACAAAGCTTATGGTTCCGGGTTCGATTCCCGGTCGAGGCAGATATTTGTGTGAAAAATACTAATCTTTGTGCTCGAGTCTTGGATGTCTAAAAATACTTATATAGTTTAGTATGTATTCATCTGTAGCGAATAGCTATGAATGGAAAACTCTTGACTGACAAATTTAAGTTAAATAATTAATAGGCCGTATTGAAGGACCTTTTACACTGGTTCAGCTATTAAATTGAATTATTGAATGTCTCAAAAATAGTAAGAGTTAGAACACAAATTTCTTCGAGAAATTAACTTTATTTGACCTGAACAATCTTCCCTTAAAGTTAACGGAAATAAAAAAAAACACGGTGTATAAGTATGTACCCATAGTACAAGCTTTGCTTAATTTAAGATTAGGTTAAAATTGGTGTCAGTTGCTCCATGATTTATTTATTATTTATTTACGTCTACGTTGAACCAAATCCTTCCCTTAGCATAGATTTTCTACGATTTTGCCTTGGATTTTGATGGCGTCTTTAGTTGTTTATTATACTCTACCACATGACTGGAAACTGTATCAAAATCTTCTGCCATTTCTACAAAAATGTGTCCACGAAAGTGATTTAGAACAAACGCTCGAATCGACCCAAAATTGCATTAAACCAAGTGAATAAAATGGGTAAAACTTCTCTAATCTCCGCATCCCGACCGCAACCGAGCAAATTGACCTAAAAGGGTAATTCCAGGTGGCCAAGTAAATACCGTTACGGCAGTCGCACCTTCACCTAGACTACCGATATCCGCCAATTTGAAGCGCAAATCTATTGAGCGCTTGACCTATTTCTTACCGTTGGTGTGGAACTGATAAACAAGCACCGTCATTCATCATCATCATCATCCTAGCCTGTAAACGACCCACTGCAGGGCACAGCCCTCCTCTCAGTATCATTATTATCATCATCATCATCATCATCATCATCCTAGCCTGTAAACGACCCACTGCATTGCACAGCCCTCCTCTCAGTATCATTATCATTATCATCATCATCATCCTAGCCTGTAAACGACCCACTGCAGGGCACAGCCCTCCTCTCAGTATCATTATCATTATCATTATCATCATCATCCTAGCCTGTAAACGACCCACTGCAGGGCACAGCCCTCCTCTCAGTATCATTATCATCATCATCATCATCATCATCATCATCCTAGCCTGTAAACGACCCACTGCAGGGCACAGCCCTCCTCTCAGTATCATTATCATTATCATCATCATCCTAGCCTGTAAACGACCCACTGCGCACAGCCCTCCTCTCAGTATCATTATCATCATCATCATCATCATCCTAGCCTGTAAACGACCCACTGCAGGGCACAGCCCTCCTCTCAGTATCATTACCATCATCATCATCATCATCATCATCATCATCCTAGCCTGTAAACGACCCACTGCAGGGCACAGCCCTCCTCTCAGTATCATTATCATTATCATTATCATCATCATCCTAGCCTGTAAACGACCCACTGCAGGGCACAGCCCTCCTCTCAGTATCATTATCATCATCATCATCCTAGCCTGTAAACGACCCACTGCAGGGCACAGCCCTCCTCTCAGTATCATTATCATTATCATCATCATCCTAGCCTGTAAACGACCCACTGCAGGGCACAGCCCTCCTCTCAGTATCATTATCATTATCATCATCATCCTAGCCTGTAAACGACCCACTGCATGGCACAGCCCTCCTCTCAGTATCATTATCATCATCATCATCATCCTAGCCTGTAAACGACCCACTGCAGGGCACAGCCCTCCTCTCAGTATCATTATCATCATCATCATCATCCTAGCCTGTAAACGACCCACTGCAGGGCACAGCCCTCCTCTCAGTATCATTATCATTATCATCATCATCCTAGCCTGTAAACGACCCACTGCAGGGCACAGCCCTCCTCTCAGTATCATTATCATCATCATCATCATCCTAGCCTGTAAACGACCCACTGCAGAGCACAGCCCTCCTCTCAGTATCATTATCATCGTCATCATCATCATCATCCCAGCATATACGTCGTACGAATGAGAAAGCTTAGGCCGTAGCTTCCACGCGGGCCCAGTGCGGATTGGAAACTTCACACACACCATTTCGCAGATGTATTCCGGTTTCCTTCACCGTAAAGCTCATGGTAAATTTCAAGTGTAATTTCGCACATAAATTCCGAAAAAATCAGAGGTGCGAGCTGGAATTTGTTTGAACCCACGACCCTCTGCTTGGGGGGCCATAGGTCAAACCGCTAGGCCACCACGGCTGCCACCTTCTCAGTATATTGATTGGGAACTTCACCCGCCTAGGCATAGGTTCGCTCACAATGTTTTCCTGCATCTTCAAGCTTACGGGGAAATCACGCGTGATGCCGTTGCCAAAAGAAATGGGCAATATTATAATAATTTAATAATAGATCTAGAGTTTTTCGCGCAGAATTCAATTTTGTGTTAAAGTTTTTCGTTTGTTTTGCTGAATAAAGCAAAAATCCACCAACAGCAACACCTAAAAATTCATCTTCAGTATCGGTATCAGTTAGTGACTATATTATTATAAATCCTGTCTTTTCCTCATCCTAAGGAATTTCCAAAATCCTGAAATAAATTCTTACAGAACGACTCTCAGGCCAAATTTGAAGATTTTTTTTAACTCATTTCACTCAATCTGAATCAAACAAATAAATCCCGTTTATTGCAACGGGAATTCCAACAAATCAGTCCTTATTCCTCGCTTAAATTACAAGGAAACCTCAACGTAAAATGGGCGTTGATGAATCAGACAGTCGGTGAGTGAGTGAATCAGAATGAGTTTTCGTTTTGTAATTGTATTGCTATAGTTAAGTTATATTTTTCAAACCTTCGATGAAAAAACCCCTACTAGGTACGGGTTCTAAAATCAAATTTGCATACCTCCCTCTATAAGCAAATGGAAGTCTGCTGACTCGGTTACTATGCAGTGGCCGGAGACTTCACATTTGCATTGCTTAAGTTCAGGCCACTCTATCGGTACTTTATGTTTGTTCCGTAGCACATTTGGCTCAATTTTGAACTCTGTTGCTTTACGGTTTCTTAGTTCCTAACCAGTGGCTAGTGAGATGGTACACAGATATTGAAAATTTATTAAATTAAGGGGTATGTGAACTGAACTAATAAATCCCAATCTGCACTGAGCCCGCGTGGGAACTATGGTCCAAGCCCTCTCATTCTGAGGGGAGGAACTGAACTATTTACATGTGCCTTGTGTGGCGTATACCTAATTTTACTACCTATGTCCCTACCCGGTTTCGCTCGTGGCATTTTTTAATATTGTGCGGGATATTTATTTATTTATTCAAGGAGAGCAAACAGAAGCAAATGTACAATCGTTTCCTTATAAATAAATCACAGACTAACGTACACGTACTCCCCAAACAGCTCCCACTAAAAAATATAAGTGGTAATTGTTGCTATAGTATAGCACAGCATCTTGACGCAATCGTTGCGTGACTGGTGCATAATGAGAGGCACCAACACACGAGCGCGGTTTAATTAAACGAACCGAAGGCAAAATAATTTTATACATAATTTGAAACATAATTCTATCTACATGCACATCATAAGTCTCCATTATTAGGTACTCATATATGTTACGCCGGTATTTCTGGATAGAACAGTGGAAGTACTTTTGCTTCACGGCAAGATTAGCGTGTTTATACTAGCGATCTCGCCCTTGACCTTGCCCAATGATCTTCAAGAAAAACAGAGGCTTGATCGTGATGTTAATGATGCCCATGTTCTTTTGTTGTTTTCTTCAGGTCCTCTCCGAATGGCGCATGATGGATCAATTCGTGCTGGCGCTGCAGAACGTGATGCAGAGCGATGCAATCCTCAGCGTGAACCCAATGACACACCCTGTGTATACGCCTTCGCAAATCCTGGGCACCTTCAACGCAGTTGCTTACCAGAAGTGTGAGTACTCGACAAGTTTTTCTGCAGTTTCGCATGTCTGGCGGGTGGATGGGTGTACTTGAAATCTAGCATGTTAAATTTAACTCTATCCTAGCGGTTGTATTGACTTGTGATTTGAAGGGAATATGAAAATGATTTGTCAGTAATACCAGTAATTTGAAATAAAATAAAACATTTTATGTGACAAAACACACGGAAAAAGAAATATAGTATCAAATTCTCACAAAATGTTAGGTAATAGTTTACTTTGGTAAAATAATCATTTGTTATAATGCTCATTTGCTATAACTACAACTAATGTACTTAAAAAAAATCCTAATTAATTGTCCCTTAATATTTTAAAATATTTTCTATTTTTACTGGAATATTATGTTCGCTAAGAAGGCCATTATCCTTAAGATGAAAAAAATAAAAAATAGAACCGCTTTCAAAAACACCCAAAAAATAAAAAAAATAAAATATAACCGACTACAATGAACATGAAAATATCTTTTCACCTCAGCACCTCAAACAGGCAGGTTTTGCTACTAAAAAACAGTGAGCAAAATCCGATTTTGCTCACTGCGTGAGACAAAGTAGCTATTTAATTTTTTTTTTAAAGTCAAGGACAATGATGGGTCTGCTTACTGAATTCGAAAGATTTCAACTTCAGATTGATCTGTCACTTTCATTTCGATACGAAAAGAGCGAGAGATAAGATCAAATCGATTCGATTTTCGATTTCAAATTCTATACCTAGTAAACCTAAAAAAAAATAATAGTTTAAAAAAACTAAAAAACACGCTTTAAAAAATAAAAATAAATTTTAATAAATTTCAATTCACTATTCTTATAGTACAGTAAAAAATCTTTATAAGCAATTATTATATTGTTATATCCAGATCAAAACTTGTAAACAATTCTAAATATTGATAAAATAAATAATAATAGTTTAAAATATTTTATTGTAAAAAAAGCGTGGGGTGCATGGTGTCAATTGTCAAGGATTATCATTTTGATAACATCTTAAAAAGCACCCCACGCTTTTTTTACAATAAAATATTTTAAACTATTATTATTTATTTTATCAATATTTAGAATTGTTTACAAATTTTGATCTGGATATAGCAATATAATAATTGCTTATAAAGATTTTTTACTGTACTATAAGAATAGTGAATTGAAATTTATTAAAATTTATTTTTTATTTTTTAAAGCGTGTTTTTTAGTTTTTTTAAACTATTATTTATTTTCTATTTTTTAGTTGCATTTTTTCACAGTGAGAGTTTCCATGTGCTAAAAAGAGAAAACGGTTTTTGCTCGTCTTAAATAGAATCAGTCCATCTTATACTTGGTCTTTGGTGCGCGCGCACTCTCTACACTACTAAACGTAAACCTCTTTCTTTTTAACTCTACTCCCCTCACCTACAACCCCCCAACCCCCTAAACCCAACCCCCCAACATCCCCCACCCCATTTCCCCAACCCCCCCCCCTCCAACCCCAAACCCCAATGCCCTAATCCCCCTTCTCATTTTACAGACCCCCAACCCCCAACCCCGACCCCCACCACCCAAACCCTCCCCGCCACCTGCCCCCCCCCTTCCAGCTCCATCATCAAGCCCTTGTTACCATCTAGGCCTCTTACCCCCTCCCCATTTCCCACAACCCCCCAAAATCACTTACCCCCGAACCCCCCAACACCCCCCCCCATCCCCTAACCCCAACCGCCACACCCTTACCCCCAACCCTCTAAACCCCCGACCCCCTAACCCCACATACCCCATTCCCCCACCACCCCGCCACCTACCCCCCTTCCAGCTCCATCATCAGACCCTTGTTACCATCTAGGACCAAAGTACTCGTCGAAACGAATCAAACGAGCCCAAACTCGATGGGGTTGTTTCGTTTTATTGTGGAGTGCCTTTGGCCATCATCCAGCTCCATCATCAGAACCTGGTTACCATATGGGATCAAAGTGCTCGTCAAGACGAATCAAACGAGCCCAAACTCGACGGGATTGTGTTGTTTTATTACATAGTTCCTATGGCCACTATCCAGCTCCATCATCAGATCAGCTCCATGTTACAATAATATTGCATTGTCATCCAATTTACACATATGTGCAAAATTTCAGCTCAATCGGAAACCGGGAAGTGGGTCAAAATCGCGCCCTAAGGAGTCGGTTACAAACATACATACAGGTGAAGCTAATATAAAGCGTGTAATAAACGAACGATGAACGTTCGGATACTCATAATAAGTTCTTAAACTTAAAATTGTAATTCGTCTGTTAAGGTTTTAAATTAAATTATTGTACTTTTTTAATAATTGGATTATATTTTTATATAATCAAATAGTAAAAATGTTGTTGAAAAATACAAAGTTTAACATGTATATCTATATAATTAATAATAATTTTAACAATCTTGAACATCGTGATAAATACAGCGGATGCAGTATCGGAACGCAGCGGGTGTAGTATCGGAACGCATCTTTAAAAAAATAGCGGGATTCAAATTTTAATTCTTTTCTTCTGTTTCTCTAGCTAAAGAATTCGATACCTAAGAGTTTGGTACACGATCAGAGGCAATTTGGAATTTTTTAGAATAGTATTAAGTACTTATTTAATAAATTTTTGAATATGATATGAGTGAATTGAGTGAGTCCAGTGACGAAGTCAACAATTGAACATCAGACGAATTAATGCAATAATACCTAATGCAGAGTTAAGTTTCTTACTTGAAAAGTCTCGCGAAAAATATTTAAAAGCTTATGATATTTTTAAACAATGCAAACACTTTTTCGGAGACTGTACCTATTGTTATATATATAATATGGAGTATTTACTCAATGTTGAAAACCACAACAAAGACAAAAAGACGACGGTCAACTACCTTTAATAATTTATTATGTTCTCGCTGCTGAGGTGAAAAGTTGTATGTGTCACACGAGACCAAAAGTTTTTTTGCATCTCGTGTATTTGGATCACTCGCGCACTCAGGATTCTGACTTAGAATCACTCGCTAACGCTCGTGATTAAATTATGGAATCCTTCGCTGACTCGCGATTCAAAATCAACACTCGCAGTAAAAACCAACTTTGCTCTCTTGTTGCACAAATAACTATTCTACTAATTTGTTTGAAGTCGGGCCTCAGCACGGCACGAGTCAGCAGGAGTGGTAGAAGCCCTTGGACGATCTTGGTTAATAGATTATGTTAAGTCAATATTGCATCCAGATCAGGGGCCTAAAAAATGGTTAGTTTAATATATTTATATCATTGTTAAGAGGCCCATCCCCTCTGTGGTGAAACGTGAAAGATGTAAGAACTGCGCCAAACGTGACATGGCCAGCTTTAGGATTGACCACCAGGCTTGGGAAAAGCTCGCGGGAAATCGACCAGAATGGCGCAAATGTGTAGTGGAGGGTCGCAAGTTTTGCGATGAGGCCTGGTTCAAGACACTTGCTGACAAGAGGCAGAAACAACATCAAGGTGCCTCGGTTACAACCTCCGCAAACTTCTCTTGTCGAGCCTGCGGTAGAGTGTGTGGCTCTCGCATTGGTTTGCATAGCCATAGAAGACGTTGTATCCCACACGGTACGCCATGAATCGTCTGTAATAGACGCAAAGGCCTATATATATATAATATATTTATGAACGTCACTGCAAATAAGTTTTAGTGGCATTTGTCGCTATAGATTGTAATCTGATTCTTATAACAAATGTAGATCCGTTTTGTGCCTAAATGAATTCGAGTGTAGTGATTACATAGCAATGATGGATCACTATACTACACACAAAACAGTTACTACATTTACACGTCAAGCCCTATCTAATAAGTTATCAGCGGTATCAAATACGATAAGTACTAATCTAAACTTATCAGTGATAAGTGATGGATACTGTGTCATGATTAGGACTACAATTGTAGGTATTATATTGGGTGATGGCGAATTTGTAGCCTAAAGCAGTAACAACCGGAGTTGCATTTAGATTATTTATACACTACTTTTTCTGAATATTTTTTTTTGAGGGGTGCGGGGATGTATGCACGCACGATTCTCTTCGCACGATTATTCTTTTCTATGTAAACAGCTTAGGGCTGGTAATGACACTGCTGTCATGACTAGTTTAATAAGCATTATAGCGGTTCACAGAAGGCACCAATATTATAAGGCAAAAATACCTACAGACATATCGATAGACTGAAAAACGGACAGTCGAACTGCAAATTGATTGAGTACTGGACAATTAAACGGACGGACGGATAATAATGTAGGCCAATAAAAAAAATGGTGGGATCATTGTGGATTTGTGATCAACGAGTGTTGACTTAAAATGAGCTGAAGTATCGTTTATGATAAATAAAATTAAATAAAATGAGGGTACGATAGGGCATCTATTTTATCTGCTTCATAGGGTAAGACTTAATATAAATTCACAAGTAAATATCTTGTTCCATCTTTCCAGCGGGCTCCGTTATCCGCATGATGCAGCACTTCCTGACGCCCGAAGTGTTCCGGAGGGGTCTCGTTATCTACATTATCAACAAGTAAGTGATGCTGCCATGTTTGCTCTTTGTGCGCATAAGGCAACCCGATCCATATACTATCCAAAGTGTATACATATACCTACTGAAAAACTCAGACGTCCCGACTGTCGTTTCCAAGTTCTAAATAAATTCTACTAAGGATGTTGACACCACCGATCAACTGACGCACTTTTTATGAGCTGTTAAAACACAATTCTCCCATAGAGTTTGAATGACAACAGCAACTTATGACGTAACTTGTTCGCCAACTCAATCAACTAACTATTTATTTGTTTTAAAGCAACAAAAAGTCTAATTTTGCAATTAATCGAAATTTAATCTGGTTTTCAGGGCTAAAGCGTTTTTTCACCCGACTGTCAAAGGAGGGTTATTACTGGAGTCGTGTCTTTGAATTATTTATTAATGGCGTCAACATCCCTATGTTATAAATGCGAAAGTATTTGAAAATGTGCGTGCGTACTTACATGTGTGAGTAGCTGCTTTTTCACGCTAAAACAGTTTACAATACGTTTACTTTTAGTTTACCACTGACAGATGGCTTGCCTTCATTTCATTTCCAACTTTAACACCATACAAATAAAGTAGCTATCACTAAATCTGAAAACGTGGGTAACAGTATTCTAAAATTGGCTTTATTTGTAGGTCATTAAAGTTGAATATGAAATGAAGGCAAAACATCTGTCAGTGGTAAACTTTATGTAGGTAATTTTACTGTAACTGTTTTGGATGAAGTTTGGCACATAGCTAAATATCTACAATAACATAAGCTACTTTTTATTCCGATATTCCCTCGGGATCGGGACAAAATGGCAAGACGGCTAGGTTGGAACTTTGCATTAGTGCTTGTCAGACATAGAAAGAAAGAAGACATTTATACACTGTCACGAGAAGACACAGTTTCACACAGAGAAACAAAACTCACAAAGACCTCTCGCCCAAAAGTGGGACCTATAAAGCTGAAAATGATTTTGAAAATAAAAGTATTTAAAGAACCGCTGCTACACGCCTAACGACCGCGCAAAACGACAGAAAAAATAAAAGTTATTTCTTCGTCTATGAAACTTCAGCTCCGGCAAAATAAGCCCTTTGAAGACTTACCGAAGTATGTCAACTGAATATTAATGGAGTTTCTTTAACATCTGCAATGGAAACCGTATTGTTCGAATTAATTTAAAAATTGTATTGAGCCTTTTTTTAAAGAATGAGTCCTTTTGCTGAGTGAAACATTGACGTTCAGTGTGAATGCTGCCCTTCTAAGTATTTTTTCTCGCTGACGGCAATTCGAGACAAGCATCTTGTAAATCATAATCATAGTTATCATCATCGGAGCTTGATTGCGGCAGTCTTATATTTTGCCGTGAAAATTCCGATCTCTGATGATCATGTCCATTTATTTTACTTTTTCTCCAGCTCTCGCCGCGCCGCTGCTCCCGCCGATCTGTACTCGGCTCTCCAACAAGCACTGGACGAATCCAACCACAGCATTCCCTATGCTTTGAGCACGGTCATGACCCGTTGGGAGAACCAGGGTGGCTTCCCCATACTCACCGTCAGGCGATCAGCGCCTGATGCCAACTCTGTTTACATTGCTCAGGTATAAAGATTTATTTAACGTTATATGTAGCGTTCAGAGTCGGTTCAGGACTGCACAAGCTCTCACTGTCCAGTTAATCTACCCTTGTCTGACGTTTTTATTACCCTTTTTTAACTCATGGTAATGAGGAGGGAAAGAGATAGATAGTGCAATATTGAGTATAGTACGAATTTTTCCAGGTGTCCCGATCTCGTCACAGCTCACCTTTCAAACAAAGCCATTGTATTTCATTATGTCCTAAAGTAAATAATCCACAGTTTAAAATGAACGGAAATATAAGATAATATAGCTCATTGTAATAACGACTTTATTATTTACAGTAGAGAGTTATTGAAACTTTGTTTATTTTGGTTGTTTTGGCTACATGTCTACGACGCATTGAATGTTAAAAAGTATTATCTGCCAACAAAGTTTCATTGAAAATTAACTCTCTACTGTAAATAATAAAGTCGTTATTTCAATGAGCTATTTAATCTCATATTTCTGTTCATTTTAAACTGAGGATTGCGCACTCCAGGACATAATAGAACACAATGGCTTTGTTCGAAATGTGGGCTGCTAACGAGATCGGGATACCTCAAAAAATTCGTACTATACCTGGGCCTTAGACAATCTCTACATACGAGTATAATAAGGTGTTAGATGATACCAACCACAGCTATATCGTTCTTGTAGACTAAAAAAATTTTTTAATTAAAAGATAGAACCGCCTTCAAAAACACCCAAAAAAATATTAAATAAAAATTTAACCGACTATAACAAGCATTATAATATCTTTCTACTAATCTGTTTGAAGTCGGGCCTCAGCACGAGCTAGCAGGAGTGGTGGAAGCCCAACAGATAGAAGGTATAATAGGTAGGTAAGTTAAATTACTACTATAAAGTTTGAGGTCCCAGGTTCGGTTCCCGCGTCGGGGCAGACATTTGTATGAAAAATACGAATGTTTGATCTCGGGTCTTTGGTGTTTAATATGTATTTAAGTATGTATCTATCTATATAAGTATGTTTATCCGTTGCCTAGTACCCATAACACAAGCTTTGCTTACTTTGAGACTAGGTCGATTGGTGTGAATTCTCCCGGGATATTTATTTATTAATTTAATTACTAGGTCCACTCCTGGTGGCTCGAGCTGAGGCCCGACTTCAAACAGATTAGTAGAAAGATATTATAATGCTCATTATAGTCGGTTAAATTTTTATTTAATATTTTTTTGGGTGTTTTTGAAGGCGGTTCTATTTTTTATTTAAATATTTTTATTTTTGGCTTTTTAGTTGTATTGGTATAAAAAAGATGCGTAGGCGTAGGCAGTAAACGAAGCCCCGCTTCTGTTTACGCTCTGAGGTTCGCAAGGTAACTAACGAACTTAACCAGGTTTTTTTTTTGTGTGTTGTGAAAAAATTAAGTTTTTTTTATCTTATCTTATCTTATCTTAAACGGGGGTGGTTTGAAGGTATTTTTTTAACGCGGGAAGCTCTGCCCCCCGAGCCCCCCGTTCCAGTAGCGAGGCTTCTATTACCACTCTGAGGGACGCAAGATAACTGACGAATTTAACCAAGTGAAACGGTAGATGGTTTAACAGATTTTTTTATTGCGGGGGGCTCTGCCCCCCGAGCCCCCTCCCCTCCAAGAGCGGGGCTTTTATTTTCACCCTGAGGGACGCAAGACAGCTAACTAACCTAACCAGGTTAAACGGGAAGTGATTTGAAGGTATTTTTTATTACGGGAGCTCCACCCCCCCAGCCCCTCTACCGGTACCGAGGTTTCTATTTCCACTCTGAGGGACGCAAGATAACTGACGAGTCAAACCAGGTTAAACGGGAGGTGGTTTAAGAGTATTTTTATTGCAGGGGGCTCCGCCCCCCAAGCCCCCCTTCATCAGCGGGCTTCTATTTCCACTCTGAGGGATGTAAGATAACTAACGAAACTAACTAGGTTAAACAGGGGGTGGTTTGAAGGTATTTTTTTATTACTCCCCTTCCAGTACCAAGGCTTCATTTTGCACTGTGAGGCACGCAAGATAACTAACGAATCTGGTTAGGTTAAACGGGACGCGGTTTGACAGTTGTTTTTATTGCGGGGGGCTCCGCCCCCCGAGCCACCCCCCACCTGATATCACTTTGAGGAGCGCAAGGTAACTAACGAACCTAACCAGGTTAAACGGAAGATGGTTTGAAAGTATTTTTTATTGCGGGGGGCTCCGCCGAACGAGTCCCCTTTCCGGTAGAGATGCTTCTATTTCCACTCTGAGGGACGCAAGATAACTGACGAATCTAACAAGGTTAAACGGAAGGTGGTTTAAGAGTATTTTTATTGCGGGGGGTTCCGCCCCCCGAGCCCCCCTCCAACAGCGGGGCTTCTATTTCCACTCTAAGGGACGCAAGATAACTAACAAATCTGGTTAGGTTAAACGGGAGGCGGTTTGACAGGTTTTTTATTGCGGGGTGCTGCGCCCCCCAAGCCCCCCCCTCTAATATCACTTTGAGGAGCGCAAGGTAACTAACGAACCTAAATAGGTTAAACGGGGAAAGGTTTGAAAGTATTTTTTTTTATTGCGGGGGGCTTCGCCCCCCGAGCCCCCCCCTTTAATATGACTTTGAGGAGCGCAAGGTAACTAACGAACATAAACAGGTTAAACGGGGGATGGTTTGAAAGTATGTTTTTTTATTGCGGGGGGCTTCGCCCCCCGAGCCCCCCCCCCTTTGATATCACTTTGAGGAGCGCAAGGTAACTAACGAACCTAACCAGGTTAAACGGGGGATGGTTTGAAATTTTTTTTTATTGCGGGGGGCTTCGCCCCCCGAGCCCCCCTCCGCTAACTTGACTTCCATTCCCACTCTACGGGACGCAAGATAACTAACGAACCTAACAAGGTTAAGCGAGAGGTGGTTTGTAGTTATTTTATATTGCCCCCTTTTCTTTGTAGGTGGCATACCTACTTACTATAGTTTAGGTGAATAACTTACACAATTCTTAGGGCTGCTTTGGCCAATTAATATTAGTAATAAAACGTTGTAGGTAATTCGATGTTCTTGTTATCAGTATAAGGACGAACAAATATGCTTCAGGACTTTCAACAGTATGCCAAACATTCTTCGCCAGAAAATTTTAGAACAATCAACATTATGCGATACAACAGGCACTCTTTGCTGACTGTACTTTTTGATCCTGGTTACCAAAGTACTCGTCAAGACGAATCAAACGAGCCCAAACTCGATGGGGTTATGTCGTTTTATTACGGAGTTCTTATGGTCACCTTCCAACTCCATCTTCAGACCCTAGTTACCATCTAGGATCAAAGTACTCGTCAAGACAAATCAAATGAGCTCAAACTCAATGCGGTCGTATCGTTTTATTACAGAGTTTCTATGGCCATCTTTCAGCAACATCATCAGATCAGCTCCATGTCATAATAATATTGCATTGTCATCCAATTCACACACATTTCTGCAAAATTTCAGCTCAATTGGAAACCGGGAAGTGGGTCAAATTTAACTTGCAAGATTTGACCCGTTGAGGAGTTCCGTTGGCCATCTACGGTCTTCTTCATCAGGTCCAGCTTACCAAATGATACTTTCTGAATGCAAATACTTCACTTGATACTAAAAATGCTAAAATCACTATAGGTTTGCTTGTAAAATTTGAAGGTTGCCCTCGATTTCTCTAGGATCCCATGATCAGATCTTGAATTGGTGCCAATGGGACCATTTCAGGAGTATACTGTTTCAAACAAAAAAAGAATTTTGAAAATCGGTTCACAATTGAGGGAGTAATCGCGTAACAAACATACAAAAAAAAAAGCATACAGACGAATTGATAACCTCCTTTTTTTTGAAGTCGGTTAATTAACATTTCGCACTCCCAGTACAACAGTGCATCAACTCGAAATAATACACCATTTTAATTTAGACTTTACTTAATTTCCGGAAAGTCTAAATTAAAATGGTGTAACTAGATATTATTTCGAGTTGATGCACTGTTGTACTGGGAGTGCGATTTGTATTAATCCAAAAGAATTCAGCAGGGAATCAGGTTAGTTTAACATCCGTGTAAATTATCAAGTTTTTTTTACAAGGGTGTTGAATCAAACAGTTTTAGTAGGTACCTATTTAATAAAAATATTTGCTATCTTTATCTCATATTAAAATAATGCTATTAACTTAATAGCGAAAACATTTTGAAAGCCATTCAGTTCGAAGATAATCCCGTAGAAACCACTTAGCCAAATGGATCGCATTAAAACTGTTATTTCCATTGGTGCACTATTCAGACTATTTTTTTATAATAAAAGCTCAACGCACTCTTTTTACACTCCAGATTAATTCACTGCAGTAAAATTACAGTTTTGGTGTTGTCAGTTTTTAGTGAATTTGGTTCCAGCGACCTTTACTAATCTCCGGTCCTTCATGTTGAAAGCTGAAAGGTTCCATTGGTACGCGATGAAGTTTCTTCTTACTTGGGCATTTTTACTTTAACTGGCTCAGAAAACTTTTTTTAATGAGTAAATTTTGGTGTTTTCTTACTCAGAATCACAAGCACTTAAACTTTTATAAAAAAGTTTCCTTATTTAATTCATAACTTGACTTTGGATACCAAATCATCAATTTCATAATTAATTGAATCATGCGTTACTTTGCGAAGGTCCATATTAATTAACTGAAACAATTACTTTGCTCACCCGCGACCTTCAAAGCAAGAAACAAAAAACAAGAAAGCAAGAAGGTCGCGGGTGAGCAACGTAATTGTTTCAGTTCAACAACAATTCTACCTTTACAGGAACGGTTCCTCACAGACCGCTCTCTCTCATCAGCCGACCGCTGGCATGTACCCCTCAACTGGGTCCTGTCGTCTGACGCAGATTTCACGGACACCAGCCCCATGGCTTGGCTGCCTCCGTCCTTCCCGGCGACCTCTTATGACATCGAGGGATTGGCTGACGCTGAGTGGTTCATCCTCAACAAGCAGCAGACTGGTGAGTGAAGTTTTAGTATGGCAATTATGACGACCAGATAGCCCAAGAGTTCAAGAAACTAACTGCGCTTAGCTAAAATTTGTAATTGATTATTAATAATAACGATCAGTCCTTGTTGGAGGGCTTCCCACGCCACGTCTTTCAGTTTTCCGATTTCAGTTTCGGTGGATCGATCATTGTAGAACTCTTTGGGCGGCCTTTGTCCAGCAGTACGTGATATGACAAGAACGATGCTGATAATGGTAATAAAAACTTTCAGGTTACTACAGAGTGAACTACGACGTATCTAACTGGCAAGCTCTCGCTCGCGTTCTCAGCGACTCCCACATCACCATCAACAACCTGAACCGTGCTCAACTTATTGATGACGCCTTCAACTTGGCCCGAAACGGACGACTTGTAAGTGTTGCCATTATACTTTTATTTTAATTCGGTGTTCAAAATGATACGCCTTCGCTACTACGCATTGCGTTTTAAAACTACTTCCTGAAATTAATTTTGCAGTCTGGTTGGCAGCGTTGATCTTACCAAAAATACTGTTAGAATTTAAAAAAAAAATGAGCCCTTTGTAACCTATTTACACGATAAATATTTATTTTCACTATGCAAGTGCATCAAATTTTAAATGATTACTTTATTTTAGGAAAACATTAAATAGATAATTTATTGAATCAAGCGTTACTTTGCGAAGGTTTATTAATGAACTGAAACAATTACTTTACTCACCCGCGACCTTCGCAACTTAAAAGGTCGCGGGTGAGCAAAGTAATTGTTTCAGTTCATTAAATAGCAGAGCTAGTGGTTGAAACGTTAGCTGAAATACATATTTTTACTATACCGATTAATTGGTATCAACGATGTTGCTATAAAAGCCAAAATAATAATGAATACCCAATCAGGAATGCAAATAAAAATTCACAGTCAAGTAATTGAATCTCCAGTTACATTTTTATAGAAGTTTGTACGTGTAATTTCGCAGCGGATGCAAATGGCACGGCCATTTATAATAGTAATCCAACCGGAACAAAACAGAAATTGTGGGCGATGTTAACTGAAAGTTTGCCCGCATTGTTAACTGCCACGCTGGCGCCCAATCGTGGTGCTCAACTCGCAATTTAAAAAAATCACCAAGTACATTCGGGTGAATCTTTAAGAACCTATTAAGAGGATACGATGCGCACCATTTCTTCATACAAACGTAATCCCCAGTTTCCTCCCTGGATAATGGCTTTAGAGCCAATTTTTTTTACTGTGTAATCTGTATCTACCACAGCTATGCCCCTATGTTTCGTTTTTTTCCATATTTCAATTAACATAAGAAATATTAGCATTCAAAAACTGAAAAAATTGCCCAGTTTCAACGTCATTTTCAGACACTCATCAGAAATGAATCCCTGACATAAACAAAAAAAAGAAAACATAGGGGCATAGCTAAATCTGTCCTCTAATTATTTTTGAAAAAAATAGTTTTATTGGTCCAGTGCTCGAGAAGAAAACAAGGGATTACGAAATGCTGTTTTGATCAATTTTACGCGCCTAATAACGGTCTGAGCTGCAGTTGTCCCGCTCTCGCTGTACTGACACGGAGGGGTTCGGGCGAGACAGCGACATTTCATTAAAATACCTATTTCTCAAAAGTCTCTCAGCCATCGTACCCTCTTAAGTGCTTAAATACAGAGACATTTAAGCGATTATGAGAAAATAATAAAATCATGACCAATTTTGGGTCCGAATTGGTTCCATTAAGTCACAATTATTTTGAGCTACGTTATCTTCATAAAATATTTTTAGCAAAATTGTCGCTATAAAAAAAAAGCGATAACACACACAGCGACAAAATTATTGCTATATTCACGTCAAAATTGTGAAATTTTCGAAGAAAAAGTTGTACCTAGTGTTTTAAATTTCTGACTTTTATTTTTGCGCTCTATTCCAATTGTGATTTTAATTATACTAAAGTCTCTTTTTTTACGCTTCATTGGATGTATTTGAATTTCAAGTAAGTAAAAATATAACACTATAGTGACCATGACGCAGTTTACTGTACAAAAAACCGATAAATGAACTTGCAAGGGAAAACACGCTGGAAGCGTGAAAATAGTTTGCCAACAAAAATTGCTCCACCCATTAGTATTCCAAACGAAGCAAATTAATTTGCATAGCTCTAGTTTCTTAATGTAAAAACATTTTCACAGTTTGGTACCGCCAGCTAAAAAAGTGAAGTGGATCTTGTCGCCCTTGTACAGTCGGCTACATAGATTATTTGAATAATTTACTGAATCAGGCGTTCGTTACTTTCCGGTGGTCCTTCAATGAACTGAAACAATTACTTGCGGTGAGTGAACGGTTGCGGTACTTTGAATATGAGCTCTGGTTGAGTTCGAAACGCGTCAGTGAAGTTTGGTGGTAGTGATAGTTGGGTTTGTGTGATTTATGTGTGTTCATACGGTGTGGAGGTGGACGAACTGCATACATAAACGTAGTATCGTTAGATCGCGGGTGAGCAAAGTAATTGTTTCAGTTCGTAGATATAATTTCGTAATAGGTACTACTCTTATTTGGGATGCTTGGAAGCACATTTTACGTTATCAAGGATAGAAAAAAACCGAAATAATTGAATTCATAATGAATGCAAATAATGTTGATTGAATTCGCAAACAACTCTTGTTCAAATCAGGACCGCCACCGATTGGGTTCAAAATTCATGAATACCTATTTGTTATGACCCTGTTGTTTTAAATCAGTACAATTTTTCAAATCACGTAAAGGCAATCATTAGTAATAAATTTTAGATATATTCTGTGCTTCTTTTGTTCACCAGGATGTGGAGCAAGTTACTAATAGCCACATTTATTTTTATTTTTAACTCAAGGGATTACGCGTACCGCAAAATTTAGGTCAAAGGTTCTTTTTTATCCTCGTTGGCACGCCTAAGCATGAAGGTTAAAAATTGCGTATCTGTCTTAATTGCATGTGTTTAGGATGACGGCAGTAAATATAGAGTCAAGTGGTTCTTATTGCAATGTCATTAATGTCTAATTTTGACAATCTCACGAGTGTTCGTGAATAGTATAAGCTATAGTAGGTACTTTACTTGATTCACTTTCCAGAGTTATGCGGTTGCTTTGGACCTGTCTCTCTACCTTAACCAAGAAGAAGACTATATCCCGTGGGGCGCCGCTAACGCCGCATGGACCTACCTGGACGTTGTTTTGAGCGGATCGCCCGCAGTCTACGAAATATTCCAAGTAAGTAACAATAACAAATAATCCATAATTTCAACGCAATAATCAAACAAGAGCGTGTCGGACACGCCCAAGATAGGGTTCCGTAGCAGGTTACGACAAAATCTTTGCATACTTTATTAATGTGGTTGTTTTGTTCCCAACGTCGGCGGTACAGCGCCATCTATCGGCGAATTGGGTAACTAAGAACTAGTATGTATGTTGATTGTTTTACAGATGTAATATATTTTTTTTATTTGAAAGAAGATACTGTTAGCGTGATCTTATAGGTACTTAAAGGAAAAAAATGATTGCAATGGCGGTTAAATTACAATCTTAGTTAAGAAATATTTTTTTTTTAAACTTAAAAACTGCTCAACTGATTAAGTTGAAAATAATTTTCCTAGAAAGTTTTTATTAAATAAATAAAATATCAAGGGACAATTCACACCAATTGACCTAGTCCCAAAGTAAGCTTAGCAAAGCTTGTGTTATGGGTACTAAGCAACGGATAAACATACTTATATAGATAAATAAATACTTAAATACATAGAAAACATCCATAACTCAGGAACAAATATTCGTGCTCATCACACAAATAAATGCCCTTACCGGGATTTGAACCCAGGACCTCTTGCTTCGTAGGCAGGGTCACTACCAACTAGGCTAAAGCGGTCGTAAGTTTAACTTACATGATTTTTTTCATATTTTTTAGACGTGCGGTTCAAAAGTTAGAGAGGGGGACACATTATTATGAACTTTCGGAGTGAATATCTCCTAAAATATTCACCTTATCCAAAAATGGTTATAGAAAACCCTTATTTATTTTCAAACACCTATCCAATGATACCCCACACTATAAGGTTAGTCGAGAAAAAAAAAAAAACCCCACTTTACGTCTATGGGAGGTACCCTAAAAAAATTGTTTAATTTTTTTTTATGTAATCACTTTGTCGGTGTGACTGATATATATAGTCATGCCAAATTACAGCTCTCTAGTACTAACAGTCTCTGAGCTTAGCCGCGGACAGACAGACAGACAGACATGGCGAAACTATAAGGGTTCCTAGTTGACTACGGAACCCAAAAAAAGGCCGTTTAGTCTAACGCGCAGGCGCTGGCCATTGCTTTCATCATCCCTTTCTGTCACCATATTAGTATTAAAAGCCAAGCGAAGCGTATTCGCCGCAAATGCCCAACGTATTCGCCGCGAATGCGTTGAGCTGCGTACGGACTGCGCGCACTCGGGTACGCGTACCCGAGCTTGCGTGCCCTGGAACGCCATGTCCGTACGCCATGTACGCGTACAGTGTACGTGTACGTGTATAGTACGTGTACATGGCGTACGGATATGGCGATCCAGGACACGCAAGCCCGGGTACGCGTACCCGAGTGCGCGCAGTCCGTACGCAACTTTACGTTTTCGTCGCGAGCGCGCAGCTAATTCGCCGCGTCTATTAATATAGGGCTGGGCGCCATTATGTGCAAAAACTCTTTAGTTAAAGAGTAGGGTAGGGTTAAATAGAAAATTAAAGTTAGGGCTTCTTTGTGAATAAAACTGAGAAAATCTACTTAATTTGTTTTATTGTAACAAAATGCTGCACAGCAAGAACACAAAAATCATAGAGAGAGACAATGCTGCCATCTATACACACATATGTAAAACAATGGGCAAAGACCCTGTGGCTATTCGGCCAAGATCAAAATTTTCATTTAGCAAGTTAACATAGAAGTTAGCTAGCTTTAGCTTGTACTAGCATTTTCATTTTAAAGTGCGCCATTTACTTTTTTTAAATAAGGAAATGTTTCAAAATTGCACAATTAAAAAGTAAGAAAAGAAAGCGAATGTAGTGGTTTATTTTTTAGACTAACCTGATTACGAAGCTTGAGGTCCCGGTTCGATTCCCGGTCGGGGCAGATATTTGTATAAAAAAATCAAATGTTTATTCTCGAGTCTTGGATGTATAAGATTATGTATTCAAGTATGTATTTATTCATATGTCCAGTAAGTTTATCCGTTGTCGAGTCCTACCCATTGTACAAGCTTTGCTTAATTAAAATAACATAGATCCTACTAGCAACGAATTAAAGCCGGAGAATAGGTTGACTTCCCGTCATTAAATATAACAATAACCCGAACTGAGCATTGAGTTAAGTGGGCTCAAGTGTTTAATTTGTTCGGGTAGAATATAACGTTCAATAATAGTTGAATAACTCGGAAAGGATTCGAAGTCAACCGAATGGGTTTTTGCTGTTAGCATCGGCGCTTCCCCACACAAACTAAACGCTTATAATAAAACTATTATGTGTAGCGACTTTTATTTTATAAATACAATAAAAGGCCAATACGATGATTATGATGGTGAATCAGGCGTTACTTTGCGGATGTCCATAATTATTAATGAACTGAAACAACCACTTTGCTCCCCCGCGACCAAATTTTGCGGGTGAGCAAAGTAATTGTTTCTGTTCTATCGAAGTTTTTTAACTCGGGCTGCATAAACACAACTTCCAAATTGTTAATGATAACAACCAATAGGTATTCATTTTCATTGATAAAAAGAAGTGTCCTTATTTTTGAGTCTGCTTTGCGATCTATTTTTAGGGTTCCGTACCTAAAGGGTAAAAACGGGACCCTGTTACTACTGAGGCGCCGCTGATCGTCAGTCTGTCCGTCTGTCACCAGGCTGTATCTCAAGAATCGTGATAGCGGGAACTTGTGCTGTAGGTATCCATGGGCGACGGTGATTGATTTCTATCAGGTGACTCGCCTGCTCGTTTTCCCCCTATCATCCTTATATATATAATTCTACTGTACGTGTGTATGTCACTGAACTCCTCCTGAACGGCTGGACCGATTTGAATAAATTTTTTTGTATGCGTTTGGGTGGCGCCGTGGATGGTTTAGATTCACAAATCAGCCCGGCAGATGGCGCTGCAGTCGGTATCTAGGTTCATGCAGGATCGTCTGTCAGGTCCGCTAGTATACCTATAAAAAAATATCTTCAAAATTAATAGTGATCTTGATTCTGAGTACGAAAACTCCAAAATTTACTCATAAAAAAGAAGTTAATGAGCATGCCCAAGTTCTCGTCTTTCCCGACTCAAACCAATTGTAAGAGGCAGCGCGGTAGAAGACATGTCGTAACTTGCTATTGAAAATCATAGCGGGAGGCGAAATTCGAAATGAAAAGGCAAGGATATGATCTTTAGAAACGTGTGGGGCCTTTCTCATTGAATGTGTATTGTCGACGTGGGGGAAACGTGCCATGTATAATTTGGGTTCGAATGGATTAAATTTGCAATAATAATGGGCTTTTAGTGCAGGTAATGCCCCTGATTCAAGGGTTTGCTGATATGAATTGGGTCATATCTGTTAAGATTTCAGATTTCACATAGTTATTTGACCTGGAGACCCTATACATTTCTCGGACAATGAAATCGTGCCAGTGGAGTACTGTTCTGGTTTTGCTGTGCATTACATTTGTTCGTAAAATGCTGTCTTGTAATTGTTTAAGTCCCTTTGTTCCACCCAGATAACCAAGTTTGAAACTGTTTAACTAGGTGGAACATTGTCTTCAGTGAAAAAACCCAGTTATATGGGTGGAATCATCCTTCCACATTCGTAATCACACTCGATTACTACACTGACGAGCAAAAATAAAGGGTCGGTTACAAAAATGACGATAACTACAAAACCCGCTGTGATAGCTTCTTCGAGTAAAATGAGTTTAGTAAAGAGTTTTATTCTTAACAAGAAAAAGTTTATTTGAGAATAAAACTCTTTACTAAACTTATTTTACTCGAAGAAGCTATCACAGCGGGTTTTGTAGTTATCGTCATTTTTGTAACCGACCCTTTATTTTTGCTCGTCAGTGTAGTTTACCTTGCGGAAAGTGTCTTCTCAGTAAACTGATTAACAATGTGGACTAAAATATCCTTGAACTCAACCAGCAACAAACCAGAACACCTTGTAGCATAGTGAACATAAGCTTGTTATTTCAGGAGAAGGGAATCCCTTTTCTGTTTTTAGAAAAAAATACTTAGTGCCATGTTTTTGCGGTTTTTGCGGGAAGAATTTCTTAGCAATCATGTTCATTCCGAAAGCGCTCGTAGGTTAAAAAAAATAAATGTAAAAAAGCCCGTAACGGTTTTCTTACAGAAATATTTTTTTATTATTTTGTTTCATAACACGTAAAACAATTATAATCTTAAAGATTGGCTTGAAAATGATCTTTTATTAGACTCTTCTAGTTTGTGGTTTTTATATGGACTAAAGTTATCCTGCGTTGAGTCTAAGAAGGCAGTTACTCCAATGTTACGGTATTTAACTTTAAGTATTTCGCTTGATATCAATCTCAAGTACATCTGCTATCACGTAGACATAAAAACATATCAGTGACGGAGAAATATTTATCTACAACAATCTATAGATTAAAAATGTAGGTGACTTCGGGTCTCTGAGATCACTAACGGACTATTTATCTGCCTTTCTGAAGTGGGTTTTTGAGACAGATTAAGTTTCTTAAAGTTAACTGCATTTATTTTTAAAAAACCGGCCAAGAGCGTGTCGGACACGCCCAAGGTAGGGTTCCGTAGCCATTACGAAAAATCAAATAATATTTTTCTAAGGATTTCGTATGTGTACGGAATCATCCATGTTTAGGTATGTTTTATACTTTAGGCTACTATTTACTCTTAAACTACAAATATTTTCCAAGCAATCTTAGCCGCTATAATTTTCCTAGTAAATTTGATATATTTACTACCATTCTGAATTTTTTCAAATTTTTCCACCCGACAGTTTAGATTTTAGAGGGGGGGGACGGTCGATTTTAATGAAAATTTTTACTTTAAAGTTGAATATTTCGCAAACAGATCACTAAATAGAAAAATCATGTTAGCAACCCCACAATAGTTTTAAAAGACCTATCCAACAATATCCCACACTATAGGATTGGTCGAGAAAAAAAAAATCACACCCACTTTACGTCTATGGGAGGTACCCTAAAAAAATTTTTTTTAGTTTTTTTTATTTAACCACTTTCTCGGCGTGATTGATATATATATTCATGCCAAATTACAGCTTTCTAGTACTAACAGTCTCTGAGCTTAGCCGCGGACAGACAGACAGACAGACAGACAGACGGACAGACATGGCGAAACTATAAGGGTTCCTAGTTGACTACGGAACTCTAAAAATGGGCATAAGGCAATGAGGTGGTCTTAACGCAGTGCACAGTTTGATCTATTAGCTTATTATGATCCTTTTATTGAATCAGGCGTTACTTTGCGGAGGTCCTTATCAATGAACTGAAACAATTACTTTGCTCACCCGCGACCTTATGATAGTTCATAGTTCAATTCCGAAGAGTTGAGTTAGTTAGTTAAATACTCCGAAGATGAGCTCTGGTTGAGTTCGAAACGCGTCAGTGTGGTTTGGTGGTGGTGATAGTTGCGTTTGTGTGATTTGTGTTTGTTCTTACAGTGTGGAGGTGGAGGAACTGCATGAACACACATTTCTTGCATAAACGTAACTATCGTAAGGTCGCGGGTGAGCAAAGTAATTCTTTCAGTTCATGCATATTTTAAATCTAGGATTCGAGCAAAGATTCGTATTTGTCACTAATAACATCTGCCACGACGGGGAATCGAATCAGAGACCTCAAGCTTTGTGACCAGTTACGAAGAAAGTAGTACAGTCAGCATCAAAAGTAGCTGGTCACTTTTGTACCTTGTCGCTCTACAGTTAGGTGCAAAACGTGATAATTGATTGACAATTGGTGTTATTACGACAAAATACAGAAGTGGCTAGCTACTTTTGATGCTGATCGTACCTAATAAAGGCTTACAACGCCTCCTTAAATTACAATCCTTGTGATGTCGGCGACTCATTGCTGGGAGGTGGGCACTCGAGAATCAGCTTCAGAAAGCTGATTGAAAGCCTCGTTGGTTTTTATTCTGCGAGCGATGACGCCTGACGGAAAGCGAAGATGAGGTCGGCGATGAAGCACGCTTGCCTAGTAAATGCTCATTCACCCTAGATTTCAAAACGGCCAGATTTGTTGTTGCTTCTTTTTAAAAAAACCTTTTGACGTGACAACGTCTAATAAATCGATGAACGGCTGCACGCACGAAAAGGATGACGCAATGTAACGTACATTTACGTACAGAGCAGAACGCCAGTATATACAAGAGAGCAGCGAACGCCAGGATGTACAATCTTAGTACTAGCGCTCGGGTAATTTTGGGTTCGGGGTGCTGGGAGGTGGGGGGGGGCTGCGGGGGGGGTGAGGGGGTGCGGGGGAGGGGTGCGGGTGTATCAAAGGAGGGATGAACACCGGTTCTCGTCCAATCCCCGAGGTTAAGCAACGTCGGGCGCGGTCAGTACTTGGACGGGTGACCGCTTGGTTTCATTTTTGTTTTTTGATTGTTTTGTTATGACGTTGTTACGTTAAACTATCGTTCGTAAACCGACTTTACAGACAACCGGTTTTTTTTTCTAGGAATACGTTCTGGGCCTGACCGCGCCTCTGTACGAGCACTTCGGTTTCACAGCAGTGATCGGGGAAGAACATGTTGCAGCATATCACAGGAACATCATGCTGGATATCAACTGCCGCTATGGCAACGAGGATTGCGTGAACACTGCATCAGAACTGCTGCAAAACTTCAGGAATAATCCTTGTAAGATTTGATTATATTTATGCGTAGGCAGGATTCTTTCTACAGGCTAAAATGACTCATCCTTGGAGAGACCCCTATTTTTAAATAGAATGTTTTATAAATTTACCATAAGGTTGAGATACTTTGAACCAATGGAGGGTATCTTTGGCCCATATTATCTTGGAGGATGCAAAAGACAGACATTGAATCAGGCGTTACTTTGCGGAGGTCCATATTAATGAACTGAAACAATTACTTTGCTCACCCGCGACCTTACGATAGCTACGTCTATGTACCGCAATATTTTGCCAGGTGATTGGTTTATTTTTTATTTAACTCCCTGTAAATGCTTTCACTTTTTAAATTGTGGTTGATGTTCAAAATGGCGTAACTAAAATATTCATTAAAAAAAAATTTTAGACTTTTACAGGGGTGCTCACTAAAACTATGCTGCATTTGCTGAAATATTCAGGATTATTTTTAAAACAGTTTGTGTAATTACTAAAACTAACCCGTCTTTGTTTATTTTGTCCGATTAAAAAGAGACGGTTTCATAGATGTCTGTTACCCAAAAAAACAGATACTTAATAGAGTGGTAAAACGGGGGGTTAATCTCGACTCTATCTGCAGCCCAGCGCCTGAACCCTGACATCCAAACCATCGTCTACTGCTCCGGCCTCCGTGGTGGTGACGAGGAGAACTTCGACTTCCTCTGGCAGCAATACGTCGCCAGTACTGACGCCAGCGAGCAGTCTATCTTGCTGAATGCCCTTGGATGCACCAGCAACGAGGAACTGAGGCAAAAGTATGTTGGTTTTATAGATTTTGGTATCATCATCATCATCATTTCAGCCGAAAGACGTCCACTGCTGAACATAGGCCTCTCCCATGGCTCACTAAACAGATCGGGCCTGCGCCATCCACATCCGACGCGTTCTTTCAATCTTAACCAGCATTATCGTCCCAGCTTAAATACGCCCCACACCAAACCACAGGCCTCCTCTTAGCATGATCGGCTTTCCGCGGCATTTCTTTGCAGGTGTGTACAGGTCCCAAAGCAGTTCGATAGTTAGTACGAAGTTCTTGATCCACACTGAATCTCCGTACAGCCCCAAGCCTTCTTTTTCTGAGAGTAGACACGAGACCAGCAGTGAGACTTATATACACAGGCTAGATTATAATGATGATGATTTTGCACAGATTAGCAAAAATTTTGGATAAATTTACCAATCGCAGCAAATTGTTAAAATTGAAAACTATAGGCCACATAATATTCAGATATTTCCCGCAGATAGCAAATAATCTGTGACTCATTTTACTAAAACACAAGCACAAGTACTTAGAATATCTTGCATCTGTCACTCAAAAACCACTTGCGATTCATCATTTAGTGACTAATTCTTTCTTTCTCAGCTACTTGAACGAAGTCGTCGATGACAACTCGCCTGTGAGGGAGCAGGACAAGCATACTATTATCGTGTCCGTCGTCAACTCGAGCCCTGAGGGTATGGAAGCTGCCCTTGAGTTCATCATTGAGCACTGGCCTGAAATTCAACCAAGGTAAGCAAATAACCGGCCAAATGCATATCAGACCACGAACAGTTCAGGGTTCTGTTTTCCATTTCGACTACGAAACCCTAAAAAAGATGTAGGAAGCTAACGCACAAAAAATCAATCAAAAATATTTAACGCTATTCGTTATATAAGTAAGTAGATGTTAGAGCGTATCAGATATTTTTGACCTATCCGACACACTTTTACACATTTACTGTGACTGTACATTATATGAAAAGAAAGATATAATAATGGTGTACGTCATAAATCCATCACCAGCAGCAGTTCATATTAAAACATGACGTTGCATTATTTCTACATTCCTTAATTTAAGGCATGAAATGGCCCTATCTAGAGTCACCGAATTTTTATACATCTCAATTTAGAGAAATAATCTTACATTATTTGTTTTCTTTCTCACGTGACGGCGGTTTTTATACCCATTTTTGTTCACAGAGTTCAAGGTCTGACTGGAACCACCAACATCCTGAACGCATTTGCCAGAAGACTGACAACTGCTGAGCACTCAGCTAAGGTATTTTTTTATTATAAATATTTTAGATTTTTATACGTGGCTCGACCGCGTGAACCATTAGGTTTGACTGCCGATTTAAAGTCCCCGAAATTACGTAAAATTCCAGGACGATTCTCGACTCTACCTTAGTCTTAATTTTTTGTAAGAAAAATATCCGTGCAAATTTTCATGCCTGTAAATTTATTGTTACCTATTTCAGGATTTCATACAGAGCCATGACGCATTAGAAAAGATGGTCTATTTATCTCGTTCGGGTATTCAATCGCTCTTTCTCTAGCATAGCCTATCTATTATTACTATATTGTATTTACAATTGTTTATATTAAAACAAAAAACTTTAGTAGCGTAATGGCTTGACCTTAGGGCCTCTCAAGTAGAAAGTTGTGGGTTAACCCCACTCTGAATTTTTTGGAATTCATGTGTGGATTCACATTTGAAATTTACCACAATTTTTACAGCGTTATCACACTCATACCAAGCAATGTAATGGTGTAAGTGAAATTTCTTAATTCGCACCAGGCCCAGCTGGGAACCACAGTCAAAGCCCTCTTATCCTTTTGAGAGGTCGTTTACAGGCCGATAATGATGATGAAATTTATATTTGCTACATTAAATATAACATCTCTCCGTGTACCTCGTCTGCGCAACCACCACCACTCTGACAAGAGTGTCCGACTAAGAAGAAGAAGAGAGAGAAATATAACATTCACTAATCGCGCGCACACACACACACACACACCACACACACACACATACACACACACAAACACACACACATGTATGCACGCATGCATGTTTGCATGAGTTTGCATGTTAGTATGTATAGGCTACTATTGATTTGTTTACTTATAGCTTGTTGACCTCCTATAAACCTCATAATACGAGTACCTAAGTTATTAATTTGAAAATTGTACCTACTGAAATTGTCAGCACTTATCGGTGAGTTTCCGGGTTGGGGGCCTGGAGATCTGTAATACAGGTTTTACCCTAGTTCAGACTCCAGTCCCTCGCAAAAGTTACTAGTATCTAACTGAACTACCATAATGTTGTATTATTTATAACTATTGCTGTTACCTATGTACTTTTGTGAGGAGAAAATAAATGATTATTATTATTATTATTATTATTATTACTGTAAAAAAAATAAGAAGAAAGACGTACCGTAGTGGACTTAGTACTCACACTTTTAAAACCAAGTCTCAATTTTTTCCCTTCTTTTTAGATCGATGAGCTCGTATCCCGTCACCAAGCCATCTTGACAGCAGGCGAGGCTGCTTCCATCGCGGCCATCAGAGAGAACATCGCTGCCTCCATCACGTGGAGCGACCAGAACTTCGCTTTGGTTGACTCCTGGCTAAGGCTCAACTTCAGAAGCAACGCTAACGCTTTGACGTCCAGCCTCCTTGTCATGTTCTCCGCCATTGTCGTGATCTTCAACTACTAAAGCATCATTTTTATTATGTGCTAGTATTGATGAAGCCCATTGGTCTATTTAAATGACACTTTCGATTTAACATCTTCAGATTAGCTGTACACTTTCAGTGCTTTGCTTTGTAAATAACTTTATAGTTTTTTTAATGTTATTTAGATAAGTGCCAAGTGCTAATAGTAACTACAGATGTAACTATGTGTTTCTATTTTTATAATAAGTTATTTTATATTTTTATTAAAAAAGTGAATTAAACTTGCTTCTTTTATTGTGGAGTGATAAATGAGTCTGTTGACCACTGCATCATTGTCGTTTACATGAAAAGGAATGAGATAAAATAACAAATGATGTGTGAGCGTGAGATGAAAAGTAACACGAAAATTATCTTGTACATAGTCACAATGACTATCTATTATTAAGTAAAACACACTTGCTGGCAAAATAACTGTACCTATACCAAAAATAAATGGAAATTTTAGAGTAAATGTGGTGCAATTTGTATCATTTCGACGGATGTGCTGTGCCCGCGTTATGATCAGGATGAGTCGAAATATTGGAAACTTATTAAATGTAACAGCTGTGTATATCCCATATAAATTATCATCAACATCATCATTGATATGAATTAGCTATGGTCGTTCATTGCTGGGCAAGTAACCACGTCTCAGTTCCGTATGCGAAGGACCAAAGGCTATCTTGAGACTTTGCGGTATACTGGACGAGAAAATATTGCGAAACTTTCCGAACACTGCCCTATCGAGCTGGATACAATCAGCTACTTCTTTCTGAAGTTGAACCTACCTAACTGGACTGTTTGTCCCAAGTATATTATAATCGGCAACTATGTTACAAAAAATATTATGTGGTAATTAACCGTGTACCATTTAGAACTGTCACTGTCTCAATTTAGAAAGACTTTCGCGGAAGGTTGTAAAACCCACGACAAGGCCTGGTTTCAGAGCTTGGCAAAGAAACGGGCGAGACGGCACAACTATGATGCAGCTTCTGCTTCATTGTTGGGTCCTAATTTCCTGTGCCAAAAATGGGGGCGATCGTGCCATTCTCGGATCGGACTTTACAGTCACGAGCGCCGAACAGAACAGACGTTGCTTGAATCATCTGTCAAGATGTAAGAAGCCTTTTTGTTGTTGTCTCAATTTTATCCATCATTGAAACTTAAGAACTAAGTACAAATAGGAAGTATTTTTATTGCTGGCAAGAGGGCTTGAATAAAAACATCAACAAATTATCTAGATCTATGGCGTAGTGACAATCAAAGAAAACTAGTCCTAAACTCGCCACACGGTATGATTCACGTATCTTAATGTACACTTAACCTTGTCACTCACTGTATCAACCACATATCGGTAATCTTATATATCTTAACACGAAGAGAAAAACCTGAAACCAAGTCATTTAAGTACTTACAACAATCAATCAAAATCTTAGTAGACATGTAGACTTAAGACTGTACACTCTCAATTCATTTGCCAACACCAACGCATCGATGACAGTGTTAAGGTTACAAAAAGTATAATCCGCTGCCAAAATGCGGGGATATTTGTTCATTTGTTTGGCATTTGCTGTGGTTGCTGCTCTTCCTATAAGGCTTCAAGATGCCGAAGTTCCACCACCGGAGATACCAATAATGATTGAATATGGTGTTCAAGAAAGTAGTAACGTAACAATGCGAAATCAAATTCGGCCTGGCATGCTAGTGACAAACTATGACATAGAATTAGAAGCTGATAGAGGAAGTGGTACTTTTAGTGGACGTGCAGTGATTCGAGTGACTATAACGGACCCAACGACCAGGGAAGAAGAAATAGTGTTCCATGTAAGAAATTTGAACATCAATTCTGTGCGGTTCGCGATTGCTGGGGGGAGTACTTTGAACAATGCTGATTATGACGTTGATGACGATGATGGGCTCTTGGAAATCGAGACCGGGTCTGAATCGTCGTTGTATGACTTCCATATTGAGTACACGGGGCCTTTGACTAATATTGGCTCCGGATTTTGGGCAGGAGAGTTTTTGGACACGTAAGTACCTACTTAATTTTGACTTTTTCAAATTACAATAAGAAGGATGGGATTTCCGGAGTAGGTATCATTTTAGATATAGAAATTCTGTAAAGTCAAAGTCATGAGTAAACTTTAAAGGAATAAAAATATTTATACCTACACCTTTTATGACATTAAGCGTAGGATTGGACTGGATACATAATATTCGATGAGTGTCTCTATCGATATTTATAGGAACTCGACTGTACCTACATAATTTTATTACTTACGTCGTTTCGCTTTATTTAAAAAAAATACGATAATTTGGAGTGCGTATCTGAATACCTGTATCGAATGGGTTATAACATCGAAAAGGTTTTTTCTAAAAGCGTAAAATTTTTAAGATTACCTTAGAACCCACCTAATTTAATGGGTTCTATATCTAAGATGCCGTTTTACTAAAACCTGTCCATTAATAAAAAACATATTTAAAATTCGAGTTTCTTTCTTTGCGTGCCACAGTAGAAAAATCTCTCACGAAGTCCAAACGTTTGCCTTCTAATAGTAATTAATCTTGAAACATTTCGTCAAAAGATTCATAAAGTTCAAGGGTGTAAAGCTTAGTAAGTACGTCCTTGCGTGATTAGTTTCACTATTAAACCCGTTAACAAATAAATAAATATTACTACTTGTTGCCCGCGACTCCGTCTGCAAGGACTATGTAATTAACTATGTAATTTTCCGGAATAAAACTATCCTATGTCCTTCCCAGGGCCTTAATATTATCTCCATACCAAATTTCATCTTAATCGGTTCAGCGGCTTAAGCGTGAAGAGGTAACAGACAGACAGAAAGACAAACATACAACTTTCGCATTTATAATATTGAACATAGGATTTGATTTGATTTGATTTGATTTTTAGGATTGGATGGATAGGACACTTGTTACCAAGTCACCTAGTTCTAAAGCAAGCAAAACTTGTGCTATGGGTCACCGCCACACAGCGGATGTATCTAGGTACATATACATACTCAAATAGATAGAAGACAAAGACAAATTATTCAAGGTTAGTATTTTTTAAAAAGAATATCTGTTCTGGCCGGGAATCAGGACTTCAACAATTCGTTGCAGATTATAATAATCTCAAACAAGTTAGCTATGAAGTATCTTTTTTTTGTACTTATTTTTTCAACTTCATTTTTTTATTACTTTTACGGTCATCCCGTGAAATCATACATTTCGTACTAAATACAAACTGAAATATAGATGCACAGAAAAAACCCCAGAAAAAAGACCAATGCTGGGAATCGAACCCAGGTCCTCAGCATTCCGTGCCGCGTGCCATACCCCTACACCACCACTGGTCTAGAGATTAGACACGAATCTTTCCTATACATCATACATTTCAATCTGCTAAATCATCACCTTATGCAGTGACAAACGCACATCTATGTTACACCCTCATCGAGAGATTTTAACACTCCTTCGGAACTAACCGCTCACCTGGACAAGAGATGGCGCTACTGTGCAACTTTAAACAAGTTAGCTATGAAGTATCTTTTTTTGTACTTATTTTTTCAACTTCATTTTTTTTTTTTTTTTATTACTTTTACGGTCATCCCGTGAAATCATACATTTCGTACTAAATACAAACTGAAATATAGATGCACAGAAAAAACCCCAGAAAAAAGACCAATGCTGGGAATCGAACCCAGGTCCTCAGCATTCCGTGCCGCGTGCCATACCCCTACACCACCACTGGTCTAGAGATTAGACACGAATCTTTCCTATACATCATACATTTCAATCTGCTAAATCATCACCTTATGCAGTGACAAACGCACATCTATGTTACACCCTCATCGAGAGATTTTAACACTCCTTCGGAACTAACCGCTCACCTGGACAAGAGATGGCGCTACTGTGCAACTTTAAACTTTGTTCTTGTCCAGGTGAGCGGTTAGTTCCGAAGGAGTGTTAAAATCTCTCGATGAGGGTGTAACATAGATGTGCGTTTGTCACTGCATAAGGTGATGATTTAGCAGATTGAAATGTATGATGTATAGGAAAGATTCGTGTCTAATCTCTAGACCAGTGGTGGTGTAGGGGTATGGCACGCGGCACGGAATGCTGAGGACCTGGGTTCGATTCCCAGCATTGGTCTTTTTTCTGGGGTTTTTTCTGTGCATCTATATTTCAGTTTGTATTTAGTACGAAATGTATAATAATCTCAATCAATAATTGTCATAGATCGATAAATCTGCGCAAATTGGTTTGCACAGATTAATCGCTACGATATTATCGTTACATGTGTAGCAGGCATAAGGGATCAGTACTCAAATGGCGCCAAAACGGGACCTTATTTACAATGTCTTCGCTGTCTGACCGTCTGTCATGGGACTCTATCTTTTGAACCCTAATAGTTAGATGACTCAATGATCACTGTAACAACAAATAACTAAAAATTAAGCAGAGTTAAGAATAAAAGGGGCCGATACAAAATGTAAGTAGTTTGTTTTTACGGTATAGTGGTACAAAACCTGTCGTGTCCGAGTCCGTAGGTATACTCAGCAACATAATGGAGAAATTAGGAAGCTTACCTCCGCGGTAACTAGCAAATGATCATTAAACGAAGCGACGAACCTATAAAAACCCGAAATCGTTCAAATATGATAACTGTGGCAAATTTCGCAATTTCCTCTAAAGAGTTTTTACAAATAACAACCATATTACAAGCCAGAAAAGCTTTAAATTCAAGCACTTGTTATCGCCAGTTAGTCATAAGTAAGTAAAGAAGTTTAAGGAATTTCGTTTTATAATCTCGATTGAAAGAATGGGAGACGTATGTGATAAAAGATACGGTTCTCTTTATCGCTCGAATTCTTGGAAAATACAAAGATTCTGTCAATCAATTTGAGAACCGGAAATCCAAGAATGTGCCGTGTTAAAGTTAAGGGGACCAGAAAAAAATATCAACAATAATTGACACTAGTTAACATATACTAAGCTTATACTATGGCAACTGTACTATAGATAATGGATGAACATGCTCATTATCATTATAGACAAACAAAAGCTTAAATACATAATAGCACGTTAAGTGCTAAACGTATCAAAAATGAGCGTCGCGGTGATACTTCGGTGCGGTCGGGGCGAAAATTTGAACCTAATAAAAATATGTGCGTATCTTTCCAGAGTTCCGTTTTCATCCATGCCTACACTGAACTCTAAATTGTTATCTCAGAAATTTCTCAATACCCGCGAGAGGCGAAAGAATTTGATGACTATCTTTATCTGTTACTAAATTTGCAGGTATCACTAGTATCTACACTTTAGATAGATCATTTATGGTACATTCTCTTTTAGTTTAACGTGTAGTGCAGTGGTCGCATGAGAAGAACAATTTAGTGTAACCGGCCATTTTAAATTACTAAAAATGGTACGGACAAAAATCAAGTGGAAGTTCGTTTTTCTCATTAACGTAATATTATTCAGTGTTTTCACGAAATCACTACCGATTGAAAGGGCTACGCAATCCCTGACCGTAGTGAATTCTGATTCCGTATTTACGGATAGAGAATTTGCTGAATTACCAGTTATTGTTGTGAATGATCCGGTAGATGACTCTGCACCAACAACAGAAGCCTTAATACCTTCAAATGGTGACGTTGATGCATTAGACTCAAACGCAACAGGCCTTTCCAATGCGCTCTTCAGAAACGTAAGGCCTGGACAAGATGCAAGGCAATATAGCGTTGAATTGACTATCAACGGAAGGTCGTTTGACGGTCGTACTGTTATACAAGTGCAGTTAACTGATGCAACGAGAGACGAACCTCTAGCTTTCCACGTTGAAGATTTAAACATACTGTCAGTGCGTACTGGAATATTTACTGAAGTAAATGCGATTGCTGCAGACTTTAACGTTGATGATGGTGTATTGGAAATAGAGCCTCAACAAGAAGCTGCCAACTACATTGTTGTCATTGAATATACTGGATCGCTTGACGGCACCGTCGGTCTCTTCGAAGGCGACTTCAACGGAGTGTAATGAATTGAAATAACATCTATTTTATTTAAATTAATAAATGCATTTAACGTCATGCAAAATTTGTTTCTAGCTCAGTAAAACTGTTTTTAAACGAAAAAAATAAACACTGAAAAAAATACTTACTGTGTCCATACTTTGAGTTTTTGTTTTAATTTAACGAAGTTTTATGAAGATCCTAAATTGAGTTAATATATTATTATTGTCCAGTATAAACTGAGCTAGAAATACTAATCCATACTAATATTATGAAGGCAAAAGTGTGTGTGTCTGTCTGTTACCTCTTCGCGCTTAAACCGCTGAACCGATTTAGATGAAATTTAGTATAGAGATAGTATGAGACCCTAGGGACGACAAAGGGTAGTTTTTATCCTAGAAAATTGCATAATCCCTTGGGACAGAGTCGCGGGCAACAGCAATATGTATAATGTAGAAAAATCTGATTAAAACAGTTTAATAATGATTCATGATTAAATGCTTTAATCATATTTTTGTGGGATGGAGACTGTGATTAAATTGTGTAATTGCGGTCTGTGTTAAAGGTTCCGGCGGGATGATTTGGTGGACATAATACATGACATGCTTTCACAGTCATGCTTTAGTTGTTTGGTTATTACATTTTTATAGTTAAGACATTTATTGATCAAAAATCCATAATAAGTACATTAAGATTTGTTGCGGCGTAGAACTGGATTTAAGGTTCGGCTTACAGGCGGGACAGCAGCAAATAATTTTAAACGATTTCTTCAGCAAATGGTGATTTAATTAGAATACGAAAAATTAATTATACAAAAATAAAATATGCCCATCGGCGCGGTAAGGTAGAAGGCGAATGCCGGACGGTGGTGCGCACCCCTCTCGCCGAGTCTCGACCAATCAGAGTAGCTGTAAATGACGTGATATCGATGCTGATTGGTTCTCGATGTCGTGATATGTGTACGGTAGGCGACGTGTGTTGTACTATACATTTTTGCGAATCATTGCGTACAGTCATCCACGCAAGTTGCATTGACAGATTTAAAAAAAAGCACCGAATATTTGAACGCATCTATCAGCACCGTCAGTGGAACAGCGGTTCAGGCTTGCTCTGAACAAAGAAATGTTTACAGAGGCTGGCTGCCGGCCTTCAGTGATTGGAGTGTCACTTAAAAAAGAAGCAGATCAGTACCATACCCATAGGCTGTACCCGTGACCATGGCACTGATATATGTGTCAAAATATCAGAAGGTTTTTAAAAGTTCCTCGCGGTCTACATGCCGTTGAATATATTTATACCTACATAAGAGTGAGGCATACCTTTAAGTAAATACATCCGTTGTTTCTTATTTAGTAGTAATTTATTGAATCAGGCGTTACTTTGCGGAGGTCCATATTAATGAACTAAAACAATTACTTTGCTCACCCGCGACCTTACAATAGTTACGTTTATGCAAGAAATGTGCGTTCATGCAGTTCCTCCACCTCCACACTGTACGAACACACACAAATCACATAAACCCAACCATCACCACCACCAAGCTACACTGACGCGTTTCGAACTCAACCAGAGCTCATCTTCAGAGTTACCACAACCGTATGCTATGCTAGTTTAACGTTTGGTAGCATAGCATACGGTTGTGGTAACTCTGAAGATGAGCTCTGGTTGAGTTCGAAACGCGTCAGTGTAGCTTGGTGGTGGTGATGGTTGGGTTTATGTGATTTGTGTGTGTTCGTACAGTGTGGAGGTGGAGGAACTGCATGAACGCACATTTCTTGCATAAACGTAACTATTGTAAGGTCGCGGGTGAGCAAAGTAATTGTTTTAGTTCATTATTTAGTAGTAACATAGACAATATTAATACCTTTAGTGCTAATAACATCGCGGTATTATACAGTCGCCATCACGTATCAGAGCAGTCACGGTGCTCAAAAATATCTGAACACAATCGCATTGTCAATTGCGTACGTGCGTGTTCAGATATTTTTAGCACCTTGATTGGTCCGATGATTATTATGGTGACTATATTATAGTAAGTACTTGAACAAATCGAGGGGTGTCTAGTCAAACCCGATAAATTGAAATAGTTGACTGTTGAACAAGCACATTAAGTAAAACTTTAAATTCAAAATTCCTCCAAAATATTGGATCGTCTCGTCTTATCGAGTTTGGTCACGCGCGCTTCACCATCACCCTCATCATTTCAGCCGTAGGACGTCCACTGCTGGACATAGGCCTCCCTCATTGACGCCCAATCATTACGGTTGGAAGCGACTTGCATCCACCCTGAACCTGCGGCCTTCACCAAATCGTCCGTCCATTTCGTTGGTGGACGTCCCACACTGCGCTTGCACGCGCGCTTCCAAATATCAAAAACAAGAAGCTAATAGTCGTTTTTTATTTCAGTAACTACTTGGCTATGAATCTGCATGCAACCAACGCTCGTCGGGTGTTCCCTTGCATGGACGAGTTGACCGAAGCCTCTACCATCTCTTTCACATTTAACAATGTTCCTTACAACAACATTGTCATGAATTCACAATTGGAAGACAATTCCGTGTAAGTATCACTTTTATTTTATCAAAGTAAATTTTTAGGGGGAAGTGTGACAAACGGAACTTATAAGCAAAATGTACAACATTATGGCGGATTTTATTTCACATTATGTTTAAATTTCAACTGACTATTACGGTTTTTAAGACACAGCACTGTTAATTAATGTTACTTTACTGCCCGTCTATCCATCTGTACACCCGTACAAATAGACAGTTGAAATTTAAAGAAAATGTGGAATAAAATCCGCCCCAAATGTTGCAAATTTTGCTTAGAAACAGGGCTCTGCTAACACTGGATCAAAATTCAAATTGGACGAGTCCGACTCACAAGATTGTCCATTATGTTGTTATAAAATACCGACAAATCGTATTGTATTTCGTAAATTTATAGCTCATAATGTATAATAAATAGTTTTTGGTTTTATGAATAAATATATTCCTGTCATTAATTAAAAAAAAAAAAAAAAAAAGAGAGCTGCTTATTAAAAAGATTGGTTATAACTATTTTTAAAAGTTTGTTTGTATAATCACAACGTTGAAGTTCATATTCAGTTCTCTGATAAATGACACTTATAATTTTAACTTTAGTTATTTTGTTCACATATTTGCAATCTATGTTAATTTAGTCTGCTCAGCAAACACACTTGTTCTTCACATTTTACCTTCACCCAGGAACCAATTCAGACCCCTGCAAAACCCAGCATCTCTGTGGGGTATGGTGGCCCATAACTTTAACAACATTAACAACCCAACCGCCAACGTGCAGCTCCACGCTCGACCTGGTGTCTCCAACCAGGAGAACCAGGCTTCTGTCGCCATCAACTTCTATTTCAACAACCTCGAGTTGTGGACTGGCAAGACTTACACCGAGATTGTTTTGGATCAAGACGGCAGAATGCTTATCATCGCACTGCCTGATATCCACAAGGATTGGTACGCCCTGTCTACAGTGTGCATCTGGTAAGGATATTTTTTGATTTCTACATGTAAATAATTGGCGACCAAAAAGTTGAACCATATTGTACGTATATTTAAACATATAAATGTAAAACTATTCAACTAACTATTTAATTGTACATGAAATCTACTAAATTTGCAGTCAATCTGACCATTAAAAGTAGGGGATTTATTTACGTCCCATGTTTAAAAAGCAAACAAAAGAAGAAAGAAAATATACAAATGATGCCGACAATAGCGAAAACTTAAAATTCAAGAACTATTGAAACTATTTCTAACCATTGTTTTTAAACTTATAAACTTATTATTAAAAAATATAAAATGTTGCATGAGACAGTTTAATTGACTTAAGAATTTACAAAAATACTTAATTATGTTGATGTTTTACTTAATTTATTTCTTAATAGGGAACCATACCTGTTGATGGACCGTATACACTCAGTGAAGCAAAGGAAGGAGGCCTTGACCGAAATAGCCGAGGCTATGACGAGGCAATGGTTCGGATACGTCATCCACCCAGAAAACTGGCGTTTCCAGTGGGTAGTCCAAGGGCTCTCCTCGTACGCTGCGTATGACCTTAATAGAGAAGTGAGTATAAAGTAATTTTTCAAATTGATCAATAAATAATAAACGAATAACATGGGACAATTTTGACACTTATTGACTTAGTCCCAAACTAAGCAAATAAATACGTACTTAAATACCTACATATTATACATCCAAGACACAAGAACAAACATTCGAATCATCTATTCAAAGGAAGGATCAAACCTGGAACCTCAAGCTTCATTTCACAAACTTGGCTATTCAAGTATCCAGTCGTCAAATTAATGAAAAAAATCCATTATATCCATTTATTGAATATTATATCCTCATTCTGAGAGGAATATTCTGCAGTGGAACGTATATAGGCTGGGATGATGATTAAATATTATAATTGATTTAATTACATAAAAATGGGAAACCAGAAAATAAACAAACATTAATTTATAAACAGAAGACTTAAACATGAACTACACAAAAACTAATATTAAACCATGTTATAAAAGGAATCATTAGGAGTGATTGAGTGAGTGAGGAGAGTTCATCTTTGTACAGCTAAGCTAATTCTTTGTCCGAGTAGGCTGATAGCTCTTCAGTCCACTGTGACGTTGACTTGACTAGTTTTTTTTGTAATTTCCTTTATTAAGATAGTTCCAAAACCAGATACAAATAATTTTTTGAAAGGACAACGATTATACAAGCTTTTCTGTAGACTGCACTTACGTTTTCAACCAAACTACATTTTATATTTTCCGTGCCGAACTTCAAGTCAATACAAATACTGGAAATGGGTAAAATTAGAATTGCTAGTTAAATAAAATCATGTACTTACAACAATTGAACAGTCATGTCTCATGATAGATAGGCGATGTGAAATTTCTGTTGTTTCGTTTTCGCGTTTTAAATACTCGTAAAATTTTGTTCACGTTTTTGAGGACATACTTAACAAAAGTAAATAATCATCAGTCAAGCGTATGTAGACATCCTACCAACTTTTAGCTGAGAAATAAAAGTAAAGTTGCCAAAAACCCGTTTGTAGTGTTATTTCCGTCTTTCCAGTTCCAAAGTACTCCAGCAAACACTGACGTTACGCTCATAGACTTTAACACTGTTTTCGTATCTGACGTCATCCAAGAGGCCCTATACCGTGACGCGTATGCCGTCGCGCAGCCTTTGGAGCCAGCCGATAATCTGTTCGATGAAGATGCAATACGGGACCACATCTATGGTCTGAAGCTTTTGAAGTACAAGGCACCAGCTGTTATGTGGATGATGAATTTGATACTCGGTGATGTGGAACAAGATTTTATTAAGTCTGCTGCTCAAATTCTTGTTAACAGCAGGTGAGGTTTTGCTGCAGGTGGTTAAGTTGACGATATTTTTGTAGTAATCTTTAAAGTTTAAAAATATGCTCGTAATGTCTCTAAATTGTATAATACAGATCTGCACTATATAAAGATATGTTTCGATGGTTTGGACACTTTGAGAGAATGGGTGAAAGTATACTGACAAAAGTTGGTTTGGTTGGACCGATCTGTTTGGCGAGCTTTGGGGAGGCCGATGTTTAGCAGTGGACGTCTTTCGGCTAAAATGATGATGATGATGATGATGATACTGACAAAGATAATTTATGTCTAGCAAATGGATGAACCTGCATACACCTGCGAAGAAATTCAATCGTGTATGTGAAGTTCCCGATCCGCACTGGGCCCACCTGGGAACTACGGTCCAACCCCTCTCATTCTGAAAGGAAGCCTGTGCCCTGCAGTGGGACGTATATAGGCTGGAATGATGATGATGATGAAATGGATAGAAGGGTCAAAACAGGGCAACTAAAGTGAGGGTATGGTACTGAAAAAAAAGCCAAGGAGAAGTAGCCGTAACCGACAAGCTTGAATGAAAAGATGCATGAGTGTGATTTAAGTGAAAGAGGTGTGTAAGAATCGTAGTGGTTGGCATTACTGTAGTGTCTGCCTATCCTAATAGGATACAGGCGTGAGTATGTGTATGTACGTGTATGTGTCTCTTAGAACTTAAATCCAAACAATTATGTAGCTTTTATTAGCTAAGGTAATAAATCACTATCCATTGGCGTCCGTGGGATGACCATCGAAGGAGATGCACATCGCGAAGGAGCTGGCTTGGCTCGGACGAATGTTAAAAGGATGGGCTTTTGCTTATGCTTTGTGGGAAACTCAATAAAAACAAAAATTAAAAACTAAAAAAAAAAAACTAAAAACTGAAAATTAAAAAATTAAATAGGACATAATTATAAATTTAATTTCAACAGGTCCTTGGAAACTGTGAACTCTCTCTTCTTCGTTGATGCCATCAACAGTGATTGGCTGACAATGGGTAACGGCAGGGTTGACGATGTCGAGGAATTCCTCGAGCCATGGATACAGAGCAATGGCTACCCGGCCATCCATGTCGGTCTGAGACAGGGCGGTGTCATACTCACACAGGTTCGTATGAGAATCCGTTTACATTATACATATTGAAAGAAGGAGACAAAGAAAGAAACATTTTATTTGTGACAGCATAGTTAACAAAGATAAAAATTTAAAAATAAAACAATGATAAAATAACATGGGCATGTCACAAAATAGTCTTAAATCAGCAAAAAAATTGCCATTATTGAATTGGCTGGCCAATAAGTATAATCCATTAACTCAATTGTTAAGATGTCCATTATTGTCCAAACATTGACTTTGTGATTAAATTTCAATAGAATATGAACATCCAAAATTTCAACAGACTAGGGAATCTTCACTCCCTTCTTTTCTCACCATCTCTTAGCGGTTGAGTTCATGCATTATAACAATTGTCCAGCATTAGCATTCATAAGCAGCATTATGCCATATATTTATAAACACTAATTTTGTATCACGTTTCACCTTGTATTTAAATACAGGTCTAAAACATTTTTCTATCTTTCAGGAACGCTTTGGATACTCCGCGAGGGAGCAGATAAACTACGAAGTGCCAATAACTTGGACATCGAGCATGAACCCTAACTTTGAATTAGAGAACGCGAGGAACATACAAATGACTGACGGCACCATGACCATCAACGTCGCTATGGGCGACGAGGACTTCGTGCTTTTTAATATCCAAGGACAAGGTAAGAAATAAATATCAATGTAATAAGATGTTAAAAATATAATGTAGCATGAAAATATTATATTATGCTTCCCTATAACGGCCACTTGCTGGGATAATATCGTCTCCATTTTGCGTTAAGCTCGGTTCACTAACGTCAAAAATTATGGAACTTTCAAGTTTAAACCAGGTTCAACGAACGCCACTTGCTGAAAAACATAAATTAGGACTAACTTAATTGTTAAATTTGACAGTTCTAAACTCTGACTCTGACTCTTCTAAACTGACATAAGTCAAAAAGGTTTATTTTTTTCAGTAAGTGGTGATTTAGCCCTTCTAATCATTATTAGGTAAATTAATTTATTCCGATAGCAAAGATCTATTTAGTAGCTTAACATACCTATGACTTTACGACCGGATAGTCTAGTAGTTGGAGAACCTGACTACGAAGCTTGAGGTCCCGGGTTCGATTCACGGTCGTGACAGAAAATACGAATGTTTATGCTCGAGTCTTGGATGTTTAATGTGCATGTATGTATTTATCCATCTACTAGGGGCGTTCAATAAGAAGTGAGAATGAGTATGTTATAAACAACTTTTACTAAATGTCATTTTATTTTTCGACATAGTCACCTTTTAGCATAATTCACTTAGTATATCTTTTTTCTAAACATAAAATTCCATTTTTAAAAAAGGTCTCATCTTGAGTACTTAAAAAATCTTGTACTTCAGCGACTACCGCGTCGTCGTCTTCAAATTTCTGGCCTCTCAGGTATTGTTTCAATCTTGGAAATAGGTAGATATCACTGGGAGCGAGATCTGGTGAATACGGAGGATGTTTAAGGATATCGAACCCAGCATCACAAATTGCAGCCATTGCAACGGCGGACTTGTGTGCCGGGGAATTGTCCTGGTGGAACAGCACAACTTTCGAGAGTTTACCTCGCCGTTTTTCGCGGATCTCATTGCGCAATGTTGCTATTTGTTTGGCGTATAAAGTGCCCGTAATAGTGGCTCCATGCTCGAGATACTCAATCATTAATACCCCTTTACCATCCCAAAAAACAGAGCCCATGACCTTACCGGCAGATGGGCTCACCTTGAATTTCTTCGGAGTTGGAGATGATGGCCTTTTCCATGTCATCGACTGCAGTTTCGTTTCAGGGTCGTAATGATGGAGACATGTTTCGTCCATTGTTATAAATCACGCCAAAAAAAGTTCCCGGTCTTGCTGCATCAGGTTCAAAGCTTCTTGACAAATCTCTAGTCTAGTTTGTTTTTGCGTGTCAGTAAGCATTCTTGGTACCCAACGCGCAGATACCTTTTTCATACCCAAGCGTTCATTTAAAATATTATGCACGCTCCCCGTTGAAATCTTTACATTTTCAGCAATAAAACGAACTGTGACACGACGATTCGCCATAACTGAGTTTTCGACTTTTTTCACAATTTCTTCAGTTACTGCTGTAGTAGGGCGTCCGGAGCGGGGGTCGTCCATTGTCGATGTTCTTCCACGTCTAAATTCGGCGCACCAACGTGCGACTGTCGAATACGGAGGAGCATTAGACTCTTAAGAGTGCCGCAAATCCAAATTGACTTGGTCCGTAGAAAAATTTTTCAAATACAAGTATTTGATAACGGCGCGCAGTTCAATTTTCTCCATTTTCGCTAACGTACTCAATAGCATTGCAAAGAAATTACCGTATATTTTTTTAAACAAAAGACAGTTAGTTCTTTTTTTCATAGTAATCAGCTAGATAGATTAGCTTTACCGGCCAGTATTTAATTTCGTAATATTAAAAGAGTTTGCATCTCATTCTCACTTTATATTGGACGCCCCTCGTATACCATGTCAAGATTTTTGTCAACAGAGTTTTTCCTAACGGGTTGTTTTGTTCCTAACCTATATCAAATACCTAGAGATATTTGTCTTTGACTTTGGTTGTTGTCTTTAGAAGCATGTTAGCGTTGCCACAAATTCTTGTCAGAAAGGATGTGATTTTAGCATTTTTAGTATCAAGTGAAGTATTTGCATTCAGAAAGTATCATTTGGTAAACTGGACCTGATGAAGAAGACCGTAGATGGCCAACGGAACTCCTCAACGGGTTAAATCTTGCAAGTTAAATTTGACCCACTTCCCGGTTTCCAATTGAGCTGAAATTTTGCAGACATGCGTGAATTGGATGACAATGCAAAATAATTATGACATGGAGCTGATCTGGTGATGGAGCTGAAAGATGGCTATAGAAACTCTGTAATAAAACGATACGACCGCATTGAGTTTGAGCTCATTTGATTTGTCTTGACGAGTGCTTTGATCCTAGATGGTAACTAGGGTCTGAAGATGGAGTTGGAAGGTGACCATAAGAACTCCGTAAAAAAACGACATAACCCCATCGAGTTTGGGCTCGTTTGATTCGTCTTGACGAGTACTTTGGTAACCAGGATCAAAAAGTACAGTCAGCAAAGAGTGCCTGTTGTATCGCATAATGTTGATCATTCTAAAATTTTCTGGCGAAGAATGTTTGGCATACTGTTGAAAGTCCTAAAGCATATTTGTTCGTCCTTATATTGATAACAAGAACATCGAATTACCTACGTTACGTTTTATTACTAATATTAATTCGCCAAAGTAGTCCTAAGAATTGTGTTAGTTATTCACCTAAACTATATTAAGTAGGTATGGCAATAAAAAATACTTACCTACAAACCACCTCTCGCTTAACCTTATTAGGTTCGTTAGTTATCTTGCGTCCCGTAGAGTGGGAATGGAAGTTCAGCCAGCGGAGGGGGGCTCGGGGGGCGAAGCCCCCCGCAATAAAAAAAAATTTCAAACCATCCCCCGTTTAACCTGGTTAGGTTCGTTAGTTACCTTGCGCTCTTCAAAGTGATATTAGAGGGGGGCTTGGGGGACGGAGCCCCCCGAAATAAAAAACCTGTCAAACCGCCTCCCGTTTAACTTACCAGATTCGTTAGTTATCTTGCGTCCCTCAGAGTGGAAAATGAAGCCTTGGTACTGGAAGGGGGGCTCGGGGGGCGGAGCCCCCCTTAATAAAAAACACTTTCAAACCTCCCTCTGTTTAAAACCAAACCTGTTTTAAACCCTGTTAGGGGTGGAGCTGGTTAGGTTCATTAGTTATCTTACGTCCCTCAGAGTGGAAATAGAAGCCTCGCTTTTGGAGGGGGGCTCGGGGGGCGGAGCCCCCCGCAATAAAAATACTCTTAAACCACCTCCCGTGTAACCTGGTTAGATTCGTCAGTTATCTTGCGTCCCTCAGAGTGGAAATAGAAGCATCGCTACCGGAAAGGGGACTCGTTGGGCGGAGCCCCTGCAATAAAAAATACTTTCAAACCATCCCCCGTTCAACCTGGTTAGGTTCTTTAGTTACCTTGCGCTCCTCAAAGTGATACTAGGTGGGAGGGGGGCTCGGGGGGCGGAGCCCCCCGCAATAATAAAACTGTCAAACCGCGTCCCGTTTACCTTACCAGATTCGTTAGTTATCTTGCGTCCCTCAGAGTGGAAAATGAAGCCTTGGTACTGGAAGGGGGGCTCGGGGGGCGGAGCCCACCGTAATAAAAAACACCTTCAAACCACCCCTTGTTTAACCTAGTTAGGTTCGTTAGTTATTTTACGTCCCTCAGAGTGGAAATAGAAGCCCCGCTGTTGGAGGGAGGCTCGGGGGGCGGAGCCCCCCGCAATAAAAGTACTCTTTAACCACCTCCCGTTGAACCTGGTTTGATTCGTCAGTTATCTTGCGTCCCTCAGAGTGGAAATAGAAACCTCGTTACCGGTAGAGGGGCTTGGGGGGCGGAGCTCCCGTAATAAAAAATACCTTCAAATCACTTCCCGTTTAACCTGGTTAGGTTAGTTAGCTGTCTTGCGTCCCTCAGGGTGAAAATAAAAGCCCCGCTCTTGGAGGGGAGGGGGGCTCGGGGGGAAGAGCCCCCCGCAATAAAAAATCTATTAAACCATCTACCGTTTCACTTGGTTAAATTCGTCAGTTTATCTAGCGTCCCTCAGAGTAGTAATAGAAGCCTCGCTACTGGAACGGGGGGCTCGGGGGACAGAGCTTCCCGCATTAAAAAAATACCTTCAAACTACCCCCGTTTAACCTGGTTAAGTTCGTTAGTTACCATGCGATCCTCAGAGCGTTAACAGAAGCGGGGCTTCGTTTACTGGCTACGCCTACGCATTTTTTTTATACCAATACAACTAAAAAGCCAAAAATAAAAAAATTTAAATAAAAAATAGAACCGCCTTCAAAAACGCCCAAAAAAATATTAAATAAAAATTTAACCGACTATAATGAGCATTATAATATCTTTCTACTAATCTGTTTGAAGTCGGGCCTCAGCTCGAGCCAGCAGGAGTGGACCTAGTAATTAAATTAATAAATAAATATCCCGGGACAATTCACACCAATCGACCTAGTCTCAAAGTAAGCAAAGCTTGTGTTATGGGTACTAGGCAACGGATAAATATACTTATATAGATGATACATACTTAAATACATATAAAACACCCAAGACCCGAGATCAAACATTTGTGTTTTTCATACAAATATCTGCCCCGACGCGGGAACCGAACCTGGGACCTCAAACTTTATAGTAGTAATTTATCTTACCTACCTATTATCCCTATTTTACCTACTATCTGTTGGGCTTCTACCACTCCTGCTATTTCGTGCTGAGGCCCGACTTCAAACAGATTAGTAGAAAGATATTATAATGCTCATTATAGTCGGTTAAATTTTTATTTAATATTTTTTTGGGCGTTTTTGAAGGCGGTTCTATTTTTTATTTAAATTTTTTTATTTCTATAGAACAGCATTAAAACTGTCTACTCTTGCTTCGGCAAAACTGTGGACGCACTACGAAACCTCTATGCGGCTTAATGTGAACTATTTAATTAATCCATAGGTTATTACCGTGTCAACTATGACGTCGCCCTTTGGGAGAGGATAATAGAGGCCCTGCAGGACCCGGACCAAAGGGAGAGGATACACCCTCTCAACCGAGCCACTGTGAGTAATCGAATTATAATCCAACCATCAATCAAAATAATTCTTGCTCAACTTACACTCATTTTGTACATGAAAAGTTTTAGGACGACAAATGATTTGAGTTTATTCTAAACCACTAACAACTTATCGATGGAAGTTGCTTTTAGCTTATCATAAATCATCATCATCTTCGTTTTGCACGTGGCCTATATCTAGGCACGGGCCTCCTCTCAGAATTATGTAGCTAACGTGTTTCCTCACAAACAAAAAAAATTGTAGTTTCAAATAAATATACGTATTGCCCAAAAACTGGAGGTGCTAGTCCGGGTTCGAATCTATGTATGAACCTTGAGGGGCCATTATGTCAAAATACTTGTCTTTACACTCCACTTTTATGTTATTGCTCAAGAAGCCACGTGTGTGGAAATTGTGCATCATCATCATCATCATTTCAGCCGTAGGACGTCCACTGCTGGACATAGGCCTCCCTCATTGATGCCCAATCATTACGATTGGAAGCGACTTGCATCCACCCTGAACATGCGGCCTTCACCAAATCGCCCGTCCATCTCGTTGGTGGACGCCCCACGCTGCGCTTGCCAGTCCGTGGTCTCCATTCTAGAACTTTTGGGCCCCAACGGCCATCTGTTCTGCGTGCTATATGGCCTGCCCATTGCCATTTCAACGAGCTAATTCGTTTTGTATGTAAATTGTGCATATTCATGTCAAAAGTTACGTTCCCTCAGACGTTTGTACGTACATGGCAAAATTGAAACGTGGCACATAACGTTTCTTATAACGGACAAACTTTTAGACGGACCGAAGTCGTCTGCAAAATCTTTTTATAATTTTTTTAGCAGTGGCAATAATAGTTGACATGAATGCGTTAGTTTAGTTAGTTTTGCCTTTTCTTTCATATTTTATTTAGTCCATCTCTAATAGAAATTTTAGCGGCCATTTTCTCAAAATGGCGTTCGTGTGGGTTGACAATTATAGCTTGTCAGAGTCCACTTATTATAGCACATCACGTAGTGCTAGTAACAATTTTTTAAAGTTAAAATATGTAATGCTCTCAATTGGATTCGGTTCGCAGTTCTTATCTGAGATCTGTCAAAGATAAAGTATTTTGTCAATATGTCAAACATGTTTAAATTTATCTTGTTTTAAAGTACAGATAGCAAAAACTATGCTCGTACGACTCAAGAGTCTTGAGACTTTTACAGAATACAAAATACATTACAAAATGTTAGTTAAATAACTGAAAACCTGAAAATAGTTTATTCATAATCGAGATACTATATTTCAAAGAGAGGATCTGCTTTAATTTTTAAGCCAAATATCATCAGAAAACAGTTACAGTCATTCATACAAACTTTCACGTTTATAATATTAGTAAGTTTATAGGACAAAACTACAGTAGTTGGTCTTACAACAACCTAGTTAAACTCAAAATATTCGCGCGTTATTTTACGAAACTGAAGACTGGCAATCAACCGGTTATTTTTTTTTGATTCACAGCTGGTAGATGACGCTCTGAATCTGGCAAGAGCTGGTATGCTGGACTACGACTTTGCGTTCCAAGTAGTCTTGTCTATGGAAAATGAGATCGAATACCCCGTGTGGAAGGCCTTCGTGAGAAACATGAACTTCCTGAGGAAACGTCTGGTGGCCTACGTCGATGATGAGGATGATTTTGATCCTGACATATACTTGGTAAGGCTACTATGTTTTTTTTTAATGTAGTTCTATCTGCGGCTACAATCTATGATTTCTTCAATGCCGAATTTACTTGAGTAGTTTACCTAAGGTGTTCTTAATATGCAGCATTATAAAATAACATATAAAGAAACAGATTAGGACGCTAATAAAGAAGCAAAAACTCAGTTTCTTAAACCTATTCTGAATAATACCTACGTGTAAAATTTAAACAAAATGTTTTTCCGGTCTTATCTCTTCTTGATAAAGAAGATTATCAATTGAAACATACGCGATCCAAATACGTACGTATTACTGATAGAAGAAATATCGCATTATCACATGACTGATGATGCTCCACTAAACAGACGCACTGCTTCATTGTTTTAAACACTTTAACATTCGTGAAATCACAAACTCAATGTATGGCCGCCCCAAATATTATAAGACTAATTAAAACAAAATGAGTTAGCGCATTTATTGTCCATCATTAACTGAGTACGTAACACTAATTTTGTATCACCAATTTGAATTCACCCTGTATATTGTTGTAACTTAAAACAAGAATAGACGGCAACAACAAATTATTAGTGTATCAGGTGAACTTACTCAATCACTGGTAGAAATTATTGTGATAAATTGTGTTTGTATCGCACACATACCTACCACTTACGTGGTAGTTATTAACCTAATACTTATGTAGATGAAAAGTGTCAAAGTTATTGGATTTATTTGGAACTAGCTTTTGCCCGCGACTCCGTCCGCGTGGAATTAGTAATTTGGGCAGCTTATTTTTTTTTATCCAATTTGCTTTTTCTTCAATTATGGCTCTCCTTAGTTCCTTGATATAAAAAAAATTACCCGCCCCCCCACCCCCCCGCACACCCGCGTTCACATTCAACACCGTGCACCGTACTCCCAAGTCAAGCGTGCCTATAGAAGTTTTACTTCAAAAACCTCCGATTTTGAAACATTCTTCCGCTCCGCTCCGCTCCTATTGGTGTTAGCGTGATGATATATAGCCTAAAGCCTTCCTCGATAAATGTGCTATCTAACACTGAAAGAATTATTCAAATCGGAGCAGTAGTTCCTGAGATTAGCGCGTTCAAACAAAAAAACCTGTTCGATAAATTCTTAAAATAGACGTATCTTTCTTATTTGTGAACCGATTAAAATGAAACAAACACTAAATGTTAATCCAAGAAAATACCAACATATCAGTGAAACCGCATCCTTCTAGGTTAAGCCGTTTCTGATATTAGCGCGCACAAACGCACAGACAAACAGACAAACAGAAAATTGTCAATAATTCTAAAAATCATTGTTTTGGGTTCTATTGTGCTAATAAATAGCCCTAGTGACAGTTTTTCTCAAATATCTTCAATGTACAGACACCGACTTGTTACAGATTTATTATATGTATAGATATAGATATTTTGTGTCTTCCCACAGAGAATGGTGCGAAGAACCGTTGGCAGGGTTGAAAGGGAAATTGGTTTCTACCCTGAATTCTCTGCGACGGCGACGGAGCCCTCCATGGAAGCTCTGACCCGAGGACTCGTGATGGATCACGCTTGCAGAGCAAACTACCAGCCGTGCATTGCCGCTGCTGTGGACTGGTTCTATGACCCTGATATAAGAGATTCCCGAGTTGTGTAAGTTTCTACTGGTTGGCTGAAGGCCTATTCAAACCTAAGTGATATGGTAGTGGCTTTGATTATAAAACTACCGTGAGATTCACTCATAGTGAAATATACAGATAACTCATGTCTTTAATAGAGTTTAACTTGACTGTTTCGGAGTAATCCGTAGCTTTTCTTTCTCCCACCCTTTCCGTCACGCCGCATCGTGGTTTGTGCTATTTTATTATTGACACTAGCTTTTGCCCGCGACTCCGTCCGCGTGGAATTAGTAATTTGGGCAGCTTATTTTTTTATCCAATTTCCTTTTTATCAATTATGGCTCTCCTTAGATCCTTCCGGAAGAAGTGAAACTTCATAATAAACCAACCCGCTCCCAATCCGCCCCAACCCGCTCTCAACCCGCCCCCAACCCGCTCCCAACCCGCTCTCAACTCGCCCCCCACCCGCCCCCAACCCGCTTTCAACCCGCCCCCAACCTGCTCCCAACCCGCTCCCAACCCACCCTCAACCCGCTCCTAACCCGCCCCCAACCCACTCCCAACCCGCCCCCAACTCGCTCTCAACCCGCCCCCAACCCGCTCCTAACCCGCCCCCAACCCGGTCCCAACTCGCCCCCAACCCGCTCCCAACCCGCTCCTAACCCGCCCCAACCCACTCCCAACCCACCCCCAACCCGCCCCCAACCCGCTACCAACCCGCCCCAAACCAGCTCCCTACTCGCCCTATCTAACTGGGCTATCTAACACTGAAAGAATTTTCCAAATCGGAGCAGTAGTTCCCGAGATATAGACGTTTTACTTCCAAAACCCCCGATTTGGAAACATTCTTCCGCTCCGCTCCTATTGGTGTTAGCGTGATGATATATAGCCTATAGCCTTCCTCGATAAATGTGCTATCTAACACTGAAAGAATTATTCAAATCGGAGCAGTAGTTCCTGAGATTAGCGCGTTCAAACAAAAAACCTGTTCGATAAATTCTTAAAATAGACGTATCTTTCTTATTTGTGAACTGATTCAAATGAAACAAACACTAAATGTTAATTCAAGAAAATACCAACATATCAGTGAAAACCGCATCCTTCTAGGTTAAGCCGTTTCTGAGATTAGCGCGCACAAACGCACAGACAAACAGACAAACAGACAATAATTCTAAAAAACATCGTTTTGGGTTCTATTGTGCTAATAAATAGCCCTAGTGACAGTTTTTCTCAAATATCTTCAATGTACAGACACCGACTTGTTACAGATTTATTATATGTATAGATTATAATAAAAATTAAGATGAAAACGTGGGTAGGTTGTGCGCCGGTATCAGTTTCGTCGTGCAATCGCACGAGCAGAGCGATGGTGCGTAATACGCGTTTGGCAGCAGCCGGCGTGGCGTGTACTCCAGGAAGAAGAGCTGGGCGTTTGAGCGTTTCAACCGTCCCATTTATCTGGTCATATTTTTCAAAAAATGGCAAATGATTCTAGTACAGTTTCCAGTTATATGATAGACGTATGTATAGGGCTCCTAATATACTTCGAATATGTAGAATTATATCCGAAAGCACCGTCAAAATCTTCAGTCAATCAATCAATGTGATGAGATAAATGAGGTGGTTACGTTCGAATAAACGCTCGGCTACGGATAATCTGATGCATGTTGAGCTAAAATCGATTAAAGACGTAAAATATTCGTATATTCCACTATGGCATGATAGTTAGTTAGGTAGTGGTAATATCTAAGCGATACCCCTGCGCATATTCGATTCACAGCTATCGTGAAACTGTACGTACCGTGTGTTCAGTAACACTTGGTTCTCTCCTCTCGATCGAATATCGCTGTGATTTGAACAGAGCGTTACTCGCATATCAATTGGGATTTTGCCACGGGAATCTGTTGCAGATGTCGTTTCGAATTGTATACGTCTTTAGTTGGGTTCTTTTTTTTGATCGCCGGTGGTAAGGAGATCATTAACACCCATAGAGTTATATAGAGGGGTCGGATATTATTATTTGTGACAGTAATTTTACCCGATTGTCTTATCTTCTAAATATGCAGAACGCGCTCGTGACAGCCTTTACTTCTGTCTACCAACAGATGATCTTTGTCATTGATAGTTGCGCCTCGCCGAAGCTTTAAAGTGAATTTTGGATTGGTAATTATCCATCCCACTAAAAAAAAAAAAGACAAGACAAATATGATATTATTCTCTTTGACATAATATTATTGGTGCCGGGAGCCACGGTGGCCTAGTGGTTTGACCTATGACCTCGCAAGCAGAGGGCGTGGGTTCAAATCCCTGCTCGCACCTCTGAATTTTTTGGAATTTATGTGCGAAATTACATTTGTAATTTACCATAGGTGAAGGAAAACATCGCGAGGAAATCTGCGAAGAAATTCAATGGTGTGTGTGAAGTTCCCAATCCACACTGGGCCCGCGTGGGAACTACGGCCCAAACCCTCTCATTCTGAGAGTAGGCCTGCAGTGGGACGTATAGGCTGGAATGATGGTTTTAATAAAAGACATACGCGGTTTCTGAATGCTCTATTCTAAACTAGGGACACAACAATGGGAACACCATCGCGAAGCTTACTTTCATGTTTACTTTTCCTAAAAAAATAAATTCTAGAATAATAAATTAAGGAATTAACTAGACATCATCGTACAAAGAACATATTATGAGTAGTTCTACTAGCGTTTCGACCGCTATCAGTCTCTTGTCGCATAAACGTAAGAAATAAGCTACAGTTAGCGTGAAATTTCAACAAATTGAAATTATACCACGTATCATTATATAAAAACCTTCCGTTAGGTATAGCTTATTTCTTTAATATATGCGACAGGAGACTGATAGCGGTTGAAACGCTATTAGAGCTACCCATTCTCGTTTTGGCAGTAGTAATAGTAGTAGCTGACATTTTCATGTAACATGGTAATTTGTTTACAGCAACCCCAACATACCTCATGAAATAAGACCAGCAGTTTACTGTACTATGGTCAGAGAAGGAGACGAGCAGGTCCTGAACGCTTTGTACGAGCGACTAGATATTGAACTAGTTCTGTATGAACGCATCGTTATTATCGAGTCTTTGGCTTGCTCCACGGATGGCAACTTTGTCAGAACGTAAGTGTAGTTCTTTTTAGGAGATAAAACAGATGTACGACCGGTCCTAAATCTAACGAACTAAGAAAGAACTGCGACGTTTACCTTGTTGAAGGCCTACCACGCTATCTCTTCCAGTAGGTACTTTGTCGTCTCTTCAAAGCACAATGGCCTCAATGCCCATCAGCTCATAAAATATGCCTCGTCCATTTCCAATTCTTCAGTTTACGTAGCTTACTTTAGTTTTTCTGCATATCTCCGTATTGTTTTCTGGGGAATGTATTTGTCCAGTAGTCATCCTGCTGACGATGACGGTCTTGTATAAATAAATGCAAGCATATGAAATCACTTTGAAAATCTATTATTTCTTAAGCTGGATTTTCAATCAGAGGTGCTCTGAAGTCGCGAACGCAGAAGCAGTGACGTAATAATGAGCAATATCGGAATCTATCCACTAAACTCTACGACTTGGATATACTACCAGTAGTATAAAAAATTGGACATTTTCCTCCAATTTGCTCTACAAGTTTTAGTGATAGAGCAAATTGAATTGTTTTTCTCCAATTTGCTATTACTAGTTCTAATGATACAGCTACGACGTTCAATATAAAGTGAGAATAAGATGCAAACTCTTTTAATATTACGAAATTAAATACTGGTCGGTAAAGCTAATCTATCTAGCTGATTGCTATGAAAAAAAAAACTAACTGTCTTTTGTTTAAAAAAATATACGGTAATTTCTTTGCAATGCTATTGAGTACGTTAGCGAAAATTGAGAAAATTGAACTGCGCGCCGTTTTCAAATACTTGTGTTTGAAAAATTTTTCTACGGACCAAGTCAATTTGGATTTGCGGGACACTTTAGGGTCTAATGCTCCTCCGTATTCGACAGTCGCACGTTGGTGCGCCGAATTTAGACGTGGAAGAACATCGACAACGGACGACCCCCGCTCCGGACGCCCTACTACAGCAGTAACTGAAGAAATTGTGAAAAAAGTCGAAAACTCAGTTTTGGCGGATCGTCCTGTCACGGTTCGTTTTATTGCTGAAAATGTAAAGATTTCAACGGGGAGCGTGCATAATATTTTACATGAACGCTTGGGTATGAAAAAGGTATCTGCGCGTTGGGTACCAAGAATTCTTACTGACACGCAAAAACAAACTAGACTAGAGATTTGTCAAGAAGCTTTGAACCTGATGCAGCAAGACCGGGAACTTTTTTTGGCGCGATTTATAACAATGGACGAAACATGGCTCCATCATTACGACCCAGAAACGAAACTGCAGTCTATGACATGGAAAAGGCCATCATCTCCAACTCCGAAGAAATTCAAGGTGAGCCCATCTGCCGGTAAGGTCATGGGCTCTGTTTTTTGGGATGGTAAAGGGGTATTAATGATTGAGTATCTCGAGCATGGAGCCACTATTACGGGCACATTATACGCCAAACAAATAGCAACATTGCGCAATGAGATCCGCGAAAAACGGCGAGGTAAGCTCTCGAAAGTTGTGCTGTTCCACCAGGACAATGCCCCGGCACACAAGTCCGCCGTTGCAATGGCTGCAATTCGTGATGCTGGGTTCGATATCCTTAAGCATCCTCCGTATTCACCAAATCTCGCTCCCAGTGATTTCTACCTATTTCCGAGATTGAAACAATACCTGAGAGGCCAGAAATTTGAAGACGACGACGCGGTAGTCGCTGCAGTACAAGATTTTTTAAGTACTCAAGATGAGACCTTTTTTAAAAATGGAATTTTAAGTTTAGAAAAAAGATATACTAAGTGTATTATGCTAAAACGTGACTATGTCGAAAAATAAAATGACATTTAGTAAAAGTTGTTTATAACATACTCATTCTCACTTTTTATTGAACGCCCCTAGTAATTGGACGAAAACAGTTAAATTTGTTCTTCTAGTTGGAAAGCTAGAGTCGTTTCTATTTATTTCATTAACTAGTATATAGAGCAAATTGGAGAGGAAAAGTTGGCTTTGCTTTAGTTTTCTAACTAGAAGGGCAAATCAAAACTGTTTTCCACCAATTGGCTGTATCGTTACAACTAGTATAGCAAATTGGAGGAAAATGTCCAATTTGATATTATAGTAGATACAAATCGTAGAAAAAAGTAGATAAATTCGCAATAACGTTATACAATGGGGAATGAGAAAATATTTTGAGATAGCGTCACAGTCGATGAACGAAAATCCGGCTTAACAGGGTTACCATCATCAGTCAGAAGACGTCCACTGTTGAACATAGGCCTACCCCTTACAACGTCATTGCAAAGGAACTGGTAATAGTTATTTGTCATACAAGGGGGGAAAGTTGTATTTTACCTGCGAGTGTTCATTTGAAACACAAGCTATCGAAAGGATTCTATGATTGACCACGAGCAAAGCGAGTGGTTCAAAAATAGAATCATTTCGATAGCGAGTGTTTCAACACACGAGACGTAAAATAACTTTTCACCCGTGTATAACACAAAACTTTTCACCTCACTACAGCGAGGAAAATAAGAAAAGGTTTTGCACCTATTTTGTCTCTCCATGTATTGAAAAGGTCAAACAACGCTTTCATGTATCTTAAACGGGCTTTTTCAGGCAATAAGCTCAATTCCGCATTTTGCACGGTTTAATTCCACAGGTGTATACGTCTTCGTCACTCGAATCACTCATTTTTAATAACAAAATAACTTGAAAATCATGCGAATATTTAACGTTGACGGCTTAATTGAAAAGTTTTGACTTAAGTTTCCTTTTTTTATTATTTCGGATGCGTTTTGTTCGCACATCGACTTACTTGGACTGTCATAACATTTTATCCGTTTTTACAACAAGAATGAAGGTTAATGTTGAATACTGATAATTATGAATTAAAATAAAGTTGTAAGACTGTATTTAGTGTTTTTTACTCGATGCAATTCATTAATTGTGATGTTAAAATTCAGCACTTTTAACGTTTTACGTTTTGTTAGCTGTCACTTGAGCTGCCTTCAAATGTCAAAACTCTTTCTTCACATGTGGATAAAAAGCGATTTTCTCAATAGATGTCAAACAAACAAAAAGGGCTTTCCAAGCTAGTGAGGTGAAAATTAAATTTGTCATGTAAATACGGATGTTATTTTAAGGTTACTTGAAGAAACTCTAGCCAACAACAGTCCTTGGAGTACTGAGGAAAAGAATAGAATATTTGCTGCCGTCGCTGAAAGTAGTTACGCAAATGCTCAAATTGCAATGAACTTCATTTCTTCGCGTACAGATGCTATCAGACGAACGTAAGTACTTTATACTTCTCTAAGGGGGTGTTTCACCACCTTATTGTCATACTGCTGGTTACGTAACCAATGAATAAACTAAGTACTGGACAAATCTGTCAGCTAGTGTTTTTTCAGTTTCACCACTCCGGTCCTGTGCAAACTAAGTACCACTTAACTAATCGTGGGTTTAACAAAAAGTCGGAATGGCAACGTCGCATTTCACGACCACGCGTTCCTGTTCGCACACTTTCGTTCAAAGAGTCACTCATTATTAAAGCAAAAGAAATGGTTAACTATATAATTTTTGAATACATCTATTTTTTGCATAAACAAATATTTAACATTATAATTGATCCAAAAACGGTATTCATTTACGATACTTTGTTAACAATAACAAATAAAAATAAAATCACGTAAAACGAATCGAAAAGTGGCGCCAAACCATTTGACAGATAAACTTTTTTTTAGTGGCGACATACAAGTTCAGGTAAAACAAACGAATGAGCCGCTGAAAAAACGTTTGTTATTAAAAAATATTACGAAATTTTGGATTTATTTTTACATACTAAAAGCGTAGCTATATTTTTTTATTCAAATCTTGATATTTGAATCCTCGTTTGCAATTTAGCATGACCTCTTTCTTTAAAAAATAAAAATACTTTGTTTATTGTTCTGAAACCGGCTGAAGGGCTCTCCAACCATGGCCACAAAAATAAACTAACTTTATGTGACGGATGAAAATGCTAAATGCCTCCTGATCTGATGGTCAAATTAAGAAACAGTTTGTCCGTCACTTAGCGCTAATCGAGACTGGTGAAACAGAAATTTTAATTCCATCTGTCAAATAAGGTTATGATTAAGCTAATCCGAACTTTAAGAAAAGTGGTGAAACAGCCCCTAAAGTAATTATTTATTAGTTTTGTTGAGGTAAAGTTAAATTTTAATTTCAGTTTGTAGTTTTTTCACATAAATAATTTTGTGTTTCGATTAGGTACGGTGGCGAAGAAAAGTTGGAAGAACTCATTTGGATGCTGGCTGAAAACATGGCTGACGGTGACTTGAGTGGTGACGTAAGTATTTTCTGATGTTAGTAAAATGAAGATGTTGGTAAACCTTTAGCTCGGTTTGATATACACAACAATACATGTGGACATCTGTTTCTTATTATTATTAATAATGAAAGTAATAAAGTCGACAAAGTGATTTATTATTTTTCGAAAGGATGACGAACGGAATCCTATTATCTCTTGTTTGCGTTCGTCTGACCATGTATAAGTCACAAGACTGCATCTCAAGAACAGTAAAAGATACGCAGATGAAACCAACCGCATTCAACGTAGAGTAGCTCGACTTGTCTTGTCAGTGGTCATTGATTTCCAATCGTTTGGATTCCTTGTCCATGCGAAGGGACGTAGGTTCTCTGTGTTCTATAGGATCTACCACGGCGAGTGCTCTGAAAAAGTATTTAATTTGCTGCCTGCTGCTTAATTTCACCATCGCACTTCCCGCCGAAAGTCTAAGATCCATCGTCACCATCTCGATGAATGGCAGTGTACCACTGTTCGATTTCTTCGGCACTTCCTGCCACGTACTGTGAAACTGTGGAACCAGCTTCCGGCAGCAGTGTTTCCAGACAACTATGACATCGGGGCTTTCAAGAAAAGGGTTTATACTTCCTTTAAAGGCCGGCAACATATTGTGACTCTCTTTGAGTTGTTGATATTTATGGGCGGTGGTGATCATTTTTCATCAGATGATCCGCTTGCTCGTTTGCCTCCCTCTCATATAAAAAAAATATTTCTAGTTTTGCTAAAACAACCAACAAAAATGATTAAATTAAATTTAAATATTAAGGGGGTCTGACACAGTTCATAACCTCAGCCTATAAAACCAACAGCAAGGCACAGGCCACCTCGCACAATTAGAGGGCTTGGGCGGTAGTTTCCACGCAGGGCCCAGTGCGGATTGCGAACCTCGCGCATCGCATTGAATTTCTTGTCTGGGCTGTCCTTACAATGTTTTGCTTTACTGTAAAGCTCATGGTAATTTATATGAATAGCGATAACTCAGAGGTGCGAGCCGTTCTACCAACATTCAATTCTAGATGGGAAACTAATTTCTCGGTTGGTTATACCTCAGGAAAGATGAAACTTGTATAACAAATATCTTACGATTGTTTTTAATAAAGACCGAACTCTGCCTAATGCACCTAATGCTCAGGATGAATTAATATGAAATCTAAAAATGCGTTTGCATCATCTTCCAGTTCAACATTTGGGTGACATCTACCAACAGCGACTTGGATGAATCTGAACTCACCGCCCTCCGTGCCAATGCCGTCGTCCAAGAAAACCTGGCCTGGGATGCTGCTCACATGGAATACGTATACGAATGGATCGATGAAAACGATGCGCCTACGCTGGCCGCTTCTCTGCTGTTAATATTGAGTATGTGTTTAATATCTTTGTTCAACCATTGATGGTGTTTTGTTTTTAGTTGATAAGTCTTGTACGGTTTTTCAGAATCAATTCAGAACATTTCAGCAGATTTTTTTTAGATTTACTAAACACCCTTGTAAACGTTTTAATAGAAACTTTTGAATCAAGATGCGCTTGTCGTTGTACTGTTGAACATTGACTGTATGGAAACACTTCGTCACTACACTGAAAAAAAGCTATTATCTTGAATCCATATGACTACTTAAAAGGAACATTGAAGCATACAGAGTAAAGTTGATTTAGTCATATCAATTTTAAGATGCGCGTTTTTTTCAAAGATGACTTGTCAACTTCAATTAATAAATCTTGAGAAATATTTACATGGGTGTTAAGTAAACTAACTCAACCATCTGCTGGAATATTCTGGGTTCGTTTCGCGATACCTTACTTTTTAACTTTAGTTTAAGTGTTTTTGCACTAATTTTAGCCGTGTTATAGCTCCATATTTACCGTAGCAGCGTACTTAATATAGCATTTGACGTTATACTTATTCTTATGCAAACATCAAATACTATAAGAATACACTGCTCTATTTAAGTATAATTTACTAATATAGTCTATATTAATTATTTAGAATTGATAGCGTTAGCAATATTAGGTATGGTTGAAAGGATTACTTTTTTAGATGTACTTATAGTTGTTTTATCTCACAAGCACGTGTTTCTCATGATTGTGTGCGTCGATGTTGGTAATGTCGAATATGCGTAAGTTCAGGAGCGTTCAGTACTGTCCGTGTCACCGTTCGGGTTACTTCGGAAAATACGAGCAGTGCCGAGCGCTACCGAGCTTAACCACACGCATACTATTATGATTATGAGAAACCCGTGCATGTCAGATATCTGTCACTGTATACCTAGTTGTATTTTGTGTTTAGGCGTGAATGATGGAAACTCACTATCATCCTCTCGGATAATATTTGCAGTTTCAAGGATTGCGTTCAGACAAGCTTTTTTAAGTACGTTAGGTGATGATTTCATAAATGATGACCTTAACTTGTAGAGATTAGTGCGTCAATCTTCTACATAGTTGAAGGTCATCGTTTATTCCAACTTGACTGTAACGTCTTTGCTACCTTGTAAGCCTTGTTTTCATGGCATACGGCTCTCGTGGCCGACACAATTTTATTGACTAACTATTTATTTGTTCCAAAACTACAAAAAGTAATCGAATTTTCTGAAGTAAAATTGAATATTGTTTTATAACAGCTGTATCTTCTTGGGATTATTGGTTAATATTGTGGATGTGACCGTGCATTGTCAAGTTGTCTATAACTTATTGCCTTAGAAATGGACTTTGAATATATATATATGCGGGTACTTGCCTGAACAGAATGAAAACATCTTGTTACAAAAATTGTAATGGGAATGCTTGATATTTCGTTATGAATCAATATTTTCTTGTTCGTTATTTCTTAATCTTAGTTTAGTTGTATTTAAGTCAGAATTGCACAAAGTGAATGTAGGTTAAGTATGTTATTTTAAAATTAAGTTGTAGTTTTAGGTTTTTTTACTGCATTTTCACTCACAGTTTTTGTATATTAATATTTTAAGCTATTAGTTTAATAAGTACTAATATTAGTAATGAAAAAGGTATAATTATTTTAAATTATTTTATTTTATTTTAATACAGTCTAAATTTGAAGCAAACGCGTCCTCTTGCTTCATATTTAGTTGTAAATGTATAAATAGGTGGTAAAATAATTTAATAAATATAAGTTGTATTTTATGATAAAACAATTATTATATTAAGGCACATTTATCAACAATAAGTTGGTTAAAATAGGCTACGTGAGTATTGTATTGTAATATGTACATATTGCATTAGTAAATTAAAAGAATAATAATAAATAGCATAAGAACGATATTTTTGTTTAATTTACATACAGAAAATTACTTTACCTTTCAAATTGTTTAATTTAAAATGTAGAAATTAATGACTAGATAAAAAAAATATTACTTTTAGACAGCAAAATCAAATAAAATTAACAAATAAATAACATTTCAGTAAAAGTATCTTACAACCACAGTAATTTACTTGAATATTTATCTTTAAAATCACAAGGCGAATTTATTGTAATTTTAATAATGTAAGAGACACAAAAAAACAAGTGACCAAATTTACACAAACAATTTTTTTGTCTTAAAAAAACACCAACAATAATTTGGAATGTGTAACCTTGAAAATGTAATAAAATAGTATTCACAAGTCACTCAGATTTATATTTTAGGCGTTTCCTACTTGTTTCGGACTTATCCGCGACCCTTTTTCAGGGAGTGTTTCAACGAAAAAGTTACGAAACATGTTGTGCAATACAAAAACATGGGTGACCCGTATTTTACAACTTTGAATATCCTGATTGAGGAAGAATTATACTTAGAATATGGTAGTAAATAGGTAAGCTAGTAATATACACGCTAATGAAGTTTGTACCGTGCCGGAAGAGCCTGGTAACCTGGTTTGTGGGGCAGGCGCACTTGGTCGAGATGAAGGCTGAAAAAAGACAAAAGAAAAACTGTTAAGTCGGTACAGTCAAAGTCATATTTAATACGAGTATGTACGTTGCCAAGGCGTCAGAAATATCTAAACAATTCTATGCCATCAATCAATTATTATATTTTACGCGGTGGCTGTGTCGATATTTATGCCTGCGGGTGCAATATTCTGAAAGAGTAAAGTTGTGTTTGCATTGATCAGTCTGTTTCGAATGTTGCCGCGCGGCGGTTTTGCTTAACTGAGAGGTCAAATAAATAAATAATCATAGGACGATTGACACCGATTGATCTAGTCCCAAACTAAGCAAAGCTGGTAATAACGGATAAAAAAAAATCTGCGAACTTAAGTAATTCCAATACGTTCGGCCGACATAATTATGTGCGAGTTACGTAATCAAAACTTAACAAGCCTGATTCTCATACATTTCCCGTGTTAATGTCGTCCATTTCAACATAGATCCGTGTACAGCAGGTGCAACGACCTACAACTGGAGTCGTTTGAGACAAAGATAATACGCAGGTTAGTTTAAAATTATGCATTTACAACTAAATGCCAATGACGTATTCAATAATCGCCACGCCTCACATACATAATTACTGTAGAAATGTCGTCCACTTCAATATAAATAAATATCAAATATCACGGGACAATTCACACCAATTGACCTAGTCCCAATGTAAGCTAAGCATAGCTTGTGTTATGGATACAAGGCAACGGATAAACATACTCATATAGATAGATACATACTTAAATACATATTAAACCAAGACCCGAGAGCAAATATTCGTATTATTCATACAAATATCTGCCCCGACGCGGGAATCGAACCCGGGACCTCAAGCTTCGTAGTCAGGTTCTTTACCTACTAGGCCATCTGGTCGTCAAAATATACAATACGTCCATTAACGGCTGCACACGTCAACATTTTCAATCGCTTTTCTCCTAAACCTCGTAAGGCTCGGGATACCAAATTGAGGACATACGTCTAAGCAAATGTCAACTTTTCTAAATTGACATTAAGTTTCAAATTCTGAATATCAAAATTTGACGTGAGTCTTACGAGTTTAACCTAACTATACATTCTGTTATTATTATAAGTATACTTACATAAGTAGTTGTATTCAAATATAAGTTTGCATTGGTCTTGGTCCCAGATGGAAGTCTGTAGTTCAGTCTGCTTTCTTCTCTCCTAAAAAAGAAGATATTATTGTATTTTTTTTAAATATCAATAAATTGTCCGAGAAGCTACGAACACACTCATTTTTTCAGGAGAAAAAATAATAATAATAATAATAATCATTTATTTTCTCCTCACAAAAGTACATAGGTAACAGCAATAGATATAAATAATACAACATTATGGTAGTTTAGTTAGATCGTAGTAACTTTTGCGAGGGACTGGAGTCTGAACTAGGTAAAACCTGTATTACAGATCTCCAGGCCCCCAACCCGGAAACTCACCGATAAGTGCTGACAATTTCAGTAGGTACATTTTTCAAATTAATAACTTAGGTACTCGTATTTATGAGGTTTATAGGAGGTCAACAAGCTATAAGTAAACAAATCAATAGTAAGTAGCCTATACATACCTACTAACATGCAAACTCATGCAAACGTGAATGCGTGCGCATACATGTGTGTGTGTGTGTGTGTGTGTGTGTGTGTGTGTGTGTGTGTGTGTGTGTGTGTGCGCGTGTATGTGTGTGTGTGTGTGTGTGTGTGTGTGTGTGTGTGTGTGTGTGTGTGTGTGCGTGTATGTGAAGAAAGAAAGGAAATGAGATAAAACAAGAACAGGAAGTGGAAAAAAGTGGAACAACAATTAAAGGTGGGGCTCTAAAGTGTTTCAATGGCCGTATCCTGTCCTCAATCATCATCATTCCAGCCGAAAGACGTCCACTGCTAAACATATGCCTCCCCCACGGCTCGCATCGGTCCCGTGTCATCGGCATCCAACGCGATCCTGCAACCTTAACTAGTACCTCCACCATGAGTTTACACTAGTTTACGTGACCGTACTCGCTAGCGACGGTAGAATTGTACAGCGCCTCTAACGGTCACTTACGGAAGTAGTATTCTCCATACAAATAATTTACGCCGTCGCTAGCGAGTACGGTCACTGTAAACTAGTGTAAACTCATGGTAGAGGTACAGGTGGTCGATCCATCTTGTTGGATGCCTACCGACACTGCGTCGTCCGGTGCGTGGACGCCACTCGAGAACGTTTTTGTCCCATCGGTCATCAGTTCTACGAGCAATGTGCCCTGCCACTGCCACTTGAGTCTGGCGATTCTTCGAGCTGTGTCGGTGACTTTAGTTCTTGCTCGGAATTCATCCTTTCTGATGCGATCCCGCAGAGAAACTTCGAGCATAGCCCTATCCATCGCCCTCTGAGTGACTTTGAGGTTTCTTATGAGGCCCATCGTTAGCGGCCACATCTCAGTGCCATAAGTCATCACTGGCAACACACATTGGTCAAAGACTTTTGACTTGAGACATTGTGGTATATTGGATAACAAGATATTGCGGAGCTTCCCGAACGCCGTATCCAGTGAGATACGAAAATCCTCATTGGTTCAAGTATTCGACAAATGCTTCCATTTTGCCGAAAAAAAGTGGAGACTATGGAGTGTAGAGATTAAAGGATAACAATCTCATTTGGGCGTACAGTTGCAAAAGTGTCCAGCAGCGGTAAATATAGTTCTTCCGGAGTGGAGATAGAATCATGCGTCTGAAATGAATGTAGTAGTTGTTGACGGAATGCTCGAGAGCGACAGCGCCATCTAATCTAGTACTTTGGCATTCCCTTTAAAGTTTACACACTTGCCATGCAGCGCCGCCATGCTTTTCGACGGGCAGTTTTGCATACACAGAGATTGTGCTCTTTTAACCTCTACCCTCTATAATTTTTTAGCATTAGCAAGAAGATAAGCGATCTTGAAATGTCTTTTCATTGAAAATCACTTTTTAAAAATAAGTTACAGCTACTATGTAACAATTTGAAAGGAAATGTGGTCATTAACCACTCTTTTGGTTTCATTAGTAATAGTTGCTGTAGTGAAACGAAGAGTCTAGGTCAAACACTGATTTATTTGATAACTACCTTCATAGTTACAAGTAACTTAAGTCTACCCACATATCACTATTACAACATCTTCCTCCTTACGGAAATGCAGGTTATTTTTAGGTTATAATTTGAGTAACTTTAACTTATGTCTTAACGTAATAAGCATGCATGAGAACGACAACAATTTTAACAATATACCTACTTTCTATTTTCCTTCCCTTATAAAGCACTATTTGTGTACATCCTTGCAAGTATTACATACTAACAATTAACTTATCAAAGCAATTAAAAAAACTAATAAAAGGTAAGCTAGACATGGTTATTTTAGTTTACAAAAGTAACCTGAGCTTAATACTTATTATTTAAAAACAAAGTACTTAATTATATTATCAGTGGCGAAGGGTACTGACAACCCGATTTCCCCCGGGTTGACTAAACTTTCGAAGTTACCAAACGTTTCTCTTCTATTACTGCACTTTTAAGAAGAGGATAAATGAGATTTTTGAGTTTTTTCGCTTTGGCTTTACTTTCAAAAATTTTCAAGCCCCGCCACTGTTAATTATTACCTGTATACATAATATCTACAGTGAGAAAAATTATATAATAATATATATTATTATTATGCATATTCAAGCACAAAAACCAGTTAGTTCACATAAGTATTTGTCCCGACCGGGAATCGAACCCGGGATATCAGGCCCCGCAGTCAGATTAACCACTGGGCTATTCGGTCACCAAATCTTTTGAAAAACAATTAATGAATTAAAAGTACGTAAAAAAAATGTAAAACTAACTTAACAGTTACCTACATGAATTTAATCGAATTCGGGAATTTTGTCACCTATAATTTTGCGGGATTTGCTCCTAGTTGTAGGGCCAGTGGTCAGTAATTCGGTATGCTTGGAGGGATACACCTGTTCTGGTTGTACCTGCGGAGGGAAAAGCTGGGGCGCGCCTGCCGTCGGCGTGGGGCTGCCGGTGGGCGCCGGCACCCTCGCGCTCGTGCTCTGTGGCGTCACATCACCACCAGCAGCGCCTTGCGTGCCGCCGCCGAGTGTTTTCTGCACCTGTCGTCGAATGATATGGCGCCGGTTACGCCGACATTCACGACCAACACTGTCCTGTAGAATATATGACCGCGGCTCCGGAGCCCTTCTTACTACCTGCATAAATTCACGCTTATGACCGTCCGATACTACTACCACATCTTTGTTCTGTAGCGGTGGGAGATCGCGCGCTGACCTGTCATGATTGTATTTTTGTTGCAATTGTTTATTAACGATCGCCTCAAAGTTCCTTTTGATGTCACTCGTTTTCTCCTCACTGTTGCAATACATAGGCAAGCGTGTGCGAACTTTTCTTCCCATTAACATTTTAGCAGGAGAATCTATGCCATCCCTAGGCGTGCTTCTGAAATTGAAAAGCCCTAAATAGTAGTCTTGTCCCGATAAAGTACATTTTTGTATAATTTTCTTAACTGTGCGCACCGTTCTTTCACTTTTCCCGTTGGACCTTGCGTATAGCGGTGACGATGTGATATGAGCAATATCCCACTTGATTATAAAGTTTTTAAATTCTTTTGAAGAATAGGCCGGCCCATTGTCCGTAATTAACTGGATAGGAATCCCATGCCTTGCGAATTGCTCCTTCATCGCCGTAATCACGCACCGACTATTTCTGGAATTTAATTGGTTTACTTCGACATAGTTCGAGAAGTAATCTACCAGAATTAAATAGTATTTTTTATTAAGTTCAAAAATATCTGACCCAACCTTATACCAAGGCTCATCAGGCACCTGATGCGGCATGAGGGGCTCGGGCGGCTGCGCCAGCGCGAGCAGCGCGCACGCCGCGCACGCGCGCACCGCGCTCTCCACGTCACGTGACATGCCCGGCCAGAACATGACGTCACGCGCACGCCGCTTGCACCGGTCAATACCTAAGTGCCCCTCGTGAAAACGGTCCAACATTTCCGCACGCAAAGACTTTGGAATGAATACCTTATTGCTCTTTAATATGATGTCACCTTCATAATGTATACACTCTCGGTATGGCCAAAAAATTCTAACTTCGATGTCGACATCATACTTATTTTTTGGCCATCCATTCTTAATGTAACGAATCAGTTTCTGACACAAGCCGTCGCGTTCGACGTGCTCCTTTACCATTTTTAATTTAGTGTCGCTAAATTGCACTTGATTCAACAAAAAACACGTCTGGGCCTCCATTTCTTCGTTCATTCGCTCGTGCATCAGCTCCGGCAATGCGGCACGCGACAGCGTACCGCTATGTACATGTATTTGCCGGGAGTGTATGTCACCTGGAAGCTGTAGCTCTGCAGGCGCAACCTCATACGCTGAAGCCGCGCAGGCACAGCTGACAACGACTTTTTAAAAATTCCCTCAAGCGGTTTGTGGTCAGTTTGGACAGTGACGTCTCGTCTACCAAATATATACTGATGGAACCTTTCGCAGGCGAAGACGATCGCTAACATTTATTTTTCAATCTGAGCGTACCGCTGCTGCGTGTCGGTGAGCGTGCGCGAGGCGAACTCCACCGGGCGGCCGGCCTGCAGCAGCACGGCGCCCAGCGCCGCCGCGCTCGCGTCCACCGACACCACCAGCGGCAGCTTCTCGCTGTACAGAGCTAAGACCGGCGCCTGGGAAATTTTCGTTTTAAGTATTTGTACCGCTTCTGAATGCTGATTTTCCCAGGTCCATTCTACATTTTTCTTTAAGAGATCTCTCAGGACTTTCACGTTTTCAGAATACCTCGGTATGAACTTAGCTAAATAATTAACTACACCTAAAAACCGTTCTAATGCCCGCCGATCCTCAGGGTCGGGCATATCCATTATGGCTTTTACTTTGTCCTCGTCCGGTCTCATACCTCGTTGGTCGAACACGTGACCTAAGTATTTTATCTGCGAGACCGCGAACTTGCATTTGTCCTTATTAAACTTAATACCGATTTCTCGAGCCCTCTGTAACAACTTTTGAAGCCGCAGGTCATGCTCCTCCTTAGTGGATCCCCAGACGACTATATCATCAATGAATGAGTCGGTGCCCTCCAAGTCCTCTAAATATTGCCTAACCTTCGCGTGGAACATTTCTGGCGCACAACTTATTCCGTATGGCAACCTTAGAAACTGGTACCTACCGAAAGGCGTGTTGAAGGTGCAAAGGTCAGCGCTGGCCTCGCTGAGCTCGAGCATCCAGAAGCCGCAGCGCGCGTCCAGCACGCTGAAGCAGCGCGCGCCGCGCAGCCGCGCCGCCAGCTCGCTCACCGTCGGCAGCGCGAAGTGCGCGCGCCGCACCGCAAGGTTCAAGTGCAACGGATCCAAGCATACGCGAATGTCACCATTCTTTTTAGCCGCTATAACTATAGCATTCACCCAAGGCGTCGGATGGCTGACTTTCCTCACTACTCCTAACTGTTCCATCCGGGCCAACTCGTCGCGCAATTTATCGCGCATGCCTAATGGTATTCTACGTACCGGGCATATTACAGGTGGTATATTCGGATCAACAACAATTTCATGTATTCCTGGTAATTTTCCCAAGCCTTTAAACAAGTCCTTATAATCAGTGACATTTAAAACGTCAACTCGTTTAATTATACCTAAATTTACACAACTGTCTAATCCCAGAATGTTTTGACAATTCATGTCCGCTATTACAAATTTAATTTCATAAGTATTATTTTTATAATTAATATACAAAGTACGCTCACCAAGAATTGGGACAGGATTACCAGTATAAGAAAATACTTTTTTATTAAACGGAACTAAATCAACCATGTTGAGCCCCATGGTTATATATTGGAATCTGGATAAAATATTTAACATGGAGCCTGAATCTAGTTTGAAATAAATCCGCTTACCGTTATAATACAAACACTCATTCCATTCCTTTGTGACACTTTTTACGTTATTTTTTAACTCATTATTGATAGCACTAATATACAGCACATCTACGTAAAGTTCATCGTCGTCCGAATTCTCCGCATATTCTGCAGCCGATACATAGTCCACGCGATTACCTTTGGCTCTCTTGGTGCACACTTTGGCAAAGTGGCCGCGCATGTCACACACATAGCACCTGACGTTCACCGCCGGACAGTAGTCGGCGCGGCCGCTGCAGTGCGGGCTCCCGCAGCGCGTGCACGGCGCGGTGCGCGGCGCCCGCGGGCCCGGCCGGCCGCCGCGCCAGCCGCGCCGGCCGCGCGCCGCGCCCCCACGCCCGACCGCATCCACCTGTGCGCTCGCTGACGTCGAAGCTTGAACTTGTTCGATCGGCCGACCCTCTTCTGATGACATCTCATGCGCTTCACAGATCTGTACCGCCTTCTCCAGCGTTAAGCCGTCCGTCCTGAGCAAGCGGTCCCTTACGACATTGCTCGAAATCCCACATACGAGGTGATCCCTTATCAAACCCCCACATAGTTGCTCAAATTCACAGCCTTGGCTGAGCAGTTTTAGTGCCGTCACGTATTGGCTCACCGTTTCACCTGAATTCTGATTGCGAGTAAAAAATTTAAAACGTAACATCGCAACATTAACTTTGGTACCGAAATGTTGATCAAATTTCCGTTTAACACAATCAAAGTCGTCGGCACTTTCTTCTTTGGTAAAAGTAAATGTGGAGAAAATTTCATATCCCTCTGCGCCAATGAGGTTGACCAACAGACTCGCTTGCACATCCTTCGCCTCTTTGTTTACGCCCGAAGCCTTCAGAAATACGGAGAATTGCTTCCACCATTTTTTCCATGCCTCGGCGCGAGATGCCGCGCTGCCCTCGACATTCAACTCTGGCGGAGGACGCGCGTGCTCCATTGTATCACTCACACTCGTAACGTAAACACAACTAACAAACGGCGAATAATACTAAACTATTACTTATAACGTATATAAATCGCGTTAAACACTTTTAAAATCGATTTACCGCTGCCACCATGTAGTGAAACGAAGAGTCTAGGTCAAACACTGATTTATTTGATAACTACCTTCATAGTTACAAGTAACTTAAGTCTACCCACATATCACTATTACAACAGTTGCTATTTTTTTAAAAGCGTTTTTCAATAAAAAGACTCGTCAAATTGTTTACCTTATTTCTAATGCGAAAAAAAACGAAGTACGAGGGGCGTTCAATATAAAGTGAGAATGAGACGCAAACTCTTTTAATATTACGAAATTAAAAGCTGGCCGGTAAAGCTAATCTATCTAGCTGATTGCTATGAAAAAAAAAACTAACTGTCTTCTGTTTAAAAAAATATACGGTAATTTCTTTGCAATGCTATTGAGTACGTTAGCGAAAATGGAGAAAATTGAACTGCGCGCCGTTATCAAATACTTGTATTTGAAAAATTTTTCTACGGACCAAGTCAATTTGGATTTGCGGGACACTTTAGGGTCTAATGCTCCTCCGTATTCGACAGTCGCACGTTGGTGCGCCGAATTTAGACGTGGAAGAACATCGACAATGGACGACCCCCGCTCCGGACGCCCTACTACAGCAGTAACTGAAGAAATTGTGAAAAAAGTCGAAAACTCAGTTTTGGCGGATCGTCGTGTCACAGTTCGTTTTATTGCTGAAAAAGTAAAGATTTCAACGGGGAGCGTGCATAATATTTTACATGAACGCTTGGTATGAAAAATGTATCTGCGCGTTGGGTACCAAGAATGCTGTCAAGAAGCTTTGAACCTGATGCAGCAAGACCGGGAACTTTTTTTGGCGCGATTTATAATAATGGACGAAACATGGCTCCATCATTACGATCCTGAAACGAAACTGCAGTCTATGACATGGAAAAGGCCATCATCTCCAACTCCGAAGAAATTCAAGGTGAGCCCATCTGCCGGTAAGGTCATGGGCTCTGTTTTTTGGGATGGTAAAGGGGTATTAATGATTGAGTATCTCGAGCATGGAGCCACTATTACGGGCACTTTATACGCCAAACAAATAGCAACATTGCGCAATGAGATCCGCGAAAAACGGCGAGGTAAACTCTCGAAAGTTGTGCTGTTCCACCAGGACAATGCCCCGGCAGACAAGTCCGCCGTTGCAATGGCTGCAATTCGTGATGCTGGGTTCGATATCCTTAAGCATCCTTCGTTTTCACCAGATCTCACTCCCAGTGATTTCTACCTATTTCCGAGATTGAAACAATACCTGAGAGGCCAGAAATTTGAAGACGACGACGCGGTAGTCGCTGCAGTACAAGATTTTTTAAGTACTCAAGATGAGACCTTTTTTAAAAATGGAATTTTAAGTTTAGAAAAAAGATATACTAAGTGTATTATGCTAAAAGGTGACTATGTCGAAAAATAAAATGACATTTAGTAAAAGTTGTTTATAACATACTCATTCTCACTTTTTATTGAACGCCCCTAGTATAGTACAGATCGATTCACAAGAGTTGGCACGAATGGAATGAACGAAAGCAATGTCACTTTGACATTTTTGTAGGGAAATGACTAATACATGACATTTTCATATTTATGTGAAGTGTATTCAAATAGGTAACACATAGATACTTTCATTCACTCATTCGATCCGTTCGTGCCAACTCTTGTGAATCAACCTGTAGGTACTCGTAAAATATTACTTACATCTTAGTCATAGCTATTCCCCGGTCTTCATCCTCAAACCAGGTGAGGTTCTGCATCAGGGCTCCACTATGGTCCGAGAGGACTGTGCAGTAACATGCTTGGCGAGAGTCAGGGTCTAGCCTGAAATAACAAAAATGGGTTTTATTTTATGCACACTTGCACGAAAACTTATGACATGACATGCAAGCTTCAAATACAGATACAGAACAAGGGGATAGATGACACCATAAAAGAATAATTCCAAATATTTAAAAAAAAAGACTGTTAAAAATTTCATTTTCACTTCTCATGCTCGTAAAGTTGTTCTTTATGTCTAGAGAATGCTGCATAAAGTGGCTTTTTATGCTCTAGTGTATAAAGTGAAATCTTCTTCTAACACCAAGGCAATCAGACGCAAACAGCCACGAACGGTAGAAATTTATAAAATATAAGTTTCTTATGTTACTAGTGTTTTATATGAATAAAACTAAACACTTTTATAGAAATTCCAATTCATAAAAAATAAGAGCTTGTAAATTTTATTCCCGATGTTGCTGTTTAATTTTCTTGCAATCGAATTGAAAAGCAGAGCATTAAACTCGAGTATGAAACCCATTTTCCTTTCGACGTGTCTATTCATCTACAGTCTATCTGGCTATATGAACATCTCGGATAAAATGTCTAATTTTAAGGTCTCGTTGTACAATTTACTATTCTAATACGAGCATTTGACCACTCTCGGCGACTTCATCCAGCTCTTGCCAGCCGCGTTCCGAAGATCATCGCTCCACCGAGTCTTAGGACGTCCTACGCTACGTTTGCCGATCCGTGGTCTCCACTCAAGAACTCGTCTACCCCAACGGTTATCGGTTCTTCGGGTTATATGGCCGGCCCATTGCCACTTCAGCGTGCTAAATGCGGTGGGCTATATCGATAACTTTGGTTCTCTGTCGGATCACTTTGTTAAGAATTCGATCTTTCAGAGAAACTCCGAGCATAGCCCTTTCCATAGCACGTTGAGCAACTTTAAATTTGTGGACCAGCCTTAACGTGAGTGTCCATGCTTCGGCACCGTATGTCATGACGGGTAGGACGCACTGACTGAAGACTTACAACTTACGTTCTAATGTTGCAATTTAAATAAAAACTTGTAAAACTGTCGTTGCCTATTCCGTTTAAGGGGAATCCATCCAAATTCTTGTCAAGGTGAAAATAATTAGATCCAATTAAAAAGATTAGATACAAGGTTAAAAACTACAAATTACATTAATTATACTCAAGGCTATTTTAAAAATTGGTAGGTATGAGGTCCATTTTTCTAATTTTTAGGTCATCCGGTGTACGAGTAAGTAGCATGTGTCATGACATGACAGTGTCCTTTGTATCTTTTCCTTTTTATGGTTCCGTACCCAAAGAGTGCCATCAGTACCCTATCACTGAGACTCCGCTGTCTGCCTGTCCGTCTATTAAGAGTTGTTAAGCTATAATATCTGGACGCCTATGTCGCCTATAGGCGTCGTGTCCTTCAAAGTGTTAAATTAAAAATTAAAGGGGTCTCTGGTCTCCTCTCAGATTAAGAGGGCTTGGCCCGTAGTCCCTACGCGGGCCCAGTGCGGATTGGGAACTCCCAGAATCAATAATTATAGTTTAATACTGAACCTAACGTGAAGACCCGTAGAAGAACTGGGGTCACCGACATAGCCAAACGGATTATCTCGTTGAAATGGCAATGGGCTGGCCATATAGCACGCAGAAGAGATGGCCGTTGGGGCCAGAATGGAGACCAGGGATTAGCAAGCGCAGCGTGGGACGTCCACCAACGAGATGGACGGACGATTTGGTGAAGGCCACAGGTTTAGGGTGGATGCAGGTCGCTTCCAACCGCAATGATTAGGTGTCAATGAGGGAGATCTATTCATTAGTGGACGTCCTGTGGCTGAAATGATGATGATGACGACTGAACCTAAAATGGCTTACAGTTGTAGTCTCTAAAGGCCAATTAATTACTTTGGTATAGTAAGATTTAATAAGTCTAACAAAAGCCGAATAGGCTGGGCACCGTCTAATTTGCACATGCACCCAAAAACCTGACTGTTCAGCTTCATCAATCATCAAACGCCTAGCAACGCTAGTGAGAACCTAAATAATAGTTCAAGGGCCGTAGCTACCGCCGTATCAGGCGTATCACTGATACGAGGCCCCCGGGCTACAGAGGCCCCTAACGTGTGTAATCTTTACCCTTCAAGTAATTTTGATACAGGGCCACTCCAAGGCACGCTACGCCACTCCATATCCTTACCCAACGGACCTCCCCAGCTGTTGTGCGTACAGCTGCCTCACTCGATGCAGACAAGGCTCGTGCTTCACGGCGCACGCGAACGTAATGATGTTGCTGCGAAACAGCCGCCGCTGCTGCTGTTGCTCCAAGTCTTCTACTAGGGTTTCGTAGATCGCCTTTACGTTCCGTCTCATGAATTGCTGCAAAAATACAACGATTCTTTAAGATTGATTGAAGTATTTTGTACTAGCTGCTGCCCGCTAGTCTGTCTGCGAAGAATTTATTTATCGCTATCCCGTGTGCAATGTTGTCAAAAAACTATCCTATCCTTCCCAGGGTCTCAAATCTTTCATCTAATTTTACTAAATTATTAACGGAAATACTTCTGCGAACGCTGCGCTGTACAAACTTTGGACCCCCGTTAAACCCTGTAGGAGGTGAATTTTGGATAATTCTTTCTTAGCCTACACGTCATAATAGCACAATCTGTTCAGCGGTTTAATTTATGCGTTTATAAATCAGTCAAGCTTTTATTTTTATGGATTTAATTAAATGTGGAATTGTATAAATATTAATGATTACCCCATCCAACCACTGTCAGCTGTTCTCCTAAGGTCATCAGTCCAACGTATCGCAGTCTACACTAGACTTTCTCAAACTTGGTCTCCACTCTAGGACACAGACGTGACGGTAAGCCCAAGATCGCGAGTTTTGGGGCAATACGAGGGAAGCCTATGTCCAGCAGTGGATGGTGAATGGCTATAGAGAGATTACCTGCCATTCCTCGTACAGCGCTTTGGTGAAGTCACACGCGGCATAATCTATCTTCAGTAACTCGAAGCCAGTGATAGCGGACTCCCAAACCACGTAGCTTTGTTCTTTGTCAAGGTAGCTCAATATTTCTATCGCCAGCTCATAACGGAGGTCGCCAGCGGTGTACAGCGCAAACGCGTCGCTTACAATCTGGAAACAGTAACATTTGCATAATTTATTGAATCAGGCGTTACTTTGCCGAGGTCCATATTAATGAATTGAAACAATTACTTTGCTAACTCGCGATTAACAAGGCGGGTGAGCGGGTATTGTTTCAGTTCAGTAACATTTGCTTTATCTACTTATGTATTTTCAACCGACGAAAACAAAAGGAGGAGGTTCTCAATTCGACGTGTATATATATATTTTTTTTTTTATGTATGATCACGCATAACTTTTTACAGAGTAGTCCGATTTTGATGATTCTTTTTTTATTAGAAAGCGTATACCCCGAGGGTGGTCCCATTTAAATTTGGAAACAATATTCTTACCCTAAGGGTAGAAAAACAGGGGATGATTGATTGTTCAGTTACTGATTGTACTATATGACCACGCATAACTTATTACAGAGTAGTCGGATTTTGATGATTCTTTTTTTATTGGAAAGCGTATACCCCAAGGGTGATCCCATTTAAATTTGGAAATAATATTCCTACCCTAAGGGTAGGAAAACAGGGGATGATTGACTAACTTTTTACAGAGTAATCTGATTTTCATAATTCTTTTTTATTGGATAGATAGGGTATACCTTGAAGTTGGTATTATAAATTTGGAAAAAAAAATACCCCAAGGATGGAAAAAAGTATAAAATAAAAACTTTTTAACAAAAAATTAAACCGCCGAAAAAACTGAAAAGCAAAAAATAATACCTTTTTTGTTTGACCTTAATCTAGGTACCAGTTTGAAGTCGGTGCCTCAGCACGAGCCAGGAGGAGTGATAGAAGCCAATCAGGTAGACGATTATAGGTCCACTCCTCCTGACTAAGTGCTGAGGCACCGACTTCAAACTGGTACCTAGATTAAGGTCAAACAAAAAAGGTATTATTTTTTGCTTTTCAGTTTTTTCGGCGGTTTAATTTTTTGTTAAAAAGTTTTTATAATCAGGCGTTACTTTGCGGAGGTGTTATTGGTCGCGGAGTAGGAAGGTGAATAATATACTGACGAGCAAAAATAAAGGGTCGGTTACAAAAATGACGATGACTACAAAACCCGCTGTGATAGCTTCTTTGAGTAAAATGAGTTGTTTAGTAAAGAGTTTTATTTTCAACTAGCTTTTGCCCGCGACTCTGCGTGGAATTAGTAATTTGGGCAGCTTATTTTTTTTTTTATCCAATTTGCTTTTTCATCAATTATGGCTCTCCTTAGTTCCTCGATATAAAAAAAAAATTACCCGCCCCCGCACCCCCCCGAACCCCCCCGCACACCAGCGTTCACATTCAACACCGTACTCCCAAGTCAAGCGTGCCTATAGAAGTTTTACTTCAAAAACCCCCGATTTTGAAACATTCTTCCGCTCCGCTCCGCTCCTATTGGTGTAAGCGTAATGATATATAGCCTATAGCCTTTCTCGATAAATGTGCTATCTAACACTGAAAGAATTTTTCAAATCGGAGCAGTAGTTCCTGAGATTAGCGCGTTCAAACAATAAAACCTGTTCGATAAATTCTTAAAATAGACTTATCTTTCTTATTTGTGAACCGATTCAAATGAAACAAACATTAAATGTTAATCCAAAAAAATACCAACATATCAGTGAAAACCGCATCCTTCTAGGTTAAGCCGTTTCTGAGATTAGCGCGCACAAACGCACAGACAAACAGACAATAATTCTAAAAATCATTGTTTTGGGTTCTATTGTGCTAATAAATAGCCCTAGTGACAGTTTTTCTCAAATATCTTCAATGTACAGACACCGACTTGTTACAGATTTATTATATGTATAGATAGATAGATTGAACATATTCTTGTTAAGAATAAAACTCTTTACTAAACTGATTTTACTCGAAGAAGCTATCACAGCGGGCTTTGTAGTTATCGTCATTTCTGTAACCGACCCTTTATTTTTGCTCGTCAGTGTAGTTGGTTTTAGTTTTGGTATAAAAGGAACTATTTAGATTTAGGTCATACTTATACATTAACTTTGTGATTATTATTTGATTCATCATTATCATCCCAGCTTTTAAATCCTAATAAGGCACAGGCCGTCTATCAGAATGAGAGGGCTAAGAGTGTAGTTCCTACGCGGGCCCAATGTGGATTAGGAACTTTACACACCATATTGAATTTCTTCGCAGGTGTGTACAGGTTTCCTCACGGTTTTCCTTAATTGTAAAAGTCATGGTAAATTTCAAAATTATGAATTCGCACATGCATTCAGAGGTGTGATCCCAGGCTCGAACCCACGACTCTCCTTCTTAAGAGACCATAGGTCAAACACGACAACATAACTATACCTTATGTATACTATATAATAGATCAGCAGAAGGCTTCATCAATAGGAACTACGATAGTAAACATATTGTGTCACTAAGTAGTATCATTATAGGTAGGTAACTTCATTACGAATTTCAGAAAGTTAGAAGGTCTCGTCAAGTTCAGAACTAAAGCGTTCCCATGATTGAGTGTGTGAGAGGGTCTGTTTGGAACTCAAGAGCACGGAACCCTAAACGGTGAAATATTATTTCATACTAAATACAAACTGAAACATAGATGCACAGAAAAACCCCAGAAAAAAGACCAGCGCTGGGAATCGAACACAGGTCTTCGGCATTCCGTGCCGCGTGCTTACCCCTACAAAAATAAAAAACCAATAACTCTATAACAATAACTACAAGTTAAGTATGAAGTATCTTTTTCTATTTATTTTTTATTTTCTTCAACTTCATTTTTTTTTTTATTACTTTTACGGTCATCCCGTGAAACCATATATTTCAAACTAAATACAAACTGAAATATAGATGCACAGAAAAAACCCCAGAAAAAAGACCAATGCTGGGAATCGAACCCAGGTCCTCAGCGTTCCGTGCTGCGTGCTTACCCCTACACCACCACTGGTCTAGAAGTTAGCGACGAATCTTTCCCATACATCGTACACTTCAGTCTGTTATAATCATATTTAGGCAGTGATAAAGCGCATCTATGTTATGCCCTCTACTGAGAGACTTCAACACTCCTTCGGAGCTACCCGCTCACCTGGACCAAGAGATGGCGCTACTAGGCCAACTTTTACAAAAAAAAGTTAAAAGTAAAAGTTGTAAAAGTTGGCCTATAACAATAACTACGGTAACTAAGGTAACTAAGGTAATCCAATAATACTGACTTGTGCTCTGTTCAGTTCATCGATGGACTTGTGGTTCTCCTGCAGTGTCTTGGCGATGAGTCTCCATGTTTCTTCATCATAGTTGACTCGGTAGTACCCTGAAAAACCATTATGTAACCTTTTACAATACGTTTACTTTTAGTTTACCACTGACAGACTGCTTGCCTTCATTTCATTTCCAACTTTAACGCCATAAAAATAAAGTAGTTATTACAAAATCTGCAAACGTGGGTAACGGTATTCTAAAATTGGCTTTATTTGTAGGTCGTTAAAGTTGAATATGAAATGAAGGCAAACCATCTGTCAGTGGCAAACTTTATGTAATTTTACTGTAATGGGTATTTTCACTAATCTTCCCGCTGCTTTTTTTTCTGAATTAAGTAGTAGTAAGTAGTAAGCCGTGGTGCCCCAGTGGTTTGACCTATGGTCTCTCAAGCAGAGGGTCGTGGGTTCGATTCCGGGCTTGTACCTCTGAGTTTTTCGGAATTTATGTGCGAAATTACATTTGTGATTTACCATGAGCTTTGCGGTGAAGAAAAACATCGTGAGGAAACCTGTATACACCTGAGAAGAATTTAAATGGTGTATGTGAGGTTCCCAATCCGCACTGGGCCCGCGTGGGAACTACGGCCCAAGCCCTCACATTCTGAGAGGAGGCCTGTGCCCTGCAGTGGGAGGTGTATAGGCTAGGATGATGATGATGAGTTAGGATTAATAAAACATGTCTTAACAGTAAATAAACAAAAATTCCAGGTAACTTTATGTGACGATTAAAGTTCATTAATTTTTGTAGTTTGTTTGAGTTCGCGGGTGAACAAAGTAATTGTTTCAGTTCATTAGACGACCAGATGGCCTAAAGGTTAGAGAACCTGACTACGAAGTTTGAGGTCCTGGGTTTGATTCCCGTGTCGGGGCAGATATTTGTATGAAAAATACGAATGCTTGTTCTCGGGTCTTGGGTGTTTAATTTGTATTTAAGTATGTATCTATCTATACAAGTATATTTATCCGTTGCTTAGTACCCATAACACAAACTTTGCTTAGCTCACTTTGGGACTAGGTCAATTGATGTGAATTGTCACGTGAAATTTATTTATTTATTTATTTATTAATATGGACCTCCGCAAAGTAACGCCTGATTCAATAAATTATTTAAGAGGGCTTGGCTCGGGATTGTGAGGGCTTCACACAGTAATTAACTCCACGTAATAAACCAGAATAAATCAAATTCCTGTAGCTCTAGAATTCTAGATTTGCTTTGCATCTGGACGTGGGCGGCGCGCAAAATAGATGTTTATGCTGGCGGCCAAGGTTTTCCGCGCATGTAGGTTGCAAAGTCTAGGTCAAGATAACATTTATGCGAACTAATAATGAGAATGGCAAAACTTCTGTTATGACTAAAAACCGGCCAAGTGCGAGTCGGACTCGCGCACGAAGGGTAAAAAACGGCAATAAAATACTTTTGTTGTATGGCACCTATATGGCCCTTATATATTTATTTCACTTTGTTTTTACTATTTGTTGTTATAGTGGCAACAAGAATACATCATCTGTGAAAATTTCAACTGCCTAACTATCACGGTTCATGAGATACAGCCTGGTGATAAAAGGGCAGACAGACAGAGGGACGGACAGCGGAGTCTTAGTAATAGGGTCCCGTTTTATCCTTTGGGTACGGAACCATAAAAAAACTACACTGGCAACTAACACAATCGTCATTATCATCATCCCAGCCTATAGACTTCCCACTGCAGGGCACAGGCCTCCACTCAGAATGAGAGGGGTACTAACATAATAATGCTATGTTTATCGCTGTTTTAGGGCATTTTTAATTTGAAATGTACTTACCTACCTGCTACTTTTTTTTCGGAATTAGGGAGTTTTGAGAATGCATGTTAGGATTCGAAAGTAAATCCAAATTGCATATATTTAATTCAAATAATGCTTACTTAATAATTTAAATTTCTGGGTAGTTTTAAAATTTAGTTAAATCTCTAGGGCCTAAATTTCTAGACTCTAAATTTAACCGCGGTTTATGGATGATAGTTCCATAAATTTTGCAACTACGTAACTCTGGGTTAGCACTGAACTCTGAGTCATAAAAATAGCTAACTCTCGTCCATGGAAGTGAGCCTGACATATTTATAATAGCAATAAGTTACATAGTGTAGATTATTTTTCGTCTGCTTTCGTCAATTTTGTGTGTACACGTTTTGGTACGCGTATAATATGTTGAAGATTTGCAGTTGTTTCTATGCTCCCACTTCAATTAAAGTCCTATAGAGATAAAATAACAGTTCAAATTGAATGTTGTTGAGAATATATCTAAATCTCATTACGCCCTACATATAACTGAAAATTCAGGGCTCTAGGTGTAGCCAACATAAAATTACAGGAGTTTGAAAATAGCCTGAATGGGTTCGAGAAAAGGATGGTACGGCCGTGCCTTCGTTTTGCTCGACTTGGCGGGGGAACTGCCGTGCCCCCAGATGACAATGGATTGGACAGCAAATTACATATAGCACAACCTAACTTTGAAATCAAACTAGAATAGTATTAGACAGGGGAACCATAAACACAATTAAAAGATTATAAATAATATCAATACCTGATGCTCGCCGATTAAGGATAATCCAGCCGCCATTGAGGTTCTCCGCAAACGAGTAGGTAGATGTACTGATGGTAAATCGTGGTTGGTGGCAATTGTAGCAGTTCTGATTATGCTGTATCACGTATGAGATTGGAATGAGGAACTTGGTGTTGTGACGGAACTCCTTTGTGAACATGAATTTCCTCTGAAATAAAACATAGGCAAGTTCAATTCAATTCACTTCAACCCTCATCATAATATCAACCAAAGAACATCCACTGCTAGAAAAAAGCAGGGGCGTAGCTACTCCCGTATCAGTCGTATCAATGATACGGGGCCCAGTGTTCTTACGTGTGTAAGCAAAAATTAGTAAAATGTTATCCACAATGTCACTTAATCTCGTGCTTTCCGGGAAAGCCCCCCAACTAATTTTGATACAGGGCCCCTCCTAGGCACGTTAAGCCACTGGTAAAAGGCTCCTCCAAGGAGTTTTACAACGACTCTCCTAAACTGCCGCGATTCTCGTGTTTGATGTGATCTTTACCGGATCGTCGGTCTATCTTGTTAGGACCCCTTTCTATTCCACGTCTTCCGATTTGCGGGGGTCACTCTAGAACTTTACTGCCCCATCGGCTTTCCATTTATCGAGCAATGTGCTCTCCCCACTGCCACATAATTCTGACATCCTAGGGTTTCCTGCGAAACTTTTCGTTTCTGATTCGACCACGCAGGGAAACTTCGAGCACAGCGCACGAGCAAAGTCACTGCAAAGTCTAGCTTCAAAGTCTACAATTGAAACCTTTGCTTTAGTAAACGTAAAAAGAGGCAAACTCCAGAACAGAATTAAATTCTTTGTAATCGGACGGATCATAAACTAAACATTTATTTTAATTGGCTGAATTTTTTTCACCAAAATTAGTGAAGTTACGTCCTGTGTAGATTTAAGATTGTTTATTGTGTTGCTCCCTTTCCTGCTAAACGCGCTAGTATTCTTCTTATCAATATAAAATTAAGCTATTAAACTCTTCATACAAGTGTACGGTTTTTGTTTATTTGAGTAATAATCATTCCATTTTTACCTGTTTCAGTAGAATGACATTCGGGCTTCTATCCCTAAACACTTCTACGTTGATGACGGGATGCCCTGTCTGGCGAATCCAGGAGTCCAGTACTCTCGAAGACGTGGAGCCATTGAAGAACTGATGGAAGCACTCCACGGTTTCCTTATCAAGGTTGACCATGAAATCTTCGATAGATATGTACGAACCCCTCCTATAAACAAAATCGTTTAAGAGAATTGCGTGTATAAATTTAATATACTAATTTTTGACTATGACAGTCCGCACAGAATTTAAATTTGTGTTAAAGATTCTTTGTCTCTTTCATTGGATTCAGCAAAATCTGGCAAAGCAACATCCAAAAATCCATCATCTCATTCGGTAGCTAGTAGTCACTGAATATATTATAAATCTGATTACATAATGAAGGCTACCTGTGTGCAAAAATTCAATCTTCTATAGCCAAAAGTTGGGCTGATCGTTGATGAGTCAGTAAGTGAGTGAATCAAGCAGCATTTTTAATTTTAGAAGTCCGAGCTATAACTGTTTTACCAAAAATCATTCACTTTCATAATATTCTTATCAATAATCTCACCTCTTGTTGATGTATTTCACCAAAGCTGCATGAAACTTCTCTGTTCCGATCCAGTTCTCAACCATCCATAGTAAAGACGCAGTCTTCATAGTCATCAGCTCCGTGTATCTTGGTGGTATTTCAACAGCTAAAGTCCGGTTGAAATGAATTAAGGCAGGGGTACTGTGATGCCAGTCCACCAACATGGCTCTGTGTCTCATTTCCAAGCCATAGAATCCGTAGGGCCAGCCGGTCTTATAACTTTCGCCGTTGTGATGATACTAGAAAAATACATTGTGCTATTTGTAGAAATGAGAATCTGCCACATTACGATCAAGGACGGATTTTGTGACTGTCCGTCTATAAAAAAAATTAAATAACACTGAGCAATTCTCAGCAGTTTGCATAGACCCAAAGTAAGCAAAACTTGTGTTATGGGTACTAGGGAACTTTTAAACGTACTTTAATAGTATAGAGGCAAAATTAAAAACACATTAAACATCCAAGGCTCGAGAGCAAATATTTGTACTTTTTGTATAATAATATCTGCCCCAATTAGGGACTGAACCTGGGACCTCAAGCTTTGTTGTCAGGTTCTCTAACAACTTGGCTATCCTACCATCATACTATAAAGGTTAACCTTTTACCTTGCCTCTTCGCAATCATTTATGTTGCTTATGGGACAGCAATGTGAAATATTTAAGTTCATTGATATGGATCTCTTACAAATGAACGCCTAAGGGCTGCTTACACGGTTCAGGGATAAATAATTAAATCTATAACCCTGGATTAGGGATATCAGTTCCAAACATTGTGACACTACTTATCCCTGGGTTAGCAGTTAACTCGGAGATATGCAGTTAACCTTGATTCTTTTCAACAGTTTCTTACGGCATTATTATCTAAGGCATCATGTCATAACCAACAGCATTGTTTTATCTTTCTTTGATAGGTTTTGTGTGATTTTAAAAACTATGTTTCATTGTATTACTTCTGTTATACCTACCTAGAATATGGCGCATAATTTTACTAACACTGTACGGTTTACTGCAGAGAAAAGGTACCCCCAGTGGTTGCTGCTGTTATAGAGGGGTGGGTACCTTTTCTCTACAGATGACTTTGTCGAAAATGCTTCATTTGTATTCAAGCTTTACCTTTCCCAAAAAGTAATATGCAAAGTAAGTGGCCATGCCTTCCTTGAACCACTCCTCCTTCCAGGTGGTTCTCGTATGCTCTCCAGGGTTGCCGAGCCAAACCCTGCACAGTTGCTGCGTCAGCTCAAACGTCATCTTCTCAATTTGCCTGATGCTCGTCAGTTCAGGGACATACGCTAACCTAATATATCTGAAAGAAGCATTATTAAAGCTATTAATTCTAACTAAATTTTGGTAAATGCCGCAGGTTCACGGTAGATGCAAGCCGAAGACGCTTCCCATAGTTTTTGGTTATTGATGAGGGAGGCCTATGTCCAGCAGTGGACGTTCTACAGCTAATATGATGATGTTGTGAACTGAACTATGATGTCAAATACGTGATTTGTTTACGCGCGGTCTGTGGTTTTATCTACCGGGATAAACACAGTTAAAATTAAAACTTGAGAAAGGTTAACAAAACAATCGCAATCGCATGCTTCAAAACTACACGTTTTGAGAGCTATGTACCTACTTCTTTATTTTTTTGTTTATTATATATTATAACACTAGCTTTTGCCCGCGACTCCGTCCGCGTAGAATTAGTACTTAATTTGGGCAGCTTATTTTTTGATCCAATTTGCTTTTTCATCAATTACGGCTCTCCTTAGTTCCTCGATATAAAAAAAATACCCCCCCCACCGCGCACCCCCCTCCCAACCCAACCCCCCACCAAACCCCCCCCCCCCCGCACACCTGCGTTCAAATTCGCCACCGTACTCCCTAGTCAAGCGTGCCTGTAGAAGTTTTACTTCAAATACCCCCGATTTTGAAACATTCTTCCGCTCCGCTCCGCTGCTATTGGTGTTAGCGTGATGATTATATAGCCTATAGTCTTCCTCGATAAATGTGCTATCTAACACTGAAAGAATTTTTCAGATCGGAGCAGTAGTTCCTGAGATTATCGTGTTCAAACAAAAAAACCTGTTCGATAAATTCTTAAAATAGACGTATCATTCTTATGTGTGAACCGATTCAAATGAAACAAACACTAAATGTTAATCCAAGAAAATACCAACATATCAGTGAAAACCGCATCCTTCTAGGTTAAGCCGTTTCTGAGATTAGCGCGCACAAACGCACAGACAAACAGACAAACATAAACAGACAAACAGACAATATTTCTAAAAATCATTGTTTTGGGTTCTATTGCGCTAATAAATAGCCCTAGTGACAGTTTTTCTCAAATATCTTCAGTGTACAGACACCGACTTGTTACAGATTTATTATATGTATTGATGATTATATAGCCTATAGCCTTCCTCGATAAATGTGCCATCTAACACTGAAAGAATTTTTCAGATCGGAGCAGTAGTTCCTGAGATTATCGTGTTCAAACAAAAAAACCTGTTTGATAAATTCTTAAAATAGACGTATCATTCTTATTTGTGAACCGATTCAAATGAAACAAACACTAAATGTTAATCCAAGAAAATACCAACATATCAGTGAAAACTGCATCCTTCTAGGTTAAGCCGTTTCTGAGATTAGCGCGCACAAACGCACAGACAAACAGACAAACAGATAAACAGACAAACAGACAATATTTCTAAAAATCATTGTTTTGGGTTCTATTGCGCTAATAAATAGCCCTAGTGACAGTTTTTCTCAAATATCTTCAATGTACAGACACCGACTTGTTACAGATTTATTATATGTATTGATAATGCTACTTTGACTGCTATGTCCATTCGTGACTATGACCGCTGCATTGTTGTCGAAACGTCGAAATTGCGAAATTATAAAACAATAAAAGAATGCTTGCTTTTTAAAAAAGAAACCACTTTTGGGCGCGCTAGCCCGAAGTTTACTTGCGCCACGTCCCTGGCCAAGCCCAGCGGGCCTAATCCAATTACACCATATTGCGTTCGACTATCCTACTCGAACATCAACAATCAACAAAAACAAAGATAAAATAAATAAAAGGTAAAGATGGAGCGACGACCTGGTTAAGGTTACGGGATCGCGGGACCGATCTGTTTGGCGAACCTTGGGAAGGCCTTTGTTCAACAGTGGACGTCTTTCGGCTGAAATGATGATGACGATGATCCCACTGGCATGCGCCTGTAGCTCGTCCAAGAAACTTATTCCTTTAAATAAAAACTTTGTTATTCTAGGTGACATCAATCGTGGTATAAAATAGGTGTTTAAAACTCAGTTAAAGCTGGACAATTTAATAAGTCTTATATAATTTGAGGTGCCCAAACATTGAGTACGAATTATGAACATCCCATAAATAATCAGATAAACATAAACAATTGAATTAATTAATTATAATAATATTATTCAACTTGATCTAGAACCACTTATTTTGTATCACGTTTAGAATTTAAACTAATACTTTTGTGAGGAACAAATTATCCGACATTTGTCTGTAGTAAACAAAAACTTACCCGTTGGTCAAAAGATTCCAGCTGCCAATTTCATAACCATTCAAATTTGATGGCACTGCTACAATATTGATAGGGCCATACATAATCGGTCGATCTATTGTAGAATAGTCATGGATGAGATTTATAATACTCTGCCCAAATTTGAGGATATAGTTATAGTACACCAAAGATGAACCTGGTGCCCATATAACAATAGTATCATTCGTGTTTCTTGCACGCATTGAAGCATTTGAAAACTGAGAATAGACAAAACCTATTTCGTTCAATGAGACTTGCGGTGAAGGTTGATATTCGATGAATACATAATCATCGTGGCTCCTGAAACAGATAAATAAATAATTGAAAGAAGAAAGAAGAAAGAAAGAAAATACATTTATTTACAACAACACAAGACACATAAATATTTTAACAAAAAGGACAATACAAAGGCTAAAAATAGAGTGTGTCATTGCGGTTGCAAATTGGACACTGGCTCAGCATAATGCTGAGGCGTTTATAACACTCCAGCGCTGATTTTCAGCCAGTACCGTCGGTAATACCCGGAACGCCACACAGATAGATAAAATGTACACTTATAAATATAAGCGATGAACTACATAAACTACATGCGTAAATGGATAATTTGTAGATCATAAAAACGAATAATTTTAACAAAATTACTTAATCATAAATTACTATACTATAATATAACTCACTTGCCAAGTATACAACTCTGCGCGGATTAAAACAAGAAGTGAAATAACCGAGACAAAGAAAAATCAAAGAAGTTTTGTGAAATTGTACATTTTTATCCATAGAACATAGAATGAGGAACGATTTTTTGAAGAAGGTATTGTCAAACCACTTGTTCCTAAAGCGTAAGAGTAAGTTTCATAAACAAATCCTTTATCAAGCAATACGATGTCACTATGCCTTTTAATGTGAAAAGGTTTAACAGCAGCTCAAGATTCAGTTGGTTCGATAATCATTATTTTAGACTATACAGCGACTTTGACAAAGAATTTATGAAACACACAATTATCCCAAACTAAAAGAAAAAAAAACATTTTATGAACTAAAGTCTCCTAAGGCAAGATTCCAAAGAAACTGGCAGTATTCCCTCTTTGAATACCTACCTAAGCAGCTTTTTTGTTCGACCTTGCTAGCTCTTTGGTCTCCTGTAACGTGTTGACATGTGGTTCGTGGTTGTTAACAAAAAGGAAATTTCCATACAAATGAATCAGGACATTTTGGGAGTTTGTTTTAGTTAAGCTCAGTTGCATTCACGCTAGATACCTGTAAATTTTTATGCAATTCGGAATCCAATACGTACAAACTTTTTTAGAATTGGGGATGTCTATTTTTTTGCAATGTATACTAAATCGAAAACCATTTCGAGATAAATGGTTTTTAACTCGTTTTCTGTAGTTATTTAATTTTAATATTATATAATTAATTTATTACATAACAAATAAGCAATGACCTTCATTTGACTTTGGTGTAAATTGCGTGACCGGTCCAAGTCGTACTTTATTCTGTGTAGTTAGAATTCTTCACAAATTTACGCGTGGATTATAACTACGGAGTTTGATTTGGACCCACAGCCTGACATCTAGCACTTTGACAGCGCCAGTAAAGTGACACTAGTTACAGTGTACCACCACGCAAAAAATAATTAAAGGGGTTGCCTTATCGTACGCATTTAGATAGATTTAGAAATTTGGTAGTGTGGGAGCCCTCAATTACAATCTGACGTCATCAACCAAAATAGTTTCAATAATTAATTTTGGAAAAAAGTAGTGAACTAAGTGACAAAATATTGAAATTAGTTTCTTATAATTGACTTTTCTATACAAAAGAAATATAAAAACCACTGGTAATTTTTTTTAGACATTCCTAATTGCTCCATAGCGCTAAACCATTTCCAGAAATCTTACCATCATAAAAAGAATTAGATTAATTCTTTGACTTCAGTATCAAAAATATCGTCAATCGAAACATTCCTTGCCACGAACAACTTACAAGTAACTAAAGGAGAGAAAACATCGACAGATGGTTAAGATTGTGAATCGATTATGGCATGGCAAACATAGCGAAACTGCAAAAAGTCGTCCGCAGACTACTTTTAAATCAGTAAGTGGATGTTTGATCCCATATAGCCATATACGTTGTGCTGTCGGAAATAGAAAATGACGACTTTCCCTAAGCAAGTGAATCTCTCACGGCCTAAGAAGCAGTGCCGATTTATTTTGTCTTTTGCGTACTGTCTAATCATCATCATTATCATCGTCTCATCATCATCATCATCATCCCAGCCTATATTATGTTCCATTGCAGAGCACAGGCCTCCTCTCAGAATGAGAGGGCTTGGACCGTAGATCCCACGCGGGCCCAGTGCAGATTGGGAACTTCACATGCACCATTTAATTTCTTCTCAGGTGTATGCAGGTTTCCTCACGATGTTTTCCACCGTAAAGCTCTTGGCAAATTACAAATGCAATTTCGCACATAAATTCCGAAAAACTCAGAGGTGAGAGCCCGGATTCGAACCCAGGACCCTCTGCTTGAGAGACCATAGGTCAAACCACTAGACCACCATGGCTTCATCATTGTCGTCTTCGATTTATACACCATGTTTTTTTTTACTTCCTTTAACCTTGATGTAGTACACTAAGTATACAGCTATGTATACAGATACGTCTGTGCGAAACGCATATTTGTACATGGATGACATAATATGCACATGCATAGTTCTGGATTTTTACAAAGTTGTCCAATTCTAGGTTAACATAGGTAAGCTGTTTTTAACACGTGGGATGGAGAAATTTCCGCTGGAGGCAGACGAAGTTGACGAAATAGCTAGTAGTTTAGAGTTTGATATAAGTATTCGGATCGTATAGGTAACACAACAACAATAACAATAGTCTTAAATACCGCAACGTCTCAAGTCAAAAGTCTTTGACCAGTGTGTGTTGTCAGTAATGACTTATGGCACTTAGACGTGGCCGCTAATGATAGGCCTCATAAAAAAGCTCAAAGTCACTCAGAGGGAGGTGGAGAGGGCTAATGCTCGGAGTATTTCTGCGGGATGATGAAATCCGCGCAAGAACTAAAGTCACCGAAAGTCACCAAGAGTCACCGAAGTGGCGAAGAATCGCCAGACTCAAGTGGCAGTGGGCAGGGCACATCGCTCGTAGAACTGATGGCCGATGGGGCAAAAAGGCAAGGGGGAAGACGCAGTGTGGGTGAAACAAGATAGAGCGCCAACCTGGCTAAGGTTGCGGGATCGCGTAGGATGCGGATGGCATGGGACCGATCTGTTTAGCAAGCCTTGGGTCTATGTTCAGCAGTGGACGTCTTTTGGGTGAAATTCGCAAGCATACTTGAACAACGATGATTCTTTAGGTACAAATATCTTATGTGGGTGCATCAATGTTAATCGGATTAATAAAATTATAGTCAACATAAAACTTAATAGGCAATATCGTAAAGTCTATCAAGTCCTTGGCGTATGCCTACACAAATATCAATGATTCAATCTACACACGACACTTCCTCATCGTACCTACGTAGCAGCATTTACCAAGAAATCCTATTTTGCCTTAGTGTGCATTTCAACAAAATTTTAACAAATACCCTGTACAGAACCTTCAAAAACCTCCCACTTAGAACACCACAATGAATGACAACTCGCCACTTGCTTGCACCCATGTCCTAGGTTTACACGGAGCTTAGTAGCTAATGCTTAGTACTTGTCACTTACACTTGTCAGATGCGTGTATTGTATAATACTATAAGCACTTGTAGGGTCAACGTCATAAATAAGGTAAATAAGTGGTCATTTCTGTACCTTGCCAATTTAACGTCATGTTTGAAAAACAAAGTTAAAGTGACATAAAATTCTACCGATCGCCGATCACTATTTAAACTCAGTTTAGGCCATCAAGAAAAATGGTGCAAGATGCACTACATTACGGCGCTCGATAGATCACTTCTAACTCGTTCGCTTTACGGCCGCGCAATGTAATACAACTTGCACGATTTTTTGCAGGTATAAACTCGGCTTTATTACTCTAGCTAGCGCATTGGCCATACCCGCGGTGTATAATTATGAGTATTGTGACTCTATGTAGAGGAACTGGGTATGTAGAGTTGCCACATCTGACGATAATCCTTTGATCTATAATTTGGATTTTATTACTTCAAGCGGCATATGCTTGTAATTTATTTGATGGCATCAGGTATGAGTGCTTCAAACATTTCAACTAAAAATAACCAATGTATTTGTGCAATATTATATTGAATGCAGTTACTGATAAAGTCAGAGAAACCGTTTAATATCACAAAGAATTCTAACTAGCATGCTCATAAGTTTTATAAGGTTTCATTGCTTCGTCTCTTTTATTAAAATAAGATGCAGAGGTTACTTACATATTAGTAGTCACCAGGTCTCCGACCCTCAGATGTCTAAAAATAATTGGTGGTCTGGAAGAGATCGCTTTTTAGCGCTAAGACCGCCATTGTCGGCCTGAATTTTTATTTTTGTATTGTCACAGTACTGTATTTGGTGTTTAATAAAGAATTTTGTATTATATAAAAACCGGCCAAGAGCGTGTCGGACACGACACGCAGAAGGTAGGGTTCCGTAGCCATTACAAAAAAATCAAGTAATATTTTTCTAAGGATTTCGTATGTGTACGGAATCATCCAAGCTTAGGTATGTTTACCTTAGGCTACTATTTACTCTTAAACTACAAATAATTTCCAAGCAATCTTAGCCGCTATAATTTTCCTTGTAAATTTGATATATTTACTACCATTCTGAATTTTTTCAAGTTTTTCCACCTAACAGTTTAGATTTTAGAGGGGGGGACGCTCGATTTCAATGAAAATTTTCACTTTAAAGTTGAATATTTCGCAAACAGATCACTGAATAGAAAAATCATGTTAGCAACCCCGCAATGGTTTTAAAAGACCTATCCAACGATACCCTACACTATAGGATTAGTCGAGAAAAAAAATCACCCCCCCTTTACGTCGATGGGAGGTACCCTAAAAAAATTATTTTTTTATTTTTTATTTTACCACTTTGTTGGCATGACTGATATGTATATTCATGCCAAATTACAGCTTTCTAGTACTAACGATCTCTGAGCTTAGCCGCGGACTGACAGACAGACAGACGGACAGACATGGCGAAACTATAAGGGCTCCTAGTTGACTACGGAACCCTAAAAACGGTTCTCAGAAGTGTTTTTGTTTTTTGAAAAAATTGTTTCTGGTAAGTTTCCCGCAGCGCATTTTTCCTGGCAATGATGTTGTCTCCAAAAGCTCTGGTACACTCAAAAGCCATGAAGGAGATCACTCGATGTCTTATTTTGAAAAAAAAAAAAATCTATATACAGGGTTATTTGTAATTCACTAGCATCCTTTTAACCCTAAACTCCTACCACTTAAACAAATGTTTTTTGTTTTACGGCTTTTGTCACTCATAACTTAATATTTTTGGTGTAATAACGTTTTGAAAATTTGAGACTACCTCTTATTTTTACGATACTCTGTGTATATTTGTATGGGGAAAAAAGTGCTTCATTTTAAAAAGTCGTAAAACAAAAAAACATTTGTTTCAGTGATAGGAATTCAAGGTTAAGAGGATGTCAGTGAATTACAAAATAACCCTGTATATACACCGTGAAATTTTAGTGGTTGTTTTCCCGAAACGAGGTGATTTAGTATCGATTGTACAATTTATTTAAATTTACTATTTTGACTAGAGTCAAAAATCCAATTGTGAAAAATGAAAGTCGAAAATGACCGCAAACCAATAGTAACGCTTCGTTGGTACCTAACCTATCGTACGATCGTACGCTACTTGTACCAACGAAGCGTTACTATTGGTTCGCGGTCATTTTCGACTTTCGTTTTTCACAATTGGATTTTTGACTCTAGTCAAAATAGTAATTATAAATCGTTTGTACAATCGAAACTAAATCACCTCGTTTCGGGAAAACAACCACTAAAATTTCACGGTGTATATACCTAAATTTTTTTTCATTCCTTTTTTAATAGGGTACGATAGCTGAGAGAATTTTTAGAAATAGGTATTTTAATGAAATGTCGCTGTCTCTCCCGAACCTCTCCATGTCAGTACAGCGAGAGCGGGACAACTGCACCTCAGACCGATAATAGGCGCGTAAAATTGATCAAAACAGCATTTCGTAATCCCCTGTTTTCTTCTCGAAAACTGGACCAATAAATTTATATTTTTCATAAATAATTAGTGGACAGATTTAGCTATGCCCCTATGTTTTTCTTTTTTTGTTTATAGCAGGGATTCTTTTCTGATGAGTGTCTGAAAATGACGTTGAAATTGGGCAATTTTTTCAGTTTTTTAAAGCTTATATTTCTTATGTTAATTGAAATATGGAAAAAAAGAAACATAGGGGCATAGCTGTGGTAGATACAGATTACACGGTAAAAAAAATTTGGCTCTAAAGCCATTATCCAGGGAGGAAACAGGGGATTACGTTTGTATGGAGAAATGGTGCGCATCGTACCCTCTTAACGAGGACGGAGATAATGCCGCCGCTAGTTTCATAGTCGCCAGTCGTTGTCACTTTTTGTCCATATTCGGTCGAGATTGGCGTCTCGGAATGGTGTCAATTACTGAGATTTGTTCATAAGATGAATCAAACATTATGGTCAACAACAAAACCGATACTATAATCAATTTAAGGACATTTTTTTTTTCTTACAACTTAGTCAATCTTAGTTCTGTCCGTTCCCAAAGGGTAAAAACTGGACCCTGTTACTGAGACTTCGCTGTCCGTCCGTCCGTCTGTCTGTCTGTCTGTCTGTCTGTTACCAGGCTGTATCTCATGAACCGTAATAGCCAGACAGTTTAAATTTTCACAAATGATGTATTATGGTTTCCGCTGTAACAAAAAATATTAAAAAACAGAATAAAATAAATATTTGGGGGGGCTCCCATACAAAAAAACTTGTTTTTTTTGCTCGTTTTTGCTCGATATTGATAACGGCAACAGGTAGACGCTTGAAATATTCACAGAATATTTAGTTATATATTCACTTTAAAAATAAATAATTAAATTAAAATAACCCATACAACAAACGTGATTTTTTGTCGTTTTTATAGATAACGGTACGGAACCCTTCGTGCGCGGGTCCGACTCGCACTTGGCCGGTTTTTATCATAAGTCTCTATCTATTATAGAACATAATACTGCCAGTGTCAAAAAAAAGATAATTTTAAAACGTGTCGGCCGTTTGGTTGTTCGCTAAAATAATTCTATACCGCCCTCAGGTGGCTATAATGAACGTCTCGGATAAAATGGCTCGTTTTATGCTCGTTTTGTGCAATCTACTATAACGTACTATCGTTCATAATACACTTTTTTACTTTTTAACCCCCGACACAAAAAGAGGGGTGTTATGAGTTTGACCGCTATGTGTGTGTGTGTGTGTGTGTGTGTGTGTGTGTCTGTCTGTCTGTACGTGTGTCTGTCTGTGGCATCATAACTCTTAAATGGGTGAACCTATTTGGATGCGGTTTTTTTTTTATTTGAAAGTGGGTTTCTTGGCAATGGTTCTTAGACATGTTTCATCAAAATTGGTTCAGCCGTTTCAAAATTATCAGCTCTTTTCTATGCCGCTGAAGGGAGGATCTAAGATTAGATTGAATTGCGTTGAGGGTTTTTATACAATCTTCTACATATAAGATACTATCGTTTATTATACACTTTTTTACATTTCATTTGATGTTGTTGTTATTAGTCTGTTGATATTTATTAATTTCTGAGTTATTGGTTGTCTGGAAGAGATCGCTTTTTAGCGATAAGACCGCCTATTGTCTACCTGAATTCTTATTTTTTTAATGTCTATTTTTGGTGATCAATAAAGAATATTTGTATTGTATTGTATTGTAGTTAATAACCAGTACAAATAACCAAGCAACCAACTACATCTGGTTAATTATTTACGTTTTTATTTTCAATCGGTACAGTCAGCAACGAAAGTCGCCGAACAAAATAAGATTTTAAAAGTTACTAGACACATTCATTGTACATAAGTTACTGAACAGAAGTACAAACAAAAATACATTACATCTTAAAATGCCAATAGTAGCTAAACAATATAATTTCAAAAGTTGCTGAACAGTAGGTATACTTTCAGAAGTAACTAACTGGACAGTATAAATCAAAAAGTGACTAGACATTATAATTTAAAAAGTGGCTGAACAGTATACTTTCAAAAGTAGTTGGACATTATAATTACAAATGTCAAAGGAAATTATAATTCACAAAGTATTTGGCCAGATTTATTATTTTCACATCCAATTCAAACCAAAGAGGTTGCTACACATTTTACCTAAAATAAACAAGAAACACTGGCTGGTGTAAAAAAAGACAACGACGATGTCATATACATACCCACAATGAAAGAAAGAGATGAAATGACGTGACAGGTTGGCACTCTTCTCGACGATTGTCAAAATTCAACTGAAGTTAAGAAGTACGTAATCTAATGAACATGTGCAGCAACTTTTGAAAAAATAGTGTACATCGTTTTCTGTTATTTGCAAGTGCCCAATCGATATTTGTATTACATCATGTTCAGTAACATATGAAGCTTTACAGCGTGCAGGTGTTATGAAAATTTGGATGTGTTCATGGACATTCGTTGCTGACTGTACCTTTATACTTATTAATGTCATCAAGCCTTATTGGTGAGTTGTACTTTTGAGTAGACCTCGTTAGCCATAATATCGATGACAGGCATATTGTGAACTTTAAAGTCAGTCAGGTCTCAGAGGTCAAGTTCTTGTTGTTGAGGAATCGACACGGGAAATATACGATAGTGTTTTCGTTACTTATGTTATCCTCCGTCTAAATTTTAATATTTTTTTTTAGTTTAAATATTCTGCATTTTGTAACTTAAACAACTAAATACTTTTTACCGACAAATACAAAAGAAGGTTCTTAAGTTAACTCGTTTACTTAGATTATTTTTAATGACCACGCGTATATTTTTACACAGTAATCTGTAGGCTTATTGTGTCACGCGCTGACGCTTGCTTTCGCATTCACTATTTCTTTCTGTCAAACGGTATAAGTTGGTGACAGAAAGAGATGGTGAAAGCGAAGGCAAGCGCCCGCTTGTCAGCCAATTCGGCTTCTGCTTTGGATCATTCTTTTGTTTTGAAACATACTTCAAAGCTGATGGTTTTTAAATTCGAAGATTTTTTTTAAATTAGAAATGTTAAATAATTAAATAAAAATCTTATATAATTAAAGATTGTAACTAAGTATATAAAGAATTTTTTAGTAACACTTTAATTTGCAATAAACAGATTAAATTTTAATTTTTTTTTTTACCCACCAACAACTTTTGTAGGTAATTTTTTTTGTGAATGTTATTAAAGTCTTAGTTACTTACATTCTCCTCTGTTCTTCAGCTATAACCAGGCTGGAGTTAGTGTACTGCATGCCACGCTTGCCTGGTATAGTGTTTACTTTGAACTTGAAAACCGCTTCGAACCGGTTATTGTCAAAGCACGGGAAGAAGTATTTCGCGTGGTTGCGCGATAGCCGCGTGAGGATCATGTATCTGGAACAAAAATACATAGACTTTTATTTCGTTTATTTAAAAAAAAACATATACTTACTGTTGACACTGGCCACCTACCGTGTCTCTGTTTTTTTAATTTGAATTTGTGTTTTCTAAAACTTCAATAAAAAACAAAAAGCGGTCAGAACACCCATTCCATTCAGAACCGTTCTTCGATTTGCGGTGCTAGTGAAATGTTGTTTGTACAGTTGAATTTGTTATAAAAACCATACTTGGGAAAGGGAAAGTTTTAATTAACCAGTCGATGAATTACAAAGTCAGTTTTCACAGCTGCACCCCTTAGATAGGCTATAACAATACCTACACTAATATTATGTAACAAGGAACATAACATAAATAAGTATTCATAATTTGCACCCTAAACCATCCTTCTTAGAGTTGGTTTTGGTTATTGGTTCGTTAGTCATCAAAAGTTACCCGTATACTCCCTTGTAGCAAAATTTTCGCTTGACTAGTTCGAAAAAGCTTTTTTTTTGCTTTGACATCTAATTGGAAAACTGCTTTTTCCCCGTTGGCAATTTTTTGAAATTCGAACTTTACATCGAATCGTGGTATAGTTAACTTTTTCTAATGATGAAAAAGATGCGTGTAGGAGCGAGATTATCTACCTACTGGGTATATTATACAGGGTGTCTCAAAACCCAGAGATAGCCTGATACCGAGAGATGCCAAGTTAAAGCAGTTCTGGAGAAAATAAAAAAATAAATCCATGTCACTTTGATAAGTGATATAATTTAAAAGACATTTTTTGAAAATATGTAACACTAAAAGTAATATTACTATGTTACGGTAGTCTATTATCGCTTTACTAAATGACATTGGCGTTTTTTTATTTTTTTCAAAAACTGGTACAACTAGACCTAACGCCCGGTAGGTACGAGGTTACCATTGAGTTTTGCGACACCCAAACCTTATACCATGATATCCGATTTTCGAACTTAATATAACATGTCGTTCCGTTCACGCTCCTAATATTAAACAAATAAGTGAAAAGGAAAGCACGACAGGAACTTCGATTATTTCGATTTTTTAAGTATTTTGCATAGCAAAAAAGACATTCTTTGATCCATACATGGCTTCTCAAACATTATCCGGTCTAGACTCACCGAACCAACAGCGCTAAGCAAGGTCGACGAGACAATGGTTAAATGTCCCCATTGGCAACGAGTAACGAAGCGTGTCAACGTTGTTTATATGGGTAATTAGTTATGTCAGCTTTATAGACTATTAAGATGTAAAATAATTGATTGCTGAATATAATTGCTCCTGCAATCGGGAGCGGTGTAACGTAACAGTGGCCACATAAAGACATTATACAGGGTAGTGTCAGTTGTTTGGTTTGAACTGCTATTCAGGAACGCCAAAAATCACTGGTTTGAGAGGTTTGGGCTGAGTTTGGGATGAGCCTCATTTATTTGTAAATAAATTTACATATTTACAAAGTGAATTAACAGGAAAACAAGGCTCATCCCAAGCTCAACCCATTCCTATCCTCTCCCAAACGATTGAATTACCGCTCGCAAACCGTGTTGGGCCGTTCCTGAATTTAGTCCCAGATTTTTGTGTACAGATCATAAATAATAATAATAATAATAAATATCACGGGACAATTCACACCAATTGACCTAGTCCCAAAGTAAGCTAAGCAAAGCTTGTGTTATGGGTACCAGGCAACGGATAAACATACTTATATAGAAAGATACATACTTAAATACATATCAAACACCCAAGACCCGAGAACAAACATTCGTATTATTCATACAAATATCTGCCCTGCCGCTTTAGCCTAGTTGGTAGTGACCCTGCCTACGAAGCAAGAGGTCCTGGGTTCAAATCCCGGTAAGGGCATTTATTTGTGTGATGAGCATGACTATTTGACTGATTCATGCTAAATGTTTGCTTCGTCTACTCTACATGTACTTAACTCATCCAGGATTAATATTGTGTAAAATTTATTGTAAGTATTTAATTTAACCTTTAATTGCATACCTTATTGTATTTGACATTACATATTAATAATATTTAAGAGAATAGAATGGAATAGAATTAATATATATATATATATATATATATATATATATATATATATATATATATATATATATTTTTTTTTTTTTTCAAGCTTTGCATTAGTGTAGGTAATTCTCTAAGCTGAATTGAACTATATTGTATTGCATGGAATTCTTTAAAGCAATAAATGACTGAATACTGAATACTGAATATTTGGTCCTGAGTTATGGATGTTTTCTATGTATTTAAGTATTTATTTATCTATATAAGTATGTTTATCGTCGTCTAGTACCCATAGTACAAGCTTTGCTTAGTTTGGGACTAGGTCGATTTGTGTAAGATTGTCCCCTAATATTTTTTTTATTTTTTTATTTTTAAGTTAAATGAGCATTTCTCAAAAAGAAATGCCACTTTTATGGTTATTCCTACTCATAATCACGAGCTCTTTCAATCTTAATAATGACAAAAATGTCTCTAAGTTTTTTTCCTACTTTGTTACCATTCCATTCACTTTGTATGGCGTAACGAAAAGGAAGAGCATAAAAAATTTATGACATTTTCCGGACGTTTTTTTCTCTCCTACAGGGATGGAAAGAGCTCGTGATTCTGAGTAGGAATATCACATGAAATTGTTGGAAATATATTAAAAAAAACAACAGTGGCATTTTTTGAAAAATGCTCATTAAAATTTAGCTCTTTCCATCCCTGTAGAAGAGAAAAAATGTGTCGAAAATGTCATAAATTTTACATGTTCTTCCTTTTCGTTACGCCATACAAAGTGTATGGAATAGTAACAAAATAGGAAAAAAAACTTAGGGACATTTTTCTGGGAACTCGGAACATATCAAAAAAAAAAATTTAATTATACAGTTTAGCCATGATAGTTTATCATTTGGAATTACTAAACAGCTGAACAACAAATACGTTACTAACAGGGACAACAATATAGACAGATACTAACAAGGTAAAGGATATTTTGTAAGAAACGGAAAACACGTGTTGGAAATTCCTCTACAATTTCAATGGAATAACGTGGGCGATGTTGTTTACATAAATACAGAGAAACAGCTGTTCGCTGCGAATTCACTTTGTTTATAAGACTTGCATTTGATCGATATAGTCATTTCTTAGTACGTAAAGGTTCCTACGTCTTTTAAAACCAGCCACACTATTATCAGCATCATTTTGGGTTATATACTGTAGGTCCCTTTGGACTGTAGTTTCCATGCGGGCCCAGTGCGTATTGAGAACTTCACACACACTGAATTGCTTTGCAGATGTGTTCCTCACGATATTTTCCTTCGCCGTAAAGCGTGGTAAAATACAAATATGATTTCACACATGAATTTTGTAAAATTCAGAGGTGCGAGCCGGGGTTTGAACTCACGATCCTCTGCTAGAGAGGCAGTAGGTCAAACCACTAGGTTACTGCGGCTGCGAAGTAAAGTTTGCACGAAATGTAGGTGAAGTACAAGTTTAGCGAATGATTCACGCATGGGGTGCTAAACCGAGACTAACGAAGTATACCTACTAATACTATGTCGTGTCTACTTAACTAATGCAATTTATAGAATGACGAACCAATGGCCTAGAGGTTAGAGAGCCTGACTACGAAGCTTGAGGTTCAGGGTTCAAATCCCGCGTCGGGGCAGATATTTGTATGAAAAATACGAATGTTTGTGTTTGAGTCTTGGAAGTTTAATTATGTATTTATAAGTATGTGCGTCATTTGTAAACTAGCAGAGTAAGCAGAATGACTTGTTTGTACAATACCTTGCTGAGAAAAAGATCCCGTCAATAAAATAAATGTGAAAAATGTTAGCAAAAAATACGCTTGATTGTGGACTTTGCCGACAAAAGGATTGAGATAGATATAAATGGATGTCAAGTAATTCTGCAGATTCCTGAAATCTATTTAACTAGCTAAACAAATAACATCACAAATAAATATGAAACTCTCTGTCTTTGTTTTCACTGCTGCAACTTTGTATGATATTTAAAAATACACATTCTTAAATTTAACTGTCGAATAATTTACCTACATAAAGTTGATAACTTGTGCTCAATTGAAGATTAAGATGTGATTTGGCGACTTTTCACATACTAATATAAGTTATAGTGAAAATAAACGGATCAATCACGTCTTAAAACGAGTTTCACTCAAAAAAAAATATGATTCTGAAATGAGGTGGCTAATGTTCTTATGCGCAATACATAAACGTGGCATTAAACATTATTCACCCCCCCACCTCACCCCCCCCCCACACCCCCACCGCCACCTCATTTCAGAATCATAAAATATATTTTTTTTTGAGTTAAACTCGTTTTAAGATGTGAGTGATCCGTTTATTTTCACTATGAGTGAGTCTCGCGGTAGTTTCATGTTTAAATATAAGTCATCGTTATATTTGGCTATTCAACTTATCTTGATTTGCTGGTGAAAACTGACCAAGTCATATCCTAAGCTTCATTGGCATTGTATAGAACCCATTAGGTTTAGTTAGGTTAATTTTATAACAATCTTAAAATGTTTACAGTTTTAGAAAAAAACCTTTTCAATGTTATATTCGATATTAATTTCTAATACATAAAAATCTCGTGGCACGGTATTTGTTATCGAACTCCTCCGAAACGGCTGGACCGATTTTTATGAAACCTTTTTGTCCATATTTGGTAGGTCTGAGAACAGGGGCCTGTTGCATAACAAAGTACAACTTATATTACAAGCGGAACTCCCTTTCTAGTTAATATAACTGAAGCGAGAGTTCCGCTTGTAATATTAGTTGTACTTTGTTATGCAACAGGCCCCAGGTCGTAGGCTATTTTTTGTGCACCGTACGGAGTCGCGGGTAGGAAACAGCTAATTCAATTTAAATTCATTTTCGATATTCAGATACGCACCCAGTAAAAAAATTGTAGTTACATTACATACGTAGATACATTTATTAACAAGATCAAACGCGTGAATTAAAATGGAATGTGTTTAAGTTACGGACGTGTTTTACGTTTTGTTTTTTTTAGGACGTTAATTTTAATGCTAATGATTAATCCCGCTGGTTAGTAAACTGGGTGCCGGCTTAAATAAGTGACCTTGGTCATTTGGCATTGTTAATGTCATTTGTGGGTCAGTGAAGTTTTTATTAGTTTGTCATGTTTGCCATACTGCCGTCGTAAGAAAAAGGGGCACAACTAGTATTTTTTGTGAAACAGAAAGAGCCTAAGTGCACACTTATTCTTTGTAAACTTATGCTGTTTCTGTTTTGAGCAAGTTTGCAGTTGTGCCCTTTATAAATACGACGGCAGCATAATAATTAGGTGTTGGGATGGTGCCACGTAAAACTATTGATACAATAATAAAATAATGTAATTATTAGGAATGGAATTCGCTTCTTCTATATTTTCAAATAGATACAACAGGGCTCTTCAAGGCTAGAGTGAAGGATGTCAGGATAGGATGCACTCGACTGGTTTCTAGGGTTCCGGAGCGAAATTGGCAAAACTGAACCCTTATAGTTTTGTCATGTCTGTCCTGTCCGTCCGTCCGTCTGTCTGTCTGTCTGTCGCGGCTTAGGTCAATGGCTATTAGTGCTAGAAAGCTGTAATTTTGCATGGATATATATATACAGGGTTATTTTTAATTCACTGACATCCTCTTAACCCTGAATTCCTATCACTCAAACAAATGTTTTTTTGTTTTATGACTTTTTAAAATGAAGCACTTTTTTCCCATACAAATACACAGAGTATCGTAAAAATAAGAGGAAATCTTAAATTTTTAAAACGTTATTACACCAAAAATATTAAGTTATGACAAAAGCCGTAAAACAAAAAACATTTGTTTAAGTGGTAGGAGTTTAGGGTTAAAAGGATGCTAGTGAATTACAAATAACCCTGTATAACAATTACCCCGACAAAGCGGTAAAATAAAATGTAAAAAAAAAATTTTTTAGCTTACCTCCCTTAGACGTAAAATGAGGTAATTTTTTTCTAATCTAACTTTATAGTGCGGGGCATCGTTGGATAGGTTATCAAGACGATTTTTCGATACAGTGATTCGTTTGCAAAATATTCAAGCCACCCCCCCCATCTAAAAGCTATTCTGTTGGTATGAAAATTTAAAAAAAAACTGAATGGGAGGAAATATCTCAAATTAGCAAGGAAAACTATAACGGCTAAGTTTGTTTGAGAATTATTAGTAGGGTAAATAGCAGCCTGGCCAATAAAATACTGCTTATTTAATACGGACAGTATAATTAATAGTAAAATTAATAAGATTTGCAAGGATTTTTTCGTAACAGCTGGGGAACCCTAACCTGGGCGTGTCCAACACGCTCTTGGTCGGTTTTTATTTTAATAAACACACACACGTCAATGTAAAGATCTTGTTTCAAACAATTGCCTCGATTGCTAATAGAGCAATGATCTAACTAAGTAATGTATTTGAACCATTTATAGACAGAGTTAAACGAATGGTCAAGACGACTGGGTGACCTTCCGCCTACACCGTCTGGCTATGCCATATGCGTGTAGAACCGCACGACACATTAGAGGAGATTATTCATTTATAATTATTTATTTATTTTTATGGGTTGTGGTGATCATTCATCAAATGACACGCTTGCTTGTTTACCTCCCTCTTTTAAAAAAAATAACAAACAAACAAATGTCTTAATCGTCTCGACCTATATAATATAGTATATATGGCCCAGCAGGACACAAGCCTCCTAAGCTTCGAGGGCTTGCCTTGCAGTTCCCACGCGGACCCAGCGCAAATTGGGCACTTCACACACACCATTATTTTTGCCAGTTGTATGAAGGTTTCCTTGCGAACTTTTTCCTTCACCGTAAAGCTCATTTCTCATTTCATCAAAGATATAATTTTTTTTTTGCTTCAATATCGGGTTGCATAATTGTTGAAGGTCATAATGTAATGTTTGACATAATGTATGTAGTGTTATTAATTGTACAGAGTTGTTAACGCAAACTTACCTTAACCTATATAATTATGTAGAGTTCTACAGAATGACCATTTACAAATTTCTGAAAAATTTACTGTTTCGACGGGGAATAAATTATGACTAACAAAAATTATGAGAAACATTACCATTATGACTAAAAATTTTATGCCAGCAGATATGCACCGGTTCTTTTTTATGATATCATCTATCGTTTTTCACAGTAAAATAAGACTTAAGACATTGCAACACCTTTTATGGGTAGCATGTATACTATATAAATGTACCCTACCATCCTAATTATACCTACTACATGTATGCAATAAATGAATAAATAAATAAATAAATAAATAAGTTATTGTAGAGATAGTGGTTCGAAAATAGTTACATTTCACTGGTGAGTACCGTTATCTACTAAAATCTATGAACAAAAACATAACACGTCTGCTCATTGACATGATGCGTAAAAATCGCAACACTGATTATGGAAGGAAAAATACAGAATGATAACTATTTATTTGCATAACATATTTTTCTTATTATTAGTTCTGTAATTAAAATTATGCTGTTAGCTTGCTGTTAGCCTTGATAGATACGTCGAATTAATAGGTACAGTCAAGGGCAAAGATATGTATACACTTTAGTACCTTGTCTATTTTCGTCATATTTGAACTGCCATATATGAACTGTCACAGTGGTTAAAGTGACAAGGTACTAAAGTGTATACATATTTTTGCCCTTGACTGTACAGTCAAGATTTACAAACTTCCTTATTGCCTTGGGAGTAGTCTTGTGCAGATGATTGTGAGCACGGTAACCGTTCATCCACTTTGGCTGCTAACTGTACGGGAAAACTAATAAAGTAAAGGTTGAATTAAAAGTAAATTGTGTGAATAATATTGTGCAGTCATCGCTCCTTCAGATTTATTTTAGTTTAAATCAGATCAGATGAAGTAAGTTCGTCAGTTAATTTTATTGTAATTCAGCCAAACGGGGAAACGGCATTATGCATAGGAAATGCAGACGTATACGTATAAGGACCAATATTAAAATACAAACATAGACAATTAAAGTCATTACTAGTCACTTCCTTTCGGCTTTGCCGTACTCGTGTAAGAAAAATTAGGGATGCATCGATACGCCTTTTTGCCGATACGATACCGATACCAAAACTCTTATAAAAATATCGTCGATACCGATACCGATACCGATACAAACGATTAGTGAATTAAAATTAAATTAAGGTAAAATATATAAAACACACAATTTTCGTTAAATATTTTTAATTTCTATTAAAATACAAATATAAACAGTTACAGACTTTGAATAAGATTATTAAAATTAAGAATTAAGGGTAAAAATTAAAATGAAATCAATAACTGTTAATAATTAAAATTAACATTAACAAGATTTTTGTTTATAAAATAATAATAATAATAATTTTATTTAATCAGACAACAAGGATCTATAATAATATTAGTATTTCACTTATGACTATGTTAGTATACATTATTGAATAAGTGTCATTGTGTCTTTAATTAAATTTTGCATAACAGAGCACTCATCTCTCACAGCTATCGTCTTCAGGAGGCTGTTAGTGCTGTCACGTATTCTTATCAGAAGCGATGCCATTTTTTTTGTAGTATAGCGTTAAAGCTGTCTACTCGCGCTTCGGCAAACATCGTGGACGCACTGCAGAACCGTGGCAGCCCCAACAGCGCCCTGAAGGCGTTGTTGTATTGGACGCGCAGGGAGCTGATGGAGCGTTGCGTGCAGCTCGCCCACAGGGCGCCCGAGTACAGTGATGTAACAGTATGCTCTGAAGAGCGTTGTTTTAACTGCACTTGTACACCGAGCGAACCTGCGTGCCAGCATATTCGCCCGCACCGCCAGCGCCCTGCGCTCCCTTTCTACATCTACATCATCTTTTGCCTCGTTTGCAACGAACTAGATCAAACAAGATGCGCGTTTGCATTACTTTTATAAAACGCGAAATAAAAATATCGCCGATGCTGAGGCCCTACCACGAAGTGCATAATTCGAACTTCGTTTCGTGCCGTCCCGCTCACGCTAATATGATTTGACACGAGAGTGAGAGGGATGATGCGATACGAACTTCGATTTCCGAATTTCGTGGTAGCGCCTCAGATATATCGGCAAACCCAAAATAACGCCTATAGTCCGACAAGCTCGTGCGCGACTCTCCGCGGAACTCTGTCGCAGTCAGCGTTTGCCGCACTTATTAAAACTACTACTTATTATTAGCAGAGGCTCTTTGCGACAGGGTTCCGCCGAGCGCCGCGCACGAGCTTGTCAAGGTATATATCGGTATCGGTATCGGATGCATCCCTAAAAAAAACACTTACAAAGCGTTTAAGGATAAAGATATAATTTTTTTTATAGTCGTAATAGGTAACTTACTTTTCTCCTTCGATATCGTCATCGTATCGCACTGCAAAAACTCCGGGCATATCGTACTTCACATTTTTGTTAAACCAAATTCTAACTTGATACTGAGTTTTAAACCTTTTATACTCTCTCAGCGGCTCATTGAGATAAATCTTCAATTTACCATTTACCTTATCATAGACAAAAGGAGTGTTCACATTTATTATGTTTGTATGATCTCGGTATACCATCGTTTCTTTGATTTCTAAGTTCTTCGCATCGAGTTCGATCATAGTAACTTGTGGAGCGTTAGCAATAACTGTTATTACCATGTCACAGTCATAAAAAAATACTTGTTTTTTAAATATCGAAGGTTTTATGATCAGTTCGTATTGGACGGGGTATACGGTAAAGTTCAAGCACTCCTCGTCTATCACTAAGCTGGTTGTTGTGGCACTGGCCGAAGCCATTAGGAACAAAGACAAAAACACGCGAATCATTTTTGAATTTCGAATGGCATTTGACGTTTGAAACTCCCGCCAAAACCGGCGCGTAGGAACGTCCGTTCGCGGCGACACGTGAAGTGGCTTTCGCGAAGTCCCTAGCAATACTATCGAAACTTAGCGCCGGGGACGAGTGTCCACTTTTACTAGGCCTCCTTCCCCGTTCTACTCTCACGTAATATAGGTGCCAGAGGGGATTACGAGCTGTTTGCGGCGGGGCAGTTTAAACTGGACTTTGGCGGTCTATATTTGACCGAATTCGTAATGGAGCTATGTTTGAAGTGCGTTTTCGATCGTTCTTAGTATTGGGGGAAATCCGGCAAAACAAAACAATCCTTCTGTTTCATTTGTTTTAATGAAATCGGGAAATCGGTTTATTTATCGGTCAAGGACATAATATGGCTGTATTTTCATAAACTTTTATTTATCTTGCTGTTTTATTACGGTTCAAATCTTGGAGTCAAGGAGTTGATATACATAATATAGGTTAAAATAAATGACAATGAAAGTAGTTACAGTTTACAAAAAGTACAGAGAGCAAAAAATATTTTTTATATATTTTTTTAATAGAAACTTAAACGTAGCGTTGTATTATTTGTTTTATTATGTTTTTATTGAAAGTAGAGCTGCAGCTGAAATTAAGGGATATTTTTTTTTATTTGTGCGCTAAAAATATTTTATTTGTTTACTTAAAAATTTTGGTCCAGCTACAGTTCAATACAATTTTTTTTTCGTATTCATGGAAATTGTTGTTACGAGTTAGGTATGAAGTATCTTTTTGTACATATTTTTTCAACTTCATTTTTTTTTATTACTTTTACGGTCATCCCGTGAAATCATACATTTCGTACTAAATACGAACTGAAATATAGATGCACAAGAAAAAACCCCAGAAAAAAGACCAATGCTGGGAATCGAACCCAGGTCCTCAGCATTCCGTGCTGAATGCTGAGGACCTGGGTTCGATTCCCAGCATTGGTCTTTTTTCTGGGGTTTTTTCTTGTGCATCTATATTTCAGTTCGTATTTAGTTTGAAATATATTGTTGTTACGTTTGAATTGACTGGCGCGGTTCACAGTCGGCTTTCCGCTCGAACCAACCTTGAGAAAGAACCACGATTTGGTTCGAAACAAGTCGAGCACACCTCGACTACAAATACGTGAGTGGCCCGTGGATCTTATTTTGGTAGCATGGTCGCTATTGTATTTTTTTCAGTAAAAAATCTGTTTTCGCTTAGATAATATCGCGAAAATTTGTGACATTATCTCTTAGCCATGGCGTTATTTGATCAGGTGAAAACTTGGCTAACTGCCGATATTATTCACAGTAGGTACATAAAAAGATTATATAGTAGTAATGTATGTATGTAAGTAAACTCTTTATTGTACAAAAATAAGGGAAAAAACATTATTGACAACCGTTGAAAAGCATGCACAAAGGCAAACTTATCCCTTTAATTAAGGGATCATTATACGTAGGAAGAGCGGAAGAGGCAGTGTAGGTAGGCCTCCAAAACAAGGTAGAGCGACGACCTGGTTAAGGTTGCGGGATCGCGTTGGATGCGGATGGCACGCGACCGATCTGTTTGACGAGCCTTAGGGGAGGCCTATGTTCAACAGTGGACGTTTTACGGCTAAAATGATGAATGATTATGATGATAGTAGTTATAATTATGTATCTTCCTACAATAATTGAAAAACATTTTCATATAAAATTTTACCAAGACGACACCAAATACTTAGCACTGTCAAAAAGTTATCAGTACGCTTAGTATAAGTTTTACTTCACCAAAATACTTCTCGATCACGTTTACGTAAAAAAAAATCAATTACTAGGGAAACATGGACAGTGCCTCCGCGTCCGCGCGACGATGTTTCCATAGAATTGAAATTTTTACGTAAACGCGATCGAGAAGTATTTTGGTGAAGTAAAACTTATACTAAGCGTTCTGTACGCTTAGTATAAGTTTTCCTTCACTTCAATACTTCTCGATCGCGTTTACGTAAAAATTTCAATTCTATGGAAACATAGACGCGCGCGCGCGGAGGCGCTGTCCATGTTTCCCTAGTAATTGATTTTTTTACGTAAACGTGATCGAGAAGTATTGAAGTGAAGGAAAACTTATACTAAGCATACTGTACGTACGTGAAAATTTCAATTCTATGGAAAAAAGGACGCGCGGCCGCGGAGGCGCTGTCCATGTTTCCCTAGTAATTGATTTTTTTTACGTAAACGCGATCGAGAAGTATTTTGGTGAAGTAAAACTTATACTAAGCGTACAGAACTCATGTAGATAAACTTTATGGTGTCAAGTTTTTTCAACTCTACCTAAAACCGTTATAATTATCATTAATCTTTCAAATGCAGTGTGCATCATTCTACTTTTTTTAATTTAATGGCTATAATTGAAATAGTGTACTTTGTAATGCAACCTACGTGAAATGCTTAGAGGTAGTAACGGTTTTCTTTTGTGTGGGTGGCACTTAGATTATCAAACAATACTGGCAACCTACACGACGCATTTCTTTATAATAACATGTTTTAAAAAGTCATGCAGACGGAGTTCCATATTTGAATATATCGTGCATATTTAAATACAAGTACACAGAGGTGAGGAATGAGGAACTCTGTGGTATTGTGTCAAAGCGAACTCAATAAGAAGTAGTACATATGGGTGTGTACCTACGTCTAATTTTTGTTAGAGCACCCAGAGACAAGTGTTATTTTTTTTTAAACCTGCTGTGTTCGTAGAAATTGAAAAATATCCTTTTGTCTTTTGTTTCTTATTATACACTGCTTTTTTAATTCGTCTACCTTCAAGATTAAACAGATCAAAATGAAGTTAAGTTAATTTTTCCAAGATACTTGTGTCCTAAATTTTAATTTCAATGACGACTGAATACTCTAGAGGTTAGATAATGTGACTACGAATCTTGAGAGACAGGGTTCAATCCTCGGTTATGGCAGATGAATGTTACTTTTGTATGAAAAATACGAATTAATTAAATTCATTTCAAAATTCGATATTTTATTTGTTACAGCCAAGTCGACTTAACTGGTCTTATTGAACACCACCATCTTCAAGTTCTTATTAGTAACGTGAAATTAAAGTCTTATTAGTATATTTATGTCACCTTGTTTTCTGCCGTACCTAACTGTAGGTAAGTAACACAACGTCACAGTAGTGCTAATAGGGAACAACGTCACGCCATACGCCGGTGCCCATACAAGGTTTCTTTGCTTACTCACTCAAAATAAAAATAGAAAATATTCTTACTCTACTAATATTATAAATACAAAAGTTCGTCATGATGTCTACATATGAGTGTGTTTGCCCGAACGATTTTAATTTTAATTTAGGCTGGCAACGTTCGTAGTTACCATCAAGTGGACTGTACAATGTGGAAAAATAAGTCGGGCCCTGGAGGGGAACTAACTTAAATTGGCTCATTTTACTTAAAGGAGACATTCCTTTAGTTTTAAAAATAAACAAAACTGCATTCAAAGATTTTCTAAAACTTGCTTGCCTCGCCCGGGTCTCGAACCAACTAAAATTAAAAAAAGCAAACACTCAATACTAATCGATAGGATTATTATTCAGGATAAAATTTCTCTAAAAAACATTTGATCATAAAAATAAAAGTGATCGTAAAATCAAACGTTAACTTTATGAGCTAACTAAAGGATTTATGGTAGGTCCCCTCTAGGGCTCGATTTATTTTTCCACCCTGTATATGTATATGTATACTGGAGCCAAGTGTCAATTTGCTCATTAGGGTCGGTGATAAAGTTATGAAATACAAAATAAATATTCAGAATCCTGATCTAGACGCAGCTATTGCTACCACCCATCTTCAAGATGTCGTCTTAACCAAAAAAACCGGTTGTCTGTAAAGTCGGTTTACGGACGATAGGTTAACGTGACAACGTCATAACAAAACATTCAAAAAACAAAAATTAAACCAGGCGGTCACCCATCCAAGTACCTACTGACCGCGCCCGACGTTGCTTAACCTCGGCGATCGGACGAGAACCGCTGTTTTGTCAAATATCTTGAAAACGGTGCATCCTACGGCAAAATCAATGAAATTTTCATCCCCCCTTTGAAGCCCACGCAATCCCTCCCCCACTCACCGCCCACATTGTACATCTTGACGTTCGCCGCTCTCTCTCTTGTACATAAAGCCGTACGTACGTTACATTGCGTCATCCTTTTTCGTGTTTGCACCCGGTGTTTTATTGTATAAGAAAGGAGACCCATTAAACATAAGTAACTATCGCCCAATAAGTTTAATGTCTAATATTTATAAAATTTTTGCCAAAATAATTCTAAAAAGGATTGAAACGGGGTTGGATGAACAACAGCAAATGAAAAAAAGACAATTCGGTAATTGATCACATACATGCAGTACGCCAAATGATAGAGAAGTATAGCGAATACCAGCTTACATATTACATAGCATTTATAGACTTTAGCAAAGCTTTCGACTCCTTAATTCATGAAAAGATATGGGATACCCTAAGAGACCAAGGAATAGAACAAAAGTACATCAGGCTAGTTAAAAATGTATATGAAAACAGCACAGCATACTTTAAGACCCTGGGAAGGACATAAGATATTTAGTTTTTATCTCGGAAGATTGTATAGTTCACCTTGTATAGTCCAATATAGTGGGGCTTGGCCGTTTGGCTACTACAAGAACTCTTGTATGATAGAAAAATAATGATCGGCCGACCGACCATTTTAACGACCGCTTTAGCCTAGTTGGTAGTGACCCTGCCTACGAAGCAAGAGGTCCTGGGTTCGAATCCCGGTAAGGGCATTTATTTGTGTGATGAGCACGAATATTTGTTCCTGAGTTATGGATGTTTCCTATGTATTTAAGTATTTATTTATCTATATAAGTATGTTTATCGTCGTCTAGTACCCATAGTACAAGCTTTGCTTAGTTTGGGACTAGGTCGATTTGTGTAAGATTGTCCCCTAATATTTATTTATTTTATTTATTTAAATTGATATAAATAACTCTACTCGATCTACTACTCGATCACAATACCAAAATATGTTGCGTAATACTGCATGTAACACAGCATTGATGAGGAAAAGCATATTAGGAATGGCGCCAAAAATATTCAACAAAATTCCAGATAGTATAAAAAATATTAATACCAACCAATTCAAAAAGAAATTGACATATATTTACTCATTGAAAAATGTTACTATAATATTGATGAATATTTTAATGACATGAATTTATAATTTTATGCATCCTAATGACATTAATTTTTAGTTTTATACAAATTATGCCAGATATTAATAATATTATTGACATTCATTAAATAAAAATCCGTGCTAAAATAGTTATTTGAAATGAATAAATTATCGCACTTTAGTTATATTTTCTTTTTAATTTTTCGTTTTTATTACTGCTGTGAAAATTAATTGTATTTAGACTTAATGACTTGTTAAAGGAAAACAGAAATATTTGTACGCCTACTGGCAAAACATAGAGATTCCTGAATGTTATAATTTTAAGACCGATTTGTTCCACAAATAAACATATTCTATTCTATTCTATTCTATAAATAAGAATAAAATTTTCCCTTTACGTGTGACGGTAGCCAAACGGCCAAGCCAGATATTTTGACTAAGGTGTAGTTTGTGAGTGAAGGCGTGTAGAGTTAGGAAGCTTGGCTCAATATGAGATCTGATAACTTTTTGACAGTGCAAGGAATACTAATGGTCTCGTCTTGGAAACATTTTATATGAAAATATTTTTGATGGGACATTTATTTCGGATATGGAGAAAATGGTTAATAAAAGCACACACATTTCTTTATTAGTCTATTTCAATAGTAACAACTTGATTAATCTTACTAATTAAATTTTTATGTACAATAGTGGAGAACGGTCTCTTTTAATTCTTAAATTCTAGTTTATTCCTAATCGATAGCTAGGTATAACATAAAAATACATAATCATCACAAACAGAAATTTCTGGTATCATAATTCTTAACACACTCGAAAATCAAACGCCTTTATAGAATTCCGTACATAACGTCTGTTTGTTTAGTTATCACAGACCGTTGCAGAGCATCGTAGGTTCTCTCAAGAACCTTAATGGACAGATAGATAGATAGACAGTTAAAGTTTATTTGTACTTGAAATAAATGAACTGAAACAATTACTTTGCTGACCTGCCTTTAAACGACCTTATAAGGTCGCGGGTGAGCAAAGTAATTGTTTTAGTTCATTAACAGATTTCCTGTCACGAAGCAATGTGCGGCGTTCTTTCGACACGTCCCCATAGTAATAATGACATTAAACGTTCATAGAGTCATGAGGCACTGTGCCTCATGGACGTACCAGTAAAGTCACACATGAGGTGCATGTGCCTCATTGGACAGGGAACCTGTTCATATGTAACTCCGCAAAGTAACGCCTGATTCAATAAGTTATTTGAAATAAATGAATTTTTTTTTTTAATTATACATAATTTTATTTCTACAGCAAAAATAATTAAAAATAAAAATCATCGTGTCTAAAATCCAGTGTTAACAGAGCCCTGGTTCTCATTAAAATGTACACAGTGTTGGGTTATTTAATATTGATTGTAGGGAACTCCTTTAATTTTTATTTTAAATCATTTTTTATTATTTGTTGTTGCTGCAAAGAAAATAAATACACATTAGGTGCAAATTTCAGCTGACTGTTCGTTACTGTTCTAGAGATACAGTCATAAGACGGACGGACGGACAGTAAAGCGACAATACCTAATGGGTTCCGCTTGTGAAGGGTAAGGTCCTTCAGGTACGGAACCCTAAAAACGGGTAGGCTAGATTAAGTAAGGTTAGTATTTATGAATTTATTTACACAAACAGCCATTATAAAAATCTACCAAAAATGTCTAAGTAAAAATTGATGGTGCCTTCTTGTACGATCTAATTTCAATAACATTGCTAGATTTATATATTTTTTAAATACATCTCAATTTATTATCAGTTAGTATATTAATTTATTCACATTATTTTTACATTATAAATAAAATAAAATATAATTACCTGAATTAATTAAGTAACATACATGTATAAGAACTTACAGCAAATTAAAACTTCAATTAAAAAAAAAGTAACCAAAAAAAATACAAATGGCTTCCCCCACCCTACACCATGGACCTGAAGACGCTGGCAGCATTTCCTAGCTATAGCTAGACCGTTTAAATGAGTTCTCGCCCGCGCGGTACAGGGAGGATAAGACGTCAAAGGGGCCGAGAGAGGTGCGGGCGGCGAGCGCGCCTCGTGTGCCTGCCGCCCCCACCTCTTCCGGCCCCCTTTGTCATTATACCCCCCAGCCCCAGCACAGCGCAGGCGAGGACTCATTTAAACGGTTTAGCTATATAGCAATGCTCCACGAAACTGTCAGTTCTTCGGTCCCCTGTGTAGTCATATTAATTATGTTACATATTAGGAGGCATTAGAAAGCACTTAAATGAATACTTCCAAATTAAGAGGGTTTATACCTGCTGAGCTGGCAACGTTGCATTTTTGTTAGTTTTTCTCGATTATTCCATAAAAATTGAATGAAAATTAAAAATGTTTTGTAAATTGTTCTAATATAATAAGTTAATGTGTCTACTGCAATAATAATTCGTGATAAGACTTTTATTTTCTTTAAAAACCGTTAAGTAATAATTTGTTCGTTTTTAAAGGAAATGAAAGTTTATCACGAATTATTATTGCAGTAGACACATTAACTTATATATTAGAACAATTTGTATACAAAACATTTTTAATTTTCATTCAATTTTTATGGAATAATCGAGAAAAACTAACAAAAATGCAACGTTGCCAGCTCAGCAGGTATAAACCCTCTTAAGGCAAATTTTGTAAAATAATAATCAGTATTTGTAAAATAGAGACACGATAATACCAGAGATAATTATAATACTGGATGGAGCCATTATTAAAGCATTGCTCCTGAGGCTGTTCAAAATATCTTGTTTATGGTTATCCGCCCACGCCGTCGATGCCTTGGCTGCCGCCAAAGCGTTTTTAGCACTGGCCACTTCTTCTGCATTGCACTGGCAACTAGACAGCCATGTGTCAAACTGAAAAAAAAAGAAAATATACTTAGTCTTAATTATTGTACAGAGAAGTTTAATGCAACCTTTTACTTTTTTCAAAATTGTCTAGTTTTAGGATTTTCTTACTCAATCAGGAGCGCTAATTGGTTTTGATGATTAACACGTTGACTGCGAAACCATGTCTTTTCCGCACGGTACGCGTCTTACCGCCTGTGCGGGCGGGGCTGTGTGTCGCGTAAGTAACGCACGGTCTGAATGTACGTAAAAATCAGCGCCGCAGCCAACGTTTTAAAAAAATGTCCCCCATTTTCCATAAAAAAAAATGTATCAGTTTTATGACGAGGCAAGTCATATAAACTGTATGAAAAAATGTTACAGAACTGACTCAGAAATTGAGGACGCTTTTTCTTCTTTATGAAAATGAACAGTATTCGTGATTTAGCACAGTTCGTCATGTATTGTTCTAATTTCTAAAACCATTTAACGACCGCTTTAGCCTAGTTGGTAGTGACCCTGCCTACGAAGCAAGAGGTCCTGGGTTCGAATCCCGGTAAGGGCATTTATTTGTGTGATGAGCACGAATATTTGTTCCTGAGTTATGGATGTTTTCTATGTATTTAAGTATTTATTTATCTATATAAGTATGTTTATCGTCGTCTAGTACCCATAGTACAAGCTTTGCTTAGTTTGGGACTAGGTCGATTTGTGTAAGATTGTCCCCTAATATTTATTTATTTATTTATTTATTTATTATTTCAACGCTAGAGCGGAAAAAGCGCTTTTTCCACGCAGATTTCGTAGGAGAAAGAAACCTTTTTCAAGCTAGTGACTTTGGGACTTGTTATGACGTAGTTACTTAACTTCTTGCCATACTTTTTTTTTTCTTTTTCTTTGTTTCTTCTTTGACTCATTACTGTTGCTAGCAACTATAACCCTTTAGTATTCGCGACATAAGTTCCTAAAAAAAAATGACGCAGAAAAACAGACTAATAACCGTAAATTTTTTTTCCCTGTTTTATGAACATAACTTAAAGAAGTATTACATTACAAACTATCACCGTGCAATATTAGAGCGGTGGACATAATAATAATAAACAATCCAATGAAGTAGTTAATTCAAGGAAACATAATGGTTCGATTATGTTTTCTTGAACAAACAATTTTAATAATATTAATGTAATGAGAAATTTAACAGTCACATGAAGAGAAAAACAAAATTTTGCTTTTATGTTTTAAAAGGCAGCAACAAATAAAGACGTAAGAGAAAATGAAGATACTAAAATCCGATATTTATTTTATAAATATACTAATCATAATACAGAATGTGATGGGCGTGTACCGAAATTTTTGTGCATTCAGTAAAAGGACCAAGATATTTGTGGCATCAGGCCTTGTCCTTGTTTCAACTATTTTCTTAACATCTATTATATATTATACGGTAATATTATTTAATCGATTGTTTTACAAAGATTTCATGCTGTTTTTAGCAGTAACAGTTGTTACTTGGCTAATGGCTGTATTATCCATAGTAAGTTTAATTGTTGCTGTCCGGCGGTCTGGTATATTTCGCAGATTAATTATAACGATTAATCGTGTTCACTATGAGTTCAAAACTGATATTAAATATACGCGAGAGCTCCGCAAACTGACCATTCAGAGTATAATCAAGTTATTCGTTATATTTATGTCTGGTTTTGTTAAATTTGGCATCGAAGCAGAACATTCTTATCGGACATTTGACAACCTAGTACGTATTCATTTAATTATTACTGAAGTGAATTTTATTAATACGCTATTGAAAGAAACACAGTTTTATATAGAGTTGTTATTGTTCTATTTTGTGACAAAAATAATCATTTCCGTGTTAAAACAAATGAATAGAAAATTAATAGTACTCTGTTATTATTTTGATGCAAATAATGATAACGTTGAAGATTTAGAAATACGTTACTGTTTAACATTAGAAAACATTAAACTCTTACTAAAGTCATATGACTATCTAACATCATGCTGCCGTAAAGTGAAAAAGTGTTTTGGTGTTCAGGTTTGTAATGATGATAAATCAAAATCATTCGCTTTTTTTTCAAAGTGTAATTGATTTTTTTTTTCAGATTGTGTTTTCGATTTTCTATATTACAGTATCTTACATTTTTTTCTGTTATTCCGCAATAGTGTCAACTGTTAACATTCTCACGGTAAGAATTTGACTGTCTGTTGTTTATTATTGTATTATGTGAGGGATGCTGATGACAGAAAGTAAGAGACAGAGAACGCCAAATGACTGTAAGCTCAATAGCTTAAAAGACGATGATCTGCCTTAATTTTAAGTAATTAGTCTTTGAGTTGTTGATATTTATGGGCAGTGGTGATCAGTTCCCATCTGACGACCCTCTTGCTTGTTTGCCTCCCTCTCGTAATAAGAAAGTAGCTTAAAATTGTAATTTAAGTACCCAACTGAAAATCTGTGCTGGTTTTGCTTAAGCTGTTAAGGTAAAAAATTGTATCTTGTCTATTATATAAAAACCTCGTGTCACGGTGTTTGTTATCGAACTCCTCCGAAACGGCTCGACCGATTTTTATCAAATTTCTTGCTCCACATTCGGTAGGTCTGAGAATAGGTCGTAGGCTATTTTTTATACCCCATTATCCTACCCGGACGGAGTCACGGGCAACAGCTAGCTTAATATATATAAATATAGAAATGAAGTAATTAAAAATAAATAGAGAAGTTATGGAATTCATGATATTAATTATTATTTCTTTCATTTTGGTAAGCGATTTCTGAAAAAAAATTCTGTTTTTGAACTTTTATTTATTTATTTCTAGAATAATATTAATCGATACAATAATGGGTTAATCATATTTAATCTCATTAATTTATTGGTTGCGGTCGATTTGTTGCTTCGTGCTGGACAGCTAACGCATAATGAAATGGACAATTTAAAAAGATCTGCTGCGAAACTGTATACAAAATTACAAATGGGTAAATAAATAATGCTGCTTAAACCATATAATTAATATATTATTTTTATTTTATTAGCAGTACGGCTGCTCACCGAATCTAAGATTATTTAAAAGCGAAAAAGAATGGGTTCGAATCCCACCGGCGCACCCGAAAAACTTTTTCGCTTTTAAATAATATAATTAATATGTTCTTGATTATCATTATCAATTACAAAATTGCAGTCAAATTACTCGAACGATTTTTTATACCACATTGGAATAATAAGGTTAAAGAAAATATGCTTTTCAAATTTATTCATGAAAAAAAAAACAAAATTATATCTTCTATACCTACATAATATAATAAATCAGTAGGAACCATGTACATTGAATACATTTATAAAAAAAAATTGTGTGGGCGATAAAAAGAGAGCAACAGTATCAAAGCATTTTTTGACATTTTTGTCTCTCTGTTTGTCTGTATGTATACGATAATCTCTGGAAGTACTGAATGGATTTTCATGCTGTTTCTAAATCTGATATCAGTTTATTTAACCAAACAGTCCAATGTAATTATAAAAAAGTGTTATTAAAAATCGGCCACATGCATTGTAAAGATCCGTACTAATACGCGATAAATATTCAATTTTATTACTCGTTAAATTGTGAAAGCTACTAAGCAGACTAATTTTATTTTAAATTTGTTTATTTCTAACAAAAATCAGCGATTTTTAGCTTAGGTTTTTGCAAACTAATTCCTAAATCAATTATTGAATAATTAATGTTTACTCCAATTTCAGATTCTAAATGCTTAGAATTGCGGGAACCAGTAAAACAATTGCTAATCAAAATGAAAATATCACCGATTTGTATCATGGCATTGTCCAAGTTGCAAGTGAAGATGGCGCTGCTGCTGCAAATGCTTTCAACTATTATTTGTTACACGATCATTTTTCTTCAGTTTAATCATGTAGTTTAGAAACTTCGCCACTTTAATGCTGATTTTTGTAATATATTAATGTCATTCATAGATATTTTAGTTGTACATCATTATAATCCTAACAATATTATTTCAAAACTCCTTATCTTATCTCTTTATCTTCGCTATTTATATATAAAAAATATGTTTAACTGACTAATGCAAAATATGTCGCATCTTTTTTTATAAATCTTATGATAAAAATGATTTGTTAACATTACTGTCTTCTACTGAGTCTGTTCTTGTAGTGCTAATAATTAGACTTTAAGTCGTAAATGAGACATTGTAAACAATGATTAATGACTTAATTGTCAACCTGTGCAACTGTAATTTTATGGGGCAAACCTTGTCCTTTTTCCATTTTCCTGTAACAGCCGCGTGGTCAATCTACCTGCAAAAAGTATTTTATATCCTATTCTGTGAAACTTTGTATTAGTCACATAATTTTAAAAATTAACAACAATTTAAAATACTATCAGTCAGAAATGGACTCAAGGAAACACAATACAAAACGAAACTAAATTTGACATTAAATAAACTGTTTTTGTTTGTTGTTTTAATGTTTTAAAAAAAGAGTCGAAAAAGACGTTAAAGCTAGTATAATTAAATTTAAATCCGACATGTTTTCAATTAATAACGAAAATGGTAACAGGAAGGTCAGAATAAAAATAAACAATATTACAAAGTGGTCTGTGTGTGTCTGTTGTACGCATAACATTCACAAGTTCCAACTCAAACAAATAACGTAATAAAATTGTACTTTTTTAATGATTAAAAAAAATGAGAATATGTCGAAATTAAAATCCGCTATTTCTTTCATAAATATAATAATCATAATACAAAACGTGACGGGCGTGTACAGAAATTTCAGTGCATTCAGTAAAAGGGCCAAAATATTAGTGGTCATAGGCATTCTCCTTGTGCTTAGTATTCACTTGACAAATCTTATCCTGCACACAGTTTCTATGTTTAATCATGTTTTTAACAAGGAATTCTTGTTGTTCTCATTTATAGTGGTTTTTAATTGGACGACGACTGTTATATCTATATCAGGTTTTATTTTTGCTGTCTGGCAATCAGCCTCGTTTTGTAGCCTGATCATAATAATCGATTGTGTTCATTATGAATTCAAAAGTAAAAGTGAATATTCGCTAGCGCTGCGTTAATTTACCACTCGGAGTGCAATAAAATTAATCATTGTGCTCATGTATTTTTTAATTCAGCTCGGCATCGGTGTGATTTTTTATTATAACGAATTTGACAATCTAGTTACTGAAGTGGAGAGAAACACAGTTTTATATGGAGTTGTTCCTGTTCTACGTTCTAACCGCGATAATAATTTCAGTTTTAAAACAAATGAATAGAAAATTAATATCACTTTGTAATTATTTTAAAGAAAAGAATTATGACATTGAAGATGTAGAAAAAGAGTACAGTTTATTGTTAGAGACCATTAAACTGTTTCTGATACCATAATAATATGATAATTTGAAATCTTGTTGCCATAAAATGAGACGTGCTTTGGCGTTCAGGTTCAAATTTCTATAATACTCGTACTCGTAATTTGCTCTAGTTTCAAAAATTAATTGTATTATTTGAATTTAAACTTCCTTTTCAGATTGTGTTTTCGATTTTCTATATTACAGTATCTTACATGTTCTTTTCTTATGCTGCAATAGTTTCAAATTTATTCATACTTACGGTAAGGCTTATATTTTTCGCAGTTTACAGCTATTGTCATTCAGAAAAAAGATTCGTGAGATTTTTGTCGAAATTAAGTTACATGCAAATTCCGAATCTCTAAAAAAGGCGCATATGACTATACAGGATATGCCAAAACTCAACGATAACCTGATACTGAGTGAGGGACAAAGTTATAATTGTTCTGAAAAAAAAAATCTTATTTTTTCTATAACTAGTATAATTAACTTGACCTCTCACCCGGTAACAGTTTATCATTAAGTTTGGGATAGCCTTACGTGATGTAGTTTCGGGAAAAATGTCAGATACGACTTTTTTCATGGAGTTTTAATGTGATACTTCAGACAAAATAAAATGTGTCTTATCCAAAAGTTCTGAATAATTTAATTTTGGTAAACGAATTTTCGTGATTTGACATTTTACTTTACTACTTTTTTTTGTTTATTCTAGAAGTATCTACGTCGATACAGTTATGCGTTTGTCATATTTAATCTCATCAATTTAATGGTTGCTGTCAATTTGGTCCTCCATGCCGGACAGCAAGCACAAAATGAAATGGAAAATTTGAAAAGATCTGCAGCAAAGCTGAATACGAAACTACTCATGAGTAAGTAAATAATGTGACTATGTTAGTTATGTCGTTGATTACCTAACAAAATAAATAGCCAAGTAAAAAAATTAGCCTTGGGGGAGGCCTATATTCAGCAGTGGACGTCTGTCGGCTGAAACGACGATGTCTTTCCCAGGGTCTCAAAACTATGGCCACATAAGATTGCGTCTGAATTGGTTCAGTGGTTAAAGCACGAAGAGGTCAACAGACAGACAAAGTTATTTTACAATATTATTAAAGATTGATTTTTCTAATAGTTCTCTGACAAATTCGAAAAAAATAACACTTAAGAGAGCAACAAACAATCATATCAACATGCTTCATAATTATAATATTGTGGGATAGTAAAGTTTATATGATAGCGAAGTAGGTACATGACATAAAAGTAAGCAATTGAATAGAGTGGTATAGATTATAAATTTACTTCCGGATACATAATGTAATCATTAAATCGACAATGAAACGAACAGCTTTTTATTATTTCAAAAGTCAGCTACGAGTAAAGACGCAAGATAATGACGAAATTAAAATCCGATATTTCTTTAATAAATATAATAATGATCATAGAAAACATGACGGGCGTTTACCGAAATTTCAGTGCATTCAGTAAAAGAGCTCAAATCTTAGTGGCATCAGGCATTGTCATTGCATCAAGCGTGTACTTCACAAATCTTATCCGCTATATCATTAATGCCTTTCATCTAGATTTTGACGAAAAATTCATGCTTTTTATATTCAAAACATTTAATGATTCGGTGATGACGGTTATATCTATATCAAATTTCATTATAGCCGTTCTACAAACAGCTGAATTTCATAGTTTAATCCTAACAATCAACCGAATTCACGATAATCTTAAAATTGAACGAGAATATCAGCGTGCGCTCCGCAAACTAACCATTCAAAGTATAATGAAGTTGATTATTGTAGTCATGCCTTGCTTAGTTAAGTTTGGTTTCGATGCAGAATTCTTTTTTCATCATGAACACAATGGAAACATTACATTATTTATAATAGATAGGACGTGTGTGATATTAAGAGAAACACAAATTTATACGGAATTGTTAATGTTCTGTGTTGCAACTAAGATAATTACTTACGCAATAAAACAAATGAATGGTGAAATAAAATCTCAGCTTAAATATTTAAACGTAAAGAATGATGATATCGAAAATACTGGAATTAATTGTAATTTAACATCAGAAAACATTCAACAGTTACTGACGTTATATGATTGTTTAAAATCCTGTAGCTATAAAATTAAAAAGTGCTTTGGTGTTCAGGTATGTACCTTATCTATATAAATAAAAATGAATCACCGAAATGTTTGTACGCGCATAACTTTCGATCAACTGCACCAAATTGGATAGTAATTCTTTTTTTTGCTGCGTTTGTTATTGTCAGGAGAAGGTAAATAAATAATAAATAATAAATATTCGGGGGACAATCTTACACAAATCGACCTAGTCCCAAACTAAGCAAAGCTTGTACTATGGGTACTAGACGACGATAAACATACTTATATAGATAAATAAATACTTAAATACATAGAAAACATCCATAACTCAGGACAAATATCCGTGCTCATCACACAAATAAATGCCCTTACCGGGATACGAACCCAGGACCTCTTGCTTCGTAGGCAGGGTCACTACCAACTAGGCTAAGGCGGTCGTTAATAATGGTTCTTATGAAAGAAGATTTAAGAAAATACAACGGGGGTGAAGCCGCGAACATGAGCTAGTTTATTATAAATCAAAGTCAGTGACTTAAAAGACATAACATGTTTTTTTTTCAGGTTATATTTTTGATGTTTAATATCATTGTGTCTTACATCTTTTTATGCTATAACACCGTTTTGATTTTAAATATGGCCACGGTAAGTCTTAAACTTTTTATCATTACCAAGGATGATATAGACTGGATTGGCAGTCGCCATAGTACGGATCGGCCGCGGTTTTTGTAGTTCGATTATTAAATCTAGATGGCGCTGAAATATAGCCAGAGGCAAAACAATAAGACTACAGATGTTTCATATTACTACAAATGTATTATTTTTCAAAAATATTGCATAATAATACATTTACAGTGATATGAAATATCTGTAGTCTTATTGTTTTGCCTTCAAAGCCTCTGGCTATATTTCAGCGCCATCTAGATTTAATAATCGAACTACAAAAACCGCGGCCAATCCGTACAATGGCGACTGCCAATCCAGTCTATATCATCCTTGATCATTACGGATTCTGAGTACTAAATTATAATTATGTTGATTTTTATACGTGTAAGTTAATATTTCTTAATACTTTCAATTCTAGAATCATCGATGGCCATTCACTAAAGTGCTTCTCATAACAAATCTTATCAGTTTAATGGTAACAGTCAACTTGATGCTCCAAACCGGACAAGAAGCTCACAGCGAAATGGATAATTTAAAACGATCTACAGTAAAACTATATGTTAAGCTACGAATGGGTAAGTAAATATTGTCGTCTATATAAAGCAAAGACGTGGCCGCTAACGATGGGCCTCATAAGAATGCTCAAAGTCACTCAGAGGGCGATGGAGAGAGCTATGTTCGAAGTTTCGCTGCGGGATCGTATTTGATACGATGAAATGCGCGCAAGAACTAAAGTCACCGACATAGCTCGAAGAATCGCCAGACTCAAGTGGCAGTGGGCAGGGCACATTGCTCGTAGAACTGATGGCCGAAGAGGCAAAAAGGTTCGCGAGTGGCGCCCACGGACCGGAAGACACAGTGCAGGCAGGCCTCCAGCAAGATGGAGCGACAACCTGTACCACTACCATGAGTTTACAGTGACGCTACTCGATAGCGACTGCGTAAATGATTTGTATGGAGTCTCCCTACAAATCATTTACGCAGTCGCTATCGAGTACGGTCACTGTAAACTCATGGTAGTGGTACAGGTTAAGGTTGCGGGATCTTGTTGGATGCGGGTGGGGCGGGACCATCTGTTTGGCGAGCCTTAGGGGAGGCCTATGTTCAGCAGTGTCTTTCAGCTGAAATGATGATGAATGATGATATAAAGCAAGAAATATTTTAGAACAACCAAACTCATTGAAAAAACCCACGAAAATAACTCTAAAAAAAAAAAAAACAAAAAAAAACTGTGTGCGCTTCCTATTGATTTCTTTAAAGCCGAGCCCAGGTATGTCGATAAAGTTTGAATTGATTCAATTTTTCTAACTCATGCCCAGGCATCGACTACCTTTTGACCGCCACGCATCGTTTTTGTTTGGAACAAAATTGATTCTTATGCGGATGCGGGTAGGTTTAATTTTGTATTACCGTACTGTCGTCTATAGCCGACGCTGGCGGTCAAAAGGTTAAACTCTAAGAAGAAAGGGCACTTAAACATAACTATTTGAGCCCATTATAGACTAGCGGTACCGAATGGTGCCAGTTTTTTTTTTAACCGAAGGTCCCACCAATTTTTTAATATGCAATATCGTCAAGTATACTTGTAATAAACAAACTATAATAGGTACAGTCAAGTGTAAAAATATGGGTGCACACAACTTGCTCATAAATATGTCCCATAGCTCTTATGTCGTCGAATTAAGGTATAGGTATATAACGATGGGAGGATTAAATCGATACTTATTATTGCACTTGACCGTCCTTAAAATTTAAAAAATCAGACACCTCAAAAAAACTTAGCCCTTAATGAGTTAGCTATATTTTGTTTTTTATTTATTTTCGTGTGTTCATGGAGATAGCTCGATTTTTTTTTAGCTATTTGATTTAACTAATCTAAGTAGTGATAGCATCGCTTACCATAATTTACATTTTTTTCCGGGCATAAAAAAAATTTGAATCATTTTTAGGGTTCCGTAGTCAACTAGGAACCCTTATAGTTTCGCCATGTCTGTCCGTCTGTCTGTCTGTCTGTCTGTCTGTCTGTCCGCGGCTAAGCTCAGAGACTGTTAGTACTAGAAAGCTGTAATTTGGCATGAATATATATATCAGTCACGCCGACAAAGTGATTTAATAAAAAAAAGTAAAAAAAATTTTTTTAGGGTACCTCCCATAGACGTAAAGTGGGGGTGATTTTTTTTTTCTCGGCTAACCCTATAGTGTGGGGTATCGTTCGATAGGTCTTTTAAAATCATTGTGGGGTTGCTAACATGATTTTTCTATTCAGTGATCTGTTTGCGAAATATTCAACTTTAAAGTGAAAATTTTCATTAAAATCGGCCGTCCCCCCCCTCTAAAATCTAAACTGTTGGGTGGAAAAATTTGAAAAAATTCAGAAGGGTAGTAAATATATCAAATTTACTAGGAAAATTATAGCGGCTAAGATTGCTTGGAAATTATTTGTAGTTTAAGAGTAAATAGTAGCCTTAGGTATAAAACATACCTAAACTTGGATGATTCCGTACACATACGAAATCCTTAGAAAAATATTACTTGATTTTTTCGTAATGGCTACGGAACCCTACTTTGGGCGTGTCCGACACGCTCTTGGCCGGTTTTTGTACTTAGTCTTCATTCAAAATACCGCGGTGCCTCAAGACGAATTTATTATCAGTATTGCTAGTGATGACATGAAAGACGTTGCAGCCTTCCATTGGCCTTATATGGAATTTCAAAGTCGCTCTTTGAGCTGTGGACTTCATTGCTCGTAGGACTGGCGGTCGATGGGGCAGTAATATTATAGAGTGGCGACCAGAAACAATAGTACATTACTGCAGAGGCCGGGACTTAAGGGGTTGCCGGCCGAGTATCTAAGTTGACAGCCGAGTGGTACACGAGGCCGGCATGATACGAGGCCGGCAACCCCTGTTCCGGCCGAGGTTTGTATAGTGCTTTTCTCAAACATGCACCATCACCATCATCATCATCATCATCATTATCATCGTCGTCATCATGATGGTGATGGTGATGATGATGATGATGATGATGATGATGATGATGATGATGATGATGATGGTGATGATGATGATGATGATGATGATGATTATGACGATTATGACGATAACGATGATGATGATGATGGTGATGATGGTGATGATGATGACGATTATGACGATAACGATGATGATGATGATGGTGATGATGGTGATGATGATGATGGTGATGTTGATGGTGAAATGTTTCTCTAGGCAGATCACCATTACCATCACCATCACCATCTTACCTTACCTTAAATAAGCGTAGTTGCAGAATGTCATAATGAACCAAAACGCAAATATTGCTTATAGTTTTTTTTTAATGGCTAAATGCTATGATGCCATAGACCTATAAACATCATGGTGCTGTGTGACATGAAACAATAGACGATCGCATTGCCGGCCTAGGCCTGCAACGGTGTATTTTGAAGCCTGTTTTAAGGAACACAACGTAAACATTACATAGCATGTTTGAGAAAAAATACATGGTGTGGGAACGCCTAAAGAAACGAGATAGTCCAACGATCTCTTAAAGGTTGCCGGAACCACTTGAGAGCAGCACAGGATCAATCGTCGAGAATTTATTCGAGAGAGGTCTCTGTCCAAAAATAGACGTCTTTTCTGTGATGTGATGAGGATGAAATAACTTAGCAGCTGTAAAGTGGTCGAATTGCTACACGTATAATATTGTTATTGAGTAATTCTGGTGGTTATCTATGGTCTTTTTTATCAGCTACTTTCCTTTTCACCAGGATGTTGACTTCCGTAAGGAAATGCATGAGAAATGGGATCCTATCGATGTTTAGTAAATTTTATTTCCGAAGGTTTAGAATCCCGAAAACTTCATTTGTCCGAAAGCATTTTTTTCTGAAACTGTAAATATTTCAGGATTTATTTCAGGACCATCGTGTAGAACCCTTTAGGTTAGGTTAGGGTTGTTTTATAAAAAAAAAAACGCATTCGGATAAATGAAGCATTCGGGATTTTAAATATTCGGAAAAAAATAATTCTAAATTTTGATATTTTTGATAGGTAACCACGAGAAATACATTTTTTTTTCTTTTTATTTACTAAACAGAAAAACAATATAACATTTTACAATAATGCAACGAGCAAAACCATACCAAGGTTTAACTGCCGTTGAAATCACTCACAAAAATACTTAAGTAGGTGATTAAATTAATCAATCACGCACGATTTAACTTTAGGCTAGGTAGGTATATAGGTAATCTTAACACAAAGTTTACGTTAGGTAAATTGCTTCAACAATACGTTTACAGTGGTGTGGCGTTTCACACACACTCGTAAGTATGTTGTGATCGAGTTCGTTGAGAATATTAACATTAAACTTGTAATGTAAAGATATAGGCATATTTAAATCTTTTGCTAAAGTTATTATTTTGTAAGGAATTTACCTACATAGATATTAAGTGTACCTACTAACAATCACTATGGATTTGCAATGGTCCGAAACAAGGTCAGAAATATATATTTTTTTTTAATTCTAATATTTGCTTCAGTTTTAGATCCCGATTGCGTACAATTGAGACGAGCAGTAAAAAATATTTTACGCAAAATGAAAATATCACCGATCGGTATCATGGCGCCGTCCAAGTTACAAGTGAAAATGGCGCTGATGCTGCAGATAATTTCAACTATTATTTACTACACAATAATTTTACTTCAGTTTAATCATGTGGTTTAGAAGTTAAATAATTTGAATGTACGTAAAATATTTATAATATTAATTAACTTTAGCTGCTCTTAATGTCTGTATCAAAAGTTAATAAGTTGAACTCGTAACCACGGCCACTGCAATGTGGCTACAACGTCGAGTTAAATTGTTTGGGTGATAAGTCCCGTTTAGAGTAATAGTTATGAGTGACAATCATAAAAGTTTAATGCAGTATAAATAAATAATATTGTTATGGATGCCTAAGTTTTTTCGATACTCTATAACTATTTTAGTATACATGCTTTGACCACTAAAGTTTATTTATTATTAAAGTATTTATTCCTTGTAAATATACGCTTACAGCAGTGGTGTACCGAATATTTTAATTCTAATTTGTCTTTTGATTTACCATATGAGAAGTCTTTTGATCTTCTTTTGATGCTTAAATTTGAAAAACTGTTATTTTATCTGAAATATCTCATCAAGAGTTGCGAACAAAAGGCATCCGGTTTATTTTCTAGAGTTAAAAAATATATATATTTTAAGTTTTTATAGGTAATAATATTATGCAATGTATACCGCGATAAAGGCGTGCTTTTGTCTAGCAAATGCTTAACATTGAGAAATCCAGTAAAGTCGCTTAATTTTACATGGTTTTAACAATTTATTACTATGTACTATCATTTTGGTTCAGTTAAATAGAGTGATTTTAAATTATTCTTATTTAAATATATTTTATGTAAATGTTAATTCAAATAACTTTCGTTCGTAATAACGAACTGATGTCGGTAATGTGAAATGATCTCTAACATTAATACTGGTAGCTTTTTTTTCTTTTTTTAACTTAACTTGACACTTGAACTGAAAATACCTATATAATATTGAAATTTAGTGGGTACTTAATATACTTCTGTTACACCGTTTCCAGTCTTCTTTCTTTAACTGCACTTACTTGTTCGTTTTAAATATCTGGCATTAAAATAAGTAAAATAATCATTCCGCACTTGTGAAAATACTTTTGAAAATAGGTTGCGCACTAAATTGCACATTGAAAATCTGTTTTAAAATGTTAAATAAAATAAATGATTGAAATAAGTAACTGTGTTTCTTTTGCAACAAAAAAAAACAAAACACATTCTAAATTTCCAAGTATCATATCGAATTTGTCAAATAACATCGTAAGAAACTTTATTATTTTTCAAACGAGCACCCTTCTCATAGCCGGACCTGACTAGTCTTATTTAATTTAAAAATGCCTCAAGGACACCACTTTAAGATTAATATTAGTGTAACCATATTTACAGCTACTATCGATGATATTGTAGAAATCGATATAGGTTTTGATAAAATTTATTAGGTCTTACAAGTCTCCGGAAAACTAATGTATCAAATTTTGTATAAAGATTAAAATTTCTCAGACCAACTCTCTCGGAGACTCTTTTGAGGTCAGCGAGCATCGCATTTTTAATGTTCAGTTAATAGCCTCATTCGAAAATTAAAAATTATAGCGGCAAAAGCGTGATTTTAATTTCAATAAAATTTACATTTCGATGAAAAACCTATGAAACGTATTCAAATGTTCAATTACAATCACCTTGGTGAATATTCAAGAGTTTTGGCCACTGTACATCATTACCATCCCACAATTATTACTACAGTGGTAACGCAAGTTGCAAGATCTTTAGTCAAACTAGATTTCGCATTGGTACTGTTTATGTGTAGTCATAAAAAGTTAACCCTGAGCTGAGCACCATCTCGCTTAAAAATATTTGCTAAAACGATAATGACAAAATGACGCTAAATATTCACCCACCTGCTGCAATATTTCGGATTTATTTTATAGGTATAGGTCCGATCATACTTTTTAATTTATGTTTCACCTGTTGGCTTAACAAAATAGGTAGTTAATTTGAAGTCACGGTATCCTAAAAGTTTGGCCTATGGCCTCTCAAGCAGAGGGTCGTGGGTTCCAACCCGAGCTCGTACCTCTGAGTTTTTCCAAATCTACGTCCAAAATTACATTTAAAATCAACCATGAACTTTACGGTGAAAGAAAACATCATGCGGAAACTTACGCATACCTGCGAAGAAATTCTATATTGTACCTATGTGAAATTCAGAACACTGGGCCCGCGTGGGGATTACGGCGCAAGCCCTCTGATTCTGAGAGGAGACCTGTGTACTGCAGAAGGACGTATATAAGCTAGGATGATGATGTTGGCTTTACTCGTATGTTATCAAATCTTGCGACTACAATTTGAACTATTCCTTTTGTCATGAAACTTTTGTCATTTGGTATGAAACTCTAAAAACAGTACATTAGCAGGAGAGGCAAAAATGTAGCGACATTGGTTCTGGTTAGTACACACGATTTTTTTTATTCCTATTATTACTAGTTCTGTTGTCATTCCATTATTGAAATTAAAATAAACCCATAACAGCAATACTAACAAAGAATTTTCCTACTTACGAAAATGTAAATTAAAAGTGGACTCAATTTCATATCGTAACCAAACATACAATTTTAATCTTTTGAAAGCCATCATCGAACATTGACGTGAACAAATAAATAAACTGAAATCCAACATGTTTTTCTTAAACATCATAATAGCAGTTGAAAACATGTTGGTCGTGTATAGAAATTTTAGCGTATTAAGTAGAAACAGTCAAAATATAGTAATCGTTGGTGTTGTAGTAGCATCAGTCAGTACCGTACTAGTCTATTTAGATTACTACGTTTTTGCATATCAAATGGTGTACAAAAAAGATATAATGTTTTTTTTATTTCTGACCGTATCTAACGCACTGTCAACAATCTCGATAGTTTTAAAATTAATCACAAGTGTGTGGAAATCTGTTATATTTAATGAACTCACCATTTTTTTGGGCCACGTATATGAGGGATGTAAAAATGAAAGATACTTTTCAAGCAAACACCGCAAACTAACCATCCAGTGTATAGTAATGTTGACCGTTATATTTCTGAATTGTTTAATACAATTTGTGATTGATTTTAGCACCCGTTACAAACATTCTGACAATATTCATGCTACCGTAACATTCATATTGTATATCGTTTTGACTTTTTGGAAAGAAGCACTATTTTACTTAGAATTGTTGCATTTCTTTTATATAATCAAAATTATAAGCATTGCGTTGAAACAAATTAATAAGAGAATGACATCGTTATTGAAATATTTTGATGGGAATGACGATAGCATTGAGGATGTAGCAATTGACTGTAATATAGTACAGGATGATATTCAGCGGTTACTGACGTCATATAATTATTTGAAATCTTGTAGCATTAAAGTGAAACAGTGTTTTGGGATACAGGTTTGTACTTAAGACAATTTATATTTATAAGTAAATTTTACGAAAGAAAGAATCAATCAGTTGTCTAGTAAAGCCATTTTTCTCAGAAATGTATAAAAATCAGTAGGTATAAATTTTATCTGCCATATCAGCTTGCTAGTGTTAACTATGTCGGTGAATGCAACGACCACTTCACCGGTTTTTTATACATTTGTGTTTATATGATTTTTTGCAGGTGATGTTTTCTTTATTCAGCGGTACTGTATTCTACATATTTTTAAGTTACGACATAGTCACTTTGGCATTATTTTCAGCTGAGGTAAGACGATCAAAAGAAATATTCGTTATACAGTGTCCAAAAAGTATAAATTATATTATTAATACTTCGACAGTCGTTGTATTTTAAAATGTTATTAAATCATACGGACATATTTAACGACCGCTTTAGCCTAGTTGGTAGTGACCCTGCCTACGAAGCAAGAGGTCCTGGGTTCAAATCCCGGTAAGGGTATTTATTTGTGTGATGAGCACGAATATTTGTTCCTGAGTTATGGATGTTTTCTATGTATTTAAGTATTTATTTATCTATTTAAGTATGTTTATCCGTTGCTTAGTACCCATAACACAAGCTTTGCTAAGCTTACTTTGGGACTACGTCAATTGGTGTGAATTGTCCCATGATATTTATTTATATTTATTTATTTATATTTATTTATAATTTAACCTAAATTATTTCAAACACATTCAAAATAATGAATGGCGATAATAATTACATTAGTGAAAAATTAGAAAACTATTGATTTCATTAAAAATTTCCACTTAATGTGTCGTCATAAATAGTGCGGTTAGCCCTTCCAGAGATGTCCAAAATCGATTCAACTTTTGTACAATTCATAAATTTAACAATTACTTTGCTCACCTGCGACTTTAAAGGTACTAACACAATACGAAATATGATTCAATATTGACAAATCTATTGTACTAACCACCGAGCCGAGTTTAGACGACCAGATGGCCTAGTGGTTAGACAACCTGACTATGAAGCTTGAGGTCCCGGGTTCAATTCCCGTGTCGGGGCAGATATTTGTATGAAAAATATGAATGTTTGTTCTCGGGTCTTGGGTGTTTAATAATAGGTATATGTATTTAAGTATGTATCTATCTATATAAGTATGTTTATCCGTTGCCTAGTACCCATAACACAAGCTTTCCTAGCTTACTTTGGCACTGGGTCAATTGGTGTGAATTGTCCCGTGATATTATTATATTACTAACAAATAAATTAATTAATAGACATTTTAACACGGCTTTTCGAGTTCAGGCGTCCACATGAGTATAGTTTTTTAGTGGATTGATTGAAAGGCTAGATTCAAAGAAACATAATTTTCCTTTAGTTAGTTTTTTATCTGTCAGTTAAATAAGAAATGATGAAGACATAGCCCGTTAAAGTTCCGTATTACGACACGCTTCGGCTGTAGCCAAGGTCATAATAATAATAATAATAAAATCATTTACTATATCATTCATAGATATACGTACGCTACTAAGACGTCAAAAATATCTATAAAACCTTGTGCACCTAACCATAAGGTTGATGTTTACATAATATTTGACGCGATGGCTATATAGGATGTCCCAAAACTCAACGATAACCTGGTTCCGGGCGAGAGGTCAAGTTGTACCTGTTCTGGAAAAAATAAGGAAAAAAAAATATATCACTTTTTTTCACACAGCCAAAATTTCTAAATCTATCTAAATTCGTACGATAAGGCAACCCCTTTAATTACTTTTTGCGTAGTGGTACACTGTAACTAGTGTCACTTTACCTACTGGCGCTGTGAAAGTACTAGATGTCAGACAGCGGGTCCAAATCAAACTCCGTAGTTTAATCCACGCGTAAATTGTGAAGAATTCTAAATAATAAGTAAATAATGCTATTCAACACCGATTAAAGTACAACTTGGACCGTCAACGACATTTACTTCAATGTCAAATGAAGGTCATTGCTAATTTGATATGTAATAAATGCATTACATTATATTATAATCAAATAACTACAGAAAACGATTTAAAAAGCATTTATCTCGAAATGGCTTTCGATTTACTATACATTAACTGCTAAAGAGTGGAATTCGCTCCCGTCGTCTGTATTTCCTGATAAATACAACCTAGGTCTCTTCAAGGCTAGAGTGAATAGGCTGTTACTGAACCAGTGAGGTACACCTTTGGCCTCATCTACACTTTTCATCAGGTGAGATAGTGGTCAATCACGGGTCAGTTTCATGTAAAAAAAAAAAAAAAAAATACAAAAAATAGACACCCCCAATTGGTATAACTTGACCTTTCGCCCGGTACCAGGTTATCGTTGAGTTTGGGGACACCCTGTATACATATTTATGTTTTCGACTGCACACTTCTTACTCAAATGGTGATTCTATAAATAATCTCGTGGCAAAGTCAAAAACCAGACCAGAACCAGACCAGAAGGCAAACGATTGATCCTGGCCATTCAACGCGGGAACGCTACTTGCCTCCTGCGAACTATGCCGTCGGGAGATATCCTAAAAGATATTTTTACACATAATTTTTTAGTTTAAGGTTCAGTTTTTATTTTTTTATATCTTTTACATAAATGCCGTTAGGTTATTTAAGTATCTGCTGTACTCGAAAATTATGTATATTTTGTCATAAAATGAGTTACAATGTTTTATTTCTAGGATATTCGGACCAACCACAGTCATATAGTCGTCGCACTTCGTTTGATTGATTTGGTGGTCGTGACCACTTTGATACTACACGTTGGACAGTCGGCTAATAATGAAACGGTCAGTTTGAAGAGATCAATAACAAGATTGAATTATAAACTAATGACAGGTCAGTTATTTGTTTAATATTTTTAATCTGGGCATGTGGAGAGGATGGACGAAAGAAGAATCACGAAAGAGATTATATGAGGCGAGTGTAGATGGAAATGTTGGAAGAGGGAGATCATGAAAGACATTCCATGGTCAGATTGGGGATGTCATGAAGAAGGGTCAGGCCAAGGGTGCCCGAAACCCGCGGGCATGTATGAAAAGACTAATGCGTGTTGTAGAAGTGAATGATGTAAATCAGGATCGTAGCAGGCGAAAACAAAATAGTCTCTGCCTATCCCTTTGAAACCCGCGGGCATGTATGAAAAGACTAATGCGTGTTGTAGAAGTGAATGATGTAAATCAGGATCGTAGCAGGCGAAAACAAAATAGTCTCTGCCTATCCCTTTGAAAGAAAGAAAGAAAGAAATGTTTATTTGCTTAGAATACGTTATCGAAAGGTGATATAAGTAAAAAAGGTAACAGTATTCAGCCGGCACACCAGCATGCAAATTATTTTATACAAAAACAAAATAGAAATAAAAAATAAAAATATCAATCCATCAAAAATAATATTATAAATTATCATATGATCTAAAAAAAATATATTAAAATGTCGAACTACAAACTAAACAATAATAATCGTATTTGCTGGGAAGGAGGCGTGATTGTATATTATGTCCTTATGTATTTTTAATCTGAGGTTTTATAATCTAACACACTCGGAATCACATTAATTTTCACCCCCAGTTTCATTTATCCCCCCCGCCATATCCCTATGTTAGTGATATGTGGAATATACCGTCACCATCATCATCACTTCAGCCAAAAGATCGGCCCAGTGCCTTCCGCATCCAACGCGATCCCGCAACCTTAACCAGGTCGTCGCTCCATCTTGTTGGAGACCTACCTACACTGCTTATAAATCCCAACCCGTAAACAAAAGCAAAATGCGCACTCTCTCACAAACAGTCACACACACACCCACTCACACACACACACACACACACACACACACACACACACACACACACACACACACACACACACACACACACACACACACACACACACACACATCCTTCACTGTAAAGCTCATGGTACATTTCAAATGTAATTTCGCGCGTAAATTACGAAAACTCAGAGATGCGAGCCGGGATTTGAACCCCCGACCCTCCTGCTTGATTATTTATAATTTATAAACAATACAGGTTATTTAATTATGCATAGTCAATTAAACATTAAAGTTAATCTTAATTTAATTTTAATTCGAAATTTGATTTAATTAAATAAAAAATAAAAAAAAAATATCATGGGACAATTCACACCAATCACCAATTAGATTTGTTTTAATTTACCTATACATAGTGTATGTGCTTACATTTTTAATTTGTAATAATATATATAGACAGTAAAAATAATATGTGCAATAAAGTATTGAGTATTGTATTGATTTGCTAAACATGTCCATTTTAGTTTCAGATCCTGAAGTGCCGGAATTACAAAAATCAGTGAAAAATCTTCTCCGTAAAATTGAAATAGAACCAATTAGTATCAATATAATATCTAGGTTACCAGCGCAGATGACGCTATGTTTGAACATTTTGTCAATTGTAATTTCTTATACGATTATTTTACTTCAATTTAATCATGTTGTTTAACTTTAGTTCCATTTAGATTTTGACGTGACAACGTCTAATAAATCGATGAACGCTGGCTGCACGCACGAAAAAGGATGACTCAGTGTAACGTACATAACGCTTTGTCCCGTTACGCGTCCCGTTACGCTCGAGCCGATGAACGATCGGAGTGAGAGCGCGGCACGAGCGAGCGAAACGCACAATCGGCTTGAGCGTTCGACATCAATGTTTTGTTATGACGTTGTCACGTTAAACTATCGTCCGTAAACCGACTTTACAGACAACCGGTTTTGTTGTTGCTGAATTAGTTGCCGTTGTCCGACCGAGGCTTCGCTAAGGTCCATTCTGAAAATCAGCGCCTGGTCTTGTATCCATTGATTAATTGATTGATTCCATTGAATCCCTGAAGGATGGGTCGGGTTTTTGTTTGGGTACAACAAAAAAAGCTGGCGCAGCGGCTGGAGCGGCCGAGAGTAGGAAAGTATTTAAAATACTGGTCTCAGTTCATCTTACAATTTTAATTTAAGGTATGATTAAAAAAATCCCTTCTTACTTATTATGTATGTAGAATACTAAGTGCTTATTATACCTATCCTAAATTGAATAAAGATATTTTGACATTAACTTTGACTTTATGCTTATTTATTAGTGTACCTACCTACATATCGCTCATGTTAGAAGAACACTGACACATATTATTTAAAAAGTTTAGTTTTGAAATGACAATAATTTGTAATTATGTTAAATACGCAACGCAACGCAACGCATGTTGACGTTTACAAGACGTTCGCATTGTATATATACTAACGGATGTTAAAAACTTCGTCAGTACGATCCAGAACAATTGCGTGGTTTAGTAAGAAAACTTGTAAAAATCAAAACTATTTTAATGGTAGATCGTAGAATAAAGTATTTTGAACGTATTTAGTAAAAATAGTATTGAATATCTTTGAGAATTACGAAAAATCAAGAAAAATTATTGAAAATAACGTGCGCACGAGGAGCAACGGCATCTAGCGACGAGTTATGTAACTTGTTTCGCTAGCGCTGTAGTATGTTGCTTGCTAGCCGCTTCTTTGATTTGGACTTGATAAAAGCGCCATCTAGTGAGTAATTTAAACACATAGATGCATAAGTAAATTTAGTTCTTTAAGTTATTGCAATAAGGTTCATGTTGATGTATAAGTGCCTTTTTCATTTCCACATTACGAAGTTTCACTTCTTTCGCGCGGAGGAGCTGCACGCACGATTTTTTTCTAGTCGACGTGTTTGTAGATTTGTCGGTAAATCTTGACATGAGATCAAAGCTATGTCAAACTTGCGTTACATTGCGTTATTTTGCGGTTAACATACGCGTATGTCTTAATATTCATCATCATCAACAACATCATCCCAGCCTATATACGTCCCACTGCAGGGAACTTGCCTCCTCTCAGAATGAGAGGGCTTGGGCCGTAGTTCCCACGCGGGCCCAGTGCGGATCGGGAACTTCACATATACCATTTTCTTCTCAGATGTATGCAGGTTTCCTCAAAATGTTTTCCTTCACCGTAAAGCTCATGGTAAATTACAAATGTAATTAAGGTGCGACGATAGTCACGTTGGTGAAATAGGGGCCTCAAAAACGGCAACGATATTTTTACGGTTCCGTACCCAAAGGGTAATAAAAACGGGACCCTATTACTAAATAAGACTCCACTGTCGGTCTGTCTTTTTGTATGTCTGTCACCTCACCAGGCTGTACTCATGAACCGTGATAGCTAGACAGCTAAAATATTCGCAGATTATATTTCTGTTGCCGCTATAACAACAAATACTAAAAATAAAATAAAGTTTAAAATTAAAGAGGTCGTCATACAATATACGTGTTTTTTTCAACGGTTTTAACTCGATATTAATAATGGCGTTAACTAGGCTCTTGAAATTTTCACCGATTATGTATTACTGTGACCGCTACAACAAAAAATAATTAAAATATAATAAAATAAAATAAATAAATATCACGGGACAATTCACACCAATTGACCTAGTCCTAAAGTAAGCTAGGCAAGCTTGTGTTATGGGTACTAGACAACGGATAAACATACTTATATAGATAGATACATACTCAAATACATATTAAACACCCAAGACCCAAGACCGAGACCAAGAAGAAGAAGAAGTAAGATAGATAATGAAATTTAACATTAAGGGGGTCCCGAATATCTAACATAAAATGATCACACACAACGTACATTTTACTTAAAAGCAGGGCACTGCTAACACTGGATAATTGACCAAGTCCCAAAGTAACCAAACTGTAATATGGATACGGTCTACTAGGCAATGGATAAACACACTTATATAAACTAAACGCCCAAGACTCGAGAGCAAACATTCATATTTTTGGTACGAAATAAATATTTGCTTGACACTGGAATCGAACCCGGGACCTTAAGCTTTGTAGTCAGGTTCTCTAACCACTAGGCCATTTGGTCGTCTAATAAGTACCTACACATTGTACAAACAAGGACATTCAATTTCACTGTTGAAAGTGGAAACAATTTAATTGATGTTATGTTTATGCGCTCGTACGTATAATTACCTCATGTCTAATTAAACATAATTGTACCTCCAGTTGAAATGACCAATTGAAAACCGAGTCGGCTAACAAAACTCAATGACAAATTAATTTCCTGTTTTAATTATTATTATTATTATTATTTATATTATCAGACAGGCAGTTGAGGGCAACTGATAGGTATAGTCAAGTATTCTTTGTACTGCTAATGTGTTGGTCTAATCGGTTTTTAAATTGATTAACATTCAGTGCTGAGACTACATGCTCCGGTAGTTTGTTCTATGTCTTGACCACTCTGTTACACAAGAAATGTCTGCGAGGATTATTGTAAGATCGTTCAGTATATAGTTTAAATTGGTGGCCTCGCAGGCGACTGTTGTTGTTAAGCTTGAACTAGAAATTATTAACAAAAACATTATTCACTGTGTACTGTAGATACTGGCCACTAAGACGACCGTGTTCACTATCATCGTCATTTAATTTCAGCCGAAAGACGTCCACTGCTGAACATAGGCCTCCCCAAGGCTCGCCACACAGATCGGTCTCGCGCCATCCGCACCCAACGCGTTTCCGCAACCATAACTAGGATGTCGCTCCAGCTTGTTGGAAGCCTACCTACTCTTCGTCTTCCGGTCCGCGGTTCCGGTCCCCATCGGCCGTCAACTCTACGAGCGATGTACCTACCCTGCTCACTGCTAGTTAAGTCTGGCGATTCGATTAGTTAGACTCGGCTGGGCAGCATTCGGGAAACTCCGCAATACTTATCTTGTCATCCAATATACTGCAGAGTCTCAAGTCAAAAGTCTTTGACCAGTGTGTGTTGCCAGTGATGACCTTTGGCACTGATACGTGGCCGCTAGCGATGGGCCTCATAAGAAAGTCACTCAAAGGGCAATGGAGAGGGCTATGCTTGGATTTTCTCTACGAGATCGCATTGAAAATGATGAGACCGTGTTGCTGTTTCGTAAATTGTAATTTGCCTTCTAGAATTTCAATGTATAAACGAATAGCGGACACAACAGGGTCTAAGGAGCCATTCTTCTTCATTCTGAAGTGATGTTGTAATTGACAGTGATGCTTGTATTAAATACCGATTCCTAAAGTCTATCGTTTTAATTCTGTTAGGGAACAGTTTATTGTGAACCCTAGTAGCCTTAGATACGCCCCTTAGACAGGCATTTTTACAGTACATTGACAGAATTAAAAATAATATCGTGTTCTTGAAGAGAACTTAAATCCCATGCGGACTCTTGACTCCTATGCCTCCGACTGCATATTATGGTTGCATTAAATTTTGAAGGACTCCCATCTTCATGTTTTAAATTTGCTTCAAATATTCAGTCTCTTTTATTATTTTTTTTCGTTGAGTTCAGGTAGCTTTAAGGGTTCCGTACCCAAAGGGTAAAAACGGGTCCCTATTACTGACGCTCCGCTGTCCGTCTGTCTGCCCGTCTGTCCGTCTGTCACCAGGCTGTATCTCAAGAACCGTGATAGCTACACAGTTGAAATTTTCACAGATGATGTACTTCGGTTGCCGCCATAACGACAAGTACTAAAAAATAGAATAAAATAAATATTTAAGGGGGCTCCCATACAACAAACGTGATTTTTTTTGCTCGTTTTTGCTCGATATTGATAATGGCAGCAGGTAGGCGCTTGAAATATTCACAGAATATTTATTTTTATATCCACTTTTAAAATAAATAATTAAATTTTAAAATAAATAAATATTTAAGGGGGCTCCCATACCAATAACGTGATTTTTTTGCCGTTTTTATAGATAATGGTAAGGAACCCTTCGTGCGCGAGTCCGACTCGCACTTGGCCGGTTTCTTATTGGGTTTGAACATTTTATCTTGTTTGAACCTTTCCAGTTTCCAGTATTTCTGGAGGTGGGTTTTTAATTTTTTTAATTTATTTTTGTCCATTATGTAGAGCACGCCCTCTAAATTTTTATTTAAGAATGAACTTGAATCGTTGTTTACAAACATTATATTCTTTCATTAACTGCGGCGTCACTAAGCTATAAATAGGTTTCGTTCCGATCAGCTGTTGCCTCTCATACAAATACTGAGTCACTCTTGGTACTGTCGCTAAGGCAACCGTAGAAATTTGTTCAATGTCAAATGAGTGTATTGGATGTGAGCCAAATATCCGTTTCATAATTCGCTGATTTCACCGTTTCATCATCATCCACTGCATAGTATAAAACAAAGTCGCTTCCCGCTGTCTATCCCTATGTATGCTTAGATCTTTAAAACTACGCAACAGATTTTGATGCGGTTTTTTTAATAGATAGAGTGATTCAAGAGGATTTTTTAATGAGAGATTTTTTAATCCAAAGCATATTATTATGTATGTAGAAATAAAATACTTTTTACCTTCTCTACATAAAGCATATATAGAGAAACAGATGCACACATGCGAATTTATAGGAATGTCTTCCAATTTACTTTTGAACGATTGACAGGACATTAGAAGGAAGAGTATGCAGGTTATGAAGGGAGAGATATGCAATGAAAGTAAGGAGAACCGACATCTAAATTTTTTCGGTTTTGAGACCCTGGGTCCTTGGGGTCCCGGCGCACACAACTTAATTAAAGATCTGCAAAAGCGTCTGGTTAACACCACTGGGAGACCAAAGGGCTGGCAGCTATCTCTCTCAACGAATCGCCATCGCCATTCAACGAGGGAATGCTGCCAGTCTTTTGGGTACGCCACGGGGGCCTTTTTTTGACTCAGTCTAGTAGTTTTTAAGTTAGATATTTAGTTTACAGTTAAGTTTTAATTATTGTTATTGTTTCTTAATATTTTGTATTCTATGAATAAATGTAATTTAATTTAATTTAGATTTCGTTTTTTTTTACTTTCATTGCATTTTACTCTTGCTTCTGATGTCCTGTCAATCGTTCTTACGTACACGGTACATTTTTTCTCCTAAAATATTAGGCACACATTTTAGCACTACGAAAGAACCAGGAAATTAAGTCAAAACAAAAAAGCTATAGATTCGTTTTTGAATGTAAATTAGTTTAACCCTTTTAGTGTTCATTACCAAAATTTTCCTTGAATCACCAAAAACTTTCGGATAGCGGAGTAAAATAGCAAACGCCACAACATCATCGACATATATGTCCTTAATTACGCACCCTTGCCCAAATGGTCAAACAATACTCCGCGCAAACGACATCCGCAAACATTCATTACCACTCAACCACGCTAATGGTCAGATTACATCCCAACTCTGCGAAAATTCTGGAACGTTCTTAATTGTTAGCACACGCCTTAGTACTGATGACCAGGAGACTTCAAGACACGACCGCTACGTCAAACCATCCAATTTATGGACGAAGAAGCAAAAGTAGACTAAGTGCCAAAGAGAGGTAAATACGCAAAAAAATCCTACGGGTCTATGTGTATCGGAAAGGACCCGTAATATTAATAAGATAACATAGTTCTGATGAATAGCTTCGGCATTAGTAAAATAGCGATTATAAGGGGGATCTCCAGAAACAAATTCTCAAAGCAAATTTTACACAAAGGAGTAACAGAATTGTATCCTGGATACTTCTGACCGTTGGTTCGTCTGCGTTCCCCCTCCCTACAAATATGTCCCTATTTAATAGTATTTTTAACTTTGTAATCTATTTGTTGCTATGCTATGTAGGCTAGATTCCTTAAAAAAATATATAATTATAGTCCGTCAGTTCGATTATTGAAAAATATAGCGTAGCGTGTTTTTTGCTGTGTCAATGAAACAAAAAAATATGAAAATACGAGTATACCTAGCTCGTCAATGTTTTATGTGACGTCAAGCTTTGGTACGCGTTTTTGATTTGGTGTCACGAACCTTTAATCCGGAACTTTAACACTGTCTTTGTAATTTTTAACGGGGCAACAATGCACAACTTATTATATTACTTAAAACTCACCTGGTTAAATTCAGCTTCTGTTCGCAGAGCGGATGCTACAGTTGAAAGGACCGTATCCATCGATGGATAGCTGTTTGAGAATAAAAGAAATACATTTTAATCATAAAATTTCAATGGAAAACAAGTAGCGGAAGTTTCTCGCTTATGATTCAGGAAGTTTGGCCTTTTGGCGACCAAGGTCTGAAGGGAAAAATTACTAAGTATAAAAATGACGACATTTTGGTTAAATCAATATACCAAAATGGTTATTCCTAGTAGCAAAATTTCCATTCGCATTTTTTCCCAAATGTTTTTTTTGTCACTATAGTTTTTTACTGAAGCTTATTTTCACAGTAGCGTTTTTTCCGAATTTGAATTGACACAGAAACAGTGTCGACGGAGCTCCTTCTTCTGTGTGCTTTTGGTCTTTCGGGCCTACGCAAACTTAACATAACCTAAACCTACCTATGTTTCTGTGTCGATTAAAGTTGGGTAAAAATATAATAATTTTTTCATGTCGTAATTTTTATATTTAGACCTTAGTCGCCAAAAGGAAATTTGCATCCTATAAGAAGGCAAAAAGTTACGGGTTAAGGTTCAGCCAAACCACTGCTTAAAATACGGCGGCGGTACGGAATCGCAGTGACGTATCGTAAACGACACGACTTTACTATAGATAGCATGCGGTAAAGTCTGACGTTTGCGGCACGTCACTGCGATTTCGTACCGTCGCCGTATTTTATTGCGAGGTCTAATAGCGACTGACGAGGCGTCGCGTTTTGAAACAGTGACCAACTAAATGAATTAACGTATTTGTGATAAAAAAAATACGTATGTTTAATTTGTATTCCGCCCCCTTGACATCTCTCTACGCCCCCCTAGGGAAGCGCGCCCCCCTGGTTGGGAACTCCTGTTTTAGGGCATTTAGTCTAGCTAGCGTTTTAACCGTCTCATTTGTCTGGTCAGATTTTTTAAGCGATTTCAGTAGATTCTGATACAGTGTCCAGTTATATGTCAGACTTGCGGGACCTCTTATAAATAACCAAAAGCCTTGTCAAAGTATACACCCATTTCTAAAAAAATGTGTCGAGATAAATGAGTCGCTTGAAATACTCGAATAAATCCCATCTAGCCGTTTAGCTTTCAATGGTAGGGTTTTTAACTTACATAGTTGTCCAAAGAGTATAGTTCTGCTCCAACTCTTCAAGTACGACGTGGACATGATTGTAGTTGTTCAGAATGCTTGTCAGGGGCGTTGTCAGGTCTTGCGTTCTGATGGGGCTATTCTCCTCCAACATGGAAACCAGGTAGCTGGAATAATACCTGTTAGCTATTATCAATTGTTAACGCTATAACTTCAATTTTGATTACTCTTACGTACTGATAGTGTTATTATTCACATCGACGGTTAAAAGGCAAAACGCATGAAGCGACGTTTTTTAAACTTTTCATGAAACCCGGCTCAAACGACGGAGAAAAATTCGCTGATTTCAAAATATGTATATTATTATAACTCATTTTGACAAAAGTGTCGCTTCATGCGCTTTGCCTTTAATCGTCGACATGTATTGTTAGTTCGTTTTTTTAAAATATGCTCATTAGATAACGATTTTCCCAGTGCCAAGTAAAAGTCAGTTTTAAACCTGTCAGCCATTTTTAGGTAAAATAATTCTATACCTACTCCTCCCTCCCGTGTCGGGTTAATAGTCATCGGCCAATGGGTTCCATAATTGACCAGGAAATCATTGACAGATGCCAGGGGTACACTGGCCCAAGCACGGCTCTTCCCTGGTGGAATCAGAGGGGAATCACAGCTCTTGGATTCACGAGGATATTACTCCACACGCAACCCCTATGTAATCATCATCATTTCAGCCGAAAGACGTCCACTTCTGAACATAGGCGTCCCCAAGGCTCGCCAAACAAATCGGTACTGCGCCAAATGCATCCAACGCGTTCCCGCAATCGTAACCAGGTCGTCGCTTTATCGTGTTAGAGGCCTACCTACACGCCGCCCTCAGGTCTTCAGTCACTCGAGAACCTTTTAGCCTCATCGGCCATCAGCTCTACGAGCGATGTGCCCTGCCGACTGCCACTTGAATTTGACTTAAATATGGCGATGTATGGTGGCCTAGTGGTTTGACCTATGGTCTCTCAAGCAAAGGGTCGTGGGTTCGGCTCGCACCTGAGTTTTTCGGAATTTATGTGCGAAATTACATTTGTAATTTTCCATGAAACTTACGGTGAAGGAAAAGATCGTAAGGAAGCCTTCATACGCCTGCGAAGAAATTCAATGGTGTGTGTGAAGTTCCCAATCCACACTGGGCCCGCGTGGGAATTACGGTTCAAGCCTTCTCAATCTGGGAGAAGGCCTGTGCCCTGCAGTGGGACGTATTCAAACGGCATCATACAGAACCCATTAGGTTAGGTTAGGTTTGTTTTATAACAATCTTAAAAAGTTAACGGTTTCAGAAAAAAAATCGTGTCGGTCTTTTGACCCATTCGATGTTTTAATACATTCGGTCTTTCGTACTTCGGTATTGTAATACATACCCATAGGCTGGGATGATGATGAATATTTATTATGAATACAAATGACATACAATAAACTTCATCTTTTGTGGCTTGCCCTTCAGCCTATCAGAAACTGTCCAGCCGGAAGTGTTCAATGCCATCATCGACATACATCGTCGGTTGCACCAAAACGAATCTTTGTTTTTGGAAGGGCTTACCTCTTCAGCTTATTTTCGTCAGCGGAACATCCCAAGGTATCGGCGATAGTCCAAGCTTCATTAGCGATGTTGGTGGATTTCATACGTTGGTATAAGAAATCATAGGCGTCGGCATCTCCATAACGCAGGCCGTTGCAGTATGTCACTGGCCTCAAGCTAGGAGATACTCTGGAAACATAAGTTAATATGGACTCTAAATATTTGTATTAATAAGTCTAGGGCGAAAATGATGACGGTTAATTTTATCCATATTATACTTGAATTTTCTTGTTGTCGTTGATGTTAATGTATATTATTTTTATAGACATTTTTTTCTTAACGTGTTCCCTGTCCATGCCTTAAACTAGAACCGTATATTGCAATGTTATAAGAGCTATCGTGCCCCACATTATGGTCACTTGACGTGATTGAGTGAACGAGAAAATTAAAAAAAAAACGTGTTTTTTAATACATACACTGCAGTAAGCGAGGTTAGGTTAGTTTAATTACTTCGTTAATTTCTACATAATCATGACCAAGGATGCGTTAAACCACAAATGAGCTCAGAGACAGTAAAGTTCCTTTAGCCTTAGTCTCAAGAAGTTAATTATAGTACATGTGGTAACCGTTAATGATACACTGCTTTGAAGCAAATAATGCTAAAAATAGATGCATTCGTTTTTATCCTCAATGGTAGCTGAATCTGAATCAAACGATGAGAAAACATTATAAAACGGATGATCTCTTTTATGCTCTTTGGGCTTCATCGTCATATAAAGTTAATAAAACAATGAATTTAAGTTAAAGTTCTGAAACTTGATTGCTGTGAAGGAGCTAAAATACGTCAATGTCCAGATCTTCAACGTTTCGGCTGCCTTGTAATAATTTTTAATTACTACGATTACGATATTCTGGGCACACTTGTCACAGTTCGCGGAGCTTCTGATTTAGACTATACTCCAAGGATTTATACTGCTGAGCTGGCAACGTTGCATTTTTGTTAGTTTTTCTCGATTATTCCATAAAAATTTAATGAAAATTAAAAATATTTTGTATACAAATTGTTCTAATATTATAAGTTAATGTGTCTACTGCAATAATAATTCGTGATAGACTTTTATTTTCTTTAAAAACGAACAAATTATTACCTAACGGTTTTTAAAGAAAATAAAAGTCTAATCACGAATTATTATTGCAGTAGACACATTAACTTATATATTAGAACAATTTGTATACAAAACATTTTTAATTTTCATTCAATTTTTATGGAATAACCGAGAAAACCTAACAAAAATGCAACGTTGCCAGCTCAGCAGGTATAAACCCTCATAAAGATGAGTCGAGATTCTAAGAAATTCTACAGAATTCTAAAGGAACTTACTCAGTGCCGTTATCCTTGAAATTCTTGAACAACGCAACAGCATTGTCAATGCAGCCTTGATGACCTAACTTGCACGCGAATTCCAGGACCTGCATGCGGTTTCTGAGGGTGACGAAATCATCTGCGCTTCTGACTTCATAGCCTAACTTGTCGATGATTCCTTCCATTAGGCTTAGCGCGTATGCCTGGAAAATTTATATTGACTTGTATAATTTAAATAAGTCCTCGCCCGCGGGGTACAGGGTCTGGGGGTATGACAAAATAGGGGGCCGGGAGAGGTGCGCGGGGCAGGCACACGAGAAGCGCTAGCCTCATCAAATTTATCTACGCTTCTTGAAACTTCGTTATTTTTATATTTTAAGTTTATAATATCAAATTTTTTTGCAATGTTTTTAGTAAGATTTTTTTTTAACATGGCCGTATGACCATTCGAATTCTGAACTAAGCACAGTTCTTAGATTTACCTATGGTAAATGACTCGAAAAAAGTGACAATCTGTATTGGCGGGTAGCCAGGAGTAAGGAGTACTAAGGAGATTACAAACTCAGACCTATAAATACGTACCTCAACGTCAGCCTGGGCGTCTGAACCTAAGTATGAGCTCCTCAATCTGTTAAGACCCCGTATAGCGGCGTACCAGACCGAATAGTCCGTCTCCTGACTTAAAAACTCCAAGACTTCACGTAACAAATCAAACTTAACTTCATCGGCATACACGAAGGCAAATAAATCGTTCACTATCTGCAAAAAAAAACAAAATTTTACAAGCCCTCTTTCTTGCGACATTTTGACGAGAAGTTTCAAAGTTTCTGCAACAATATCCAGTGTTAGCAGAGCCCTGTTTGTGTACAACATATATGCAACGTGGGGGTCATTTTGTATTGGTTGACTTGTACTCCTTCAATTTTTAATTTTATTGAATTTTTATATTATTTGTTGATGTATCAGCAATAGAAATACACGTTATGTACTAATTTTAGCGTTTGAGATACAGTCCTGTGATGGGCTGACGAACGGACGGATGGATAGCGCAGCATTATTTAAAGGGTTCTGTTTACTTTTGGGTAACGAACCCTAAAAAGAAGTGCAATAAGTATGTTCTTGAAGAAGTGCTTAGTTAAATTACGAATTACCTTAGCTCTATTCAAATGATTAATAACTTCTCTTTGGCTTCCTTTTAACGCATTAGCAATTATCTTCCAAGATTGCTCGTCGTAGTTGACTCTGTAAAATCCTAAAAAAAAATTAAGTTACACAAGTCAATCGTCACATTCTTAGTATCAGTCATTATATTATCGAGTAACTAGATCAGTTCCCCAAATTTGTTTGCTCCGCGCAGAAAAATTCCCAGTCACATTTTTCCCCAAATGCTTTTTTTCTCACTACGAGTATGATGATGTCCTCCATGTCGTGTCCGACAAAGGCGAACCTTTTAGCTCATTTGCTACTTATGTGCCCGAATATGGCTGGCAAAGCCAAACTTTGTTTTGAACGTTCTATTACAAAGTGCGCAATGTAGCTGACCACTATCATTGTATGTGTAAGTGTAGGTAGGTCTCGGACGGGTCTTTTTAATAAGGCGTTTGGCATCCAGGTGCTCTAAGCGATGCGTTTCAAAACCTATTATAGCCTTATTTACAGAGCTGCGCCATTCTGGTCTCTTTTTCGCAAGATCTTCCCAACTCTCACATGGGATATTACATGCGGTAAGGTGGCGCTTGAGAACATCCTTGTAACGCAAGAACTGGCCTCCAGGAGTCCGCTTTCCCTCCTTTAATTGGGAGTAGAATACGGCTTTAGGGAGTCTACCATCATCCATACCTACGCACAATGTGTCCGCACCACCTAAGTTGTCCTTTGATTAACAATGACTCAATGCCATTGAGATTGGTTCGCCTGAGGATTTCTGTGTTTGGGACTCGGTCCTGCCACTTGATGCGAAGTATAGATCTCAGGCACTTCATGTGAAAGGAATCGAGGCGCTTTATGTCGCTTCTATAAATACACCAAGTTTCTGAGGCATATAGCAAGATCGGCAGAATTATTGCTTTATACACAGATATTTTTGTGTTTAAACGTAGGTCATGCGAGTATACTAGAGACCACGAGTATACGAGAGACGTCAACACTCCTTCGGAACTACCCGCTGAGATGTCGCTACTAAGCCCACTGTTTACAAGTTGGCTATGAAGTATCTTTTTGTATTTTTTTAATGATTTTTATGATTCCTTTACCTGTTTCTTGTACATTGAATATGACCCAAGGTTGGTTTAGACCCAATCCTGTAAGGTTCAACACATGGGTTTTTTCATTCATTATAAACGCAGGCTTCGTAGTATTAAAATCAGGCGCCAATTCAGTTGTGTATGTCACTGGGATGGGATACGTCTCATTTGTCTCGAACGACGAATCAATATAGAATCGTTTCTGAAACAAGAAATTCGTCTATTGTATCTTTATACCTGATCATTCTTCATCATTATTTCAAAATTTTTGTCTAAAGACTAAATGTTCATCTGAGTTTGTACGAACAAGAAGTTGAACACTGAATTCCAAAATACTGTTTAACTTCAAAGAACTCGTAATGGGACGCCATTAAAATAAATATAATAAAACTACAGATACATATAGTTGAGAATAAAAGATAGAAATGATAAGCGTAAATTATTGAAAAGTCACACAGACTAAAACCTAAAAAAAAAACAGTCTATAGGTAGTTAAATTAAATGATCTTTGAAAACACAAAATGAATAACTCCAATTGACCGACCAGCCAAACGCCAATCGAATCAAACTGAATGGTGTAGAATCAGTGAACGGGTAATGATTCCTTATACTCGTATGTAGTAACTAGCTTTTGCCCGCGACTCCGTCCGCGTGGAATTAGTAATTTGGGCAGCTTATTTTTTTATCCATTGCTTTTTCATCAATTATGGCTCTCCTTAGATCCTTCCGGAAGAAGTGAAACTTCATAATAAACCAACCCGCTCCCAATCCGCCCCCAACCCGCTCCTAACCCGCCTGCAACCCGCCCCCAACTCGCTCTCAACCCGCCCACAACCCGCTCCCAACCCGCCCCAACCCGCTCCCAACTCGCCCCCAACCCGCCCCCAACCCGCTCTCAACCCGCCCCCAACCCGCTCCTGACCCGCCCCAAACCCGCTCCCAACCCGCCCCAACCCGCTCCCAACTTGCCCCCAACCCGCCTTCAACCCGCTCTCAACCCGCCCCCAACCCGCTCCTGACCCGCCCCAAACCCGCTCCCAACCCGCCCCCAACCCGCTCCTAACCCGCCACAACCCACTCCCAACCCGCCCGCAACCCGCCCCCAACCCGCTCACAACCCGCCCGCAACTCGCTCTCAACCCGCCCCCAACCCGCCCCCAACCCGCTCCCAACTTGCCCCCAACCCGCCCCCCAACCAGCTCTCAACCCGCCCCCAACCCGCTCCCTACCCGCCCCCAACCCGCTCCTAACCCGGCCCAACCCGCTCCCAACCCGCGCACAACCCGCTCCTAACCCGCCCCCAACCCGCCCCCAACCCGCCCCCAACTCGCCCTCAACCCGCCCCAACCCACTCCCAACCCGCCCGCAACCCGCCCCCAACCCGCTCCCAACCCGCCCGCAACTCGCTCTCAACCCGCCCCCAACCCGCCCCCAACCCGCTCCCAACTTGCCCCCAACCCGCCCCCAACCCGCTCTCAACCCGCCCCCAACCCGCTCCCTACCCGCCCCCAACCCGCTCCTAACCCGGCCCAACCCGCTCCCAACCCGCGCACAACCCGCTCCTAACCCGCCCCCAACCCGCCCCCAACCCGCCCCCAACTCGCCCTCAACCCGCTCCAACCCGCTCCCAACCCGCCCTATCTAACTGAGCTGTCTAACACTGAAAAAATTTTCCAAATCGGAGCAGTAGTTCCCGAGATATAGAAGTTTTACTTCAAGAACCCCCGATTTGGAAACATTCTTCCGCTCCGCTCCGCTCCTATTGGTGTTAGCGTGATGATATATAGCCTATAGCCTTCCTCGATAAATGTGCTATCTAACACTGAAAGAATTCTTCAAATCGGAGCAGTAGTTGCTGAGATTAGCGCGTTCAATCAAACAAACAAACAAACAAACTCTTCAGCTTTATATATTAGTATAGATTTGAGTGAGAATGATTTGTGAGAGCAAACCATGCACGGACTCTATTACGTATACTGTAAGTGTACCAAAAGAAGTAAAACAACATACTAGTACATTTATACAAATTGTACTAGTTGGAAGTGATCCGGTTAGTAAACGAGTACGCTCATTACAATACCTACTATTGTTAATGGATGCTCAAGCACCACTCAAGTATCAATTCAAAATATAAGCCCTTTTATCGCGTTGTCTTTACCTTAACCTACTCCACTTACCTGATTCAAAGTGGCTACTTCATTCTCATAGTCAATATCTACTGTAATAATAGGATGTCCAGCCTGCGCTATCCAAGTACCCATGATCTTTACAATATTAGTCCCTGGGTAGTCTGCTAGGGCGCTTGTGTTGAGCACAGCCTGGTGTAACGATGTGTAAAGGTTTTCAGGGTAACCAACCTCAAATTGACTGGAAACAAAAGAGAATGAGGTTTTTTGGAGGAGGCTAATTGGCGCTAGGAACATGAGGTTCGTTCGAACAATTTGAAATTTATGTGTGTTATATTCCAACAAACAGAACACCTTCAGTGGTTCAATTGTACCTCTCTACAGTGTTTACCTGTGGCTGGTATGGAAAGTTGATTCACCCTTGTAACTAAATGAGCCAATCGCAAGCAAGACAGTAACGTTAAATGGAGATCACAATAATTAATGCCATCTAGCAATCCTACAACAGAACTGTCAGTAAACCCTCGTAATGTGGAACAATTAAAATACGGGGATCGATTCCTTTCTACAAAATACTTAAATAAAAAGAGAAAATAAATATTATTTTTTCTTTGGATGAAAACACATTGCACTTCTTTCAAAATAAATTGTATCATTTACACATTCAAAACCATTATATCGTATTGAAATTCAACTACAAAAGGTTCAAATCCAATCACACAAATGTATTAATTTTAATAGTGCTGAATAAAAACCGCCTGTATAATTCTCGTTTCCATGGAATTTCGGAAAAATATATAATATACCTTCCTTACGTCACTCTCGCAACAGAGACTAATCTAATAACACCTCACGATTTAAAATCCATTGAGCCTTTCAGGCTGCAGGGTATACATAAATACATACGCTCGAAAAACATAAGTAACTCTCCTTCAACAGTCGGGTGAAAATTACATTAGATTAATCTTGTGAATCTTAGTACTTGTAAATAACTGCCTCAAACTTTTTCTTACTACAGAATAAGGTGCTCATTATCTTCTATTAAACTGTTTTTCAAATTCAACCAAATTATTCTTCTCGGGCGGGACCTTTTTCGCTCATTTTTTTATATTTTATTTTATTTCATTTTTTTTTGTTTGCTTGTTTATTGTTTTAATCTTAGATTTTAATAGTAATAATTGTTTGTGTTTTTTTAGTGTGTGAAATAAACCTTTTTCATTTCATTTCATTTCATTTCATTTCATTTCATTTCATTTCATTTCATTTCATTTCATTTCATTTCATTTCATTTCATTTCATTTCATTTCATTTCTTCTGCTTCACATAAGCTTTTAAAACCAGAAACTTGTTACTAATTATAGTTAATTTACAAAATCATTTGATACATTTAATTCCAAGGCAGGCTTCGGCGCTTGTCTCTCTTTCCTTCGTCTACATCTTTTACATACTTAGTAGATATTTTTAAAATATTTGATATTCAATGGAATATTTTTTCTAGAGATAATTTTGGAGCTCTATGTTCAGCGACGAATTATTATTAGTTCATTTTATTTCATGTTTTAAACATAGATGCCGTGTTGAATATTTATTCACTCTAAATCATATTAATCATCATCATCATCATCAGATTTTACAACACCAACAATAACAACAAACACAAAATTGAATGGATTACAAGCAGGAAAAAACTTACTTCGTTTTTAAATACGCCTGCAAGCCAAGCTGAAATGCTTCGTCTCCCACCAAGTGGTGTATCATCCTTATAATCGAACCTGCCTTCTGATAGGTAATTTTTCCAAAATGGGCGCTGATCTCAGCTGGAGAGTAAACATTGTTGTTGGTGATGGCTGGTGACGACGGCGACTCGTCAGCACTATAGCCATCATAAACTGAACCGGTGACTAGCATATCAGCAGACCCGACTTCTGGTTCGATCTGAAGAATAAAATAGTTTTAACAAAACAAATCTATTTCAAAGAACTTCTTTAGTCGAGGTAGTTTTTTGTTCAAATTAAAATAGGTCCAAATGGAAAATATAATTTACGAAATTAATTAATAAATTATCGAGTTCTGAGGTACACAATTAAAAATACAATCGAGTTGAGAACATCTTTCTTGAAGATTTAGTAAAACTTAATTGATGTAAAAAATTACTGATTTTCCAAATTGATTCATAATTGATCGAGTTCTGAGGTACAAAATAAAAGCAGTCGGGTAAAAATACAATCGAATTGAGAAAATCCTTCTTGAAGACGGACATAGTAAAACTTAATGTAAATTCCCGATTTGAAGAATTATCTAACTGTTTTAAAGCAACTCGTTAGGCGACAGTATCACTGTGTGTGCAGTAGTGTGCACATAGAATATTTAAGTCGCCGTGTATTTTTTTTATATAAATTATCGCATTGGGTATTTAACCTGTAATGATAATTGTGTGTATGGAAATAAATAATTATCTGCTCAGGGACAAAATTAAGGCCTGACACTATTCAACACGTTAAAACGTGCCCCTGATTTATCTGTCTTTATCTTTGACTTGATGGCCTAGTGGTTAGAGAACCTGACTACGAAGCTTGAGGTCCCGGGTTCGATTCCCGTGTCGGGGCAGATATTTGTATGAATAATACGAATGTTTGTTCTCGGGTCTTGGGTGTTTGATATGTATTTAAGTATGTATCTTTCTATATAAGTATGTTTATCCGTTGCCTGGTACCCATAACACAAGCTTTGCTTAGCTTACTTTGGGACTAGGTCAATTGGTGTGAATTGTCCCGTGATATTTATTATTTATTATTTATTATCCTCTCCCTGACAGTTTTCATCTATTTACTATTAATATTTTTATGTGACAAATATTTAAATTTGTAAACTTCAGAAATACTTACAATGGCAGTGATGTAATCTTGGAAATAATCAGCAAAACCTTCGTTGAGCCATGTGTCGCTCCACCAATGGCAGGTCACGAGGTCACCGAACCACATGTGGGTTGTCTCGTGTGCCATTATCTGGGCCACACGGTATTTGAAGTACGGGGTGGAATCCTCCGGGACGTAGAGGAGGAGAGATTCTCTATAAATAATAGGTAAATGAATTTATGAGTCAAAAGTATATGGAAAAGTTGAGGATCAAAATTTAGAAGTTGTTTCTTTGTGGTGGAACCATTTTGACTGTCATTGATATAATGCTAAAAAAACAGCTAAAATAAAAACAAAATATTTGGTACAAGTTTTGGTTTATCATCATCATCATGATACGTTTGGTAGGGAGAAAAGGAGAGCTTGGGTTGTAGTTATACAACAAGGGCCCAGTACGGATTTGGAAATCCACACACACCTACCATTAAACTGTATCGCAAGTGTCTCATGATTTTCTTCACCGAGAAGCACGCGGTAAATTCCAAAAAAATAATTTTAGTTGTATAAACCACGAGAAAAACCGTAAAACCGCGAGCCCGGGTTTGAATCCACCATCCTCTGCTTGAGAAGCCCTAGGTCAAACCACTTGGCTACCAGCGAATTTATTAGTCAAACCTATTTTTTAAAGACTATATTAATAGACACTATTAATCTAAATCTCGGTATCATTATTAAATTCAGGGTAAAACAAGCACATATGTCTTTTAACCCTTTATATGGCCACATTTATTGGAGCATACTACCACAGAATCAAAAGCAGCTATCGAATGCATACCTGATAAAGTATATTTTTAAAGCTAGTCGTATTATAAGTCAAAACAGATCTACAATGGTATTTTCTCAAACATGCTATGAAATATTGACGTTATGTTCCTTAAAATACGCCACGAACTGTCACGTTGCAGATGCGGCTAGACGAGAGGTCAATAATGGAATTTCATACAACATTGCTGGCCAAGGCCAGCAAAGTGATCGTCTATTGTTTTATGTGACACAGCACCATGACGTTTAATAGGTCGACGTGGTCGACGTGGATGGATGGATGGACGGACGGATGGACGGACGGACGGACGGACGGATGGACGGAGGGATGGATGGATGTTGATGGATGTTGATGGATGTTGATGGATGTTGATGGATGTTGGTTGATGGATGTTGATGGATGTTGATGGATGTTGGTTGATGGATGTTGGTTAATGGATGTTGATGGATGTTGATGGATGTTGATGGATGTTGTTGGATGTTGCTGGATGTTGATGGATGTTGATGGTTGTTGATGGATGTTGATGGATGGATGGATGGATGGATGGATGTTGATGGATGTTCTTGTTCATGGATGTTGACGGATGTTGATGGATGTTGTGTTGATGATGTTGTTGGTGATGGTGATGGTGATGATGATGGCGGTGATGATGGTGGTGATGATGATGATGCATGTTTGAGAAAAACTCTATACAAGCCTTGGCCACGAACAGGGATTGCCGGCCTCGTATCTCTAGATGGCCTCGTTAACACTCGGCCATCTATAACTACTCGGCCGGCAATCCCCTATTTCGCGGCCGCTGCAGTAATGTACTATTAATTATTAACATCCAAAGTATTTTATTTAGGGTTTTTTTATTTCTTACCTGTATTTCACTAGTCCCCAGTTTTCCATGGCACCAGCTCTGAAATCTGGCAACGCTACGTGATCCAATTTCAAGTTAGCGTTGGTCGAATAGTAATCAATGCCGAAGTAGTCGCTCAAGGCATTAACGACCCTCACACCAAAGTCGAAGGCATAGTCGGTCTGGTTCTTGGCATCTGGTCTCGTATAGACGCCAAAATCACCCGAGGCCGTTAAATGGGCTGCTTCGAACTCGGATACCAGAAACGCGACCAAATAAGTTGACATTTTAGGTGACGGATGGAATATTTCTCGGATGTATCCATTTGCTCTAGAAAAAGATCGAAGATAAAAATTATGTTTTATTTTCATGGAACGCTTTATTAGGTCACATGGTGGTCAGCACCACCAGTCATGGTATTCGCAACAGTATTGCAAAAACTGTACCTATAATCCTCAGTCAGTTTCTGCAATCTCAAGCTGAAATACCTATCTGAGATACGCTGCCAGCCTAGAAGGCAAAAGTAGAATAAAAATACTTTCTTCATTTTAGCCGAAAGACGTCCACAGCTGAACAAAGGCCTCCCTCAAGGCTCGCCAAACAGATCGGTCCCGTGCCATCCGCATCCAACGCGATCCCGCAACCTTAACCAGCTCATCGCTCCATCAAGTTGGACATCATGGGAGACAACTTTTATTTCTTACGTATGACGCATTTATGCACGTATTTATGTATAACTCTTATAATAATTGGTGGTAATAGCCTCTATCGTTGACGGAAACGAAGGTTTCTATACTTGATCATTTATAGAATAAATATTTTTTCATTGTATTAATATACCGTTCAACTAAACAAATTCTTGGTGGTCAACTCCGGTGGTAGGTTTTGGCACTACCCTATAGGTTGAGCCAGGTCGTCAAGCGACTCGTCGTGTTCCGGCCTGTTGCCTATACCTAGTAGTAGCTGTTCTGGATGAAGAGTCTGAGCAGTTTTGCAGCGCGCACGTACCGATTACAGTGCCCCGTATTTGTTACGCTGTTGCGGTACGGTTTGCACTGCTTAGGGGCGTGCGCAACACCTTGCTCAACTGCCTTCTTTCTGCTTATTCTAGGGTGAATGAGCATTTACTAGGCATACGTGCTTCATCGTAGGCCTCATCTTCGCTTTCCACCAGGCGTGATTGTGGTCAAACGCAAACCGATATTATTTAAAAAAAGGCCTAATTGTAGTGTTCAGGGAACGCAGTAGCAGGCAGGGAAAACCACTCCTTAGCTGTGCGGTTGATGAAGGAAGAGCAAAAACGCTTTGTGCGGATTTTGGAAATACTGACAACGTAAGGGTGGAGACCCCGCCTACTTCTGGGCGACCTGTGGCAGAAAGGAGCAAAAAAAAATTATTTTTCAATCAATTAAATACTATTAAACTTACAGAGGCACAGTTTCATAAAGCTTCGTGTTTGCCAACGAAGGCTTGAAGGTTTCGGGTCGGTCGATGACTAGTGTGAACACAGCCTTATATGCGGGCTCGTCAAAGCAAGGGAACACCTTCCTCGCGTGAGTAGGCTCCATTTGAGTTGCTCCTAGCCATCTGAAATGAAGGGAGGCGGTGAAAGATCCTAATATATCCCACTAATATTATAAATGTAAAGTTTGTATAGATGTGTGGATATTTGTTACTCTTTCACGCTAAAACAGTTTGCAGATTTAAAAAAAAATTAGAACACAAACAGTTTATAACCTGGAGTAACATATAGGATACTTTTATCTCGGAAAATTGCATGGCTCCCGCGGTATAAACGAATTCTTCACAGAGGGAGTCGCGAACAACAGCTAACCTAATCTAATCTACACTTTGCACTTTTCCTTACGATATTTTTCCACATCGTTCAACCCATGTTAAATTTGAAGTGTAATTTCGCACATGATTTTCAGAAAATTATGAGGCGCAAATCTGGATTCGAAGCCACAACCCTCCGTTTGAGAGGCCATAGGTCAAATTAGGTTACCGCGACTTTTAACAAGACACACATGCACACACAATGCCATAAGAATACTTGTTGTTACGAGTATCAAGATATCTTATCACTACGTTATATTAGTGTTGATACATCCAAGTTTTATTAGATAAATCTGTGAGAGTTTGCATAATACTGTCTGATTAAATAGATCATTAATTTTAACAAACAATTTTTAATACCGTTTTATTTTGTCATGTCTTATAATAATACCCTGTTATTTGCTAAGTATTTCAGAGTAAACCACTATACCTTGACAAGCTCGTGCGCAGCGCTCGGCGGAACCCTGTCGCAGGGAGCCTCTGCTGTCCTTAACAAGATTGCTTTTAATAAGTGCGGCAAAAATACTGACTGCGACAGGGTTCCGCGGAGGGTCGCGCACGCGCTTGTCGGACTATATATACAATTCACTTTAGCTGTCGCTCCAGACTCCGTTTGCGAAGAATTCGTTTGTCGTTATTCCGCGGGAACTATGCGATTTTCGGGGATAGAAGCAATGTCCTCCTCGAAGTCTCAAAATGTCTTCATAGCAAATTTCATTTAACTCAATTTAGCGGTAACAGACAGACAGCTACTTTCGCATTTATAATATTAGTCAAAGTCAAAGCCAAAATATCTTTATTTAATTTAGGCTAAGCACTAATTAAGTAAGTTAATATCGAAGAATCTACCAATGGTTCAGAAAAACTCTGTTGAAAAGAATCTGGCAGGAAACTCATGACAATGCTATTAAGTTGCATAAATCTAAAGTATTTGACACAACTAATTGTTTTTAATACATTAGGTACGCTATTCGAGACTAGGGATCGCCAATGCGAATCAAAATTACTTCCAAACATCCCTGTCCATGATATGGTCACTAATTTAGTACGCATTAGATATTGATGCTTTCTTGACGATGGATTTGAATTTTGTATCCGTTTGTTCAGAACAGATTGATCGTCCATTGCAAAATAATGGAGCTCCAACCAAAAACAAAGCTTAGATTTTTTAATGGTTGCAATTGCAATTAATATAATCATAACCAAAACTAACTAGCCATTGGAGAAAGTAAAACAGCGTAGCGACGTTTTGAAAAGAATTTTTCAGTGCTGCAATTTCATGCAGCTTTCTTATACCTACATCTAAATCTAAGCAAGATTGATAGCGTTAGAATGTTTCGTGAACTAGAGATACTTATCTCAAAAGATTGTGAAAGGCAATATGTTATCAGGTCATGGAGTGCTCGAGTATCCTCAAGTTTGAAGATCATCAACACAACTCACAAGTTATAGTATCTATCGAGTTAATCGAATGCAAAATTTTCAAATATTACATAAAAGTTTCGTGTCACGGTGTTTGTTATGGAACTGCTCCGAAACGGCTTGACCGATTTTTATAAAATTTTTGCTCCTCCGACACGGTTTGACCGATTTTTATCAATTTTTTCTTCACATTTTGCAGGTCTGAGAATACTCCTTTTATACCCCTATTCTTATATTGTATCGTTTGTACCAAAAATAAACATTAAAACATTATGCTTCGCGGACGGAGTCGCAGGCAACAGCAGAGCTATAGGTAATCTTATAAATACGAAAAGTTGAAAGTTGAAAGTAGTGGTAATTTTCTGCAATTTAAACAGTCGTGATTAAGCCCCGACTGATATTAATTACGAGAAAGATCGCAAAATTTGACATTGTAATTAGTCGTAAACAATTTACCTTTCTTTCATAATTTCTTAATATTTTATTTGCCAGATATCTGCAGAAAGAGCATTACAGATATGTTACTTAAAATATCAAGAAGTTATTCAGAGGGTGGTGCTGGTGACGCTGTTTTGAATTTAATGCCAACATTTTTAATTAAAAATAAAAGATATCGTAAAGTCATGGTATTTAGAACCGATAAAACCCTTTATAAGGCATTTACTGGAGCATACTACCACAGAATCAAAAGCAGCTATCGAATGCATACCTATATACGAAAGTATATTTTTGAAGCTAATCGTATTTTCAATAATTACAATGGAGATTGTAACTTATTGCTAAAACAACAAGATTGAATTTCCAAGTCAAGGCATGTGGTCGCTAAATCGCCTCTACCTTAGTAAGGGTTAACACATAAAGAAGGATCTAATAAAAAATACAAAAATATGGGCGGTCAGCTCAACTCAATTATGTGGCAATTGCAATACTAAAAAAATAGTAAAATCTAGAGCAAGTTAACCCCTCGGTCCCAAAGAACGATCAGCGCCTTTCGCAAGACCGGCACTTTGTTGATTTGAGACCATTTCGTGACATGTGCATTTATTAGTTTTTTTTTTTATTCTCTTTTCCCATATTACCATGAAAAAATATTTTCTTTCTTTCTTTCGATGATCAAAGTTACCTTTCACGGTCAAAGTAACCCAACTTTACCTTGAGTACTTACTTCTTAACTCCATTTTCGATATAATAATTTCTGTAAAATCCACTCAGATCTGTTCTTATTGGCCCGGTGTATACAATCTTCAAAGTATATTCTACTCCAACTTGCAGTTCATTTTGCAAATTGATGTAAGCAAACGTGTATGTTGTATCAAACTCTAGTGTCGTAACAGCAGTAGAAACTTGTCCGTTAGTCACAGTCACATTGGCAGCAGTAAACGCCAGATCTTCAGAATGTAGTTTGATTTGATTAGTATTGGTTCCAGGAGATATTATTATACTGACTTCACCATCAAAAGTGAAAGCTTTATCATCATTTGTGTCGAAGTGTGGAGTTATAGCTATGATATATGAAGATGGCTTCACAAGGGAATTTAGTCGGTAGTTCGTGTCACTGTAGGCCTCATTTGCTAGGAGTCCTAACACCAAAAGTGTTATAAGGTGGCGGAACATTTCTGAAAACAGGGGATTTTACGTCAACTATTTTTCGTAGTATATATTTTTTTTAATTGTGAGATATTTTTATATGTTTCATTTAATTTCACTTACTCCGGTGTTTTACACACAAGGTGTCTAAAATTTGTCCTGGGATATTTCAGCAGATGATTGTTTTAGTTGGATTGAACACTCCTTTAGAGGTTTAGGTTTTTCATCGGAATTTATGGTTCAAAATATGGTAACGTCACTGACGCGGTACATTTCGAACATCAATGTATAAAAAACATGTCAACCAAACATTTTCACGGTACTTAGTTAACCATCTGCAGAAATATTCCGGATTAACTATGAGATACCTTATATAATCATCATCATCATTTCAGCTGAATGACGTCAACTGCTGGACATAGGCCTCCCCCAAGGCTCGCCAAACAGATCGGTCCCGTGCCATCCGCATCCAACGCGATCCCGCAACCTTAAACAGGTCGTCGCTCCGTCTTGTTGGAGGCCTACCTACACTGCGTCTTCCGGTCCGTGGACGCCACTCGAGAACCTTTACACCTTGGGTTGTAATAATATCGTGCAAGTTTCATTTGATTCACTTTGACTAAAAGTAGGTACGATAAGAAAAATCCACTTTCGGTAATTGAATTGACTTGAAATTTAGCTTGGATTATGCTGTTCAAATGATCATCATTCCAGCCTATATATGTCCCTCTGCAGGGCACAGGCCTCCTCTAGGAATGGAATTGAGAGGGGCTCAAATGATAATCCATGTAAAGTCAAAAAATGAACAAGTCAGCAAATAAATCTTGTCCTAAAAATGTTTATTCTTTTAATAAAAACTTAGTCACGAGAATATTGCAAATATTTTTTCTACAGTGTAGTTCAACAAATTACTGAAATAAAATGTACTTCTAAATATTAGACAACTCATAAACATACCTGAAGCTTGTTCTTCACCGAAACGGAAACTGTAATACTTGTGTCTGTTCTAAGCATTTCAACAATTGATAAGGCATCTCAAGTGCGCTTATCACTATCTTCTAAGATAATTCAGACTAAAGTATTAACTGAAGTCATCATTGCCTTTGTCTATCGAGATAGGTATGTTTATACTCTTTAGTTTTTTAGTATCTTTCAATTGTTTTAAATGTTTCACCAAAATTTTAATATGCCAATGACATTATATTATTATTAATATATATATAGATTGTGTTTTTTTTTATTTCTGACTTATTTAACGGCACTTTCAACAAGTCAAATGAAGTTAATTTATTTAAAATACTTATTTCTTAACTTCGGTCCCCAGGCATAAGATCTGCCTGGAGAGAGATCTCTCTATTGCAACTACCCCCAAAAATACAGAACACAAATTAAGCTACTTACTCCAAGGGTTTATGTGAAGTTCCCAATCAGCACTGGCCAAGCCCTTTAATTCTGAGAGGAGGCCTGTGCCCTGCAGTGAGACGTATATAGGCTGGAATGATGATGACTTATTTTAAAAATGAAAATCAAGAATATTTTTTTTTTACTCTAGACCGTGAAAAGTGTGACGAAAGGATTCGATATTATTTGTCACTAGCTAGTGCCCGCGACTTCGTCCGCGTTAATCGTTGATGCTCCGCTCCTATTGGTCGTAGCGTGATGTTATATAGCCTTCCTCGATAAATAGACTATTCAACACAAAGAATTTTTCAATTCGAACCAGTAGTTCCTGAGATTATTAGCACGTTCAACCAAACTAACAAACAAACTTTTCAGCTTTACGTGTGTTTTTTTTTATTAAACAAAAAGTCAATTACCAGGTGGTTTCCATTGATGTAGATGCTAAACCATTCGTAGAAGTTTTCGGAAATAAAAAACACGGTTTATGTTAAAACCGCAAATAAAAACAATAATAAAACACTGAAATGTTGACTGGTCCCTTAAAGGGATAAGTTCGTCTTTATAGGTACATACAGGGTGTTCCAGAAGTCGATATCAAGCCGAAATCAGATGGCAACTTATATTATTGGTCATCAGAAAAATATTTCAAAAAATCTAACTTATGATAAGATGCGCATGGTTTCGACTTGACGTCGACTTCTGGGACACCCTGTATATCTCAACGTCTGTCAGTAGTGTTTTGATTTGGTGGCGGTAATTGCTTTCCATCAGGTCACCCACCTTCTCGTTTTACCCCTATCACATAATAAAAGCTTTACGGTGAAGGAAGACATCGTGAGGAAACCTGTATACACATGAGAAGAAATTCAATGGTGTATGGAAGTTTCCAATCCGCACTGGGCCTGCGTGAGAACTACGTTCCCTTCTGCGAGGAGGCCTGTGCCCTGCAGTGGGACGTACCTACGTAGGTTGGGATGATAATGATGATGACATAATAAAATGCACCATCTTCATCATCATCAGCCTATGTTCGTCCACTGCTGGACATAGGCCTTTCCCATGGCACGCCACTGAGCACGGTCCTCGGCCACTCTCATCCAGCTCTTGCCAGCCGCCTTGCGCAGATCATCGCTCCACCGAGTCTGAGGACGTCCCACGCTACGTTTCCCAATCCGTGGTCTCCACTCAAGAACTCGTCTACCCCAACGGTTATCGGTTCTTCGGGTTATATGGCCTGCCCATTGCCACTTCAGCGTGCTAATGCGAAGTATGTGTAATAAAATGCACATAGTTTCCTTTTTTAGTCGTCCTGTTTATTCAAGTTTGCACAAAAGTAATAAAAACTTAACAGAAAGACTAACAACTTAAGCTTAAAGAAAGAAAGAAATAAAGAAAATACATTTATTTACAACAACACAAGACACATAAATATTTTTACAAAAAGGACAATACAAAGGCTAAAAATGGAGTGTGTCATTGCGGTTGCAAATTGGACACTGGCTCAGCATAATGCTGAGGCGTTTATAACACCCCAGCGCTGATTTTCAGCCAGTACTGTCGGTAATACCCGGAACGCCACACAGGTAGATAAAATGTACACTTATAAATATAAGCGATAAACTACATAAACTACATGCGTAAATGGTTAACGTAACAATATAATCATATCTTTCTTCTAACCCTTGGTGATTATGCTTGTGGCTCGCTGCGTCCCTTTCTGATTGATCTAGTAGGAAAAGTCTTTCCCTAAGCTAGTAACGCAAAAAAATATTGTTATCTGGCCTCTAGCCGTTTGTGTGTTGCTTTTTCTGAAGCTTTTTCTTCGCGTTCTGGAGTTCGTGGATCCTGGAAAATAATAATTTGATGTTTTTACCCCTTTTTAAAAAAATAATGGTGTAAAAGTGTGGTTGTTCTGTTGGTTGTTCTTTTAAATAGGGTGCTTGGCAGGTCATGGGCCAAATGACTAGGGTAGGTAGGGACAGATACTTTCCAATAGTTCGCCATTTTGTTAACTTATCATTTTTTTGCCCTCATCGTCACCGTGCCCCGAAGCTAATAATGTGTCATTATTTTGTTATTTTTGTGGATTTCATTTTAGTGATTGGGTTTTTTTAATTTGTCTCATCTTGACATTACACTTACTAACACAGCTCATTGTATTTTTAAAATATCGCTATGAATTCAATGTCAATTTCTGTACTATGCAAAAAAAATAGTGTTGATTAAACCAAAAATGTTTTGCAAAATGTCCCAACCTATCCTAGCCATTTGGGACACGACCTGACGAACATCCTGTATAAAAAACAAAAAAATCGAAAAGTCAGATGTCCTATGATCCGAACCATAGTCTGAACCTATGACCCTCTGCTTTAAAAGCCACGACTTTAAGGGACGTGTGTAGGTGGGAAATGGTGCTTACTTTTTTCGTCTATTCTTGTCTTCTGGGCACTTCAGCGCAATACGGATTATTAAAGCTTCACTGGCTAGGTTAGTGTTGAACAATAACCGTTGGTGTAAGAAGACATCGTCTTTAGCTGTTCCGTGACGAAGTGCAAAGCAGTACACCACTTTCCTTAAGCTTGGAGATATTCTGTAAGTTTAAAATTTCAATCATTACGCACACTGACTTTGCCCTGCTTATAGGTACTATACGAAGTAGTAATTTTTAACCCTCGACACAAAAAGTGGGGTGTTATAAGTTTGACCGCTATGTGTGTGTGTCTGTGCGTCTGTCTGTGGCATCATAGCTCTTAAGCAGGTGGTTCACCTTTGTGAGTGAGTGAGTCTCACGGTAGTTTCATGATTATAGTAATTAACTGATAGGAGTAGATAATCATTAATTTCTCAACATTCTCTGGGAGTAGCCTGTTTCATTTATCACCTGGCCTAAAGTTATGTATTAAATATGTTTTTTTATTTAGTGGTAGTGTGTGCGATATGATGTTTACCTTCACCGTAAATCTCAAGGTAATAATTATTTTACTACATTTTATTTTTTAGAATGGCCAGCGTCCTGCTACACTAAATTCCGAAAACTCACGGAGCCCGAAATTGAACCCACGACCTTCTGCGTCAGAGGCCACAGGTCAAACCACTAGGCTACCACCTAAGCTATCACACCCTACGTCATCATAAAAATACTTACTCGGTACCATTCTCCCTGAAATTCTTGAACTGCGCAAGAGCATTGTCAATGCACCCTTGATGACCTAACTTGCAAGCGAATTCCAGAACTTGCATGCGGTTTCTGAGAGTCATGAAGTCGTCTGTGCTTCTGAGCACATAGCCTAACTTGGCGATTATTCCTTCCATAAGCTTTAATGCATACGCCTGTAAAAAAAAGTAAAAAACATGTAAGTTATTTGTTGCTACTATGTATTTTGCAGGCGATATAAATCCTACTAATGAAATAAATGAAACTTTTTGAGTATGCGTGCGTGTTTATGCGTTTATATTTGTTACTCCTTCACACGAAAAAGGGACAATTTTGGATGAAGTGATGGGATAAAATTCCGAAATTTGAACCGCTAGGTTCAGAGATCTGAAGTTTAATTCGTGTGATTTGTGCAAGCACTATATTATTATAGTAGCATACGTATAGACAAAGAGATAAAAAGTATCAATCGGCAGCAAAATATTTTATTACTCGGACAGCGTACTTTGAATCCCTCGCTGCGCTCACGATTCTGCTTAAGAACTAGGTACTCTACAACGAAATCCTTTGCTTTGCTTTAGATTCAATATAGCGCCCTCGCCGTAAAAATAACATTTCGCTTCTTTCTGATACAATCTACTATTTCGCAATACTTAACAAAAGAACGAACCTCAACTTTTTTCTGATTTTTCTGAGTTTAATTCGTGTGATTTGTGTAAGCACTATATTATAGTAGCATACGTATAGACAAAGAGATAAAAAGTATCAATCGGCAGCAAAATATTTTTTTACTCGGACAGCGTACTTTGAATCCCTCGCTGCGCTCACGATTCTGCTTAAGAACTAGGTAGTCTATAACGAAATCCTTTGCTTTGCTTTAGATTCAATATAGCGCCCTCGCCGTAAAAATAACATTTCGCTTCTTTCTGATACAATCTACTATTTCGCAATACTTAACAAAAGAACGAACCTCAACTTTTTTCTGACCAGGTGTACCCAATTTTGATTTCCACAAATTGTCCAGACCCCTTATAGCGGCGTGCCACACCGAAAAGTTTGTTTCTTCATTCATAAACTCCATAATCTCGTACAGTAGTTCAAATTCCACAACACTTGCGTTTGCAAAAGCAAATAAATCATTCACAATCTGAAAAATAACTTTCGGTTTAAAAATTACGTTCCTTTCTGTTATACAGAATGTAACATTTAGAGCTCGTTCCCACTATGTCGTGTGTCGGTCCGTTTTTTTAATCGGGCGTTCATGGAACTAAATTCACTTCCACTGCCACTCATTCACTGCCACTGGGCAGTACATTTTATACGAAGCTATTCACACTCGTCAGACAACGATTTTGTGTCGGATCCGACAGAAAAAATATCGTGTGTTTTGTGTTTTTTTTATTGCGAGAGTGAGCGGGTCGGCAAACACCATTGTAAAAGTAGTAAGCGCGACATGCTACTTTGGCAGTGAAATTTCAATATTACACGTATAGTTAGAGTTAGGTATATATTATCTTTAAAAAAAAATATTGCATGTTATTATTATGATTTTAATTATTTTGATAATGAAAATATTGCATGTTAATTTAACATGCTGCATGTTGATTTTAATTTAACTTTTTTTATTATTTAACTGAGAATATTATTTTAATTTAATGTAATGCTTTTAAATGAAATGAAATGATAATGTGTTATTGAATGATTGTAATATGAATTTTAATTTTTAATTTAATTTTTATTTTAATTTTTAAATTGTATGGGTTCTAAAAAAATGCCTAAATAAATACATGTATTATTATTATTATTATTATTTGTCAGCCCTCGTCCGGAAATCGTGTACAGAAGCCTCGAAATGACTGTGCGGTCGTGGCCGACAGCCGACTAGTGTGAACTGAGGCGCCGACACCCGATTAAAATTGGAATCCGACCCACGACATAGTGGGAACGAGCTCTTAGATCGGTCAGTATGGGAAAGTCTGAAACTATAAGACATAGGAAGAATGGGAAGATCTGTTTTTAGGAACCATGTTATTGATTTTAGTAAAAAGAGAAACTGCACATAGGTACATTTAAAAAACTTTTACTCAGCTCCGGAATCGAATCCGGACGTTTTGAAGAATAAAACTAACACTATTTCTAACTACGAAACTAGATGTATAAAATTAATAAAATGCATTGTTTCATATTATTTCATTTATTTTAGTAGGTGTCCGAAATGACTACCATTTTTTTTTTTCAATTTAACATTCTTATAGTTTCATACTTTTCCATACTGACCGATCTAAATGTTACACCCTGTATAACTGTACTATTTGTAAGACTGTACCTGCAATGTTATCCAATCTATAAATTTATTTGTATAGCAAATTTCAAGTTAGCTCTGCTAGATGTAGGTAATAAGTAGTAATCATCATCATCTCAGCCGAAAGACGTCCACTGCTGAACATAGGCCTCCTTCAAGGCTCGCCAAACAGATCGGTCCCGTGTGATCCGCATCCAACGCGATCCCGCAACCTTAGGTAACCAGGCAATGAAGAGGGCTATGCTCGGAGTTTCTCTGCGGGATCGCATTAGAAATGATGAAATCCGCGCAAGAACTAAAGTCACCTACATAGCTCGAAGAATAAGTAGTAATAACTTGCAATATTTGATTACACGTAGAAAATGGATAGCGAGACCAGTGAAACATAATAAAAACACTAAACTTAATTGGTTGACTATACACTAACTTTGCTAAATGGATTAAGTAGATGGAAAAGAATATTATAAATGAATTTGATTTCTTTGTCTTTTTATGTTTTACTAGCCTTCCGTCCAGCTTCGCCCGCGATAAATTAATTTTCCCGTAGGAGGTATTTTCCCGCGGTAAAAAATAACCCATGTCATTCGGTGATAATGTAGCTTTCTAACGGCAAAAGAAATTTTGAAATTGGTCCAGTAGTTTTTAAGTTTATTCGTTACATACAAAAATACAAATCTTTCCTCTTTATAATATTAGTGAAGTGATAGATAATATCTAACAGGTCCTAGATACAACTATAAAAATACCTGAGCTCTATTGAGATGATGTATGACTTCCCTTTGATCTCCTTTTAGCGCATCAGTAATTTTTTTCCAAGCACGCTCGTTATAGTTGACTCTGTAAAAACCTGCAAAAAATAGTGCATGCAGTTCCCCCCCCCCCGCGAAAGAAGTGAAACTTCATAATAAAAAAATAGTGCGTGGAGTCCCTCCGTGCGGAAGAAGTGAAACTTCTTCACTTTTAATAAAAAATAAAAAAAACCAGGCGGTCACCCATCCAAGTTCTGACCGCGCCCGACGTTGCTTAACTTCGGTGATCGGACGAGATCCGGTGTTTTTGTCAAATATCTTGAAAACGGTGCATCCTACGGCAAAATCAATGAAATTTGAATCCCCCTTTGGAACCCCCGCACCCCCTCCCCCGCAGCCCAGTTTCAGCTTGCAGTCTCATAAAAATCGGCCAAGCTGTTTCGGAGTAGTTCGGTAACAAACACCGTGTCACGAGATTTTTATATATTAGATTAGAAGAAGAAGAAGATATTTCTTGAGTTACTAAAAAAATGTTTTTGCCATGTTTTCGATCTCACCAGTTTCTTGAATGTTGAAGATCACCCACGGTTGATGCAGACCCAATCCTGTCAAATTCAACACACGAGATGTCTCGACCATGATGAAGGCAGGCTTGGTTTTGTTGAAGTCAGGCACCAGTTCCGATGTGTATGTGACTGGAATAGGGTATGTTTCATTCGACTTGTAGGAAGAATTTATATAAAATCGTTCCTGCAATAAAAATTCCAACCGTTATTTTTCGTCTGTCTATATTACAGAACTGACCAACAAATGGCCATAATCTCTTTTTGATAATAATAATAATAAATTGTTGCCACGATATAATTACGTACAGGAATATCAAAAAAAGGATTAGCTAAATGGAAATAAACCAGCTACGTTCCGGCAATGGGTACCAATCTCAGCGAGTGCTAGGACACATGGCAGCATGTACCCAGCGCTGATTTTCAGACTGGCCCCTTGAGCAGAAACTATTTGTAGCAATATAATAATTTAAAGCAGTATGTATACCTTCTAAAAATAAACCAAAATAACAAATAAATTCGGGAACTAATTGGAAGTCACAAAGGGCTCTGGCAGAAAATCAGCGCTGCAGGCGTCGAACGCCTCAGCATAATGCTGAGTCAGCGACCTTTTCACTTTTGCGGGGACACACATGCAGAGTTGTGTATGTACATATTTATTACTCCATTGTTTGTTTTCTTTGTTAATTTGTATGAAATTGTGTGTATTTTCTTGTATTTGTGTCTTGTAAAAGTGAATAAATATCTCTTTCTTTCTATATATTATAAGTATAAGTAAAAACAGGCATGGTCTGATCATATTGTATAAGTACACCGACATGTATGGTGTGTATGTGTGTATCCATCTGGTGTAAGTGAGATAAGCATGAAGGTATCGTCATCATATATCAGCCAAACGATGTCACTGCTGGATACAGGCCTCCCAAAGAGCTGCACAACTAACCCTGCGACCATTCCCGAGACCATTACCAGATCGTCGGTCCATTTTTTTGGGGGTCTTCCCATGTCACCGATGTCTTCCGATTCCCAATCTAGAACCTTGCTACCCCATCAGCCGTATACTCTACGAGCAACATTTTCATTGAATGTAAAGCGCGCATAGGTATTAAAGGTAAGTGTTTCTTGGGAAGATATTCCTAACTCGGGTGAAACCACGGGTGAAAGCTAGTTTAAATATAAATTAATATTATGAACAAAATTGTATGACTTTTGTTACTAACCTGAGTTAGTAAAACAGTCTCATTATCGTAGTCAACGTTTACTGTGAGTATGGGGTAACCAGGTTGGGTGATCCAGGGAGTCATGATACCGGCTATGTCAAATCCTGGATATTCGGCTAGGGCGCTTGTGTTGATGGCAGCTTGATGTAAAGAAGCATAGAGTTTCTCTGGGTAGCCCACATTAAATTGACTGAAAAAAAAAACTATTCAAATCAAAAATTTTAAAAACCCCCACGCAATTATGTCACACATAAGTTTGAAAAAAAAAGTAAATGCCCATTATGCGTCTAAGATCCCTGCCGCAGCTTACAAAAGAGCTGATAACTTTAAAATAGCTGAACCGATTTCAATGAAACAAGACTAAGAACAATTGCCAAGAAACCTGCTTTCAAATAAAAAAAAACCGCATCCAAATCGGTTCAACTCGTTTAAGAGCTATGACACCCCTCTTTTTGTGTTTGGGGTTGAAAATTAGAATAAGAGGTATTCTGTATTATACTAAACTTTTAGGTCATCAACGCTTATGCCACCCCTTTAGTATTGCGGTTTCCTTCCTTACAAGTAATTTAATTATTAATAAAAAAATGTCAACAAAATGTGTAACAATCAGTTGGAAATGGCCGGATAATATTAGCACGTTTGTTTTGATTGGCAATTATTCTTGGCTTGCTCTTGACTGGAAAAAATGACGAAAGCAAGACGAAGCCTTCGCCCATCACTGGAATCTTGTATCAAAGCTATTGATTATAAATTTTAACTTTCTTTTTTTAACATAAAAATTACAAGTCAAGGACCTTAGAACGAAGTGCCAACGCATTCTAAAATTTTTGCAGGCAACAAGTAATCTGTTGAAAAAAGACTTTTTAGGATCGAACAGGGGCATTACGTTGTCTATCACTAGAGGGTATTGCAATGAAGATTTAAAAAAAAAATATATTTCTCAAACTAAGCCAAATCGACCTTACTTTGCAGTATATTTTTGGCCTGAAATAACATGAGGGATCTATGTTTTAAATCTGTCGGGTTACTTAACAGCCACGGTGTATATAAAATTTAAGAAGATGACAAAAAGAATGAGCGACATAATTATCAGAGAACAACCCACATTACTTAAACTAGGAGCTTGAAATTGTACACTTTCTTTATTATTACATCTTTGGACAGTGCTTAGCATAAACAGGTCGGTGTATGGGAAAGTACCACGAGATAAAGAGTTCTAGGATGGTGAAAAATAATTGTTACTTTTCTCTCAAGTAAGCCTGCAAGCCGAGTTGAAACGCCTTGTCTCCTAGCAAGTGATGTATCATCCTTATGATCGATCCAGCCTTCTGGTAGCTAATTTTTCCAAAATTGGCCGTAATCTCGTCTGGTGAGTTGACGTTATTGGTGATGGCTGGAGATGATGGTGACTCGTCAGCGCTGTAACCTTCGTACACCGAAAAGGTAACCATAGAGTCGCCAACACCCAATCCGGGATCAATCTGAAAAGAAGTTTAAGACCCATCAAAGTATGTACGTATATAAACCTTTATTGTACAAAAATTACACTGTAGATCTCTCTTTTAAATTTAATCTTCAAATAATACTTACGATTTCCGTAATGTAATTTCCAAAGTACTCTGCAAAACCCTCGTTGAGCCATACGTCGCTCCACCAATGGCAGGTCACGAGGTTTCCAAACCACATGTGTGCAGTCTCGTGAGCCACAATTTCTGACACTACAAACTTTTCAGATGGCGCAGATTCTTCAGGATCATAGAGAAGATTATACTCTCTAAAACAACAAGGTAGGTAAATCTAGGTGACTTTGAAATTCGGATCAAGTCCGAAACATCCACTGCGCACAAAAACTTATTATAGCTTGTGGGCTATGCAATCGCCGGGCTTAAGTGGGATTGGACTGGTCACGTCTGCCCTTTGCAACCAGAAAGGTGGACACGTAACTCAGTAGTTGCCTTCAGTTAATTAAAATATAAAAGTTCGAAACCAAAAACACGCTATACCTAATAGTAAACAAAATGTTACACCTGGCTCATTTCTCCGTCATCAAGTATTAGATATCGTTCTTGCTCAAAGTACACCTTAAAGTTATTCTAACAAGCCCAAACACAACTAGGTTACGTTGTTCTGTCTAGGATTCCCAGCCTCTAGTTATGAATTTCATTAGCTCAATGGTATCATATTATTGTATCCTCACCAGAATTACGCATAATTGGCAAGCTTTTTGTCAATACCATAATAAGAAGTGGATTAAAATCAAGTTCAAAGTTTCCGTAAGGTAAACAGATACTTAGGTAGTTTTAAATGAAGCTAATGTAAAGGTTGTTAAAAGAAGTCTTACTTGTACTTAATCATCCCCCAATTTTCCATTGCCCCATGCGAATGATGCGGTAACGCCACATGGTCCAATTTCAACCGAGGATTAGTTGAGTAGTAATCAATACCGAAATATTCGCTCAGAGCGTTAACAGCTTGAACGCCAAAGTTCAACGCGTACTTGGTCTGGTTCTTAACGTTTGGTCTCGTATAGATTCCGAAGTTTCCAGAATCAGACCTCGTTGTCTCGAAGTCTGATATAAGAAAAGCCACCAAGTATGTAGACATTTTTGGAGTTGGATAAAAGATTTCCCGTGTGTAGCCATTTGATCTGAAAAGTGAGCAAACATTTTGATCTTTTTAATAACATTCAATGTGTCTACCGAAGCGACATCGACTTAAGCCGATTAAAATAGGTTTTATACCCAAGCAATAAGAGAAAAAAACACGTAGATCAGCTCGGCTCCGCGGGCCGATTGAGCACAGCCAATCGACGACATTTTCGCGCTTATGCATAGATATAAAGCTTTTTCCATCAACTTAAGCCGATTTTGCATCGATTGAAGTTAGCATAATTTCCATTTGCTTTTTTTTCCCAGATGCTTTTTTTCTCACTATGGTGTTTATGGCTTGGTAATATGGGTAATTTTTGATTGACTAATAAAAGTTAGTACATGGTTTAGTACTCAGTCCTTAGGTATTAAGTCCATGGTCATTCTTCAATCCCGAAGTTGGCGAAACGGTCGATAGCACTGATGGTACTATATTTTTTTCACACCACCTGCTCAACAATGCCTTATTAATATATCATGCAAACCTCTCTCAAAGTAAGTCATTATAGCCCTTGGCTTTCGCCGGGCAGTAATGTTGTATTGAATTTCATTATAACCCGCCGGGGCAGTAATGTTGTACTGAATTTCATTATAACCGGGCAGGGCAGGGCCGGGCAGTAATGTTGATTCTCACTTCTCGTAGTTCTTATTGGTATGCACTTAAAGTCTAATTTCAAAATCGCCCGGCGTGCAGGCCGGCGTGCAGCACGTGCACACGCTGGTGCTCAACGTGCTCAGCCCCGCGGGGGCCGCGCCGCGCCTCATTTATTTGCAGTTCCGCGGCCGAACGAAAACAAAGTCAAATACTTAAACAAAAGCCGCGAGTGTTTCAATACACTGCAATTTGAAGTATCAAAACTGCAAAAGAAGATAAAACATTAAGAAAATATCGAGTGACGAAAGGGATTTGACTCCTGATTCCATTAAATTAGTCGCCTTAGGACCACTTGCACAGTTCAGGGTAAAAAAATTAAATCGGTAGCCCTGGGTTAAGAATGACAGTTCCATACATTTTGACACTTGTTAACCCTGGGTTAGTAGTTAACTCGCTCGGAGTTAAGTAGCTAACCCAGGTCTGCGCAAACCGGCCTTAGAAATTGTTAATAATGTACTCCCAGAGAAGTCGAAGGAAAAATACTTAAAAGCTTACAAAGATTTCGACAAATGGAAAACTGCGAAAGGCGCAAAGTCAGTGTCAGAATCAGTGCTTCTGGGTCTATTTCGAGTATTTTTCTAGTAGCCTTGGTTTTTACTGTCTCGCAAAAGGCGAGAAAAGTAGAGTATACTCCTCGGGGATAAAACTGATTTTGCCTTGGGCGCGCTTAAATCCTTCACTGCTCTCAGGACTCCATCTTAATTCCCTCGATACGCTCAGGATTCAATATCGCGCCCGTGACATAATGCAGTGCTTTGGTGTACAATCTACTATTCCGACTACGGCAACCTTTTTAAGACTGCAACGCCAAAAGGAGGGGTAATGATTTTAGCTGTCTATGTATGTATGTTTGAATTTACGTCTGTTCCACCGTAGCGTCTAGGCTACTCATTCGATTTTAATAAATAATTGAAAATTGTATTGAAATCGAATCTGTCACGTTTGGTTTAATTAATGAAATTAGGGCCTGAGAAAAGTAAAACTACAACACACAAAAAGTGCGCGAGTATACGAGCTTGCGTGTCTATGTGTGTGCGTGTCCGTGAGTGCGTGCGCGCCTGTGTGCGCACCTATGTACGTGCGTGTATGTGTGCATGTGTATTCGTGCACGCCGTCACTGATTAGTAGGTAGTACTATTTAACGAGAATAAGTATACTTACAAAGGCACAGACTTGTAGAGCTTTGTATTCGTCACAGAAGGCTTAAAGCCCATGGGTCGGTCGACGACTAGTGTGAACACAGCTTTGTACGCGGGCTCGTCAAAGCAAGGGAACACTGTCCTCGCGTTTGTCGGTTCCAAATGAGTTACTCCTAACCTTCTATAACAACAAAATTCCAAAAAAAAAAATAAGTTACTAAATGGAAGAATCGAAAATTATATGGAACTTATGGAAGGCTTATGCGCTGAACAAACCTAATTCAGCTCAATTATTGCCAAAAACACACTGTTTTCTTTATTAATAATGTCTGTAGATTTATTTATCATTTAATATTGTATTAGTTAACTCCTACGACTATTTCTACTTTATCCCCTGCACAATACTGTTAGTGTAAGTTTTGCATGCTGAGTTTACCTTTAAGTAATAGTTACAATGTTCCATATAAGTTCGTTCTGTAAAAATAAATGCAATGTATTGTTGTAAACTATTGTTGGTGAACCTTAATAAAGAAAAAAAAACTCTTTTTTCTTCTATTAAGTAGGATCGAAAAAACTTGTGTTTCTGAGCAGAAATCACTATAATTTTCCAAATAAAGAAACAAGTCAAAACATTTAACAAAATAAAATTTGGCCCAAGTGCTTCTCAGACCCTAAATAAATAAATAAATAAATATTAGAGGACAATCTTACACAAATCGACCTAGTCCCAAACTAAGCAAAGCTTGTACTATGAGTACTTGACGACGATAAACATACTTATATAGATAAATAAATACTTAAATACATAGAAAACATCCATAACTCAGGAACAAATATTCGTGCTCATCACACAAATATAACAAACACAAAACAATATTGACTTTGACTTTAGTACTAAATTCAAAACATCATAGAGCTATATTTATTTGATCGGTACCTCATCATCATCATCATCACAGCCTATATATATCCCTGCAGCAGGGCACAGGCCTCCTCTCAGAATGAGAGGGCTTTGGCCCAGTGTGAATTGGGAACTTCACAAACACCATTGAATTTCTTCGAATGCGTATACACGTTTCCTCACGATGTTTTCCTTCACCGTAAAGCTCATGGTAAATTTCAAATTTAATTCGCACACAAATTTTAAAAAACTCAGACATGCGAACCCGGTATTGAACCCACGATCCTCTGCTTGAGAAGCCATAGGTAAAACTACTAGGCCTCCACGGCTTCATACACATTCATGTTAAATAAAAGCTTGTAAAAATAGTACTCACTTTACGTCTAACTTGTCATTTCTGTTGGTGTAGTACCCATCTATGTAAAATCCAGTTCGGTCCGTCCTTATTATACCCGTGTATAAGATGTCCAAGTTATACTCAACTCCAGCTTGCAGCTCATTTTGTAAATTGATGTAAACAAAATCATATTTTGTATTGAACTCTAGAGTTGTCACAGGAATCACAGCATTATCATTGGACACTGTTATGTTATTCGCACTGAACGTCAAATTTTTAGAATGCATTTTGATTTGATTGGTATTAACATTGGGAGAAATTATTATATTCACTTTTCCGTCAAAAGTTTGGCCACTCTTATCATGGATGGATTGAAAGTACGGAGTTATAATTATATAGTAACAAAAAGGTTTGACGAGAGAGTTTAGTCTGTAATTTGTGTCGTTGTCATTTGTTTCACCGAGGACGTTATTTACTAAAAGTCCTAGGACTAAAGTAGTTATCAAACGACAAACCATTGCTGAAAATAAAGAAACGTGTGAAATAAAGTCAGAATTAGTTCGAAAAACAGTTTCGTGCCAAAATGTTACATCTACTAATTCATTAAAAAACAGTAAAAACAGAGTAACCGGAACAACGACAATAAACTAAATTGAATTGGTTTTCTGACGATGTCATAAAGTAACAAAAGACAATATAAATAAGATGGTTATTAAAATAATATAAATTATGCGATGTTATGGTTAACTGACCAACTCCCTTGTTGCTTTTGCCAAACCCGATGAAAAACTAATACTCGTGGCCCATTTGCCAAATGGCTTATCAATGTTTTAATATAAAAATAGATAATTTAGACACATTAGGTATTAATTCTGGTTGTTATTGATTACTGCAATAGGTATCGGTGTATTCGTTTACACAAAGGCTCTTTATCTAAATATTAACAAAATGAGAAATGAAAAACTGGACAAGTGAAGGTATGTGAGAAAGACGGAAAAGACACATCTCGCAATGCAGTTCTTATACTGCAAAAAGTTTTGAGATGCAATGTTTAACCAAGTCCGTTAATTTAGTCAGTACCGGGGGGTGTCCGTAGAACTCTTTTCTCCACCGACTTGCTTATTTCAAAACTATGGATTAACTCATTTTATAGATCACAAAGAAAAAGTAAGCCAAATTAGCTTCAGATTACCAAGCGGAGTGGGTTTGATGAATGACGTAAGAATAATCGTCAAAGTCTTAATTATTTTAAATCCTAATTGAACACAGTGCTAGCCTTAATGCCATGCAGTTTCAGCTAAACACATACAAGTCCGAGTAAAGCGATGTGTGTGTAATAATAGACATATTTTTACAAAAATTATAATTTTATTTTTATAAAATAAACATTTACTTAATTACATTTACAATGAAAATAACTACATACTTTACAAAATATTAAAGGTAGCAGGTTACCATATTGCAAAATCTGATAACGTTTGAGTACACATCCAAAAAACATGAACTAAAAAGCTTTTTAACGACATAATAGAGAAAAAAAGGTTGGAATAGCCGTCATGCTCCATTGGTATCAGAACATTCAGAACCTGTGACTTCGGTCGTTGTCACAAAACTACATTTACGTCAGCAATCTTAAGTATTTCAAACGTAGCTACACTAGAAAACAGAAATCATAGTAAAGTAGCTGATGCCGTAAAACGAATGGGCAAGTCTTAATTGGTAGTGGAACACATAGCCCGCAAACATGACTTGTGAACCAAAACGGTCTTTAGTAGAGGCCTTGGGGATGAAAAAAGGCTAAAGGAAGACCACAAATGCGTTATAAGGATGACGTCAAGGAAGTGCAGGGACATAATTTATGCAAGTGACACAGATCAGAGGAAAATAGAAAAAAATCTAGAGGCCTACACTATGATAGTTAAAAAACGCGAAGAAGAAGACAAGAGAGAGCATTATGCCTGACGACGCGTGATTAGGTAGGAGCCCCAAACCTAAGTATCCAAAAAGTATCCAAGGAGAAGAAGTCTCTACTTAAAGTAAAGCTACACTTTTTACATCTTTTGAAACTCTCACTGTATCGATAGAAGTGTACGTCGATGCATTTGGGGACTAGATCTTTCACACCAGTTTTCTTCTATTTCGTTTTAAGCACAGTTACTGCAAAACCGTCTTAGTTCCTCAGCAAAGCCAGTAAAGTGGTCAGCAGAAGAACAGTGCTAGGTACAGCGATGGCGGCTGATCCTCGGACAGCCGAGATGATGTTGTCTGCGCGGTCAGTGCCCCACTGCATGCTGGCGCGGGCTGAGGTAACGGCGCTCATGCCAACGTTGTACTCCGGAATCGAAGCCTGGTTCACTAGCAGCCATTCTTCCATCTAAAATAAAAAATACAAGTTAATAATGTTGTCAGCTAACTTTACTATTTCTCTAAGCTGCAATGAAGTTCCAAGACTAGCATTTCCCGACCTTTTCAAGGGCAGGCCCCTTAGCGCGTTTAAATACGTGTTTTCATACAGTAGTATTGATTTTTTAGACGTTTTGAGACGTTTGCTTACGACAAAACCTAACAAGGCTAAGGTCTCTGAATGCCTATTTTATTTGTATTGATCGACCTTTCGAGATTAATGTCAATCATTCACGACGACAACTTCATGATAATTCTTGTATATTTAACTAATTCGGGGATCTCTAGAACGATTCCAATGATTTCGATGAAAGCTTTTCGGAGGCGAACTATCGGTCTAGATTGTTCTTATTTTTATAAAAACGTGTGTCAGTGAGTTTTACCACTAGCTAAAGTCAGTTGCCCAGACCCTTTTTTCAAAACGATGTTTTTTGGAATGTGATTATGAAAAAGATGCCAATCATCTGACGCTTAAGAAAAAATTCTTACTTATTGAAATGAGCTACGGAATTTTACGGAAGAATTCAGTTTAAGATATCTCCTACCACCCGCTAATAACAAACAAAGGAAGCATAATGTACTTACGTCATTAAGACCCTCCTCGTCTAGATATCCAGCCAGATTGGATATGATACTGTTAAACCAGGCGGGAAGGACGACGCTGTAAAATATTAAATAATTTATTAATGATTAATTAAGATGTTACTTTACAGAGGTCCACGAATAAACTTTTTACGGTCAACGTCACTCATTTTGGTACCTTGTCACTTTAACGTCATGTTTGAAAAGCCATACGATATTATGTCATGACTGAAAGTGACGAGGTACAAAAGTGATCATGTATAAGGATGACTGTACAATATTTTTAGCTTTATGTTTTTAGCTTCTCTGTTGCCAACTCTACATAATAGCCACGTCTATGTCATACATATGTTTATACAAATGGGTATGATACTAGTTTTGTTTGATAGACTAGATGACTGTGCTTGAGTCTTTTATGCAATTTATATAAAATTTGTTTTGTTTTCTCTCTTTCTCTAGTTCTTAAGTACTGACAGGTGTTAATAGGAATGTAGTTTAATAAAATTGTTTGTAACAGTCCATCTATTTGACTTAAATGACTTATCACCTAGTAGGTGGCCACTCAATAACCTTGTGAATCTTTTCGTATTCATTATTCTAAAATTGAGCTAGAAACTCCTATTAAATAACACCATGGTCCAACGGGGACAAGTGGACGTAGGCCTTAAGTGGTACACCTATTGGCAACTGGAAAGGATACTAAAGTGCAATACATACGCTCTCCTGACATCGTCGATCCTCTCCTTCAGGAACTCCAGAGCTAAGTTGGCGTTGGCGCGGTTGCCCATGTACAGGAAAGTGAAGGCATTCACCCTATCTTGAGCCTTCACGTCATCAGTCAAGATCCTCTCGAGCATTCTGAAAATTAAACTTCAAATGAAGTAGGTTGCTTGGGGTCGGAGTTTGACGGTTTCCCTCTTAGGGCAGAAGAGTACTTGACATCTGGGCTGGTGTACTCTGGGCAACAACGGTGAATTACTTAATTTAGTTATACAAGCTATTTTAGAAAAAAAAAATAAGTTGTTTTCAACACCTTCACCACCAACACTATCAAAATCGTTGTAGGCTGGTGTTTTCATCTTTTGTCTCTCAAGTACGTGGCCGTGGGTTCAATCCCAGCCTCGCAGCTCTGAGCCTTTCGGAATTTATGTGCGAAATTACGTTTGAGATTTACCATGAGCTTTACGGTGATGGAAAACTTCGTGAGGGTTTCCCATATGCCCAATCCTGCGAAGAAATTCACTGTGTGTGTGAAGTTCTCGATCCGCACAGAGCCCGCGTGGGGACTACAGCCGAAGCCTTTTCATTGTGTGAAGTGGCTTGTGTCCTGCAGTGAGATGTTGATTTCAACACCACAAAACTTTTTCAAAGGTATTCTGCTGGACTAAACTAGTCACTGTTTACATAATTGTACAGTCAATCAATTTGATTACTAGGCCACTATAGAACCATGTCATAATAAATCAATTTGTTTATCTTCTATGACAGTGATTATTGCGTGAAGTATGACATGACGACATCTAGATCTGTGTAAACATATTTCAACGATAATCAATAGGGAAGAAGTTTGCTTATGTATTAAAAACATGAATTGTCACTGTCCGTCTGTCAAAACTTTTGTTTCTTCTCATATCATAGAGCGAAACTCTTTACGTTTATTGCATGTTGTGATCGGAAAGTCGATAATCCTTTGACCCGCACTGACGTTGTAATTGTTTAGTAAGTAGTTAATGCGATAAGGCTAAATTGGTTAGTCAAATTGATCGACTGTACCTTAATTTTTTGATACCTCATATACTTAATGGTCTATAACTCACTCGTTTACAGCTTGGACGTTGTTGGTGCAGCCCAAGGCGCGAAGCATGGCGACAGAGTCGCCCATGTTGTTGGAGTTTAGGCGGCGTTGGTACAGGAAGTTCCAGTCTTGGTAATCGCCAGCTTTGAGACCTTCGCAGAACACATGACGACGGAGGTTCGGGTTCACGCTGTAGAATATAATTTTATTTTGAATACTTTTATTCAATTTATTGAATCAGGCGTTGCTTTACGTGTGTTCTTACAGTGTGGAGGTGGAGGGATTGCATGAACACATATTTCTTGCATAAGGGTAACTATCATTATGATCGCGGGTGAGCAAAGTGATTGTTTGAGTTCATTAATACCAGCTATTTTGAAGCAGGAAGACTATGGCATATCAATCTCAGTGAAGACACAACGTACAGGCGAAGTCTATAAGTTTCATTATTATGAGCGTTTGTTCGGAATCACTTATATATTTTTTTGTAAAAATAGCATATAAAAAACTATGATACAGTTTCCAACTAAATGGTACAAGTGCAAAACCTCTAATAAATAACCGAAAACTCTATCAAAATCTGCAGCCAATTTTGGGCGGAAATACATTTATTACCATTTTTTGATTTTCTATTATTTTACCAACGTTATATTTTTATTGTATGGTACCAATGTTACTTTTGAAAAAAAACGTAAAAGTCTTGGGACTTTGGGACCCTACTGGTTCGAGCAGTTCTATCAAGCAGAAAGTCATGGGTTTGAGCCAGGAATCGTACCTCTGAGTTTTTCGAACTTTATGTGCGATATTATTCCGAGCTTAACGATAAAGGAAAACTTCGTGAGAAAAACCTGCGCACCCTGCTAAGAAATTCAACGGTGCGTGTGTATATATCCCAGTCCATATTGCACCCGTGTGGGAACTACGGCCCTAGCCTTCTCATTCTGTAAGGAGGCCTGGGCCTTGCAGTGGGACGTATATATAAAGGCCGTGATAAAACAGCTTGACGAAGACTTCCTACTCCAATACCACTACCATTACTCCACATGCACTTGACTAATTTTTGTTTATCTATCTCGTTAATGTATAGCCACAATAATCACGACGGCAATTACTCCAGTAAGCGCCGGCATTATTGCGTGACCGCCAGCCATTCACAAAATAGCGGCAGTAAACACCAATCGCCCGTAATGCCTTAATATCCTTAGGAAATTGTGTGCCAAGGATATGGAACATCAATCTTGCTAAGCGGACCTAATTGCGCGTTTGCGATTAATTTTAGAGTCATAAACGTAAATGTAGCCATGGTGGCCTAGTGGTTAGACCTATGGCCTTTCAAGCAGAGGGTCGGGGTTCAAATCCCGGCTCGCACCTCTGAGGTTTTCGGAATTTATGTGCGAAGTTACATTTGAAATTTACCATGAGCTTTACGCTGAAGGAAACCTGCATACACTTGCGGAGGAATTCAATGGTGTGTGTGAAGTTCCCAATCCGCACTGTACCTGCGTGGGAACTACTGCCCAAGCCGAGCTTATTCCGAGAGGAGGCCTGTGCCCTGCAGTGGGACGTATAGAGGCTGGAATGATGACGATGAGACGTAAGTGTAAGGAATAATGAAACCGCAAAAAAAAAGTCATTAAGGTGCAGTGCCACCAATCCTTAACCGACAGCCATGACTGTTTTGTCAAGAATGTAGCAAATTAGAAAAAACCAGCCAAGTGTGATATAAATTGACACGAATGTCAAAATATACGTTACAAACAATCGTGTTTATAAATATCCAGTGTCAGAAGAGCCCTGCTTCTGAGCAAGCACAGTGAGGAGTCATTTTGTGTTGATTGGATGGGACACTCTTTGATTTTTCATGTTGTAACGACCGCTTTAGCCTAGTTGGTAGTGACCCTGCCTACGAAGCAAGAGGTCCTGGGTTCAAATCCCGGTAAGGGCATTTATTTGTGTGATGAGCATGAATATTTGTTCCTGAGTTATGGATGTTTTCTATGTATTTAAGTATTTATTTATCTATATAAGTATGTTTATCGTCGTCTAGTACCCATAGTACAAGCTTTACTTAGTTTGGGACTAGGTTGATTTGTGTAAGATTGTCCCCTAATATTTATTTATTTATTTATTTGTTTTATTGTTATTATTTTTTGTTTTAGTGACAATAGAAACACGCATTATGTAAAATTTACGGTTTTTTGGATACAATCCTGTGTTTCTGTGTGTGTACATTCTAGCGGCATTAATACCGTTTTATTTGTCCCGCTATGGGTATGGAACCTTGAAAATTAACTTTATGACTGCTACAGACACTTTGAAATGTAAAACTCACCTCACACCGTTGTTTCTGAACGCAGTCCACTTCGCACGTGCATCGTCGACACAGCCCTGATGACCGATGGAGCAGGCGAAGGACAAAACGAAGAACCTGTTCAGGGTTCTGGTGAGGGACTCGCTCGGGATGACGTTGTAGCCCAGGTCAGCGATGACGGCGTCGAGGAAGGTGTAGACGAGATTCTGGAGATGGTAAACGATAGTCATCAAGCTAAAGCGATTAATTGAAGTAATAAAAAAAATACTCATTCGGGAAGTTCAAAGTGTTATGACAAAGAGATGGGAGAAGACATGTTTCAATGGAGAGAAATAGTGATATGTTGATTATAAACTAATTAACAAATATTGTTACATGTGTTATAAAGCGAGTGTTAATTGGACAAAAAACAACATTCAATGAACAAATATCTTACAAAATGTGTACGAACGATAAAAGCAATCAGTAAGTAAATAAAACATTACAACTCACGTCATACTGCTGCAGCATGTTTGGCAGGTGAATGAACCGGTTCCTAAGCCAGCTAAAACCAGTAATAGCTGGGTACCACACGAAGTAGCTAGTCTCATCCTTGAGGAAGTCCAGGACTTGGAAGCCGAGGGCATACGTCATACGCTCAGAGCGCATTAAGGCGAAAACATCGTCAACGATCTGGAAAAAACAACTAAGTTTTAGGATGTTATGAGAGAAACTTTGCTATGATACTCGAAACATGCAAGTGAAAACTTGCGCATAGATAATATTTCTTGCAAATGTAATATTGGTTAATATCTGTTACTCGTAACGGCCTACGGGAACGTAGTCCTTTTTTGTTTGGTATAAAATGTGGTTAATGTTAATCAGGGATACTATTAATGTACGATTTTTTCAAAATTTGTTTAGTAATTTATGGAGTAATAACGGAATGGGTCCCTAGCGACGGATATTGTAATAAACCGAAGTGGAGATGGAGGGATGAGCTAGATATTTATAACGTGGGATGGCGGGAGATCGCGTTTGATAGGTCAAAGTGGAGAAAAGAGGCTTTTTCCCAGCAGTGGGACACAAAAGCAGGCTAACTAAAAATTAGTAGGTCTAGAGACACCCCTTTCATCAGTACGAAGAAACAAATTTTTGCTCATTATTATCCTGTTCTTGGAAGCAGTTTTAATGCCAAAAATCGCGCTCAAAAATACAGTAGTAAATAAATAATAAAAGTTGATAGGCAAAGCCTTTGTAATAATTTACCTGTGCTCTGTTCAAGTAGTGAATGGAATCGCGATCGCGTCTCAGGGCAGCAGCTAATAATTCCCAGTTGTAAGTGTTGTAGTTCACTCGATACAGACCAGCTGAAAGAAGAAATAACGTCAGCGTCTAGAACATTTTGTATCAAAGAGTTACCAAACAAGATTTACTAGAGAAATAGCCCACAGCACGATGATATCTAAAGGAAGAAAAAATTAAGAAATACACACACAAACGCTCTTTCACGATCAGAGTAATTATATTATTTTGTAGTGAAATTATTTTGGCAAACAACGGTATTTATCTATGTGACATTATTTAACTTCAATTATTATTATGATGATGATGACGTCATTTACCTTTAAAATCAAAAATTTCGTCTCGCTGTGTTCGTTCATCCCCGCTAATTTTTGAAACCAACCAAGTGAGACAGACAAAGTTGCAAGCAACAGCTGAATACCAGACTGATTTTTAATTAACTGCAAAATAAGATTTTAGCTCGTAACAAATTAGTACTTTATTGAGTTAATATAGAAGTGACGAACTAACTAGCAACTGCCATAGTTATCTATGCGAGAATCACTTTTTGCCAGCTCAGCAGCTGGTTGTTGATGTCACAATCCCATTAAATCTATGTTATTTTTTCTGGGAGTGATGTAAAAAAATTCGCCAAATACAAAGGCAGGACAAGATTTTGTGGTGTTGAAGGATCTGACTGCCAATCTTCAATAATAAAGTGATACTATAAGAAGAAGAGGGGGAGGCCTATGTTCAGGAGTGGACGTCTTTCGGCTAAGATGATGATAAGAAGAAGAATACCTCTCTGTTGCAAATTGAAGATGACCCATTCGTGGGTGCCGGCGGTTTTCTGGACCGTGTCAGTGCTGCCAGACATGATACGGGAAGCTCTGAGGTTATCGAAGTTAGCAGTGGTTTCCGTGGTCCAAGTCAGGGGAAGAGGCCACACCTGGTTGGTCGGTGTTGCGGTAGCGCTGATAAAGAACCGTTCCTGGAAGATGATATTATTGTTAAATTGACGGAAGCTAAAAATGAACCAGATATTTTGGGTTATTCTTTGGATTTTCGAAGATTGCTAATAGATGACTGTCTTAAGAGTAACCTTGAAGTTATATATTTAATCAATTACTTGTTGCGATATTGATAATTATTTAAACGTCTAAATATTAACTAAATATACTGAACTGTACTCAAGTTGAAAATTACATCATTAACCACTGTCAAACTTGAAAATTGTGCTTGAATATTTTTTTATTGGATTTTCTTAATTATACGTTAACTACGTTCGAAGGGACCTAAACGGGACTTGAAGTTAGTTCCTTGTAATTCCATGATGCGCGTTTTACCATAATTTATCAACACTAGCATTGGCACATAAAGAAAAAAATGTCGAAACAGTTATCAGTTAAGTAGCTGATTTTTTCACATTAATTTCAAATTTTTGTAGCCACATACTATCTATGTGCAAGTGCAAGTCTGTGTAACATAGATATACATGTGCACGGAATAATGAAGAACTGGGTTTAATTCCCAGCCCCAGGTGTATACCGTGTAGGTGGTTATCGTTCTGTTTTTGGTCACTCTATGTATATAGAGTGACCAAAACCAGAACGATAACCGGAGGTACCGAGCAAGAGGCCAAGATTTAGCAGTTCTGGATAGACGAGAAAAAGTCCATGTCACTTAATTAAGAAAACGTATGCATTATGCTGAGCCACTGTCTTTCCAACCGCAACAACACAAACCCACCTGGCTGAGACTGATAACGCCGCTATCCATGTTAACATCGACATTCAGAACGGGGTATCCTGGTTCGTCGACCCAGTACTGCATGAAGTCTTCAACATTCACGTTGCTCACAGTGGTACCGTCATCACGGACGGCACGTGCGAAGGCGTCGTATAGATCCGATGGGAAAGCATGCTCGTAGGATCTAAGTAAAGTAAATTATTTCAGGGTTAGTGGCTGTTGTGGGTTATTAAGTTACTGAAAAAGTCCATCCAGTAACTTCACGAAAAGAAAAAGTATCTGAAAAGACCAGCAGCTCCTATTACGCTTTATAGCAACCGCAATTAAATATAAGCTGACAACACAATCCAACAATACAGGGCAATAAGCAGCCTTACCGCTTCGAAGCGATCTCTTCCAGGCAACACTTTACAGCGGAAAGAAAGGAAGGAATGGATTTCAGCAGGTGGTGCAAGTTACCTTTCAGTCAAGAAGAAGTTCAACCCCTTCTTGAAGGTGGCTTCAGTGAACAAGTACTTGAGCATCATGAGGAAGGTAGCTCCCTTGGAGTAGCTGATACCGGTGAAGTGGCCGGTGACATCAGCGGGGCTGTTCACAGTGTGCTGGAGAGCACGGGTAGCGGCGGAAGAGTCAGCAGACAACGCTGATTGCACGTACATAATTTGGAACTGATCTGCTAGCTCCATTTTCTCATCAACCTGTAGTAATATTACATCACATATTAGGGGACAATCATATTATATTTACTTTCTTCTTTGGAGGAAGTAAGTTCACGCAAGATCAAATGAAAAAGTTCATTTTATATGTAGCTCTTTTTCATGTTTTTTATTGATACTGTCAGTGCTTTCGTAAAAATAAAGGAAAAGATAGAGAAAGAGACTTGATAGAAAAACATGGCGTCAAATGTCATATTCGCAAATGAATACAGAATGAGATGAGCTGCTAATTATAATTAAGACAGTTCTTATCTTTTATGTATATTGTTAAAATTATACTCACTTCTTAATGATTTCATAGAGATATTTACCTATATAATGTTATGGAATCCTATTATCCTACTAGTATTATAAAAGTGATGTGTGCGTGTGTGAGTTTTTTGTTCGTTACTCCTTTTCGCTAGAATGGTTGGACGCATATTAATGAAACGTATGCAGATAGCTGAATTTCACATAGCACATAGTCTACTTTTTAGTCAAAAAATGAAAACTAACTCTGTATAACTTACCCCATCCATGGCAAAGTACTCGAAGTAGCTAGCGAAACCCTCGTTGATCCATACGTTGTCCCACCACCTGCAGGTGACGAGGTTTCCGAACCATTTGTGAGCCAATTCATGAGCTGTGATGGTTCCAATGTACATCTTGTCCAAAGCATTGGTCTCTCCTTCTTCATACAGAAGACGAAGCTCCCTAAAACAAGGACATAAGTTACAGGGCGTAAACGTCTGAGGAATGAACACGTTTATTTTTAGTCTTTCAAATGACGTTTTCTCCTGGATATAGACCGTGATTACTTTTTATTCTTTTGAGCTTTTTTGTCTTTGATGGTCCTAGTATGACACTGTCTGGAGGGAGGAGAAAACGTTAAAAAACCAACCTGTAGCTGACGAAACCCCAGTTTTCTGTGGCACCGGATGCCCAGTCAGGAACGGCAATCTGATCGTTCTTCATATCTTCTCCCATGGTATAATAGCCGATATCCAGGTAATCTTCCAACCACTTCGTTACTGGTGGCCCAACTTCTAAAGCGTACTCCCCTTGCCCTGCAGCATTGGGTCTACCAAGGATACGGTATGGTCTTTCGCGGTCATTATTGTCGGCAAGAACTGCGAATTCCTCGCTTACGTGGAAGGATATTAAGTAGGCAGGCATCCTGGGTGTAACATGGAAGACTTCTCTGATGCGGTTTCCAAGGCTACAAGAGAACAGAAAATTAAACTTAAACTTCATCATCGTTCAACCACCATTACCTCTCATATTTCGTTTTATAGAATTTTTTACCGAAGAACAGCGAAACACATACACTAGACACTGACAAAACTGTCATCTGATGGACAAGGCCACGTTTTATTACAACTAAAATAACTAAGCTTAAATATAAAATATACTACATACCAAGTATGTAAACAAATAAATCAATTTAAATTTTATATCAATGTCATAAAACGTTGATAAGTTGTGGAGATGAGCCAGCCAGGAGGTTGGACCACCAAAAATTTATATACCATAATATTTTGGGTTCCAGGAAATGGTAGAAAAATGGGTTGTAAATTTCGAAACCTTTTTTTTATATATTTTTTTTTATGTTAGAAAGGCCAGACAAACGAACTAGTGGGTCACCTGATGTTAAATGATCACCACTGTCCATAGACACCCGCAGCGCTTTACGCGATGCCAGTGCGTTGTCGGCCCTAAAGGAGAGGGACCTCAACTTACTTGCGAATTTTGCAAGTGAAATAAAAGCTTGTAAAAATATAAACATTACTAAGTATCACTTCAGTATACATCTATCTGTTCGTTTATCAAGTTTTGACTGTCGCAAGTAAAATACTAACTTAACACTGGTTGCTACTCTCATGTTGGAATAGGTCTCTGTGAAGTTCAGAGGTCTGGTGATGATCATCGTGAAAGTAGACTTGAAGCCAGGCTCGTCGAAGCATGGGAACACCTGCCTCGAGTTAACGGGTTGCAGATGGGTGGCGGCGTACCAACTGTAAGCAAATATGATATAATGAAGGCAATAAAATTCATTATTTACACACCATAATCATTAAGGATTTGTCTACACGCCTGATTTTGGCCTCAAGCGACCCCAGGGCTGGCACTTACCTCTCACAAAGATTAGGAATAGCAATTCAGAGAGGTATTTAACGCGGCTAGTATCTTGGGGTCTATGCCTGTGGCCGAAAATTTAGACGATATTTTTACTTTGTAGTTTTAGTTTAAGTTATATTTAGTTCTAGTTTCTAATTATATTTTGATTTTACACACCATTTAAACAAAAATGTACGAATATAAATGGAAAAATAAAAAAGGGGAAAGGAAAAGAAAAAATGTAGTTACCGGATGTTGTGAAGCAAATAATGACACATTGCACAACTATGAGGTTCCTAAATATTGACTTTATGAACCACAGAAAAAAAATGGGATACTTACTATTTATATCCTGTCACACGCAAAAAGTATCTATAGCTTTTTTTTCCTATGGTTCATATTGTCGATATTCAGAAATTTCATAGTTGTGCCATAGCAGAGCTGCAGTACACATACCGTAGTAGTTATACATACTTGTATGTCAGAATTTACTTCATAGCAGCCGTTGATTGTGATTTATTATAAACCTAAAAATCTACGATTAAAAAAATGTTTTTTTCGTGCAATACCAATCTTTTAATATACTTTGGACGTTCTTGTAGAAAACTAAATCTAGGTTAACGGCCCGTTGTTTGATCAGTACCTAGTTAAAGATACTAATAGTCAAATTGCCTTTGAAATGCGTTAACTATTGTTATGTTTTCCATATATTTTAACTATTAGTTTGTTTAAGTATTGATCAAACAACGGGCTCTAAAATCGTTAAATCTGCTATAAGCTTGACAGTTTCATACATTTTGACTTTGACACCACTAAATCAATCTATACATATAATAAATCTGTAACAAGTCGGTGTCTATACATTGAAGATATTTGAGAAAAATTGTCACTAGGGCTATTTATTAGCGCAATAGAACCCAAAACAATGATTTTTAGAATTATTGTCTGTTTGTCCGTTTGTCTGTTTGTCTGTTTGTCTGTGCGTTTGTGCGCGCTAATCTCAGAAACGGCTTAACCTAGAAGGATGCGGTTTTCGCTGATATATTGGTATTTTCTTGGATTAACATTTAGTGTTTGTTTTATTTGAATCGGTTCACAAATAAGAAAGATACGCCTATTTTAAGAATTTATCGAACAGGTTTTTTATTTGAACGCGCTAATCTCAGGAACTACTGCTCCGATTTGAATAATTCTTTCAGTGTTAGATAGCACATTTATCGAGGAAGGCTATAGGCTATATCATCACGCTAACACCAATAGGAGCGGAGCGGAGCGGAAGAATGTTTCCAAATCGGGGGTTTTGGAAATAAAACGTCTATATCTCGGGAACTACTGCTCCGATTTGGAAAATTCTTTCAGTGTTAGATAGCCCAGTTAGATAGGGCGGGTTGGGAGCGGTTGGGGGGGCGGGTTGAGAGCGGGTTGGGCGCGGCTTGAGAGCGGGTTGGGAGCGGGTGGGTGGGCGAGTAGGGAGCGGGTTTGGGGCGGGTTGGTAGCGGGTTGGGGGCGGGTTGGGAGTGGGTTGGGGCGGGTTAGGAGCGGGTTGGGAGCGGGTTGAGGGCGAGTTGGGAGCGGGTTGGGGGCGGGTTAGGAGCGGGTTGGGGGCGGGTTGAGAGCGAGTTGGGGGCGGGTTGGGAGTGGGTTGGGGCGGGTTAGGAGCGGGTTGGGGGTGGGTTGGGAGCGGGTTGGGAGCGGGTTGAGAGCGGGTTGGGGGCGGGTGGGGGGTGAGTTGAGAGCTGGTTGGGAGCGGGTTGGGGGCGGGTTGAGAGCGGGTTGGGGCGGATTGGGAGCGGGTTGGTTTATTATGAAGTTTCACTTCTTCCGGAAGGATCTAAGGAGAGCCATAATTGATGAAAAAGCAAATTGGATAAAAAAATAAGCTGCCCAAATTACTAATTCCACGCGGACGGAGTCGCGGGCAAAAGCTAGTAGATGATAAATAAAGAGCGTCGAAATCCGAAAAATATTACTGATGCCGCCGAACTAATCTGCTGATTGAAATGAAGATGGGTGCAAAAAAAGATGACTGCTAGAGCGAACAAATGCTACATTGGTAAAGATGAAAAATTTAAGTAAAGGACTAAGGAAGGAATTTAAGTTAAGGTTGTTTGGAAATTGGCACACTCTCCCACTATGTAACATATATAAAGGACGCCTTTACTTTAATAAACAGTATTTACGCAACACTCATTAGTTTGACTTATCCCAACATCACATGGCGACCCTGCCAGTGCCGCTGCCTCGTGCGGTGCTGGCGGCGCGCTGCGCCACCAGTTAAAAAAGGACTTGTGAAATTGTGAAATAGTGTGTTGACATTTAAAAATAAAGTGGACTAAAGAAAAGACAATAAAAATAAATAATAAGTGTATTAAATAAGAATAATTAAGTAGAATTTTTAAACAAATATAAGAATATGACATGAAGCAAACGGAAGAAAATAATAAAAAAAAAGAAGAACTAATACATGAAAACTATGGAAGAAAGAACAGGAAAATGAAGACAAAGGGTGAATAATATATGAAATTGACGAAATAAAGGAAGAAGAAGAATAAAATATGAAGAAAAAAATGAATAACAGGAAAATTAAGCAAGAAGAAAAGAATAAAACAATGAAGATGAAGAAAATAAAGAAGAAATAAAAATGAAAAAGTGAAGTTAATAAACTTAAATAAGAAAGAAGAATACGACATATAAGAAGAATTAAGAAAAACAGAAGAATTAAGAAGGTTAGCTGCAAGGAGTTGATGGTGTCTGTTTGGATTGGAGTGGTATGCAGCAGGGTAGTAGATGGTGTCCTTTGAGGATGGAGTCGGTGTTGGAGGAAGATGGATTGGACTTTTGGAAATTGGTAGAAGTTTCGGGAAAACTAGTTGATTTCGGACGTAAAATAGAAGGTATTTTTTTTAAGTTTTGTTAATCTTTATCAATTAATAGTTTTTTCCTCTGCGTTTTTCATGTTTTTCTTTTTTCATCGACGGAAGTAACATTTTTTTGTATTAGTGTCTTAATAACATTTTTCTATTAACGAGATTATAGTGTAATGCTGTTTGTTGACGAGATACTACTTTTCTATTTTAAATACTTAGCAACATAAAAAGTTTTAATTTGAGACTTTGGACAAAATTGAAATGGTAAAAATACTTTTGATTGGTTTTAATAATTTAGTTAGAGACAATTTACTTAAGAGTTTTTAAGCGTAAATAATAATCAATTAACAATCAAGTAACATAAAATTTGTGCTCTAAAAATAGACCCGTAGTAACAGCACTAAGTTGGATGATCTAATTTAGATCACCCAATAAGGTATAGCATTCCGCGTCTGTTATTACAGCTCAAATTTCACCAGGTAAGATTGGTACTGTGCGCTCTTTTAACGACATTTAAATTATTGAGTTATAAAATGATTTTGAAATTTAGGTAAATTATCGAAAGTAGGATTTATTATGTTAATATATACATTTGTTTTCTTTTACAGCTTTATGGAAGTTTTATTTATACATAGTAAATGCAAAGTAATTCATAGATAAGAAGGTTGATTTAAAAATAATTTGTTATTGCCGCTGGACTTATCATCCAGCTGCCATTCCAAATTATTGGAACAAGATTTTTTATTCTATTAAATGACGTTTTTTTTAGGTTTTCAATGAAATTAGATTTTTTTTATTATTATTGGGTTAAAGATTATTGGAGTAGTTTTGCGAAATATAAAATTAGCAAAGGATTGAGATTTAAGTAGGATTTGTATTGTGTTGGGAAAGGTAAAGTATTTTTTTTTGTAGACTAGACAATGGTACAGATAGTTTGAAAGTGTGCTTTAAGCAAGTTTGTTTGGGAAAGCGGAAGCAAATAAGATTCTCAAGGAGCGATTAGGATGGCCACCTAAAAGTTATTGGAATTCTTACTAGCTGAAGTTTTTAAATTGAATGGTTATTTCGTTAGATTTTGAATGAGTTATTTTAGAGTTGATTTATTAGCAAGGTACACCAGGATACAAGGCAGGTAGGAAACCCTTGTCCTCTGATCATGATTCGATCGAGCATCAATCGTGAAGAGACTTGGGCACACGGTATGATTATTGAAGTAAGGAAGTGTTAAAAGAACTACCTGAATGTATGATGATATTATAAAAGATTATAATTATGTATGTGCGCGCACGAAATGAAAAATAATCCTTGTATCCTGAATAAAATAAGTGAATAAATAAAGGTCGGCCGACCACAAAATAAAAATGTGCTGTGTACCTTGCAAGCAATGACATAAAATTGCATTGCGTACAGTGATGCCGCAGTAGCACACTGATATTATTATAAGATGATAAAAAAATAGAAAATATAATAGTTAGAAAGGAAGTGTTATGTAAAATTATAGGAAGAATAGGTAATGGCAATGTACGAATGAATAATAAATAAGAAGTTTAAAGTTTAGAAAATCGATATTGTGGATTCAAATAAATAATTGTTGAGATTTTAAGATGAAATAATAATAGATCGCAGTACATTATAGAGAGCACAGTACATAATAAGTCTAACAGTATGTTCTTTCAGGTAAAATAATATTAGTATTTTCTTATACAGAACCTATTTTTTTTTTAAATTATTGCAGTTTGGTATCTACGTTCGAATCTCGTCAACAAAGTGCGCAAATTAGGTATAACGTTGTAACGGTACTTTTAATTTTACATATAATATTTACGTTAAGCTTTTCATAATTTTTATTAGATTTAAAATTGTTGCGCCAGTATTTAATTTTAACATGTATTTTTTTACAAATATTTCAGTCTAGTAATCAGTTCGGATTATTATTATTATTTCAAATTTATTTGTTACAGTCGCTATTGTGTTGTGTTTCATTTAATTGTATTACTATTTTAAAAATGACAAAAAAAAAGTAAATGTATTTTTTTTTTAATTTTTCAAGGGGGGAGGTGTAGTGTGAGCTGCGCCACACTCACACTCTCCCACTATGTAACATATATAAAGGACGCCTTTACTTTAATAAACAGTATTTACGCAACACTCATTAGTTTGACTTATCCCAACATCACAGTAGTGGTGGACAAAATTAATGCATTAATAATACAATGTTTTGGAATGTTTTATTGGAAAAAACGTCTCTTTTATTATTAAACTGAGCTAACTTTAACTCCAATTTTTTTTTTCAGTTATTTTGCTAACCATTAGAAATATAATTTTACGACTTTTAAACCTTGACCAGTTAACATAATACAGCAGATATAAATTCTCGTATGTTGATTATCACTAATAACGTCATTTGAAACTCCCGAAGCCGCCCCAATATCCGAGGTCAGTGGTTATCTTTATCCCAGGCGCTATTACGATAGCCGAATTAAATAAATAGTTAAATTTTATTTGCAAAACTATTGTCATTTATTACCTACTGTATTGCTGATAGTTACATGTGCAAATTGTCTGTTCTTTAGCGTCATTGAATATTCTGGAACGTTCATTTATATAAGCGCTTGCCCTGCAATTTCTTTGCGTCTCGAGAGGACTTGGCAATTTTCGGGATAAAAACTAGGTTGAACTAGGCTAGTAGTTCTGTCACTGACTTTTTTAATCGTAGCGCCAGAAGTTCCCCCAGCTTTTTTAACAGCCTATTGTCTAAGGTGCTAGGCAAAGGCTTTTTTCTTTCCACCCGTCTCTATCCTTCGTTAAATTCTGCCAAATATTTTAAAACGTTCTAAATACCTAATCGGTAGCAATTTTTGCCGGGCGATCTGGCGCTTAATTCAGGAACGGTCCAACACGATTTGCGAGCGGTAATTCGATCGTTTGCGAAAGGATAGGGATGAACTGCTATTCAGGAACGCCAAAAATCACTGGTTTGCGAGAGGTTTGGGTTTGGGCTGAGATTGGGATGAGCCTTATTTATTTCTTTCCAGGATTTTTCTTCCCACATCGAAAATCTAAGTTCTCCCAATAAGCAGACAAAAAAAGAGACACCAATAAGACAAAAATGCACTATCGGATCAACTGTTGGATCTTTTCACAGAAAAAGTCATAGCAATATCGTATTGTTTGTAAATTCATGAGATCGTGCTAAGTAAAGTGGTTCCGGAATCAAATGGTTTGATAAAAAGGAAGTTTATACTTACTGAAGCCTACCGTCACTGCCAGTGTAACTTCCCCTGAAGACACCTCTTGACAAGGGAGTCTCATTGATGTTACCAATGTAAACAACGTGGATGAAGTAGCTCTCTCCGTTGACCAGAGTGAATCCTTCCTTCAGATTGATTCTGAGGAAATGGTACTGCCGGATCCTTTCGAAAGGCAGAGCTTCGCTCAAAGCAACTGGTCTTCCCATTGAATCAGTGAGAGTCACTGAAATTATCGACCGTACATTTTCTTGCAGCGTGATGGACGTTAGGTTGTCGTATTTAGGCTAAAAGAATAGGATTTTATCATCACGTAGGAAGTTATTAATATCTAAAAACATATTTTTGACCATGCTCTTTCGCTTCAAGAGCCGAGGTTGTTGTCAATCGACATATTTAGATCTCCGTCGGCAACGCCGGAATTAGAAATTGACTTATAAATGCCCAGCTCAAATGCTGGGACCCAGAAAGTTGGAATTAAGATTTTTCTCTATGATTTCAATATTGGTTGGCTTGTAACAGCTGGAGCGTGGGTGCCCTCGCCTAAATTCAGCAAGCGTGTAAAGCCACCTATTTATGCTTTAGTAAATTTACCTTAAGTTCAAGGGTCATTTCTCCGTCGAAGCTCCATGCCGGCTTGTCACCTTCGTCTTCGAAGTAAGGTATTATTTCAACTTCGTGATGTATAGGATCGAATTCATCAGGAATACGATATATTGTTCGGTCTACTTCATTTCTGTTTACAAGTTCTAGGATGTCTTCTACGTCAATAGGGAGCTCTGCTATGGCTACTGCCAGAAGTGCTGGCAGCACTAGCAGTTTAAGGAGTGACATGGTGCTGAAATAATAAGTGTCCACTAGGTTACCTAAAATTTCAATACTTAATAATAAGTAACGTACGCTGACTCATCAACGCCCAGCCAAATCAGTTGGACTTTGAAGACGACGACGTTTTTACTTAGTAGTTTTTAGAAAAACTGACAATTTTCTAACACTAGATAGATCCTAGTAAGCTTCTGATAAAGCGATTTGACCTATTAATGAAAATGGCAATATAGGAAGAGACTGTTGAAACTGCGAGGCAATTCGAACTATCCTTAGAGCTATCTCTACGTGTATCTGTTGGGTAACCCCTATGGGTTACCCAACAGATACACGTAGTTTCAACAGCCCTAATATAACAAATTAAATGAAAACTAATTCACAACTAAGCTTTACTCACCTTCCTATTGCACATCCGTCACCAAATGAAGGAATCAATCGAAACCATGTTAATCACATTATGATAAGCTTTATAACTGTTATCTAAAACGATAATGTACTACTAAATAAAGATAAATAACCATTATCTCTCGTATTAGGTTTTTTTCATTATCACATCATTTGAAATGAAAGAGGAATGCATATTCAAGGAAATGAAAAAGAAACCAATCACGATGGCATATAATTTTATTTAAAAAACAGAAGTTTCTTCATTTCAACCGACAGCAGAACACATAGAAAATAACCCAGATCCTTGACATTCCAAGACGCTATTTGTAAGGCATTGTATTTATTTTTTTCCTATGTATTCCAGAATCACTTATTTTACAAATTGCTTAACAATCTTGAAGAAGAAGCAGTAAAATAATTTAAAGATTTTTTATAACAACATTTTACAGACTGTTTTCTTAAGCAAAGATAGCTAATAGTGACATAGTGAGAAGCATAACGACTGAAGTAACAACCCTAGTGGCATCGCCTCTTGTTGCTCCTAGGATAATGTCTGCGTTGGCAGTACCCCAGGCCATGTTGTTCCTCGCTGAAGTAATAGCAGATATGGCCGAGTTGAATTGCAGAGTGCCAGTTTGTGCTGAACGCAGCCATTCCTCGTACTAGAAAAAAAAAGACATTTTCACTGAAAGAGTGGTGGAGCAAGCTATGCTCGGAGTTTGTTTACTTGATTAAATCAAATATGTTTTTGTTAAAAATTCAAGCAAGCTTGAATACAAGCTTTTTTTGATGACTATAAGTACTGTTTGCTTCTGGTTACTAAAGAACTCGTCAATACGAACAAAACGAGCCCAAACTCAGATTGCAGATATTCCATGGCCACCTTCCAGCCCCATTATCAGATCAGCTCCATGTCATAATAATATTGCATTGTCATCCAACTTACACAATGTATGCAAAAATTCAGCTCAATCGGAAACCGGGAAGTGGGTCAAATTTAACTTGAGAGATTTGACCCGTACAAACATAGATACATAAAAACATTGTAAGTTAGTAAAAAGCTTGTAACTTGTAAAATGAGGAGATTCGCAGGAACACCAAAGTTACTAATAAAGCTCGGAGAGTAACCAGATTTAAGTGACACTGGGCAGGACACATTGTTAGCAGAACCGATGGCTGACGATGGAGCAGTAAGGTCCTAGAGTCGCGACTGCGAACAGGAAGACGTAACGTAGAAAGGGCTCCAGCAAGATGCACCGACGATCTGGTAAAGGTCACAGGAACCACTTGGATGTAGGCAGCGTATCGTTGATCGTTGTGGAACTCTTTGGAGGAGCATTTTGTGCAGCAGTGGACGTCTTTTGGCTGATATGATGAACGTAAAGCTGGGGTACAGTACATTGAACCAGTGGAGGGTAACTTCGGCCCATATGAGGACTATTTAAAGAAGCGTCTAATAAAAAAAATAGTCTCAAAATTTAATGATGTGTCGGAAGTTCTCGATCCGCACTGGCCCGAATGGGAACTATGGCCTAAGCCCTCTCATTATTATGTCCTGTAGTGGAACGTATACATATAGGCTGGAAATATAATGATAAAATTTTGCAACATTAATCATAACCACGCCAATTTTTTTTGAATTTATCTGACCATTACAAGTGAATTAATCAGTCAGGTAATACTTTTATTTTAACATAATTTGACCTAAGCGTAATAAGGCAAATTAAATAACAATAAAAGCTTGTAAAAACCAAACACAAGATTACGTTTAATCTTGTATGATAAACCACTTTATCAACAGAAATATCAATATTAACGTTGAACTGGAAAAAACTTTTTCAATTAGCTTAATCTAATCTTCGGTTACTGTTCTTAATTCGTTTTTAATAAAATGTTCGTACCTCAACTAGTTCAGGCTCATCAAGATATGCTGCCAGATTTGACAGGCAGGTATGCACTGGTGTTGGAGGAGCGTCTTCGACATACCTGTTTGAAATAAAAAGTAATAAGTGACATACCAAAGGAAACGTAATTTAGTAAAATAAAAAAGTATTGGACGCTGATCTAATAAAAAATACATAACTAGGTTGGGAATCTCTTCCAGCTAATCAAGTAAATGAAGAAAACTTTATAAAGATAGGAAAACAGTCAAAATTATGCGCAACAAAATTAAAACAATACTAACTAAAAAAATAATTAAATACATCAATTGATACACATGTACAAAAGAACTAAACAAATAAATATAAAACAGTGCACAAAAGAGGGATACAAAAGAGCCTATTTATTTCACTTTTACTTATAAACTTTATCTTTGATAAATTTCATAAAAATTGGTTACATGGTTTTAGTGTCTATGAATATTAAATAGCCGGAGATAAAATTAATAAATAATAAATATCTTTAGACAAGTCGCCATCTCTATCTACCCTCATTCTACACCCTGTGAAAGAAAGAAGTGGTGAAAACAATTTATGTAGTTTAAGAGTGCCCGAGTCTTAGGTCTTGAGTAAAGAATGTAGTAATATGCCCAGTATCTAGGATGTAGTGATGATTTGCAAAAAATATTTGTCAAAAGCTAATGCAAAAATCGGAAGACATGATAAATAAAAGAGCTTTAAGAGAAGCTAATGATGATGATGATGATGATGATGATGATGATGATGACGACTCCAGTATATAAAAAGATAACTCACGCAACTCTCATTTCATCGATGTTGTTCTTCACGAACTGTAGAACCGTGTACGCGTTTTCTTTGTTGCCGAGGAGCGCGTAATTGAAGGAGTTAGCCTTGTCGTGGGACCTGACTTCATCAGTCAGGGTCAGCTCCAGATATCTAGCGACAGAAAAAATATTACTCATGACTAAGTCCTGTAGATCATAGTAGTTACAAATCGCGAAAGTTTAATAACCAAGACCAAGACCAACCAAGACGAAAACCAAGTTTCAAGTTAAGATACGAGGTTTTTCAAAGTACTGGCGATAACAATGTCTTCATGCAATGATAATATTAATTGTCAAGAAGTAATAGCAACATTCAAACTCTCGAAGTTAAAGTTGACTTGTAGTCGACTTTTTTTTATAAATAAACGTACTTGACCGTTATTTCATAAGACACACAAAAACCAATAGCTACCATCGTAAATTAGACTAATGCCCTCTTTATTTTCTTTGGGCGTGACAAAATTTCTTTTCACAAAATACAACCGTAACCTACTATCATTTTCTTTACCTGGTCAAAAGCACTGGATCTCTTGTAGCGCCCATAGCTCTCAGCATCTCCAACTGGTCATGTGCGAGGTTTGATGCGCGGAAACGGGACAAAATGAAGTCGAAGTCCTGTTGTCCTCCCTCTCGCACACCCACCACGTACACGTTACGACGGATTCCACCGGCCACCCTGATGATCAAAGTTCATCGCTTTAGGATACTAACGTTTATACATAGGGAGAAAACCTTGCATACATCTGCAAAAAAATTCAACGGTGTATAATGTGAAGTGCCAATCCATAGCGGGCCCTCCGTGAAAACTGAAAACAGCTTAGTCCGTTTTGGTCTACCATTCAGACGTACTAATAGGACTAGACGGACGAAATAATCCATTTACTCCCAATATTTCTAGCACGAATTTTAATAGGAATAAACGGACTAAAAATCCGTTTAGTCCCAATACTTCTGGCACGAAATAGGGCTGGTTAGATAATTTTTACACATTAGTAGGTAGGTTAGGCTCGTTAGGTATGTACAGATGCCCAAAGGGCAGACCGCCCAGAAATAGGAGCCCCGAGAATCGGGGCTCCGTTGACATAAAGCGTGGGTTGCAATCTTTCCGTTTAGCTCTACTAGTGGAACTAAACGGATAATGTTGTCCGTTAAGCCCTATTAGTAGGACTAAACAGAATTTTCTGTCCGTTTATTCGTATTAATAGGACTGAATGGTAGACCAAAACGGACTATATCGTAAAAACTACGACACAAGTTCCAAATTTTGAGAGACCTGTGCTCAGTAGTCAAACAATGATATGCCAGCCAAGATGATGATGGTGGTTTAAATGGAAAGTAAGTATAGATAAGCTCACCAGGCATTGTTGTCTCTCAGTGCGACGAATCTTTCCCTGGACTGGGAAACACATCGCTCGTGGCCAAGCAAGCAGGCGAAGTGCAACGCAGCTTGGCGATTCATTGTATCAGTAGGCGTTTCTGTACTTAGTACGTTGAAACCAACGGTGTCTATGAGATGTTGCATGTTGGCTAATACGAAGGCCTGAAAAATGATGTAGAAATTAATATTCTGGGTTCGATAGGTCATCCTAATAATCCTACTCGTTCCTACTAATTTTATAAATGGGAATGATTCTTAGTATGCGCGTGCAAACGTGCGTTTGTGTATGTTTGTCACTCGTGCACGGTAAAAATATCTGGACAGATTTGCATGAAATTTGGTATGAAGGTAGCTGGCGTTTGGAATAACATACGGGCAAAGTAGCTTAGTAGGATAAAATCATTAAAAAAATCTGGAAGTTTTCCACGTAATTTTTTATTAATGAGATCAAGTAATTAAATGAAATGACGATCGATATTAAGATAATAAACAATGACTTGTAAATTTGTTTATTGCAGCAGCCGGTTTCTTGAGTGCAGATAAAAATTAAATACTTACTGCATGATTAGTTGCTAATAAAATTTATAGCAGCAATATTAATAAAATACTAATTATTTAACTGGGGAAAATCAACAGTTCATGGTTTAGGTATTCCTTCTTCAATATTAATCACATTTCTCATTTGATTGCTTTCAGCAAAAGGCCTCGCATCAAATGATCTGCATACTCGCGTTTTCCACCTTTTATTATAAAAAAGTCACAATGAAATTGTCTCAAAGCTAACAGTATTTAGACTAAGTGTCACACGGTTTTTCCTAGACTCATACTGTAATACCTGTAACGTGACATTTGCCACTCCTGTCACTCTTTATTTACCTAAATTTTAATTTACTTTGAGTAAATTGGCAGTAAATTTTTTTTTTTTGAATGAGTCGCCATAGGGGCCTAAGACGCGAAGTCTTTGCTATTTTTTACTTTAGGGTAGGAAGAGTGACCTGTGCTCGGGAAAAATCCCTTCGGGCGAACTGGGAATGGAGGGCCCAGACAGTGTCCGACTTGCACGGACTAAAAAACCCGGTCAGAAGTCCCCTTCTCTATTGATTATTAATACAAAAAACGTGTGCTTTATATTTTGAGGAGGAGAGGGGTAGGGAGGGGACTTAATCTACCCACAGTGTCCTGCCTTAGCCATTTGCTGGAAGGCCGGGAGAGGAGCATGTATTCTCCCGCTGGGCACTGGGGGGTGCTTAGGTCGGTCTTTTATGTTTTTACCCGTTGGTTTATTCCTTGACCGACCCTCGCCCGTTTCTGTACAATTACTTAGAGCTATTGGTTGGGTTGGTGAGATTTCCTGTCATATGCATTTATCTATAACTACGGGCTTCCTTTCTTTTGCCCTGCGATGGAAGGGTGGGTCGGAGATCTTTTGGGCCCATTGTGTGGCTTTGGATGCCATCTTTTGGGTGGGGCTACCCTTTATGCCTGATGGTTTTTTGGCATGCTGTGTGTTTTTTTTTGCGCTTGTCTCCTAGCGCTACCCTCTTTTCGTTACCGCTTCCATCGATAGTTTTCCTGCTATAATAATTCGGAGGGACGAGGAGTGTCCCCCGGACGGCTGGACGCCCCAGTGTCTCACAAGGGTCATGTGGAGCCCAGCGGATCTATACCCCAGCCAATGCTGAAGGGCCAGAGAAGAAACTTTTAGTCTCGATTCTCTGTTTAGGCTTCCGTCGTTGCTCCCACGAGTTCCCCACCGAAACTACTGGGTGCGTCCTCCGTCCGGAGCTCACCTGTCGTATGGGCGGGAGATGGGCGGTAATTTTAAAAATAATTGTTTCGAAAACTAATTGAGAAAAATTTACTAACATGCCAGCTGCTCAGCTTGTTACATTTGGTGAAGCGCGCATAATCAAATGATGAAAAACTTTGACGAGAACTTGTTACGCGCTTTACTTAATCTTTTATTCGTTTTGGCCATCTGTTTTTCCAGAAAAATACAATTTAAGCCTATTCAAGTCTAAACTGAGCCACTGAGTGACATTTTTAGCCTCATCTGCACTCACCATCATGAAAGATAGAGGTCAATCGCTGGTTAGTTTTAAATCGAGTACAAGATGGGCGGTATTGTCTATTTCTTTCTGTTAAACGATATATGCTGGTGACAGAAAGAGATGCTGCAAGCGATGGCAAACGCCCGCGCGTTAGACTATATGCCCTCCAGCTATACTTTTATGGTGTTTTGATGGTCTTATATTTATTAGCCTCATTATAATGTCTAAACTTACATCAAACTCAGCCTGCTTCTCAGGGATATGCCTCAACCTGTTCCTGAGCCAGGTGAAGCCAGTGATGGCAGGGTCCCACACGTGCATGTTGTTCTCGTTACGAAGGAATCGCAGGATATTGAGACCGAAGCTGTAGCTCATTCTCTCTGACCTCATGAAGGCGAAAACGTCGTCGACAACCTAAGAAATAATCAAATTATGGATCCAAAGATTCTGGCAGCTTTCCCTTGCTATACAGCAGCATTATACGTTGTGTGAGTAATCTGCCAGCTTTTCAGTCTCCTATGGTATCTGTCAGTAGTTTTGAAATTTCTTTAAAAAGAATTTGCGCGCTGGGTACACACGGACCTAAGGCCTCAACCCGGAATGATACGAAGTTGAAATAATAAAACTAAAGTTCAATTTTGAAGTCAGTCGTAGTTCAGTCAACTTAAAAATGAAAAAATAAAAAATAAATATTAGGGGACAATCTACACACTAAATGAGTACTAGAACTTACTTGAGCTCGATTTGCGAAATGTATGGTATTTGGTTCATTCAGCAATGCATCAGCGATCAAAGCCCAGGTCCTATCATCATAGTTAACTCTGTAGTGTCCTAAAACATACAATATGCAATAACAACTAGATACCTACATAGGATATAACTTCATAACTGCACATTATATTCGTGTAATGATCTTCCAAGCAACGTCCACCAACGAGATGGACGGACGATTTGGTGAAGGCCGCAGGTTCAGGGTGGATGCAAGTCGCTTCCAACCGTAATGATTGGGCGTCAATGAAGGAGACCTATGTCCTGCAGTGGACGTCCTACGACTTAAATGATGATGATAAATAAATAAATAAAAATAAATAAATATTAGGGGACAATCTTACACAAATCGACCTAGTCCCAAACTAAGCAAAGCTTGTACTATGGGTACTAGACGACGATAAACATACATTATATAGACAAATAAATACTTAAATACATAGAAAACATCCATAACTCAGAAACAAATATTCATGCTCATCACACAAATAAATGCCCTTACCGGGATTTGAACCCAGGACCTCTTGCTTCGTAGGCAGGGTCACTACCAACTAGGCTAAGGCGGTCGTTAAATAATAATTCGTCGTTAATGATAATGATGAATTATCTTCCTTTTACTAAAACGACGCCTGGAAACATGTGCACTAAAATGTCCTGATCAAGGATGACATTTTCTAACAACGCGATAAAATTTGAAAGAACAATTCCGATAAAAAAAAAATAAACATCTACAATAAAAGACATACCATGTTGCAGGTTATTGAAAATGACCCATTCTACGCCAGCGCTTTTGCTGAACTCCAGAGTTGCTGTTGTCATTATTCGGGTAGGTTTCAAATTTTTAAAAGTAGGACTACTTTTTGAGGCGTATGTGATGGGAATGGGATAAATTTGTCCCGTGGGTGTTGCGCTGGCACTTAAGAAGAATCGTTCCTGAAATGATTATGTTGTTCCTAGATAAGTGTAGATTAACAGTTGTCTAAAGACTTTTTTTATGAAACTCAGATATACGGATCAGTCCGTCTGGCTACAGGAAGTATAATACGGGCCACTAAGAATTACATAGCTAATAAATACTCAGGTTGATGAAACTTTAAACATGAAACTACCGTGAGACTCGCTCATAGTGAAAATAAACGGATCACTCACGTCTCAAAACGACGGATTAGCCCGAAACATGTCGAGTTAAACTCGTTTTGAGACGTGAGTGATCCTTTTATTTTCACTATAAAGTTGATGAAAATTGTACAATATCATGTGAGAATTATTATGCCCTCGCCAGACTAAAATGAACCTCTGGCGACGCATGCTTCGCACCAGGAGACTTCAAGGCACTACCGCTGCGCCAGATTTTCTAAATCATGAATGAAATAGGTAGTAAAGTAAATGTAAAGTACTTAGAAGACACACAGAAGGTACATACAAAAGCATTCTATGTGTTGAAATATATCCTAAAGGACTCCTATTGTTATGATAGGATAAGATTGTAATTTTTTTTTAAAAGCCCGCTGGTCCGACACTTTTCTGCCAGAACTAAAACTTCTTCACATGATTGATACTTTCAAAAGAATTTACTTGTTTCAGAGAGATTAATCCTGTTGAGTGATTTATGTCTACTTGCAGAATCGGGTATCCAGGTTCGTTGACCCAGATACGGTAGTATTCGGCGAAGTCAAAACCTTGGTATTCGCTCAAAGTGTTATCAGCTGATATCGCTTCTGCAAAAGCATTGTATAGATCGTATTGGTTGGTAGGTTCAAAGGCACTGAAACAATCGAAAAAGTAAATAAGGTATTTTTAGAAGAGAAAGTAAGAAAAACAATTGATGTGGTATTAGATATTGAAAATATAAATGAAAGATTGGTAACAGTATCCTCTTAGAAGAATACTTGGGCATTCTCGCCGTTTTTACAGCTGTCAAAAACTATCAGCAGTAGTATCTTAAACTATCAATAGTATCTTACTTGTTTGTCAAGAAAATAGTACAGGCTTTCCTAAAAGTAGCTGGCGTAATCATATCAGCAATCATTCTTAGGAAAGCAGCGCCTTTGGAGTAGCTAATCGTGCCAAAGTGACCGGTAACTTGCGCTGGAGTGTTGACATCGTGGTTAAGAGGAACAGTGCCAGTTCCAGAATCAAAAGATAACGTGGTTTGAAGATATCGGGAGTTGAAATGTTCGTCAAACTGGTATTTGGAGAACATCTGTAAATGAGAACAAGATTTTAATAACAAGTTTTGGGGCATTTATTTTTCAACCCCTATGCGGGATTTATCGGCGTTATAATATCAGTTGGATCAGCTAAAGCTGATGATCGAGGTTTATTTTATTCTCATTATCATCTCTGAGTACAACTTGGCTTCTTTAAGTATAGAAAAATCAAATCCTGTTTGTACTGTTAGTAAGTTTTTAATTTTCTTTAATTTTATCCTAACTTTATCATTTTCCATTTAGCACCTATTTGTAAGTTGGTTTGTAGTTAGTGTAGTGTTAATACCTAGGTATTTGTAAATTTCAAATGTAATTTCGCACATAAATTCCGAAAGCTCAAGGGTGCGAGCCGGGATTTGAACTCACGACCCTTTGCTTGAGAGGCCATAGGTCAAACCGTTAGGCCGCCATGGCTTTTTACATGAGCTTTACGGTGAAGGAACCTGCATACACCTGTAGCGACTAGGCATAACATCTGCCTGGAGAGAGATCTCTCTATTGCAGCTACCCCCAAACACCTGCAAAGAAATTCAATGGCGTGTGTGAAGTTCCCAATCCGCACTGGAACCGCGTGGGAACTAAGGCCCAAGCCCTCTCATTCTGAAAAGAGGCCTGTGCCCTGCGCAGTGGGATGTAACCTATTTGTATGATTACCTTTTCTACCTCAAATAAGAAAACTATGCTCATCGAAACACGCGCTGTATAAATTTCTGTGCAATTAAGCAGCAACCATTAAAAAAAATGAAAATGAAGTACCTAAATAAAAGGAAGCCTGTCCCTTGCAGTGGGACGTGGATAGGGCTGGGACGATGATGATGATATTATTATCTCTAAACTTAACCGCAGACAGAAGTACAAATGGTTGAATGGACATGACAAAACGATAACAGGTCCTCTTTTTTCATTTTGGTTACGGAACCAAAAGTTTTTTATTCACCTCATTAGTGGCAATATATCCGAAGTAGCTAGCAAAACCCTCATTGATCCAAGTGTTACTCCACCAGTAGCAAGTAATGTAGTTGCCGAACCACTTGTGAGCGAGTTCGTGGGAGACCAGAGTGGCTGCGTAGTGCTCGTTTGACATGATCGATTCACGGGAGTCCAGGGTGAGGTACAGTTCCCTGTGAAATCAGAATTTGTGTTGTGTAGGAAACTCATTGGTGACTCTTGAATTTGAATTGAACCTAAATACAAAATGAGACTTTAAAATCATAACAAAATGTATGCGTGTAAAAAGAGAAGTCCTGACTGTGTCACTCGCTCTTTAACTGACTGACTCATAAACGCCCTGCGCAAACTCTTGGCCCTAGAAAGCAGAATTTTTGCATAGAGTTTGTAATGTAGGCGCAAGGAATGCCTAGGCTTTTATAATGTAATTTGGCAAGGAATGAGGACTGTTCAACTCAGAGTGGTAACCGTATCTCCGTAACTATAATTACTATAGACTCTTCAAATTCGGCATTCATGTAGGTGGTCATAACAGTATAAAAAATGCATTTAGCATTGTTGGACATTCCCACGGGATAAAAATAAACGGGATTTTTATAGTCACTAACTGATACTGATGATAATGGCCAAATTTTTACTTAATTCGTTGAAAGATATTAAGAAAGTTCACCATAAATTTGAATTCTGCGCAGACAAAGTCACGGGCAAAAGCTAGTATGTTTATTACAAAATAATAATGATTATTTTTCATACAGATTTTTTTTTCTAAGAGGCGTTTCGAATAATTTTAATCTTTCCGAGAGTAGGTATTGCTCTTAGTGTCGATTTACATGTCACGATATTAGAGACATGACTTATTTACTGACCTTAAGGTGTAAAATGCACTATTATCTATATTTATTATGTTACCTGTAGCTAACCATTCCCCAGTTCTCGGTACCAGCGGAAGCCCAATCTGGAGAAGAAATGTGGTCGTTCAGCAAATTGGGATGCAACGTTTCATACGGTATTTGGAAGTATTCATCAAAGAACTTCGTCATCTGGACAGCCAAGTCTAAGGCATGTTCTCCAAGGCCAACGGTATTGGATCTGCCGATGATCCTGATAGGAGGATTGAAGGAGGTGTCTTCGGCGATAACAGTGAATGACTCGCTGACTAAGAAAGTGACGAGGTACGATGACATCTTAGGGGTGACTAGGAAATTGTCGCGTCTTCTGTCGTCAGCGAGGCTGTAAAAAAAAATGTGACTAATTTGTATAGTGTGAAATGAGAGCACGGAGATTTGATTTATACAGGTGTCAAAGTATTCTATGAGGAGAAGGCTGAAGCTATAATAAAGTTACAAAAGTAAATGTAAGCAACAATGCTTTACAAGTCATACAAGCATACAAGTCGTAAATTTCACCTTTAAGCCACAGTAATCAGAATAAATACGTACACATCAGTCGATCCAATGCGGGTATTGGAATAGACGCCGTTATAACTAGCGGGTCTGGAGAGGTGAACCTTAAAGGTAGACTTGTAAAGAGGCTCGTCCCAACAGGGAAAAGCTTGACGTGCGTTGTAAGGTTGGAAGTGAGTGGTTGCGTAAACTCTGAAAAAAAAATGGAAAAAGGTCAAACACAGAATAAGTAGAAGAAAAGTGAAATTTATTTTTATTTCAATCTCGGTTACAATTACATTGATATAAGATAAACTTTCTTTGAAACTACTTTATTATGATAAGTATTCAAGGAAATTAATGAATTGGGGGTAAAGAGAACGATTATGGAAACAGTATTTGAACTGACTTTAAATCTTAATCTATATTTCAATTGTTTTCTTTCTTACCTTTCAACATTATTCGCGTCAGTGTAAGCTCCTCTCCAAATACCTCTTTTCATAGGACCAACGTTCATAGTGCTACTGTATTCTAAATAGAGAACGTACTTCTCCCCATTAGTTAGAGTATTAGCTAGATTAATGATAAGGAAGTGGTACTGAGGTTCTAGAGTGAAGGGTTCTTGGACATTGACAGCCACTGGGCTACCCGATTCTGTAAGTACGCTGACGGCATCGATTCTGTCAACGTTTGCATGGAGCACGATTTGAGTTACATTCTCTTCTACAACCTGCAAGAGATGTGTGATTAGAATTAACCTAAAATTAAACTCTTAAAATTGTGTGTCGAAATAATTTTAGATGTTACTATTGGTTGCGGGTAGCGCTGGACCGGATATAGTAGCTTCTTTGTCATTATTCAAAAGCAATACTTAAGTACACTTTCCATAGTACACGATAAGCATTGACATAGTTAATTCAATTGTGGCAACAGTTGCATTCTCAGCTATTTCCATCATTTATAAACGTTTATTAGGCTTATGTTAACCTGGACGAAATTTTTAATACTTGTTTCTTACTATCTGTCACTTTACCGAGACATATTATAGAAAAAGCATACATTTTGCTAGAACTAATTTTTAACTACTACTATTATGTTTAATGGGTTTATTTTCACCTTTGTTTAACCATCAATTCTTTATAAAACTACAAGTACTTACTTGCACAACAATAGTTTCTCTACCATCGTAACTGAACGGCCTGTCAACCCTCTCGGCAAAGTATAAATCAATGTAAATGTCGTATTCCAATGGTTCCACAGTATGAGGGAGACGGTAGACTGTCTCTACATTAGCAACCGCGGCTGATGATGGCGTTAGTTGATCAAGTTCCCTTTGCAAGGATACTGGATGATCTGCCCTGGCAAGCGCTAAAAGCGCTAAAACCAAGGCTGCAAAAATTTTGGACATTTCTGTAAAAACACATTATTTTGATAAGGTATTGTACTGAAATTATTGACTGTTTTTGAGAGATTTCTGACAGAATTTACACCTATTAAGAGTTATAGCTTATTATTTGCTGTAACTGTTGTAAATAATTTTTAGTTAATTTTATTAATCATATTTCCTACGGGATTTAGATCTTTAAATGAGCTCGCCATGAGCTATCGTAATCCTAGTATGTGCTGAAATATCGGGAACTCATTAAATATATTCGCGATCTTTTTCCAGTAAAATATTAGTCTAAGTACTATTACTATTTTTCGAAACCAGTTGCGTCTTTAGTATCAAATTATATAAACACAAAACTGAATTTCCATTTCAGAAAAAGCAAAAACAATATAATAATTTACTAACCTGACATCAAAAATGTCCTCAACACCGAATAAACGTAGATAAAGTGGCAATAGAAAATATTTAAATAATAACTAAACGGTATGGTATCAGATAAACTTTATCTTATATCTAAAGCCATTTTTATCGTAATTTATTGATGAAAGATTAAGATCAATAAAATTGGCAATAGGTGATTAAGAGAATAATTTCTTGTATTTTCTAGAATTAAGCCTTTAATCAACATTAATTTACTTTCTTCTTTACCTGCTATCGCTTATTACCTAAAATTACTTCTATAACTCTTATTAAATAAATAAAATAACTACATAAATATATTATCCCCTTAATGTGAATTTAGTAGAATGTAGCTTTTGAGATTACCTAAATAAGTATTTTTTTGTGAATATTCTTCAATTTACTTTGGTTTCTAATGTAGTCTGGTTCATATTATTATTTGCGTGCTCATGTTTCTGATTGTAAAAGGGTGCTTTGCGTATTAAAACGTTCTCAAAATAATCATCCGTTTTATTTTAATTAAAACTAATTTTAAGGAAAAATTAGAAATAACACGAAGATACGTAAAAACAATTTATTTGTAAAAAACGTTGTTCTTAGATCAAGATGCTTATGACTATATAAATATCGATTTACAAAATTTACATTAAGTTGGTACTGCTAAATTAGCGGATGAAGTGTGCCATTATGGTGGCTAGCAGCAGAGCTAGAGGAGCGGCAATGGCGGTGGCAGAGTTCCTGCCGCGGAGGAAGGAGTAGATGTCGGTGACTGCATTGTTGCCCCAGACGAGGTTGCTGATAGAAGCGTCAATCACGCTCTTGGCGTTGTTGAAAGAGTTACCCAAGGCAACCTGATTCTCGTAAGCCCAGACTTGGAACTGGAAGAAAGCAGAATAATGGTTAAAATTTCATGAATCAACGTAACAATCAACAAAGTTTTAGTCACTTTATTTTTCGTATTAGCTTGGGCATTAATGGTTTCATACATTATATCTGTTCGGATAACCAGCTGTTCTCTTCAACATACCGTATATTTCAACCACTTCATGTAAAATTTTGTGAGCAAGTTCGATAATTACATGGAACTTTTTTCGGTTTTGTTTTTGGAAATTTTTAAAAACTTGTTTTAGTACTGACTCTTGAATTTAAATGAAAATTTCAGATTTATTTCATAAACTTGAGTCTCAAACTAGCTTAAGCTTAAATTATCTTGGAAATTTTGTAATTAAAATATGCTTACAAATAAATAAATGATTGAATGATTGATTGATTGAAAATATGCTTACGTCGTGAATATCTTCAAAGTCAGTTAAGTAGGTAGAAAGGGCGTTGATCGCCACGTTCAGACGAGCTTCACCACCGTACCTGAAAATAAATGAGAATTAAGTGTCTCGTCTCCAAAAAAGGCACTTTAAGTAAATATTGCGAATTGGCTGTAGTTCTCACGCGGTCCCAGCAGATTGGGTACTTCACACACACCGTTAAATTCGCAGGGTGTGTAAAAGTTTTCTTACAATTTTAACCTAGGCCTGGTTAATTTACTTAAAATGTAATTTCGCACATAAATTCCGAAAAACTCAAAGTTGCGCAGGATATCATCATCATCATTTCAGCCAAAAGACGTCCACTGCTGAACATAAGCCTCCCTCAAGGCTCGCCAAACAGATTGGTCCTGTGCCATCCACATCCAACGCGTTCCAGCAACCTTAATCAGGTCGTCGCTCCATCTTGTTGGAGGCCTACCTAAACTGCGTCTTCCGGTACGTGGACGCCACTCGAGAACCTTTTGGCCCCATCGGCCATCAGTTCTACGAGCAATGTGCCCTGCCCACTGCCACTTGGGACTGTCGATTCTTCGAGCTATGCCGGTGACTTTAGTTCTTACGCGGGTTTCGTAATTTCTAATGCGATCCCGCAGAGAAACTCCGAGCATATTCCTCTCCATTGTCCTCAGAGGGACTTAGAGCTTCCTTATGTGGAACCCTTAAACTAGCCCGAGCTTAACTTCCATTTGGTTCCGTTTAAATTTTCCAACGTGTCCTCGAGACAGTTATTATTTTTGTGAGCTTATTCCACAAATCTTTTATATTTTCTCCGTTGACTAAATAAGGCATTTGACTTACGCAGTCCTGATTGTGGGCAGGTTTTCCATAACGAAGGTCAGAACCGTCTCCAAATTCTCCCGGTTGCCCTGGAGAGCGTACTGGAAGGCATTTGTGCGGTCGTGATAGCGGATCTTGTCATTTGTCAAAGTCTGCTGTAGGTAGCTGCAATAAAAAATACCGGTTTAAAATTACTTTAATTTCATTACCAGATGAAAAACCCCCGCCTTTTTAATTCTTGTTCCCATGAAAATTCTGGAAAAATATATACACTATGTGACTCTTGCTACTGAGACGAATCTAATGAAACCTCGCACCTTAAAATCCATTGAGCCTTTTAGGCTGCAGGGTGTGCCAAGGAATAATATATACGTACCCACCAAGGATGATATAGACTGGATTGGCAGTCGCCATAGTACGGATCGGCCGCGGTTTTTGTAGTTCGATTATTAAATCTAGATGGCGCTGAAATATAGCCAGAGGCTTTGAAGGCAAAACAATAAGACTACAGATATTTCATATCACTGCAAATGTATTATTATGCAATATTTTTGAAAAATAATACATTTTGTTAATATGAAACATCTGTAGTCTTATTGTTTTGCCTTTAAATCCTCTGGCTATATTATAGCGCCATCTAGATTTAATAATCGAACTACAAAAACCGCGGCCGATCCGTACTAAGCATGGCGACTGCCAATCCAGTCTATATCATCCTTGGTACCCACATAGGATTGATACATACATACCGTCGAAAAACAGTCATACAATACAATACAATACAAATATTCTTTATTGATCACCAAAAACAGTACAGTGACATTACAAAAATAAAAATTCAGGTAGACAATAGGCGGTCTTATCGCTAAAAAGCGATCTCTTCCAGACAACCAATTACTCAGAAATTAATAAATATCAACAGACGAATGTAGGTGGCAGAAATAACAGACAAGAGAAACGCAGTATTACTTAATAGACAACAAACAATAAAAACAATACAAATATAATATAAATTATATAAATAAACAAATACATTCAATATAATACTTATACACTACATATACTTAATACAAAATATCAATGGAAATGGTCATAGTCGGGTGATAAGAATGTTTTAATTTAAAAAAGTTAGAAAAAGTGATGCAATTTTCATAGATGAATTTGATTTGAAGCCGCATTTCCTGGCCATAAGCTATGCGCCAATTAGTGTGCACCAACTGCTTCACATCGCCCTGACCAAAACATCCGAAAATTTTGATCGCTTGCCTGCCTGTCTGTTGCAACTGTCATAAGTCACCACTCCTACTTTCCGAATTCCATTCGAAAGGCCTAAGAACTGAAATACCACTTAAATTTTTCTAATACAATTTTACATTTAAAAATGTCAAGCACCACATGATGCTAAAGATGTAAGTAGCTAACTAGCTCAATGACAATCTATTTATTTACTTTTCTTTGAATAGCCCTAAATAATTATATTTCTTAGCAGTTCGCATTATACACCGTGAAATTTTAGTGGTTGTTTTCCCGAAACGAGTTGATTTAGTATCGATTGTACAATCGATTTATAATTACTATTTTGACTAGAGTCAAAAATCCAATTGTGAAAAACGAAAGTCGAAAATGACCGCAAACCAATAGTAACGCTTCGTTGGTACAAGTAGCGTACGATCGTACGATAGGTTAGGTACCAACGAAGCGTTACTATTGGTTTGCGGTCATTTTCGACTTTCGTTTTTCACAATTGGATTTTTGACTCTAGTCAAAATAGTAATTATAAATCGATTGTACAATCGAAACTAAATCACCTCGTTTCGGGAAAACAACCACTAAAATTTCACGGTGTATATCATGAAGCGGAGCACTTTTTGTAAATTGCCGGAATATAAATAACATACGGATGGAATCACTCCTCATACCTGCCTGATGAACCTAGCATAAGGTCCTATCATCCTGTCTAAGGCAATACTTTTCCTCATTTTGTTATTTTTTTATATCCTGTATAGAATATGCGGTGTTTATTTTGGAAGTAGCGCGCAAGGGGCTCTTTTATTTGTCAGTATAAAGACCACCATTTTCAAAAAGAATGCGCGGCAAGAAACTTACCCTTATAATTTATTTTCTTTTCTTTGTTTGTCAACTAACCTGGCAAGCAAGGTCTGGTCCCTGGTGCAGCCAAGAGTCCTGAGGATCACAACCATGTCAGCGGCATTCTCAGAGGTCTCGTACTGGTTGAACAGGAAGCTGTAATCGGTCGCGTCACCGTGTCTGATGCCAGAGCAGTAGACGTAACGGCGAGCATTTTTAGGTACCCTAAAAAGGAAAAGTTAATTATTATCCTCGTATACAAAAATTTGACTGAAATAAATAGAACTGACAAGTATGAAAGATTCCTTTTAAAATTTAATTACTAAAACTTCGTTCACTCGTTGAATCAATGCATGCGTGATAATCTCAGAATTTGATTTTCTTTTTCCCGTTTCTCTTTTTTTTCATTTTTGGCTGTTTGTATTTTTACGTGTTACTTCATTAGCATAAATTAACTGTGGCATTTTTGCTGGCCTATTAAATAAATATAAAATAAATAAATATCACGGGACAATTCACACCAATTGACCTAGTCCCAAAGTAAGCTAGGTAAAGCTTGTGTTATGGGTACTAGGCAACGGATAAACATACATATATAGATAGATACATACTTAAATACATATTAAACACCCAAGACCCGAGAACAAACATTCGTATTTTTCATACAAATATCTGCCCCGACACGGGAATCGAACCCGGGACCTCAAGCTTCATAGTCAGGTTCTCTAACCACTAGGCCATCTGGTCGTCTGGTGGTCGCCTATTATGTATAACTTAAGTTTTTCTTTAAGTTCACTCATTGTATTGTGCCGTTTTTTGCCCAAATAAACATTTAACATTATAAACACATTGATGGATAATGTCACCATTTTGTTCATTAAATTTAACTCTATTTCCAAACTAGATTTGTTAAATATCAATATTAGCATTTAGGTACCCGCAACTTTCACCCGTTTTAATCTTTAAATCTAAAATTTGAATTAAAATTCCACACGTTTTTCTGTAATTCCCGAGGGAATCCCCAAATATTACTTCGTGGTCTTCATTAACGTTGAATAAAAAACACACGTCCCAAACTTCAAGTCTCTCAACATTTTATCCCGATTCTATGGAAATATTGCGATAAAAATAGCCTGTATTATTCCAAAGGTCCAGCTGCAATACCAAATTTCATCCAAATCCGTCCAGCATGAAAAACTAACAAACAGACACAAACATACAAACACTCAAACTTTCACAATAATAATATTAACACAAGTCGAAATTGTCTAATATTCAAAATCTGCTCACTGTTACGCTATTGTTGATCCCAAAATCAATTTAGGTGTATACCACTTACAAAGTCTGAGGATTAGCCTTGAAGGCGTTCCACTTCGCCAAGCTATCTTCAACACAGCCCTCGTGTCCAAGGTTGCAGGCGTAGTTGAGAATCTGCATACGGTTCAGGATCACAGACGTAGAGTCGTTGGACCCTTCATTGTAGCCCACACTTTCGACTGCGTGCTCCATCAGCTCCAAAAGGTAGGCCTATGAAGGAAGAAACGTTAAGAGCTTGCAAATGAAGTGGCTATGAAGAAAACTGAGATAAGCAAATTTTTCAGAAAAACGGTACCTATCCCAAAAAAAAACAACGTGCTTCAAATAGAATTTCTAGTTTCGATAGCTGCTATGTATCTATTGAACAGTTTACTGGCAGATTTGCTATGACAAATTATAGGTAGGTATTGTTTTAAACGTCATTTATCACTTTTTACCAGAGCTTGCTAGATTATGTCTTAAGGTCTAACTAAAGCTTGATCTAATGCAGTTTGCGAACAAGAGATAACCTTTAGGGGAGAAAAATTCCCAAGTCACAACCACGACGAGGCGTTGGTAGGCCACACACCAGGTGAACTGACGGCATCGCACGAGTTGCGGGTAACTAGTGAATTCATTCATTGAGCCTTTATAAGGGGAAGCGTTTGTTCAACAATGGACGTCTTTTGACTGACAATGATGATGATTTAACTTACGCTGAACTCATCATAGGCGGCAGGAATGTGCTCCAATCGGCGTCTGATCCAGTCGAGCTGCCCGAGGGCTCCAGCCCACACGTAGTAGTCTTCTTCCTGAGCCAGGAATGAGAGCACGTCGAATGCGCGGGCGATGGTGATATCACCAGAACGCACGAAGTACAGCACGTCGTTGACAATCTATAAAGATTTTCGGTCAATTTCTGCTCAGACAAGAACATAATAGAAACTAAAGCTAATTTTGTAATTTATATTTTTGTGGCGACTAATGATTTCTTTCTTTCTCTATTTCTTACAAAACAACCCCGCAGATATCTGCGGGATTGAAAATAGCATAAATTGCTTAGCAACTTAGTTAAAGTAATCAAACCCGTGAAAAACGTACATAACGTTGTTGTTGAGTACTTTCGATGGTCAACTGTGATCATCCACATCAACTTTACTTTACTAAATGATGATTCCCAAGAGCTACTTAATGTACGAGTTACTACAAAATATATCTAAATAAATCACTATAGGTGTTCCTACGATATTTTGAAGAGTTTCCTCGGGTTCTCCCAGATTTACTCATCAGACTATGGTCATGGCCAAGCCATGCCTTGGTGACATTGGACCTGATTGGCAGTGTTCCTTTTCCAACCAATTTTTTTATTCTGTTTTTAAATTCTCATGTCCAGTCCAATTTTGAAGTAAGTCCTACTTGTTGAAGTCAGTTAAAAAGTGGAAAGTTTTTAAGTGTGCAAGTCTATTTGTGAGCAGATTTGCAAATTAGTAAGGAAGACGTTTGACTGCTGTCCCAGTGTTTGCCATCTTTAATGTTATGATATTTGTAAGATATCGAACGGAAGACAAGGTTAGTGATTACAGATCTGCATGCTTATGCATAATTATGTCATGCGCGGACCTTGTTTGTTAAATTGCTATATCATACCTGAGCTCTGTTCAATTTAGGGAACAAGTTTTTGTTTTCGCGAAGAGCAGCGGCAAGCATCTCCCAGTTATGATCGTCGTAGTTGACGCGGTATAGACCTGTAGAACATCGTCAAATTATTAGCTATATAATTGGCCATAGGGAATGCTCTTAAAAACGTCAGTACTTTCGTCGGTCTTTGGTTACTACCCGTTTTTTACTAATTAATAAGTCATTTGTTTTGTTAAGGAGTTTGCTTTGAGAAGTGGCTCTTGGGGAGTTTGAAGCATTTGTGACATATTAAAAGGATAATTACCTATATCAATTTACATGGAAATTAGGAAGGTAGATAGCTCTCGTACATATTGTGTGGTAGTGGAGGAGCAAAATAATAAACAAAAAACATTGTTATGGACCTCCGCAAAGTAACACCTGAATCAATTATATATTTCACCATCATCATCATAATCATCATCCCAGTGTATATCAGAATGAGAAGGGTTGACCGTTATTCTCACGAGGTGTCGATGCAGAGTGGAAACTTCACGCGCACTATTGAATTTCTTTGCAGGTGTTGCCTCAAGATGTTTTCCTCCGCCGTAAAGCTTATGGTAAATTCCAAATGTACTTTCGTACATTAATTTCGAAAAACTCAGAGTTGCAAGCCCGGGCTTGAATCTACGACCCTCTTCTTGAGAGGCCATAGGTCAAACCACTAGGCTACTACAGCTTTTGCTTTAATTTTTTTATTTTATATATCACTTACCTACATTGTCCTAAATTCACTCACCAGACTGTTCAATGTTAAAAAGAACCCAGTTGTGTCCAGCCGGCATTTCTACGGAGCCTGAAGCAATGGATAGGACTCCCGCTGGCTTGGTGCTGGTGAAAGTGGGGCTGCCACCGTGCGTCCAGGTGTACGGGAGATGCCAGAGCTGGGTGTGAGGAGTGCCGCTCAGTTGGAAACGGCGCTGTTGCAAAAAAAGGTTTTTAATAACTGAGAAAAATACATTGACTGGACTGGACCGGTAATTTGGAAAAAGTGGGCCTAAAAAAATTTATTGACAAGACAAAATATCTTTATCTAATTTAGGCAAGCACAACCGTCCGGTCCAACAGTCCGGAAAAACCCTGTTGAAAAGAACCCGGCAAGAAACTCAATCAGATTTTTTTTTCAACCAGATCTACTATACTTTTTAACTATAAACATCTAAAGTATTTAACACAATACGTATACACTATTAGTATTAAGGATCGCCAATGTGAATCGGAGTTATTTCCAAACATCTCTGTCTATGATACTATCATTAATTTTATTGTACACCTGATATTAATATTTTCTTGAGGATGGGTTTGAATTTAGTATCTTTTTGGTCGGTTAAGTTTTTGGCATTTTACTAAAAAAAAACTTGTTTTAGTAATACTGTCCTAGTCAGTAGTCATAATTGACAACATTTCATATTTCTAAGACTATAATTTGATTCGTTCTCTGTATACTGTTTGGAAAGAGAACGACGTTGATAGTTTTAAATTTTCACTAGGATTATTAATTAATTTGTTACAATTTTTTAAAGATTTGCTTATTCTAAAAGAGCGTAACGATAGAATAGATCCATTACTTTGGTCTAGTCTCTATTAAAAAAAAGTGATGACGTAAATTTGACGTTAAGGTTGTTATCAAATTTAAAATTATGACAGCTCTTTTTTCTAGTGGAAAGGGTAAAGGAAACATATCTATTCGGTGGCACTATTTGTAAGTACATATATGTTTTTAAATTTGTTGTATTTTTTTAAAAACATGGAGACTTAAATTATAATAAATATTTACCGTGTTCAGGAGGCGAAACTCTTTCGATTCCTGCAGTAATTTTCAGGTGTTAAAAAAATGAAAGGTTGTCAATTTTGTCTCTGTACTACAATTCTCATTCCTATGAACCCTGTGATGCCGTACACATGCTTTGCTTTTCGGATAGCATTCTGTTTTCTATATTTTATCTCCTTCCTTCAGCATGATGGTAATAATCACCAGATTATTCAATAGAGTATTTCTCATTCTTAATCAACGGAAAATGTCAAAGAATAAAAAAGTAGCACTGAGTATGTTGGATTATAAAATAAATTATGATACCTGTGTGAAACTGATTATTCCGGTATCCGTGTTAACTTCGACATTCAGTACTGGAGAGCCAGGAGTCTGGATCCAGCTGTTCAGGACAGTCCCAATGTCAATGTTGCCGTAAAGCTGAGCAAATGTAGGATCTGCTTGCACTGCAGTTCTGAACGCATTGTACATGTCTTCAGGGGTACCCAGACCGTAGGCGCTGAAAATTTAATTAAAAAGATAAGAATTTTTAACATATTGTTGTTTTTTCGTAAGCTTTCATTTAACTTTCCGTGTTATTATGGGTCAAATTTTGAGAGCCAAATTTAACTCATTTAGCGTTTTGCATACAAATTTTAGTTAGATGACCATGGAAGTACAGTCAACAAAAAGTGGAATCAGCAATGCTTGTAATCAAAATGTCATTTTTAGTAAATTATTTGTATGCTTCGATGAAAAAATTAAAACTAACTAACTTGTCTCTCAAGTAAGTCTGCAAAGCCAGCTTGAAGGTGTCTGGTCCAACGAAGTGCTCCATCATCCTCAATACAGATGCACCCTTGGCATAGCTGGTGGTACTGAAGTGGCCAGTGATGGAGAGGTTATCAGCGACGGTACTGAGGTTCATAGGGGTGGCACCAGCACTGGAATCCCAGTTAAGAGCGCTGTGGACGTAGTCAACGACGAACTGGTCGGCAAGTTCTAGATCGGTATCAGCCTAAAAACAAAGTTCGATTGCATTTATTTTAAAAACAATTCTTTTTCTACCTGGTCTACATCGTTATTTGTGAACATATATGTATTTTTCACAATTATGCGGCCGACGATTTTTAAATTAAGGCTTTAATTCTATAAGCATTGACATTTTAATAAGCACTACATAATAACAGATTACTTACACGGTGAGCAGAGAAATATTCAAAGAAACTGGCAAAGGACTCGTTGAGCCACAAGTTGCTCCACCAAAAGCAAGTAACCAGGTTTCCGAACCACTTGTGGGCCAATTCGTGAGCCATGATGGTCGCGATGAAGATTTTGTTGGGCAAGTTCGTGTTGTCCTCATCATACAGCAGATAAGCTTCCCTAAAAAAAATACAAGCGTAAGTCAATATAGATCAGAAAAAAAAATTAGTTGTTAAGCTATATTAAAAATACAAACTAAACTATATGAATAGATTTTATTATCATGGTTTGTAAACAGATATCTTCGGAGTTTTAACTATAACTATCAGGACGCTTTAGTGCTATGTCATTCACTGCATGTGGTCTCCCACGGTAAGCCATTAGAACTTCTCTACGAAAGTCACCATGGAAATGCACACGTTCGGTATTTATTTTCAAGTGGGTACGCTTTATTCAATATTATAGATTCAATTCGCCCAATGAACCGTGAGAATCGAGCCAAGCTGTTAGCACTATTTAACAAAAGACTTTCCTTGCAGGCTATTAAAAAATAGCAAAATCATAAAATATTTTTAATCACCTGTAGTTGACCATTCCCCAGTTCTCCATAGCACCAGCGGGAAAATCAGGAACAGCAATGTGGTCATTCTTCATGGGCTGTCCTTCGCCCATAGTATAATAATCGAAAGCAAAATATTCGTTCATATCATTGGTGATCTTCAAGCCGATATCATGCGCGTAGGCATGGTGATCCTCAACTCCAGGACGAGAAACGATACCGAAAGGTCTCGCGGCAGTGCCAGAAGTGTTGGTCTCTATAAAGTCACTGACGTGGAAAGCGATGAGATAGACGGAGATGGTCGGCGTCGGTAAGAAAGTCTCACGAATGCGTCCCGGAGCAACGCTGAAAAAAGGTTATTTTAAATGTTAGTGCATCAACAGAAAATTCCTGACCGATTTACTTGCAGTTTAATCAATGCTTAACTCACACCCTTGGATTTAGAAAGTTGGAATTTTGTGGAGGTTCCCATTATGTTAAAGGCGAATAATAATGACGCCTTTTTCAAAATGATCGCAAGATAGGGAATTTTCCATGGAAGTGAGTCAGTAGACATACATAATAGTTTAGCTTTATTCATACAGGTACATTGTTAACACTCATGGAATGCCTATTACTTGTATCTCTCGGCTTTTTATAGGATCTGGCTTAAATTCTTAGGTTAACAGCCACTGATGTGATACCCGAAACTTATAAAGAAGATAACTTCATAAATAACAAATTAGGAAAAAGTCTTGTTGTCCTAAATATTTCCATAAATTAAGACGATGGTGGTGATGCTTTTTACACGCGGCAGAGATATTAGGGCTTGAAAAATAAACTTTTATCCATCACGATATTATGCTATTAATAACTTAAAACAATTGAACGAGAACTTGCTGATATTATAACTCACGTCTCAGTTTGAGCGATAGCCATGTTAGAGTAAGACGGCTGGAGGTTGACATCGCGTGTGATAGAGATGACAAATCTGGACTTGAATTGGGGCTCGTCGAAGCAAGGGAAGGCTTTCCTTGCATGGTAAGGCTGGAACTGCGTGGTAGCGTATTCACTGTAAAATAACGTATTGTTTAGACCACATTTGAGATTTGCCGGAAGGTTGGACGTTCAGATTTAGGTTAATAATTTTAGATATTTGATGTCAACATCGGGCAATTTGTCTAAAATGATATTTAGCTTTTTATCATATTTCTTTTTGAAGAAGTTCTAAGAATGTCAGGAGCTATATTTCTACCCCATTTTATTTTTAACTCCCAAAAGTGAGATCTGCGGTACAGATGATATTTTGCTGCGGATTACTTTTTTCTGATTTATTTTCACTCGCATAGTCTCTTTGTAGCACCATTGCTCCCAAAAGCAACATTTCAAAGACTTACATTTATGTACTTTACCACTGAACAGTTCAACTTACATTTTCTGGTTGTTGTAGAAGTAGTATCCCTTGTAAAACCCTCTGTCGAATTGGTTCTCGTGGATCTGACCACGAAAACTTATAGAGATTGTGTATTCACCAGCGGAGATGGGTGAAGCGACGTTGATGGTAAGGATCTCGTAGTAGCTGTCAGTTTCGTAGGGGGTCTCAAGAGAGAGAGGAATGGGGTTATCGTTAGCATCAACGATGTTCACTCCGGTGATGGCGACGACGTTTTGATGAATCACGATCTGGGAGAGGGGCTCTCCTGTGATCTGAAAGATATGGGAGACGTTTAATGCTTTGCAATTGGTTAAGGTTTCTTGCCTTTTCAATTGTGGTACTAACATACAAAAATATCGTTTTACAGTCTTGAAACTATTCAAAAGTAGGGACTTTGAAGTGTAGTAAAGTAAATTCTGGTACCTAAAGAACAACTTTGTTCTTATAATAATAAATTATGAGTTATAACTCACGAAGGGATACTGGCTGACTGTCATAGAAGGGACAAATGAACGTAAATTTTTGAGTTGGGAGTCGCGTATTTTTGGTTGCGTTATTATTTCTGCTACATTCAGTTCCAGACAAAAATCTAGTTTGTGTGACACGGCGGCGCAAAATGAGTTTTACACAATTAGAACTTTTGTATGAAACCAAAATTATGCGACTTAAAATACGCAACTCAGGGCTCAAAAAATGACGTTCATTTGTTCTCACACTAAGAGTGAGAAAAAAGATTGTAAAATAGTAGCCAGGTGAACACCTTAGTCCTATTTAATTATGAAACAACAATAAATATTATCATTATCTACAAAATTTCATAAAATGACTTGACATGTCTAAATGATACTAATCAGCGTTAAATTGATAAAAATTATCAATTTTTAATAATGATTGAACCAGTTAACTTATCAAAGCCGGTGTGATTAGACTATATCCTTTATTAATTTACCTATTTTTCCCCATGGCGCTGATCTAGATACTTGATTATTACTTTGTCTAATCTATCTTTTATGAGCACCACTGCATTAGTTTTACGTCATATAATGTGCACGACTAATATTAAAATAGAGAAGATATTAGCATTTTGTAACCAAATTCGTATATTTTTCAATTTGACATCATCCTTGAATCCAAAGACAATACTACTCATAAAAAAGGAACAATAAACATAGAAAAACAAGGTTATATATGCACAGTCGTGCACATATAATCAAGGCATAGTCATGACTAAATTGGAAAAAAAAGTTGATTTTCAATGGCTTTTATTTGTCTTTATATAATTAACTATTCATGAAGAAGTTAATCTTGTTGCTGTGTAAACTCAAATTGTTCGGGTAAACTCTGTAAACTACTAAACTACATTTTTTTAAATATCATTAATCAAAGATCACACTATCTGTTAACATGACCTAAATATGTCATACGTAGAAAGCGGGAAACGAAGGTCCTGGCCACAGATTAGTTACTACATCATCAGATATCGAGTATACCTGAACAAGACTTGGTGCTCTAGGCAATATTCGCCTAGTTTTGAGTCAGTGGCGCAGATAAGGATCAAATTTCTTGGAATAAAATTATATTCCTATCTACATCTCATTATCTTTATAATTTTAATTTCGTAATCATAATGAAATAATGTTTCACTAACATACTGTTATGAAACATTTAAAATCTCAAAAAGAACATCTTTCAACCGGCATCAGATCGATATGATTTCACCATAATCAGCCAAGAAATAGCCACTGCTGAAGTCTCTCTCTCTCTCAAAGGCCACAGAAAATGGTCAGTGTAAATATATGTCCAAGAGCTTCTCAAGTGAAAATCCCAAAACAACAAATTTGTTTTGACAAATAAAAAAACTTAGCAGCACCCACTAGTTGAATCAATGACTTAGTTAAAGTCGCTGAACATAATATAGCAATTAACACATTAGCGTCTAAAGATACGCACCGTTACTTGATGCCGTACAACACCGTTGAATCTGCTTTCGCTGAGAAAGACATCCAAGTCGACGTAGACCCAGCTTGGTTGGATATTGTCGCGAAGTCTGTACGCGGGCTCGTCCAAATTGGTGGAGTAGGTGTCTAGAATTTCTAAGTTCGATCTGAACTCATTGGATGGATTTTGCTGGGCACTGATGAACCCAACCAGGGCCAATAAAACCACAATCATTGTGGAACCTGGAAATTAAAAAAATGCATGTCAGAAAAAGTGGTAATTTCAAATAATATTGTGAGTGATTGGGAAAAAATGCCAAAATTTGATATTTTTTTTAAGGTGGAAAATAAGCAGGCGTGTTGCTTGCACTTTGTGCGTTTTTTGAAGATCTCCAAGTTCTATCAAAAAAACAAGATGAATAACTTCTCCTACTTGGTTCATTCGTTTTAACTATTTTTGAATCATAATTTTTTATTTTTTTTTACCTACTGCAGTCTGGTCACTCAAAATCACAGTATTGCAATTATATTTAGCCAACTAATTTTTACTAGTCATAGTAGTGATCAAGTTAGGTGGTTATAATAATAAGGAGTTATTATTACTCAAAATAAATATATTGGCCTTGAAGTGAAAAAGCTTGGAATAAATCCAAGTTTTGACGTCATATCGAGTTGAAGCGCTTTCCTACTTATAATATCATAAAAAGATAAACCACTTACCCATTCCGACCGCGACGGCACCGCTTCTACGACTAGTAGGATCATTAACAATTTCCATATTTATCATAATCATGAACAATATTAAAAAGATTAAAGTAATAAATGTAGTACCTAAAGCATTCAGCTAATCAGACCTCAATCTGTTAGCAATCGCTGATTATGTTTTAATATCGCAGCGACTTGATTAGGTTCGACAAGGTATGCAAAGCTAAAGTGTGTTAATGATTAATTCTATATAAGTAAAAACAGATGGCAGTACATGTACTGTTCGAGTTAACAACACTAATATGGATCACCTTTTTGAACATTTTTCTGTACTTCATCATCATCATTGTTGATACACAATCATTACGATTGAGAGCAGCTTGCTTGAAACTACGGCCTTTACCAATCATCCATCCATCTCGTTGGTGGACGCCCCACGCTGCGCTTGCTAGTCCGTGGTATCCATTCGAGAAATTTTTGTCCCCAACGTCCATCTGTTGTACTTGGTATATTTGGCCTGCCCATTGCCACTTCAACGAGCTTATCCATTTGGCTATGTCAGTGACCCTTGTTCTTTTACGGATCTCCTTATTCCTCATTTGATACTCAATAAGTTGTACTTGATTTCTGTAGGTATTTTAATAACTTTAAAATTCGACAAAAAAAAATTCCCCCATAATGAAAAGCTCATATAAAATAATCTACTAATAAACATAAAAATATGGGCGGTCAGCTAAAACAGTCCATAGGGCATAATTTCAATGCAATGACAAAACCTGAACCAAATTAATCCATGACCATTCGTATACATCATCAATCAAATTAATTCCTTAACACGTTCACGGACACAGGACTTCTTCCAGTAATTTGTGCTGGGGCACACAATTTTTCGTACAAAGTAGGTATCATCACGTCTACGGATGCATTGTCATGTTCCATTTTGAAAGTAATTGTTGCAGCAGTGACGGCCATAGACGAAGACTGTTTATGTAAATTGTCCGGCTGTAGACGTAGTGCCACAACACGAGGGCTTTTTTGTATGTGTAAAGAAGACATACTTAAATGCAACACAAGGAGTGCTTGCTGTGGCACTAGTTGTTTGTGATTCAGCCTAAAGCGGCACAGAGTCCCGTTTCCTACAAATGTAGAAATAACCGGCTGTGGGCGTAGTTCACTTTTGGTGTAATTTAAACCACCGTTGACAGCCGTAGTGCCATATCAGTGGCCAAAATTACCCTACAGAGCCAAATTAACCCGACCGCGACCTTATGATATCCAATCATGTTTTGAAAATATAACTGACGAAATAAATATATTAATTTTATTAGTAATATCTAGTAAAAGTGACACAAATTTCCAAAATAGAATCTTATCTTACGACTTAACGGGTTTTAGTTTGGGACTCAATCTGCGTCGATACCCTGGCCCCTTCACACATTCAGGGTACAACAAAAAAAGTTAGCGCAGCGGTTGAAGCGGCCGAGATTAGGAAAGTATTACAATACCAGGGTCTCGGTTCAGCTTACAATTTCGTTGCTGTCGGTTTTGAGACCCTTGGACCCTTGGAGTCCCGGAGCACGTGATTAAGGAAGTGCAGAAACGTCTGGTCGATAGTACTGGAGACCAAAGGGCTGGCAGCTATCTCTCTCAACGAATCGCCATCGCCATTCAACGTGGGAATGCTGCCAGCTTTTTGAGCACCATCATGAGGGGCTGTTTCACCATCCATTGATCAAATTTATTTGACGGATAAATGTGATGCCGTCTCTATTTATTTGGTTCGAATAGACGGAGACGGCATCACATTTATCCGTCAGTTAAAATTAATCAATGAATGGTGAAACAGCCCCTTCATGTAGTAGTTTTTAAGTTAGATATTTGGTTATAACTATTCTAAACAATTAATTACTATTCTAAACGGGACTTATCACGCAATTAATATTTACCTCGACGTTTCGGCCACATTGCTGCAACCGTGGTCACGAGTTAACGTTAGTTAACGAGTTGAGTTACCTCGTGACCACGGCTGCTGCAATGTGGCCGAAACGTCGAGGTAAATATTAATTGCGTGATAAGTCCCATTTAGTATAGTAATTATGAGTGAAAATCGCGAAAGTTTAAAACAGTACCTATATTCGAAACAAGACCTCACTTCAAAAATGAGACGCTATTTTTCGAGTCGACTTTAAGGATAAATCTTTCATCATCATTTCGGTTCACATGAGATACTTGTCTTGTCAATACCAGTTTTAACAATCTGCCAAAGTACGTGTATAGGAGCTATGTACATCTAAACTAACTCATTCTATGCAAATAATAAAATACAATATTCTATTATTTTTATACCTTTCATTTAAACTCAGATTATTCTCATTTCTGAATACCAGATTTCTATCATTGTCATTTAAAACAATGTGATTTGAGTGCATTTGAACTAAAAGCATACCTACGATATAATTTTTCCTTCTCATGCGTACAACTTGCAAGTCAAAATTTCCATTTCCTCATCTTTCTGTTTTTAGTAGGTATGTATGTTAACTCTTTATTGCAAATAATTAAATATTAGAAAATAGTAAAAAGCCGAATTTATCCCTAATAAAGGATCTTTTCTAACTATACCAATCTAGAAACATTTTTCTAGAGACGATTTTCTCGTTTGGGATTTTTACCGTAGCGTTGTTTAATAACTAACGTAATAATAACTGAACAATTTATTATAAATTTCAATATACAATGTTTTTAAATATTTTACAGGTTTTAAATATTTTACACGTAAACTAACGCTTACGCCATCATGTTGATGGCTAAAGTGACAAGTAGTGTGACGACGCTGAGCGCGGCAATGTTGGCCGAGTCAGGGCTTGGTGCGGGCTCTGGCTCGGGTTGTGGCTCAGGCTCGGGTTCCGGCGCTGGTTCGGGTTCCGGCTCCAATTCGGGTAAAACAATCTCCTCCTCAACGTAACCAGTCTCAAAGAACGTAGCGAGTTCCACAGTCCTAACATCGGCCCATGCGAGGAAATTTCTGGTAGATGCGATACCGTTGACTCCGGTGTTGTATGCCGAGTCACCAATGACGTCGCGTTGTGCATCAAGCCAGGTTTGAACCTACGAGGAATTAAATGATCGATAAGAATGTAAAAGCCTAATTAAATGATAAATTTTTCAGGACGTTTTCTTGTCAGATCCGGCTTATGAGTCATGATTAAAGTGGAATTGTTTACGTCAAATGCAAATATTTATAAAATTTCAAAGAGAAAGTTAAAATAACGGATGTAAGAATTACAATACAGCTAGGTATCAAGTTATATACAAATGCTGGAGCATTTCAGACGGAGAAGTGATAGAGCCTCGGAAGCTCTTTAAATTAGATCACATTGTCGAAAGCCATTAAGATTTAATGTCTGATAATAAGATAACTCGTTGGCGATGGATGATTGAATAAAATTTGGGCTTCTTATTACACACATTTTAATTGAAATGAAATGAAATGAAATGAAATGAAATGAAATGAAATGAAATGAAATGAAATGAAATGAAATGAAATGAAATGAAATGAAATGAAATGAAATGAAATGAAATGAAATGAAATGAAATGCAATGAAATGAAATGAAATGAAATGAAATGAAATTATTTGAAATTATTTATTCTGCTTTAGACATGGTGTACAAAATATGTTTTAGAGGAGTGTTACTGTGCCGTGACATGTCTAGCCAGATATATTGGCATGCAAAAATCTTGATTTCAAAATCTACCATGGCTGTAGATATTGTCTTCATCTCCGCTTACTGTAGTATGTAACAAAGTAGCACTTGCTAGTTACAACAATTAGTGGGGAAGAGGACGATATATTCAAAATTTGTTTAATATGGGATTGGTCGGATGAGATTTGTAACGGGAAGAGATTTCAATTTACATTTTGCATTATTTCTTACCTCGTTGATTTGCTGCTCGTTCAAAAGTCGGGCAGTGATGTAGCTTATTGGTGTTGCAACGCCACCGAGCCTATAACAAACACGATACCTTAGCTCAAGATCAGCCTTAATAATTTGATTTCAAAGGTTAAAGCCACAAAGTGTCGCTTTAAACTTTGAAAATTTTGGTGAGATATTGTTTAACTTGTTAAGTTTCTTTATTATACACTCATCAAAATTTATTATCCCTAGACAGTATTGAACGTTTTAATATGGCATATTACTTCTGAGTCAAAACATCAAATTTGTTTAGGGATTATACATCAAAAAAGTCTCGGTAAAGTAACGAAAAAAAAGTATTTAGTAGTAGTATCGTAACTTCTCGATTGTCGTTTCATCACAATATCTAACTATTGTGAGTACTCACGTTTCCATAGCCTGTGCGACATTGTCCCTCAGCCAGTAGAACATCCTCATAGTGTTGGCTTCGTTACCAGTGACGGCCGAGTTCAAAGCCGTGGTGTAGTCTTGAGCCCTAACAGAGTCATCACCAGACACTATAGCTGTTAAGTATCTCTCCAAGCTAGCTTGGTCGTTGGTACAACCAGCGGCTTCCAACATGACCACCTTCTCGCTGGCTAAGTCTTCAGCCAAGTAGCGGTTCCAGAAAGTTTCGAAGTTAGCTGCAGTTCCTTGACGAAGACCCGTACAGTACACCCATGGACGCATGTTTGCTGGGACGCTGGAAAAAAATTATGGATACATGTTTTTGCGGAAGATGCAGGGCAATCCACATTGTTCTGAGGCAAAAGAATTTCAAATGAGCAGTGCTTCAGCTTGGGATGGTCGTATTACAAACATACAAAAATTCTAATTGCAAAATAAATGCAAATCATATCAAATATAGCAGCACGATTATTGTGTACTTACAGCTGTCCATTGAGCCAGTTGTTGAAGTTAGTGGTAGCAGCAGCTACGCATTGCGGATGACCGTTGTTGCACAGGAAAGTATTGAGGTACATCCTCAACAGACCATCCATGTACGACTCATTTGCAATTTCAGCGAATCCTAGGCGAGTAGTAGCTGCGATACTTAAATCATTGATTTGAGACTAAAACAAAAAAAGAGTAATGAATGAATCTAAATACCAGAGAGTGACAATTCTTAAAACAAAAGCAGATGATAGCAAACAAATGAGCATGTCAAGTTTAAGTAAGGCTTTTAATTTAACTTGAAATATTTGTTTATTCGGGAAAAATCTAGCCAATCGGATTCCACTAACTTCTAGTGGTACTAATATGTTGTTTATATGATAATACAAGTACTTATAACACTTATTATCACAGACTTTAATTGTTCAAAAAAGCAAGGGGATGAGACTGGAATCATCGATTCAAAACGTGAATGTTGATGTATTTTTTAATCACCTGAGAACAGTTCGAGTAATTTCAGAATCGTTATTCCTCTACTATCAAAATATTCTTACCCTCAGCTTAGCTAGATGGTCATCGTCATGAGCCAGCCTCCTAATGACCCAGTTGAAGCCTGTAATGGCTGCAAGCCAAGGTGCGTATTGATCTTCAAACTGCAGGAAGGATATAATGTTGAGGACCCTCTCGTAACGCAGCACACCAGCTCTTGCGAGTTGCATGGCATCGTCAACAATCTGAAAAAAAGAAAAGATATGAAATCATCCACGCACATAGCGATTGAGTTACTGCTCTGCTCTGAATATTATGTAAAAATCAATTTACAGCAACAACTTGAGTTTTACTGAAATATCTTGCGGTTTTATTCATAAACGCTCGTTGAGATCAAGTTAGTTAAAATTATTTCATAGTCTTAGTATAAAATTGTTTCAACTTAGAAATTTCTCGTTGGCAGATAAACTAAACTATATCAACGTGTAATAATTAGTCGATAACTTTTAATGAATAAGGCGATTGTACCACAATCTAATTAAATACGTACTTGCGCTCTATTGTATTCATGGATGGCTGTTCTCTGGTTGCTTCTGAGAGCTTGAGTGATCATGGCCCAGTTAGTATCGTCGTAGTTGACTCGGTAGAAACCTGCAAATTAAACTGTTATAAACTATCCAATATTGAAGATTTTTCTCCCACTTATAGTTAAATCTTACCAGATTCTTGTTTGTTAAAGATGACCCATTCCAATCCCTCGGTTCCACGGTTGATAGAAGTAGATTGTGCTGTGAGGATTTGGGAAGGTTTCAGGTCATCAAAGTCAATGTCGCCAGCGCGGGTCCATGTGATTGGTACGTGGTAGAGACTTGGGAGGGAAGATTGACCAGTGTTACGCTCCCAGCGTGACTAAAATCGTCAAAGAAAAGTTAAGATAATGCTAATCTTTAAAACAACATAAATATAGATAGACAAGATGTTCAGGTGTCATGTTTAAAGGATGCAGAAACAGCTTGGAGGAGTTGTAATCCAGGTGAGTGTTCGCCGTCAGAGAAATCCAGCCAAGCCGCTTGGGATACGATTAATATTAAAATGAATCACAAGCGGCTACTGGAGGATTGCTCTGACCCGGGTGAACGAGCCAGAATATTGGCGGTATCCGAAAGGGAATCAGGTCACTGGCTGCACGCGCTCCCCTCCCGTACCCTGGGAACTGTTTTGGATCCCTCTTCACTGCGAATTGCAATCTGTCTTCGCTTGGGCATTAAAATCTGTGAAACACACCTTTGTTGCCGCTGCGGTCAGACAGTGGACACTTTGGGTCGGCATGGCCTTTTTTGTCACCAGAGTGTGGGTCGCTTTTTTAGGCACGCCACTCTTAATGATATCATCCGCCGGGCTCTCTCCACTGCCTCTGTGCCCGCGACATTGGAACCTTCGGGTCTCTCTGCCACCGACGGTAAGAGGCCCGATGGTTGCACTTTAGTGCCTTGGTGTCTGGGCCGCCCCTTAGCGTGGAACGTCACCTGTGTAGACACATTGGCTCCGTCCCACGTTAACGGTTCTGCACGGAAGCCTGGGTCCGCCGCAGAGCAGGCCCAAACTATTAAGTGCCGCAAATACGCATTTCTTTCGAACAACTACATATTTGCGGCACTTGCAATTGAAACTTTGGGCCCATGGTCGTCCGACACAAAAAAGTTTGTAAAAGAAGTGTCGGACAAGCTCTTCGGCGTCTCAGGCGACCATAGGGCTGGTACCTTCTTTGCCCAGCGCCTAAGTTTGGCGGTGCAGAGGGGCAACGCGGCTTCCGTCCTGGGGACGATGCCCCAAGTGGGCGATATCCACGGTATTTTTTATTTGTAATTTTTAGCTTTGTAAAATTTTGTTTTATTCTGTCAAGCTTTGATTTATAAATAAATTTAGTTGATAGACAAGTAACTGTAGTAAATCATTTTACATTTTTTTATGTTCAGTGATACCTCGTACCTGTGTAACAATCATCTCTCCAGTTCTGTGATTAATTTCAACATGCAAAAGAGGATGTCCAGGCTGTTCAGACCAAGTTTTGAAGTATTCTTCAATAGTAACACCATTGTACGCAGCCAATGCACCATCTTCCTGTGCTGCTTCATCAAATGCCGTGAAAAGGTGGATGGGTTCGGCTACATTAAACGCCCTGTAATAAAAAATACATGAGGAACTCCAACTCTGTACACTACTTAGTAAATAATTTATTGTAGTGTTAGGATTCTTTTACCTTTCCTTAAGGTAAGCTCTAAGTCCCTTGACGAAGGTGTCAACACCGAGGAGGAATTGCGTCATTCTGACCACCGATGCGCCTCTGGCGTATGTAATGGTAGAGAAATGGTTGCTGACACTGACAGGGTCAATGACAGCAGGGTTGGTCAGAGCGTGGGCAGAATCAATAGAGTCTGATATCATGGAAACGTGGACTTGCTCAATGATGAAACGCGTGCTGTATCCAAGATCGGGTCTCACCTAAAATATCAGAAAAAACTTTAATTCTATGTATACTAAATATTAAAAGCAAGATTAAGAAGAGTAAAGGAAGTAAAAAAACAAAAACAAAGATAACAGTGAAATGAACTGAAGTGAAATGATAATAATGAGAAATATTAAAAGTAAACTTGCCATTTCAGTTAAGAAGTACTGGTAAAATCTGGCAAAACCTTCGTTAAGCCAGAGATTATCCCACCAAGCGCAGGTGACTAGGTTTCCAATCCACATGTGAGCTATTTCATGAGCTACAATGTTTGCTACACGCTGCCTATAGAAGTGGTTGGAGTTCACAGGGTCATACAAAATAAGAGCTTCCCTGTAAAAAAATGAATTGATATTATGGAATTTCGGAGTAGTTATGGTAATTTTGAATTTTGTGCCCAACGGGTGTCAACAGGACAATATTACTTAGGCTGTGTATCCTTAGAAGCGCAATGTTGGTAAGCAGTAGGTTTTCAATTGATGTTGCATCAGACTTTATATTACCTGTAAGTTAAAAGTCCCCAGTTCTCCATAGCTCCGGCGGAGAAATCAGGAATAGCAGCTTGTTTCATATTCAAGTTCTCGGCCATAGAGTAGTAAGGGAAGTCGGTGTATTCCTCCATCTTTTCCAAAAGCTGTTCTCCTATTTCAAGGGCCCACTGTCCAGTGATACCGACATTGTCTCGCGCGTAAATGTCAAAAGGTCTTACTGTATCACCATTTGTTTCAACCCTAACGTAATGGGATACGATGAATGCAAGCAGATATGTTGAAGTGTATGGAGATGTGTAGAATCTGTCAGCAATCCTTCCATTGTCCAATCTGTTGGAAGATATTTGTAGTTAGAGTAGCACCTTTTCAACGTAATGGTTATGAAATATTTAAAAGAACTTGATTAAAGAGATTTCTAATGTAGTAACTGCTAGCTCTATCTAGTCATCAATTAACGAAACCGCTTCATTTTACATCGATCTATCGAAAGTTTGGACTTTGATCCTCAGGCATTACATCTGCATGGAGAGAGATCTTTCTATTGCAACATCCACCGCATTGGTCACCCCCAGGCCACTTGATCGGAATACTCAACCTTCTGATTACTGCTCAATTAACAACAAACAATGTACGCCACACTATGTTATCTACATAAAATGATTAAAGCGTTGCTTGACGACATGATAGTAAATTTCGGCTACTTTTCGTGACATTAAACTATTTTTCAAACCAAAAATCTAAGTATTAGCTGTAAAATCCGCTACGATCTTTACTTACGTATCAGAAACCCTGATAGGCATATTTCCAATAGTAGGACTGTATGTGGCTTCTCTGTTCATCGTGATATCAAACGTAGCCTTGAATCCAGGCTCATCGTAGCAGGGGAAAGCTTGGCGAGCATGCCCAGGCTGGAATTGAGTAGTTGCCATCCATCTAAAATGCACAAAATTATGAAATACGTCCAGCAATCATTTACTTTATTTTCTTAGGGCTCATTTAAGTTTTTACCTCGTGTTTTGCCTTAACCGCCATTATCAATACCACTGGTGAAGTTCTTTTCTATCAAAACTCGTTCGAGATGCAAGCACAGGGAAGGCAAGGCATGATGAGGTAGATAAACCATGAGCACACTAGTTACATTGTCGTCCTTTTTTGGCTCGCTCCTCGGTTCGACACTCGCGCGAGAGAACAAATACATAAATAAATAAAGTTTTAAATAAATGTTAGGTTTACCTTTTGTTTCCGGTACTATCGACGTACCAACTTCTATAGAACCCTCTCATGTTATCTTGCAAGTTCCCTGTAAATGAGGCGGTTATCACATATTCCTGGGTGAGTTGCAACATTTCTGTGGTCTGGATGTATAGGAAACTGTATGGCATCACGCAAGTAAACTCCTGGTTGGGTGCAGCAATCTGGTGGGTAACTCCAGCAGTATCGGTGTATGATACGGTTAATGATTGTATGGTCAAATCATTGCAGTGCAACACAATCTGATTCACAAACGATGTTGTTGGTTGGATGTAGATAGTAACAACTCCGGTGAAGGAGAACGGCGTTATTCCAGCGGGTACAGTCTCAAAGTATGGTGTTAAAGATACTTCGTAGTGGCTTGGACGAGTGGTGGTAGGCAGGCGGTAAGCGGGATCGTTTAACATGATAGCGACGGATTCCCATTCTTCATCAGCTGTAGGGATGGGGCTGGCAGTGAAAATGCCCTGGACGAGGGCAAGCCCAAAGAAAAGAGAGACCCAGCGACACGCCTAAAACATCAGAAGATATTTAAATTCTTGACATTCATGTAACATAATCAACTGCACCAGGCACCAGCTAATTAAACTTGTATAGTTTTATAAGCATTATTATATCCACAATATTTTTGGAAATAATTAATTGAACTTACCATTCTGTCGCCGGTCTGTCAAGCAATACTGAGAGTAGTTTGCTAGCAATTCCTTCGATTTGGTGATACAATCCATAATCTTTTTATCTTATCCAATTTACATAGTTAATTATGTGATATGCTTTTATTTGTTAATGATAAAATATATCATATAGATAATAAATTTTTATCGATAAACGTTTTATTTCTTTATGTTCTTAATACTGGTTTACTAGTGTCTTTAGGTAATTACGTTAAAATTTACCGTTCAGTTAATCCAATCTGATCATATCCTCCATTTTTATCGATTAGTCGAATTTAATTGAAAAACCCAATTGACTTATTATCGGTTTAGGAAATTACACTCCGTTTATTAGTTCGTTCTTAGTTCGCTAGTTATCGTTCTTATGTTATTCATAATCTTTATCATTAGTACTTTGTCTATCAATAGTTTTTAAACTAAGATCATTTCGACTTACTCATAACAACCATATTTGTCAGTGTTTCGCTCCTAGCAAATTTAAACTTCATTGTATTATTTTTCCTATCAAATGTTGAAGTGAAACAAAAACATCTGTAATTATACTTTTATTCAGTAAAATAAATTATGAAAATATATTTACAGTCATCATAGTCTTAATCTTAAGGCACTTTACATATAACTTAGAGTAACAATTGGGGGATGACCTACCATTCAGTCAAAATTTATACACAGAAAGTTCTATTCAATTGAAACCCTATGAAATTTACAAAGCAAAGTTGAACAATGCAGCAAGGCTAAGAAGGGTCATAGATAGGAAACTAGTGGCCGCAGAGCCTGGAAGTTGAGGGGTTTCTGGCCTAACCAGATCTGGTATGGCTTCGGTTACGGGTGGAACCACTGGGGTGACCGGGGCAGGTGTGGATGGTTGGATATCCAGGAAACCATTCTCAAGGTAGTCGTTAACATCTGCTACGATGGTTGCAGTCCATTGGATGCTCGCTCTGGCAGATTCAGCGCCGCCTACGACGTCATCGTAAGCATCACCAAGTGCTGCAGCGTTTGCGTTCACCCATTGTAGGAACTGAAAGGACATGAAAATTTAGTACAGGAAATTTGATTGTATTTCTCTAAATTGTACCTATTATTGCTCTAAACTGTTCTTTATTGTGGTGTACAATAAAGAGTTATTGTATTCTCTTGGACTAGACCATAATTTATTATGTAAACTGTGTATCAATTTTAGTTTTTTAATAACTGCAGAACGGCTGCACTGCTAATTCTTTTTTTGTTGTGTGAGTAACTATTTAGGGAAGGTTTGTATGAAAGCAAACATTGTTTTTTAAAACTTAAAAGAACACCCGTGCAAAGCCACGGAAGATACTTACTTACTTAACTGATAAATTATGAAAATTAATTTAAATCTACTTATTTAATTTAACATTGTGATACATCTTGATTACTTTACATTTAAAAGCAATTACTTTGGACTCTCACTAAAAATAGTAAACGAGTCAAGACTTTTTGCATAGATTACTTGTCTTATATTAACGCCCTTTTTTTTTTACATAATCGTTTATCGATCGATCATTGTGTAAAAATCTATATTTATATTGATTCGAGAAGTGCGAGCTAAGCACCTCCATTTCAGAAAAAAAATGATTTCGTATATTATCTGTCTAGCTGTCCGGCTGTCTGTTCTCCTCTATAGGTAGCATTTTTCAACTGATTCTCAAGAATTTTTGTGAGCAATTTCGATACTTACAATATCTTTATGGACCCAGTTTTTTGGAAAATATTAGCAATGCGAGTTGAAAAAGAAATAAATATCATATTTCAACTATTTTGAGAAACTAGCGAGATCTATAACTCGCAGAGCCACTAGTTTACAAAAGGCGTTACAAAAATGTAAAAAAAAAAACAACTCTTGTGAGCGTGTGGTAGATAAAGTTTAAAAATAATCAAGTGAGAGTATTGGCTGAGAGTTAGTTTAGTGTTCTTTTATCGAGGTGGAGCAGAGAAACGCATAATAGATAAACCACATTATGACAATACAAGATATGGATTTTAAGTAATGTGGCAGGCCGACCCTGCTTGTCTCCGGGTCACTTTCATTAGAAGCGCTCCAAAAATCTGAAATACTTACATTTGTGATGTCCGTTTCAGTCCTCAAACGAGAAGAGATGTAAGACAACGGAGTAGCAATGCTAGCGAACCTGAAGAGGAAAAATCGTATGTTCATTTCGAAAAATCTTAAACTTGATACCAGCCAAGATATTTATGGCAAATGGTGGCAGACGATTAAATGGGTCATTTGATATTAAGTGACAACCACTACTCGTCAGAGGATTGCAGATGCTTTGCAAGCCAAGAGGGCTAAGGCAGAACAGTTCGTATGGCAGTAATTTCACCGGTTATAGAGTAAGAAATCAGAGTAAGAAGTCTCCCCACCAAAACACAGCAGTGCATTATTTCTTGACGGTAGGATTAACAAGCAAAATAGTGGTAGTAATGCAAAGATGGACCGACTGTTGCTCAGTGTTGGCACCAAACGCTAAAACCTTACTTTGTCATTAATTGTCATGGCCACAAAAGCCTCCAAAACTTATTAGCCACCTATTGGTGCAAGCATGGTCTAAGGGGCTGTTTCACCACCCATTGATTAATTTTAACTGACAGATAAATGTGATGCCATCTTCGTCCGTTCGAACAAAACAAATAGAGATGGTATCACATTTATCCGTCAAATAAATTTGATCAATGGATGGTGAAACAGGGGGTAGGTAATTCTCTTCTGTAAATCATGGGATCGTCCAGTACACCTTTTTTTGCAAACTGTGCAACTTTCAATGCTTAATTTTTTCCTTGTCTTATTTTATCTTATCCTGTATCTGAAAAAACTTACGCATTGTTGACCAAAGCGAAGTTGTTTTGGATCCATGTGAAAACAATCTGAGTGTTTTCTTCGTTGCCAGTGACGGCGGAATTGAACGCAACCGTGTAGTCCTGAGGGCGAATTATCTCGTTCTCAGTGACGACGTCAGTTAAGAATCTAAAAAATAAAAAGTGAATTAGGCAAATTATACGTAGAAGAAATGTCATAAAGTAATATAGCAAATTATCAAGTGATGAGTGTGTTGGAGTTACAGCGAAAATAAATGACCTCAAACTCCTTAGAACCGAAACCAGTGGAAGAACATGATTAAGACCATACATTACAAAGGTAACAGGATCAAAAGAATGTGCTATAATTATTTGATTGTCAACACAAAATGTTTCAACTAGTTATTTGCAATTTGTGTAATACCCAAAATATTAAAGTACTGATGCCTTTGTCTCTGTCATCTAAACTCTGTGTGTTTTAGTGCTATTGGTGGTAGGATATGAGCTAGGCTTTGATAAATCAGTCAGTTGGATTTTTTTTATATATTCAGATGATAACTCACGTGGCCAGAGCGTTCGAATCACGAGTGCATCCGAGGATTTGGAGCAGCAGGATCTTCTCGGTGTACACGTTGTGTTCAATGAATCTGGTTCTAAGGTAGTTGAACTCCTGAATGGTGCCTTCGCGAAGAGCGTTGCAGTACACCCAGTTACGGCTGTCAGCGGGCACCCTGAAATAAACAAAGACGTTAGACGACTGTTGCCGAAATAAATAACTTTAATTTCAATACTAGTTGATAAAAACCCGCCTGTATAATTCCCGTTCCCATGGGAATTCCGGGAAACTACATACCCTATGTCACACTCGGAACTAAGACGAATTTAATGAAATGACACCACACACTTCAAAATTCATTGAGCCGTTTAGGCTGCAGCGCGTGCCAAAATATGATACATACGCTCGAAAAACATAATCCTCCTTCGACAGTCGGGTGAAAATAAGATCCAATTGTGTAATTGACTACGTCGCTAAGTTAAAGCATATATTCAAGATTATGGTCAAGTTTCGCAAGGATCTGGTTTTAAAAAGTTGAGGTAAAACAATCATCATCATCGTCGTTTTAGCCGAGAAAAGTCCACTGCTGATCATAGGCCTCCCCCATGGATCACCAAACAGACCGGTCCTGCGCCTTCCACATCCAACGCGTGCGCAGTGCGCACAAGCTTAACTATAGTCCGACAAGCTCGTGCGCGACCCTCCGCGGAACTCTGTCGCAATCAGCGTTTGCCGCACTTATTAAAATTACTACTTATTATTAGCAGAGGCTCCCTGCGACAGGGTTCCGCCGAGCGCCGCGCACGAGCTTGTCGGAGTATAGGTCGTCGTTCCATTTTATTGGAGACCCACCTACACTGCGACTTCTGGTTCAATAAAAAAGTAAACAGCAATGAGAGAATGCTTCCATAATAACTTATTCCTCATAATTATTAGAACGAAATACTTACTCTGTCATGAGTTTTTGATTGGCCCTCTGTTTGAGCTTACGCTGATAAGGGACTACACTACACATGGATCCGAAACCTCACCTGTCACCTGTGTTCTAATAATTATGCTTAAGTCTGACATAGTTTTTATTAAGGAACTTACTCCACTTCTTCGTCCCTCAAGGCATTGAACTGAGCAACAGCCTCTGCACGGCAGTTGTCTCTGTTGATCTGACACATAATCGGGGCGAGCTGGTAACGCAGGTAAGACCTCATGAAGTCCTCGGGGTTCTCAGTTGGGTAGTACGTGAGATCCGCCATGACGACGGTAGCCCATTGAGCGATCAAGGTCTAGAAATAAAATTGGTTGATAGCGATAAATGTCCGCCGTCTAGATAAAACAACTGTTGTGCTCGCAAGGTATTTTTGCTGTTAATTTACAAACGAAACTAATTTTTCCATCTTACCTCCAATGGAGTCAAGAAGTTGGTGCCAGTTAATCTGTTCCTCAGCCAGGTGAAGCCAGTCATAGCAGCAACCCAGGGAGCGTACGAAGTCTCAAACTCCAAGAAGGAAAGGATGTTGAGAGCTTTGGTGTAGCTCATAGTGCCAGCACGAGCGAATTGGAACACATCGTTGACGATCTGGAGTAAATACAATGTCGTTAAACAGAGCTAAGGTTAGGTATGTAATTTTTTTTTTCGACTATATGTTCGACTAAATGTTTTTATTATTCGTAATATCTTTGCTAGTTGTGAAATCGTTTCAAGTTATCCAGTGTTGCTTTTGACGTCGGTTAATGCTACAGTGTAAAAAATAATAATATGAGTATAATTTGTATTGTTACTTTTTTTGTTTTACCTGAGCCCTGTTGTATTCGTGGATTTGAGTTCTCGCTGGACCTCTGAGAGCCTGAGTGATGAGATCCCAGGTGTAATCATCGTAGTTCACTCTGTAATAACCTAGAAGACAGGAACGTTTTTTAGATTAAAATTCACAAATTTAGACGGCAAGTCTTCCCGGTATCTTTTATGAATATTTTGAATGTATGAAACAGACATAATAACTTACCAGTCTGTTGTTTGTTAAAGACGACCCACTCGTCACCGATGGATCCACGGTTGATGACGGTGACCGCTTTACTGATGATATGTGTGGGTTTTGTGCTGTCGAAGTCAATATCGCTGGCGCTGGAGAAAGTGATCGGGATAATCCAGTTGGTAGTGACATCGGAGTATCCACTATTGATGTTGAAACGGCGCTGAAAAAATCAATATAAGTTAGAACAAAATTCAAAATGTGCATGTAAGGAAGTCTAGGGACTGTTGCACAAAATTAATTTCGTAAGTTACTAATAAATTTATAGTTGTTGATTAGAAGCAGATTTACCTGATGAATGGTCATGTCACCGGTCTGGTGGTTGACTTGCACTTCTAAGACTGGGTGTCCGCGTTGTTCAGTCCAGGTCTTGTAGTAGTCGACCAGAGAGAAATTGGGTCCGTACTCTGCAAGGGCACCAGCTTCGATACCAGCGGCCTCCAAAGCTTCAAAGAGGTTGATAGGCAGAGCCGTTTCGAACTGACTGCAAATAAATTTTGAGTAATACATATATGTATCTTTGAGAAAGTTTTCGAAATAAAAGTAGTGTAAAAATATTATAAACAAATTTTCTGCATATTATATGACTACTAGCTGTTGCCTGCGACTTTTTCCGGGATTAATAGGTGTGTAAAAATAGCCTACGACCTATTCTCTGACATGCCGAATATGGACCAAAAGTTTCATAAAAATTGGTCGAGCCGTTTGATTGAACAAACACTGTGACACGAAATTTTTATATATTAGAAGATAGATGAGCCAGACGTTAAAGTTTGATAATTTTTAACACTTACTGTTCCACCAAGTAGTTCCTCAAGCCCTGCCTGTGGACTTCATGACCAAGGAGATGTTCAGTCATTCTGATGATAGCGGCACCCTTGTTGTAGGATAAGGTGGAGAACATGGCGCTGACTGCCCTAGGGCTGCCCACGCCGGGGTTCGTGAGAGGGTGAGGGTTGTTGGCGGAGTCACTGAGCAAAGCGGTGTGAATCTGTTCCGTGATGAATCTGGTTTCGAGACCCATATCAGTTTCGACCTGTTTAGATACGAAATAACAAGTTTAGATATGATTGAAGTGGTTGAGTTTCTAAAAGATGTTTTATATTTTTATGAGCTAAATATTAAGGTGGAAAACGAGCAAGTTTGTCATCCTGATGGTAAGTGAGCACCGACATCTAAGAACATTCTCAATACCAGGGGAAGATAGAGTACCTCGTGTGCCGTTATGTTGGAAACTGGCAGCTCAAACACTGCTATTTAGTGGCAGTATTAGGAAGTAGGATGGCAGTAGCGGTCCGTACAAGTCTTTCAAAAGATCCGACTACTCGCAAAAATCATTAATCATCATCGTCATATCAGCCAAAATATATCCACTGATGAGATGAACAAGGGTCTCTCCAAAGAGTTCTATAACGACCGGTCCATCTTATTGGTTATTTATAATTTATAATTGATAGTAAACTTACCCAATGAGTAAGGAAGTACTGGTAATATCTAGCGAAACCTTCGTTAAGCCACAGCACGTCCCACCAATCATTTGTCACGAGGTTACCGAACCACATGTGAGCAATTTCGTGAGACAGAATGTAAGCGATCAGCTGCTTGAAGTAACTGTTGGTGTGCACTGAGTCATACATGATGTATGCCTCCCTGAAAATCAATTAATTTTAGTAATTATCCGGCTGATTTTAATAATTTTACTTAATTTCAAAAGCAATACTCCTATTATTTATCCTTACCTGTAGGTGAGCAATCCCCAGTTTTCCATAGCGCCAGCAGAGAAGTCAGGAATAGAAGCTTGGGTCATTTTCAATTCCGGGTTCATGTCGTAGAAATTGAAGTCGGTGTGGTTGTTCATTTCAGCGAGAAGTTCCTGACCTACATCTAAGGCATATTGACCTTGGCCTGTGCTAATAGCATTAGGTCTGGCAATGACTTCATAGGTTAACTGCCCTTGCTCGTTATTTACTGTTAGGCTGTCGTACTCAGCAACAATCAGAGCCAAGAGGTAAGTAGACATTATAGGCGTTCTGTGGTAGATGTCGTTTTCATAGGTGCTGTAAATAAGTTGTTTATTAGATATTTTACAAAAAAAATAGCATCCGTACGGATAGCTATGAATTGTTTGAGTTGTTAGTACGCATATTTATCAGTAAGATAACGTCCCTGTGCTCGACACTGACTTAATACATGGCACCTTCAATCTTAAGTCATAGTAAGAGAGGTGATAGATTGGTGTCATCAACTGGGCGCTGAGATGTCAAGCATTGGTACGTTTACTTTAAATGTATAAGATATAAAAACAAACCTTGCTCTCCACATCCAGCTGAAACTGTACCGTATATTTGTGCTCTCTTAATTATAATTATAAGCCTTTATTTTAATGAGGAAAAATTGCAGTGTTTGTTGGTTAGTCCGTTAGGTATAGGTCAAATAGTGCAGGTCAATGTTCCCTCCCAGTAGTCGGACTATCTTGAAATGTGTCATTAAAAATATATCTAGTTTGTATGCTGTTAATGTAACTGGACCTAAGAATATTTGAATTATGGAGTTGGTAAATATTTGCTTAAGTTATTTTTGTGATACTTACGGATTGTTAGGAGCAGTGATAGTGTTGGCAATGCGTGTGCAAGACCAGCTGCGATAAGTAGCCGGACGAGTGATCGTAATGTCGAAGGTAGCCTTGAAGCTAGGCTCGTCGTAGCACGGGAAAGCTTTACGAGCTGACGTAGCTTGGAACTGAGTGGTGGCCATCCAACTAGAAGATTAGCAAATACAACCATAAATACCGCTAACGTTGCCTAAACCTAGATGAATAAAGACTTGCATAAAGCTACTTAGTACCTGATAGGATCGTTGTGTTGATTCCTGAACCAACTTTTGTAGATTCCGTACATGTCATTACGGAGCGGAGCTGCAAATGTGATGGTCAGGGTGTACACCACCGGAGTTTGAGCGTTATAGTTGAGGGTACCAGTGGTCAGACTGATCCTCATAAACTGGAAGTCGGGTTCTAGCACATGAGTAACCGGAATGTTGGTAGTCCCTTGTAGTAATGAAACGGTGCCGATAGTAAGCTCCTCAGATTGAATCACGATTTCGCTTACACCAGCTTGAGTGGCTTCCAATTCAATCTCCACGGTGCCACTGAAGGCTTGAGTATTGAAATCCACACCCCACAGAATATTGTAGTGGATAGGTTTGGTTGTCGTCGGGAGCCTGTACAGAGCGGGGTCGACTGCATCGTCAAAGGCAACCATGTCTTTGAGGTTTTCAAAGATTTCTCCCTGAAGTTTCTCATCGCCGAATATTGTGGTTCTTTGCTTAGACTGGTCTTGGGGAAAGCTTGAGGCGCTGTAACACGCCAAAGCGAGGACTAGTAGTTTGAGGGCCGCCATCTAAGTAGAAAATAATATAGTTAGTAAAGTCAATATAATATAAAATGCACCATGCATTATTAATACTATCAATTTGGCAACATAAAGCATTATTGTTTTAAGAATGCTCCTTTATTTATGTTCTAATTTTAGATTTTTTAAACTCATTATACCTGAAGCAATAGATTGATTTTCAGAATTATTGTGAAACCTCTATTATTATTGTTCTCAACGGAGACATGTCGCAACCAAACAACTATTCAATGTCAATGAGAAATTTCATATTTACGCAAATTCTGAAATTTGTGATCTCATCTCAATTATTGTTTGTGAGATTATTATCAACCTATGAGTTATTCTATACAAAGGTTACCGCAAAGAATGAACCGGTCTCTAGGGCACGCTAGTCATACAAAACAGGTAGGTAGTGGGGTAAACGTAATCGGAAATTAAATCGAAGCTAGGAACATGACAAATGTTTGAGAAATCGAATCTTTGAAGATCGTTGGCAAGAATGTAAGTACTTAATAGAAGTGGTTTGCATTTAACCAGCAATGGAAAGAAAATATTGATTTGACCTATGACCTGCCTTTCAGAGGGTTCTGGGTTCAAGCCCGGGCTCGCGCCTTGTAAGTTTTTTTAAACTTATGTGCAAAATTACATTTGAAATCAACCATGAGTTTTACGCTGAACTAATCGAGTGGGAACCAGCACATAAATTCCAAGAAATTTAATAGTGTGTGTAAAGTTTCTAATCCGCACTGGGCTCGCATGTAAGGGCGCGGCCAAAGCCCACTCATTCTGAGAGGAGGCTTGTGCCGTGCAGTGGGACGTAATATAGACTGAGATGAGATAGTGAGATGAAAGTGTGGAAATCCCAATCGCCACATTTTATGTATGTACATGAGAGACCAGCCGCAATGTTTTGCTAATTGACGCAGATGAACATGAACCAAACGGTATCAGTCGCTTGCTTTGAATACACAATCCTATTACGTCAGTGTGTTTGGTAAAAAGTGACAAAGAAGCTAAAACTAGTTTTTTTACTTGCTAAACGCAAGCTGTTTTCTTTATCTATTTATCAATCTGTCTGTAACTGCCAGGCAACGCAAAGCCTAAACCATTGGAGCTAAAAACTTGGGATTTGGCAGACATATACCTTGAAATAATAAAGGGATTCAAAAGGGACTTCGTAATTACCGATGTAATGTAATGTTTATGTTTGCCTTTCCATAAGAGTGCTGCCACGGACGTGAGTTTTAGGTAGGTATATATTTTCCAACAGACTTCACTACACCTTTTTAACCTATCTATCTGTACCTAACATCGACATAATCTTTATTAGTATGATTAAATGAAATATTACTAGTTGATAGGTACCGCTAATCAATAGCCTTGATATTATATTAAAACCATGAGTTGTTCCTTTGCCGAGTAAAATGATAAGATCTTCAAATGATAATGGCAATAAAATAACTACAAGTTTTTATCAAAAACTTGTGCAACAGAAGTTTTAAACATAATCAGTTGATTAGCTGATAGACAACCATATTTTATTTCCTAAGAATTAGGTAAGTGGTTCTTCTTCTTCCATTTGAATCGGCTGAAGTTAAGAATGGAAAGCGCCTATTCTTTTGTTAAGAGCAGGCACGACGCATGTGATTCCGGCAAAAATACTAACCAGAGCCGTATTGTCTAGCGCTTCTGACGCTTGCCTTCTCTTTCACCGTCTCTTTCTTTCATCGTTTTATACCGTTTTACAGAAAGAAATAGTGTTACGAAGGCAAGCGTCAGAAGTGTTAGATAATAAGCCTGCAGAGCCGCATTATCTAACGGGCGGACGCTTCCTGTCGCATTCGCTATTTTTTTCTGTCAAACGGTATAAGACAGCGACAGCACATTAGACAATATGGCTTCAGTTTGACATAAGCAAAATTAGTTTTCATGGCAACTTTTTTCTAATTTTTGTCTTTAACCTTATATATTTTACTATTGATTACATCAGTATTTAATTTTATGATCATAATAATTTATTTTTCAATTTTGGTGTTTATTTGTGAGATTGTTTTGATCAAGTTTTGAAAATCGAGTTTTATCGGCTTTCAGTTGTCGGATTAAGTTGCAAATTTGGATTAGGTACCTGTTTGTAGATTAGAATTTTAATGACAATGCAAAAAGGTAATCAGAAAAAATCATAGCCTTTTTTTGAAAGTATCATTATCACTATCATCACGGATTTGAGTTTACATTTGTACATAATGTAATCTGAAAGATTTATTTTTCATCATGATAATAGTTTTGATCAATTTCAATTTCCTTATCTATTTCACCATTTTGGTTATCAATTAAATTCAAAAGTGTGTTTATCTAATATTGAGTACTAAGGTAACGAAAAAAAGAAACAAGTATTTTGATGTTCTTGATAAACTTAAAAATGTTTACTGTATTTAAAGTTCGGAAACATAAAACAGAAAAACTTTATTTTTAACTACCATAAAAACATTTTCAAACAACCTAACACATTTGGGACAAGAATCACGCCTTTTTTGCTATTAAAACATGCCACGGCGCTGCTACACTATGGCCAAAACTTCGAGGTAATTTTACGCAACACAAGCAGCTAGATTGAGTCCCGATTGTGTTAGGAACTATAAGTGAAAATCCCGAAATTTAAAATCATTAGATCTTCTAAACATTGAATAAGAACCCATATAATCAGTTCTCCCTACAATAAAGCAGCAATTATCTGCAAAACCAGTCAATTTCTTACAAAAGCTGTCTCGTAAATCTGAAATTATTTTCACAAAATTTGCTTCCTGTTTGCAGACACTACAATTGGTTATTTCGCAAAAGTCTACATTATAAATATGCTTAAACTGAGCGTTTTTTGAGTCAATTAGACAGGACTTTTCTGACTATAGTCAGCTACTTTAATATACTGTTACTTTTACTAATTTGCCACATTTCAAACTCTCACAGTAGGTAGTCACTGTTAAAAAATGCTTTCAATACTTTTATGTACGGCTACTTTAAGCGTAGACTTCAGGAAGTATACCGGTAACCCGTAACTGTGCATGTGTTAATTTTATTTGTCCTTAATTTTAAATTACAACACACATCGTTCGTTCCAAAGTTCAGCAATTGTTTTGTTTTGTTTTGTTTGAATTACCTTAATGCCTAAAAATTTGGGTTTTTACAATCAAACCCAATTACGTTTATTTCTGACTGTAGATCAAAGCTAAGTCTCTTATCTACCAAGAAACTTCTAAGCGTTTTACAACTTCCTTTCGTTTTTATTTCAATTTCACATACAATTATGCCCTCTAGCATCAAGCAAATATAGGTAATTATCAATAATAATGACTATGATTATAAAATTTACTTGCCTTGAGTTGAAAGTCCGACACCAACTTTCAGCGGGCGGTGCTCTGTGCGACTGGATTATTTTATCTAAATTATTAAAATATAGGTAATCAATTTGTACGTAATCAGGCTGTGATAATGTATCAACCATAGTTTTATCTATGTCCAATTCATCTATAGGTATAATTGGGCCATTAAATAGCTAATTGAGTTTTGTTTATTAATTAAGAGGATACAATGCGCACCATTTCTCCATACAAACGTAATCCCCTGTTTCCTCCCTGGATAATGGATTTAGAGCCAAATTTTTTTTACTGTGTAATCTGTATCTACCATAGAGCTATGCCCCTATGTTTCGTTTTTTTCCATATTTCAATTAACATAACAAATATGAGCTTTCCAAAACTGAAAAAATCGCCCAATTTCAACGTCATTTTCAGACACTTATCAGAAAAGAATCCCTCATATAAACAAAAAAAGGAAAACATAGGGGCATAGCTAAATCTGTCCTCTAATTATTTTTGAAAAAAATAATTTTATTGGTCCAGTTTTCGAGAAGAAAACAGGGGATTACGAAATGCTGTTTTGATCAATTTTACGCGCCTATTAACGGTCTGAGCTGCAGTTGTCCCGCTCTCGCTGTACTGACACGCAGGTGTTCGGGCGAGACAGCGACATTTCATTAAAATACCTATTTCTCAAAAGTCTCTCAGCCATCGTACCCTCTTAAGGGATCATTGTATAGAGGATTGCGGATGCTGATAAGCAAAGACATGTCAACCCACACGACATGCTCCATCTTGTTGAAAGCCTACCTACTCTGCGTCTTCCGATTCGAGAACGTCATTCGTGAATCTTTCGGCTCTATCGGAAATCAAGTTGTACGGGTGACGTGCCCTGGCCACTGCCACCTGAGTCTGGCGATTCTTCGAGCTATGTCGGTGACATCAGTTCTTGCGCGGATTTCATCATTTCTAATGTGATCCCGCAGACAAATTACGAGCGTAGCCCTCTCCATCGTTCTTTGAGTGACCTTGAGCTTTCTTATGTGGTCCATGGTTAGCGGCCACGTTTCAGTGCAGTCATTACTAGCAACACATACTGTTCAAAGACTTTTGACTTGAGACGCTTCGGTATATTCGATGATAAGATATTGCGGAGCTTTCCGAACGCTGTGCATTGAAGTCAAATTCGTCCACTTACCTCTTCCTCGAAATTGGACCTACCTAATTAGATTGTATGTTAATAATTGTATGTTAATTGTTATACCTAATTAGCTTTCAAAAAAAGAGCGTACTCCTACCTAAAAGGCCGGCAACGCACTTGTGACTCTTTTGGTGTCGCAGGTGTCCATGGGCGACGGTAATCGTTTACCATCAGGCGATCCGTCTGCTCGTTTGCCCCCTATATCATAAAAAAAAAAAAAAATGTACTACGCAGGTAGATATAACAAAGGAATAATAACAAAATGGATAACTATAAATTAAAAATTTTAAAAACCCCCAACGGAATTAAATCTAAGATCCCTTCCGCAGCGCAGACAAAAGAGCTGATAACTTTGAAACGGCTGGACCAATTTTGATGAAACATATCTAAGAACCATCGCCAACAAACCGCCTTTCAAATAAAAAAACCGCATCCAAATCGGTTCACCTGTTTAAGAGTTATGATGCCCCAGACAGACACACACACACACACACACACATAGCGGTCAAACTTATAACACCCCTCTTTTTGTCTCGGGGGTTACAATACAATACAATACAAATATTCTTTATTGATCACCAAAAACAGTACAGTGACATTACAAAAATAAAAATTCAGGCAGACAACAGGCGGTCTTATCGCTAAAAAGCGATCTCTTCCAGACAACCAATTAATAAAGTAGATCCTTTTCAATTTCTTGGTATCATAATTGACAAACACTTGAACTATGGAAGATTCACGTTGAAAATATATTTATCACTAGCTGTTGCCCGCGACTCCGTCCGCGAAGAATAGAGGTATAAACAATACCCTACGACCTATTCTCAGACCTGCCGAATGTGGAGAAAAAAATTTGATAAAAATCGGTCAAGCCGTCTCGTAGGAGTTCCATAACAAACACCGTGACACGAGATTTTTATATATTAGAAAGAAGATTTCAAATGTTGTTGTAATGTTACTTATTCAGATCGAACATTTAATCATTCATAGTATAGTACTAGGGGCGTTCAATAAAAAGTGAGAATGAGTGTGTTATAAACAACTTTTACTAAATGTCATTTTATTTTTCGACATAGTCACCTTTTAGCATAATACACTTAGTATATCTTTTTTCTAAACTTAAAATTCCATTTTTAAAAAAGGTCTCATCTTGAGTACTTAAAAAATCTTGTATTGCAGCGACTACCGCGTCGTCGTCTTCAAATTTCTGGCCTCTCAGGTATTGTTTCAATCTCGGAAATAGGTAGAAATCACTGGGAGCGAGATCTGGTGAATACGGAGGATGCTTAAGGATATCGAACCCAGCATCACGAATTGCAGCCATTGCAACGGCGGACTTGTGTGCCGGGGCATTGTCCTGGTGGAACAGCACAACTTTCGAGAGTTTACCTCGCCGTTTTTCGCGGATCTCATTGCGCAATGTTGCTATTTGTTTGGCGTATAATGTGCCCGTAATAGTGGCGCCATGCTCGAGATACTCAATCATTAATACCCCTTTACCATCCCAAAAAACAGAGCCCATGACCTTACCGGCAGATGGGCTCACCTTGAATTTCTTCTGAGTTGGAGATGATGGCCTTTTCCATGTCATAGACTGCAGTTTCGTTTCTGGGTCGTAATGATGGAGCCATGTTTTGTCCATTGTTATAAATCGTGCCAAAAAAAGTTCCCGGTCTTGCTGCATCAGGTTCAAAGCTTCTTGACAAATCTCTAGTCTAGTTTGTTTTTGCGTGTCAGTAAGCATTCTTGGTACCCAACGCGCAGATACCTTTTTCATACCCAAGCGTTCATGTAAAATATTATGCACGCTCCCCGTTGAAATCTTTACATTTTCAGCAATAAAACGAACCGTGACACGACGATCCGCCAAAACTGAGTTTTCGACTTTTTTCACAATTTCTTCAGTTACTGCTGTAGTAGGGCGTCCGGAGCGGGGGTCGTCCATTGTCGATGTTCTTCCACGTCTAAATTCGGCGCACCAACGTGCGACTGTCAAATACGGAGGAGCATTAGACCCTAAAGTGTCCCGCAAATCCAAATTGACTTGGTCCGTAGAAAAATTTTTCAAACACAAGTATTTGATAACGGCGCGCAGTTCAATTTTCTCCATTTTCGCTAACGTACTCAATAGCATTGCAAAGAAATTACCGTATATTTTTTTAAACAAAAGACAGTTACTTTTTTTTTCATAGCAATCAGCTAGATAGATTAGCTTTACCGGCCAGTATTTAATTTCCTAATATTAAAAGAGTTTGCATCTCATTCTCACTTTATATTGAACGCCCCTCGTATATGTACAGAGCTGCTTTAGATGGTAAGAGAAAAAGATGGAAGAGAGTGAGTCGAAGAATAACTTACTTCGAAGTCATTCTTCAACTCACTCTCTTCCATCTTTTTCTCTTACAATAAACACACATAAAGCCGTAAAATGTGGTTTAAAAATTTATCTTACTTAGAAACACTAAGTACTTTGGCACATAAAAACCGAAAAAATCAAAACCCACGACCCTCTGCTAAAGAGGCTATACTAATCGCTAGAATACCAAGACTTTTTAAAAAGATTAATTTGAATAATATTTATTTAATAAATATGTACGTACCTTTCCACCTTTCCTGTGGGCACTCGTTGACTTCCAGTAATGTTATGAGCAATACAGTTGTATTACCCAATGCCTGCCGTTGCCTGCCAATGCCTGGCGTTTTGTGTGATGATGGATGACAGGCAAACTAGTGTTCCTACTTGATTCCTTTCCTTTTTAGGGTTCCGTAGTCAACTAGGAACCCTTATAGTTTCGCCATGTCTGTCCGTCTGTCTGTCTGTCTGTCTGTCTGTCCGTGGCAAAGCTCAGAGATCGTTAGTACTAGAAAGCTGTAATTTGGCATGAATATACATATCAGTCACGCCAACAAAGTGGTAAAATAAAAAACAAAAAAATAATTTTTTTTAGGGTACCTCCCATAGACGTAAAGGGGGGTGATTTTTTTTTCTCAACTAATCCTATAGTGTGGGGTATCGTTCGATAGGTCTTTTAAAACCATTGCGGGGTTGCTAACATGATTTTTCTATTCAGTGATCTGTTTGCGAAATATTCAACTTTAAAGTGAAAATTTTCATTAAAATCGAGCGTCCCCCCCCCTCTCAAATCTAAACTGTTAGGTGGAAAAATTTGAAAAAATTCAGAATGGTAGTAAATATATCAAATTTACTAGGAAAATTATAGCGGCTAAGATTTCTTGGAAATTATTTGTAGTTTAAGAGTAAATAGTAGCCTAAGGTATAAAACATACAACATTTTAGACGACCAGATGGCCTAGTGGTTAGAGAACCTGACTACGAAGCTTGAGGTCCCGGGTTCGATTCCCGTGTCGGGGCAGATATTTGTATGAAAAATACGAATGTTTGTTCTCGGGTCTTGGGTGTTTAATATGTATATAAGTATGTATCTATCTATATAAGTATGTTTATCCGTTGCCTAGTACCCATAACACAAGCTTTACTTAGCTTACTTTGGGACTAGGTCAATTGGTGTGAATTGTCCCGTGATATTTATTTTTTTATTTTTTTTTTATTTATACCTAAACTTGGATGATTCCATACACATACGAAATCCTTAGAAAAATATTACTTGATTTTTTTGTAATGGCTATGGAACCCTACCTTGTGCGTGTCCGACACGCTCTTGGCCGGTTTTTTTTTACTTTTTTTACTTTTGTGTTTTTTATTTTGTTTGATTTTTTTTTTATGTTTTATGTAGTTTCACAGTGCATTAGTGTAATTGCTGTAATGCTGTGTAAATAAATTTATGTGTAAATAAATAAATAAATTACAGTCATTAGTCAGAAAGCCACTGATTATGGACAACAGGAAAAAACAGCTAAGTGATTGTGAGCCGAGGCCGCAGGTGAAGGGTTCGGGTTACTATCATACCGAGTTTACTACGTGGGAAAACCACAGAAGCAAAAATTCCATTATTGACGTGATAACGTGTAATAAATCGATGAACGCCGGCTGCATACACGAAAAAGGATGACGCAATGTAACGTACATGCAACGTTACGAAACGTTACATGCACCTACAGAGCAGTGAAGGCCAGTTGCAATATTACATAATACTTACAATCTTAGTACTAGCGCTCGGGTAATTTTCAATGCGGGGGGTGCGTGGTGCGCGGCGAAGGGGGGGGGGGGTTTGAATGTTTTGTTATGACGTTGTCACGTTTTGTGGAGTTATATAATCACACCCTGGCTACCATCTATGATTAAAGTATTCGTCGAGACGTATCAAATAAGCCCAAACTCGATGCGGTTGTGTCCTTTCATTTCAGAGTTCCTATGACCACCTTCCAGCTCCTGGCTCCATCATCAGATTAGCTATAATAAAAATATACACGTCCATGCAAAAATTCAACTCAATCGGAAATCGGTTTCTTTTTTAGGGTTCCGTACCCAAAGGGTAAAACGGGATCCTATTACTAAGACTCCGCTGTCCGTCCGTCTGTCTGTCCGTCTGTCTGTCTGTCCGTCTGTCACCAGGCTGTATCTTATGAACCGTGATAGCTAGACAGTTGAAATTTTCACAGATGATGTATTTCGGTTGCCGCTATAACAACAAAATACTAAAAGACCGAATATAAATATAACGCTTTAACGCTAAAACGATTTAACGGATTTTGATGAACTTTGGCACACAGTTTATTTAGGTATTTATATTTATTATTTATTTATTTATTAATCAATATGAAATTACAGCATTACAGTATAACACCAATATGCGCTGTAAAATTAAAAATAGACATATTTAGGTACATATGACTATTAAGGGTTTTGAAGAAGTCTTTATAACCTTGATTAACATATAGCATACTTTTATCCCGGAAGATTACATAATTCCCACGGGATAGCGATAAACGAAGTCTTTGCAGACGGAGTCGCGGGCAACAGCTAGTGAGGAGAAGGGTTCAGCATCATTCTAGTGCGGAACTCCAGAAGCCAGTATTAATTTATTTACCTTCCTGATGGGATGTACCGTCGGATAATATTAATACCGGCCAAGAGCGTGTCGGACACGCCTAAGGTAGGGTTCCGTAGCCACTACGAAAAAATCAAGTAATATTTTTCTAAGGATTTCGTATGTGTAGGGAATCATCTAAGTTTAGGTATGTTTTATACCTTAGGCTACTATTTACTCTAAAACTACAAATAATTTCCAAGCAATCTTAGCCGCTATAATTTTCCTAGTAAATTTGATATATTTGCTACCATTCTGTTTTTTTTTAAATTTTTCCGCCCAACAGTTTAGATTTTAGAGGGGGGGGACGGTCGATTTTAATGAAATTTTTCACTTTAAAGTTGAATATTTCGCAAACAGATAACTGAATAGAAAAATCATGTTAGCAACCTCACAATGGTTTTCAAAGACCTATCCAACGATATCCCACACTATAGGGTTAACCGAGAAAAAAAAAATCACCCCCACTTTACGTCTATGGGAGGTACCCTAAAAAAAATTGTTTTAGTTTTTTTTATGTAATCACTTTGTCGGCGTGACTGATATATATATTCATGCCAAATTACAGCTTTCTAGTACTAACAGTCTCTGAGCTTAGCCGCGGACAGACAGACAGACGGACAGACATGGCGAAACTATAAGGGTTCCTAGTTGACTACGGAACCCTAAAAAGGATATCCTCATTTGTGATTTTGAACTGTACATAATGAGGTATTGATATTTACATTATCGTAGTAGATATAACTCGTTGTCCTGGTGGTTTGACCTATGGCCTCGCATGCAGAGGATCGTGGGTTTGAATCCGAGGTTACACCTCTGAGTTTTTTGGAATTTATGAGCGAAATTACATTTGAAATTTACCATGAGCTTCACGAAGGCAAACATCGTGAGGTAACCTGCACGCACCCGAGAAGAAATTCGTTGGTGTGTGATTTTAATTTCCTGTTTTTTTATTCTGAGAACAAGTACACAATTATTTTGTATAACACCAAAGAGTTACTTTGCTAAAAGATAAAAAAAAATCCGGTTTTTCCGGTTTTTTCTCAAAGGTATTTTTTTTATATCGAGGAATTAAGGAGAGCCATAATTGATAAAAAAGCAAATTGGATAAAAAAAATAGCTACCCAAATTACTAATTTCACGCGGACGGAGTCGCGGGCAAAAGCTAGTATTTAATAATTTTTATATTTCATAGAGTAAAATTACAAAAACTAAAGTGTATACCTGTTATTTGGGCATCTTGTACGTCCAAATAACATAATAATATTGCAATTTCATTCAAATACTCTACCTACCTTGCTTGCAATGCCGAAAGAAAAATTCACGCAAAAATCGAATGCCTTGCCTTAATAGCCTCGTTTGCAGCACTCGTATCGTTATGGGAACGATGTCACGTCATTAACGAATAATTTATCTTATTTTGCATATTTTTACGTTTGTTTTTAAGCGGATAAACACGGACAATTTAACAAATGAACCGTTTTAATGCGAGATTTCGAAATACTTTATAAGTGTCAGCGCAAACGTAGGGTAAATGTGTAGTCGTAATAACTAAGTATAATAGTAGATTGTACACCAAGGGGATAAAGCACTGCATTATGTCACGGGCGCGATATTGAATCCTGAGCGTATCGAGGGACTCCAGATTTAACTCCAGAGCGTAGCGAGGGGGTTTTTAGTTGATTCCCGAGCGAAGCGAGGGAATTAAGATGGAGTCCTGAGAGCAGTGAAGGATTTAAGCGCGCCCAAGGCAAAATCAGCTTTATCCCCGAGGAGTATACTCTACTTTTCTCACCTTTTGCGAGACAATAAAAGCCAAGGCTACTAGAAAAATACTCGAAATAGACCCAGAAGCACTGTTTCTGACACTGACTTTGCGCCTTTTGCAGTTTTCCATTTGTCGAAATCTTTGTAAGCTTTTAAATATTTTTCCTTCGACTTCTCTGGGAGTACATTATTAACAAGTTCTAAGGCCGGCTTGCGCAGACCTGGGTTAGCTACTTAACTCCGAGCGAGTTAACTGCTAACCCAGGGTTAACAAGTGTCAAAATGTATGGAACTGCCATTCTTAACCCAGGGTTATCGATTTAATTTTTTTACCCTGAACTGTGCAAGTGGTCCTAAGGCGTCTAATTTAATGGAATCAGGAGTCAAATCACTTTCGTCACTCGATATTTTCTTAATGTTTTATCTTCTTTGCAGTTTTGATACTTAAAATTGCAGCGTATTGAAACACTCGCGGCTTTTGTTTAGTATTTGACTTTGTTTTGGTTCGGCCGCGGAACTGCAAATAAATGAGGTGCGGCGCGGCCTCCGCGGGGCTGAGCACGTTGAGCACCAGCACCAGCAGCAGCACGGGCTGCGCCGCCGCGACCAGCGCGTGCACGAGCTGCGCGCCGGCCTGCACGCGCGGCGATTTTGAAATTAGACTTTAAGTGCATACTAGTAAGAACTACGAGAAGTGAGAATCACATTACTGCCCGGCGGGTTATAATGAAATTCAGTACAATTCAGGCTATAGGCTATAATGACTTACTTTGAGAGAGGTTTGCATGATATATAATAAGGCTTTGTCGAGCAGGTGGTGTGAAAATAAATTAAATAGCATAGATTAAGTAAGCAATGGATAGCTGTTATTGGCCTAAATGATGTAACAGATTATGTACTAAGTATGTATGTATGTATGTAAACTCTTTATTGTACAAAAATAAGTAAAAAAATAAATACATTATTGACAACCGTTGAAATGCATGTACAAAGGCGAACTTATTATCCCTTTAAGGGATCTCTACCAGTCAACCCTTGAGTGGATGAAAGGAGCATTTAGTAAGGGACCGACAAAGAGTAAGTCAAAATAATACAGTCGGACAAAGCAAAGGCTACAATACAACTTTTAGTAAATACAATACATAAACTCATAATATAAAGAAACCTAATAAAAATATACTACCATATACAACATATATATGCAAAATACATACAATAAATAAGCAGTGTTCTCAATATATTAAAGTGATGGTGTGAGCCACATCTTCTTCAAAGCTTCCCTGAACGACACCACGGAGGGAGATTGCCTAATGGAGGTGGGTAATCGATTCCACAGTCTAACAGATTGCACAGTAAATGATTTTGAGTAAATTTTGGAAGAAGTAGAAGGACAGGCCAAAAGGAGATTGGTACTCGACCGCAAACGATGCTGGCTTCCTTCAGCCAAGTAGCTGAAACGCTCGGAAAGGTATAAAGGGGCGGAAGGATTAAAAAGAGTGTTGAAAAGCAATGACAGAACGTGGATGTTCCTACGCTCCCTGATGGGCAACCACCTCAGCTGTGCGCGAAAGTGAGAAACGTGGTCGTATTTACGGTGACCAAAGATATACCGGATACACACGTTTTGAAGGCGGTCAAGCTTGTCAAGCAACCCCTCAGCAAGGTCCAAATAACCAACATCACCATAGTCGAGCAAAGGAAGTAAAAGAGACTGAGCTAGGGTAATTTTGGTTTGGAGAGGCAGGAAATTTTGCAAGCGTCTGAGCGAGTGAAGTGAGGCAAAAAGTTTCCGACTGACCTCAGCAACCTGAGCTGACCAGGAAAATGTCTGGTCCATGATAATTCCCAGATTTCTGACGGTAGGCGAAAAAGGAATAACGGTACCATCAAAATATAGGTTAGGAACTACCATATCAGAAATCTGAGAAATGAAATATGGACTGCCAAACATGATCGCTTGTGTCTTTTTCGCGTTAACCTTGAGGCCAAAGCTCGCAGCCCAATCGCGAATGGTTGTAAGGTCAGAATTAATGCGTTCAATCAATCGAGGAAGATCGTCAAGAGGAGCAGCAGAATAAATTTGCAAATCGTCTGCATATAAGTGGTAGCAAGAATTCAAAGAGGATGTAATACCGTTAATGAAGATAGAAAAAAGGAGAGGGGACAGTACACCCCCTTGAGGGACACCAGCGGTAAGATCACACCACGCTGAAAAAGCGTCCTCAATCCTGACTCGCTGTTGCCTCCCACAGAGGTAGGAACGGAACCACGATAAAGCGGTGCAAGAAAAATAAGTTATTTATTGAATCAGGCGTTACTTTGCGGAGGTCCATATTAATGAACTAAAACAATTACTTTGCTCACCCGCGACCTTACAATAGTTACGTTTATGCAAGAAATGTGCGTTCATGCAGTTCCTCCACCTCCACACTGTACGAACACACACAAATCACATAAACCCAACCATCACCACCACCAAGCTACACTGACGCGTTTCGAACTCAACCAGAGCTCATCTTCAGAGTTACCACAACCGTATGCTATGCTACCAAATGTTAAACTAACAAACCAAAACAAATGTTTTAACTTGTCACTGTAACTTCTCAAGTACCCACTTTATTTTTCTTATTCTCAAACTACCCCACAAAAATTAACTTTTATTGACATATTTAAAACTACCTTGAATTTTTTGTTTATTTATTTATAAGGCATATTTAATTAATACTAACTGTTCAAATTCGACCCAAGCCGCAGTAAAGGAGAAGATACTAAATTTACCTGTTCATTAATAATAGACCCCATAGTGTTGTACCTAATTATTTCCATGCATTCCAGAGCATCCAGACGCAACCCCTTGCCGCAATAATGTAACACTTCATAAGAATCTGAATCTAACAATGAATGATTTGATTCCAACAAATGTTTTGCAAAATTCGATCTATCTGGATGCTCATTCCTATATGCCGAAACATGCTCTTTAAATCTAGTATTAAAACTTCGGCCTGTCTGTCCTACGTATATCCCATTGCAGTCATTACAAGTAAGCTTGTATACCCCCGATCTAGTTCCCTTATCTACCTGTTCTTTGTGGTTACATAGCCTAGAGTACAAAGAGTTGTTAGTTGGCAGCTTATTTTTTTTTATCCAAAAATAAGTTGTATATCTACGGCTGTTGCTATCCTTAATACAAATAAAAAAAAACACTGCTGCCATATTTGTATGAAAAATACGAATTTTTGCTCTCGAAGCTTGAGTGTTTAATTATGTATTTTAGTATATATCTATCCATATAAGTATGTTTATCCGTTGCCTAGTACCTACCCATAACACTAATTGGTGTGAATTGTCCCGTGATATTTATGATCATTGTCACTGTACTGCTTTTGGTAATCAATAATTACCTTGCTTGTATATAAAAGAAAACTGTGTTTTCGTCCATTCCCACCAGTCATACTTCAGGAACAATGGTGAAATTTTTGCAAGATAAAAGAGAGCAAACATTTCAAACCTGTTTTACAAACCTCGATGCCTATTTAAGGATCTGATTGACATGAAAATTGGTACAGATATGTAGTGCACATGACAATGCAAGTCATCATCACCAGAGGCCTATATAATATATATTTAATACAGATAATTCAATTGTACCAAGTCGGTGGTATCTTTGATGGCTGAATAGGCCTATACGGGCCGGCACCAAGACGCACATCGGGTATGAGAAAGCGGTTGAGCTCGATGGAACTGCACCATCGTGTGCTCTGTCACTTTTGCCCATAAAAGCCAGGAACCAAGCTTAGTCGTAAGCTTGGCATCCATCTGCCAGCCGCCTTCGCCACTCACTCCTCTTTACCGCGAATTGCTCCCATTTATCGAGCTGGGGCAAAAAGGTTCTCTAGTGGCGTCCACGGACCGGAAGACGCAGTGTAGGTAGGCCTCCAACAAGATGGAGAGACGACCTGGCTAATGATGCGGGATCACGTTGGATGCGGATGGCACGGGACCGATCTGTTTCGCAAGCCTATGTTCAGCAGTGGACGTCTTTCGGCTGAAATGATGATGATGATGATCGAGCTGGATGTTGAACGCAGTCATGCCTCTTTTGACGCAGTCACAATGCACATACAGTCAAGAAAAAGTGCCTGTAGTTAGCAAAAAAACTTGCGTCAAACATGTTTTTTTAGTCAAACAATTTTAATTTCATTCACATTTATCTGACCGTCTCTAACACATCGAGTTCGGTTAAAACCCGTCCTGTATTTTTATTTGGCCTGAAACGAACGACAATAATGCACGACCTGGGCCCAATTGCATACTAAAGTACAACTATTACTAATATTACAAGCTGGAACTCTTGCTGCAGTTATATTAACTATCAAGGGAGTGCCGCTTGTAATATAAGTAAAGTTGTACTTTGTTATGCAATTGGGCCCTGATGATTCAAACCCTTATATGGCAATTAGCTTGAGAGTTTTAATTTAAGTATTAAGTTGTAAATGGTCGAGAAATACGGAATCGTGTTTAAAAATCTAATAAATCCTGAAAAGTTTACGGTTTCAGGAACAAATGTTTTTGGTGTATAAACCCATTCATTGTAATTACTCGATCAAAATGTTTATTCTGCAAGTAGGCCGCAAAGACCTTTTTTACATGTCTTTTTAGGGTTCCGTAGTCAACTAGGAACCCTTATAGTTTCGCCATGTCTGTCCGTCTGTCTGTCTGTCCGCGGCTAAGCTCAGAGATCGTTAGTACTAGAAAGCTGTAATTTGGCATGAATATATATATATCAGTCACGCCGACAAAGTGATTGAATAAAAAACAGTAAAAAAAATTTTTTAGGGTACCTCCCATAGACGTAAAGTGGGGGTGATTTTTTTTTTCTCGGCTAACCCTATAGTGTGGGGTATCGTTGGATAGGTCTTTTAAAACCATTGCGGGATTGCTAACATGATTTTTCTATTCAGTGATCTGTTTGCGAAATATTCAACTTTAATGTGAAAATTTTCATTAAAATCGACCGTCCCCCCCCCCCCCCCTCTAAAATCTAAACTGTTGGGTGGAAAAATTTGAAAAAATTCATAATGGTAGTTAATATATCAATTTTACTAGGAAAATTATAGCGGCTAAGATTGCTTGGAAATTATGTGTAGTTTAAGAGTAAATAGTAGCCTAAGGTATAAAACATACCTAAACTTGGATGATTCCATACACATACGAAATCCTTAGAAAAATATTACTTGATTTTTTTGTAATGGCTACGGAACCCTACCTTGGGCGTGTCCGACACGCTCTTGGTCGGTTTGTTTAAACTACCAGCGCTTTCGGAAGGACCATCATTGCCAAGAAGAATGCACCGCAAGTAATAAACTTATGATGAATACCTATTTTCGATAGGTATTCAAAAACTTGCCCATGGAATAGTATCCAACTAGCTGTTGATTAGTCATCTAGTATAATTAATATGATTAAAATCAAAATAGTTATTTCCGATAACTATCTATTCGTATTAATTTTCAATGCACAGTATAAACGGCACTTAATACGGATAACCTGATAAAAATAAATTCCTTTACAACAATTTTAATGAGGCATTGTTGATACTAATTCGATACCTGTGGTGCCATCTAGTACCAAATAGACGAACGAAGACGACAACATGATCACACTAAGGAACGATTAAAAGAAGAGAGGACTATCCCTTAACCCTTTGCAGGCCTCGTCAATTTAGATGTGCTACTACAAAAATAATCATTGTGTTATATTGTTTACCTATGCAGGATTAGTTTAAAAGCAAAGCATTATTTTACACAAATTCAATTGATTTTCTACCATATTGTAAAGGGAGCAAGGTCGAATCTTTGTGTAGATTTATGTGGTCGCTATATGCACTATGCCTGAAAAAGGGTTTAATGTCTATACAATTTAAGTATGAAGTATCTTTTTCTATTTATTTTTTATTTTCTTCAACTTCATTTTTTTTATTACTTTTACGGTCATCCCGTGAAACCATATATTTCAAACTAAATACAAACTGAAATATAGATGCACAGAAAAAACCCCAGAAAAAAGACCAATGCTGGGAATCGAACCCAGGTCCTCAGCGTTCCGTGCTGCGTGCTTACCCCTACACCATCACTGGTCTAGAAGTTAGCGACGAATCTTTCCCATACATCGTACACTTCAGTCTGTTATAATCACATTTAGGCAGTGATAAAGCGCATCTATGTTATACCCTCTACCGAGAGACCTCAACACTCCTTCGGAGCTACCCGCTCACCTGGACCAAGAGATGGCGCTACTAGGCCAACTTTTACAAGTTAAGTATGAAGTATCTTTTTCTATTTATTTTTTATTTTTTATTTTCTTCAACTTCATTTTTTTTATTACTTTTACGGTCATCCCGTGAAACCATATATTTCAAACTAAGTACAAACTGAAATATAGATGCACAGAAAAAACCCCAGAAAAAAGACCAATGCTGGGAATCGAACCCAGGTCCTCAGCGTTCCGTGCTGCGTGCTTACCCCTACACCATCACCGGTCTAGAAGTTAGCGACGAATCTTTCCCATACATCGTACACTTCAGTCTGTTATAATCACATTTAGGCAGTGATAAAGCGCATCTATGTTATGCCCTCTACCGAGAGACTTCAACACTCCTTCGGAGCTACCCGCTCACCTATACAATGCCGCTATTTAGAGCTATAATTACACTTGCGATTTACAAATGATTTACAAAGCGGAGCGAACGCGCAGCGTGTACGCCGCGTGCGCGCATGAATTCGTCGCGAGCGCGCAACGGATTCGTCACTATATTCCGACAAGCTCGTGCGCGACCCTCCGCGGAACTCTGTCGCAGTCAGCGTTTGCGGCACTAAACTTATTAAAATTACTAGTTATTATTAGCAGAGGCTCCCTGCGACAGGGTTCCGCCGAGCACCGCGCACGAGCTTGTCAAGGTATAATGCATAACGGATTCGTCGCGAGCGCGCAGCTTGCTCCTCGTTCAATTACAGACGTAGGGGCGCCCCCTTCGCATTCCTTAGTTATAAAAATCTTAAATATTTAAAGATTTTAATTTAACTAAGTAGGTGTAAGGAAAATTTTTTGTAACACTAATTTGCAATAAACAGATTTAATTTTTTTTAATTTTTTTTTCAAGCAAATTCGTTGCGTCTATAGGGAACGTGCATATAGATGGTGCTGCCAACTGGTGCTATCAATTTGAATGTTTTACCCTGATAAGTTTCTTTTACTGTCCGCATAGTGTCTCTTCTGTCACATTAGTGCTACCACCTATATTTTCTGCACGTTCCCTATAGGGCTGGGACGCGCGACATTAAAAATTATGCCAAAATTACAGTAGAAAGGTACCCGTGACGAAATAAAGAATGAGGGTTTTCTGACAGGTGGAATATCGCTAGATGGCGTTAGTATCGTAAGGTCTATTTGACGTTACACCCATACAACAAATAAATGTCAAAGTTGACAAACGGACCTGACGATACTAGCGCCAAATAGCCTCTCATAGAAAATCCTCATTGAATTGTGTGTGTTGACTACGGTTTTCATATGGGACAAATTTAAACTTCGTTGAGTCAAAATTCCCTGACTACGATATGAAAACTTCAGTGCGCAAGTCCGATTCGAACTGGGCATTTTTTATTGTTTTAAACATTGTTATTTTCACTCATAACTATTATTTACCTTAAACGGAACTTATCGCGCATTTATATATTTACCTCAACGTTTCGGCCACATAGCAGTGGCCGTGGGCTTGAACCAGTCGAGGTGAATATATAAATGTGTACAAGCCTTTTTTTTGAATATAATTTATCCTTAGTTTTATTAATTTTATGTTTTTTTTTGTTTTTATGTATTTCATCATAAGTTTGAGAAGATAACTTTCTGCCAAGTTTTTTGCGGCGCATTCGTCTTGGCAATGATGGGCCTTACGCGCTGGTAGTTTTAAAAGTGACATGTTAAAAGCCCTTTCGGCCTACTTGCAGAATAAACGTTTTGATTTTGATTTTGAATGTGTGATAAGTCCCGTTTAAAGTAAAATAGTTATGGCAATTGTTATCGTGGTATACAGATATCGAACTGAGAAGGAAGTAAACATCACGTAGGTTTGAAAATTCAACCGGACTTTAATTGATTAATTAATGTTTCACAACTCATCGCTTTTTATCGCTGAACTTATTAATCATAGTATCTCTTCACTGATGGCTAATGTTAATACTCATCGTGATAATACTCATATCATCATCATCGTCAGCATGACAAATAAAGCATCTTGAATCAACTTTTCTAGTCTAGGGTGAATGAGCATTTACTAGGCAAGCGTGCTCCATCGTAGACCTCATCTTCGCTTTCCATCAGGCGTGATTGTGGTCAAACGCAAGCCTATGTTGTTAAAAAAACTATTGAAAGATGTCAGATTACAGTTATACTTCTTTCATCCTTTCGACGTCCTTTCATTATTTTGCACGTCACGATTTTCATCGTCGTCACCTCTTTAAACGAAGGTTGAACACGGCCTAAGCCCTCTCATTCTGAATGGAGGCCTGTGTGCCCTGCAGAGGGACGTTATAGACCGAGGTCATGATGAAGAATTCGACGGACTCATATGTCTAGGGGTCTTGACGCTATTCAATGTTAAGACAGCGTGTCTTTTTTTGGTGTCCGTAGTCCTTCAAGGAACCCTTATAATTTCGCCATGTCTGTCTCTCCGTCCGTGGCTTAGAGCCTTACTGCTAGGAGGCTGTAATTTTGCATGGGTATAATATATGTACATATATTAACAACACGGGCAAAGTCATCATGATCTTTTTTCCTTTACCATAAAGCTCATGTTAAATTTCAAATATAATTTCGCAGATAAATTACAAAGAATTCAGAGATGCTAGCCCGGATTCGATGTCATCGGGCCACCACGGCTCTCACGGACAAAGTGGTATTATAAAAATCTGGGGTACTAAATTTTTCACCCGACTGTCGAACATAGGTACCAATAATTATAATTATTCTTTATCATGAAATAAAAGCCATAATTATAAACTTAAATCGTATATTTCGACTAATTCATATATAAATATGCAATAGGAAATTATGTAGATTGTTACATCAATTTACATTTCTTATATTATTTACATAATGATCTAAAAATAAATATTGAATTAAACTGTCTTAAAAATAGAATAAAGTTAAAAATACTAGCTAACCGATGAATTTTAAATGACCAAGATTACTGTTAGTTGTGATACAATTAGTCAATTAAGTAATAGTTCTATGTGACATGTAATAGATTAATTAAAATTTAATGGAATTAATATGATAGTTGACGCCGGTCAATAATAGTATCAAAATGCAAGTCTAATTAAAACGAACACTTTATTTTAACCGTAAAAATCAGAATAAAATTTAATTAAATCTGAATTTCGATTTTTAGTTGATTTGAATCAATTGAGCTGGCCAATAACTGACGTCACAGTTCACCATTGCCATTCAAACTGTATGAGGGAATCGCATCTTGACAGCTCATGAAAATGAAGGCAATTGTTTAGTGGAGTCTTGTATTTAAGTATTTTCATGTTGAAATCTTTTTTGTAAGAGGGGGGCTACTGTGGCGACACAGGATTGCTCAGCTTGCGATATGGTTGTCATGCGCCTGCGCTGGGCAGTCCGGAGCGTCAGTAGTCTCTTGCCCGCCGCTATGCAATAACAATGTAAATAGCAATAAATAGAGTCAAACTGGAATATGAGTTATCATTATCATTGGGAGTGATCACATCTACCCCTACAGTGGTGTCAAATAGCCTATCGAAATAAGAAAGTGTACAATTTATTTACATCAAAATCAATAATATTCAACTATTTTATACGTAGTAAATGGTAATCTGCAGGGCCCATAACCTATAGCAAATTTAATTAGTGCGAAAGTCTGTAGACAAAAATAAATTTTAGAGTGATGAGCTTACTTTGTAATTTTAATTATTCTTTTTTTTTGTAACTTTATAATTAACTTAACTAAATTGGTGTTATCTTTTTAAATATCTTTGAACACAGAATGCTCTTTAATGGACTTTTGCTTTTATGATGTTCTTTAGCTAGTTTATTTATTATGTTAACATATGAATTAACACATGAGTTAATACGTGAAATAGTGACTATACGTGTTTTCGCAAGCTTTTGTACAACTTCACCTGTTAGTATATTAGTAGGTATGTTTGAGACAAATCTAATTGATTCAGTAGTTACTTTGCGGACATTCATATCCTGTTACAAATCTTGGCCGTAGAATTTCACCCATTTACACTGGTCACAATAAACTTGAAAGTTAGTGTGGGTAATATTAATAGGATGACAATACAATTGGTCAGCAGAATGTTCGCAAAAAGAGCTTGCAATAAAAAATACAAAAACAATTTCTCAGTTATTTTTCTTTCACTCTGTGAACGATGAATATATTCCACACAGTAGCGTAAAATTGAACTAAGACATGATATTTTTTATGACATTTATTTAATTATATTACATTACTTAAGCATAAACTTTGAAACTGTCATTATGAACAATAAAACAACACTGCCGTTACGAAAAAACAACTTCCGCACTCAATTCGAGTTTTACTTAGTTGAACTACGAATCTTTATTGAAATGGATGACTGCCTAATTTCGTGTTGATTTCTTTTCAAAAATTAGCCAGTTTTTACGCATCGGTATGGTGTACAGAAGTAACAACAATAATGTAAAATACCGGCCGCAAAATGAAGATATTTTCCACTGAAATACATCGTTTACGAGTACAACAAGTAACGGTGCTGATACGTTTCATTGTAATTCGGTCATTCACTCAAATACAGGTTCGTGGCTTAAACTCGAAGCTGTTCCATTTGAATGCACCGTTGGCTATGAACCGTTTCAACGGTCCTCCGTGTGTTACGAAAATATAAGGATAATCGCCATGAACTAAAATCAATTGCAATTCTACGACCCGACACCGCACACGTGTTGATGGTCATTAGGATTGTTAATTCACGGAGATTATTACTAAGTTAGTTGATTTTCGTAACGCACGGAAGGTCGAAATACCTCAAAGCCCCACCTATTCAGCTAAACCTGCAACCCGCTTCATTCTTCTTTTGTTGTTTCTTCAACAAGTAAAATCTGGTACTCAGCTCTGTATACTTCTCATTTGCGATTCCTGAGGAGCACTTAAGAGTCAGGTGGTTTTTTGTTGTCTCTATACCCTCATACGACAGTGTTCTTTTCATCCCCATCGTGCTTTCTACTTCGCAGATAAACATTTTATTGGTCCATTACAATTCAAAATCGATTGATTATAATTAACTTTGGTATCGTTATAAGATTCTAAACCAATTAAAGTATCTTGACTAGTACAATATTACTAAAATAGTGCGTGAACTTTAATTGATAATTAAAAAAATCACTTATTTGTTTACATTATCCGTACTATTTCTGACAGACACGTTATTTATCGGTCAACAATTCAGACCTGAAATTAAATAATTGAAGATCACGATAGGTCCCATTCAAGTTGCTAAAATGCTGGTATCTAAATGAATCTGAGCCCTTGTCTAACGCAATTGGAATCACACGCGCGTTACCACCACTTCTTTCTGTCACGCGGTATAAGATACACGTAGAAATAGACCCCCCGTTAGACAATACGGCTTCTAGTTCGGGAATTCGCCTCAATAGACAGCAATAACTTGACCCATTTGCTCGTAGGTAATAAACTAATACAGGTGTCTCAATGTTGGCCGAGTCCGATACTGACGCTGACTAACTTCTTGACACCTCACATCGTATGGTGTCTTCAAACGAACAAATTAAGATATGCGTGGATGAGGTTTATTGTTCAACTCTTGATGATGGAGACTTCTGAGACAGATCTTACGATAACTCATTGTGATAGCTTACAGTGTTCTTCAATTCAAATTGCTGTACAAAGACGTAGCTTTGCAATAAAATTAATTCTGTTAAGTAGAAAAAAAAACAACACAATTTGATGACTGAAAAAGAACGTCACCAAAGTAAGAAAGCGTAAAGATTTGATCAAAATAATGTATGTTTTAAAACCTAATTAATTAAAAATTACACTTAAAGACAAATGGCGAGCACGTGATACCTTACTTCGCTTATCGCTCCACGCTTTCTTCTCCAGCTAATTGTTGTGATAGTCAATTTGGCGTGTCAAGACCTATTAACATTTTGATACAATGCGCTACGATTTTGAACGGACCAATCACGCTTTGAAGCTGCTCTTGTCCATCGTGAGCAGCCAATTAACGATCGGCTGGTAGTTCCTCTCCATCCATTGGACGTTAGCTTCTGTCCGTTCCAGGACTTGTTGGACTGGACGGCCAAGTTCCGGGCAGTATTCTGCTACGAACCTTTTCAGCTGTGGAAGGGAAAAGACATAAGTATAATACTACTAAAAAAAACCGGCCAAGAGCGTATCGGACACGCCCAAGGTAGGGTTCCGTAGCCATTACGAAAAAATCAAGAAATATTTTTCTAAGGATTTCGTATGTGTACGGAATCATCCAAGTTTAGGTATGTTTTATACCTTAGGCTACTATTTACTCTTAAACTACAAATAATTTCCAAGCAATCTTAGCCGCTATAATTTTCCTAGTAAATTTGATATATCTACTACCATTCTGAATTTTTTTTAATTTTTCCACCCAACAGTTTAGATTTTAGAGGGGGGGGACGGCCGATTTTAATGAAAATTTTCACTTTAAAGTTGAATATTTCGCAAATAGATCACTGAATAGAAAAATCATGTTAGGAACCCCGCAATGGTTTTAAAAGACCTATCCAACGATACCCCACACTATAGGGTTAGCCGAGAAAAAAAAAATCACCCCCACTTTACGTCTATGGGAGGTACCCTAAAAAATTTTTTTTTACTGTTTTTTATTCAATCACTTTGTCGGCGTGACTGATATATATATTCATGCCAAATTACAGCTTTCTAGTACTAACAGTCTCTGAGCTTAGCCGCGGACAGACAGACAGACAGACAGACAGACAGACGGACAGACATGGCGAAACTATAAGGGTTCCTAGTTGACTACGGAACCCTAAAAATGAAGTTTGTGAAGATGTTTGGATATTTTGTTAGTCAACCACGCAACACACGGCTGAACAGATTTAGGTGAATGATCTAGATTAATATATAGGATACTTAGTATCCCGAAGGGTAATTGTGTAACTTTTTTGACACTCGGCATCGGATTGAAATGATAGTTTTTGTATAGCTGTAACTGTGACAGCTGGCTGTTTCCGACACCAATTGTCAGCCCATACAAGAGCTGTCAAAATGAACGCGATGGCGATTGCGAGGAAGTTAGATAATTACCCTGCAGGTTATATAGATCGAGTCATTCATGTCATTATGACGCGTGCTGTGGTTCTTATTGCAAAGTCATTAATGCCTAATTTTGACAAAATTCTCGCGTCTTCGTGAACGACACCTAGCTATAAAGTGATAATTTGGCATAACAATTTAACTTTAAAGAAGAATAGATAGCGCTGTCAACAACGTTGAGCCTCGGCTTTCAGGATGACGTGTTAATTTCGTTCGCAATCAATAGATGGCGTCGTCCGAGTGAACGATGTGCTTTAAAAATGTTGCCGTGACCTTTTTCAGGTCAGACTCAGATTGTAAATATTTCACATGATATTTATAATATAAAGCCGCGGATTAAGATTAAGATAAGCGAAACATTTTGCTACTTAGACGAAATAACGTTTGTATCGAATTAAATTTAAGTAATTGATTGATTAATCGAATCGTTACTTTGTACATTAAACAACTGTAACTGTGGACTACAATTTTTTACCTTGCTCCTCCACAATATGTGCAAGACGTATGTACGACACGCGTGTGTTTATGCCAGTAAATTATTATTTAATTTGATTTACCTCTTCATATTCGTGTGGTTGATTGAGTCTTCTCGTCACTGCCTTCACGATAGAGGCAAGAGTTGATGCAGACCCAACACTGGAAATAAAACATGCCGCTATAATAACTCTTTAAAAATACGAGTATCAAACCAAAATTCTTGTTCAAAAATTGTGTAGGTGTATAAAATACATATTTTCTTAAGGAAAAGTTTGGAACCAAGGCAATTTCAATTATAAGTCAGAATGAGTTTTCAGAATGAGATTGGTTGGGTTGGGCCAGAGTTTCCACGCGGGCTTATTCGTGCGGCTACGCGCATTGCGGAACTTCACACACACCATTGAGTTATACCTACATTACATTGAGCTACATAATATTTGACTTTACAAATGAGCTACCATCAAGAGATAGAGGTCAATCGTCAGTCAATTAAAAAGACTTACAAATCCTTCAGCCGTTGCCAATTGGCCCGCACGAAGTTGAAGGCGATTGGCTGTCCGATGGCCGACCCGGCGACTGCCGAGAACACCCGAAGTGTATCTTGCTTACGAATGCCATTGTCGTCGCGCAGGGATAGCTCCAAGTATCTGCAAATGGGATGGCAAATAAGACTTTGTTACACGACAGGCCCTATCAACAGGCCTCATTACTCGACCGGCTTTCTTAGTCTACAGGCCTTATTACGGTAAATTGGGGTTACTTTAGGGAATTTTGGGACTACTTTGATAGATTTAAAATGGTTATAAAAACGCAAATATTCATAGCTCGATTGAGTAAATGACGTAAAAAGTTGGGTAATTTATCAAGGTACATAGTTATTTCACTGCCACAGGTGGTCTAAAAAAATAAGGACAGCACGGCTAGAAACTGTTTAAAGTAACCCCGTTTTACGGTACTCAACAGGCCTCATTATTCGACCGGCTTTCTTACTCTACAGGCCTTAAGTATTGTGTGAATAATACGAATGTTTGTGCTCGAGTCTTGGGTGTTTAATATGTATTTAAGTATCTATCTATCTACAGCCATTGTCCGTCCACTGCTGGACGTAGGCGTCCCTCATATTGCGCCAACATTCGCGATCCTGGGCTTCCCTCATCCATCCACAGCCCGCTGTCCTCCTAAGGTCATCAGTATGTATCTATCTATATAAGTATGTTTATCCGTTGTCTAGTACCCATAGTACAAGCTTTGCTTAGTTTGGGACTAAGTCAATTGGTGTGAATTGTCCCGTGATATTTATTTATTTATCTATTATTACCCGACAGGCTTTATTATTCAACAAGCCTTACCTTAATTCTCTTTGAAGGAAAATCTCTGAAACAACCCACTTTTGGAGGAATTGGTTCGGGCGGCGCTTCGTTACAGTACAGAATGAACCGAGAAAATAGATGGCTTATTAGCCAAATAGACGTCTCTCGTGTAACGCATATCTTTTCCTTTTCATCATCATCACCACTGCAGGGCACAGGCCTCCTCTCAGATTGAGAGGGCTTGGGCCGTAGTTCCCACGCGGGCCCAGTGCGGATTGGGAACTTCACACACACCATTAAATTTCTTCGCAGGTGTATACAGGTTTCCTCGCGATGTTTTCCTTCACCGTAAACAACAGCTTGCTATTACCTAGTATGAGTAAATTAGTTTCTTAATTTTATATACTTACTTTTCTTACCATTACTTAAAAACAGTTACCCACATTGAAAGAGCGGTGTCTCTTAGCACAGGTATCACGTATACTTAAAAAGAGGCACCAACCTATGTTACAATGTATCCATAAGTTAATGAATAAACGATTTTTTTACTTTTTTTTTTTACCGTAAAGCTCATGGTAAATCTACACTAATATTATAAAGAGGAAAGATTTGTACCTATTTTTGTATGTTTGTATGTTTGTAATGAATAGGCTCAAAAAGTACTGGGCCGATTTAAAAAATTCTTTCACCAATAGAATGCTACATTCTTCCAATTTGACATAGGCTACATTTAATTTTGAAAAAAATTAGGGATCCTTGGTAAAATTTGAACAATGTAACCGAAGGTGTAGAAAAATGAGTCTTAAAATGTCTTTCGTCGAATGCGCTGCCGAAACTATTAGCGATAGAACAAAATAATGTACAACAATATTGAAGAACATCATAATGTCTACAAAAAACTCCGCGGTAGCATATGTCCAACTATTGTAGTTATGTCACTACAACAACTTTTTTCATTTTAAACATTAATGAAAATGCTAACCAAATTCAAACCATGCTATTTATGTGTTTATATATTAGATAAAGTGATTCAAGAGGAAGGTTTACAAGTATAATACATGCATAATATAGTTGTACCCGTGCGAAGCCGGGGCGGGTCGCTAGTTTCATATGTAATCCGAAAAACACAAGAGGTGCGAGCCAGGATTTCAACCCACGACCCTCTGCTTGGGAGGCTATAGGTCAAACCGCTAGGCCACCACGGCTATGTCTGTCTATTCCTCTTAGTCTAAGTTATTTATTTATTTCACAGTAAAACAGTAAAATATGGTCTAACCCCCCTACGGTTGAAGTTCATTTGCACGTCATAATACAACGAGGTCGATTTTCCCTTGCAACAATATTATGACAGTGACTAAAGACACTCAGTTAGAAAACTCAACCTTAACGATATTTAGATCTCACAGAAACTTTTGTCGAAACTGGTCGACCACTTTCTATTACATATTAAAAAGTTGTTATTCCTTAATTGTACAAGGTTATGTATGTGGGATGTACAGTCAACCAATTTGACTCCTAGGCCACTAAAGAACCTTGTCGCATTAACTACTAGACAATTACAACGTCAGTGCGGGGTCAAAGGATTGCCAACTTTCCGAACACAATTTGCAATAAACGTAAAGAGTTTATGCTCGTTTGTGTGCATCGTACCTGTACAGCAGATACGGCGCCCTGGTGCACCCCAGCACGGACAGCAGCAGCTCCCGCTCGGACGGCGAGCTGGCAGCGCGGAAGCGGTCCCACGCGAAGTTCCACTCCCGCGCACCCCCCGCCTGCACGCCCACGCAGTACACTGTGCTGCGGATGTCGGCGTGGATGCTGCAACAGGAATGATGATATTATCAAACCGCGGGATTCGAAAGTACCGTTAGCACAACAGTACTTATAAATGATTAAATATAATCATAAGTTTTTTTTTTAAGTCTTTGATATAGTTCGGCTCACGTAAAAAAAGCGCTGGCGATATACTTGCGCAGTGAGCAATTAACCGACCAAACGGGTGGAAAGACGTGAGGCACGGGGAGGTGACACGCGCCGCTTGGCTGTGCCCAAAGAGTATTGTAATATTATATGAACAAGAGTGGCAACTCTATGGTCAAATATGCATGTATGGAAGGTGCTGCTGCCCTACGCCCTGGTGAAGAACTAATGTGACGTATCTATAGATGTATACCTATCTATATGTATATGTTGGTAGTGATGTACAGCTATAATTACGCGTAATTTTAATTGATAGGCTAATTGCCACTATTCGTATTTTAGCCGTCTAATTCAAATCAGCATATACGGAGTATAAGCGGCTAAACCCGATTTGCACTATACGGCTAAAATACGAACATTGGCAAGTGGCCTATCAATTAAAGTCCTTGACCGTACAATTTGGTACGCCATGGCCATGGCCGATGAATGACAACTGACAAGTTTGACAAGTCAACCAAGATGGCCGCTAATTTAGTTCTCCACCAAACAACCAGAGATCGCTGTAGTCGCATGAAAAGTGTGATATATGTAAGTGTGCCCCCCCTGGCTGTGCCGTCGCGCTATTGGTTCGGCAGTCGACCTTTGCTTTCCGCACCATACCCGCGACGGTACCCCTGCGCAAACACATCCCCTCCACTGTCACCCAGCGCTCTTTTTACGTGAGCCGAACTATATCTTCATAAGTGCAGACACTTATTGATAATGGAATTAATAGATAATTTATTGAATCAGGCGTTACTTTGCGGAGGTCCATATTAATGAAGAACTGAAACAATTACTTTGTTCACCCAAGACCTAACGATAGTTACGTTTATGCAAGAAATGCGTGTTCAAGCAGTTCCTCCACCTCCACACTGTCCGAACACACACAAATCACGTAAACCCAACCCTCACCACCACCAAACTACACTGACGCGTTTCGAACTTGAGTAAAAGATTAAAAAACAAAAACAAAATAAAGATTAAAAACCCGGCCAAGAGCGTGTCGGACACGCCCAAGATAGGGTTCCGTAGCAGGTACGAAAAAATCTTTGAATACTTTATTAATGTGGTTGTTTTGGTCCCATCCCAACTCCCACCGCGCGCAGAATTTCAACATCGGCGGTACAGCGCCATCTATCGGCGAATTGGGTAACTACCTAGTCTAATCTGCAGTCTACTAGCTTAGTATTAATGTATTGTATGTTGATGGTTTTTCAGATGTAATTCTTTGTTATATGAACCGATTTCAATTTTATTTTTTTTATTTGAAAGAAGATACTATTAGCGTGATCTTATAGGCACTTTAAGAAAAAAAAATCCTTATTATGAGTTGAAACTCGTCTCGTGATCATGGCGCATGCAACTGTGCCGAAATATCGGGCTTCTCTGAAATCTAGGTACGCGGGACAAAACCCGATTTCAACTCATAATATTAGTAATGACCGCGATAGTCTAAAATATTCTGTTAAAAAAATCCTTGCAATGGCGGTTAAATTACAATCTTAATTTAGAAATATTTTTTACAAAAACTAAAAAACTGCTCAACTGATTAAGTTGAAAATAATTTTCCTAGAAAGTTTTTATTGAGTTTAACTTACGTGATTTTTTTTATATTTTTTAGACTGGCTGTTCAAAAGTTAGAGGGGGGGACACATTATTTTGAACTTTCGGAGTGAATATCTCCGAAAATATTCACTTTATCAAAAAATGGTTTTAGCAAACCCCTATTTATTTTCAAATACCTATCCAATGATACCCCACACTATAGGGTTGGTTGAGAAAAAAAATCACCCCCACTTTACGTGTAGGTATGGGAAGGTACCCTAAAAAAAATTTTTTTACTTTTTTGTATAATCACTTTGTCGGCGTGACTGATATATATATTCATGCCAAGTTACAGCTTTCTACTACTAACAGTCTCTGAGCTTAGCTGCGGACGGATAGACAGACAGACAGACAGACGGACAGACATGGCGAAACTATAAGGGTTCCTAGTTGACTACGGAACCCTAAAAACTCACTCGTTAGAAGCATCAGCGTTCGGCGTCAGCATCCAGTTGGTGTACATCCTGACAGCCTGTTCCAGACAGTCCACGTGTTCCAAGTGGCACGCCGTGGACAGCAGGTCTACCCGGTGCTGCGCCCGCACCACGCTCTCGTTCGCAGCCACCTCCCAGCCGAGGTCTTTTACAGCGCCATCTAGTAGGTGCAGGACGTAACGCTGAAACAAACTCAGTTTTGTTGAAAAATCCTTTTACTACAAGCTTTTTGAACTGATTGGTTTTTTGGAGGCATTTTGAATTTTTATTTTTCAACTCCAATTTTTTACTTTTACGGTTGTCCCGTGAAATCCATATACATAATAATCATACTAAATACACGCTGAAACATGGATGCACAGAAAAACCCAGAAAAAGACCAGGGGGGTTACTCCGAAATTCAAAGTTCGGATCGTGCGGTCCCTCTCACTCTCGTAATAAATACCATTAGCGTGAGCGGAACGGCATGAAACGAAGTTCGAATTTCGCGCTTCGTAGTATAGGGCCAGCTCTAACTAGTATTTTGTTAACTGGCCTAACTTGTTATTTTTACAGCGCCATCTAGTAGGTGAAGGACGTAACGCTAAAACAAACACAGATTTAAATGAACTGAAACAATTACTTTGCTCACCCGAGACCTTGAAGGTCGCGGGAGAGCAAAGTGATTGTTTCAGTTCATTGAATGGATCTCCACAAAGTAACGACTCAAACTCATATTTCATATTTTTGTTAAAATAAAAATAATATGACTACAATCTTTTTTACTGGCCCTACTTTTTGTTTTTGTTTGGAAGACGTGGGTTACAAAGTCCCCCAGCAAGATTTGGATTGGTGTGGGCTGCGACTTCCTACTACTACTATTATTACTACTACTACTACTTCCAACCTGATAAACTATGTCCATTATAAACTTGAAATTATCCATCGATAGCTCCAAACCGGTTTCATTTGAAAGGCAATAATGCAAAGATTTTCTAGACCACTAAAACAATGCATTAGGTACATTCGGTCCATTCCTAAGTCTATTGGGCGGACAAAATCGCGGGCAAAAGCTAGTTCATAACATTAGTAGAATCTTTCATTATAAGCATTATTAAATAAATTTTGTCTCATAGCAAACTAGGAGGCAAATAGTGCAATTTTGGTGCACTTAGCGCCATCTATTGTAGCCACTCGAGATTTAATTTATCGATTAACTTTATCAGTCCGAAATAAAGATAATCGTATTATTATTACAATAATCGTTCGTAGATAATCCGAGTCGTGTGAAAAATTATCTTTACTTTTCAACTAGCAACTAAATTATCATAGTTAGATCAAAATAGTATCTAAAACTGGAAAAAAGTGAGTAAGAGAACAGTCATAATTTGTCACGTGAAAGTAATTAAAATTATTTTCTATTTACTGGACAATTGAGGATGTTAAGTCAAACTAAACAATATCTATCTAAAATGTCGTTAAGTCGGGTTATTTTGGCCCTGGGGGCAAACTTTGGCCATTTTGATTAATGTGGTCCTGATTTTATTATTACATTGAAATTGTGACACATTGTCAACAAAGTTTTATGTTTTTTATTCGACGCTTCTACTTCTTGTCCTCCTTCTGCTTCTTCTTTGTCAGGTATTATGTTATGGTTTTTGAAATGGGCAAAATTTACTCTTTATTGGATCAAAGTACCCTGACTTTACGGTAAAATATTCATTTATTTATCAAAAAAAAACAGGATCTATTCAGGAGAAAGTGTATGATAATGATTTAGTGGTGACAAAGGCAGACAAAGGAAATTGTATTGTTTTATTGGATAGGTATCAATATAATCGGAAAGTTTTAGATATCGTTCAAGGGGACGGTTTTACAGTTTTACGTAAGGACCCTACAGTTACATTTCACAAAGATCTAAAGAGACTAATAAAGGGTTCTTTGTTTGCCTTTGAAACCGAACAACAAAAGAATTTTGTAATTCCCATGAATCCGCAGGCGCCAATTCTATATGGATTACCTAAAATTCATAAAGATGATGTGCCTGTTCGTCCAGTTGTTTCATACGTGAGTGCTCCAGCATATATATTGGCGAAGAAATTAAATAGTATTATTCGTGTGAAGGCTTCCTTTAAACCTTCTTATAGTTTAAAAAATGGTTTAGATTTGGTTAGTAAAATTAAGGACATCGGCATACCGCCGAATGCAACGTTGCTTTCTTTGGATGTAGACAGTTTATTTACTAACGTACCATATAGTGAGACACTAGAAATTCTAAAAGACCACTTAGAAAGGAAGCGGTTGCATCCGGGTGAAGTTTGTGAATTAATAGATTTGGTAACTTTATGCATGAAACAAAATTATTTCCGGTTCAATGGTCTTTATTACTTACAGAGTGATGGTTTAGCTATGGGTTCACCTCTGAGTCCTTTAATGGCAGATATATTTATGGATCATTTTGAGAATCAGTATATTGTGGGTAATAGTAATATTGTGTACTATTTTAGGTATGTTGATGATTTGATCATATGCTGGAGAGGGAGTATGAGACAGCTTGACGTGTTTATTAATGGTTTGAATAACAAGCACGTAAAGATAAGGTTCAAAAAAGAATTGGAGGAAAATTGTTCGTTGAACTTTTTGGATTTAACGATTTCAAAATTAAATGGTAAACATCAATTTAAAATATACCGTAAGCCCACGTACACAGATGCTGTTATACCAGCATCTTCTAATCATCCGTGGCAGCATAAACTGGCTGCTTTCCATTGTTATGTTAATAGATTGTTGACTGTGCCTCTTTCTAAGGAACATTTTGATTTAGAGTTGAGTACTATTTATCAGATAGCGATCTCAAATGGTTATACAAAATCAATGGTAGATAGTTTAGTTCAAAAGAAGCAGGCACGGTTAGTAAATAGCATGCTTTACGCTGCGTTACCTTCTCAGTCTACTAACAAATATAGATCTAGCATCTCTTACGTCGGGGGTTTGTCTGATAAGATTTATGGCATTTTAAAATCAAACAATATTAATGTTGCCTTTAAGACTAACAGCTCTTTGTACTCTAGGCTATGTAACCACAAAGAACAGGTTGATAAGGGAACTAGATCGGGGGTATACAAGCTTACTTGTAATGACTGCAATGGGATATACGTAGGACAGACAGGCCGAAGTTTTAATACTAGATTTAAAGAGCATGTTTCGGCATATAGGAATGAGCATCCAGATAGATCGAATTTTGCAAAACATTTGTTGGAATCAAATCATTCATTGTTAGATTCAGATTCTTATGAAGTGTTACATTATTGCGGCAAGGGGTTGCGTCTGGATGCTCTGGAATGCATGGAAATAATTAGGTACAACACTATGGGGTCTATTATTAATGAACAGGTAAATTTAGTATCTTCTCCTTTACTGCGGCTTGGGTCGAATTTGAACAGTTAGTATTAATTAAATATGCCTTATAAATAAATAAACAAAAAATTCAAGGTAGTTTTATAATATGTCAATAAAAGTTAATTTTTGTGGGGTAGTTTGAGAATAAGAAAAATAAAGTGGGTATTTGAGAAGTTACAGTGACAAGTTAAAACATTTGTTTTGGTTTGTTAGTTTAACAGTTGGTAGCATAGCATACGGTTGTGGTAACTCTGAAGATGAGCTCTGGTTGAGTTCGAAACGCGTCAGTGTAGCTTGGTGGTGGTGATGGTTGGGTTTATGTGATTTGTGTGTGTTCGTACAGTGTGGAGGTGGAGGAACTGCATGAACGCACATTTCTTGCATAAACGTAACTATTGTAAGGTCGCGGGTGAGCAAAGTAATTGTTTTAGTTCATTAATATGGACCTCCGCAAAGTAACGCCTGATTCAATAAATTAAAAAAAAACAGTAAAAATCAATGCCCTGAAAATATATAACAGAAAAAAAACAACATAACAACTATTAAGGGATTTTTGAAAGCCGTCTACGTCGCTTCCCTAAAACGACAGAACACTGCTGCTGGCTGGCTAACTGATTTATATTGACTGATGTAAAAAAAGAAAGAAAGAAAGTAAAACATTTATTTATAACAACAATAACACGTACACAGGCAAAAGTAAGAGTACAAACATAGACATAGACTTAGACATAGGTACAAAAAGCAGAAAGCATAGGTAAAAGCAGAGAGCGATGAAATCATCTACGTAACCACGCAAACTCACCTTGTACTCTAAGTAATAAGCTCCTTTGGACAGCATTGTATCTATGTACCCCAACGCCACAAGACCCGCCTTCCAGGGGACATAGCTAGTCTCATGGGCCAGATAGTTGGTGATATCCAGAGCAGTCTTGTAGTCCAGTCTCCCAGACAACGCCAGGTTCATAGCATCGTCCACGATTTGCGCTCTGTTGATTGGGTGGATTTTCTCAAAGCGGGCAGGATCGTTCAAGATCTTGACCAGCATTTGCCAGTTCCGTTGGTCGTAGTTGATCCGGTAGAAACCTAAAATTGACAAAATACACTCGCCGTGAATTTAAAAGATGGGAAAAATCTACTTTCCTAAATAATTTTACTTCAAGAACTTTGTTAACATTTATATGTTTTAATCTTTAGTTTGCTGACTCGGAGTCACTAATTTTATGTCCACAGGAGAGACAACTTTTGTTCCTTACGGTGTGTATAACCATATAACAAGGTAATGTAGACTATAATCAATCACCTTCATAAAATCACATTTTGTAAAGTTGATTGTTAAATCCGTGGTGGCCTAGCGGTTTGACCTATAGCCTCTTAAGCAGAGGGCCATGGGTTCAAATCCCGGCTCGCACCTCTGAGTTTTTCGGAATTTATGTGCGAAATTACATTTGAAATTTACCATGAGCTTTACGGTGAAGGAAAACATCGTGAGGAAACCTGCATACACCTGCGAAGAAATAAAATGGTGTGTGAAGTTCCCAATCCGCACAGGGCCCGCGTGGGAACTACGGCCCAAGCCCTCTCATTCTGAGAGGAGGCGTATGCCCTGCAGTGGGACGTATATAGGCTGGAATGATGATGATGATGATTGTTACAGCTTGAAGAAAGTGCGATAGTGCGATTTCGCGAAATAACATCCTGAATCCTTTTATTAAAATTACATTGTTATCTTATGATTTATTAATAATGTGTCATTCCACGGCTTAGCTTATTGCACTAATTAATCCCGACACAAAGCAGATAATAATTATATCCCGATAAGAAATATTCCATCGACTCATGATAAAAGGTGCAAATGTTATTATTTATTATAAGTAATCCTTCAGACCCAAGAGCTTGTTTATCGGTCCGGTTACGACTATTTGCGACAGGTGGTAGGCGAGCGATATCTCTGTTCATCGCCGGCGGTGGGTCAAGTGCCCAATGAATTATATATGTACAGTATGTACTTTCAGCTGCTTAAAAATAAAAAGGAATTTCTTATTTTTTATTATTTCATTTTTTAGTGTCACCACAGAGAGCAGGGATATATGGCGTAAAATGATACAGTAAGCGTATCCCGAGAAAGATAGGACTCGACTGGGTCACGATAATTCTCTGCAGTATTGTTTGTTGGTTGTTTAATTTGGTATGTCAGATTTTGTACACCTCACGATGTTCTACTCGTTATCAAAAGTCGGTGGAACTAATTTAAGAAGATTTATATTAAGTACATCTATACATATAATAAATCTGTAACAAGTCGGTGTCTGTACATTGAAGATATTTGAGAAAAACTGTCACTAGGGCTATTTATTAGCACAATAGAACCCAAAACAATGATTTTTAGAATTATTGTCTGTTTGTCTGTTTGTCTGTGCGTTTGTGCGCGCTAATCTCAGAAACGGCTTAACCTAGAAGGATGCGGTTTTCACTGATATGTTGGTATTTTCTTGGATTAACATTTAGTGTTTGTTTCATTTGAATCGGTTCACAAATAAGAAAGATACGTCTATTTTAAGAATTTATCGAACAGGTTTTTTTGTTTGAACGCGCTTATCTCAGGAACTACTGCTCCGATTTGAAAAATTCTTTTAGTGTTAGATAGCACATTTATCGAGGAAGGCTATAGGCTACATATCATCACGCTAACACCAATAGGAGCGGAGCGGAGCGGAATAATGTTTCAAAATCGGGGGTTTTTGAAGTAAAACTTCTATAGGCACGCTTGACTTGGGAGTACGGTGTTGAATGTGAACGCGGGTGTGCGGGGGCGGGTATTTTTTTTATATCGAGGAACTAAGGAGAGCCATAATTGATGAAAAAGCAAATTGGATAAAAAAAAAATAAGTTGCCCAAATTACTAATTCCACGCGGACGGAGTCGCGGGCAAAAGCTAGTATGTATTAAATTTAGAATCGATAAGAATAAAAAACGTGTAGACACAAATACACCGAGATTGATTGAACAGTTCAGTAGTTTGTGAAGTTCCCAATCGGCACTGGAGCCGCGCCGTGGAACTGCAACCCAAGCCCTCTCATTCTGAAAGCCTGTACCGAGCTGTGAGACGTCTATTATCTCGAGATAATAACGATGCAGGACTTACCTGTCTGTTGAATGTTCGCTATGAGCCAGTCATCTGTTCCCACGGAGATGTTCCTAACAACTTTAGACCTTTCTCCCCTCAACCAGAACTTAGGTCTTGTGGAGTTGAAGTCGTTCTCTGACGCAGTAGTGTAGGACACCGGGATCCACCAGACGGGAGACTCTTTGCTCTCACCGTTGTTGATGAGGACGAAGCGTTCCTGTAAAATATGGGTAACTCAGAAATCCGGCGACGTACAAATAGTTTACGGGCCGGGCCGGTCACGACTTCGCGCGAGTAGCGAGCGCTTTCTCTGTTTATTGCGCGGCATACGCAATGAACTGCTAAAACGCTCGTAGCGACGCTGGTCACGCGAAGTCGTTGCCGGGCCGTTAGTGTATTGAGACGGATCCCTTTATTTCATAATTCATTTGTTTATTTCACTTGCCTAACCAACAATTTCTCATAAACATATATAGAAGCGCGCTGTAATCAGGATTTTTTTAAATGTCTTCTTTTAGAATACAGTAGGTTAGGTTAGTTTAATTTAATAACTTATAACAATCCCTGAGAAAATATTGTTTTACAAATAAATTACTTTATGATAAATATTGAGAATTTAACTAGGGAGCTTGAGGTCATACAAACATGTATTTAGACTAAGAACTATTTATTCAATAGGATCAGAAGCTTAATAATTTATCGGAAAAGTTCTATGGGAAATCCCGTTACAGAATTTTGGACTTTATAGATTTCAATAAACGATGTAGACGGAAAATAAAGATTACTAAGTTGTTATTTTTATTGTTATAGCTAATTATGTTTATCGTCTTAATCATATCGCTATCAATTGATTACAAAAATTATCAAATTACTTGAAGGAATTCAGAGAAGATAGTGAGAACCATTTGCATATTTTATTATTATTATTTACTTATAAGAAAGTAAACAAATCAGTTCAACCAAAATTCTTAAACCAATTATGATTTCAACTTTTAGACCAGGTACAAATAGTACTTGAAATCACTAACTATTTAAATGAATCTACCTAACTGCTCATTGACGAAGGACTCTGCAATTTTTTCCCAAAGGAAGGAATTTGCTGATAGGTAACCTACTTCTGTATGTTAATGTAAGCCACTTCTGTACATGTTAATTTCAATGCTCCTCTGGAAAACTATAAGATACATCTTAATCTAGTCATGTGGCTTTAAACTAAGCCGCATAAGAAACAAATAAATCTAAAAATACCTGTTTAAAAGTAACGGCTCCGCTGCTATAATCCCTCGTGATGGTCAGCACGGGAAATCCGGTCTGAAGCGTCCAAGAGTCCATTACGACGGCCACATCAGCGTCGAATGCATTTTTCCTCCTGGCTGCTGCGGTTAGGGCACTCCAAAGATCCCTCTGTTCTGCGTCTCCATACATCTTGGCCGTCAAGTAGTCTGTGATACCGGCGTTGAAGACATCGTCTGTCAGGAAGTGATTCATCATGCGTAGGATTGCTGATCCTGAAAAGATACATTGATGCTTGGTTCATAAGTGGCTAGTGCGAACCGGAATACGTATCGTAAGAAGGCTCCAAGATGTACCAACAATCTGATAAGGTCACAAGGACCACTTGGATACAGGTAGCGCAGGACCGACCGTAGTGGAACTCTTTGGGGGAGTTCCTTGTGCAGCGCAGTGGACGTCTTTGTCAGTGGATTTCATTGTTTTAAGCTAAGTATGTAGGTAGTTGTTAATTGTCTGGAGTAAAATTGATATCTGATGTTTATTAGTGTTTGTAGACATTGATCTCAAATAAGGTGCACATAAGGCAATCTTTCAGAACGATTGCGGGATTTCCGTATGGACTCTATTACATGGAAGGGCTTCCACTGAACTTCTATAAAGTTGATCGTTGTAAAATAAGCTGAGTCCGTATGGAGTTCGCTTCGTTCGTATTGGAAAGCGAGCATGAAAGGCAAAAATTTACTTTTCTCAAACATCCAAGGAAATGTGGTCCTTATAGTCGTGACAATAGAACACGAAGTATGCCATTGTATAACAGTTGAGGAAGATTCGTTCCAATTTCAAATTAGACGACAATAATGGAATTTCATACAAACATTGCTGGCCAAGGCCAGCAAAGAGATTGTCTTTTGTTTTAGTGGGTCGTATTTTCTTTTATTGACTATCAATGACATACTGCCAATTAAGAAAAATTTAGTTTGTGAATTTACTTTTTAATATCTTACTTGGTTAGATTTAATAAAATAAATAAGGATTGGCGTTTATTGTTAACAATTTATTAAAATAACCAATTAATAAGGTCGTAATTTTTTAATAAATATAAATCATCTCAAGATTTTGCGTCAAAAACATTAACTGGAACAGCTTACAAATAAATTGCTGGAAAAAAAATATTTTGGCGGGAATCAAAAAAAAAACAATTTGAATTAAATATGAATATATAAGTTGAACATTCGTGTCATTTCCTTGGATTTATTTGAGAAAAGCACTATACAAGCCTTGGCCACGAACAGGGATTGCCGGCCTCGTATCTCTAGATGGCCTCGTTAACACTCGGCCATCTATTACTACTCGGCCGGCAATCCCTTATTTCGCGGCCGCTGCAGTAATGTACTATTAACGAGGTGAATGATTCATACTAATAATAATACACCGTGAAATTTTAGTGGTTGTTTTCCCGAAACGAGGTGATTTAGTTTCGATTGTACAATCGATTTATAATTACTATTTTGACTAGAGTCAAAAATCCAATTGGGAAAAACGAAAGTCGAAAATGACCGCAAACCAATAGTAACGCTTCGTTGGTACAAGTAGCGTATGATCGTACGATAGGTTAGGTACCAACGAAGCGTTACTATTGGTTTGCGGTCATTTTCGACTTTCGTTTTTCACAATTGGATTTTTGACTCTAGTCAAAATAGTAATTATAAATCGATTGTACAATCGATACTAAATCACCTCGTTTCGGGAAAACAACCACTAAAATTTCACGGTGTATACATAGCTTGTTGTGTACAATGATAATGTCCATGGTTTGCCTGATTTCAATTAAGAGGTCCAAATAAGACAATAACTAACGTTAATTTTTCGAACACACGATTGTGGTCGATTACCGAAAACAAAAATGAAAGTACATATAGCTTGTCCACAGTTAAAACTACAAAACATTTTTCTCAAACATCCAAGGAAATGTGGTCCTTATAGTCGTGACAATAGAACACGAAGTATGTCATTGTATAGCAGTTGAGGAAGATTCGTTCCAATTTCAAATTAGACGACAATAATGGAATTTCATACAAACATTGCTGGCCAAGGCCAGCAAAGAGATTGTCTTTTGTTTTAGTGGGTCGTATTTTCTTTTATTGACTATCAATGACATACTGCCAATTAAGAAAAATTTAGTTTGTGAATTTACTTTTTAATATCTTACTTGGCTAGATTTAATCAGGTATTCAATAAAATAAATAAGGATTGGCGTTTATTGTTAACAATTTATTATTAATAAGGTCGTAATTTTTGAACAAATATAAATCATCTCAAGATTTTGCGTCAAAAACATTAACTGGAACAGCTTACAAATAAATTGCTGGAAAATAAATATTTTGGCAGGAATAAAAAAAAAAACAATTTGAATTAAATATGAATATATAAGTTGAACATTCGTATCATTTCCTTGGATTTATTTGAGAAAAGCACTATACAAGCCTTGGCCACGAACAGGGATTGCCGGCCTCGTATCTCTAGATCTATTACTACTCGGCCGGCAATCCCCTATTTCGCGGCCGCTGCAGTAATGTACTATTAACCACCTCTGGATTTGTTCATTCGAAGTTTTACCAGTCGTTTTCTTACCTTTCCCGTAAGATATTTTATCAAAAATGGCGCCGATCTCTTCTGGGTTCCCGACCTCCACCGATATCTGATGCGACGAGGTCAAAGCGTCCAGTTTGAATACGCTTTGCACTTCATTCAGCACGAAGACTTCCATCAGCTTCCATGTTTTTTCCACCTATAAATAAAACATTCGATTTTTCATTAATAAGAATGGTTGTTTCAATTGATTTCTCACGGGCTTGTGAATCTATTTACTTGGGAGTTATTGATTTCATGGGTTTAGGATTTTTATTATTTGATCAAAATTTTAATGAACTGAAACAATTAATTTGCTCATTCACGACCTTATCCTTACCCTTGCGTACGGTCGCGGGTGAGCAAAGTAATTGTTTCAGTTCATTAATATGGACCATGGACCTCCGCAAGGTAACGCCTGATTCAATAAATTATTCAAAATTTTAAGTTTCGTAATGTTCCTGCACTAAATAACATAACCTATATAAAAACCAGTAATTTGCACTGTTGTGCTAATTAAAACTAAAATATAGTGTATTTGCAGTTATTTGCGTTCATTGCTGGTGTTTGCTGTATAAGAACGATTGTTTCTAATTAGGCATCTACAAAATATAAGAAACCCACTTTATATTTAACTTTACCAATGTGATCTTTTCTTTCATACAAAATTGAGCTATCCTGTGAACTTCTCTAGCCTCATAACATTAATGCCTATTACAATATACAGTACAGTATGCTGTGAATCACTTCCCTGTTATCTTTCCCATAATAGAAGGGCGCCTAAATTGTACACGGCCAACAAAAGCGCATCGTTTCTTTTATGGGAATATCTATAACAATTGGATACGCTTCGTTATTTCCAAAGGGCAGTACAGTGGTTTTCGCATTTGGATCATTATTGGGTATACCATTAACTAATAAGAATAATAATAATTAACGCGTCTACTTGTTATGAAAATAAGACATTAATTTTGCTTCAAAATTTCCCATGGGAATTTATTAAAATCCTGGTAGGCATTTTAATTCGATTGTCGATTCGATTCGATTGTTTGTCACTACACACACAACACTCTACACTTGCTATGATAACTTTATATATCGACGACGTGGAAGATCGACCTTCACCGATCTGTTAACTCGATGAGACATATTTTTTATCAAATATAATTTATAAACAAATATGCCTATGATAACTTGCCTATCGAAAAGTGTTCATAGATTTTTTTTTGTTTTATTGTGGAGTGCCTTTAGCCATCTTCCAGCTCCATCATCAGACCCTGGTTACCATCTGGGATCAAAGTACTCGTCAAGACGAATCAAACGAGTCCAAGCTCGATGGGGTAATTAGTAATTTCATTAATTCAGTATGGCCAAAGGCACTCCACAATAAACCGACACAACCCCATCGAGTTTGGACTCGTTTGATTCGTCTTGACGAGTACTTTGATCCCAGATAGTAGCCAGGGTCTGATGATGGAGCTGGGAGATGGCTAAAGGCACTCAACAATAAAACAAAAAAAAATAGCTATGAACACTTTTCGATAGGCAAGTTATCATAGGCATATTTGTTTATAAATTATATTTGATAAGAAATATGTCTCATCGAGTTAACAGATCGGTGAAGGTCGATCATCAACAGCTCTTAGACCAATTAGAATAACAACCATCGTAACCGCTTCTCAAGTAAATAAATTTTGATTGATTGACTGACGTGAACAAAGCTGGTCAAAGCTAGCGAGGTAAATATATACATACGGCATCAACGGCGACGTACTCCACGTACGAAGCGAAACCCTCGTTCAGCCAGATGTCGGACCACCAGGCCGGTGTTACCAGGTTCCCGAACCACTGGTGGGCGATCTCGTGCGCCACCACGGACGCCACCCGAGCCTTGGCTGTGGTGGGGGAATTGCCGCTGTCGTACAGCATTGCTATCTCTCTGTGGACAAAAAAAACTTAGTCGTAATTTCTAATCCAACTTAGGATACAATTAGAAGCATAACAATAGCCAGAACTATTAAATTAAGAGTATTTTCAATGTCTACACAGCGTTGAGTTCCTTTAAAAAAAACCTGCTGTAAGTAGTTACTTTTATCTCTATGCAATTAATTTCGTATGGCATTTTGACCTTTGCTTAAGACAATGGTATCATGTAAAAACTCTGTCATCATCACTATCTCAGCCTTTATTCGTCCCACTGCAGGGCACAGGCCTCCTCTCAACATGGAGGGTTTAGGCCATAGTTCCCACGCGGACCCAATGCGGATTGGGAACTTCACACACACCACTGAATTTCTTCTCAGGTGTTCAGGCCTCACGATGTTTTCCTTCACCGTAAAGCCCATGGTAAATTGTAAATACAATTTCGCTCTTTTTTTGCATTTGGTAATACAACCATTTAAGATCTTTATGCAACAAAAACAACTAATCAAAATAAAGTGTCACCAGTTCCGAAGTATTTTGATTTTTTTAATGAACTGAAACTATGACTTTGCTCACCCGCGACCTAAGCGACTTGGTCGCGGGTGAGCAAAGTCATAGTTTCAGTTCATTAAAAAAATCAAAATACTTCGGAACTGGTGACACTTTATTTCGATTATTTTTGTATCTGATTGATGACCTGACCTATCAACCTACTTCTTCTTAAGTTTGTCATCCAACTTACAGGACAACCTGTATAAAAAATATTTAATCAATTAGTACCTGCCTAAGTGTGATGTTATCTTTAATTGTCAAGATCACACTTAACGCTGTAAGCATCGCAATATTATAATTATGTTAAATAATTTTTAATTATTTATCACTGAAATAGGTAGTTTTGCTGGATATTGCAATATTGCAATGTGATTACTGCAATAAGGAAAATTTCATCATTATAATCAGTCAATTCAGTATTTGTATATCTTAACATTAGACATATTTTCTACGGGACGTAAACTACGGCTTTCTTTCATGAAACTTAATCGCGGTCTCACGTTCTTAGTTTAGATTCTATAGTATACAGGCTGAAATTTAAATGGTGAACGATGTATGGACATCTCAAATTAAATAAGACCAATTAAAACAAATGACGTAGTGCATTATAATACAGCATTAATTAGGGGACAATCTTACACAAATCGACCTAGTCCCAAACTAAGCAAAGCTTGTACTATGGGTACTAGACGACGATAAACATACTTATATAGATAAATAAATACTTAAATACATAGAAAACATCCATAACTCAGGAACAAATATTCGTGCTCATCACACAAATAAATGCCCTTACCGGGATTCGAACCCAGGACCTCTTGCTTCGTAGGCAGGGTCACTACCAACTAGGCTAAAGCAGTCGTTAAAAACTGAGACTGAACTGGTTAATTGAGTTAAAAACACTAATTTTGTATCACCATTCAAATTTCACCCTGTAGAGACATGAAATTTGGCACAGTTTTTTTATATTATTAGTTACACGTGTGCGAAGTCGGGGCGGGCAGCTAGTAATATATGTATAAGAATTTGAATAAGAACAGAACAGGACTCTGTCAAAGGGGGCTGAGCTATAGATCGATGAACTTCACGCCAATTGGGCAAATAAACAAGCGTAACAAAACAATACAATTGCAACAGTTGGACACAATCACACTGTGCATCCATAAATTACGGGGGGTGTGACCAGAATAGCGTTAACCAATATTTGTGAATCGAACGCAATTCGGGAATAAATTGTGTTTTATATTGCATTATGTGTGAACATACACGCTGCGGTATGGTCTATGCGTAAAGCGAATGGTTGTCAAGAAAAAATAAGTCATCATCATCATCTCAGCCTATACAGTGTGGAAAAATAAGTCGGGCCCTGGAGGGAAACTACCTTAAATCGTTAAGTTGGCTCATTTTACTTAAAGGAGACATTCCTTTATTTTTAAAAAGAAACAAAACTGCATTCAAAGATTTTCTAAAACTCGCTTGCCTCGCCCGGGACTCGAACCAACTAAAATTAAAAAAAAAAAAAACAAACAAACACTCGACACTGAAAAATAATCCTATCGATACTTTTATTCAGGAAAAACTTATTTCAATAAACTTTGGTCTTTAAAATAAAAATGATCGTAAAATCTAACGTTAACTTTATGAGCTAACTAAAGGATTTAAGGTAGTTCCCCTCCAGGGCCCGACTTATTTTTCCACCCTGTATACGTACGCCCCACTGCAGGGCACAGGTCTCAGTGAGCCCAGTTCTCAAGTGGGCACAGTGCAGATTGGAAACTTCACACACGCCATTCTTCTCAAGTGTGTGCAAGTTTCCTCACGATGTTTTCCTTCACCGTAAAGCTCATGATGAGTTTCAAATGTAATTTCGCACATAAATTCCGTTAAACTCAGAGGTGCGAGCGCGGGGTCAAACCCACGATTCACTGCTTGAGAGCCCATAAGTCAAAACACTAGGCCATCACGGCTTCCTAGGCTACCACGACCACAAAATTAAGTAGTGTAACCAAATTGTGCTGATTGGGAATCACAGCCCAAGTAGCACGCCTACAGCAATTAGACGTAAGTATACAATTTAGGGCATTCCCCTAATATTTGTTTATTTTATTTATTATTTATTTATTTTAGGACTGGGACGTTTTGTAAATTCAACCGTCACGATATCAGGTGTATATTGCAAATAGCTCTTTTTGGCAATAATTCAATTCGATACCTTACGAGAATAGTTCCTCTAGAAAACAAATCAATGCTTCAATCATGGATAAGTTAAGCGCAGTTAGCACCCGGTAATGGACAGCAAAGATTCAATGTCTTATAGCCCACCATTCATGGGCCTTACCAGTTATGACCATCAGTTATCTGAGCATAGTGTTGATGTTGATAGTTTAAAAATGTAGTGTGCGTTTCTTAAATTCGGGTTTAAGGAAAAATAAATAAATAAATAAATAATAAATAAATATCATGGGACAATTCACACCAATTGACCTAGTCCCAAAGTAAGCTTAGCAAAGCTTGTGTTATGGGTACTAAGCAACGGATAAACATACTTATATAGATAAATAAATACTTAAATACATAGAATACATCCATAACTCAGGAGCAAATATTCGTGCTCATCACACAAATAAATGCCCTTACCGGGATATGAACCCAGGACCTCTTGCTTCGTAGGCAGGGTCACTACCAACTAGGCTAAAGCGGTCGTTAAACATGCCCATAATTAGTTCTTGTCCATTACTGGTGCTGTCACCCTAATTAACCCAAGGTGTAAAATATGTTTATGAATGAATGAATGAATTAAATTTATTTCAGACTAAAACATTGGTCCATTTTGTTAGTTGTACTTAAATCTATGTTAGTAATAAGGAAGTCAGATAATATGGATCGTCAATGCTGCTGTAGCAGTTGCAGCTTTCATATTGCAACGACTACACGGTGAAGCAACACTAGACGTTCCGGAAGGTAAATTGTCATTGGAGATATATTCGAAGCAAATGATAATTCTAACTCGCTGCCCGTCTATAACTTGTCTCCTCACCACCCCAAATACAACGGACATGATAGATGGCCCTCCAAGGCCTCCAACTAATGAAGTGCCGTCATTGCCTCCCTCCGACACAACTAATCAGCAAGACTTGACACCCATCGTTTTAACATAGACAACATGAAGAACAGGCAAAGGGAACAGAGAACTGATTTTTGAAATCAAACCATTTAAAAAAAAAAGTAGGTGATAATAATCTGTGTATTGCTGCAAAGGGTTCACTATAGGATCGCATAATTTTTTTACGCATAATTTGTCATTATGCACAACTTTTTTTTTAGAAACTATTATTAATTAATGGTTTCTAAGAAAAAAAGTTACAAGTTAAGTATGAAGTATCTTTTTCTATTTATTTATTATTATTTTTTTTTATTTTCTTCAACTTCATTTTTTTATTACTTTTACGGTCATCCCGTGACACCATATATTTATTAGCTAGCTCCGAAGCTAGGTAGCTCCGAAGGAGTGTTGAAGTCTCTCGGTAGAGGGCATAACATAGATGCGCTTTATCACTGCCTAAATGTGATTATAACAGACTGAAGTGTACGATGTATGGGAAAGATTCGTCGCTAACTTCTAGACCAGTGATGGTGTAGGGGTAAGCACGCAGCACGGAACGCTGAGGACCTGGGTTCGATTCCCAGCATTGGTCTTTTTTCTGGGGTTTTTTCTGTGCATCTATATTTCAGTTTGTATTTAGTTTGAAAAAAAAAGTTATGCAAAATTATGAATTATGCGTAAAAAAATATGCTGCCAGACTGGATTCCGCTACAAAACTTATATTTACCAGTCGGTATTAGGTACATTCTTCTGTTCTTACAATTCAAACTACAATAAAATTACAATTACTATTACAAACTAGATGTTTCATCAAAATTGGTTCAGCGGTTTCAAAGTTATCAGCACTTTTGTTAGCTGCGGAAGGGATCTTAAACGCATAACGGGCATTTTTACTTTATTTTCAAACATATGTGTGGCCAAATTGCGTTGCGAGTTTTAATTTTTTTAATTTATAGTTATTATAAGAAAACTAATACGCTGTATCACATAGCTACCCTGCATGAAGCCACGTCAACGTCTCCGCTGTCATGACAGATGACAGATTCCTTCATCCAGACCCGCTAACCCAATAATAATGGTAATGAGATCACGTAAAACATCGAACGGCTTGCTCGCGACAGGATTCGACCCTGAACTAGATCTTCGAATTTTACGTCAGTATAATGGTCGGTTGATGTAGCAAAAGCTTAGGTTGTTAATTTATTGTTATGGTTCAGTACCCGAAGATGATGAACGGAACCCTAGTTAGTTGTCAGTTTACATTTTGACACTATTTAACCATTCATCATCATCATTTCAGCCGAAAGACACCTTAAAGACTGCTGAACATAGGCCTCCCTCAGAACATAGGCTCGCCAAACAGATCGGTCCCGTGCTATCCGCATACCCCCTGACTTGCCGTTACCTAGGCCGCTACCATGACCTGGAATAGCGGGGCCGCCGGGGACTTTTATTTAAATCAAATTCATTCCTTAAGTCAATAATAACAATATCTAAAATCACTTGTCAATAAATGACAGTAAATTCAAAAAAGCACGTGAATGGCTAGGGGCCATTTTTTAGTTGGACTAGCCATTAGGGGGTTATTGCCATAGTCGCCACGCTATAATGAAACCCTTGGTTAGCACTTAATTCGGAGTTAGGAAGGTAGGGTAGTTACCCGTGTGGGGTATCGGGCTTAGAATTGGGGATGTCTATTTTTTTGCAATGTATACTAAATCGAAAACCATTTCGAGATAAATGGTTTTTAACTCGTTTTCTGTAGTTATTTAATTTTAATATTATATAATGAATTTATTACATAACAAATAAGCAATGACCTTCATTTGACTTTGGTGTAAATTGCGTGACCGGTCCAAGTCGTACTTTATTCTGTGTGGTTAGAATTCTTCACAAATTTACGCGTGGATTATAACTACGGAGTTTGATTTGGACCCACTGCCTGACGTCTAGCACTTTGACAGCGCCAGTAAAGTGACACTAGTTACAGTGTACCACCACGCAAAAAATAATTAAAGGGGTTGCCTTATCGTACGCATTTAGATAGATTTAGAAATTTGGCAGTGTGGGAGCTATCAATTACAATCTGACGTCATCAACCAAAATAGTTTCAATAATTAATTTTGAAAAAAGTAGTGAACTAAGTGACAAAATATTGAAATTAGTTTCTTATAATTAACTTTTCTATACAAAAAAAATATAAAAACCACTGGTAATTTTTTTTAGACATTCCCAATTACACCGCAGCGCTCCATTTCTTTTTTTGATGTCGTAAGAAGATGTCGAAACGTAAATGTAGCTTTGCAATAAAGGCGTGGTGTGTGTATGTATGTATTATTTGGAAGAATATTGCGGGCTCTAACAAAGATATTGTTCATCGAAGCGTCTTCCCAATAACGCCTGAATCATTTAATTATCCTATGCGATGGCAACATGTAAACAATGTACTTTACATGCGGAGGCGGAAGCCGAGGTACAGATGCGATTTCTTGCGGATATTCCGCATTCACAGAGGTGAGGCAATTCAAAGTTCCGTTACAAACCGCCAATAAGCAATTCTACTACACTGATTGCTTTTAAGAATTAATCTAGGTAGGTACTATCAGGGATGATATAGACTGGATTGGCAGTCGCCATAGTACGGATCGGCCGCGGTTTTTGTAGTTCGATTATTAAATCTAGATGGCGCTGAAATATAGCCAGAGGCTTTGAAGGCAAAACAATAAGACTACAGATGTTTCATAGTACATTTTCGTACGAACGTACCTTGAAAATAAAAACCACGGAATGGTTCGAAACATGGCTTTATTGGTCGGACATGACTCTAATAGTTCATGAGTGACGCGTGTTTATTACTTCAAAAACAAAACTTTCCTATGGCATGAATTACAAGGTTTAAATCCCCGTCATACCGATAAAGAAATATTTATCTTTTAATTAAAATTAAAGACTATCAGATATTATACCTAATTTGATCGTTACGATTTCTTCTGAGGTTTTAATCTTGCGTTAGATGCCTATTGATTACAAACTTTTAATTACTAAATTATAATACCTTACAGTATTCGTAGGTCCTAGTGGCCTAATGGTTTGAGCTATGATCTCTTACACAGAACAACAGTGAAGTTTGAATTCTCGGTAGGTATTTTCTTGTCTCGTCCATTATCACTCAAACGGAAACTCGTCGACTCGTGTATACTGCCCATCCTAACCTACGGTGCTCAAACATGGTCCTTGACCGAGATTCAGCCGTCCAAATTGAAGGTCTGCCAAATAGCTATGGAACGCAGCATTTTAGACGTGAAAAGGACTGATCTAGTCCGAAACACAACACTGCGCCCCAAAACATGCATCGCAGATGTAGGCAAAGCAACCGCCAGGCTCTAATGGGACTGGGCTGGCCACGTCTGTCGCATGCACCCAGTAAGGTAGGCGCGGGTTACCACTGAATGGATGCCCCAAGATGGTTATCGGCGCCGCGGCAGACCAAGGCGAAGATGGCGGGATGACCTAGACACGTTCTCGGGCGACTGGATGGACATAAGTGCAGACAGGGCGAATTGGAAGTCCAGGGGAGAAGCCTTTGCCCAGCAGTGGGACATCAATACAGGCTAATAATAATATTTTGATTGAGCTTTTGGGTCCTGTCGACGATACACCTATATGCACAGTATAATCTATAGTGATATGGGTTTTATCGTCTTAAATAACCTTGATAATTCGCCATTTAATATCGATGGCAATTCTAGAATTATACCGTAGGTACGCAAACTAATTCTGTTATCTCGTCTAGACCCCGACAGGCATCCGATTAATTTTATGATTGATGACTTGGCATATTGAAAAATTACTTACTGGTTGATCTTTATTGATATTAATTGCATTGGTAGTGCTAAAGAAGATTTCTAAACAATTATGTACTAGCTAAGTATCAGAAGTAAGTCACTAGCGTTGTATCATTCATCCTCATCCAGCCTATAAGTATACATCCCACTGCAGGGCACAGGCCTCCTCTTAGAATGAGAGGGGTTAGGCCGTAGTTCCCACGCGGGCCCAGTGCGGATTGGGAACTTCACACGCACCATTGAATTTCTTCGCAGGTTTATGCAGGTTTTCCTCACGATGATAAATTCAGAAAAACTCAGAGGTGCGAACCGGGATTTGAACCCACGATCTGCTTGAGAGGCCATAGGTCAAATCGCTAGGCCACCACGGCTTAGCAACTACGTAGTATAGGTAATATTCCTGCCAAATGTCCGAGTTAGGCAAACTTCATAAATCTAAAACTTACCTAAAAGTCAGCAACCCCCAATTCTCCATCGCACCGGCCTTGAAATCCGGCAACGCTATCATATCAATCTTCGGCAAAGGGAACTTGATCTTGTAGTACTCTTCGAGATATCGCAGGATCTTTGGGCCGATATCCAGAGCGTATGAGGCAGACTGAAGAGCTTCCTTCCTCGCCCATACTGTGAAGTTCTTGTCGCTTTTTTTTCCAAAGTCGGTGACTGCGAAAGCGACGAGGTATGTCGACATGGGCAGGGATTCAGCGTAATGGTCCCACACGTAGTTTCTGAGAGTCACGCTGGAAAGAAATAGGCTGGTTAGAGAGTAATTTGTCATAATTTCTCAATAGGCACTGCGCCCGCGTGGGAGCCCGAAGTTCTCTGTTATAATGTTAAGGCCAGAGATGATAAAAATCTGGAATAATCGGTTCCATTCAGCGTTGCCAGAAGGTTACTTTTGTAACCTTTTAGGTGATTTTTAACTTCTTGAAAGTAAGAAACCTAAAAACGGAAAACGGAAAAGTAACCTTCTGGCAACACTGGTTCCATTCGTAATCTCATCGCATTCTCATAATAACGGTTCAGATTCTACGTTCAAACGCGTTTACATATTTTTGGCTAGGGCATTTATAACTTTTGAATATCCGTTGTAAATTTTGATATACAGGGCAATAAAATAGTTTTATTATACGAGAAGCTCGATCAGATCTGTATAAATTCGATTATTAATAGAATACGTTTATATCTATGTTTGTCTGAACTAGAAGGTACCTAACGAGTAGGTAGAGAACTAGTATTTCAGTGCGATTTACGCAATATTTTTGGTTATAGTTATGACTAACGACCCGCCCCGGCTTCGCACGGGTGCAATTATGCATGTATTATACATAATAAACCTTCCTCTTGAATGACTCTATCTATTAAAAAAAACCGCATCAAAATCCGTTGCGTAGTTTTAAAGATCTGAGCATACATAGGGACAGACAGCGTGAAGCGACTTTGTTTTATACTATATAGTGATATTAATATATGCTTTATAGAAACCGTTAGGTACTGAGTGTAAATTATAATGCGGGGGAACGAAAACAACCTAATCGTTACGTAGTAAGGTTTTAATACAAATAATACTATACACAATCTACTGAGAGAAACCGTGATTGCTCTCGAATATCCCAACGGAGGTGGAAGTACCCGAAAACAATGACAGTAAGCTTAACACAAAATCAGACACTAAAACGTCTCACTGAGGTGAAATCACATAGTAAAAAATGAATGCTCGGAAAAAATCCCACGGGATAAGAAAAGTCACGGGCAGACTAGTTAATTTTTTTTGGCAGATTAGCTCTGATAACTTATTACTACTTTTTGTTTACATTTGCGCATAGTGGTGACATCTAGTAACAAAAACTTGAACCTCTTAAATTTATCAATACGCTACAAATGATTGATTAATTTATCAATGACAATTTTAATCGTGTTTTTACAATTGCAACATGTCGTTATCAAACATTAATCTGATAGCTTACATGATAAGACATCTATAATAATGCGCCAAATCTTGAATGACGATGACGTCATTGACCCTAGGGCTAATCGTAGCGTCTAAGATTAATCGTAGGCGACTGTTACGTACTGCTGTGCGTACTGTCGTGTTGTGTACTGTGTAGGGTACTGTTAATATAGAATATAAAAACTTTTTAACAAAAAATTAGACCGCCGAAAAACTGAAAAGCAAAAAATAATACCTTTTTTGTTTGACCTTAATCTAGGTACCAGTTTGAAGTCGGTGGACCTATAACCGTCTACCTAATTGGCTTCTATCACTCCTCCTGGCTCGTGCTGAGGCACCGACTTCAAACTGGTACCTAGATTAAGGTCAAACAAAAAAGGTATTATTTTTTGCTTTTCAGTTTTTTCGGCGGTTTAATTTTTTGTTAAAAAGTTTTTATTTTATACTTTTTTCCATCATTGGGGTATTTTTTTTTCCAAATTTATAATACCAACTTCAAGGTATACCCTATCTATCCAATAAAAAAGAATTATGAAAATCAGACTACTCTGTAAAAAGTTAGTCAATCATCCCCTGTTTTCCTACCCTTAGGGTAGGAATATTATTTCCAAATTTAAATGGGACCACCCTTGGGGTATACGCTTTCCAATAAAGAAAGAATTATCAAAATCCGACTACTCCGTAATAAGTTATGCGTGGTCATATAGTGCAATCAGTAACTGAACAATCAATCATCCCCTGTTTTTCTACCCTTAGGGTAGGAATATTGTTTCCAAATTTAAATGGGACCACCCACGGGAAATACGCTTTCCAATAAAAAAAGAATCATCAAAATCGGACTACTCTGTAAAAAGTTATGCGTGATCATACATTAAAAAAAAAATATATATATATACACGTCGAATTGAGAACCTCCTCCTTTTGTTTTCGTCGGTTGAAAAAGAGTGGCAACTCTATGGTCAACCTTGCATGAATAATAAGAAGCGCCAACTGGCGGCGAGTCGTGGATGAACCAAATTTCTATGTGTGTACAGTCGAAGGCATAAATATCTAGACACGTTGCAGCGTGTCAAGCCAAGTTTATACAATACAGCCATCGCGTCAAATAAATGCCAACACCAACCTTATGGCTACGCACATAAAGGCATATAGATGTTTTTGACTACTTGGTAACGTACATTTATTTATGTACGATTGTACTTCTTGAACGGAGTGACCGGACGAATGACTGGGATGAAGGAATGCGAAGGAGCGAATGGTATGAGTGAATGAGAGGAAAAATTTTTTGACACATTTTCGACAGTTGTGTATGTATTTCATCATTATGATACCAGAGGTGGCTGTCGGCTACAGAAATAGGTGACGTTCTAAGTGTGTCTCCTCTGATCGTAGGGCTCTTGTCAGCGTCCAAGTGCCTACCATTCTAAGAGCTAGAGACAATAGCAAAAGGCCCACCGGTCTATGGTTCTTTGATAAAAAGTTTGAGACGCCACTCGTCTCGATTGGACACTATTATCTGAGCTGAGTCATTATTCAAGGTCACAAAATATTGCATATTATTGGAGAATGTGATACCTATAGCAACTTATGACGTCACTTGTTCGCCAACTCAATCGACTAACTATTTATTTGTTTTTAAGCAACAAATAATCTAATTTTGCAGATAATCGAAAATCAATCTGGTTTTCAGGGCTAAAATAAAGCGTTTTTTTACTGGAGTCGTGTCTTCGAATTATTTAACAAGTTAGCTATGAAATATCTTTTTTTTTTTTAGTATGAAATATTCGAATTATTTTTTAATGCTGGTTTACTTACTGTGGTTCCGTGCCAATGTTGTTCATGTTGGAGACAGAGGTCATGTTCTTAGGCCGAGCAATGCTGATGGTGAACCGAGCCTTCAGAGCAGGCTCGTCCCAACAGGGGAACGCTCGGCGGGCGTCTGTCGCTTGGAACTGCGTCACTGCTATCCATCTGATGACATACAAAGATCTTTTCAAATAAAAGGATGCTTGATTGATTCAGACGTTATGTTGTGGAGGTCCATTAATAGTAGATTATACAACAAGGGCATAAAAGAGCGACTAGTTTATGTTAGCCACCCGAGCCGGTACGGCGATGGTGGATAGATATTTAAGTCGAGGGGAAAATGGATTTAATGCTCAAGTATCACACTGTACTTTTCACTTCGACTGAAGGAAATTAAACAGCAACATTGGAAATAAATGTTCATTTGCCAGCTTTTATTTTTCATGCATTGTAATTTGTATAATAATAAATAAAATAAAATAAAATTCATTTATTTCGGGCAACAAAACCCAAACAAGAATTTAAAATTGAATATAGACGATAATGTAGTAAAAATAAACAGATTACTCACGTCTTAAAACGAAAAAAAAAACAAAAGTGAATACAAAGTGATGTTGTTAAGTGTTGTGTGCTACCCTACATTTGACAAAGACAATAAAAGTGATGATGAAAACGGGGGTAAACTGTCCTGTTTGTAGCGAGTTACGTGACTCGCTTTTCCCACTGGCATAGACGATAGCCAACAATTGCCTCGGTCTTAGACGAAGATTTTACTTTATGCACTAGAGCATAAAAGTGATTTTATGCAGCTCACATCCAGCTTAAATACAAACTTTACGCGCATGAGAAGAGAAAAATAAATTACAACCTTTTTCGCGCTTGTTCAGAAAGCTTTAGACATTGACTTTGGAATTCGCGAACGCAATAATCAAAACTCCATAAAAGTGCATGGCCACTGTTAATTTAAGCCCGAATAAAATTTGTATGCAAAGCAGCAGCACGTAGCCGTGATTCTGTTCCTAGTATGTACGATGATCCGGCATTCTGCTTTATGGGATAGGAGAGCAGAATACTAATCGACCGGCAAATCGTATTGAAATTTACCTGACAGCGATTCTTAAATTGGAGGCCTTCTTAGATTTATTGCCCGTTCCAGAGTTCATGAACTTAAAAAAACTGGTCAAGTGCGAGTCGGACACGTCCTTGAAGGGTTCCGTACTTCCGTACAAGGTATTGAAAGGTACAATTAAAATTTAGGAAGCTTTCCATATAGGAAGCATTTATTATTTAAACTATTGAAATGAAATACAATAATTGTCATTACAACAAATACATAATCGGTGAAAGTTTCAAGTGTCCATTAGGTACAGTTCAAGAAATAGAGCCTTGTGACAGACAAACGGACGGACAGACAGCGGAGTTTCAGTAATAGGGTCCCGTTAGCACCCTTTGGGTACGGTGACCTAAAAACTACGTGAGTATGTGAGTGCGTCTGTGTGCGTGTTTGTTACTTCCTTCGATCTAAAACGGCTGAGTATATCTGGAGAGCTAATTTCTAATTTCGAATCCAGATTCATTCAAATAAATCAAGTATGAAGTTAACACCATCTGCAGAACTACATGTAGTGTAGGTACGCGGTATTTGCGTATGATAGATAAACGGATTTGCACTTTCACCGACTTGTTATACCTAGTTATGATAGTCTAATTTAATCATCTAAATGTTGTGGATGTGTGTTTTTTATTTTCTGCAGATCATTTACTAGTAATCAATCACGATTTAATCAATCAATGACCAAGCTAATAAGGTTCTTGTCGCCAATTACCGATAGCAATTTTCCATGAACTAATACAGTTAGCTATGTAATTTCAACTATCCCGTTTCTCTTCCATGTCTTCATAATGGCCACGTAAGTATCTCATCGAAAGTTAATATATCAAATGTAGGTAATAAAATATCTAATGGTTAAAATATTGAAAAGTTTTTTTCTGAAACCATAATCTTTGAAAAAACCCGTAGTGGCCTAGTGGTTTGCCCTATTGCCTCTCAAGCAGAGAGTCGTGGTTTCAAATCCGGGCTCGCATCTGTTAGTTTTTTGCGGAATTTATGTAGGAAATAATAATTTGAAATTTACCATAAGCTTTACGATATAGGAAAACATCGTGAGGAAACCTGCACACACCTGGATAAGAAATTTAATGGAGTGTTTGAAGTTCCCAATCCGCACTGGGCCCGCGTGGGAACTACAGCCCAAGCCCTTTCATTTTGAAGGAAGGCCTGTGCCCTGCAGTAGGACGTATATATATTAGACACCAGACACCAGACAGAGAGAGAGTTTAGACACCAGATGGCCTAGTAGGTAGAGAACCTGACTACGAAGCTTGAGGTCCCGGGTTCGATTCCCGCGTCGGGGCAGATATTTGTATGAATAATACGAATATTTGTTCTCGGGTCTTGGGTGTTTAATATGTATTTTAGTATGTATCTATCTATATAAGTATGTTTATCCGTTGCCTTGTACCCATAACACAAGCTATGCTTAGCTTACTTTGGGCCTAGGTCAATTGGTGTGAATGTCCCTTGATATTTTTTTTAATTTATTTATATATAGGCTGGGATGATGATGATATTGATGATAAACTTTTAAGATTGTTATTTTTAGGGTTCCGTAGTCAACTAGGAACCCTTATAGTTTCGCCATGTCTGTCCGTCTGTCTGTCTGTCTGTCCGCGGCTAAACTCAGAGATCGTTAGTACTAGAAAGCTGTAATTTGGCATGAATATACATATCAGTCACGTCAACAAAGTGGTAAAATAAAAAATAAAAAAATATTTTTTTAAGGGTACCTCCCATAGACGTAAAGGGGGGGTGATTTTTTTTTTCTCGACTAATCCTATAGTGTGGGGTATCGTTGGATAGGTCTTTTAAAACCATTGCGGGGTTGCTAACATGATTTTTCTATTCAGTGATCTGTTTGCGAAATATTCAACTTTAAAGTGAAAATTTTCATTAAAATCGAGCGTCCCCCCCCTCTAAAATCTAAACTGTTAGGTGGAAAAATTTGAAAAAATTCAGAATGGTAGTAAATATATCAAATTTACTAGGAAAATTATAGCGGCTAAGATTGCTTGGAAATTATTTGTAGTTTAAGAGTAAATAGTAGCCTAAGGTAAACATACCTAAACTTGGATGATTCCGTACACATACGAAATCCTTAGAAAAATATTACTTGATTTTTTGTAATGGCTACGGAACCCTACCTTGTGCGTGTCCGACACGCTCTTGGCCGGTTTTTTTATACCTACAATATAAGCTTGCGTTTGGCCACAATCACGCCAGATGGAAAGCGAAGATGAGGCCTACGATGGAGCACGCTTGCCTAGTAAATGCTCATTCACCCTAGACTTGAATTTCGGGGAATAAACAGGAAGAAGGCAGTTGAGAGTTGAGTTGCGGTGAGTTGGGTGTTGAGTTGTTTTTCATAAAACTATCCTAACGTAATGCTTTCTAGACAACGGCGTTTCAATAAAATCTGAGAAGTTGCAGATTCCTGAAATAAACTTTTCAATATTTTAATTTAAAAAATCAAAACGTTTATTCTGCAAGTAGGCCGCAAAGGGCTCTTTTACATGCCACTTTTTTAAACTACCAGCGCTTTCGGAAGGTCCATCATTGCCAAGAAGAATGTGCTGCAAGAAACTTGGCAGAAAGTCATCAATATGTTCCATAACTTTCAACTTTCAATATTTAGAACCGTGCCCCTCCACAACGTATTTTACCGTCTGATTGACCTACCTACTAGCAAATTGTAAATCGTACGACAAGTGCATAAAACGCACCATTTTACCAGAGATATTTGTCCACCTAAGCTGCCGGCGATGGTTGACTGTTAACTCGAAGGTAACGTGGGTTCTATGAACAAGTTATACACTCTGCTTTTCGTTTCAGGCAGCAGAGTCTCAGTAATATATAAATAATAACTAAATTTAAATTTCTGATCCATCGTAGAACGTTTTCACAGTAAGCGTCACAATGATTTATCTTGTCAACTGCGGAACATTTTCTGTGGGTCACGAATCAGTTGGTTCGACTGTACTTTTGCTTGAAATGAGCACTGAATTTTTAAACTGACCCGCTTAGGCGGCCTAGTCCGAAAATGGGTCATGTTTGCGAGCTAAGTATCTACACAGTAAATAACATACGGAAAAGCGTTATTTACTGTTCATTGTCAAAGAAAAATGCTATAGAGGTGGCATATTTAATTCAAACAAACGACTGAAAGTTTGTATGGATGAATTTGTGAATGTGTGTTATGTACTCTTCTACGCTTAAACTATTTGACGGATTCTGAAGAAATTTGGCACACAGATATTTTAGAACTTGGATTAAACATAACCTACTTTTTAACCCCGAAAATCCTTTAAAAACGGAGTCTCGGGCAACAACCTAGTTTTATTATAAATTGTTACGGGCCGGATTCCTCGATGTATTCAGAATCTCTTATGGTATTATAGCAGAATCCTAGAATCCTAGAATCATAGGTGAGCGAGAGTAAAAACTAGTGTAACATATTCCTAAAAGTTATTATAACACTTCTCCTACCTTTTAACATTCTTCTCGTCATAGGAGCTCCTATAGAACCCATGCAGATTATCGTTCAATATCCCGGTGTACGTTGCATTCAACACATACCGCTTCCCCTTTTTCAACGTCTCACTAAGCGTTAATATTTGAAACTGCCTCGGCACATCTTCTGTTCTTTTGACAATCTTCAGTATCCTCCCATCGTCTTTGTGATACAGCTTTATGTCATGAAACGTCAAATCCACCGCGTGAAATGTCAACAGCTGCGTGTCATTCCTGACGATCAAAATTATACTTATTTCCCCATCAAAGGTGAAGTTACCTTCGTAGATGTAGGGGATTAACTTCAAGAAGTATTTCTCGGGCTTTACGTTTGTTGGTAACCTTACGTCTTGCACTGTAGGCTCTTCTTCATCCGTGATCACCTCTGGAACTGCAGTAGTTTCTAATGGTATAACACTTTTAATGTTCTCCGTTGTTAACGGTAGCACTGTTAGTTTTGATTGGTCACAATGACTGAGTTCGTATTTTGTAACGTTAGCTAGTTGGTCAGTCCTTGGGCAGGCTGCGAAGTTATACACTATGAAGGACGTGGCTACAAGAGCGAGAGCGAAGATGACTAGTATGACGAAGGCGAGGCTTTTGGAGAGGTAGACTCCTCGCTTGGTCTTGGTGGAGAAATCGCAGCTAGGCGGGTTCCCGTCCATGATGCCGAGCGGTTCTCGGGCTTGCGTCATCACATCACTGTCTGGTCACCTGGAATCAAAAAAATGGTGTTTTAATGCTATAATGCATATAACACACATGTGACTAACGAAATCCAGGCAAAGCCATATTGAGATTATCGATGAATGAAAACACCTCGAGAAAATCTACATACTCCTGCGAAGAAATTCACTTATTTAGCAGTTTCAATCCGCTCTGGGCAATTCAGCCCAAACTCTCTTACTCTGGGAGGAGGCTTGTGCCCACCACTAGGAGGTATATAGCCCGAGATGATGATGTAGGAACAACAGATTTACACAGGGAAACTTATCCCATTATGGACGATCTTTAAGTTAACCTTTAAACGTTTGACAGGACATCAAAAACAAGATTAAATTAACTTTTTAAATAAATAATCATACATTTTGTAATGAATGTAATAAGTATTTTGTTTATGAACTTTCACCAGTGGTTAATATTTTTAACAGAAATGCTATCAATTTGATCAAGGCAGCATTTCAACACTCAATTACATTTATCCCAAGCATCAAGATCATGCGTACTTCCATATGTCAGAAGTTAATTAAATCGTCTTGAGCATTGCTCGGTCACGTACTATCCATCCATTTCTCTTAACAATTCCCGATGGCTAACTTGGGAGTTTATCGACCTTTCCTGGCTCTGTAATCCTAGTACCGTTCTTAACCAACAATAGAGACTTTTGGACTGTTGTTATTGTTCAAGGAGTGAAGAAAAACACCAATTTGTCACAAGATAGTTTGGCGTCCGAGCACAAGCGAGAGTGCCGAAAGTTCGAGTGTGAAATTGACACTTTACTTGATTTTCATTTATGAGCTTAAGGAGAGTTAAATTTCTAGTATTAACTAGCTGTTGCTTGCGATTCTGTTTGCGAAGAATTCGTTTATCGCTATCCCGCGGGAACTTTACGATTTTCCGGGATAAAAGTATCCTGTATGTTAATCCAGGTCAGGTTAGGCATATATGCCAAGTTTCATTAGAATCTGGAAGAAAAACATCGTCAGGAAACCTACACACACCTGCGATGAAATTCTATAGCCTATGTGAAGTTTCCAATTCGCACTGGGCCCGCATGGAAGCTACGGCCCAAGCTCGCTTATTCTGAGAGCTCAACGTACTAGTTTTGAATAAGGATGCAAAAAAAATAGGTACTGCATGAAGTTAACAAAAGTAATAGGTAGGTACTACTTGATTTACAGAACATTTTTATAGCTTTCTAGCTTTTGCCCGCGACTCCGTCCGCTGAGAATCAAATTTGTAAACACGGAGAAAAAAATATTCCACAATATTACCAGATTGTATAGTAATTATAATTCTGGTGTAGGAAAACAGATTTCAGCAATGATTATCAGATTTTTTTTTATAACAACAAGTCATATTTTATTCAGTACTAGAATATTCTTGTTAGAATATTCTAGAATATTCTTGTTAGAATATTCTAGTACACAAAAACTCCGATATCGTTTTGGTAACCATCTAATTGTTACAGAGTAAAATATGCATTTAGCTTACAACAGGTTTTGTATACTACACAAAATTTGTTTTCTACGATACTAGGTAACTGGGTAATAGAAACTAGAAATGATGTTGCAAGAAGTAGAATTTTCTATTAACGTGTAAATAAAGTATAGTTGTCACATATAATACAATAAAATCAAGTCAAATTCACAATATTCTGTTTAAGGAAACTAGATTTTTCTCTCCGTGAATATAGGCTATATGTTACTCAGGGATAATGTAGCATTTGAATGGTAAAAGAATTTGGGAAATCGGTTTAGTCGGTTTTGAGTTTATTCGTTACAAAAATACAAATATTTCTTTATCTAATATATAAAAATCTCGTGCCACGGTGTTTGTTATCGAACTCCTCCGAAAGGGCTTGACCGATTTTTATGAAACCTTTTTATCAATACTCGGTAGGTCTGAGAATAGGTCTTAGGCTACTTTTCATGCCCCTATTCTTCGCGGACGGAGTCGCGGGCAACAGTTTGTATACCTACATATAAAAATCTCGTGTCACGATGTTGTTACCGAACTCCTTCGAAATGCTTGACCGATTATTATGAAACTTTTTTATCTGTATTCGGTAGGTCTGATAATAGGTCGTAGGCTGTTTTTATTCTACTTTTCCTCGCGGACGGAGTCGCGGGCCACAGCTAGTTTCTTTATAATTTAGTGTAGAAGTAAGTTTATATATTATAAGGGTTCAATTCAGATACACAAAAACCTAATGGGATCTTTAGATACCTTTCTATGTGCCAGTTTAACCTCGACAACTACGAGAAGATTGGCCGCGTAGAAATACACAAAGCAAGCTATTGTAGTTCTATATATCCAATTGACGACCGTGCAAAATCATGCGACACCTCAGGCGCAAGCCACGCCAAGAGACGTGGGACGGGGGCGCGTCGCAGTCGCAGGCGCACTCGCGGCGCCCCTTGAATCCGTTAAGTATCATACCTAAAGACAGGTTTTACAGGGTTAGTAACTGACTTAAAATTCGAGACAAGTCAGCGCTGACCCGAGAAATACCCAATGTAAATTGATTTGATATCAGTACAGCGGTGGGAGTCAGCTCTGACTTTCAATTTACATTGGGTATTTCTCGGGTCAGCGCTGACTTGTCTCGAATTCGAAGTCAGTTACTGGCCCTGTATAAACCTGCCTTAATGTACAAAGGCGTCACGGGGTGGAGACGCGGCCTGCGAACAAAGTAGAGAGATAAACTACGATAACGTAGCCCGCCCCTCCACATTACTATTTCAATGTGTTTAGTCACATATTTACGAAATATTTTTTGAAGTGAAACTTCTAATACGACTTCCAACAAGCTTTGCGTTAAATACGCAACGCAACGCAACGCAACGCAAGTTGACGTTTACGAGACGTTCGCATTGTATATATACTAACGGATGTTAAAAACTTCGTCAGTGCGATCCAAAACAATTGCGTGGTTTAGTATGAAAACTTGTAAAAATCAAAACTAAATATATATGTCTATATTTTAATGGTGGATCGTAGAATAAAGTATTTTAAACGTATTTAGTAAAAACAGTATTGAATATCTTTGAGAATTACGAAAAATCAAGAAAAATTATTGAAAATAACGTGCGCACGAGGAGCAACGCCATCTAGCGACGAGTTATGTAACTTGTTTCGCTAACGCTGTAGAACTGTAGAACTTGATAAAAGCGCCAACTAGTGAGTAATTTAAACACATTGATGCATAAGTAAATTTAGTTCTTTAAGTTATTGCAATAAGGTTCATATTGATTTATAAGTGCCTTTTTCATTTCCTCATTACGAAGTTTCATTTTTTCCGCGCGAAGGAGCTGCACGCACGATTTTTTATTTAGTAGTATCTGCTTTTGTTTGACGGCTGTCTCAACACGCACACATGCGTCGAAAGTTTTGGTGTGCTTTATAAATACTTTCACAATACATTGAAGACTTCTTGATTTGTGGAGAGGCGAGCCATGTTATCGTAGATTATCCCTACGACGCGGACTGCGACGCGCCCCCGTCCCACGTCTCTTCTTTGTGGCTTGCGCCTTAGCTCAGTATATCCTACTAATGTTATAAATGAGAGAGTTTCTGAAGATATTTGGATGTTTTCATCATCATCATCATCATCAGCCTATGTTCGTCCACTGCTGGACATAGGCCTCTCCCATGGCACGCCACTGAGTACGATCCTCGGCCACTCTCATCCAGCTGTTGCCAGCCGCCTTGCGAAGATCATCGCCCCACCGAGTCCGAGGACGTCCCACGCTACGTTTGCCAATCCGTGGTCTCCACTCAAGAACTGATGGATGTGTTAACTTTCGTGATTTTCACTCATAATTTACTTATACTAAACGGCTTAACTCGTGACCACGGCTGCTGCAACGCGGCCAAAACGTCGAGGTAAATATTAATTGCGTGATATGCCCCGTTTAGTATAGTAATTATAATATTTGGATGTTTGAATGTTTTTTAGTCAATCACAATGGACAATTGGATGAAATGTCAATTGGTTGACAATGGGCTCACTATAATAACACATTTAAACAAGAATAGAAGAAGCTCTCCAAGAACGTTGAAGTATGGTCAACAACGTTAATTGTTGAGAAATTTGTCAGGTTTAGCCGCTTAAGAAATGAACAGGTGTAATCTAAACGCGACACCGCATGGGTGACGGGTGGTAGCACAGGATTCCTTAGTTAAGTACTTAATTTGAAAATCTCAGAGACAGCGTCATGAATTCATGATTATTATTATGTACGGAACCCTAAAAAGTTTCCTTTGGTCGCGCGGAGTCTTTGTTTCATCTTAGCCAAGTAGCCAACCCTACTGAACGCTGACGGTATCAATTTCAAAGTATAATTCCAATCAAACTGGGTACTTAATTTTTGAGATTGAGCTTTCAGCTTTCGATTAAGAATGATGGTTGTTATTTTACAGAGTGGTCCTATCTTTATATTGCGGGAAGATATATTATACTCATATTATTACAAGATTTTGTAACTTGCCGTGTCAGTATGGATGTAACTTTGAAAGTCGAATTTGAAACCACTTCCAGAACCGACTTGGAATTTGGTATAAAAATAGATTAAAATGTTGGTACAGTCGTCAAAAAATACAGTCAAGTATAATAAACCGTCCTAAGGTAATGAACTGAAACATTACTCTGCTCATCCCCGACCTTACGATAGTTAAGTTTATGCAAGAAATGCGTGTTCATACAGTTCCTCCACCTCCACACTGTACGACACACATAAATCACAAAAACACAATTATCACCACCACCAAACTACACTGACGCGTTTTGAACTCAACCAGAGCTCACCCTCAGAGTACTGTTCACTATGCTACCAGTACCTCTACCACGAGTTTACACTAGTTTACAGTGACCGTACTCTCTAGCGACGGCGTAAATGATTTGTATGGAGAATTGTACTTCCGTAAGTGACCGCTAGAGGCGCTGTACAATTCTCCATACAAATAATTTACGCCGTCGCTAGCGAGTACGGTCACCTAAACTTGTGTAAACTCATGGTAGAGGTACAGATGAGTGGTGTTGGTATTGTCGTAGGATTAACAACTGCTAATGACGCCTCGCAGAGAAGCGAAACACGTGTCCGGGATTTTGTTTGTGGTAATGGTGGTTACTAAACCGTGTCTTTGTTTTGAAGAATAAAGATTGTATCTATCTATCTATACTACTTCCTTACTTACGAACACTACAGGGCGGTCTATCGATGAGCCACTTTAAGAACAATGCGCTATTCGCACGTGGCCGGAGTAGGAAGTCTCTACGAGCATTTAGTTTGCGAAGTGTTTGTGGAAGTTTAAGGAAAGTTATTGAATTATTTTAAATTAATGACTCCGTAACGTCGGTTTACTTTTGTCCTCAAGTTTAACTGTGACCATTGGGATTAAAGGATTTGTCACACTGAATGCGTTCTGCGGTCGCGGTCAATAGAAGAAAACATGGATGAAGTAGAACAAATATTGTACGCAACGGCGTATAATTTGGTCTAAACGGCTCGTGCCGTCTTTCATTGAGATATTCACTTCGTTCATATCGAAAATCACGTCACTCGCCTTTTAAGACCTTACTTATACAACCGTTGCATAAAATACTATTTACATTATGTCAAAATACAGTACGTTATCCAAGTTATTGTGTTATTTAGCTATGATAGATGTTTCTGGAATGAATAAAGTTTAAATGAGACGTTCGCTTGCCACAGTTGTCCCTTGTCCACGAATTCAGTAGCCGATGGTCAAAGCGAAACTTTTAATGAACTTCTAGTTCAGCCCGTCGCGCGTTACGGCCAAGTGGACGACTTTAAAGGCAACTTGACCTTATTAGAGCTTTGAGAACGAGCGATCAGGCGGACGTATAATGTCCAACTTATCATTCATCATCATCATCATCATTTCAGCTGAAAGACGTCCACTGCTGAACATAGGCCTCCCCCAAGGCTCGCCAAACAGATCGGCCCTGCGCCATCCGCATCCAACGCGTTCCCGCCACCTTCACCAGGTCGTCGCTCCATCTTGTTGGAGGCCTACCTACACCGCGTCTTTACCCAACTCAGCCTAAAGTAACTATTTTACAAGCTTTTTAGGACTCCGTATCCAAAAGGAGCCAATAGAAACTTAAGGCATCTTTTGAACCGTAATAGCTTAGACACTTGCAATTTTCATCGATTAGCGTACTTATATATATTACTGTGGCCGTTACAACAATAAAATAGTAATAACTATAAATTTAAAATGTAAAAGCGATCAACGCAATTTGGTCACGCATGTTTGAAAATACAGTAAATCCCCATTATGCGTCTAAGATCCCTTCCGCAGCTGAAGGAATGGCTACTTAAATAGGGTCCCATTGAATCGAATATATAAATCCAGTTTGTTTTCTTATCCCGTGGGAGTTTCGAAAAATCGCTTCTTACCGGATTCCTACGTCATAACAGCTATCTGCATGCCTTTCAGCACAATCTGTTCAGTGGTTTGGTTTGATAGATCAGTCAGTAACCGTTGCCTTTTATATTTAAAACAGAAGAGAAGAAAAGGCTGCAACCGTTACACCTCTCCTTCCCCCCTCCTCGCTGTAAAGGCTTTTTCTCAAAGATGCAATGAAATACCTATATAATACTGTTTCATATTTTTGTACCATCCTTGTGTATCACACTCAATTAATTGCAAATAAAGAACTGAACTGAACTGAAATGTTAACTTTTTACGTTCCAAATAGTAGGCCGGGACGTATCACGTTGCGGGCGCGGTTAGACGAGTGCCATGTAATGGATTTTCATACAAAATTGCAGGCCTTGGCCGGGAAAGCGATCGTCTATTGTTTGGTGTGACACAGCATCATGACGTTTATTGGTCTATGGCATCATGGTCAGCCCTAAAAAAACATAAGCAATAGTTGCTTTCTTTGCAATTTTAATTTCTCCAAGTTTTTTATTTATTTCATTGCATGTTTGAGAAAAGCACTATACAAGCCTCGGCCGGAACAGGGGTTGCCGGCCTCGTATCATGCCCTCGTATCAAACTTACTCGGCCGGCTACCCCTTACTTCCCGGCCTTTGCAGTAATGTACTATTTTACATTAATCTGACCCGTGATTGGCCTCTATCTCGCCTGATGAAAAGTGCAGTACCTCTACCATGAGTTTACACTAGTTTACGTGACCGTACTCGCTAGCGACGGCGTAAATTATTTGTATGGAGAATTGTACAGCGCCTCTAGCGGTCACTTACGGAAGTACAATTCTCCATACAAATCATTTACGCCGTCGCTAGCGAGTACGGTCACTGTCAACTAGTGTAAACACATGGTAGAGGTTCTGATGACGTGACCAAAGGGTCATGTCACCGGTTCAGTTATAGCCTATTCACTCTGGCCTTGAAGAGCCTTAGAAATCTATCTAGAAATACAGACGACGGGAGTGAATTAGGAGGCTGGTATAGGAATAAACGAACACAAAAATTTCGTAATCTCAACTGATGCAATTCTAAATCTCTCCCGCAGACTCGAACCCAGAGCAGCGTTGAAAGAACCATTGCACGTTGCGTCAGGAGTGCTATATCCATTATCCCAGTGAATGGGGTCGAGATATATGATATGATTGATATGCTTCGTCAAACATTGGGTAGTTGTTAATACAATTGTGTTAGCCGTGGTGAAATAAATGATGCTACTTATAATGTTTTAAAGCCGTCCGTGGTGGCCTAGCGGTTTGACCTATGGCCTCTTAAGCAGAGGGTCGTGGGTTCAAATCCCGGCTCGCACCTCTGAGTTTTTCGGAATTTATGTGCGAATTTACTTTTGAAATTGACGGTTAAGAAAAACCTCGTGAGGGAACCTGCCTGCATAAAAGAAAAGAAACCATCACAGCACAGAAGAGAAGAAGAATGGAAGCCATCTCATTCTGAGAGGAGGCCTGTGCCCTGCAATGGGACATATATAGGCTGGTATGATGATGAACCTTTTTCTATTATAGCTACATAATGCCATTCACGAAGACGCGTGTTTTTGCTAAGTCGGCCACAGAGTATAATTAATCTCCCACGGGTCCACAGCGACTATGAGTTGACCAGGGTAATGGTCGGGCTGATGAACAATCGGCCGTCCAAAAATCCGCCTTGAACACAGGCGTGCAGAAAAACGAAAAGTAGGTAAGTAGGTGGTAGGTGGTAGGCTCGCTGATAGAGCACCCTGCTGGTTTGTTATGGCTCTATAGCCCGTATGTATAGCCCGTACTTTTAAAAACTGCGCCTTTAAAACTTGAGTGTTGTAACGAGGAAAAATTATTAGCCTTTCGTGACCGGCGCGTATGAAGCAATCTGTCTCAATCACCAAAAACAATCTGCCCTGCCAAATCCCAAACTTCAATTTTAAATCCCAATAAAATTTCTATCACAATTGAAATAATGTTTGCGGCCAGGAAAAACAGCCAGTAAACCACAAGGTGAATAACCAAAAAGTTTGTATTTTGAAATATTCATGCAGCTGGGTAAATATTCAGCGTTTTTACGGCGGTTTTTTTTTATCATTACCATTTGAGCAGAAATTATAAAAATGGATGATGCTTAGGGTTAATTTTTTATGAAAACTTAAGACAGTACCGATGCTGAATCTAGTTTGATGAAATTTCGCGCGATTCGTCCTTCGGTTGTGGTAATAATCGTCGAATGGTAATGACGTTTAACCGCGCGGTCAAAACGCTCGAATATTCACCCAGCTTTATTTATTATATAATGCTGCAGTATCCATTCACGCACGCACGCCCGCATACACGCACGCACTCACGCAAGCAGATATCCACAAAGTTTCGCATACATAATATTTATTAGCAGGATGACTCATACCCATCGCATATAGATCGACTCAATTCATAAGTGTTTACCTTCCCAGCAAAATAAATGCGTAGGTGTTTATGTAAAAATGCTTTTAGTATCATTGCGTATCGTTATTGTATATTGGTATGGAAAAGCACTGCTTTGAAGCTAAATATAGTTTTATATAGTAGTTTATGACCCGTCTTTATGTACTGTCTAATTTCATTTTTGCGTGCGATAGTCTTTACGGCATTGTTCTTCAAAAGCAAAGGTATTACAGTAGCGTAACCTTTGTATGAAAATAAAATTTTATATTTCGTTGGTAACTGGTTTACAATTTCAGTTTTTGTCAGTGATTTAGGTTTGACGTACGTAAAAAAATTAAAAAGAATCTTTGTAAGATCAATCAATCAATTTTACAATATTTATCTCCATCGATACCGTCGGTAATTCTGATAATATCGAGGTTGAAAAAAGACACTATTGTCGTGTGTAGTCTCTCCTAAGGATAATTCAAAAGTAAAGTAAGTCTATAGCCAATATTTTTTAGTCAAGTCTAAATCGGCGCGTGGGACGCCTGGGTGGGTACTTTCAACTCATTTTTTTTTTTATGTTAGAGAGGCCAGACAAACGAACTAGTGGGTCACCTGATGTTAAATGATCACCACTGTCCATGGACACTGTCCACAGACACTTTACGCGATGCCAGTGCGTTGTCGGCCCTAAAAGGGAGAGGAAAAAGGAAAGGAAATAGGGAAGGAAATAGAGGAGGGGGAGAGGTATTGGGCCCCCGGCGCTCTCACTGACCGTACGAAACGCAGCAGGAGCACTGCTGCTTCACGCCGGCGTTCTGTGAGAGGGTGGTACTGCCCCGGACGAGCCGGCCCATTCGTGATGCAGCGGCTAGCTACAACATGGCTCTACCACTACAAAAACACATACATTTATAATAATAAGCCTTTTATTTGTTCTCTTTTTTTTTACATGCAGTATACTTTTTTTAATTTACATGCAACAGAAGTTAATATGCTATTACATTTTAATTTAATTAATTATGCTAATTCTTTATTTTATACACCGTGAAATTTTAGTGGTTGTTTTCCCGAAACGAGGTGATTTAGTTTCGATTGTCCAATCGATTTATAATTACTATTTTGACTAGAGTCAAAAATCCAAATGTGAAAAACGAAAGTCGAAAATGACCGCGAACCAATAGTAACGCTTCGTTGGTACAAGTAGCGTACGATCGTACGATAGGTTAGGTACCAACGAAGCGTTACTATTGGTTTGCGGTCATTTTCGACGTTCGTTTTTCACAATTGGATTTTTGACTCTAGTCAAAATAGTAATCATAAATCGATTGTACAATCGATACTAAATCACCTCGTTTCGGGAAAACAACCACTAAAATTTCACGGTGTATAATTAAAAAAAAATACTAAGTTCAAATTAAATTTTTCAATTTACATAAAGCTTCAGATCTTTTTTCTTTGTTATTATCAAATTATTTCATTTAACATTTCAATTTATTTCTAGCAATTTATTCTTTAATTTATTTATTTATTTCTTCAACTTTTTTTTTTTTTTTTAATGAGAACCCCTTAGTAGGTTATAGGCCTCCTCCAATTTAGCCCTCATTCAGGCTTATTATAGCAAATCTTAAGTTTGCTGACTCGAAATCGCTAACTTTATGTCCACAGAAGAGACCACTTTTGTTTGCTATGCTATGCTTGATCCTTTTAGCAGGCGATGGTTAAGTAAACCATCTTGAACTTTTGTCTTTAGAGGGCAGTGTCAAACGTCAGACCGTGATTTGTCATGCTCCGGCGCAGTTTCGCTCTCCACGCTTCCACGCATGCGCATCGATGATAATACGACGATTAAACTTGTCTTTGTCACGGTTCAAAGCACCTTTGATCGGTTATACGGTATTTTTATGGAGTAACTAGATTTTAACCCCCGACGCAAAAATGTTATAAGTGTAACCGCTATGTGTGTGCGTTTGTGTGTCTCTGTCTGTCTGTCTGTGGCACTGTAGCTCTTAAACTTGTGAACCAATTTGGATGCGATTTTTATATTTGAAAGCAAGTTTCTTAGCGATGGTTCTTAGATATGTTTCATCAAAATTGGTTCAGCCGTTTCCAGGTCAGCTGTTGAACAGAGAACACGCCCGCCGCTCCGCTCCCCGCCCCGCTACCCGCTGGCGTTAAGTCCGCGGCTTAAGACGTAAACATGTTTGCCCAATTTCTAGTTCATTGATTCGATATATTGTTTGATCGTTGTTTATTTATGGGTTTTGTCAAGGTTTGCATGCGAAAGTTTTCTAGAGATTTCTATGATGTAAGGATGGGATAAGTTATACTCAAGTTATACTTGGCTGGTTTAATTTCGTAAATTATACTAATATTACACCGACGAGCAAAAATAAAGGGTCGGTTACAAGAATGACGATAACTACAAAACCCGCTGTGATAACTTCTTCGAGTAAAATGAGTATAGAGCGCGCGCAGACAGAGAGCGGTCTGGAGTTCCGCGTTCCGAGTTCCGAGTTCTGCGTTCTTTCGAATGTACTGAGTCCCTTGCGATAACGCACACAGCAGGCGGTCGGAACTCTCGAGCGGTCAAAACACAGAACTCTGAACGCGGAACGCGGAACTCCAGACCGCTCTCTGTCTGCGCGCGCTCTTAGTAAAGAGTTATATTCTCATTTAAACTTTTACTTGTTAAGAATAAAACTCTTTACTAAACTCATTTTACTCGAAGAAGCTATCACACCGGGTTTTGTAGTTATCGTCATTTTTGTAACCGACCCTTTATTTTTGCTCGTCAGTGTATAAATGTGAAAGTATGTTTGCCTGTCCTTCTTTCTCGTCGAAACTGAGCGACGGATTGCTGTGAATTTTCGTATGGACATAGTTGAAGGGCTGGAGAGTGACATAGGCTACTTTTTAGGGTTCCGTAGGTACCCAAAGGGTAAAAACGAGACCCTATTACTAGGCTCCGCTCTCCGTCCGTCTGTCGGTCTGTCCGTCTGTCACCGGGCTGTATCCCATGAACCGTGATAGCTAGACAGTTGAAATTTTCACAGATGATGTATTTTGGTTGCCGCTATAACAACAGATACTTAAAAACCAGAAAAAAAAAAATTTAACGAGCTCCCATACAACAAACTTGATTTTTTTGCTCGTTTTTGCTCGATATTGATAACGGCAACAGGTAGGCGCTTGAAATATTCACAGAATATTTAGTTATTATTTTCACTTTAAAAATAAATAAATAAATTAAAATAAAACAAGTATTTGCGGGGGCGTGTTTTTTTGCCGCGAGGCAGCTGTGCGAAGAAGATACGCAGCTCGAGCTAAGTATGCGATATAACGACAGGGGCGCGCGGAGCGGCAGCGCGGTGAGGGGGGAGACGCTTGCGACCATCCATAGCACACATCCAGGGCACGCATTTTTCCATATAAAAATCATAGCTTAGTTGAACCCGTTTCCACCAGTGCTATGCTATGAGTACCAATGAACATGATTGGTGGATATCAGACACATCCATAGCAACGTAGCGTAGCACATCTCAGGTGGAAAGGCACCCTAATGTCGAGCTTGTCCGGCTGTCAGTCCTGGCAGCCGTCAAACTGACTTAAATTGCTCACCGTCCTCGGCCCGATCTCATTGACTTACAAATTCTCGTCGTGTCCGACTCAGGGTAACCTTATTTTGAGCTATCATACTCATATAGGCAAAATGCATAGAGTAATTAACCAGTAGAGAGAAAACCCTACTAAATATGGGTACACCATATCCTTTATTTCTCCTTCTGGTATGAAGTCCCAACTAATTTATTTAAATTTCCATTTATCATCATCCCAGCCTATATACGTTCCACTGCAGGGTACAGGCCTCCACTCAGAATGAGAGGGCTTGGGCCGTAGTTCCCACGCGGGCCCAGGGCGGATTGGGAACTTCACACACACCATTAGTAGTGGTAGAGCCATGTTGTAGCTAGCCGCTGCATCACGAATGGGCCGGCTCGTCCGGGGCAGTACCACCCTCTCACAGAACACCGGCGTGAAGCAGCAGTAATCCTGCTTGCGTTTCGTACGGTCAGTGAGAGTGCCGGGGGCCCAATACCTCACCCCTTCCCTCTTCCCCTCCCTCACCCCCTTCCCCTGTTCCCTTTCCTTTAGGGCCGACAACGCACTGGCATCGCGTAAAGCGCTGCGGGTGTCTATGGACAGTGGTGATCATTTAACATCAGGTGACCCACTAGTTCGTTTGTCTGGCCTTTCTAACATAAAAAAAAACCATTGAATTTCTTCTCAGGTGTATGCAGGTGTTCCTTCACCGTAAAGCTCATGGTAAATTACAAAAGGTAATTTCGCACATAAATTCCGATAAACTCAGAGGTGCGAGCCGGGATTTGAGCCCATGAGCCTCTGCTTGAGAGGCCATTGGTAAAACCGTTGGCCACCGCGGCTTCATTCTCCATTAAAAATAAGTAAATAAACAAAGATAGGAATCTTAAATTTATAGGAAATAAAGCTTTTTATATGAGCTCATATGTGAAAAAATATAGTAAACATTAGGTGAAAGGGCGGCTTTTCCATACAAATACGGCTACGTTCTTTGTAGAAATAATTTCTAAGATCACAAAACTTAGGTTAGCTGGAAGAGACCAATTTTTAGGGATAAGCTCGCCTTTGTTCTCCTCTCTGTGTACTTGTTTTTTTTATTTTTATGTGCAATAAAGAGTTTACATACATACATACAACTTAGGAAAGTTAGGAAACTTACGAGGCTACTGGTTTAAATTACTCTATGCCAAATGATCAACTAGGTAAAGATTAAAATTTGCGATGCAAAGTTAATTAATACGCATCTGCACATACCAAAGTCACATATTATAATACGTAATACAAGTCTTAAGTGCCTACCTACATACATTGTACCTGGTACCTATTCATATCTATCGAGTTTGTGTCCATGATTTCTTTACCGTCATTTTTTGCCATTTCATAGGGAAAAGGTCCAAAAAACACTTTCTAAGTTTAAGACAGGCAAGCCAAAAACCAATCTTGATACAGAACGGTTTACAAAGTGATTCTATGAGGGTTTTTCATCCTTTTCAGGCACAGGTCACTAAAAAAACCGACCAAGTGCGACTCGGACTCGCGCACCGAGGGTTCCGTACAAATTTATATGTATCTATAAACATCCAGTCTTAGCAGACCCCTGCTGCTCCTAAGCAAAATGTGCGCAGTGTGGGATCATTGTAGATTGGTTACTGATATAGACAGACTGACAAATAATTTATGCTTTTTGCAATTTTTCCTTTATCTGTGCTATGAGACGTTGCGTCGTACCAAATTTCAAGATTCTGAGTTCACGGGAAGTACCCTGTAGGTTTTGATTCCCTTGCGAGTGTCGAAAATTTGCGGCATAAATGGCTGTATCTTTTGATTGCGTTGGCTTAGAAGTTTGATTTTTTCACAGCTCCAAGATACAGTAGACTTGAGTATTTGATATAAATTTCAGCTTAATACCTTTTCGCGTTCCTGCGAAAAAGGGTATTGACAGACGGACGGACGGACGGACGGACGGACCACAAAGTGATCCTATAAGGGTTCCGCTTTTTCCTTTCGAGGTGCGGAACCCTAAAAATTACACTAAAAGCTATGTCTTAATGTCGTGAGTGAACCAGTTTTTAGGTTCAATTCATACATCAAACTATAATTCTAGCGTGATTTGTGTTAGAAGAGTAAAACTGACAACGTAATAGCAACCATTTCAACAAATGTTTTTCCTACTCACGCGGTCGTGGGAACTCTTGGTTGGGAAATTAATCATTATTTTCTTATCGTATTCTGTTCCTTTCCTTTTCTTGTAAGGAATAGTACATTACTGCAGCGGCCGCGAAATAGGGGATTGTCGGCCGAGTAGTAATAGATGGCCGAGTGTTAACGAGGCCATCTAGAGATACGAGGCCGGCAATCCCTGTTCGTGGCCAAGGCTTGTATAGTGCTTTTCTCAAATAAATCCAAGGAAATGACACGAATGTTCAACTTATATATTCATATTTAATTCAAATTGTTTTTTTTTGATTCCCGCCAAAATATTTTTTTCCAGCAATTTATTTGTAAGCTGTTCCAGTTAATGTTTTTGACGCAAAATCTTGAGATGATTTATATTTATTAAAAAAATACGACTTTATTAATTGGTTATTTTAATAAATTGTTAACAATAAACGCCAATCCTTATTTATTTTATTAAATCTAGCCAAGTAAGATATTAAAAAGTAAATTCACAAACTAAATTTTTCTTAATTGGCAGTATGTCATTGATAGTCAATAAAAGAAAATACGACCCACTAAAACAAAAGACAATCTCTTTGCTGGCCTTGGCCAGCAATGTTTGTATGAAATTCCATTATTGTCGTCTAATTTGAAATTAGAACGAATCTTCCTCAACTGCTATACAATGGCATACTTCGTGTTCTATTGTCACGACTATAAGGACCACATTTCCTTGGATGTTTGAGAAAAGTAAGTTATGTAAAGGTGGAACGGGTTGATAAGGTTATAAATTATAAATATCATGGGACAATTCACACCAATTGACCTAGTCCCAAAGTAAGCTAGGCAAGCTTGTGTTATGGGTACTAGGCAACGGATAAACATACTTAAATAGATAGATACATACTTAAATACATATTAAACACCCAAGACCCGAGAACAAACATTCGTATTTTTCATACAAATATCTGCCCCGACACGGGAATCGAACCCGGGACCTCAAGCTTCGTAGTCAGGTTCTCTAACCACTAGGCCATCTGGTCGTCTAAAGGTATTATGAAGAAGGCCCGTGCATCATGTCTTTATATATATATATATATATATATATATATATATATATATATACTAGCTGCTGCCCGCGACTCCGTCCGCGAAGAATGGGGGGGGGGGGGGGGATAAAAAATAGCCTTCGACCTATTCTCAGACCTACCGAGTGTAGAGAAAAAAGTTTCATAAAAATAGGCCAAGCCGTTTCGGAGGAGTTCGGTAACAAACACCGTGACACGAGATTTTTATATATTAGATATTGGTTAAGATTTTGACATTTTACATATACAAGTTGTCCCTTAAAGCCGTGGTGGCCTAGTGGTTTTTCCTATGGCCTCTCAAGCAGAGGGTCGTGGATTCAAATCCCGGCTCGCAGCTCTGAGTGTTTCAGAATTTATGTGCGAAATTACATTTGTAATTTACCATGAGCTTTAGCGGTGCCTACACCTGCGAAGAAATTCAATGGTGTATGTGAAGTTCCCAATCCGCACTGGGCCCGCGTGGGAACTACGGCCCAAGCCCTCTCATTCTGAGAGGAGGCCTGTGCCCTGCTGTGGGACTGTAGGCTGGGATGATGATTACGACCGGGTTCGATTCCCAAACCAAGTGCAACTTTTTTTGGAATCATGAACGCTTTTTAACCCCCGACACAAAATGAGGGCTGTTATAAGTTTGACCGCTATGTGTGTGTGTCTGTCTATGGCATCATAGCTCTTAAACGGGTGCACCGATTTGGATGCGATTTTGAAGTGAAACTTCTAATGCGACTTCCAACAAGGTCGCGTTAAACGTTTAACGCTACCATGGAGGGGGTATGAAAACATTGGTATATGCACTGCACAAGCAAGTAATCTCGTATTGTATATATACTAACGGATGTTAAAAACTTCGACAGTGCGATGCAGAACTCATACTGTCTGTGCAAATTTGTATGAGACTTGATAAAAGCGCCATCTAGTGAGTAATTTAAACACATAGATGCATAAGTAAATTTAGTTCTTTAAGTTATTGCAATAAGGTTCATATTGATGTATAAGTGCCTTTTTCATTTCCACATTATGAAGTTTCACTTCTTCCGCGCGGAGGAACTGCACGCACGATTTGTTTTAATAGAAAGCAGGTTTCTTGGCGATGGTTCTTAGATATGTTTCATCAAAATCGGTTCAGCCGTTTCAAAGTTATCAGCTCTTTTGTTAGCTGCGGAAGGGATCTTAGATGAATAACGGGCATTGACTTAATGTTCAAACATACGAGATTTAATCTGTTTGGCTATGCCGGTGACCCCGGTTCTTCTAAGGATCTCCTCGTTTCTGATTCGATCCCGTAGAAAAACTCCGAGCATAGCCCTCCCCATAGCTCGTTGAGCTACTCTGAGCCTATTCATCAGGCCCTTAGTGAAGCACCACGTCTCACACAATAGAGCCATTAAAAATCCAATAATAGTAGGTACTCCACCGATTTTGGACACACGCGCTACGCGTAATTAAGTTAATTGCATTAGGAACTTGCAATAGATCAAAAATATCGTTACTATTGAAATGAGATGAAGTTTTGTTTGTTTGTTTGTTTGTTTATACTCTTTATTGTACAAAAAGGAAAACAAAAAAGTTACAGAAAAAAATGATAAGTACAAAGGCGTACTTATCCCTGAAGGGATCTCTGCCAGTCAACCTTTGAGTTTTTATGAATAAAGGAGGTAGACGAGGTAGCGGGCCATGTCTTGGTTAAAGGTCAGTGCTGTAGACATGTGCCAAGTCACACTGATTGCAGTCGTGTTAACATAAAGGGATTATAAACCCGACTGTTCGTTTTCCATAATTTCATTAATCGGAATATGGAATTTCATTAATCGGAATACATTATTAGTGTGCAGTTTATTATCTATCTAAACAGCGATCCGGGTGTCACCAACGGTACTGGCTGGCAGCATTATGCTGAGCCAGTGTCCGATTTGCAACCGCAATTACACATTCTATCTTTAGCTTTCATATAGTCTTGGGTTGTTGTAAATAAATGTATTTTCTTTTATTCTTTCTTTCATATAAAATTCGGTAAAACGATGGAGAATTGTATAATTTAATTATTCTAACTATCGCACTACTGTAGCGTTATTGACGCCACTGATATCCCCGTCACTGACGTCCCCAGCTATATTATATTACCCTCCACGTCCTATCACACAACACCCGCGGGCTAGACGTACTTTCAAATACCCGAAAGACTCCATAATTCCATATATTAGCTTCGATAAGATAACCATTACACTAATAAATCCGGACTATCAAAGTCCCCGGGGGGCGATATACCCGGTTGCCCCTTTAGTTGGCCCTATTCTATTCTATTGTTGCACCAAGAGCCCTTCCCTCACGAAACGTGAGTATGAAAAGGGGTACAATAGGGACGTAGACAACGGGGTCTAAAAAAACGTAACGTATTTTTGGGGTGACAGTACAGTGTGATAATTAGAGTAGGACGATACACGTCGGTTAGACAGCTTTGTTGAGTTGCTTTAATTCGCTCGTTGGAGAACTAGATCAATAAAGTTATGTTAAAAAAAAACCGGTTGTTTGTAAAGTCGGTTATAACAAAACATTCAAACCCCCCCGCACCCCCCGCATTGAAAATTACCCGAGCGGTAGTACCTACTAAGATTGTATTATATAATATTGCAACTGGCCTTCTCACTGCTCTGTAGGTGCATGTAACGTTACGTAACGTTACATGTACGTTACATTGTTTCATCCTTTTTCGTGTATGCAGCCGGCGTTCATCGATTTATTAGACGTTGTCACGTCAAAACGTTTTTAATACAATCACCAGAGATCGGAATTTTCACGACAATCAAGCTAGTGTTAGAAATTTTATCGATATCGAGTATTATTATCACACACAAACATATTTTCTTATTGTCACTAAATTAAGTATTATTGTTTTATTTTTGCATTTATCCAACTCTAGCCAAGTTTTTTCTTTATTAAGTTTATTGTAGTATAGAATTTTGTATCCCGAAACCTGTTCGCCGCGCAACAGGCATCCATTGCATAGCGTACCGTAATAACCTTTTTAGTAGATGTAACGTTGTATGTTGGACTTTAGTTTCTTTCATCATCATCATCATCATTTCAGCCGAAAGACGTCCACTGCTGAACATAGGCCTCCCCCAAGGCTCGCCAAACAGATCGGTCCCGTGCCATCCGCAACCAACGCAATCCCGCAACCTTAAACATCGTCGCTCGATCTTGTTGGAGGCCTACCTACACTGCGTCTTCCGGTCCGTGGACGCCACTTGAGAACCTTTTTGCCCCATCGGCCATCAGTTCCACGAGCGATGTGCTCTGCCCACCGCCACTTGAGTCTGGCGATTCTGCGACCTATGTCGGTGACTTTAGTTTCCAGTTTTTTGCTTTCAGTAAAAAAATACTAAAGTAAATCAATTTGGAAATGAAATATAATTACGAACTAATTAAATTAGTACATGAGGCGGACTAATTGGGGATGTCTATTTTTTTGCAATGTATAGTAAATCGAAAACCATTTCGAGATAAATGCTTTTTAACTCGTTTTCTGTAGTTATTTAATTTTAATATTATGTAATGAATTTATAACATAACAAATAAGCAATGACCTTCATTTGACATTGGTGTAAATTGCGTGACCGGTTCAAGTCGTACTTTATTCTGTGTGGTTACAATTCTTCACAATTTACGCGTGGATTATACTACGGAGTTTGATTTGGACCCGCTGTCTGACATCTAGCACTTTGACAGTGCCAGTAAAGTGACACAGTGTATAGTGTACCACTACGCAAAAAATAATTAAAGGGGTTGCCTTATCGTACGCATTTAGATAGATTTAGAAATTTGGCATTGTGGGAGCCCTCAATTATAATCTGACGTCATCAACTAAAATAGTTTCAGTAATTAATTTTGAAAAAAGTAGAGAACTAAATGACAAAATATTGAAATTAGTTTCTTATAATTGACTTTTCTATACAAAAAAAATATAAAAACCATGGGTATTTTTTTTAGACATCCCCAATTGTTCAAGATCTTTGTACGTGTATTTACCTATGTTTTGACAAATAAAATAAGTGATTGATTGATTGATTGAGAAAATTAACGCCATTTGTCTATACAAGATGTGAATTGGCACGATTAGATAATTGTTCAGCGCGTCTAAACGCCATCATTGTTTCTGCGCCGGATTACATAACAAAAGCGAATCTAAGTAATTATTGTTACATGCCTTTTGTTTTTGAAAATAACTTTTTCTATAAACACTGGTTGGATTTTTGTATTTCTTCTCACCAGTTCAATCATTAGGTAGATTTTGATGAAATTTATTCTCTAGAAATAAGAATAAAATTTCATGGGTCCAAATTATATAGGAAAATTGAGAAACAAACTTTTTAGGGTGCCTTACGAACTCTATTAATATCGCTACAATGTCCTTCCTTCTGTCTATCACAGGGTTATATCTCAAGAACTGTAATAGATAGACAGCTTAACTTTACAAACTTAATTAGCTGACCGGGCAAACGTTCTGCCATATAAAAACTGCGATTAGTAGGGAGTGAAAAATACTTTACGACCTATTTCTCCCACCAAATATAAAAGAACAAAATCATAAAAATAGGTAGAGCCGTTTCGGAGAAGTACGACCATAAGTACGGTGACACAAGCTTTTGTATATTAGAATATGTATAGCTAAATATTGTAAGTGCAACAACAAAATAATAAAATGAAATTGAAAACAATATAAAATGTATTATTTTAATCTTTTGCCATTTTAACTCATAGTTATTATTATTATTATTACTATCATAATCATATTTATTTTTATCTATTTTTAATTGAATTTGACTATGATTTTGATATATTTTAATTATTATTATTTTTTTAATGTTTTTAAATTGAATTAATTTTAAGGACGAATAATGAGTTTCCACTAACATACATAGGTAAGTATAAGACTTTTTTGTGATCACTAACAAAATTATGAATATATGCCTTGTTATTATTGAATTGTTTTTAAAACACTATTGCATTGGTTTATCCTGTAATGATAGTTGTTATGTGAAATAAATAAATAAATAAATAAATAATCATTGATTTGCATAAAAACATGGTGTGTTTTGATGACTTGAGGCACAAATAATTTCACACGCTTTTGTCACAATATGACGTGCAAATTTCAAAAATCGCTACATTTAAAAATAATAATTTTATAAACTTGTTTGACACGCCTTGTGGTTTAATTTACTCATTTATCTCATAATAAATTTCCATATTTATCATTAATTACTCTCGGGACTTATAGCGTCAACTTATTGCTATTATTACCTCGACGTTTTGACCACATTACAACGGCTGTCGCGAGTAGACTTAGTCAAAAATGTCACGGTTCCGAAAAAAGTGGCGATTTGATTTCTACTGTGTAACGTGACATTTTAAATGTGTTACAAAATGATTGTTTATAACTAACTCCGTTATGCTGGATATTGTAATGCGTAAGTATACCTACTCCTGCCGCCAAGTATCCTATAGGTATAAGTATAGGACATAACTGTAACTTTGGCAGCTTCCTCGGACAAAGAATTAGCTTAGCTATTCAAAAAGGAAACGCTGCCAGTATCTTCGGCACCTTGCCTAAGGGGACTACCTTTCATAATTATGTTTTAGTTGTAATTAAGTACCATTATTTTATATTTTTGTTTTATTTAATCTTATTGTACTTATTTTTACTCTAGGATAGTTGTAGGTACATATGTAATTTAAATTAGAGTTAATAAATAAATATACTTTTATTGTAATGTTGACATCGAACTCACTCAATAAATAACAAAGTTTAAAGTTCATTAATCGATTCGATATCGATAGTGATAAAATTCTAGATGCTCATAGTTTGTTGAAATTAAATCACAAACTATATCAGAAAGCTCAAATTAAATAACTCTAATGAAAACAATTAAGTTAATGCATTATATTATCCAGATCCAACTTCGAGAAGGAGGTCAATCGTCGAATCCAACTCGGATGGGCAGTGTTCGGGAAACTCCGCAATATCTTTTCGTCCAAAATACCTCACTGCCTTAAGACGAAAGTCTTTAACCAGTGTGTCTTGCCAGTGATGCTGATGACGACGACATATAGAGCCGAAACGTGGTGCTTCACTATAGGCCTAATGAATAGGCTCAGAGTCGCTCGACGAGGTATGGAGAGCGAGTTATGGATGCTCGGGGTTTCTCTACGGGATCGAATCATGAATGAGGAGATCCGTAGAAGAACAAGGGTCACCGACATAGCAAAGCGGATTAGCTCGTTGAAATGGCAATGGGCAGGTCATATAGCACGCAGAACAGATGGCCATTGGGGCCGAAAAGTTTTCGAATGGAGACCTCGGACTGGCAAGCGCAGCGTGGGACTCCGCAAACGAGATGGACGGACAATTTGGTGAAGGCCGCAGGTTCATGTTGGATGCAAGTCGCTTCCATCCGAAATGATCGGGCATCAATGAGGGAGGCCTATGTCCAGCAGTGGACGTCTTGCGGCTGAAATGATCATGATGATTATTATTATTATTATCCAGCTAGAAATACTATAATTTTTTTTTCACATTTAAAATGTCACATTGTAAGTGCTTTAAGTACCATTTTTATCGGATAACGGATTTTGATGCGGTTTTTTTAATAGATAGAGTAATTCAATGGGAAGGTTTCTATGTATAATACATGCATAATTGCACCCGTGCGAAGCCGGGGCGGGTCGCTAGTTAAGTATATTTGTTTTTTGCGTTCGTCCTGTATCTATGTAAATTCTCCCAGCCTCAGCCTACACAGTCTAGTCGTCTTATTAACAATTATAGCAAATGTTAGGATCGATAATTCTAAATACATATAATCCTATTGGTGATCAGGCTGGGTTCCATACATTTCTGCCCATCATCCTCTCATCAGAATCCATCATCAAACGGTTTAAGTGTGAAAGAGTAACAAACATCCACACATCCACCTATAAAAACTTCGTTTGTAACATTAGTGCATTGACAAAATATTCGAGTCACCGTGCCTTCTGGATTATTTCACTTTGCCGCCCATAAAATAAACCACGAATTTGCACGCAGCCCGAAATTGTAGTCAATAAATAGTGCTTCAAATAAACATAGAGATTAAAAACGCCGCGCGCGTAGCGACGTATAAACACATGGACGTTACTACCACATAAACCGGCCGGTTAAAAAGCAGAGGACGATCACATAACCACGTTCTCGCATTAAATACATACATGTCACTGAAGAAATAGGTATACTAACGCTTAGTGGTTTTGTATATTTAAATTAACCATGTATATAAGAAAAAACATAGTAAATCAGTGTTTAAAAAACCGGCAACGTGCGAGTCAGACTCGCGCACCGAGGGTTCCGCACAAATTTTTGGGTATATCAAAATATACGCCGTAAACAGCCGTAACTATAATAATCCAGTGTTAGCAGAACCCTGCTTCTAAGTAAAATGTACGCCGTGTGGGACCATTTTATGTTGGTTTTTGGGACCCACCTTAATGTTTAGGTACATTAATTATATTTATATTATTTTTTGTTATGTTGGTGAAAAATTTTAACTACCTAGTTAATGTCACTATAAAGAAAACTATTTATTAAATAGTTAGACATTCAGTGTAAAATAAAACAATAAACAGAAATAATACTAAATATACAAACTAAATTAAAAGTAAACTAGATCTAAATAAAAAACCGGCCAAGAGCGTGTCGGACACGCACAAGGTAGGGTTCCGTAGCCATTACAAAAAAATCAAGTAATATTTTTCTAAGGATTTCGTATGTGTACGGAATCATCCAAGTTTAGGTATGTTTTATACCTTAGGCTACTATTTACTCTTAAAATACAAATAATTTCCAAGCAATCTTAGCCGCTATAATTTTCCTAGTAAATTTGATATATTTACTACCATTCTGAATTTTTTCAAATTTTTCCACCTAACAGTTTAGATTTTAGAGGGGGGAGGACGCTCGATTTTAATGAAAATTTTCACTTTAAAGTTGAATATTTCGCAAACAGATCACTGAATAGAAAAATCATGTTAGCAACCCCGCAATGGTTTTAAAAGACCTATCCAACGATACCCCACACTATAGGATTAGTTGAGAAAAAAAAATCACCCCCCCTTTACGTCTATGGGAGGTACCCTAAAAAAAAAATATTTTTTTTGGTTTTTTATTTTACCACTTTGTTGGCGTGACTGATATGTATATTCATGCCAAATTACAGCTTTCTAGTACTAACGATCTCTGAGCTTAGCCGCGGACAGACAGACAGACAGACGGACAGACATGGCGAAACTACGAGGGGCGTTCAATATAAAGTGAGAATGAGATGCAAACTCTTTTAATATTACGAAATTATATACTGGCCGGTAAAGCTAATCTATCTAGCTGATTGATATGAAAAAAAAAACTAACTGTCTTTTGTTTAAAAAAATATACGGTAATTTCTTTGCAATGCTATTGAGTACTCTATCGAAAATGGAGAAAATTGAAATGCGCGCCCGTTATCAAATACTTGTATTTGAAAAATTTTTCTACGGACCAAGTCAATTTGGATTTGCGGGACACTTTAGGGTCCAATGCTCCTCCGTATTCGACAGTCGCACGTTGGTGCGCCGAATTTAGACGTGGAAGAACATCGACAATGGACGACCCCCGCTCCGGACGCCCTACTACAGCAGTAACTGAAGAAATTGTGAAAAAAGTCGAAAACTTAGTTTTGGCGAATCGTCGTGTCACAGTTCGTTTTATTGCTGAAAATGTAAAGATTTCAACGGGGAGCGTGCATAATATTTTACATGAACGCTTGGGTATGAAAAAGGTATCTGCGCGTTGGGTACCAAGAATGCTTACTGACACGCATAAACAAACTAGACTAGAGATTTGTCAAGAAGCTTTGAACCTGATGCAGCCAGACCGGGAACTTTTTTTGGCGCGATTTATAACAATGGACGAAACATGGCTCCATCATTACGACCCTGAAACGAAACTGCAGTCTATGACATGGAAAAGGCCATCATCTCCAACTCCGAAGAAATTCAAGGTGAACCCATCTGCCGGTAAGGTCATGGGCTCTGTTTTTTGGGATGGTAAAGGGGTATTAATGATTGAGTATCTCGAGCATGGAGCCACTATTACGGGCACTTTATACGCCAAACAAATAGCAACATTGCGCAATGAGATCCGCGAAAAACGGCGAAGTAAACTCTCGAAAGTTGTGCTGTTCCACCAGGACAATGCCCCGGCACACAAGTCCGCCGTTGCAATGGCTGCAATTCGTGATGCTGGGTTCGATATCCTTAAGCATCCTCCGTATTCACCAGATCTCGCTCCCAGTGATTTCTACCTATTTCCGAGATTGAAACAATACCTGAGAGGCCAGAAATTTGAAGACGACGACGCGGTAGTCGCTGCAGTACAAGATTTTTTAAGTACTCAAGATGAGACCTTTTTAAAAATGGAATTTTAAGTTTAGAAAAAAGATATACTAAGTGTATTATGCTAAAAGGTGACTATGTCGAAAAATAAAATGACATTTAGTAAAAGTTGTTTATAACATACTCATTCTCACTTTTTATTGAACGCCCCTAGTATAAGGGTTCCTAGTTGACTACGGAACCCTAAAAAGGCCCCTGCGGCATTGTGCCGAAGATGCTGGCAGCATTTCCTCGTTGAGTCGCTAGGCTAATTCTTTGAGCGAGGTAGCTGCCAGCTCTTCGGTCACCGGTAGCATCTATAAGCCTCTTCGAAATCTCTGGACATCAGAGCCAACTGGTCGGATGTGCATTTTTGATACTTTACAGGACAAGCAAAATTAACTTTAAAAGGTTTCAAAACCGACTTAATGTATCAAAATTAAGAAAAATAGTAATTAATATAGAAAGAACATGTAACTACAAGTATTTTCTGCCATACAAGTTCTTTCTTACGCTATCAGTAACAATGCAATTCAAATTTGATTATCAAAAGGGTGTTACATCCGACCTAAAATTACTATGGCATATGCCATGCTGTGGTCGGATATCAACATCCGATATTTTGGCTGTAAGAAAATTTGTCGTCGCGCAATAAGTATAGGACTTATGTTCAAATCAGACTATATGGCTCGAAATGAAATAAAAATATATTCAATCTTATGTGAATATCAGACATTTTGGTCCGGGGATATTTGAGCACTTCATAAAAAATTCAATCCTATGTTAACATCAGACATTTTCAACATCATCATTCATCGTTTCAATCAAAAGACGTCCACTGCTGAACTTAGGCCTTCCGTCTTCCGGTCCGTGGACGTCACTTGAGAACCTTTTTGCCCCATCGGCCATCAGTTCTACAAGCAATGTGTCCTGCCCACTGCCACTTGAGTCTGACGATTCTTCGAGCTATGTCGGTGACTTTAGTTCTTGCGCGGATTTCATCGTTTCTAATGCGATCCCGCAGAGAAACTCCGAGCAGCTGGAGAGGACTCCGTCGCCCTCTGAGTGACTTTGAGCTTTTTTATGAGGCCCATCGCTAGAGCCACGTCTTAGTGCCATAAGTCATCACTGGCAACACACAATGGTCAAAGACTTTTGACCTGACACTTTGCGGTATATTGGATGACAAGATACTGCGGAGCTTCCCGAACGCTGCCCAGCCAGTCTAATTCATCGATTGACCCTTTCTCGAAGTAACCTACCTATTAGATTGTATGCCCCAGGTAGATATAGTCGTTAACAACTTCGAGTGGAGAGTCTCCAATTATAACGGGAGATGGTACAACATAGGCGTCGACTTGACCTTCGTCTTGTCCATGTTCAATTTTAAGACCAACTCGCTCGTAGACCGTCCCGTCCCGAGGTCAGCGAGCATCGCACTTAGGTCTTCTAAGATCTCATCCATAAGCACTACATCATCGGCAAATCGAAGGTGAGTGATGTATTCGCTATTCAAATTCAAGCCTCGCCCTTCCCAGTCAAGAGTCTTGAAGCATCCTCTAGTACAACGGTGAACAGTTTCGGAAAAATAACATCTTGTCGGACACCCCGTTACAATAGAATAGGCTTGTACATCTGTTCTTGAAGTCTGACGGACATTGTGGCGTTATAATACAGAAACTTCAACCGTTCAACCGTTGAAGAGAGTGCAGTACAGCCCAAGTATCGATCGAATCAAAGGCTTAGGCGTATGTGTTCGAAGGTGCTAAAGCCCTATCTGAATCCTGCTCGTTCGGGAGACTGGAAGCTAACCTGCGCGCGAGACGATTCGTGATGACTTTCGAAAACAGCTTGTAAACATGGCTCAGAAGTGAAATGGGTCTATAATTCTTCAATAAGGTATTATCACCTTTTTCTCAAAACAGTATCACTACACTTCTGTTCCATGCTTTTAGCATTTTCCCATCACGGATGGCGGAATCGAACAGTTTCTGAAGGACCTTGAGGATCGGTTTACCACCCGCGTTCAGAAGTTCAGCCGTTATTCCTTCATCACCAGGGGCTTTGCCATTCCTGAGTTGCTTGAGAGGCATACTAACATCTCGTCCAGGCTGACATCCAGGATTATCTTCGGTATAGTGTCCAACAGTGTGTGTGTGTGTGTGTGTGTGTGTGTGTGTGTGTGTGTGTGTGTGGTATAGTGTGTTAATCCAACTCTCGGGTCTTTAACTAAATCTATGACGGTTTTCCTTGTTGTTGTCCATAGAACTTTTCGACTTCTAACAAAAGCTCTGGTTTAGAGTACACGATCCTACCGTCATCGGTCTTTAACTTTGCCTAGTCGCGAATTCAACTTTACGACTTATAAAACTACTAGGTACTATTTATTTTCAAGTAGTAGTGTAATAGAATAATGAAGCTCGCCAAGCATCATTCTTCTTTCTTCCTTTAAAACTCTGTTAACTTTGACCTTTCCTTGATTTTTCTTCTTTAATCCTGTTTTAAAGTTATGCACAAACAAAACTAGTAGGTTACTTAATGAAATATTCGACGATAGAATACCTTGCTTTCTTTTATTTTCTGCCTTTCGTAACTCTAGGAATATCCTGCTGACATGTGAATTAATTACGGACAATCCCACTTTAACAATAAACGCACTTGCACTTGTCTTATTAACAAATGAATTAATTGACACTGACCGAACGTTTACATCTACGGTCTAACGAAACAGAAACTGGTTTATACATGTCATGCCAACCGCCGGCCGGCCGCACTCAGTCAATCGTAAGGTTTCGGCAATCGTCGGGCGTATGTTTGCTTTCTGTCTCTTTCCATCGCCCATAATTTTTTATCGCTATCTCTTTTTACTGTGGATATTGTGGGTATTCCCCGAACCAAAAGGTCTGATATTTACATCAGACGCTCCGTTCTAAGATAAATTTAAAACCAAGATATCTTATGTGAACATCCGACCTACTTTTACAGCCATACATTAAAATTACTAGAGGCAAAAAATCATATTTAAACATCAGTTATTTTTCTCCTAAGGTATTTTGGACATCCGACCTTTTTTAGTAAATCTAACTTCGTTAGTAAAAGAGATAGCGATATAAGAGTTAGATGGCCTGAAAGAGGACAAAACATTGAGTATGATTCTAAAAAAAAGTGATTTTGGTAAAAATTGGACATCCGACCTGTTGGCTCTGATGTCCAGATCTTAAGATATAAAGATATAGTTAAAAACGCCGAAAAAAACACGTTTCTTGCATGACGACCCCCTTTAATTTTTAACATTATTTTATTTTTATTTTTAGTATTTGTTGTTACAGCGGCAACTGATCATCTGTGAAAATTTCAACTATCTAGCTATCACGGTTCACGAGATACAGCCTGGTGCGGACGGACGGACAGCGGAGTCTCAATAATAGGGTCCCGTTTTATCCCTTTGGGTACATAACCCTAAAAATACGAATGCCTCTCTGTCTAGCCTCGGAATTCCCATGGGAATGGGAATTATACAGGCGGGTTTTTTTTCATCTAGTATTGATTTATTTAACATCAAGTAGGTATTATGTGGAACATTTTGACAGACTCAATAAAAAATCGTGCGTGCAGCTCCTCCGCGCGGAAGAAGTGAAACTTCGTAATGTGGAAATGAAAAAGGCACTTACATCAATATGAACCTTATTGCAATAACTTAAAGAACTAACGACCGTTTTAGCCTTAGCCTAGTTGGTAGTGACCCTGCCTACGAAGCAAAAGGTCCTGGGTTCAAATCCCGGTAAGGGTATTTATTTGTGTGACGAGCACGAATATTTGTTCCTGAGTTATGGATGTTTTCTATGTATTTAAGTATTTATTTATAAGTATGTTTATCGTCGTCTAGTACCCATAGTACAAGCTTTGCTTAGTTTGGGACTAGGTCGATTTGTGTAAGATTGTCCCTTAATATTAAATTTACTTATTCATCAAAAAAACACGCATAACCGACGTTGGGAAAAAGACTGCTAAGCTAAAATGGGACTGGGCTGGACATGTCTGTCGCATGCGCCCACAAAGATGGGCTCACACGGTCACTTGGTGGGTGCCGGAGAACGGCCAGCGACGACGAGGCAGACCAAGAAGGAGATGGCGGGACGATTTGGACGTGTACGCAAAGGACTGGCCTGACATTGCGCCGGACCGGGAGTTGTGGAGGTCAAGAGGGGAGGCCTTTGCCCAGCAGTGGGACACTATAACAGGCTAACAAAAAAAAAAATTCATCTATGTATTTAAATTACTCACTAGATGGCGCTTTTATCAAGTCTCATACAAATTAGCGAAACAAGTTACATAACTCGTCGCTAGATGGCGTTGCTCCTCGTGCGCACGTTATTTTCAATATTTTTTCTTGATTTTTCGTAATTCTCAAAGATATTCAATACTTTTTTTTACTAAATACGTTTAAAATACTTTATTCTACGATCTACCATTAAAATAGTTTTGATTTTTACAAGTTTTCATACTGAGCCACGCAATTGTTTTGGCTCGCACTGACGAAGTTTTTAACGTCCGTTAGTACCTATATGTATATACAATGCGAACGTCTCGTAAACGTGAACTTGCGTTGCGTTGCGTTGCATTGCGTATTTAACGCAACGCTTGTTGGAAGTCGCATTAGAAGTTTCACTTCACAAAAATCCTGTCAAAGATATACAGGATGTTTAGTCAAACTAATCCAAGCTTCTAAAATATTACAGATGAATACGAAAAAATATATTACACATGAATTCGAAAAAACACCTTGTATAATGGTGTAGGCGATAATTTATTATGTCATCCTATACAGTCATAGTATGTTTAAATGATACAGAAAACATGTTTTACTGATTAATAGCGCATTTTCTCACCAATTAAAGTAATTTTTGAAGTGACAATAAGGACAACTCAAACGTTTAATAGCTAAATAAATTACTTATTGGTAGCTGCTGGCTACTTGGATGTATCCCGCGAGAATATTGCACTTTTTCCGGGATAAAAATAGTTTACGTGAATCAGGGATAATGCAGCTTTCTGTTTATGAAATATTTCTTTAAATGGATGGAGTTCCAAAGAATACTCTACAATTATACTTAAATACGATGAAACTGACATATTTTATCTCGTTTTTTTTCTAGGTGTAGACTAATAACACTGAACACAGCTTCGTGAAAAATCAAAAATAAATATAGAGACATATTTCAAGTAAATTTCAATGTGTCAATTTAATTTTATGATTAATTTTATGAATAGTTTTTTTTTTGTTAAATTTAATGTTGTATATTTTTTTACTGCAGACTTTATTTACTCCTAGATCCATGATCTATATTATAGGTAGGTACGTGGCCGTTCAACATTCATGGACAAGTTTAATCCTGTGATCCTTTTCATTACGGGCACAATAATTTATTATCATGCAAGAAATTTAGTACTTAAATATTACCACTAAAATCCGTAAAAAATACTTAGTTATGCATATTTTGATAATAAACAAAGCTAAAAATATTCTTATAACTTTTGTAATCATTTTTTCTTCAAAACAAACGAAGTGTTTCTTTCTACGTATGTTTTTTTTTAGATAATTAAAATTCAGAACAACCTGTAGGTCATGCGCTATCTTCACAACAATATTCACAAACACTAACCTATGCCATGTGTCTTTCAAAATTCACACTATATCACAAACTATATCACAAAATGCTCGAACTGCATTTAACGAACGAAGGGGTTTCGCCTCTGATTTATCTCGAGCAACAGGCTCAATGATAAACCCCAAGCCTCCAACTTGAGGCAGTCGGTACGCGTGCACTCACCGCTTCTTTGTTTACACGTTCGCTGTTGAATGTTGAACTATAAAAAGTTACCTATTTGTGACGTCTATTCCATTGTTCTTTTAATTGTCTTGGCGGGAAGGGGTCGGAACGTCGGGGTCGCACGGGGTCGCACGGGGTCGCGAGTCCGGTGGCCGCGGCGGCTGCGGCGCGACTGCGGTGCGCCGGCTGATGGCGAGAGGTTTGGACGGAGCTTCGCCGAATTCGAGATGAATTGAGTTAAAGGCCTTCTACACGGTCGGGACCAACCGCCAACCATCGTGTCCTTGGTCGGGTTGATTTAAAAATGGACAGTGTAGAAATCGGTTGACTCGACCGATATTTGGTTGATGTCAACGGCCTTGGTCGCGAGCGCATTGTCCGTGGTCGGCCCCAACCGTATGGAACGCTGTCGCCCGACGCGAGCGACACGACGGTCGGCGGTTGGTCCCGACCGTGTAGAAGGGGTTTTACGGGGGAAGCGTTGGAAAATGTGCGGAGGTTCGGTTGAGTCTGTTGATATTGTAGTACTGTGTATACTCCAAACACGTAATGTTTTCTTTGATATTATGCGTTAACTTTGACAAGTGGCTTAAATATTTAGCATATCGATAGAAACTACCTGGTGATTAGCTTTTTGAACAAATTGAAAAAAAAACAATACAATACAATACAATGACTCTTTATTGTACACCAGGAATAGTAAGCAATACAGAAAACAGGTACACAGAGAGTAAGTTACAAGGTAAGCAATAGGCGGCCTTATCGCTTAAGAGCGATCTCTTCCAGGCAACCCTTTACCAGAAAGAAGGAAGGACTAGTTTACAGCAGGTGGTGCATCAACAGTGGATCAGAAAATTAAAACGCAACAAAAAATAGTACATCTACTCATACATATATCGTACATATAATAAGTACACGTCTAAAACAAATATAAGCATTGGGATAAACAGCCACATATAAATAAATAAACTATAACAAAGCTAATAATTACAAGAAGACAGATAGTACACCTTAAGCATTGATTTAAAGATTGACAGAGATTTTGCCCGTCGTAAGTCAATCGGCAAGGCATTCCACAACCGAATAGCCTGGACAGTATAAGAATAGACATAGAATTTGGAGTTAGAGAGAAGCACGGTAAGGAGAAAGTTCTGAGAGCATCGAATAGAAGTTACGTAGCTAAACCGCTCTTTGAGGTAGCGAGGAGTTGCAGGGTTAAAGAGAATGCCGTAAAGAAGATGGAGAACGTGAGAGTTACGGCGAACTTTTTAATTCGTAACAAAGAAAATTAAATATTGAATTCACAGATGTTCTTAAAGGTTCATCAGAGTTACTAAAAGGAGTCAAATTTTACAGTGTTGTAAAATCAACGTCATAAATTAAGAACCTTTTACACTGGTTATACTTATTTTATCTTTTTAATAGTAAGAGCTAGGACGCTAATGTTTTAGAGAAATTAACTTCATTTGATTAGTTGAATGATTTCTAAAAGTTAAAGGAGAACAAACATAACACAGTGTAGAATACTGACCGTGGTTCCAAACCGTAATATCTTCACTATCACCATCATAATAGGACACCACCATCATAATAGGTCACCATCATAACTTAAAATACAAGCGCATAAGCAAGCTATACAATCTTCAGCATCTCTCTACTCACTCTAACTTATACGCTCGTCTCTTTCTCCTAAACATCTGCACGAATATTACTCGGCTTACGTTTTGATGGATTTGATTAAGGGTGAATAGAGTTGTTGGAAGCATTGACAAGCTTTAAAAAGCTTTATAGAACGATGTTTAGGGACGCGATTGAGCGTCGGTGATTTTTCGGTGTTAGAGCGTCGCATTGTTGCCGCAAACAAACGGAGGGGTAGAATGCTACAATCGTACTTTACAGACAATGTTTGCCTCTAGCAAATTATATTTAAATAGACAAATAATGATAATAATAATAAATATCACGGGACAATTCACACCAATTGACCTATGTAGTCTCAAAGTAAGCAAAGCTTGTGTTATGGGCACTAAGCAACGAATAAACATACTTATATAGATATATACATACTTATAGACATTTTAAGTTCAAGACTTCAGAACAAACATTCGTTTTTGGTTCATACAAATGTCTCCCCCGAGGCGAGAAACAAATTCGGGACCTCAAGGTTTGGTAGTCAGCTTCTCTAGTCACTTGGTTGTATGACAGTTGGAGTGTGTTTAATACTTTCAGGGATAATTAAAATTACTTTTGAAATGATATTATTAAACTCGCGATTTAGTAATAAATGATATTATAACTTATGTCTTGACATCTTTAAAGATCCGTAGTCACTGGCCACCGAGATCGTGTCGCTGTTTCGTAAGTTTGAATTTGTGTCTTCTAGAATTTGAATCAAAAAACGATCAGCGGATAGCGGACGGTCTGGGGAGTCGTTCCTCGATAGGGTGTGCTAACAAAATGTTTTTTGTATAGGTTGAACTTATAATAAATCCATATAATATTATCGTTAAAGTGCAAGTTTTCATTTAAACAGTTATTCTTTTCAGCTACGCCTCTTAGCTACGCTATTTTACCATTTTAGCTAGTCTTGGTAAAACATCATCATCATCATTTCAGCCGAAAGCCGTCTACTGCTGAACAAAGGCCTCCCCCAAGGCTCGCCATCCGCATCCAACGCGTTCCCGCCACCTTAACCAGGTCGTCGCTCCATCTTGTTGGATGCCTTCCACATTTCATCTGTCATTTCATTTCATTTGTGATTCACAAACACATTGACTTTATTGCAATGTTTTTTTTATACAATATAGACACGCGTTTGACCGCAATCACGCCTGATGGAAAATGAAGATGAGGTCTACGATGGAGTACGCTTGACTAGTAAATGCTCGTTTACCGGTGGCGGTTCATTCTGTATCTTGTTTGAAGGTTTACGCATGTAAAATCCCAAAACCTTAAGTTTGTCTAGGTATTTGTGTACGTTTTACTCTTTCACGATACTTTCTACACGCTTATACTCTCTTTTATAAACATAAACCTATCGACGAAAAAAAAACTATAGACTATAGTGATTGGCTAAACATAACCGTCGACCTATTGCGTTTCGCAGCCAATTAAGTCTGTACTCTTCTAAGATTTCCCATTTTCCCGTCTACCCATTTAAGAACAGTTTGGTAACTAGGTTAGCTAAAGTGGCCAATAGTTCATCTGAGCAATCCACGTGCTTAAAACATTTGGACATGTCCGCCTGCACAGGTAGAGTCATAATTACGACAATCTCTGTATTCATATTACTCTTATTGTTGTGATGTCCAAAAGTAGACAATATTTTTGACGGGGTTTAAATACCGTCACATCCTTGTGATCCATCATAAAAGTAAAATTAAATTAAGGGGGGAGGGGGACCGGAAGACTCAGTGTAGCTAGGCTTCCAACAGGATGGAGCGTTGGCCTGATTAATAATTAATAATAATTATTATTTATTTATTTATTTACTCAGACAATTACATCAATTTTGTTAGTAAAATCATACAAATAACTTATAATCTATTGTTAGTAAAAATTGTACAATTTGACAAAAGGATTCTCAAATCATAACCACTGAGTATTTTGGGATCTTGACCATTTATCTTCAGTTCGTTTTTTCTATCATACAATTAGGCTCTTAGGTTTTTGTGGCATGCGATGTGGTGTGCGACTCCGGGAGGAAGGGCTACGGAATAGCCCGAAACAGTCGAGTCAAACTCGTTTTAAGACATGAGTGATCCGTTTATTTTCACTATGCAGTCTCACGGTAGTTTCATGTTTAAAGTGGCAAGTGGTGTTTAAGGTTGCGGGAACGCGTTGGATGCGGATGGCGCAGAACCAGTCTGTTTGGCGAATCTTGGGGGAGGCCTATGTTCAGCGGTGGACCCCTTTCGGCTGCAATGATGTTGGTGATGAATTATTAAGAAGTACTTAATCCCAAACAACCAGTATAAAATGATCTCACACTGCGTCTATTTTATTCAGAAGCAGGGCTCTGCTGATACTGGACTATTACATATGCGGCCGTTCATTACGTATATTTTCACATAGGTACCTACAAATTTGTACGATACCCTCAGTGCGCGAGTTTGACTCGCATTTGGCCAGCTTTTAATAACGCATGGAGGTAGGTACTAAGTTAAATTTAATGTCAAATTTATTTATTTATTTACTTATTGATAATAATTTACACTTACAGGCTTACAGTATGCCGAGGTCTGCAATTATTTGGAGTACCTACTCCCGTTCGCACAAATTATGAAATCAAATTTGCCAAGAAGTGAGGTACAGTCGACTACAAAAAAATCGATACGGCCAAAGTTACAAAAATATGTATACACGACCTTAATGTTAAGTCAATAAAGGTGTGTATACATATCTTTGTAACTTTGACGGTATCGATCTTTTTGTAGTCGACTGTACAAGTACCAAATCAGTAAATGTCAAGTCAAAATTATCTTAATTATTTTAGGCTATAACAAGCACTTATGAATAATTCTGTTCGGAAAAAGAATCCGACAAAAAACTCAACAAGTTTTTTTTTTCAAAACACTTCTACAATTTAGAAAACATAAAGAAAGCAAAGTACAACCTACTACTCCATCTGTGATTTTCTAAGTATACTTATTATCTAATATCCTATTAATCCTGGCTATCGCTATCCTGCTTTGTGTTGTGCTATAAATTGTTTGAAACTCTTAACGCCATCTATTGTAACGCGCCGTAACTACGATGACGCAAGTAAAACAACTCTCAGCTGCTTCAATGTAAGTCAGATTTGAATAACACTACGTGCTTGTTTCTAGTAGTTCATGCAGCAACGGATAGATGGCAGTATAACAACAGTTCATATTTGCATTCGTCTGCTTGGAGAGAAAAACACTTGTCTTATGCTCTTATCTTATTCATAGAAATAGTTAAGTACACACACTACAGTTTTAAGTAAGTTAACCCTTTTCTTTGCAAATGTCATGTGGACATTCCATACATCTGCCAAAGAAAATCATCGTGAAATTGATTGTGAAAAGGTTCCACCCTGGTATGCGATTAATTTTCCTTGGCTGTAAAACTTTATCTGTCTTAAGATAGCTAAAATAAAGTAATACCGTCAGCCATTAGCGGCTAATAATTGATAGTGGAACATAATTATTACCTATTATTGTGAAGTATTACTTGTTTGGTGAGCTATGAATTTTAACATAACGTTCAACATAACATATTTTACTACTTTTAAACACACGTAAAAGCAGTAAATTATTAAGTTTATTTTATTTAAAATTACCTAAAACACCTAATGTTTCAACCAATCAATTTTTAAAAATATAGCTCCATCGATATACTGTCGATGATTCTGCCCATCTAAATGTTTTATTGTTTCTTGTTTCTGATGAATGAACGAACTTTGAACGATAAATGAATTTCTGACGGAATGAACTTTTTGTGGGGTAGTTTGTTTGACAAAAATACCTACTCTGAAGATGAGCTCTGGTTGAGTTCGAAACGCGTCAGTGTAGTATGGTGGTGGTGATAGTTGGGTTTGTGTGGTTTGTGTGTGTTCGTACAGTATGCAGGTGGAGTAAAGTAACTATCATAAGATCGCGGGTGAGCAAAGTAACTGTTTCAGTTAATTTATATGAACCTCCGCAAAGTAACGCCTGATTCAATAAATTATTTAAAGTGAACTTGTCATAGAAATAAAGCATTTTTGCATTATCATTACAGTCAGCGAAAAGTCTTGCATAAATATGGTTTCTTTTTATAAAAAAATGATATTATGTATATATGTATATACACTTAAGAAGACAATCACAATTTATTTATCAGAGGTACTTATAAATTACTACAACTTTCCACGTGTTAGTCACACCTTAACCAAACAAATATAAAACGGCCATTATCCATTTCATATTTACTTTAGATTCCAAACCACTTATTTTTAGAACTAGCATTTGCCCGCGACTTTGTACGCGAAGACAATAATGTTAGTTGTTTGCATGAAAATTGGCACATATTACATAAGATAATTCCGGTAAAACCCAAAGTTCCCGCGGGATAATTAAGAATAAGTGAATTCTTTAAAAAGTTACACTGTCCCTGATACAAACTGTCTTCTTTTATCCCGGGAAAGAGCAAAGTTCCCGCGAGATAAAAATAAATATTTAGATCGATTAAAAACACACTCTAAATAATCCAGTTGGTTAAAAAAGCAGGGGGTTAGGCACCAGGAAAGATTTCCGGCAGTTTTTAAAATAGGTAATTTGATAGATTTTGATGTGCTCTTTTCGTATGTCTGCCGCTCGAAAACTTTTCAGGTAGGACTACCAGATGACTGAATTGGTTACCTATCAAAATTTAGATTTTTTTTTCCGAATATTTAAAATCCCGAATGCTTCAATTATCCGAATTCATTTTTTTCTGAAACTGTAAATATTTCAGGATTTCTATAAAACAACCCTAACCTAACCTAAGGCTGCGTATCCACCGGAGCTGTGCGAGGGATGTGTTTGTCATGAATCAATAGAAACACTTCATTTAAGAGGTCCTAAGTGAATGAAGTGTTTCTATTGGTTCATGACACACACATCCCTCGCAACGCATCCTCGCACAGCTCCGGTGGAAACGCAGCCTGCGATGTGATGGTCCTGAAACAAAACCTGAAATAGTTACAGTTTCAGAAAAAAATGCATTCGGACAAATGAAGTTTTCGGGATTCTAAACCTTCGGAAATAAAATTTTCTACACATCGATAGGTGCCCGACTGAAGTATAATAGAAAGTTCTTGACTATTATTGGTTTCCTTTCCTACTATTTACTCGGGAAAATGCAAAATTCCTGGGGTAAGTATTATATACATAGATAGATTAGATAAGCAAACTGAATCGCGTTCCTGCAGGGTAGAACGCGCACACACGCACGCACACACACACACACACACACACACACACGCACGCACACACTCACGCACACACACCAACGCACACACACTCCCACACACACACCCACATATAGGTATTTAAACATAACACGTTTTTGTTTTGTATTCTAAACTCCTTATTGTACATAGAAAACACATGATATTAGCAAATTGCAAAACAACCATCTCATGTAAAATTACTTATATTTAGAACACGCATCAAATGTAATCCCTTTTTGTTGCGGGCACTGGAGGGTCGGGGACCTGGCGACCTGACACACAGGTCCTACCTAGTTCGGGCACCAGTCTCCCCCACACAAGTCTGTAATTGTCAATCTATGTATTATACACCGTGAAATTTTAGTGGTTGTTTTCCCGAAACGAGGTGATTTAGTTTCGATTGTGCAATCGATTTATAATTACTATTTTGACTAGAGTCAAAAATCCAATTGTGAAAAACGAAAGTCGAAAATGACCGCAAACCAATAGTAACGCTTCGTTGGTACAAGTAGCGTACGATCGTACGATAGGTTAGGTACCAACGAAGTGTTACTATTGGTTTGCGGTCATTTTCGACTTTCGTTTTTCACAATTAGATTTTTGACTAGTCAAAATAGTAATTATAAATAGATTGTACAATCGATACTAAATCACCTCGTTTCGGGAAAACAACCACTAAAATTTCACGGCGTATAGGAAATGTTAATTCTATTTTGTAACTTGGTGGTGGATAAAAATAAATAAACTTATTATTTACTTCTTTATTGTTTTCATTACCAATTTTACGTTGATTTCTTTAGCAGATGTATGAAATGTTAACATGACGTTTGCAAAGAAAAGGGTTTACCTTGATACGTGGTTCAGTTTCCTTGACCGTAACTAGTTTCTTCCGTAAGGTCCAACTTGAAATGAAATAACAGTGAAAATTAGACAAATTAGACCTTATGGAAAAGCTAGTTATGCGGTATTGCTATTTCATCGACGATATTATAGTGCCCATAGTATTTCCATTACTAGAACGAAGCGATTAATGTAAGTAATTGAATTTAGAAGTCAAATTATATCCGAAATGTCACAAAGAATCGATATATTAATTGTGTAGATACGGTTTACTTAGTTTTATGTTTGAATTATTTTTTTCGCGACTCATACCTTGGGGCACCCTTATTCATAATTCGTTTATTTACTCGTACGTAGCACGCTTGTGTTCGGGTCACGTAAATTAATAAGTACCAAATTGCAACTTAAATGTTCAGTAGTATACATATAATAACATACTTATTTCATGTTTTTTACCATGCTATACATTTTTAGGGTCCCGTACCCAAAGGGTAAAAACGGGATCCTATTACTCAGATTTCGCTGTCCGTCCGTCCGTCCGTCCGTCCGTCTGTCCATCTGTCACCAGACTGTATCTCATGAATCGTTATAGCTAGACATTTGAAATTTTCACAGATGATGTATTTCGGTTGCCGCTATAACAACAAATACTAAAAAGCAAAATAAAATAAATATTTAAGGGGGCTCCTATACAACCACAGAAATAATAATAAAGAGGATAGAAATGCCTTAGTTCCTATTTTCTTCCAGATCTCGTGTCGCTGCTTCATCCCCTCTACTTACTGTGTTAATGCACACATGCAAAAGACCGGAACCGTACTACGCAATCACGCACACAATTACTAATATTTTTGCTTACAAACAATTATGAACCTTACATCTTAGAGATAGCGTTGAATAACACTCAACGTAAGTCATACCCACATTTACACAACGGCGCTCTTTATTGGCCGCGTCGGCATTATGTCTGTACTAGTCGTAACCTGTTTTTTTGTCCGTACCACGAACTTTTGTGCAAGACGGAAGGGTTATCAAAAATTACTTTACATTGCTGCGTATAATTCAAAACGATCTGCGTTTTTATGGGCATGAGTAGCAATGGTATATGAAGTTTCGTGTTAATAACGTGTTGACCAATATTTCATAATGAAATATTTTCTCAAGTTGTATTTTGATATAAACCGCATTATTACATTAAATTAATACATACCAATGAAATGTGATCCCCTTATTAGTGTAATTACACAGTGTGGACGAGTTTCCGCAATTGCTAATGCTGCAAAACACCATTTTAAAGCACTTGTTGTCATACCCACGTTTCAAATAGCACTGAGCCACAAGTCGCGCGCTTGTGACCTACGAGTCACAAGCGCGACGCCAAGGTCACGCGTCTAAGGCACTTCTATCCTCTTTATTATTATTTCTGTGTATACAACGAACGTGATTTTTTTGCCGTTTTTATAGATAATGGTACGGAACCCTTCGTGCGCTAGCCCGACTCGCACTTGTTTTTTTTTTTTTACTTATAAAAAGTTGTAGAATATGGAGAAACCTTTCTAATGATATATGGCTTGTTGTTATTGGTCCCTAGGCCAGAGTCAATACAAATCTGCCCATCCTCGGATCTTTTAGCAGATCATCATCCCAGTCTATATATATAAGTCCCACTGCAGGGCACAGGCCTCCTCTCAGAATGAGAGGGCTTGGGCCGTAGTTCCCACGCAGGCCCAGTGTTTAGCAGATACTTGACATTAATTTTTGGTTTTATAGTCGAGTCTTTGAAATATTGTTTTGGGGTGTCATACCCTATTCTCAGGTCTGATTAGGTTGCCTTTGCCCAGCAGTGGGACTGCCCAGCACGCGGCAAGTCCGTTGACCCTATTTCCGAGCGGACAAAAGGGCACAACACGCCATGCTAGCGTGTATATTATTAGACGTACACGATATTTAGAACAAGAGGCTATATATTTCTATTTTTTAACCCCCGACACAAAAAGAGGGGTGTTATAAGTTTGACCACTATGTGTGTGTGTGTGTCTGTCTGTGGCATCATTGCTCTTAAACGGGTGAACCAATTTGGATGCGGATTGAATGATCTTATGTCGTTCCGAGGCTGTCAAACTATCTTTATACCTACTAAATTTCATCTGAATCGGTTCAACGGTTTAAGCGTGAAGAAGTAACAGACAGACAGACTTCCGCATTTATAATATTAGTATGGAAACGGCCGTAGGTAAGTATCTATCATCATTCATCAGGATCATTTAACATCAGGTGACCCACTAGTTCGTTTGTCTGGCCTCTTTAACATAAAAAAAAAACTATAAGAATCAGAGTTATTGGTTAATTGGAACCCCTCTTAATTTTTAATGTATTTTTTTCTTATTTGTTGGTGTAGCGTATTCTACGGAACCCTTAATTTGACAATCCAGTTCACACTTGACTGGTTATTTTTTGGCTTTAGGGTAGTTTAATTTTCCTGTGATATCTAAATTTAAATGACAAATATTATGTGAATTTTCATTAAAAACTAAACAATTCTTCACCACATCGAAGTGACGAATCTATAAATTTAATAAAATTGTATAGATAATGCAGATACATCACTTAATATTGACTATTTACTAAACCAAAGTTGTATTTTAAGAGTACGTCCACTATGAATGTAATCCTTATCTAACAAGCAATACGGTAGTTTGTCTAACAAGACTAATGAAAAAGATACGAGCTTGATGAAGTAACAGTCGATATTTTTATAAGGAAATATGCCGCGGCGGTAGTGTACAGTGCATTCAGTGGATAAGCGTGCGTCTCTAATTTAATTAATTCTTTGAATTATGTCAACATTACAAACAGACAAACAGACAGTTAGGCACAGACAGTTTTGAGTGCATCCCCTTTGCCACAGCTAGTGTAACATTTAGTTAGTTATTACTTAATTAATATAAAACTAAACTAGATTTAATAAGTTTTTTATGTTGTAATTTGTGTTGTGGCAGTAAATTATATTTTTTATATGATAGGGGCAAACGAGCAGCTGAGCCACCTAATGGAAAGCAATCACCGCCGCCCATGGTCACCCACAACACAAGTTGAGTTACGGTTGCATTGCCGGCTTTTTGAGAAAAGAGTAGGCTAGTTTTTAAGATCCCCAAGTTGTACCGATCCGGAAATACTGCCGTGCAAACTGATTCCAAAGTTTCACCGTGCGTGACCGTAGTACTTACTGCCAACTATTGAGGTGATGAGGGTGGCAGAAAGGGCTCCCACACATAACATCGTTAGTTCCTGCGATTCGTCCTTGATTCGCGGCGAATCCGTTGCGCTCCCGCGGCGAATATGCCGCACGTTCGCTACACATCTAATGCGCAAATCGTCAGTGTGATATGGCTCTCAAAGGTGCGCAAGCTCAAGCCCAAAGCCCTCTGCTTGAGAGGCCATAGGTCAAACCACTAGGCCTCCACGGCTATAATCTCTAATATATAAAAATCTCGTGTCACGGTGTTTGTTATCGAACTCCTCCGAGACGGCTTGACCGATTTTTATGAAACTTTTTTCTCTATACTCGGCAGGTCTGAGAATAGGTCGTAGGCTATTTTTTATACCTACCCCTATTCTTCGCTGATGGTGTCGCGGGCAACAGCTAGTAGATATATAAAACTAAACGTAAAACAGCGCACTGCCCCTCAGCGAGCGTTCTATTCTACAGCGCGGCCCAGTCGGCCGCAGTGTCCGCCAAGCCGCGCGCGCGCCGCCCGTGCCTCCAGTTCTGTGACAATAGTGTTTACAACCCAGCCCTTTATCATAGTGAGTATTTGTTAAAGGCTGTCAAATCATAACAAATCTGTGACAATGCTTTGTTTTTTTTTCGGCCGCTGAATTAGTGTTCAAGTCAAGTGTCATCGGTTCTTATTCAGTTTTTAAAGTTTGTAAGGTATGAAATTAAATGTGCAACGAAGCTGATAATACGATAAAAAAAAAGTTTTTTTTTAACAAAATATAAATGTGGCTGTTCCAATTGATTCGAACTCGCGATAATATTGACTCTCCAATAGAATTCCAACGTCAATAGATATCAATAGACACACATTAGTATACGTAAACTAAAAATAAACACGGTGAAATAGTTCGCGTATAGTGGCCAATTATCTGGATGCAATCAAACCCCGACACAATTCGGCTAATCGAGTGTATTTGTATATTATTAAGTAGTATTTGGATGCGGTCCAGGAACAAAAATACAATACCTAACTGTCTCGTCGTTCGTCTGGGACCAGCTAACTGGCCTATCCGGGACGGGCACTAAGATTAGGTTCGCAGGAACCATTTGAATGTCCTGTGTAATAAATATCACTTAGAGCTAGCTCCTGTGTGTGACGTGTAGTCTCCATCCTGTTAAATTGTGGTCGTCCAGAACGTTACCGTATGTAAACGTCATGTTTCTTGTCAGGCATTGTAATGTCACTACGACACTGTGTTGCAAGGGTGACACTTTGCTTTGGGTCATGAGCAATGTTTTTTTTTAAACTATCTGTTGCCCGCGACTCCGTCCGCGAAGATTAGGGGTATAAAAAATAGCCTACGACCTATTCTCAGACCTACCGAATACCGATAAAAAAGTTTCATGAAAATCGGTCAAGCTGTTTCGGAGGAGTTCGATAACAAACACCGTGACACGAGATTTTTATATATTAGACTAGCTGTTGCCCGCGACTCCGTCTGCGGAGAATAGGAGTAGGTATAAGTACAAAAAATAGCCTAGGTACAACCTATTCTCAGTCCTACCGAGTATGGAGAAAAAAGTTTCATAAAAATCGGTCAAGCCGTTTCGGAGGAGTTCGATAACAAACACCGTGACACGAGATTTTTAAATATTAGATATTAAGTATAGCTTCGTCGTTACTATCGATGATTCTGCCAATGTCGAGGTTAAAAAGACACTAGATTATGTCAGACATGGAGTTTAAATAACTAAAAGTTACTAACATAGAAGGTTTTTGGTTTGTCGTCTTCTCTTTTCAGGAATAAAAACTGCCTCCCTTACCTCCGCAATTTTTTTTTGAATAAGTCAAATCGACATGACTCTGACTCTGGCTCAATCGAAAGTCATAGACAAAAGGAAAAAAAAGAAAATAAAAATTAAGTTCAATACTAGATGATAAAAAAACCGCCTGTAAAATTCCCGTTCCCATGGGAATTCCGGGAAAATATAATAATATTATATCCTATGTCACTCGCGGAGCTGAGACGAATTTAATGACACCTCACACTTCAAAATCCATTCAGCCGTTTAGGCTGGAGGGCGTGCCAAAGAATGATACATACATAAATATATACGCTCGAAATACATAATCATCCTTTGACAGTCGGGTGAAAAAAGACATTATCGGTAGGTCATGTCATGATCTGTGACCGAAATTTTCCTGATACTTACGATGTGTCAAAGTGACTTCCAATTTAATTAGTTTTAATTTCATTTAATTGGTTTTTAATTGAATTTGTTGTAAATACCTTGTTATTGTTACTTTTGAAATAAATTAATTGAATATTTAAAATAGTATGTAATAGTAATGTGCGTGAAATTAAATTAAATGCATAAATCAAGTCATTCATGACGACGCATGCCGTGGTTCTTATTGCAATGTCATTAAGGTCTAATTTTGACAAATTCACGCCTCTTCGCGAATGGGACTAGCTATAGCATCGAACCAACTGAATCTTGACCAAGTGTGGATCTTTTTCAAAGAAAATGTCACAATAACATGCTTTGGGGGGAATTATTATGAGTTACTAGCTGACCCGGCGAAATTTGTTCCGCCAGAGTACCCCAGCTTTAGAGTATCGCCGCTCTCTTGCAACTGGCCCTCGCCGCTCTCTTGCAACTGGCCCTCGCGGCTCATGTACTTACATTGCGTCATCCTTTTTCGTGTGTGCAGCCGGCGTTCATCGATTTATTAGGAAAAATTAAGGGGTGAACCACCCTTAACATTTAGGGGTATGAAAAATAGATGTTGGCCGATTCTCATACCACCTGATATGCACACAAAATTTCATGAGAATCGGTCGAGCCGTTTCGGAGGAGTTCGGTAACAAACGCCGTGACACGAGATTTTTATATATTAGATAAGGTGTTATTACGCTTACCTTGAGAATCTTAAAATGGGTCAGTACCTCTACCATGAGTTTACACTAGTTCACAGTGACCGTACTCGCTAGCGACGGCGTAAATGATTTGTATGGAGAATTGTACTTCCGTAAGTGACCGCTAGAGGCGCTGTACAATTCTCCATACAAATAATTTACGCCGTCGCTAGCGAGTACGGTCACGTAAACTAGTGTAAACTCATGGTAGTGGTACAGGAATCAAATTATTCTATAGTAAATAAATAAATATCACGGGACAATTCACACCAATTGACCTAGTCCCAAAGTAAGCTAAGTAAAGCTTGTGTTATGGGTACTAGGCAACGACTACTAGGATACTTATATAGATAGATACATACTTAAATACATATTAAACACCCAAGACCCGAGAACAAACATTCGTATTTTTCATACAAATATATCTGCCCCGACACGGGAATCGAACCCGGGACCTCAAGCTTCGTAGTCAGGATCTCTAACCACTAGGCCATCTGGTCGTCAAAAGTACATACCATAATCGATTACTAAACTACTAAACTTCAAAATACAAGTTATCTATCACGAAATTAATACGAAACATTTCAACCAGAGATAATAGTTTGGTTAAAAGCTGTGGTAGCCCAGTGGTTTAGTTAGAGAAATTTCGTTTGAAATTACATCACATCTTTGAAAAGTCAATATTTGAACACCGACTACACGTAGGTACTGAAGCTTTCAACCTTAAACATGAAACTACCGTGAGACTCACTCATAGTGAAAATAAACGGATCACTCACGTCTTAAAACGAGTTTAACTCGACATGTTTCAACCTTATTTAGAAAATCTTGAAAAACTTTTAAGTACTAGGATACATCCCAGGATAGGATCTCATTCTTAGAGGAGGCCTGTGCCCTGCAGTGGGACGTATATAGGCTGGGATGATGATGATGATGATGATGATGATGATGATGATGATGATGATGATGATGATGATGATGATGATGATGAATTCAATCAATCATCATCCCAGCCTATAAGCGTCCCACTGTGGGGCACAGGCCTCCTCTCATTCTGGCGGTTTTGCAACTGTCGATGATTTTGTGCCATAATTTGTTTTTTTTAGCGTTTTCATATCTTGCCATAACTTTTTTTCAAACAGCTATTCAAGAGTTCCCGCCATACAAAAAGTTGTAGAATATGAAAAACCTTTCCAGTGATATAATGGCTTGTCGTTATTGGTCCCTAGGCCAGAGTCCATACAAATCTGCCTATCCTCTTTTGCTTCTTAGTACACCGATAAAGAGGGTATGTCCGTCATACTTTAAGACTGTAGCCCAATCGTTTAGGCTGTAGGTACGTGGTTTATCAGTCAATTTAGTCACCCACTGTATTATTTTAAGTGTATAGATAGGTATTTTGTTGTTTTGTTCTAGTTTGAGAGGAGAGGACTATGATCGGAGTGTCTCTGTTGCGCGTAAACTAAAGTCACCGACATAGCTCGAAGAATCGCCACTAGACTCAAGTGGCAGTGGACAGGGCATAATCACTCGTAAACGTAGAACCAATGAATTAACGTTTATTTGTTTACGTGTATTGTTGTACAAAATGATATTATCACTAACATAGTTTTTCAATTTTATTGTAACTAACATATTAATGAGGAGTTTCATTAATATGTTAGTTACAATAAAATTGAAAAACTATGTTAGTGATAATATAATTTTGTACCTGGGCAATCGAGCATTGAACTCACGACCCTCTGCTTGAGAGGCCATAGGTCAAACCACTAGGCCACCACGGCTATCAGAGGGTCGCACCTCTGAGTTTTCCAGAATTTATGTGCGAAATTACATTTAAATTTACCTCGAGCTTTACGGTGAAGGAAAATATTGTGAGGAAACCTGCATACACCTGCGAATAAATTCAATGGTGTAACGTGAAGTTCCCAGTCCGCACTGGACCCGCTTGGGAACTACGGCTCAATCTCTCAATCTGAGAGGAGGCTTGTGCCCTGTAGTGTGACGTATACAGGCTGGGATGATGAATCGAGCTTTGCTTGCAGTTCTTTTTTCTAGAACTAGAAAACACTCATTTTCCCTAAGATCAGATCAAGGTAGATCGAATGCTTTTCCTTAAAACAATTAGAGTCTGTTTAGAGATCCTCATAATTAATAAATATACAAGAATTGCTTGTTTCAAAGTAATTCGACGTAGCTTTCAGGAATGCGGTATGTACTTAATTTAGTAAATTCAAAGAACACTTAAAAGATTATATACGATAAGGCAATATTGATATCTGTTTCGTGTCGTTGAACCTCATATGTATAGTTATAAAATCAATGAAGCGCAGTGACCTACCGCTAATAATTAAATAATGTCACATGTTAGAAAATAATGACAATCTAATTTTTTTATGTTTTTTTTTTATGTTAAAGAGGCCAGACAAACGAACTAGTGGGTCACCTGATGTTAAATGATCACCACTGTCCATAGACAACCGCAGCACTTTACGCGATGCCAGTGCGTTGTCGGCCCTAAAAGGGAGAGGAAAAAGGAAAGGGAATAGAGGAGGGGGAGAGGTATTGGGCCCCCGGCGCACGAAACGCAGCAGGAGCACTGCTGCTTCACGCCGGTGTTCTGTGAGAGGGTGGTACTGCCCCGGACGAGCCGGCCCATTCGTGATGCAGCGGCTAGCTACAACATGGCTCTACCACTACAAAAAAATTATGTTTTGTTCTGTCCAGTCGGTCAACCGTAGGTACGATGAAAATCAAATTATAATGAACTTGTAAATACGGTATCCTATTATCTCGCCTCATTCGTTTTTCGTTTAATTCTTATTTCGTCTCATTCTGTATTCGTCTTCGTCTTGTTCGCTATCCGTCACTATCTTTTAAGGTCAAATTTTGCAACTTGTCCATCTCTTAATACGTCTCATTCGTTTTTCGTCACGGTCTTCCTTGGACTCATTCGTCGTTCTTCCCTTTCGTTTTTTGTCTCATTTCGTTCTCGTTTGGTGCTGTTAAATAAATGTTAATAAGTAAACGAGACAAAAAACGAAAGGAAAGAACGATGAATGAGACCAAGGAAGACCGTGACGAAAAACGAATAAGACCTATTAAGAGGGTACGATGCGCACCATTTCTCCATACAAACGTAATCCCCTGTTTCCTCCCTGGATAATGGCTTTAGAGCCAATTTTTTTTACTGTGTAATCTGTATCTACCACAGCTATGCCCCTATGTTTCGTTTTTTTCCATATTTCAATTAACATAAGGAATATGAGCTTTCAAAAACTGAAAAAATTGCCCAATTTCAACGTCATTTTCAGACCCTCATCAGAAAAGAATCCCTGATATAAACAAAAAAAGGAAAACATAGGGGCATAGCTAAATCTGTCCTCTAATTATTTTTGAAAAAAATAATTTCGTTGGTCCAGTTTTCGAGAAGAAAACATGGGATTACGAAATGCTGTTTTGATCAATTTTACGCGCCTAATAACGGTCTGAGCTGCAGTTCTGCAGAGCTGCTCTCGCTGTACTGACACGGAGGGGTTCGGGCGAGACAGCGACATTTCATTAAAATACCTATTTCTCAAAAGTCTCTCAGCCATCGTACCCTCTTAAGAGAGAGACTAGTTACAGAATTTGACTAAATAAGATAATGACGGATAGCGAACAAGACGAATAAAGTATGAGTGACGAATACAGAATGAGACGAAATAAGAATTAAACGAATGACGCGAGATAATAGGATACCGTAAATACAACCAATTATTCTCAACTTAAAAGTAACTAATAACTATAAATTAAAAGTTTTAAAAACCTCAATGCATCTTTATGCGGAATATTAAGTGGAGCCGGCCGGTGCATCCCACGCTGATCAGGAAGGGCTTATTGAAACACAGGCGCGGTAAACAATCAGTAAAATTTACCGAGCGTACTATAGGGAAGATATCCGAACGCTGGCCACTGTCCCAGTAGTTGTCATTAACAATAAAATAATAATAAACATCACGGGTTCATTGACACCAATTGACCTAGTTCCAAAGTTAGAAACCCTCCACTTTCTTGAACAATCGTTTTCCAAAACATAAACACATTTTTACTCACCATGTAGAATGAATCAAGGACTTCGTGTCTTTGGCTCCTCTGACGACTCAAACAGTTAAAAGTCTCAGAGTTAGCAAAGTTTGGGCTACCGAAAAACGACCAACCGATAGTGTCTTTATCAAACACGACATTGGCCGAATCAGCGATAGTATTAAAATTGAACTGAAGAAGTAAAAAGAGAGGTCGTTCCTGGTGCAAAGGTTGTCCATCGCGGTTCAACGGAGTAAATGCGGCTAGTGTATTGGGCACCTTTGCGCCTAGTACGACCCGAGTCGGGTTATTTGAGTGACTGCGTTTTTTAATTGTATTTTGTTTTTGTATATCGAATATCTTCTAATATATAAAAATCTCGTGTCACGGTGTATGTTATCGAACTCCTCCGAAACGGTTCGACCGATTTTTATGAAACTTTTTTCTCTATATTCGGTAGGTCGGAGAATAGGTTGTAGGCAATTTTTTGTATACCTACCCCTATTCTTCGTGGACGGAGTCGCGGGCAACAGCTAGTGTGTAAATAAATTTATTAGAAAAACTTGTGTCATGGTTTCTAAGCAACAGATAAACCTACCTATACAAACGATAACGAATCGAACCCGTAACATCGAGCTATGTAGTCAGTTTCTCTCACTACTCTACTATCCGGTTGTCAATAGAGGTGACAGGAGAATGTCATTTATTGGGCATTAGTATGTCGAACACTAGGACATTTACCTCATTGCACCGATACCGCACCGCCAATCAGGAAGTGGCCTTAGTATGAGCAATGGGAAAGCGATAAGCTATACTTCATCTCTGAAAAATTCAGCATTACATAGTGCCGGATAATACTTTGTATTATAAACATAATAATCGCTAGCCAACATAGCACAGCGTCATAAATAACATAGTATGTGAACATTTATGATATCCCAGCCGCGTTGTTCAAAGCTAGTTGAGTGTGCGCGTGTTACAATGAGACGTTTGAAATCAGGGCAATTATCAATTCTTACTAATGTTGTAAGGGCCAAAGTAGCTCTGTCTGTCTATTACCACTTCACGCTTTAAACATTGAACCGATTTAGATGAAACTAGCTGTTGCCCGCGACTCCGTCTGCGAAGAATTCGTTTACTGTTATCTCTCGGGAGACTCACGATTCAACCGCCGAATCCATTAAGATAGATTTTCGCATGGAAATAGTTTGCGACCCTATAAACGACATAATAACGGTCGTTTTTATCCTGGAAAATTTAAAAATTCCCGCAGAACAGCGATAACAAAATTCTTCGAAGTCGGATTCTACAGAAAATCATTATAATCTAATTAATCATTGACTGTTTATTAAGAAACAGAAAGTAAATAAATAAATAATCTAAAATAGTACAGGGTTTGGACGAATAGTTTGAGTGAGTTCTTTGCTTGCCAACAGTTTCATTTGGTCCTCACTACTGACGTTGGCGAAAGACTAGTCATCAATCGCGGTTATTATAAATTTAACCTTGGGTGCCGAAGAATTCGGTCTATTTTAATTATTGGATGGACGGGCGAGTTTAGGGGCCAAGAGAAGCGCATTCCAACAAAATATAAATGACTAATTTAATAAAATAGAGTAATCAGGGCGGCACCGAGATTCTTGCGCTAATCGATTTTAGGTATTCTATGCACTCGTGTATGTGTGTAGCCGTGCATAAGCGCAAGCGACACAAGTTCCCGTCCGATGGCCGAAGGAGAACTAACACAACTAACTATACAGACAAGGGGGAAGCACGACGGCTCAAGAACGGTTGGTCAGACCGCGCGTGTATTTAGGTATTTTCATCGTATTACTGAAACAAATACATATTTTTAAAATGTAGCAATTCTAGGCCCTAGAAAACATCTTGTTTTATTACATTCAAGAAGTCATGACCTGCCGTGCAGTTTTTACGCCGTACTAAGGATTTATTTTATTTTATACAGGGGTTTTTTTTCTACCGAGCAAGCTACAAATAATCGTGTTTTGAAAAACACTGGTCTTTACTGGTCATTACTAGTAAAGCTTTAGTTCTGAAATACATAAGATATTTGAAGATTCACTCTAGTGACAGCAAGGGAATAAATGAATGCAATAAATGCGCCAAAAACTCGGTAGGGCCTTAAAGAATATACGTCTAAAAGTGTGATCATAGAAGTCGCTGAACACTTAAGTACTTTCCAGTTTGTTGCAATAACCAGTTATACCTATGAAGATTGAAATGTTCAGCTACTAAAGCTACTAAAGTGTTCAGCGACTACTGCGGCCGAGGCCGTACGGTTATTTAGGTACGTAAGTAATTCTCGCGACAAGCTTTTATTATTATACTAGCTTTAAACCACGGCTACGTCCGTATTAGAACTCCACGAACGATCCAAGATGTCCTAAAACTGCGGCCAATAATACCGGAGGGCGGGCAGCAGCGTCCTCGATATCTTTCGGTATCCCACTGCGGTCGCCAACCCGCCTGCCAAGCGTGGCGACTATGGCAATAATCCCCTAATGGCTAGTCCAACAGAAAAACGGCCCCTAGTCCCCGGCGGCCCCGCTATTCCAGGCCATGGTAACGGTCTAGGTAACGGCGAGGCAGGAGGTGCTAAGAATCTCCGGAGGCGATCCGGCTACCACTACCGACCTGGTTAAGGTTGAGGGATCGCGTTGGATGCGGATGGCACGGGACCAATCTGTTTGGCGAGCCTTGGGGAGGCCTATGTTCAGCAGTAGATGTCTTTCAGCCGAAATGATGTCATCATCATGATGATGATGACAGCTATCGCTCGGACAACACCATCTGTGGATTACAAACGAAACTAGCACGTAATTTTAAAAGCTAAGGTTCTTCAATGTTCTTGGACAGCGCCCTCTATTATTGTTTATAGTAATTAGTACATTACAACAGAGGCCGGAAAGTAAGGAGTTGCCGGGCCGAGTAGGTTTGACGGCCGAGTGGTACACGACGCCGGCATGATACGAGGCCGGCAACCCCTATTCCGGCCGAGGCTTGTAATGGCTTTTCTCAAACATGCAATGAAATAAATAAAAAACTGCAAGAAAACAGTATTTTGATTTTATTTCATTAAAATTGCAAAGAAAGCAACTATTACTTAAGTTTTTTTTTAGGGCTGAATGCCAAGGTTTATACGACCTATAAAGGGTTATTTGTAATTCACTAGCATCCTTTTAACCCTAAACTCCTACCACTTAAACGAATGTTTTTTGTTTTACGGCTTTTGTTATAACTTAATATTTTTGGTGTAATAACGTTTTGAAAATTTGAGATTACCTCTTATTACACGCTTTATATTAGCTTCACCTGTATGTTTGTATGTATGTTTGTATGTTTGTTTGTAACCGACTCCTTAGGGCGCGATTTTGACCCACTTCCCGGTTTCCGATTGAGCTGAAATTTTGCACATATGTGTAAATTGGATGACAATGCAATATTATTGTAACATGGAGCTGATCTGATGATGGAGCTGGATGGTGGCCATAGGTACTATGTAATAAAACAACACAATCCCGTCGAGTTTGGGCTCGTTTGATTCGTCTTGACGAGCACTTTGATCCCAGATGGTAACCAGGGTCTGATGATGGAGCTGGAAGATGGCCAAAGGCACTCCACACTAAAACGACACAACCCCATCGAGTTTGGGCTCGTTTGATTCGTCTTGACGAGCACTTTGATCCCATATGGTAACCAGGGTTTGATGATGGAGCTGGAAGATGGCCAAAGGCACTCCACAATAAAACGACACAACCCCATCGATTTTGGGCTCGTTTGATTCGTCTTGACGAGCACTTTGATCCCATATGGTAACCAGGGTCTGATGATGGAGCTGGAAGATGGCCAAAGGCACTCCACAATAAAACGAAACAACCCCATCGAGTTTGGGCTCGTTTGATTCGTTTTGACGAGTACTTTGGTCCTAGATGGTAACAAGAGTCTGATGATGGAGCTGGAAGGGGGGTAGGTGGCGGGTGGGGGGAGTGGGAGTGGGGGTTTCCGGGGGTATGGGGGTTCGGTGTTAGGGGGGTTGGGTTTAGGTGGTTCGGGGGTTTGTAAAATGAGGAGGGGGTAAGGGGGGTTTAGGGGATTGGGGGTAAGGGTGTGGGGTATGGCGGGGTTTGGGGAAATGGGGTGGGGGATGTTGGGGGGTTGGGTTTAGGGGGTTTGGGGGTTGTAGGTGGGGGGTAAAGTTAGAAAGAAAAAAAATGCAACTAAAAAATAGAAAATAAATAAATAACAATAGTTTAAAGACTAAAAAACACGCTTTAAAAAATAAAAAATAAATTTTAATAAATTTCAATTCAGTATTCTTATAGTGCAGTAAAAAAGCTTAATAAGCAATTATTATATTGTTATATCCAGATCAAATTTTGTATAGTTGCATTTTTTTTCTTTCTAACTTTACCCCCTCACCTACAACCCCCAAACCCCCTAAACCCAACCCCCCAACATCCCCCACCCCATTTCCCCAAACCCCCCCCAAACCCCACACCCTTACCCCCAATCCCCTAAACCCCCCTTACCCCACCTCATTTTACAAACCCCCGAACCACCTAAACCCAACCCTCCTAACACCGAACCCCCATACCCCCGGAAACCCCCCCCCCCCACCCCACCCCTCCCACACCCCCACCCCGCCACCTACCGCCCCCTTCCAGTTCCATCATCAAACCCTTGTTACCATCTAGGCCTCTTACCCCCTCCCCATTTCCCACAACCCCCCAAAATCACTTACCCCCGAACCCCCCAACACCCCCACCCTATTTCCCGTAACCCCCCCCCCCATCCCCTAACCCCAACCGCCACACCCTAACCCCCAACCCTCTAAACCCCCGACCTCCTTACCCCATACCCCATTCCCCCCCCAACCCGCCACCTACCCCCTTCCAGCTCCATCATCAGACTCTTGTTACCATCTAGGACCAAAGTACTCGTCAAGACGAATCAAACGAGCCCAAAATCGATGGGGTTGTGTCGTTTTATTGTGGAGTGCCTTTGGCCATCTTCCAGCTCCATCATCAGACCCTGGTCACCATATGGGATCAAAGTGCTCGTCAAGACGAATCAAACGAGCCCAAACTCGACGGGATTGTGTTGTTTTATTACATAGTTCCTATGGCCACCATCCAGCTCCATCATCAGATCAGCTCCATGTTACAATAATATTGCATTGTCATCCAATTTACACATATGTGCAAAATTTCAGCTCAATCGGAAACCGGGAAGTGGGTCAAAATCGCGCCCTAAGGAGTCGGTTACAAACAAACATACAAACATACATACAAACATACATACAAACATACATACAAACATACAGGTGAAGCTAATATAAAGCGTGTAAAAAATAGAAACAATAAAAATTCAGGCAGAAAATAGGCAGTCTTATCGCTTAAAAGCGATCTCTTCCAGACAACCAATGCTGGATACATGTAGAAATATGTAGGTAGGTGGCGGAAACAACAGACAGGAGAAATTAAATATTAATCAATAAATATTAAAAACAATACAAATATACAATATTTATATACATAAATAAACAAATACATTAAATATAATACTTATATTTTATTTTATTTTTTTGTAAAAATGGTAAAACCATACTTTTGACAGAAGTCTGATTTGTGGCATCTGTTTTGAAGGAAAAACTTTACTGAGTTCGGACATAAATGTTCCAGTAAATTTCAATGTCTCTGCCAAGGTCAACAAATGGCCTCGGCTGCCAGAAAATTATTAATGACAAACACTTCAGACAGATTTAGGACGCGAGTGAACGCCCTCGCTATTTTTATTGGCCTAAAACTGAATTATGAAAAATACATTAACTGTTAGGCTACGCTGATTGATGCCAAAGATAAACGCACGTTTGGCAACAAACATGCAAAGATGGTTGCCCGGCTACTAAAGGGCGCAAGCTACACGGCAGAGACGTGGGACGGGGGCGCATCTCCGCCTCGTCTCTTCTGTCTGCTTTGGATCGCGACGCTTCTATACATTTAGTATGGAAACTGACTCATTGGTCGCTGCGATTGCAACGCGCTTTCGTCCCACCTCTCTTCTGTGTGGCTTGCACCTAAAGATTTAGATGATTTTTTAACTGCTCAGTATTACTCATAGTAGTTACAGCCAGCTACAAGTCCAGGATATCACAGAATATAATAAAAAAAGGTTCATTATCATCCCAGCGTATACGACCCACTGCTGGGCACAGACTTCCTCCAAGAATCACGAAATATCAGACTCGCGGAAAACCAGAGTCGCAAAACCCCAGACTCGTAGGAAAATAGTCGCAAAATATCTAATAAGGCAGAATGCCAGAGTCGAGAGCCAAAATATACAAAATGTAAAGGAATACCAAAGTCTGGGATTTTGCTACTCTGTACTCCCTATCTGTTTTTTGCGACTACATCCTGCGAGTCTGATATTTTGCATTTCTGGTATCCCGCGAGTCTGATATTTTGCAATTCTGGTATCCCGCGAGTCTTGATATTTTGCGATTCTGATATTCTGCGAGTGTGATATTTGCGACTCTGGGATTATGGAAGGGTTTTGCAGGCTAGCCACTAAGTAGACTGACGATATACGAGAGTTGCTGTGTGCTGTGTGTGAGTTGATGTCTTCCGACTAATAATGATTATAATGTGTTAGGAGCATCAATTGATGCCTAAATTCAATAAAGAATTTAGACGTTTTTCGACTTTGAATGACAAGGTTTTCTTTTTTCAGGCAGTCGACTAGCCAGCAGTCATGGGCTCGATGTTCCGGAGCGAGGAGATGGTGCTGTGCCAGCTGTTCGTGCAGCCGGAGGCGGCGTACGTCTCCATGTACGAGCTCGGAGAGGCTGGCTTAGCTCAGTTCAGAGATGTAAGTATTACACGTGTGTATTTTTCACCAATATTTTTACTAAGCTGGTAGCCTTCTGGTTTGACATTGCGCTCGTGCCTGCTCTTTTTTTGGAATTCACGTGCGCATTTGAAATTTATCACGAGCTTTACGGTGAAAGAAAACATTGTGAGGAAACCTGTACACACTTTTATCTGTTTGTTCTCGAGTCTTGGATGTTTAATATCTATTAAAGTATTTTTATCCGTTGCCTACACAACACACACTTACTTTGGGACTAGGTCAATTGGAGTGGATTGTCCCGTGGTATTTATTTTATTTTTATTTATTAATGTACCAAAAGTTATGTAAACTCCACGCTGACTTGTAAGTATATTAAAATATACTTTTAAAAATATAATTTTTATAAATATAATTTTAATGTACATATAGATATTTAGCAATCCTAGCAAAATCCTTGACAATGTTATTGCAAGACCTGTTTTTTTCGTCATGCAGCCTTAATTTGCACATTGTTTTGCATAATTAGTAATTCTTAAAGAGCATTTTAAACGCCTTTACACGAAACAAGACAATCAAACATTAGGTGCTTTGAGTAATTCAACGCTAAATAACTAAATGAAACTAAATAATTTACTGCTTTTACATGAGTTTAAAGGTAGTAAAATATGTTATGTTGAACGTTATGTTAGAATTTACAGTCTACTGAACAAGTAGGTTCTTCGTAATAAGGTAATAAGTATATGTTCCACTTATCAATTAACTTCGTCGTTAATGACTGGCGCTGTTACTTTGTTTTATTTATCTTAAATTAACACATAAAGTTATGTAACAACATTGTTATCTTGTGGACAATATACCATATTTTTCTTTAATCGGTAATTCGTTTGCTGTGTAATAATCTTTGACTTAATTACGCATTTGTTTATTTATTGTATTGTAATTACCTAGAGTGCATTGAGGTTGTTTCCATTTTTATTTCCAATAATGTTTAATAATCTTGGTTTAAAATAAGTAGGTACTTAATCACTTCGGCAGCCTCCACTACTGACATACAACTAAATACATCATTTGAAAATATTGTAATATAATCTTCGGTGAACTCTGATCTTTATTACCAACCCACTTGGTTGTACGAAACATGAGCTATTTACCAGCCAACTTGGTGTGACATAGTGACGGACTAACCTAAGCTGACCTAACGCTGGCCATCAATACAATATTTTTGATTATTACTTACCAGGAATAACTGTTCTGTCACTGTCTTCTGTACGGTTTTCTGGGAGCGTGCCATACATAATTTGTGATATGTTTTAACACCGTGTTTTTTTTTATTTCCGTTAACTTTAAGGGAAGATTATTCAGGTTAAATAGAGTTAATTTCTCGAAGAAACTAGTGTCTTAACTCTTAATATTTTTGAGATATTCAATAATTAAATTTAATGGCTGAATCGGTGTAAAAGGTCCTTTACTACGTCCTATTATTATGTATCTTTTAAATTTCGTCAGTAAAGAGTTTTCCATTCATAGGCTATTCGCTACAAGGAGATTATTGAGGAGAATTCGTTCGACATCCCACACTTTTTCTTTTATTATGTGACACATCTATACTATATTAATATCATCACGCTAAGACCAATAGGAGCGAAGCATCAATTATTAACGCGGACGTAGTCGCGGGCACCAGCTAGTTAATGTCATAATCGTAAACATTGAAATTGTATCAATAGTCGTTGTTAGCGCGGAATCTAGCGAGAGTCAGGACCTGAAGCGAGGTACGGAGAAACGAAGGTTTCTATACGACCTGGAGTGAAGGTATGACTGAATAGCCTCCAGCGAAAGTGGACTGTATTTTTTAAGATGTTTATGGCAGACAATCTACGTTGGCAGTCAGTTAGATGTAAAAGCACGCCTACCTTGAGGATCCTTGCGAAGCTCCCAGAGCACCAGGTCCAGGTTCCACGGTCCAGCGTCCAAGGATGGAGCGGACCAGAACAATCCAGTAGGGCGTTGCCCGTCACACCACAAGACAGCACCAAATGTTCGTAAAAAGTCTATAAAAGGTGGCCACCACAGCTTCCTTCACTAATTAACACTCACGACGAATCGAGAGACTCCAAAGGTTGGAAAAGCCCTGATTGGCTGATTGAAACGCGGCTCTCTGCGCGCCGGCCAACATGAAGACTGCTAGCGAGATACCGACACGCGCATGAGCTTGTCGCAGTAAAAAATATTAATATTCAGGGCTTTTCCAACCTTTGGAGTCTCTCGATTCGTCGTGAGTGTTAATTAGTGAAGGAAGCTGTGGTGGCCACCTTATATAGACTTTTTACGAACATTTGGTGCTGTCTTGTGGTGTGACGGGCAACGCCCTACTGGATTGTTCTGGTCCGCTCCATCCTTGGACGCTGGACCGTGGAACCTGGACCTGGTGCTCTGGGAGCTTCGCAAGGATCCTCAAGGTAGGCGTGCTTTTCCATCTAACTGACTGCCAACGTAGATTGTCTGCCATAAACATCTTAAAAAATACAGTCCACTTTCGCTGGAGGCTATTCAGTCATACCTTCACTCCAGGTCGTATAGAAACCTTCGTTTCTCCGTACCTCGCTTCAGGTCCTGACTCTCGCTAGATTCCGCGCTAACAGTCGTGTTTTATCTCAACGGAAAATGCCGCGATATTTTTTTTTTCAATTTTAACAAATATCAATACATAGTTTCTGTTACTGTGCCGAGTAACGACGTGTCGAATTTAACGGAAATAAAATAAACACGGTTCATTTACGCGTCTATCTCACTTGAATAAAAGTGCGGTTGAGTCCAAATGTGTATTTCACTGGTTCACTATTAGCCTATTAATAATACGTAACCAACAGAGTATCTACTTATAACTATTTATTACTTAAGTAGATAAACATTTTTGATCGCGTAATCTAGATTCATTAGGTTTATTTTACAACAATTCTGTTAAATTGTCAATTTCTCAAAAAAGTGCGTTATAGCAAAGGACCATTATGTATTTAGCCCATTATTCTTTTCAAACTTTAATAATAATAATAATAATTCATTTATTAGCCAGAAATTTAATTAATATATTTTTTTTATTTACTTATTATTATTACTTTTTAATTTAATTTACGTGTTTTGTTTTATTTATTTATTTTTTATTTGGTTAGAGACGTCGCGTAGCCATCTTCAATATTGATACCCTATTACAAACATTTTATTTACAATATCCGATCTCATATTCTTGTGTACTCAAAGCTTCATTCACTCCTGAACAATCTAGAGCATCATAATCGAGTTCTTGAGCACAAAAGCTTATCGAGGTTATATGGAACACAAACCAGCTGTTCTATATCTATCTTTAATCTTTTTTCATTATTTAAAACTGACTAACGATTGACCTCTGTCTGCCTATCGTTCTGCGATGATAAATTCACTGTGTTACTATGGTAAGTGCAGATAAGGCCGAAGATATACCTCAGCTCATTGGATCAGTTTAGCCAATTCATTTATCATCATCATTTCTGCTGAAAGAAGTCCGCTGTTGAATATAGGCCTCACCCAAGATTAAACATACCGGTCCTGGGTCATCGCCATACAACGGTTACCTATCAAAATTTAGAATTATTTTTTTCCGAATATTTAAAATCCCGAATGCTTCATTTATCCGAATTAATTTTTCCTGAAAGGTTTCTGAAAGGGTTCTACACGATGGTCCTGAAATAAATCCTGAAATATTTACAGTTTCAGAAAAAAATGCTTTCGGACAAATGAAGTTTTCGGGATTCTAAACCTTCGGAAATAAAATTTTCTAAACATCGATAGGATCCCCCATACAACGTGTTCCCGCAACCTTAACCACTTCGTCGCTCCATCTTGTTGGGCGCCAACGTACTCTACGTCTTCCGGTCCGTAGACGCCATTCGAGAACCTTTTTTGGTCCCATCAGCCGTCAGTTCTACGAGCGATGTGCCCTGCCCACTGCTACTTGAGTCTGCCGATTTACTATGACCTTGAATTTGTCAACGAAAATGCTGTTAGCTTTTTGTTTGTTATCAAAGACGCGTAAACAGTCCCGATTTTTTGACCCAAAGTTAAATGTCCGGGGCGGGACATGCTCAGTCCCGCTTTTGGGGCATTGCTCGACTGTGCGATGGATGATGTATGGTAAAATAACGTAATGTCATTTAATTATTTTATTTAGAAGTTATCTTCTCTATTCTGTCCCACTGCTGAGCAAAGGCCTCCCCCCAACATTACCACAACTCTCAAGCAAGTTTCCTCACGATGTTTTCCTTCACCATAAAGGTCATGATAAATTTCAAATGTAACGCACATACATTCCGTAAAACTCAGAGGTGCGAGCCGGTATTTGAACCTCTCTGCTTGGAGGCCATAGGTCAAGCCACTATCATATGCCACCACGGTTTCTATAGCAACTATTATTATACACGATGAAAATGTATTAAAGATTATACTTGCACTTCTGTAGTGATAAGAGTCTGTATTTCCAAATAGATACAACCTAGGGCTCTTCAAGGCTAAAGTGAATAGGCTGTCACTGAACCAGTGAGATACACCTTTGGCCTCATATCTGCACTTTCCATCAGGTGAGATAGAGATCAATCACGGGTCAGTTACATGTAAAAAAAACTTCTGCATACCCGAAGTCGTGTCCAAAATGAGTAATTATCTGTAGCCCAACTACCTTCATCCCTCTCTATGATATTGTCTTTATTTAAAACTAGCAGCCCGTCCCGGCTTCGCACGGGGTAGACAATTATTTATTTTTGGAAATTTGGATATAAAACACTTTTTTTCACAAATATTTTTATTTATTAAAAAAATATTATTTATTATTTATTAATTATTACAGACGTGCACGCCCCACTCCTGTATTTCAGTGCCCCCTCCACCCCGCCCGCCGCGATGCCCGGCGCGCTTTTCAGACTGCATCGCAAACAACGGCCACGGCGCTATGGCGGTTTTGTTTACTGTTTGAATTTTTTAATTCGTAATATCTTTTGAATGGAAAGTCCAATTTAAATAATTTAAAAACTATTTTATAGGTAGTTAAATGGTCTTTACCATTAAATAATTTATTTGGATAAGGATTAATATAAACACATAAATAGCATGGTTTGAATTTGGTTAGCATTTTCATTAATATTTAAAATGAAAAAAGTTGTTGTAGTGACATAACTACAATAGTTGGACATATGCTACCGCGGAGTTTTTTGTAGACATTATGATGTTCTTCAATATTGTTGTACATTATTTTGTTCTATCGCTAATAGTTTCGGCAGCGCATTCGACGAAAGACATTTTAAGACTCATTTTTCTACACCTTCGGTTACATTGTTCAAATTTTACCAAGGATCCCTAATTTTTTTCAAAATGAAATGTAGCCTATGTCAAATTGGAAGAATGTAGCATTCTATTAGTAAAAGAATTTTTTAAATCGGCCCAGTACTTTTTGAGCCTATTCATTACAAACATACAAACATAGGTACAAATCTTTCCTCTTTATAATATTAGTGTAGATGTAGATAGATAGACCGCTAAAATTAATTGACCGTTCGAAAAGACTTTTTGATGTGTACGATTTTGAGTTGCTTTTTGGATGCATTATCTTTAAAACCGGCCTATCGGCCTGTATCGACTGCGATGACCTGTGCCCCTGATAGCGGAGTTCAATTGTTTATCTGGATAAATAAAAGACAAACGCTCGCGTTTAAGTTCAAATTTGTAAGGAAGTTACAATATGATACTAAATACTAACAATATTTCTTAGACATTATAAAAAATATCTTGTCTTGTTTCATAATCGAGTCGTTTTCAAAAAATTGTAGGTACACAATTAAGGAATTAATTATAAACAAAATTTAATTATTTTTGTTTAACGAAGTTACCCATATACTTTGTATGACTAACTTTCGTTACACAAAAATAGCGATCGTGATTTTTGTTTCGATTAAATCGTTAACTATGTACAAATTTTTTGAAAACGATTCATTCATCTCCCTAGCCTATTATTATTACCGTGTTTTTTTATTTCTGTTAACTTTAAGGGAAGATTATCAAACTAGTGTCTTAACTCTTACTATTTTTGAGATATTCAATAATTAAATTTAATGGCTGAACGAGTAGCAAAAGGTCCTTCATTACGTCCTATTATTATTTATCTTTTTGAACCTAGGACCCCACACTCCATAAGCAAACTATCTACCACTAAGCTATGTGTTGGCATGTGCTGTCATGGATGAAATTTGAACTTTGTCATAATTGACACTAACTTTTGTGTATCTCTAAGGGACCTTTTGCACTGGAATGTTGATTTTTCATTATGAATGAAAAATATTTTTTTTTTCGATTTTAACAAAAATCATTATACCAGGTAGTTTCATATTAATATTCATTTATTCGCTGCAACCATGGTATTACAAGGTGAATAATAGATATTTCAGTGCTACATGGACCCTGCTAGGGCGAAGCAACAACTTATCCTTAACTTATTCTAGATTAATGCTATTATTATTATTTATACCCTATTATTATAGTTGGTAACCATTTTAAACGTGTATTTCGTTTAATTACGTAGTGTCGTCAATACTAATGTTAGTATTCCAAGTTTTTCAAAATGTGGCCTACAGGTTTCCTGGTTGTTTATGTTGCTTAAAATCCTAACGCACCTCTTCTGCAACAGAAACAAGTCACCTACATTGGTACTATTCCCCCAAAGTATGATTCCGTACTGAAGCCAGGCCTGAGCAAAAGCATGGTAAGCACTTAATGCAGTTTCTGTTAATGTACCGAGCAACGTGTCGAATTTAACGGAAATAAAAAAAACACGGTGTATCATTATACATAAATAGGTACGGGTTATATTGTAGGGTCAAGTGCCAAAATAAGTATCGATTACATCCTCTCATAATTATGTACCAATACCTTAATTCGACGACATAAGAGCTATGGGACATATTTATGAGCAAGTTGCGTGCACCCATATTTTTACACTTGACTGTACAAGTAAATACGGTTCTTTTGAAAAAGTGTACCAAAATCAAAACAAAATCAAACCGTTTATGTCAGTGAACGCCACCAAAGGCTCTTTTACATATCTATTTTTATACTACCTTCTGGGAAACCATCCTACAATGTGTTCCATCTCAGAAACTGCATTTTTTGAGTTGGCTTACAAACTACAATTTCCTACTCGGCTTGCAGATGAAATGTGCAGTCAGTCTCAGAACACGAACAGAAGTCGCTGAACACTTTACAACTTTGTCGCAATAACCAGTTATACTGTGAAGTTTGAAATATGTCACGGTAGACAAAGTGACAAAGTGCTAAAGTGTTCAGCTACTTATGAGGCCGACCGTATAGTCTCTGCGGATTATGCGTAATGCTGAGTACCAAGTAACCGGAACTCATCGAGTGCGTTCTTTTCTGCCTGATTCAGACAGAGAGCGAGATAGGATAATGGGCTGGTGTTATTTTTAACTCTATTATATTTAACTTCACCTTGTAACCTTTTATCTCATCGTTCCAAGTATTGTAACAATTAATTCAAAATAATATTTGCTGGCAAGAGCTGGATGAGAGTGGCCGAGGATCGTGCTCAGTGGCGCGTCATGGGAGAGGCCTATGTCCAGCAGTGGACGAGCATAGGCTGATGATGATGATGATGATGATGATGATCCAGGTCCCTTAAAAGAGACATTGCCAGAGCTAAATCGTTGCACATTGGTAGAATTGGCGAGAGACTAGAGCGCCTCCCTTCGGGAACTCGTGCGTTCTGGTCTCTTGCCAAAGCTATCCAGGGGAATTTCTGCACGCCTTCTTTTCCGCCTCTACACGCGGGTAACGATTCTTTGGCCCACGACGCAAAGGAAAAAGCCGATCTTCTAGGTAAATTCTTTGCGTCCAACTCGACTTTGGATGACGGGGGACGCATGCCACCGACCATACCGCGTTGTGAGAGCTGTATGCCGGATATCCGGTTCCACCAAAGCTCAGTGCGTAAAGCACTTCTCTCCCTCGATATCCATAAGTCCAATGGGCCTGATGGAATCCCTCCGGTAGTGTTGAAGATGTGCGCTCCTGAGTTGGCTCCGGTTTTAACGCGTCTTTTTCGGCTCTCCTACTCTTCTGGCGTAGTCCCGTTCTCATGGAAGTCTGCTCTGGTCCACCCGATCCCTAAAAAAGGTGACCGCTCTAATCCATCTACCTATAGGCCAATAGCCATAACTCCCCTGTTCTCTAAGATAATGGAGTCCGTTATCAACCGCCAGCTCCTTCGATACCTTGAGGACCGACAATTGCTCAGTGACCGTCAATATGGTTTCCGTAGCGGCCGCTCGGCCGGCGATCTACTGGTTTACCTGACACATCGTTGGGCACAGGCGATTGAGACAAAGGGTGAAGCATTGGCTGTTAGTTTAGATGTGGCGAAGGCCTTCGATCGGGTTTGGCACAAAGCGCTCCTCTCAAAACTTCCGTCCTTTGGGCTTCCTGAGAAATTATGCGGATGGATCAGCAGCTTCCTAACGGACAGAAGCATAAAGGTTGTAGTTGACGGTGCATGCTCTGATTCCATGTCTGTGAATGCTGGTGTCCCTCAAGGCTGTGTGCTATCGCCTACGCTCTTCCTTCTGCATGTCAATGATATGCTGCCATCCGGCGGCATTCACTGTTATGCGGATGATAGTACGGTTGATTCCTCTTACACCGGCCGCGCCGGTATTTCTCGGGAAAACGTTATAGAGTGCCGAAATAAACTTGTGTCTGAAATTGAGACTTCCCTAAAAGAAGTTTCAGAATGGGGTCGACTTAATTTAGTCCGTTTTAACCCCACTAAGACACAGGTTTGCGCGTTTACCGCAAAAAAGTCTGCGTTTGTCGCGTCACCTCTTTTCGAAGGCACTCCCCTTGCTACCACAGCCAGTATCGGAATCCTTGGTATTGACATCTCGAGTGAAGTCCAGTTCCGCGACCACTTGGAGAGTAAGGCTAAATTAGCCTCGAAGAAGCTCGGCGTGCTCAACAGATCGAGACGGTATTTCACTCCAGCCCACCGCCTTCAGCTTTATAAGGCGCAGGTTCGCCCACATATGGAATACTGCTCTCATCTGTGGGCGGGGGCTCCCCGGTACCAGCTTCTCCCTCTGGATCGCATACAACGGAGAGCGACTCGAATAGTCGGCTGCCAACGAACTTCTGATGGGCTTGATTCCTTGGCGCTGCGTAGAGATGTAGCTTCACTGTGCATCTTCTATCGCATGTACAACGGAGAGTGCTCCGAGGAGTTATTCGGGTTGATCCCTGCCGCATCCTTCCGCCACCGCCCTACGCGACAACACTTCCATCCTCACCATCTGGATGGTTGGTTGTCTTCTACTGTGCGTTTTTCCAGAAATTTCCTGCCTCGCACAGCAAAGCTCTGGAATGAGGTTCCTGCTGCGGTATTCCCGGACCGATATGACCTTCAAGCTTTCAAAAAAAGAGCGTACTCCTACCTAAAAGGCCGGCAACGCACTTGTGACTCTTTTGGTGTCGCAGGTGTCCATGGGCGACGGTAATCGTTTACCATCAGGCGATCCGTCTGCTCGTTTGCCCCCTATATCATAAAAAAAAAAAAAAAAAAAAAAAAAAAAAAAAAAAAAAAAAAAAAAAAAATGATGAATATTTGCCGTGCGAAATTTACGATGAGCTAAACGGTGAAGAAACATCGTGAGAAAACCAATGCCCGATCCACACTGGGCCCCCGTGGGATCTACGGCCTAAGCCCTTTCACTATGAGAGAAGTCCTGTGCTGTGTGTGCTGTGCTGTGCTGTGTCGTTATATAGGCTGGCCGGCTTAAAAAGGCCTAGACTGATAACGCATGCACGGGACCGTTTTGTTTGGCGAGCCTCGGGGGAGGCCATGTTCAGCAGTGGACGTCTTTCGGCTGAAATAAATCATGATGATAATGAATGACAACGCATCTGCAATCCCCTGGTGTTCTGGTATTGCATATTAAATACACATGTCTCAAGTCAAAAGTCATCACTATGACTTATGGCACTGAGACGTGGCCGCTAACGATGGACCTCATAAGAAAACTCAAAGTCACTCAGAGGGTGATGGAGAGGGCTATGCTCGGAGTTTCTCTGCGGGATCGCATTCGAAGGAGGCATCCGCTCAAAAACTAAAGTCACCGACATCGCTCGAAGAATCAACAGACTCAAGTGGCAGTGGGCAGGGCACATCGCTCGTAGAACTGATGGCGGATGAGGCAAAAAGGTTCTCGCGTGGCGTCCACGGACCGGAAGACGCAGTGTAGCTGTAGGTAGGTCTCCAACGGTTGCGGGATCGCGTTGGATGCGGATGGCACGGAACCGATCTGTTTGGCCTTGGGGGATGCCTGTGCTCAGCAGTGGACGTCTTTCAGCTGAAATGATGATGATGATGAAATGTAAACAGTTTATTGCACGCTATAGCGTATTGTAAAGTATTACATGCCATAACCGCAACCGCCAGCAATGTGATTCCACCGTACCTTTGTACGAAGACTCCAATTGAACCAGCTCAAACCTCAAAAGGTCAGGCAGTTACGATCCTTGAGAATTACAAGCCAAAACCTTAGATTATTTATGCACTAGACAGAGTGTCAGTAGCAAACATGGCGATACAAAACGTCCAAAAATTCCATTTGACAGCTTCATATATTACGATCGCGTTACGTCATTCAAACTGAAGGGAGGCAAATTACATGTAAGCCAACTGTTGGCTTATACAATATGTATGTGTTTTCGGGAACGGTTTTCGTTAGTTTACATATTGTATTTTTCGGGACGTTTTCATGCCGCCTAAGCTCCATCTAGTGTATCTGTCTGTATACATCATCTAAGGCCAAAACCTAGCCTTTTCATACAAACGGCGATAAGATTTTCCACTTCCAAAATTTACGGAATTCCCACGCGCTCCGATAAACGAACTCTTCACAGATGGAATCGCTCAAACAAGTCATTTATAATTAATAAGAATGTTAGTCGTTATACCTAAATGATTTGTACAGTATGGGGTACGTGGGGGTTATCGGAATGACAGCTGTCAATCCAACTATTTCGTGGACAAATAATAGCGTTGTATAATTTTATGTGAGTGCGTGAATAAAAATAACAACTGTAGCAACATTAGATTGGTAGTGACATCTATGTACGTCCCAATACTGGGCACAGGCTTCCTCCCAGAACGAGAAGGCTTGGACTGTAGTTACCACTCGGGTTCAATGCGTAATGAGAACTTTCTGCACACTATTCAATTTCTTCGTAAAAGTGCAGGCTTTTTTACGAAGCTTTCCAACATGGTAAAGCTCATGGTAAATTACAAATGTACTATCGTAGGTACGTAATCGTGAATTCCGAAAAACTCAAGAGGTGCGAACCAACCCAGAACAACAATAAGGCTTCGTTTCCACCAGAGATGTGCGAGGATGCGTTGCGAGGGATGTGTGTGTCATGAACCAATAGAAACGCTTCATTCACTTAGGACCTTTTAAATGAAGTCTTTCTATTGGTTCATGACACACACATTCCTCGCAACGCATCCTCGCACATCTCTGGTGGAAACGCAGCCTTATGCCAAAAATAATGCAATAACCTTGCCTTTGTCTCTTACAGGATACAAAACCTCTAACTTCATAATAAATAAATAAATAATAAAAATCACGGGACAATTCACACCAATTGACCTGGTCCCAAACTAAGCAAAGCGTGTACTATGGGTACTAGGCAACGGATAAACTTACATATATAGATAAATACATACTTAAATGCATATTAAACACCCAAGACTCGAACACAAACATTCTTATTTTCCCACAAATATCTGCCCCGACCGGGAATCGAACCCAGGACCTCAAGCTTCGTAGTCAGGTTCTCTAACAACTAGGCTATCCGGTCGTCTATAATCAAAGCACAACTAGGTTATCCAGTAGTCAAATGCTCCAAATGGCCTAACGGGAGACCCCATTAGTTACCCGCAGCCCCTTCTTGCGTGCGGCGGCTAGGGAGTGTCCGTTCGTGACTACTACTGTCATATTGATTGGGCCTTCATATTTTGAACATTTTGGGTCACAGCGATTTGAATATTCTGCGAGATCGTGGAGCGCGTTTGGTTGCTATTGGTTTGTTTATCGAAAACAAAAGTTGTGAGTTGTGCTGATTTCGAATTAAGTTTTACAAAGCGCCAAGACAAATTAGGTTTTTTGTGTCTCTCCTGTGGACATGGCGAAAGTTAAGAGTCAAGCCAATATTTTTTAGTCGAGTCTACGTTGTATCAGCGTGTGGGAGGCCTGGCCTGGACCGAAAATCCATACGAACAAATTTCAAGTTTGCTGACTCGGAGTTGTTAATTTTTGTTCAGAGGAGAGACAGCTTTTGTTTTTTACGCTGGTTACGACCCAATTATAACAAATGTAAACTGATCTATGGGGTGTAAAATACCTAGTAAAAATGAAACAAAAGTTAAATAATACACCGTGTTTTTTATTTCTGTTCATTTCGACAACGTTGTTCAGTACATTAACAGAAACTGCCTGGTATAATGATTTTTGTTAAAATCGAAAGATTTTTTGTTTTTCATACTATAATAAATCAATATTACAGTGCAAAAGGTCTCTGATGTGAAGGTGTCAATGATGACATTGATGTGACACATAATAAAAGAAAAGTATGCAATGTCGAACGAACTCTCCTCAATACTATCCTTGTAGCGAATGGAAAATTAATAACTGACAAAATTTAAAAAAAAAAATAGGACGAAATGAAGGACCTTTTACACTGGTTCAGCCATTAAATTGAATTATTGAATATCTCAAAAATAGTAAGAGTTAAGACACTAGTTTCTTTGAGAAATTAACTCTATTTGACCGGAATAATCTTCCCTTAAAGTTAACGGAAATCAAAAAAACACGGTGTATAATTTAACGTATAAATAATACGCAGTGCGGGAGACAGCTATGACAGAAGACACGATATTCTTTTGTTTTTTTTTCCGCTCTGCTTGTTTTCTAATTTTATTACTGACCAGTTGGTAGATAGTGTACATATGCAAACTTTTCAATTCATTTTGGACACCCGTTCGCTTATGACAAAAAATTTTTTGCCAAAAAATTATTAAGATTATTTTTAGAACTTTATTATTTTTAAATCAAAAATAGAAAAGAAAAAGATATGAAACAATCAATATGACTTCTAAATTACAATTTAAAATGTTACACATTGGATTTACAAAAAGGGAGTCTGCAAAACATAATAATATTGAAAGTGGCATATGTATTAAAGAACAAATTGGCCACGAAGAACATTCAAACTCTAAACGTTTTTTTTAATGAATATAATAACACTTTTAGCGAGATTAAAATAATTTAGTGGAAACTAACGAGTTCCACCAAGGTTACATTAATTAATTATGTGATAAAAAATAACCATAAACTTGATCACAGCAAATAATGAAAAAGACTACTCGTGGCAGTTTCTCATTGTTAATTAACAACATCAAAATTACCATCACAAAAATGGCGCCATCTCCAGAAATAGACACGCTAGATATGTTAATATACCAACTTTAACGTACCTACTATTCTTTAATAGCTCATTGCCTTCTCGAAGTCACTAAAATTAGAATTCGCGTTCCCCCGAGGCTCACGCACTTGGCCCATTTTTCCCGTGCGTAATAGACACGTGTTCGGACGAAAATAGAAATGGGAAATGTCACAGCATATCGGTATTTGAGGAGTTCGTTCAACCCTTGTTGGTGTGCCGTGGCAGTGTGGTGCCGAAAGAGTTGGCTTTGACAAGCCGGTTTCTAAACTAGATACTTGACTTTATATAAATCTTTATTTATTACTAGCTGATGCCAGCCTCCCCCTCGCTGAAGTAGATTAGAACGTTTTCCTGTGGGATTGAGATATTTTCCCGCGGTAATAAGTAGCCTATGTCACTCTCCAGCCCTTCAACTATGCCCATACAAATAATCACGGCAATCTGTCGCTCGGTTTTGACGTGAAAGAAGAACAAACAAAAAAACATACTTTCACATTAAAATATGGAAATATGGATGGTCTATGGAGCTTTGATCAATAAATGAACATGTCAGTTCCAACAGGTCTTAACTATAAAATTAATAATCATACAAAACTAAAAATACGACTCGTAACGAGAGAGACGCGAGAGACGACATGTCCTCTAAATCATACAGTCACACAGATAGCCAAACCAGGGGAGGGGGGGGGGGGGTTCTAGTACAAAATTCTAAATTCGAAGTTCGTATTGTGTCATCTTCATCATCATTGTGATAATTGCAAAAATCTGAAATATTATAACTTTTACGTATCGGTCTTTTTAACCACGAGCGGAAGTGTCGCCAGGGTGCTACTTAAATCATCTGTCACAGATGTAAAGGCCTATTATTATTATTTATGTGGCAAGAGCATGAATCCGGAAGCCTGGTTGTAAGGTAAATACCCCAGTTGGACTTAAATAATTAGCTTTATACGTATGTTAGTATGTAACGGAAACTTTGAACATGATTTTGACCCCCTTGAAAACTTCGGATTAACTCGAAATTTGGCATACTTATCAAGGACCGATGACAATGCGTGTTTTTAGTTTTTTTTATTAACTATTTTTTAACATAGTTTATATTTTCAACGATGGCATCGTAGACTTGCTATACTTTTGCGTGTCACAGCGAAATTAAGCTTAGCTTTTTAAATAATTAACGACAAGAGGCAAGACGGTGGGTGGCGCTACCACTGTCCTACATTAGCGAATACTTGAGTTATGTCTGTCATAGACACTCCCATATAACTTAAAAAAACCGGCCAAGAGCGTGTCGGACACGCACAAGGTAGGGTTCCGTAGCCATTACAAAAAAATCAAGTAATATTTTTCTAAGGATTTCGTATGTGTATACGGAATCATCCAAGTTTAGGTATGTTTTATACCTTAGGCTACTATTTACTCTTAAACTACAAATAATTTCCAAGCAATCTTAGCCGCTATAATTTTCCTAGTAAATTTGATATATTTACTACCATTCTGAATTTTTTCAAATTTTTCCACCTAACAGTTTAGATTTTAGAGGGGGGGGACCCTCGATTTTAATGAAAATTTTCACTTTAAAGTTGAATATTTCGCAAACAGATCACTGAATATAAAAAACATGTTAGCAACCCCGCAATGGTTTTAAAAGACCTATCCAACGATACCCCACACTATGGGTTTAGTTGAGAAAAAAAAATCACCCCCCTTTACGTCTATGGGAGGTACCCTAAAAAAAAATAGTTTTTTGTTTTTTATTTTACCACTTTGTTGGCGTGACTGATATTTATATTCATGCCAAATTACAGCTTTCTAGTACTAACGATATCCGAGCTTAGCCGCGGACAGACAGACAGACAGACCGACAGACATGGCGAAACTATAAGGGTTCCTAGTTGACTACGGAACCCTTAAAATATGTAGTGGACTAAGGTAAATACCCCAGTGTTCGACACTTTAATTCCAATAAATGACAAAATGGTTGTCGCGTTTATTGCTACGAATTAAATTGAAAGTGTCGGCTATTGGGGCACCGTCGGTCACTGGGGTATTTACCTTACAACAGGCTTCCAGAGTCATCCTCTTGCCACATAAAAGTAGTAATGTTTCAGATTTTTGCAGTTTTCACAATAATGATGACGATACCAGTCGTTACCAGCCGTATTTTTAGTTGTATGATATTAATTTTCTATAGTTAAGACCAGGACAGCGGCTAAATTCAGGAACGACCCAACACGGTTTGCGAGCGGTAATTCAATCGTTTGCGAGGGGATAGAGATGAACTGCAATTCTGGAACGCCAACAATCACTGGTTTGCGAGAAGTTTGGGCTGAGATTGGGATGAGCCTTTTTTATTTATTTATTTATTCATTTATTTATTTACAAAGCGAATTAACAGGAAAGTAAGGCTCAGTCCATTCTTATCCTCTCGCAAACGATCGAATTACCGCTCGTAAGCCGTGTTGGGCCGTGCCTGAATTTAGCCCCTGTTGGAGCTGACATGTTCATTTATTGAAGAAAGTTCCGTAGAACATCCATTATTTCCATATTTTAATGTGAAAGTATATTTTTTGTTTTTTCTTCTTTCACGTCGAAACTGAGCGACGGATTGCCGTGATTTTTTGTATGAACAATAATGAACATAGTAAAAGGGCTGCTGGAGAGTGACATTGTAAAGCTCATGGTAAATTTCAAATGTAATTTCGCACGTAAATTCCAAAAAACTTTCAGGTGCTAGCCCAGGCTCTAACCCACGCCACGATAGGGAAACCACTAAGCTATCACGGCTTTTTTAAGTCTAATTTATAATTAAACCAAAAAGTAATTGTTATTAATTATATATTACCTTTTTAATTAGCCGTAATTAGCCGTGGTGGCCTAGTGGTTTGACCTATGGCCTCTCAAGCAGAGGGTCGTGGGTTCATATCCCGGCTCGCGGCTCTGAGTTTTTCGCAATTTATGTGCGAAATTACATTTGAAATTTACCATGAGCTTTACGGTGAAGAAAAACATCGTGAGGAAACCTGCATACAGTTGCGAAGAAATTCAACGGTGCGTGTGAAGTTCCCAATCCGCACTGGGCCCAGGTGGGAACTACGGTGCATGTCTCATTCTGAGAGGAGGCCTGTGCCCTGCAGTGGGACTTATATAGGCTGGGATGATGATACACATATATTACCTGGAAGGGGATCTACGAAATGTAACCCCTGGCTTCCACATTCCGAAGTCCTTGGCATTAAAATCGATCGGCACATTAAGGTGACCTTTGTAGCTACGCCAACCGAAACGCTGAATAAATGATCCACCCAGATGATGAAAAAATTATCTAGCTGCCTGCAAAGCTTGCCGTCAACAAGCAACGCCCTAGATTAAACATGATTGCCTGAATTAGCACGTAACGATTGCATGCGACATGAGGTCACGGTCTTTGTAAAGTGAAGTATTGAAGGAAGAAACCGCGACTTAGGATACGTCCTTGTGGAATCTCAACTTTTTTGAAGTAGATAATTTTTGGCATAAGAACGAAGACGACCGAATAGTCTCGTTGTTAGAGAAGCTGATTAAGAAGCTTAAGGTCCCGGGTTCGTCCCCAGGGCAGATGTTATGTTTGAAAAATACAAATGTTTGTTCTCGATTGGGTGTTTGATATGTGAAGACATGAGTGGATGAAGGGGGTATGTCACAAAAACATTATTTCGAGTAAATCGCAGTTAAAGGTTTTTACGTTGTAATTTTGTTTTTAAATTGAATAGGGTGTTGTTAGTATTATAAAAATCAACCAAATAGCCTGATCTATTGATTTTTTTAATAAATGCTTTAAAAAAACATTTTTTTATACAATAAAGTACATAACCACTTCTTTCTCCTTTAAGCTGTTCTGCAAAGAAAAGAAGTTTAATAAATGAAAGGGTTTATTGTAACAAAATTTATTGATTTAGTAGAATTTCTTCGTAAAAATACTTACCTGCATTCAGAGTTTATAAATTTCAGCTGATCCCTAATGTTTTCTTTTTTTTTTGGGATATCGGATATGTCAGAATAAGAGAAAATAAAAGTTTGTCTCATAACATGGATGAAGGAGCTAAGTGCGTACATGACACTTTCTTCTGTTACATTAACTCGCAAACTGGTAACTACTTCTAGAGTCATGTGCCCTTAGCACCTTCATTCACGAAGAACGTAACTTATTCTTGTACATAGGTCCTTCATACACTGGGTTTAAAGCTGTTAAGTTTAAAAACATGAGAACTGATAGCTTTCGGTGTTGCATTATGACTTAGAACATTCAACTATGGCATAAAACCAAAAATAAAAAATACGACATACCCCCTTCATCCACTCACGTGTTCATGTATTTATTGTAAGTATTTATTCGTTGCCTAGTTCCCATAACACAAGCTTTGCTGACTTTGGGATTAGGTCAATTGGTGTCAACTGAGACTGAGCAAATATCTGGGATACTCGAGACTAGTGTTCCAAGCTAGGATAGCAAGAGAGCAACTCTCGTGTGAACTAGCTAAAATCAGAAGCTAATTTTATTCATTTGCTGGTTTACCTACTAAGTAATAGTAGCTTAAAAAAAGTCGGCCAAATGCGAGTCGGATTTGTGCACCGAGGAATCTGTACAAACTTAATTGTATGTACTTAACAACAAATTACCGATTTTCGGTTTTTTTAACCCCCGGCGCAAAAAGAGGGGTGTTATAAGTTTGACCGCTATGTGTGCGTAGGTCTGTGTGTCTATCTGTGGCATCATAGCTCTTAAACGGGTGATCCGATTAGGATGTGGATTGTTTATTTGAAAGCAGGTTTCATGGCGATGGTTCTTAGACATGTTTCATCAAAATTGGTTTAGCCGTTTCAAAGTTATCATCTCTTCTGTTCGCTACGGAAGGGATCTTAGACGCAAAATGGGCATTTACTTTTTTTTTCAAACATATTAGGTAGTGACCTAATTGCGTTGGGCGTTTTTAAATTTTTTCATTTAATTATTTACTTGTGATGTAAGGCCTTCCTTCATTACTTTCATGATGCTAACAATAAGTCTATAGGACGTACCCTATAGGTTTTAATTCCCATGCGAAATGTTAGATAATAAGGCTCAGATGGCCATATCTTTGGATTGCGTTGACTTAGAAGAGACTTCAAGAGACCACAGACATAATTTTTTGATGTTAACTTCTGATACCGCCACGCGTTCCTGAGAACAAGGGTCATGACAGACAAACAGACGGACAACAAATTGATCTTATAAGGTTTACGTTTTTCTCTAAAGCTACAGAAAAAAGCCTCCTGAATCCCGGAAAGCTTTTCGGGCTCAGCTGTCAAAAGCCAGAGGTTATTTACTAATTACGGAAAATGGAACTGTTTTGTTGTGCCTATCATCATCCCCAAACAGAACCACCCAATGGGACTACCTCAACAAACGTCACTGACCTCAATATCAGTCTAATATTGTGGTAACGTTAGCCAATGCCTTGTTTAAACGAAGATGAATTTTTTTAAAACATAATATGGCTGTCTTATTTTCGCTTACATCATTTCCTATAAGCATGAATGCGACATTGTACCTTCGCACTGTTTTACCACCATTGTTTTAAGTTGTTATCTTTAGGGCTAACACGAGCCACTGTGACTCATTTGTCACTATGAGAGTCTCTTTGTTTGAAAATCATATCGTCATCATCATCGTCATCAAAGTCAAAGGCGACGAAGAAACACAATAACAGCTAAAACGTGAATGTGACCGACTGATATTGTTTAAATTTAAGTAATAATTGTTCCTCAAGTAATCGTCTCTGCGAAATTTCATTAAAAATCTAATTTGACGAAACTGTCATTCACGTGTGGTCATGATAGAACTAGATAATTAGTTTTATTTTATAAAAAACTGTCACTGCTTGAGCTCTGCTCGGGAATTTTTAAGTCTTCATCATCATCATCGTCGTCAGCCATAAGACGTGTACTGGTAGTGCTCCCATTACTCACAACTTGGTAAATTCGTGAATGTTAATATCAAACAAACCACACTTTGCAATATTACGGGCTGCGGCAAAATCCTCCGCGGGGCGCGCCGGCCCAGCCTAGTAATATTATATTACGTACAAATATTGTGTGCGATATTCACCATATCATCCCTTTTAACCTACTTGTAAACAGGGCACAATAAGACTTTAGCGGAACTTTGTGACTGTAATCCTAAGTTTGACAAAATTGTAAACGAAAGATTTTTGAAGATACGTCTCATATTTGCGTCCCACTGCTGGGTAAAGGCCTCGCTTCTTGACCTCCACATTTCCCTATTCAGAGCTGTATTTGGCCACTCCCTCAGTTCCGCGTCCAGGTCGTCTCGCCATCACCGCTTCGGCTTGCCATACCATTGGTGCCCGTAGAGCGATACCCACCATATGACTGAGTACGCCCATCTTTGTTCGCCAAACAGGTCGGTTCTGCACTGCCCGCATCCAACGCGTTCCCTAAACCTTAACCAGGTCGTCCCTCCATATTGATGGAGGCCTACCTACACTGCGTTTTCCAGTCCGTGGTCGCCACTCGTGAACCTTTGGCCTCATCAGCGATCAGTTCTACGAGCGATGTGCCCAGGGGGGCTACTCCGAAATTCGAAAATCGAAGTTCGTATGGTACCGTCTCGCTCGCTCTCGTATTAAATACTATTAGCGTGAGCGGGGCAGCACGAAACGAAGTTCGAATTATGCACTTCGTAGTATAAGGCCTGCCCACTGCCACTTGAGTCTAACGATTCTTCGAGCTATGTCGGTAACTTTGGTTCTTGCGCGGATTTGATCATTCCTGATGCGATCCCGCAAAGAAACTCCATGCATAATAGCCCTTTCCAACGCCCTCTGAGTGACCTTGAGCTTTGCTTTGTGCCATAAGTCATCACGGGCAATACAAACTGGTCAAAAACTTTTGACTTGAGACACTGCGGTATATTTCATGTCAAAATAGAAGGCTCCTTTCTTTGAAAAATGCAAAGTTCCCAAGATACGCAGAAGGACTTACGCAAAATAGCAACTAACAGAGGTCGTAAGTCCTCGTTCGGTCGTATTTTAATCAATTTAAAATGTCAGCGTTATTTGTGAGGTTACGAGGGGCTATGGCCGCGACTACGAGTAGAGCTATGATTGTTTCGTTTACATTAAGTAATACTGGTAATACTATCAGGTGCGGTTAAATTACAATCTGTAAATGAATGACAGGGAAAAGAGATCAAGAGCTGGTAAGTTGTCATTTGCTTGCACCAAGACAATTGTCAGTCCTGTCAACATGTTATTTTAAACGAAAAATAATATTTTATCGCATTAACATTTCCCATTTTTCAAAAGGTCTACGACTGTCTGTGAGTCTATGACTTGATAATGGAATCAGTTTAATAACTGACGAAGGTTCTCGCACCCCGACTGATTTATCCCAGCGGATCGCCCAAGCGGTTTTTAAAAGGTTGTGCCCTCAGCAACTTGGGGACCCTGCCACAGTAAGACCTTTTCGACGGAGTTTTCTTTCTAAAATTTTGCTAGCTGTTGCCTGCGACTCCGTCTGTAAATAATTCGTTTGTCGCTATACCGCGGAAACTTAGCAATTTTATGGAATAAAATCAATCATTTGTATGCCCGTCTCAAACTCCATACCAAATTTCATCTCAATTGGGATGTCCCAATTTTTGACAACGTATAATAAATCGAAAACCGTTTGGAGAAATAGGCTTTGTGAAGCGTTTTCAGAAATCAGATTCCAAAAATATGATAAACTGAATTAAATAAAGAAAATTTAAGTAAGGACCTTCATTTGACCCCTGCAGTGAATCATCACAAAGGCAGATATAAAGCAGGTCTACTACACTCTAAAGCCAATTGACAGTTTGAAATGTTGCTGTCCTGCTCATAATAGCAAAGAGTGACAAAGACAGAACTTTAATCACATGATGCGCACCTGACTTTAAACAGTTGTCATTTATCGTAAAGTCCGAAATGTACCTATACGAGTATTTCCTATGTATTTTTACAAGTTTAATTATTAAATTACTATGTTACAAGTAAATATAAAAGAATTTAAATAGCAGATTTTAATAAAAAATATCTATTTACTATCACACCTTTAAACAAACAGGAATAATCGAAGCTAAAAGAAGAGAAATAAATAAAATTATTTGTCATGGTTCATTTAGGACCCTAAGCCGTGCTTGTATTGTTGACAGTGACAAGACAAATCAGTAGTGCCACAGATTATGTTATGTAAGACTTGAATTTTTGTAGGCAATGGAACGTGGCTCTCTCACTGTGACGTCATCCAACGAATTTCTTAAAAAAAATATAAAAAATTAAATACTCAACCAAATTCAAAATCGATGAATATGGTTTCTTAAAATATCCTATTCTTTCCAAAAAAAATATAAAAACTATAGGTTATTTTTTTTGGTGCATCCCAATTGGTTGTTTGGCAAACCTTGCGAGTCTATGTTCAGTTGTGGACGTCTTTCGGCTGAAATGATGATGATGATGCTGGATATGGCGCTAGCCTTACCAATTATCACGTCCTTCTAAATCATCATTTTAATTGAAACGACACTAGTCACATCTTGCGTTATGATACTTATGATACCACTTATACATACCAACTTGCTGTTACAGGCGCCAAAACTAAAACAACCGAATCATAGTACTCGAGCCACTGCAAATGAGTTCTTATCACAAACACACAAGGCACATTCGTGATTTGAAATACGCGTGTATTATCTTCGTTACTTGAATTGTTGTTATGGTTAATTTGATGGTTCTCAGCGAATTGGCAAATGCGTAATGTCATAGGTCATAGGTTAGAATGGCTTAGTTCATATCATACAGCCACAGAACAAAATAACAAGAAGAATGTAAATGTTATTAAAAACCGGCCAAGTGGGATTGGGACTCGTGCACCGAGGGTTCCGTGGCTCGCCAAGCAGATCGGCCCTGCACCATCCGCATCCAATGCGTTCCCGCCTACCAAGTAGTCGCTCCATCTTATTGGAGATCTACCTACGACTGCGACTTCCGGTCCGTGGACGCCAATCGAGAAGCTACCACCTACCTTTGTACACGTGTACAATAGAATATTATACATATATACCTAATATATTACATATTTACATCTGCCATCCACAACCCCTATTCCATCAGGCCCGCATTTAGAGAGGAGGCCGGTGCCCTACTGTGGAGTGGAACGTATATAGAGATGATGATGATGATGATGGTTTAACATACATACATAATACTGTGACTGAAATATGAACTGGTAGAATAAAACATGAATGGCCATAAAACTGGAGGTGGCCGAATGACTCCTCCAATTGATGGTACCTAATTTTAGCCGGGAGGGGCCTACAATGAAACATGCGATATTTTATCACGCTATTTCCCCTGCCATTCGATACCGATATCATTTCGATGAGTTACTCCTCGTAAATTCGTCTCGAAGTTGATGGGTAGCTCTACTGACTTTTTGCACGCTTTCATGTAGTCGTAACTTGTATTAGTATTCCCATATTAAGGCGAATATAGCTCCTCTCCCAGCGTGCACCGTATCCACCCTTTTGCAAAGTCATTAAATTTAAAATATAACGACGATATTATATTTAACGACCGCTTTAGCCTAGTTGGTAGTGACCATACCTACGAAGCAAGAGGTCCTGGGTTCGAATCCCGGTAAGGGCATTTATTTGTGTGATGAGCACAAATATTTGTTTCTGAGTTATGGATGTTTTCTATGTATTTAATTGTTTATTTATCTATATAAGTATGTTTATCGTCGTCTAGTACCCATAGTACAAGCTTTGCTTAGTTTGGGACTAGGTCGATTTGTGTAAGATTGTCCCCTAATATTTATTTATTTTATTTATATACATCACAGAACACTTGACGCTTATTTACTTAATCCTAAAGTAAGCAAATCTTGTGTTATGTGTACTAGGCAATGGATAAACATACTTAAATGCATATTAAACACCCAAGACTCGAGAACAAAAAATTTATTCATACATAATCAATCAAACCCGGGACCTCAAGCTCCGTAGTCATGTTCTCAAACCACTTGGGCTATCTCTACTTCAAGACAGTTAAGATTCTACATGAATGTGTCAGAAACCGCGCGGATCCTTTTATTTCCCATAATTTTACTTACCATACCAAAGTTTGCCATAAAATACATCGGGTGGATGACGACGGGGGACCTTCCCGAAAACAAGTGATAGTGTTGCTTTAAACTGAACAACATTCTCAAAGAAACATAGGTCGAAAAAGGTTACCTATCAAAATTTAGAAATATTTTTTCCGAATATTTAAAATTCCGAATGCTTCATTTATCCGAATGCATTTTTTTCTGAAACTGTAAATATTTCCGGATTTTTATAAAACAACCCTAACCTAACCTAAAGGGTTCTACACGATGGTCCTGAAATAAATCCTGGAATATTTACAGTTTCAGAAAAAAATGCTTTCGGACAAATGAAGTTTTCGGGATTCTAAACCTTCGGAAATAAAATTTTCTAAACATCGATAGGTTCCCGTCGAAAAACGAAAAAAAAATTCAGACTCCCATACAAAATGTATTGGTTAGCTGACCGACTTACTATGGAAAGGCGAAAAAAAAATTCGTTTTTCGACCTATGTTCCTTGGAGAAAGTTGTTCAGTTTAAGCAACGCTATCACCTGTTTTCAGGAAGGTCCCCCGTCATCATCCACCCGATATAAAAGCGTGGTGTTTCAGAATTTTTTTAAATATCATCTGATAGAGTACAGTAGGTTAGGTTAGATTAGTTTTTATAACAATTCTGCAGAAAATACTGTTTCAGTAATAAATTACTTTATGACAAATTAAAGTTATAGAACACGATACATTATGGCATATGAAATTCGGGCAAACTATAGAGACCCTAAACCACGGTTTCTTCCTTCAATAGTGTGACTCGGACCATGACTCCATAACTATCTATCTAATCACTGAGCTAACCAGGTTGTCTAAACTCAAAACTTTAAATAATCTCAAGCCACACAGATATCTCAAGGATTGACTAACTCGTGCGCCTGCGCACAGAGCCCTAGCCAGCGTAATAGATCCATGAGATGAGCCGCATCCTGGATATGCTGACACAAATACGCGGTGACAAAATATGACAATAAAACTTCGCTTGGCGAGTTACTTGACGAAGCTACGTGGCAAGATTAAGACTAGTGTGCTCTTTGTGAATAAGTAGCATAGTAGGTAGTTATGATAGCACCATAAAACAATAACGGTGAAGGAAAACATCGCGAGGAAACCTGTATAAACACGCAAAATAGGCGCGTAAAAGACGTCGAGTTGCGGAAACTAGCCCGTTATTACCTAACCTGCATACACCTGCGAAGAAATTCAATGGTGCGTGTGAAGTTCCCAATCCACACTGGGACCGCGTGGGAACTATGGCCTAAGCCATTCTGCAGTGGGACGTATATAGGCTGGGATGAAAATGATAAAACAATAATGGGTCCCTATCGGGCTGCCTATCTGTTGAAAGTCAAATTGTACCATTTGACATAATGTTATTCATAACTCTTTTTACTCTGAATTCATTAATTGTATAGAATTACTATAAAACAAACCTACCCTAACCTAACCTATAGAGTTCTACAGGATGACCATTTAAAAAATTCTGGAAAATTAACGATTTCGGCGGAAAAAATTATGACAATCAAAAATTATGATAAAAAATTCATTATGACATTTTGCGTTTCTCCTGTGTTGTTTCTGCCACCTTCATTAGCCTGTTCATATTTATTTATTTCTGTATATTTGGCTGTCTGGAAGAGATCGCTTTTTAACCATAAGACCGCCTATTGTCTGCCTGATTATTTTTTTTTGCATCACTGTGCTATTTTTGGTGTTCAATAAGGAATATTTGTATTGTATTGTATGACTAAAAGTTTTATGTCACCAGACATACTCCCAACAATAATATACCAAGACGCGATTCTATTTCTTTGCTTAGTTTGGGACTAGGTCGATTTGTGTAAGATTGTCCCCTAATATTTATTTATTTATTTATTTACTAGGCATCAAAACACTTTATTTTAGCCCTGAAAACGAATTTAATTTTCAATTAACTGAAATTTTAATAGTTAGTCTATTAAGTGGCTATAGAAGTGACGTTTTAACTAGCCATACAAAATTTATGGGAGTAACGTAAATTGACAGCTCATAAAAAGTTCTAATCCAAAATTTGGGATGTGGGTCTCAGAGGGCTTGGACCGTAGCTTCAACGCAGCCCCAGGCGGATTGAGATCTTCCCATAAACCATTGAATTTCTCCTCAAGTGTATTCTGGTTTCCTTTCGGTGTTAATATTTCATCCTCATGGTAAATTTCAAATGTAACTCCGCACATAAATTTCGAAAAACTAAAGTGCGATGGTCTTCGCAAGGCGGCTGGCAAGAGCTGGATGAGAGTAGCCAAGGATCGTGCTCAGTGGCGTGCTGTGGGAGAGGCCTATGTCCAGCAGTGGACGAACATAGGCTGATGATGATGAAGAGGTGCGATCCCGAGCTCGAACCTACGGCTCTCTGCTAGTAAGGCCATAAGTTGAACCGCTAAGCTAACGATTTTTCAAAAGTTTTTAAAACGGGTAAAGGCTATAGAAGAATGAAAACTTTATTCCAGTTATAAGTATGCTGCGTGGGGTTGGAATTGCTTTACCAGACAATACTGGATTTACATTCATACCTCTATCCGTGTAGCCAGTTGTGTTGGTAGATGACCTCATCAATTGCAATGTCGGTGCTAATATGTGCTCATTGATGTACTTAGCCTAACGAACAATTAAGCTCATTTCTATTGTTTAATTAATACATACTAGCTGTTGCCCGCGACTCCGCGAAGAATGCGTTTGTCGCTGTCCCGCGGGAACTATGCAATTTAGCGCGACAAAAAATATCCTAGATGTTAACCTGGAGACGACCTCTTTAGCCTAGTTGGTAGTGACCCTGCCTACGAAACAAGAGGTCCTGGGTTCGAATCCCGGTAAGGGCGTATTTATTTGTGTGATGAGCACGAATATTTGTTCCTGAGTTATGGATGTTTTCTATGTATTTAAGTATTTATTTATCTATATAAGTATGTTTATCGTCGTCTAGTACCCATAATACAAGCTTTGCTTAGTTTGGGACTAGGTCGAGTTGTGTAAGATTGTCCCCTAATATTTTATTATTTATTTTATTTTAGATATAAATTGTCTGTATCAAATATCATCAGAATCCGTCAAACTGTTTTTGCGTGAAGGAGTAACAAACGTTCATACATCCCTCCATACAAACTTTCACGATTACAATGTTAGTAAAATTATAGGAGCAAGTGCTCGCAGCTGCTCGAGCGGCTAAATAAACGAACTTGACACCCTTCAGTTTACTCATGACCACGGCTGCCGCAATGTGGCCGAAACGTCGAGGTAAATATTATTTTGCGTGATAAGTCCCGTTTAGTATAGTAATTATGAGTGAAAATCACGAAAGTTCAAAACAGTATGTTGTACCTAAGTGCAAAACAGTATATTGTACCTAAGTGCAAAACAGTATATTGTACCTAAGTGCAAAACAGTATATTGTACCTAAGTGCAAAACAGTATATTGTACCTAAGTGCAAAACAGTATATTGTACCTAAGTGCAAAACAGTATATTGTACCTAAGTGCAAAAGTTTGTGAGTGTGTCTTTATATTATTTTTATTTTTATTTATTTGGAGAAAAGATACATTTGTAGGCTAACAGTAAGATACCAACTCGCTTACAATGTTATTTATAAATATACATGCATGATTAAATTACCTATATTACAATTTCGTTATAAAGACGGTTGTGGTCTTGTTGTGTCAAGGTCCCGAGTTCATTCTATCCTTAGCCGTGGCAGATATTATGTATGAAAAATACGAATATTTGTTCTCGGGTATTTTAAGTAGGTATGTATATCCGTTGTCTAGTACCCATAACACAAACTTTGCTCAGTTTGGGACTAGGTCAATTGATGTCAAGTGTCCCGTGATTATTTATTATGTTCTAATTATTTACGCTAAAATTACCAGAATGAATTTGATAATAATTCGGCATCTGTCTTTTTCTAAAACCTAGCTTACATAAAGATACTCCCAATGTAAAACACAATTAACAGAAACAATTACTTTGCTCACCCGCGACCTATAATGATAGCTACGTTTATGCAGGAAACGTGTGTTCTACAGTTCCTCCTCCTCCATACTGTACGAAGACACAAAAATCACACAGACCTAACTATCACCACCACCACACTACTTAACTGACGCGTTTAGAACTCAACCAGAGTTCTAATGAGCTCTGATGAGCTCTGGTGGAGGAACTGCATGAACACACATTTCTTGCATAAACGTAGTTGCCATAAGGTCGCGGGTGAGCAAATTAATTGTTCCAGTTCATCGATATAGACCTCCGCAAAGTAGCGCCTGATTCAATAAATTATGTAAAACACAATGTTAGAAAAATACAATAGGATACAGTTATCCATTTTAAAAGACCTTTTGTTGACACAAATACCACTGAGGAGACCTTATCCTGGAGAGTCCGCAACCATCTTTAAACTTTTGTTTTAATCTCATGTCTGGTTAGATATCGATGAGATAGACACGTGACTTTGAAAAACTATGGCTCGTTTGGAGTCCTTGTTGCATAAAACTATGACTACTAACGGCGACAAACATATTTCTTCGTCTTTTAATTTAAGGTTGGCACTCATTCTTCTGTTTCTCTTATACTCTCTTTTTCTTCCACAGTTAAACCCCCACGTAAACGACTTCCAACGTCGCTACGTGAGCGAGGTGCGGCGCTGCAGCGAGATGGAGCGCAAGCTACGGTGGGTCGGCTCACAGCTGCCCGAGCCGCCGCCGCCGCCCAAGCCGGGGCCGAGGAACCTGACGCCGCGGGAGATCAACATACTCGAGGTAACTGTCTTGGAAAGACCAGCCTTAGAGCTTGTCCAGACGAAGCGTTTTACACGCGTATGCACTCTCGTTTCGTCTGAACATGCTCTTGGCTCCACCCGCTATACAGATTGAGGAGACCTTCCCTAACATTCGAGTATTACGCCTGGGGATGAGGGTGGATGCAAGTTGCTTCCAACCGTAATGATTGGTTGTCAATGAGGGATACCTATGTCCAGCAGTGGACGTCCTACGGCTGAAATGATGATGATGATGACGTCTGAGGAGTGGTTAGCGTAATATGCCGAAAGAGGATTGGATGGCAGTGGCAAACCTCACGCCACGGGACATCAACATACTCGAGGTAATTGTCTTGGAGAGATCAACTTCAGTTCCATTCGCCATACAGATTGAGAAGTCCTTCCCCACTATGCATATTGTCACTCCAGACATCTAGTGCTTGTGTTTAATATGTCGCAAGAAAATTGGGTTAACGCAGCAGTGGCAAACCTCACTCTAAGAGGGGATAACATGCTCTAGACATCTGTTTCGGAGAGTTCTTGAAAATCTTTTCACCATGAGGGAACGGTGGGTGGGCTTGCAGCTGTCCAAGCCGAGGCCGAGGAACTTTACGCCGCAGGAGATCAACGTACATGAGGTAACTGTCTTGAAGAGACCAGTATCAGCCCCACCCGCCATACAGATTGAGAAGTCTTTCCCCACTATACATACAGTCACCTTTTTACGCTAGTGACAAACCTCTCGCCAAGGGAAGAACAACATTTTCGTGATCATGTTACACTTTATTTTTCGCAAAGCGATGTTACTTAATAAAGGTAAAGAGGGATACAGATTTTTAATAGGTATATTATTTACAAATTAACTTCTGTCCACATTACACGTTGCATACAGTAACACGCTTCCGAGTGATATAGACTACGAAAGAGACTAATTTAGTGTCCCTAAACAAAATAAACTTTCAACATTATGTACCTATAGAAATCCTTTTCTCATTACAGGAAAGAATAGACTACATTGAATCCGAGATTCAAGAGATCACCCGCAACGCTCAAAACCTGAAGACCGATTACCTGTCTCTCAACGAGCTAAAACTCCTCATCGAAAAGATGCAGACGTTCTTCCAGGACCACAGTGCACACAGGAAAATATCAGCTTCTGTCCAAATATACAACAACGAAGGAGTATTGGGCCATCTTGGGTTCATTGCTGGAGTAGTGGCTACACATAGAGTACCGTCTTTTGAAAAAATGTTGTGGAGAATCTCGCATGGAAACATATTCTTCAAGCAGGCACAGATAGAACAGCTCTTGAAAGACCCTGTTACGGTGAGTTGATATTGGAATTTATGGGCTTACATTGATAGGGTAAATTACCTTGTTACTGCCCATGTACCAGTGATTGACCATCATCATCATTATCATCATCATATGTTTAAGAGCTAGGCTCTTGTCGTTAGAGTAATTTCCAACTTATTCCGCTCTTTCCTTCACTTCCTTATAGAATTAAACATTTACTTTATTCTTTTATTTGAAATTGACCGCCAGATCTACATAGGTACAGGCTAGTGCAATATATTTTTATTCTTTTGGCGTTGTCGTTAGTAGAAATCCAGGCACACTGGTAAGGCAACCAAAGTATTAGAACACATATGGTCCAATTTACAAATTGACCTGGATGCACTCACAACCTGGCATTCAAAATCCTCTACAAGATAGCTCTCATTTCACAGTAATACTATTACTACTACTACTAAGTCGTGGTACTTTAACAGTTTGACCAATGGCCTCTCAAGCAGAGACATTTGAAATTGACCATGAGCTTTACGGTAAAAGAAAAACATGCGAAGAAATTCAATGATGTGTGTGAAGTTCCCAAAACGCATTGAACCCGCAGGGTAACTACGGCCCAAGCCCACTCATTCCCAGAGGACGGCTGTGGCCTGCAGTGGGACGTATATAGGCTGGGATGGATGGATTATTATTACTAATAATTTACATATAACTTGCTGAAAGTAATCCACCTTGAAAGATATTTCGAGCGTGAACATTATTGGGGCATACAAGTAATTATAGTTTCAGAAAGTAATCGCTGCTATGACGTAGGGGTCTAAAATCAATAATTACTTTGACCTTGTAACTTTACCTTGTAAGCCTTCGATCAATAATACCAAATAACATACAAGTCCGCTAACGACCGCTTTAGCCTAGTTGGTAGTGACCCTGCCTACGAAGCAAGAGGTCCTGGGTTCGAATCCCGGTAAGGGCATTTATTTGTGTGATGAGCACGAATATTTGTTCCTGAGTTATGGATGTTTGCTATGTATTTAAGTATTTATTTATGTATATAAGTATGTTTATCGTCGTCTAGTACCCATAGTACAAGCTTTGCTTAGTTTGGGACTAGGTGGATTTGTGTAAGATTGTCCCCTAATATTTATTTATTTATTTATTTATAAGTCACGTACTAAATAAAAGCTGAACACTATCCCCTTGTATCCTTACATAACGATGCAATAGGTCTTCAACAGTTTTACTGTCAACCTATCTAGTAAAATACTAACATAGAATCTTACTGTTACGATGTGTCATCATGGAAAGATATTAGTGTAAACTATCAAGATTATTCGTATCATCATCATCATTTCAGCCGAAAGACGTCCACTGCTAAACGTAGGCCAACGCTCGCCAAACAGATCGGTCCCGCGCCATCCGCATCCAACACGATCCCGATAATTTCTCATCCGTGGGAATTTTTAAAAATAATTGTTTTGCTGTTTTTGAAGAGTTTACTAAATCATGGTTACGAAGATGGTCATGGTCACCCTCAATCAAACATAATATAATTCCCGTTTATTTCCTATCATGTGAGAATTTAAATTAATTGGTCCTTATTCGTTGCCTGCGTCATAAAGGCAACCTCAATGCAGAATAACTTTCTCAAACCAAAAATTCTTACAAATTCTGCGCGGACCAAGTCTTAGGCAAAAGCAAATAAAAATAAAAATATCTATCACGGGACAATTCACACCAATTGACCTAGTCCCAAAGTAAGCTAGGCAACGCTTGTGTTATGGGTTTTCTAAAAAACCTTAACTGTGGCTTTATGTAACCGGCTAATACTTATATTGTAATTTTTCCTAATGTTGTCAATTTATTGTAATACTGAATCAGGCCAGCACGTGACAGGCATTTGCCTAGTGTGGGGCCACTGGATATTCTGTGTATGTTATTAAGGTTTTCTTTTAATAAACTATTTTTTTTTTGGGTACTAGGCAACGGATAAACATACTTATATAGATAGATACATACTTAAATACATATTAAACACCCAAGATCCGAGAACAAACGTTCGTATTTTTCATACAAATATCTGCCCCGACACGGGAATCGAACCCGGGACCTCAAGCTTCATAGTCAGAGTCTCTAACCACTAGGCCATCTGGTCGTCTAAATACCACTGGATGATCGTTGAAAAATATTCGAAACTATTTTCAGGGTATATGTTGATGACATACCTACTAATGCCTCTTTAAGAAGTAAATCATTCATTACCTTTACTGTGAAAAGATACCGCATTGACGTACAATTCAAAAGTTCCGACTGCACCTAACGACCAAAATATTGTTAGAAGCGTTTCTTTAATACTTCCAAGTTTTTAATGTGCATGTTCTGTAACTTGATGTTAATCTGATATCAAAACTAGTGTTTAAAAAGTAATCACGAGTCACGTAGAATAACAAAAGGGGAGAACTTGCTGGGCATTAACCTGTGTGTTTTATTGATTTTTCTACTTGAAGTCGTTAGCCTTTCGTAGCATTAGATTTTTATAGCCCGTTAACCCATTGTAGAAACATTGTTTAACTACGTAGATATTATGACGGGATGACTCCTGAATTATACAGAAGTAATGGGCTTGAGACGGTCCGGAGGAATGAGATAAAAATAAAAATTCGGAGTTTCGTAAAAACACAAATGGATTTGAGCAATAGTTACTTAGGTAGCCAAATGCTTGAAGTTTCTGGTAAGAACATTTATTTTTCCAATTCGGGTTTTTTTGCATTGACTACCTACCTACGAATTCTCAGAGGCAAAGAAACTGATTAACCTTTCATACATAAATTTATTAGTCTCTATATGTACAAATTATTTTTACTACTTTTAAAATTTCTATATGTCGTTCGGTATTCCTAGTATATCACTTTAAACTATTTTTCATTTCATTTTTAAATTTTGTGTGACAACCTAAAATTCTAAATGTTAATAATTTCACCAAAAATACATAAACCAGTTATTTTGCCGATACTGAATCACGTCATATCAACATTTAGATGGTGACTAAAAAAAGTCATGTTGCCGATAGACAGACACTAACTTGTAGCCTACAACTACTAAAGCAAATCTTACTAAAGCAAATCTTACTTTTTTTTATAATATCATAAATGAGAAAATATTTGAAGATGCTTCGGTGTTTAGATGTATTGTTTGTTAGTCCAAAACGTGACCGCACGGTCAGATCGCATATCTATACAAAATATAATAGAGACCGACAATGTTGTTCATACATAATGCGGGCTGCGTTCAATTTGAGAGATGTTTATTTACACATATTCGATACACAGGAAATACATTTGACAGGAAAATTTGACCTGACCGCGACCGCAGAACGCATCCAGTGTGGCAAATCCTGTCAAAGCCATGGTGACCTAACAGTTTGACCAATGGCCTCTCAAGCAAAGGGGCGTCTGTTCGAACCCGGGCTCGCAGCTCTGAGTTTTTCGGGATTTTTTCAGATGTTTTCCTTCACCGTAAAGCTCATGGTAAATTTTAAATGTAATTTCGCACGTAAATTTCGAAACTCAGTGGTGCGAGCCCGGATTCGAACCCATGACCCTCTGCATGAAAGGCAATCGGTCAAACCACAGGCCACCACTATAACTAGTTGGGTCTCATAAGGCAAAAACGAATTTCACGAAATCCGCGATCGAGTACAAGGAAAACATGACAATTGGGGATGTCTAAAAAAAAATACCCATGGTTTTTATATTTTTTTTGTATAGAAAAGTCAATTATAAGAAACTAATTTCAATATTTTGTCATTTAGTTCTCTACTTTTTTCAAAATTAATTACTGAAACTATTTTAGTTGATGACGTCAGATTATAATTGAGGGCTCCCACAATGCCAAATTTCTAAATCTATCTAAATGCGTACGATAAGGCAACCCCTTTAATAATTTTTTGCGTAGTGGTACACTATACACTGTGTCACTTTACTGGCACTGTCAAAGTGCTAGATGTCAGACAGCGGGTCCAAATCAAACTCCGTAGTATAATCCACGCGTAAATTGTGAAGAATTGTAACCACACAGAATAAAGTACGACTTGAACCGGTCACGCAATTTACACCAATGTCAAATGAAGGTCATTGCTTATTTGTTATGTTATAAATTCATTACATAATATTAAAATTAAATAACTACAGAAAACGAGTTAAAAAGCATTTATCTCGAAATGGTTTTCGATTTACTATACATTGCAAAAAAATAGACATCCCCAATTATAAATAACAGAACTACGACCCAAGCCCTCTCATTCGAAAGGAGGCCTGCCCAGCAGTGGGACATATATGGGCTGGGATATATATAGAAATGTGATAATATTTCCGCAGGGTCACGAGCTCCAGAAGACGGTGTTCGTAGTCTTCTTCCACGGAGAGCAAATCAAACTCCGCGTGAAGAAGGTGTGCCACGGCTTCCAGGCCACTCTGTACCCCTGCCCTGCCACCTACAAGGAGCAACTGGAGATGCTGGCTGGCGTCGGCACCAGGATCAAAGACCTGGAGATGGTGAGCTATGCGGCGTCTTTTTAGGGTTCCGTAGTCAATTAGGAACCCTTATAGTTTCGCCATGTCTGTCCGTCTGTCTGTCCGCGGCTAAGCTCAGAGACTGTTAGTACTAGAAAGCTGAAATTTAGCATGAATATATACATCAGTCACGCCGACAAAGTGGTTAAATAAAAAAAACTAAAAACATTTTTTGTAGGGTACCTCCCATAGACGTAAAGTGGGGGTGATTTTTTTTTCTCGACTAACCCTATAGTGTGGAGTATCATTGGATAGGTATTTAAAAATAAATAGGGGTTTTCTAGGACCATTTTTAGATAAAGTGAATATTTTCGGAGATATTCACAACGAAAGTTCAAAATAATGTGTCCCCCCCTCTAACTTTTGAACCGCACGTCTAAAAAATATGAAAAAAATCACGTAAGTTACACTTAATAAAAACTTTGTAGGAAAATTATTTTCAACTTAATCAGTTGAGCAGTTTTTAAGTTTTTGTAGAAAAATATTTCTAAACTAAGATTGTAATCTAACCGCCACTGCAAGCATTTTTTTCTTTAAGTAAGTACCTATAAGATCACGCTAACAGTATCTTCTTTTGAATAAAAAAAAAATTAAATCGGTTCATATAATAAAGAATTACATCTGAAAAACTATCAACATACATTCTAGTTTTAGTAGACTGCAGATTAGTTACCCAATTCGCCTATAGATGGTGCTGTACCGCCGACGTTCAAATTCTACATCGCGGTGTTAACCCTAGCGAGCGGTGGAAGTTGGTACCAAAACAACCATATTAATAAAGTAATGCTTAGATTTTTTCGTACCTGCTACGGATCCCTATCTTGGGCGCGTCCGACACGCTCTTGGCCGGTTTTTTTATTATCATCATAGGGTCATCTGATGGAAAATGATCACCACCGCCAACAAACATCAACAACTCTAAGAGAGTCTGATTTGTTGCCGGACTTTAAAAAAGGAGAGGGAATAGAGGAAGGGGGGAGAGGTACTCAAAAAGTAACTCAGAACTCTCTGAAGATGAGCTCTGGGTGAGTTCGAAACGCGTCAGTGTAGTTTGGTGGTGGTGATAGTTGGGTTAGTGTGATTTTTGTGTTCATACAGTGTGGAGATGGAGGAACTGCATGAACACGCATGCTTTACATAAATGTAGCTTTTGTAAGGTAGCGGGTGAGCAAAGTAATTGTTTTAGTTCATCATTATAATGTTTTATTGTAGGTACTTTTCGACTCGCACTTGTCACGATCACGCGCATGTTCTTAAGTTAAGTGGGTACCTACTGCTACTGTTTTTCCGCTAAAATCTCATTGATTTGTAGTTGCGTTGATATGACACGTGGATGGTATGAACATTGAACATTCCATAACTAATCGCTTTATTATAAGTGGATTGCAGCTCTTCAAGAAGTCAAGATTAAAACACTTAAAAGATCATTACAAGTTACAAGATAACAAGATCAATAATTTTATTCCTACAAAATAATTTAAAGAAAGTAAAGATAAACAAGACCTAAATATACAAGTTTTTTTTTTTATATATTTTTTTTTAAGTTGTCAATACACACAAAATACAATAAAATAAAAATAAAAAGTCAGTCAAATAAACCGCCCCGGAGCGCATCAGGCGCAAAGGTGCCCAACACACTAGCCGCATTGCCCCGCTGAACCGCGATGGACAACCTTTGCACCAGAAACGACCCTGAGCGATGGTCAAGACCTCACTCACGAAATATAAATATACTAGTACCTATTTTTATGTTAGAGAGGCCAGACAAACTAACTAGTGGGTCACCTGATGTTAAATGATCACCACTGTCCATAGACACCCGCAGCGCTTTACACGATGCCAGTGCGCTGTCGGCCCTAAAAGGGAGAGGAAAAAGGAAAGGGAATAGAGGAGGGGGAGAGGTATTGGGCACCCGGCGCTCTCACTGACCGTACGAAACACAGCAGGAGTACTGCTGCTTCACGCCGGTGTTCTGTGAGAGGGTGGTACTGCCTCGGACGAGCCGGCCCATTCGTGATGCAGCGGCTAGCTACAACATGGCTCTGCCACTACTAACCTATACATTAATTGGGTCGTTTTCAAAGAAACTGCCACAGTCAAGGACTCAATGAAAACAAAATCACGATCGCGTTCTTTGTGTAACGAAAGTTAGTCATACAAACTGTATGGGTAACTTTCGCTTCGTTTGACTCGTCTTGGCGTTGGCACCGTTCCCCCAGAGTGTAGGCACAAGCTATCTAATTCTACTGCTAGACCTGATTGACATAGTTTTGACAAAGGTTTCTGTGAGATCTAAAATTTATAAATATAGAATTTAATGTCGCTAAGATTGACATTTCTAACTGATTGAAGTCATTAGTCACTGTCTTCATATTATGGAAAATCGACATCGTTGTATCATTACGTGCAAATGAACTAGTAGGGTGGTAGACCATATTTTTGGCCGCCTGTACGTGAGCAAAGCCCCTGGTAAAGACTATAGTAATATAATAATTTTGACCTTCTGCTTCAGGTTTTGGAACAAACTGAGAACCATCGTCGTCTGGTACTCGCAAACATTGCCAGGGACATCAGCACTTGGATGGTGGCAGTGCGGAAGGAGAAGGCCATATACCACACCCTAAACATGTTCAGTATGGACATCGTAAAGAAGTGCCTCATAGGAGAGTGCTGGGTGCCAAAGAGGGACCTGCATATACTGCAGAAAGCTTTGGATCACGGAGTGGTGAGAACAATAACATCATCTATGTATAATTGGGAACTACGGCCCAAGCCCTCTCATTCTGAGAGGAAACCTGTGCACTGCAGTGGGTGGGTGGGGATGATGATGATGATGTATAATTACCTCCCTTGTGTAGTTAGTTGTCTGGTCAATTGCCAAGGCGGTTCTCTTCGTCTTTTATAATGCATGGAATTCGCTTCCGTCGTCTGTTTTACAATTTAGGGCTATTCAAAGCCTTTATAGGTAAATGTTTTTTTTTTCATAAAACTGGCCTGTGATTAACACCTAATACACGTTATGGAGAGTGAAGTGTATCTCACTGGTTCAGTAACAGCCGATTGACTCTACCAAACATATTCATTGGCCCATATAGTATAGCTCTGGTGGAAATAGGTTCATGTTTCGTAGTCTAGCTTTTACAACCTCGCTGCATAGCTATACAGCATATCTCTGGTACAAAAGTACCCTTATCCTCTCATAATTGTAGTATTTTTGGACTTAACATTAATACCAACTGTCTCATGTAACTAGTAGCTCCTCATTGTTACTGATACTTTGTCTTCAGAGAGCAACGGGCAGCCTCATCCCCTCTATTCTCCACCACGTGCCTACGCGGGAGATACCCCCCACCTTCAACCGCACCAACAAGTTTACCAAAGGGTTCCAGAACCTCATTGATTCCTATGGAATCGCCAGCTACAGAGAGGTTAACCCAGGTAATTCATAAATATGTGTAAACGATGATCGTTCCCGAATAAATTAGGGTTCTAATGTAATACGGGTCAATGATATCGAAATGTAATTTTCAAAAGTCTACGACAGGTTCAGTACCACTACCATGAGTTTACACTAGTTTACGTGACCGTACTCGCTAGCGACGGCGTAAATTATTTGTATGGAGAATTGTACAGCGCCTCTAGCGGTCACTTACGGAAGTACAATTCTCCATACAAATCATTTACGCCGTCGCTAGCGAGTACGGTCACTGTAAACTAGTGTAAACTCATGGTAGAGGTACTGAGGGCCAACCTTTTAATATCATTGACCCATATTTATGAGTTCACTCTCTACAGATATAAAAATACCGCTCTTTAATTATACACTGGAACAAAAAAATTAAAGTACAAATTAACCTTTCTTAACCTTATAAAATCACTTCTTTTTCAGCGCTTTACACAATTATAACATTCCCGTTCCTCTTTGCCGTCATGTTCGGAGACATTGGCCACGGTATCATCATGGCCACATTCGCAGCCATCCTCGTCATTTTCGAGAAACGCTTCGCCAAGATCAAAACTGACAACGAAATTTGGAACATATTCTTCGGAGGCCGCTATATCATACTATTAATGGGCATATTCTCCATTTATACCGGCTTGATATACAATGACTTGTTCTCAAAATCTTTGAACATATTTGGGAGCAGTTGGCTTAATGTTTACGATAATAAGACGTTGAAACATGTTCCTGTCCTTGAGTTAGATCCTGCGGAAGCATACACACAAATTCCTTATCCATTTGGATTGGATCCGGTGTGGCAAGTAAGTTTAAACTTAACTTTTTTATTCTGCTAAACTAATTAACCTAATCAGGATCCAAAACAAAAATAAGTACATTCTATCTTCCCATAGTTCTTTTTTGTTTTGATTACCAATTCACAATAGAACATGAATTTGATCGATCCAATAAATAATAATAGTGATTCTGCGCATTAGAAGATTAGACCTCACTTAGGAAAATTAAAACTCAATGACACAATTTCTAATATTTAAAAAGCTAAGAGAATACGCATTTTAAGTAGATAGAAGCAACTTCAGACGTCATTTCCTTGTCTTCCTTACAATGAAGGTGTGAAATAGTTTGCCCGAGTCAGTAGTCAGTACACCATCAGTGAACTCTTAATAACAGGCTCGATAAATACTGAAAACAATATCACAAGTGAACAATGATATACATGCATTAGCTATAAGCTGCATGTGCATTAAGTATAAACAATAATCAAAACACCATTCTACTTGATAACTATCGACATGATCAATTTGTTTATATTTAATTGAACTCTTCTGTTTCAGTTTGCTTCAAACAACATTATTTTCCTAAACTCATTCAAGATGAAACTTTCGATCATATTCGGAGTAATTCACATGGCGTTCGGTGTAACAATGAGTGTGGTAAACTTCAAGTAATTACTGTATTCATAGAAACTAGCTAACATACTAAAGTTGTTATTAATATTTTGGATGATGTAGAAATAGTAATCAATGTGTTTATTTCACAGCTTCCTGAGGAAACCGGAATTGATATTGCTTCAATACATACCGCAGATATTGTTTTTGCTGTTACTGTTCTGGTATCTTTGTATACTGATGTTTCTAAAGTGGACATCGTACTCAGCTATTTCACCGGGTAAGAAACTAAAACTGTTAAATCAATTATTGTTACGCGAATAACTGCAGAAAATATTAACTGTTCAGGGACTATGAATTGATAAAAAGATGACTAATTTTGACAAGTGTTCCAAAAACAATTACTTATTATTAATGGTAAGATCATATCATGATCTTTGGTTACCCAATACTGAAAACTGAACTCATCATCATCATAAATTCCAAATGTAAAAGAATACATCAGTCATATTTGCTATTTGACGTAGACCGTTATTATCTTAAATTAGTTCGTAATGTTTTGACTTCGTGGATGTTAATGCTGTGTTCAACATGCTCCTTAAAACTATTCTTAAAAAACTGAAGCGCATCTTTTCATATGAGCTCGAATTTACTTCAAAATAACACTACTAAAATCTATGTATTCTTACAGACCCTGCCTACAACACGCACTGCGCCCCCTCAGTTCTCATCATCTTCATCAACATGATGCTCTTCAAGAAGACAGTGGCTGTCGAGCCTTGCAAGCCCTTCATGTTCCCAGGCCAGGATGGTATGCAGAAGGGCTTCATAGCCGTCGCCTTCCTTTGTATACCAGTCATGCTGTTCGGCAAACCAGTGTATCAAATGATGGTGGATAAAAAACGAAAGGTAAGCTGCCTTTGATACTTCAAGTTACGGCTTTAAACATAGTAGTACATCAATATACCGCAATGTCCCAAGCCAAAAGTCTTTGACCTGTGTGTTGCCAGTGATGGATGACTTATGGTACTAAGACATGGCCGCTAACGATAAGCCTCATACATAGAAAAGCTCAAAGTCACTCAGAGGGCGATGGAGAAGGGCTATGCTTGGGGTTTCTCTGCGGGATTGCATTAGAAATGATGAAATCCGCGTAAGAACTGAAGTCACCGACATAGCTCGAAGAATCGCCAGACTCGAGTGGCAGTGGGCAGGGCACGAAAAACACAACGAACCTTTTTGCCCCATCGGCTATCACTTCTACGGGCGATGTGCCCTACCCACTGCCACTTGAGTCTGGCGATTCTTCGAGCTATGTCGGTGACTTTAGTATTGCGCGGATTTCATCATTTCTAATGGGACCCCGCAGTGAAACTCCGAGCGGAAAGATGTTTCTCCGCATAAAAAGACGGTGATTATTCGACGTCAACCCCCTGTGACACCATCCATTGATCAAATTTACTTGACGGAGAAATGTGATGCCGTCTCTGTTTGTTTTGTTCGAATAGATGGAGACGGCATCACATTTATCCGTCAGTTAAAATTAATCAATGGGTGGTGAAACAGCCCCTAGATTTAGTATAGTTGCATTTATCCGATCATCTTGAAATATCGATATTCTTTATCGCTCCTTTCATTGTCTCCAGCAATACCAGCAAGGTGTTGAAAGCGGTGAGGTGGATGAGAAGGAACATCACGATGAAGGAATGGGAGAGGTCTTGATAACGCAAGCCATCCACACCATCGAATACGTGCTGGGAGCAGTCTCCCACACGGCGTCCTACCTGCGACTATGGGCGCTCTCACTCGCTCATGCACGTGAGTTTTATTTATATTTAGAACGATGAGAAAATTCCTATCTCACTAGTAAAGCAGAGCTCCGCTATTTTGAAAAAAATCTCGTATCTCAAAAGTTTATAATCATACTAAGTGAACAACATTGTCGGTCTCTATATATATTTTGCATATACACCGTGAAAAATTGTACCAACGAAGCGTTACTATTGGTTTGCGGTCATTTTCGACTTTCGTTTTTCACAATTGGATTTTTGACTTTAGTCAAAATAATAATTATAAATCGATTGTACAATCGAAACTAAATCACCTCGTTTCGGGAAAACAACCACTAAAATTTATTGAATCAGGCGTTACTTTGCGGAGGTCCATATTAATGAACTAAAACAATTACTTTGCTCACCCGCGACCTTACAATAGTTATAAAAACTTAAACTATTGTAAGGTCGCGGGTGAGCAAAGTAATTGTTTTAGTTCAACCACTAAAATTTCAAGGTGTATATAGAGACCGACAATGAATGTTGTTTATACACAATGCGGGCTGCGTTCAATTTGACCTGACCCCAGACCCCAGACCGCAGTGTGGCAAATCCTTAAATGGTGGGCCTTGGGCTTGATTTCAATTACAAAATTTTTTGAAGATACGTACGAGCTTTTTCAAAGTAATGACGATAGGTAATTAACGTTTGTTATTGCAGAGTTATCGGCGGTGCTGTGGCAGCGTGTGCTGATACAAGGCATCGGGAGCTACCCGTTACACGGGTTCTTGATGTACTTCGTGTTTGCAATATGGGCGTTCTTCACTCTCGCCATCTTGGTGCTTATGGAGGGGCTGTCGGCGTTTCTGCACACGCTCCGGTTGCACTGGTCAGTTGACTTTCAGCTTCTAATGGCTTAGTTTCATTAGTCGATGGGGCCCGCACGCGGGGTGCGGTAGATTTCTAGAACGCATGCCATAGAACCCGCATCCGGGGAACCGTTATCATTGGTTGATAGGGCCCGCGCGCAGGGTGTGGAAGATTTACATAACGCATGCCATGCGGCCCGCATTCGGGGAACAGTTATCGACATAATGAGTTTCACTAGTCGTTATACCGCCTGCGGGGAGTCACCGCATGCTGTATATCGACCGAATTATCGACCAATGAAACTGAGCCTTAAGGTCGATTCATATCTACAGAGATTGAGCGTACCAAACACGTGCCGTGGCAGACACCGACAGACGCCATTTACTTATATCTACAAACATCAAATGCACCAGACACGCTCAATGTCTGTAGATACCTATGAATCGACCTTTAAACGCCAAAAGACGTCCAGTCAAACGATGACCTTTTGCCAAGCTTCTTGCAGCGCATTCTTCTTGGCAATGATGGTCCTTCCGAAAGCGCTGATAGTTTTAAAAAAATGGTGAAAGAGCCCTTTGCGGCCTACTTACAGAAAAAAAATAAAAAAATTAAATATCCTTTATTTCAGGCCAGCTGACATCATAATTGTTAATAGTTACTAGGGGCGTTCAATAAAAAGTGAGAATGAGTATGTTATAAACAACTTTTACTAAATGTAATTTTATTTTTCGACATAGTCACCTTTTAGCATAATACACTTATTAAATCTTTTTTCTAAACTTAAAATTTCATTTTTAAAAAAGGTCTCATCTTGAGTACTTAAAAAATCTTATACTGCAGCGACTACCGCGTCGTCGTCTTCAAATTTCTGGCCTCTCGGGTATTGTTTCAATCTCGGAAATAGGTAGAAATCACTGGGAGCGAGATCTGGTGAATACAGAGGATGCTTAAGGATATTGAACCCAGCATCACGAATTGCAGCCATTGCAACGATGGACTTGTGTGCCGGGGCATTGTCCTGGTGGAACAGCACTACTTGCGAGCGTTTACCTCGCCGTTTTTCGCGGATCTCATTGCACAATGTTGCTATTTGTTTGGCGTATAAAGTGCCCGTAATAGTGGCTCCATGTTTGAGATACTCAATCATTAATACCCCTTTACCATCCCAAAAAACAGAGCCCATGACCTTACCGGCAGATGGGCCCACCTTGAATTTCTTCGGAGTTGGAGATGCCTTTTCCATGTCATAGACTGCAGTTTCGTTTCTGGGTCGTAATGATGGAGCCATGTTTCGTCCATTGTTATAAATCGCGCCAAAAAAAGTTCCCGGTCTTGCTGCATCAGGTTCAAAGCTTCTTGACAAATCTCTAGTCTAGTTTGTTTTTGCGTGTCGTACCTTTTTCATACCCAAGCGTTCATGTAAAATATTATGCACGCTCCAAACACAAGTATTTGATAACGGCGCGCAGTTCAATTTTCTCCATTTTCGCTAACGTACTCAATAGCATTGCAAAGAAATTACCGTATTTTTTTTTTTTTAAACAAAAGACAGTTAGTTTTTTTTTTTCATAGCAATCAGCTAGATAGATTAGCTTTACCGGCCAGTATTTAATTTCCTAATATTGAAAGAGTTTGCATCTCATTCTCACTTTATATTGAACGCCCCTCGTACATACGTTAAATTGACTAGACTATGTTATGATAGACTATGTTGACAGATCCCTTACGAACCCTGTTGATACAATTGTGAGGATTCGATTTGTGGCATTCGAACATGGCGGATGTAGACAGTATATAATTTTGGTATTTCTGTTTCTTTGGCTAGTTGTGGTATAATTCTGATAGTGTTTTATGCGGCGATTAACCTTAACTGTTACAGTGATCTCAAAATTCTATATTGCTCTCGTGTCTGACATTTTTTAATGCGCAAGTTGTCTCCACGTGGTTTTTGGAATTTTACTATCAAGTTGCAAAAACTACAATTACCGTACAACGTGAGTCGCTCTCAGAGCAATTAACTGATATTGGCACAAGCCTAGTGGCCGCCATTAAGGAAGAAAAGAAAGAAAGATACAATTGTGACGTTTAATGGCAATTAAAATTGAACTTTACATCATTTTGAAATTTGAACTTTATATCATTTTGGGGATTCCAAATTTAAAGATAATATTAGTACATTTCACAAAGTCCATTATTGTAACACTTTTCATACTCACTTGGGTTCGAAAGGGTTCGTTTTGATTTTTTTTTATGGCAAAATGCTTCCTTGGAACACCACTAGGAATAACAACTTGGTACCTAGTGTCGGTGTGGGTCCACCGAATAGGAGGCCTGCCAATGCTGTTTTCCAGTTTGTGGCCGCCTTTAAAGTTCCTTTCAGTAGAATCTGGCGATCTCTTCGATACCTATTAGCCAACTGACATAACACCTGATCATCTAGGTTCCTAAAGATATGATTATAATCGAAAACCAACAAAAATGATTTAGGTATGCCTAAATGTGACTACCTATTTATTGACCTCTACAATATTTCTAACCTGCTTGAAAATGGCCTCTTTTACGGTTCCGGCATCCCCACTATTAATATTGCTTCCCTTTCTATTTCCAGGGTGGAGTTCATGAGCAAGTTCTACGAAGGCCAGGGGTACGCCTTCATGCCCTTCTCTTTTTCCGCCATCTTGGAGAATGACGAAGAAGACCTCACGAACGCCGTCAACGGTGCACCCGAATCGCCATAGTACTAGCAATAATAGACAAAGCTATTTAAAAGACTTTCATAAATAAGTTTTTCAGAAATAATTCTTATGAAGAGACATTTGTAAAACGTTAAATCATAAACTCGAAAAGTTGCAAAGGGTTGCAAATTCGATGCGGCTACCAAATCTATAATCCTATTGGTATTCTTTGCTAAACTAATCAATCAGTCACCTACATGACCATGATGCTTATTCAATGACACATTTAGGAAAGATTGATTTCTCCTTCTACGCATTTTTGCCCATTGGGCAATGGGTAAACTCTGTATTCTCTATTCCATCCACATCGGTTATCTGTTGTCCTCTTCCAAATTGGTCCTGCTGTCTCCCTTATGTCATCGCACCATTGGGTAGATGGTCTGCCCCACTAAACGACAACGCACGACAGTGGTCGACGTAGGTCATATGCCCGGTTCCACTAAAAAAGGGTAATGGACGGAAACGGAGGTAACCAGTTGAGCGGACCGGAGTAAGTTAGTCGTACACTTCCACTAAAAAGAGTTTTAGGCTGAAGCTCCTCTGAGGCGGAGCCAAGCGAAGCGGAGAGCAGACCAATCATAGGTATTAGTTGTTATCCTTATCTAGTTCTGCACCTCTTCAATGAAAACAGACAAGCGGAGCAGAGAGGAGACGTGTAGGGATCGACCAATCATATTAGTTGAAATCCACGTCTCGTTGAAATTCACAGCTCTACTCCACTCAGCTCCGCTTATTTCTGCCTCAGTGGAATAACTTAACTCTTTTCACAGCTCTGCTCCACTCAGCTCCGCTCGTCTCCGCCTCAGAGGAGTCGCAGCCTTAGCATTTTCCTTCCATTGCCAGCGGACTTTGCGGAGTGAGCAAAGCGGGAAATGAGAGGAGATGGGATGAGCGGAGTCCGCTTAAAATTAGCGTGCGACGCCATGACACAGCGGACCAATTTTAACTCGCTCAGTCCGCTTCGCTTAGGTACTCGCTCGCAGTGGAAGTGCTTGTATGAAAATAGTATTGAGACCACTTTTGTGACTCTTTGAACTCGTTTCGTCCGCTCCGCTTACTCTTATTCAGTGGAAGCACTTATATGCAGTTATTACTCCGTACAGAGCTCGTTCCGCTGGCAATGAAAGGCGGGCATTAGGATCGCCAAGCTGAAATGGGCTTGGGCCGGCCACGTGTACCGACGACACGACATACGCTGGAGCAAGCACGTTTCGGAGTGGAGACGCTAGCTAGCCAAAATATTGATTTAGTTCAAAATAAATATTGGCATAAGTTCATGTTTTGTGAGAGCGGGATTAGATTTCTGTACTAGCGTCAAATGTGCCATATATTTTCTTTCTATTTCTGCATTACATCTAATGTGTGTACTCAAAAACTTCCGTTATTATTTAATCTTTCATTAGTAATGATTATCCGCACACAAACGTAATTAGACGTGTGTTATTAAAGTTACCTGACGATTCTGAGTTTTACGGTGAAATCCAAATTTTGTTCTGAGGATACAGGCAATTAAAAGCCTAAAATTATTAGTATCATTTTAGCATATCACGTTTTATCTCCACTAAGTGTTGATTCAAGATGAATATATTATAAGAGAAATTATAAGATAAACAAGAGAGATTATAATTAAGACGCAAAAAGGCATACTTAGTCAATTAATCAATCAAATTAGCCCCCATTCTCCCGAGGAAATGTCGATTGGGCTCTATCATTAATGGTTTTCAGTCGAGGGACCTTTCCACGATCAATTTTACAGCTATTTTTATCGCAATTACAGTGATATGTCAAAATGACGTTTGTAGTGATAAGGTTCTACAGTAGTAAGTGATTCAACTGAATCGAACTTCGGCTGTTCCTGAGTCATACACAGATTATTTAAGAACCATAAGTCGACATTCCTGTGGCTAAGTACGAGTAAACGCCTTTAGTCATCAAACTTATGTTTTTTTGGCTAAAGTAAAAGTTTGCCTTGCCAGGCTGGGTGGTCAAAATTTTTGAGTACGCACTTAACTATGCGGTTTAAATGTTTTTAAGAATAATTCAGTCTATTTACTCCTGATCACACGCGCTACGATATGGCTCAGTTTTTAAATAAATAAAACATCTGAAAATTAATCTGGAACATTTCTGCAAGTCGTGGTAGCCTAGTAGTTTGACCAATGGCCTCCATAAGTAGAGGGTCGCGGGTTCGAGTCCGCACGGACTCAGCAACTCCAAGTTTTTCGAAATTAATGTGCGAAATAGATTTTAAATTTACCATTATTATCACGAGCTGATAACATTTTAAGCAAACATACGCACACCTGCGAAAAAATTCAGTGGCGTTTCCCAATCCACACTGGGCCTGCGTGGGAAATACGGACTAAACTCCCTCATTCTGAGAGAACGCCTGTGCCTTGCAGTGTGACGTATATAGGCCGAGGTGATTTCATCACGTGATTGCAATTTGACTGAAACCCCTCATGGGCACCATGATTTACAAAAACTGAAGTGGTAAAGTAGATGTTAGTGACGTACGTCAGTGTACTATCGCCCCAAGTGCCAGATAACCACCTTAAAGGCCCAGTTTGCGTGCAGTGGCTAGACATCTGTCCATAACAATCCATAGCAATAAACATCAACGGCTGCAAGCAAATTTGTTTTGAAAATGGGTATCTGGCGTCTGGGGCGATGGTACATTATGGCGTTCCAGAGCTATATCCTCGTCCTGCCGACCATACAAGCAAAGGTGCCAGTGAAATATGAATCAACTGTTAGAAGGAAAAGGTTCAAATTTCTTTTCTTTTCAAATTGAACGAAACAAAACAAAAACTCTTGTTCCAATTTAGAATGTTATAAATTCCTTTGAAATGGGGATGTCCTCAACTAAGCACATTGGGCAGGGCAAGGATAGACTCGGCGCATACGTTGCGCATTCGCGGCGAATCCGTTGCGCGCCCGCGGCGAACACGCCACGCGTTCGCTCCGTTTCTAATAAGTTCGCAAATCGCCAATGTGATATGGCTCTAAAACTCCAAACGCACAGACAGCGGAGGCGTGGCGGTGCGGTGGCGGTGACGGTTGTAATATTCTAACTTGTATAAATGAGTTCGCGGTACGGCCGCACAACCGTTCATACAAGTTAGATTATAACCGTCACCGCCACCGCACCCCCACGCCTCCGCTGTCTGTGCGTTTAGAGCTTTAGTCTCGGGTGTTTTACTAATTATACGTTAGCTTATCTAATATCCACAGAATAGACGCGAACAAAACTGTGTATGGCCGTCATTAGGTCTCTAAAATATTTAAGATATATTTAAGAAAGTTCATTATTAAATTAGTTACGACGTGTGATTCAACATTGGAAGTTTGTGAGAGATGTTTAAAATATCACTTAGGTATTATAAACTTATTACGTAAGCTTATGGGCGTGTATTGCTGTACGTATATTCGTTTGTACCAATATTCATTAACACGCATGGGCAGCCAACAACAAGTTTACTTTGAACCAATGTTAAATTGACATAACGCTTATCACTTTAACATTCACCTTGGCCAAATACAAACAAAACACAATTTGCGAAAGCAGCTTTAATTTTTTTAGAAATCTGGGTTGGTTAAGATCAATGAGAATCGAGAATATTAATACACACAATATTCGTACAGCTTGAAGCCCTAGAATTATATTGTAAAGTTAAGAGACTTTTGTTATTTTTGTTTTAAAATTCTATATCGTTTGAAACCAAAGATTTAAGGATTTTTTTTTTATATTTTTGATTGTGTATTCCCTTCGTGCCTTAAAATTTTATCTTTTAAAATAAAACACTGGCTAAACTCGTGGTTAATTATTTGGACCAATGTTTGTTGCCTTTCACGTTGAGATAAGAATATTAATAATGTATACTCATAGCTGGGCACAGTTAATCATATAGTTAACTTCGTTAATCGCTAATCCGTTACTAAAAAAGTTAAATTCAAGTGCGTTAAACGTTAAGGCGTTACATTCCGGACGATTTAACGCAAGTATGTATGTATGTATGTAAACTCTTTATTGTACAAAAATAAGGAAAAAAAAAGAAAAACATTATTGACAACCGTTGAAATGCATGTACAAAGGCGAACTTATCAAGTTAACGTTAATCGTTAATACGCCAATAAGTGATACAAATTGTGGTTCCCAAGGGAAGGCCCTAAGGCTGAAATTTTGCATAAAATAATAACAGATTTGCTATAACCGCGATTTATATATTCACTAACTGATGCCGATGATGATGATAATGATGGATGGTTGGAGGTTGCCGTGGCCGGATTTTTTTTTATTCAATGAAAGAAATTAAGAAGCTTTACCACAAATAGGAATTCTGCGCGGACTAAGTCGCGGGCAAAACCTAATCTACTTATAAAAACTGTTGGTTTGGGTTCGCCACTCACGTACTCGTCTTTCTAAGCGACGGCACTAATTAATAAAATGAATCATATTAATCGAAAATCTTCAAAGTTTTCTCACTCACACGCGCCGGCAAGTCATACCTAGTGCGGTCGTATTGGTGAATAATAGGCACTGGAGTAACGATTAACGGACTTGATGAAGTTTAACGGAGGTTAACGAGTCCATTAACAGTTTTTAAAGTTGACTTAAAAGTTGATCCATTACTCGAAATGGTAACTTCGTTAATTAAATATTAACGGATTAACGAGTTAACACCCAGCTATGTAGCTATAGGCTGCGTTTCCACCAGAGATGTGCGAGGATGCGATTCGAGGGATGTGTGTGTCATGAACCAATAGAAACACTTAATTTAAAAGGTCCTAAGTGAATGAAGTGTTTCTATTGGTTCATGACACACACATCCCTCGCAACGCATCCTCGCACATCTCTGGTGCGTACAACGCAGAGCGGATTAACGGATGATCTGAAATCTGTCTTATGATTATGACATTGGTGCATTTGTCTTACTCACGGTGTATAAGTATGTATTATACATATGTACATGGTGTAAAATATGCAACGTATTTATGTAAATTGTAATTTAAAAATAAAGTAAATAAATACACATAATTTTACGACTATTTACTATCGAATAAATGTTATATCAAATCTATTTTACACTCATTTTAAATAAAAGTCGATAAAATACAATAATCAATCGCTGTAATCATAATAATGATTTTATAATAATCTTAAATCATCAACGTCAATTTATATAAAACTTGATATAAATCTAGATACATCACATCACTGTACGTTTAGAAATAATGTAAAAAATTACAATTACACCAAATTATAATAATGCCAAATTTACATATTTTCACCATCTTCCTTTATAAATTAGAATCAATCAATATAAAATTGTACAATTATAATATCTACTCTGTGGGGCAACATTAAAGTCTATATTTCAACCACAATCATATATTCCGCGCAAATACAGCTGGTTGAGCACGTCTTTCGTCGCAAAAGAGCAAATCTAATTTCTATTTACCATAGACTTACCAAGGTATAGCCGCATACTCAATGATCTGACGTGTTGTGTCATGACATGACGTGTCAGAAGAGCATCCGTCTCATACATTTAACACAAGCCGTCACAACACGCTGCATCAGAGAAAATGAAAGCAACCATATTAAATGTATGATGACCGACTGATCAATCGATTGAATTAAAACGGGATGGGGGGTACTGTCCTGATTTCTGATGCACCACGGCACAACGCGTCAGATTAATGAAGGTTAAATCATAGTATATTGTGGTAAACGAAATCTCACTGTCAACGTTTTTCTGAGACAAACGTTTCTGCATCACGAATCTTCTGACCCTCAACACAACTAAGTGGACAAGCTGCTGAGCTATCGGAATTCTGAATCTTTAGAACACAGTTTTAAACCGCCGCTAGTCACAGAAATGCTATGAGTTCCAGACCAGCTTAAGCCATCCAAACCAACTGATTGTAAAGTTACCAATTACCAACCAAAAGAATATCAACACGTTCAGTGCCGGCAAAGCATTTCTGTAGCTGGTGCCGTGAGTGTTTCAGGCATTTGAACAGCATGTTAAACCTGAAGAAATGAAACAGCTAAGCCGGCAGCGAACGCGTTAAATTCGGAAGCTGAACCTAGATGGAAACTCCAAGTTTTTGTATCTAAAATTTATCACTAGCATAACGCGATCACGTCAACAGTTCCTGAGCTTCATTAGTAGCGCATGCAACGCGCCGGCTCTATGCTAGGAGCAGCCGTGGCGCTGCATCCAGCCGGTGTACCGGGCCACATCGGCCTGGGAGACGGTGCGCCTGGTCTTGTCCGTGGCGGCTGCCAGGTCGTCCCGGGAGATGGGAGCCTCGAGCTCCGATCGCTTCAGGTGGCGGATCTGATCCGGGGACTTGCCGGCTATCTTGCGGCGCATCGTCATCATTGCTGCGTCTCTGAAAGTTTCCAATAGTACATGTTGAATTGTTGAACGAGGATTAGATTAGTTAGATATTGGTACATAAAAAAGATATTGTTATGTCAGATAGAATTTTGAGTAAGGAATTTTCAATCTACTCGTGACTACGATCGTGTGGCCGAAACTTCGAGTCAATCACGACTTAAATATTACTAAAACTAAGCAATATTTAAATCGTGGTTAAATTCTGGTTGTACTATCAACAATGTGGAACCACCTTAGTAGCAAAATCAGAGCTGTGCAAAGGCAGAAAACCTCCTATGCAATATACAAGATGACAATTACCTATATTTACACGACATGAGAGTTTTTGAATGCTGAAGTATAGTCGACCAAGTAATTCTTTTACCATCAAAGGCTATTTTCAGTTAGAAGTCAATGCAATAATCAGCCTTATTGTTTTGTTTTGATGCAGGAACTGTCATATAAAATAGGCAAACACTTATTTGGTTGTCTAAACAACTTACTTTGCTTACTAACGTAAGAAAGGGAAGACTGGCAATTTAACAACAGGCAATCAAAATACTTGTGAATAAACGCATCACAATTTCACTAGCTTCCTATTAAGTTGTGCGCTCATAGTTATTTACCTGCAGAGGTTACAGATGTCGGATCCGCTGTACCCATCTAGTTTAGAAGCCAAGTCTTTCAGGTCCACGTCATCTGCCAGCACCACTTCTCGCAGACATAGTTTTAGCAGCTTTATGCGCGTCGTTTCTGAAAATCGATATAGAAGTGGACTTTCATGTCCTATCCTTCAAATGACAGGTATCAACACATCACCATCATCTTCGACCCTCAAATAGTATGAGTGTAGTGTGTCATCATTGTCATCAATTGATGAATAATTATGAGCATTTTACCGTCAGGCAGACCGATGTAGATCCTCTTCTCGAACCGTCTGCGGAATGCCTCATCAATGTCCCACGGGTGATTGGTTGCCGCCAACACCATAATAATTTTGTCTCGATGGCTGAAAGAAATACCGCCACGATCAACTAGTCAAACTGATACAATACAATACAATACAATGACTCTTTATTGTACACCAGAAATAGTAAGCGATACAGAAAACAGGTACACAGAGAGAAAGTTACAAGGTAAGCAATAGGCGGCCTTATCGCTTATGTAAAGCCCTGCAAGAAAAAACGAGCTTGTTACATTACATTGCGAGGCAGTAAGGCGAACTAGATTGAAATGTTCAACCGATCTTATGAGCTTATGAGGCGCGAAAGTGACTTTTCTTATAACAAATGTTAAGTTTTAGAGGAATCTGGATCATAAGATAACAATGCTTTAAAATATCACTGCGTATTTATTATTGACAATATGAAGAGTCCCCTTTCTCGTTTGGTGCATCCTTTTTTTTATGTTAGAGAGGCCAGACGAACTATTGGGTCACCTGATGTTAAATGAACACCACTGTCCATAGACCCTCGCAGCGCTTTACGCGATACCAGTGCGTTGACGGCCCTATATAGAGTTCTAAAACATTACAAATGGAGCAAATAGTAGTGGTATTTCGAGCTGCCGAAACTCGTCCACACGGTTATATTTTCAAAATTACTCGATGAGCTAGAAATCATGTAGTGAAATTACGAAAAAAGATCCTACTTAGTAAAACATATCGTATTTATCTTACAACACGGCTGATAATCCATCCATCTGAATGAGGAGTTCAGCTTTGAACCGCCTGGAAGCCTCGTGCTCTGAGTCTGCGCCTCGCACTGCGCAGAGGGAATCCACTTCGTCCAGGAAAATGGTACTCGGCGCGTAGAACGCCGCCTGAAATAAGCGAATGCAGTTACAATGCGCCTACCTGCATCGTTTATAATTCTGGCAAATAGGAACGCAATAACAAATTATACTAGTGTGACATAGATAATGGCACGGTTTCTGCCAGGCTTCCACCTAGGGCAAACGAAGGTACCCTTGGCTCGCTTCTTAACGAACTGAGCTCCAAGGTCTACAATTGTTAGTTAAGTAACTGTTTTTGCTGTTGAGGTTTTGTTTTAGTTCTAAGAATAGTGCCAACGCCTGTTTCAAATTCGACCTCGCTAGCATGCCACGGCCTCTCGAATTAGCATTACTTTGAGAACCCGAAACCTCTAACGATCCAGTTTCAATATTACAAACATCATATTATTACATTTAGCTCTTTGAAATTTACCATGACTTTTACAGTGAAGGAAAATATCGTGCGGAAACCTACACATTGTAAAAAATCAATGGTGTGTGTGAAGTTTCCAATCCGCACTGGGCCCGCGTGGAAACTACGTGCCAAGCCCTCTCGTATTGAGAGGAGGCCTGTACTAAGGCTGGGACGACGACCAATTTCAAAGCTTACAAAACCATACTATAGAAATAAACAAACACACCATATCGAACAGCAGCCGAACCAGCTTCTCCGAGTCTCCCCGATATTTGGATGTGAGGGTAGCAGAGGATACGTTGAAGAAAGTGGTCCTGCATTCGGTGGCCACCGCCCGCGCCAGGAGCGTCTTTCCTGTGCCTGGGGGGCCTGTCAGCAGCACGCCTTTCCATGGTCGACGAATACCCTGAAATGCAAATTTCGTAAGCTAGTGCAGCTTAGCAACACCATCTTAAATTCTCTCAATGAATTAGAATTAATGTTTTTGTATAGGTACAAGAGGGGGAAAATAACCATGCGGGTCATCTGATGGAAAGCAATCACTGCCACCCATGGACACCCAACACGAAGGGAATCACAGGTACGTTGCCGGAAGTAAAGAAGAAATTAAAATATTTAAAAAAAATCCTCTGAGTTTTTTAATTAATTAATTTCATCGTGAAAAAGTTAATTCAACAGGTTTGATCATACTGAACGCAATGCGGAGTGTTTTAAATAGTTGTAGCTTGATTGAGCTTTTTGATGAATTAAATTTATCGTGAAAAAGCCTTTAAACGTTTGCGAATTAATTCAATAGTTTTGGTCATAGGTACTAAACGCAATGCGGAATGTTTTATATACTTGTATAAATCAATAGCATGCTATTAAAATAATTAGCCCTAATCTATTATTGCCGATCTATCACGCAGCGTTGATGCGTTTTTATTTTATTTTTGACCATACTTACAATTATTTACCTGCATTAGTACTTTTATCACGTTTGAAATTAAACTTAGCAATTATATAGGAGCATGTTACCTCAAAGAACCTACAGCGTTTTTACGCTTTCGATATTATTTCTAACTACAGCAATTAAATCTTAACATGCTTTTGTCACGCCAGTTTAAAAATTACAGGATCTTTCATCCAAACTTTACATTTTGCATTAAAATCCGCCCAAAGTTACATCTTATCCAAACTGACCAAACAATTGTGATTAGTAAATTACGACAGAATGAGCAAGTTCCATTTCTAACACGATAGTATCTCGCACGCGAAACCCCAATTTACCAGAAAGTAGGTAAAATTCGCTGTTTCTTGAGACATTACCCAACATTTCAAGTGTGCCACTTGGGAAAAAAGAAATAATATAGAACCTGGCATTCTAATGATATTTTGGGGATTGAAATCCCCAAATCCCCAAATATTTTAATCGTAATCCTTCCATAATAAAATTTTAACATGTTGGAAAGACGATTGACATATTATTATTTAATTGGAAAGTGCCTACATGTCTTGTACTGGTTTACGTATAAGTACTGTTCAGTTGCTTTGTCACTGTCACGCACAGCTTGCGAAACAATAATTTTGTGGCTGATAGGATCTAAGCAAAAATAGGGTTGTAACATTTTTTACTTCGTACATTTTAGGGAGCTTTTTATATAAAGTAGGATGGCCAACGAAGAAATAGGTTACCTAGTGATACGTGCAAACCAGAAGACTACCAATGGATGGCATACCTAGAGGGCTAAGATAGAAATCCTCTGAGAAATAGCGAGTGAGATGGTGGTAGGACCTTACTCAAAGTTTTACTAGCAGAACTACGTCAACTACGTTATTCACAATTTGGCTTACCTTAAAATAATCAGGCATCACAAGCGGCAAAACCATCGCCTCTTGGAGCACAGATTTTGCATCATCCAAACCTATGACATCCCTCCAGCGAACATCAGGATTCTTTTGCAGTATGTCCCTTTCCAAAGTTTCAACGAGATGTAGTTCATAGCCCGTCGCATCGAAGACTTTCTCATCTTTTTCAAAAATGGTGACATCGCCTGCTTCTGCCGGTATGTCGCTTTTTCTGGGTATAGGCTTGATCGGTACCAGCTGTCTTGCCCTTGATGTTTTCGGTATCCTTTCGACTGACCGTGTTTTCCTTCCGCTGCCCATTGAGGATGCTGTGGACGTTTTTCGAGACACAATTGAGGGTAATGTAGGTTGTATGTCAGGATCCCTCCGGCGTAGGGTGCCGGCCCATTTCTCTGTCGTAGGGTCTGTCTGTTTGGCCTGGTCCATCGGTTGCTCTTGGAACGTGTTCACATGCGTTGGTCTTACCACTGCAACAAACCAGATGAATCATCATCACAATTTTGATACTGTTTTCAGTCATTTTGCCTAAAATTAGCCGACAGTGGTAAGCCCCTCATGTGGAACGTTGAACATGCCTAAAAATTGCTGCTTATCTATATCAACTGGCAAACCTGCTTGTGATGTAGCATACGCTAAAATTAAATTCATTTCCCGTCCCATACCTTTTGCTTACTCTATATTCAGTTCAGAGTGAAAAGAGATGAAGAATTAATGCATATTCCGAATCCTCTCCATGCTACAATCATTAACATTCCTGGGATATTTAACATTCGAAACATCGAGGTAACTTCATCATTACTACTACTATATTTAACATTCGAAACATCGAGGTAACTTTAGCAATGTATTTAAATATTAATTGAGTCCCAGGTTAGTTCAGTATCTTCTTTTTTCAATTTTAAATTAACCATACCTACATTGATTAGGTCACCTGATGGTTACTGTAGACGTGGCCGAAAATATTGTTCACTGGTTCGGAACAGCTTCACTTCATCCTTGAATAGCCCGTAATAAAATTTTACTTAGCCGGAAAAACCGAAGACAGAAGAGACCATTCTTCGGTAGACGATGCGAAGCGCTTTTTGCGTATGACCGGAATATTAACAAGGGAGAGCGGCATTGTTAGGAGTGAAATTTGCGAAAGAAAAAAAAAAAAAATATTAGGGGACAATCTTACACAAATCGACCTAGTCCCAAACTAAGCAAAGCTTGTACTATGGGTACCTGGACGACGATAAACATACTTATATAGATAAATAAATACTTAAATACATAGAAAACATCCATAACTCAGGAACAAATATTCGTGCTCATCACACAAATAAATGCCCTTACCGGGATTTGAACCCAGGACCTCTTGCTTCGTAGGCAGGGTCACTACCAACTAGGCTAAAGCGGTCGTTAAAGAAAGAATACAAAGTACGTCAAGCTATGTATATAGTAAGGCTTGTCACCTTGTGTAGGTGGATGCCGCGTACCGTTAGCGGCATGGGTATCGGGCTGCTTGGCGCGCTCCCTCCTCGTGTCACTCTTCTCGGTCCTGAGGCCGTCACGAGGCGGTTCCTTGTTGTCGTCCCCTCGCCTCGTGCTCATACGGGCGAATCCGAACGGCTGCAGACTCTCGTTCATCATACGGTCCATCATTCTCGCCATTTGGTGGAATGAGGAAGATGGGCTGTGGAAAAAATCAACATATACTTACTAAGCAGTATCGTGACTGACTCACTCAGCTATAGCTACAGTCCCGGGGGTTCCACAAGTAAAAATCCCCCGCAATTAGAGGTTTTAAAAAAGACACGACTGGCCAGCAACTTTTCAGTTTTGTTTTTGAATAGTCTATTCGCCTTAGAGGACTCGAGACTCCTTCATTGTACCGAGGCTTACAGACATTGTCAACATTGCCATTATGTACATACCTAGTTAATTTACATTACGCAGCTCGAGGGGTAGCCTATGTTCAGCAGATGTTCGGCTGAAATGATGATGATGATGTGATGACACAGTTCGGGTTTAAAATCTCAGCGAAATGCTCTCGATAAATAAGCTATGTTTGGCTCAGAGCCAGCCGAAGGAAGCGCGTTTACTAATAAATTGCCCTTGCGTTGGTCTAACGTACTGGGGTTACATACTTAGTCTGACACTCTTAAAACGCATCTATCCTGCTTAATAAATAACCAATATACATACGTAAGGACCGGTTGTTCAAAGAACTGTCGTAACCCCCTAACATTGGGGTACAGGAAATCACCAAAGCCAAAATCCATAGTGGTCATCAAAACTCTCCGAACATTTGCTAAAAACATAGGTGTGCCTTTAAAAGTGCATTCAAGAATTGTCACGGGAACATTTCTTTAGTATTATTTTCTACGGAACTTGTGTCGTTTTAATACTTCTAATATTGTTGTTGCGCTTGACAGTTATGTTTGACGGCGGTTGCTATGGCAACCTGTTTGCGGAGTCGTGCCTGACTGTTGCGTAGAGAGCGACAATTTTATTCAGTTGCCAAGTATAAAGTTTTTTTAAGCGATTTCACGCTTTATGGGTATGGAATTGGGACGCCTTAATCTTAGTGTGCGATAAGGATAAGGTTGTTTTGTACTTTTGTAGTAAAGAGGTCCTTGACTAGTCTAGTTATTGGTAAAGTAGGTGAGAATAATTTATCAGATGATCATCAAAATTGGTTTACTGGCTTTATACCTAAACTAGGTAGGTGTATTTTAGCTCACAGAAAGATCATAAGTTGTTTTCCGCGAAAACTCTTAAGTTTTCGTTGAAACTTAAGAGAAAATGGATTCATGAAATAATTCCTATAATTTAAAAATTTTAAAAACCCCCAACGCAATTGTCTTACACGTATGTTTGAACATAAAGTAAATGCCCATTATGCGTCTAAGATCCCTTCCGCAGTTAACAAAAGAGCTGATAACTTTGAAACGGCTGAACCGATTTTGATGAAACATATCTAAGGACCATCGCCAAGAAACCTGCTTTCTAATAAAAAAAACGCATCCCAATCGGTTTTATGCCATTATGCCACAGACAGAGACACACACACACACACACACACACATAGCGGTCAATCACCCCTCTTTTTGTGTCGGGGGTTAAAAAGAAGTGATTATGGCAAACTTTCACATCGCTATCGCGTCACCATCGCGTTAGCAGTGGGGCCCAGGCCTAAGGTTCTAGAGTGGTAACCGTGAACCGGAAGACGTGGTGCATGAAGCTCCCCCACAAGATGAACCACTTGGATGTGTGCAGCGCAGGAGCGATCGTCGTGGGACTCTTTGGGGGCGTCCTTTGACCAGCAGTGGACGTCCTTTAGCTCCTATGATGATGATGTTGATACACGAAGCCCTACCTTTTATGTTTGTCATCATTTATCATTTCAGCCGAAAGACGTCCACTGCTGAACATGCCCAAGACTCGCCAAACAGATCGGTCCCGCGCCATCCGCATCAACGCAATCACGCACCCTTAACCAGGTCGTAGCTCCATCTTGTTAGAGGCCTACCTATACTGCGTTTTCCGGTCCGTGGACGCCATCCGAGAACCTTTTTGCCCCATCGGCCATCAGTTCTACGAGCGATGTGCCCTGCCCACTGCCACTTGAGTCTGGCGATTCTTCGAGCTACGTCGGTGACTTTAGTTCTTGCGCGGATTTCATCATTTATCATGAGAACTCCGAGCACAGCCCTCACCATCATCCTCTGAGTGACTTTGAGCTTTCTGAGGCTTACTGTTCGTGTTTTAAAACATTCAACATTATAGGCCATCAAAGGCTTTCAAGGCCCACAAACCTTCTAGGTCACAGTGAACCGTCACTGTATCGATAGTTTACTGTCCCTAATGACGGCGTTTGAACTTCGAGTGCCGATGAATCTAATGTGTGTCAAAGGTTGTCGAATTCGTAACCTATTGATGCATGATGGTATCTAACAACCTAAATTCATAAGCTATGAATCATTTATGAGTGATGAGTCATTGATGTCCGTAAGGTTCTGGAGTGCTAAAGTATTTGTAGGTCTCCCGCATGGTGGATGGTCAAAATGGTAAAGATTCCATGGAAGACATGGATTGCCGTTAAGATCCTTGGGATAGGCATATCCAGCACTTCCAGCAGTAAACGTCTGTTGGCTAAAATGATAATAACCATATTGCGTCCAATGTTGCAATAGAATGGGAACTGTAGAGGGCTAGATATAACCTTATAGCTAATGAACTAGAAAATACTGTAATGTCTGTGGTAAAATAAACCGTGTTGTCTATTGCGTGGGTGCTCGCGATTGCATTCGCCGTCTCTTTCTACCCTTGTCTTATACCGTGTGACGGAAAGAAATTTGTAAAAACGATTGTTATTCCGAGTACGTTACACAATAACGTATATGGGCTGTATAAATACATTTCGTACTAAATACAAACTGAAATATAGATGCACAGAAAAAACCCCAGAAAAAAGACCAATGCTGGGAATCGAACCCAGGTCCTCAGCATTCCGTGCCGCGTGCCATACCCCTACACCACCACTGGTCTAGAGATTAGACACGAATCTTTCCTATACATCATACATTTCAATCTGCTAAATCATCACCTTATGCAGTGACAAACGCACATCTATGTTACACCCTCATCGAGAGATTTTAACACTCCTTCGGAACTAACCGCTCACCTGGACAAGAGATGGCGCTACTGTGCAACTTTAAACAAGTTAGCTATGAAGTATCTTTTTTTGTACTTATTTTTTCAACTTCATTTTTTTTTTTTTTTATTACTTTTACGGTCATCCCGTGAAATCATACATAAAAAACTGCTGTATAAATTCCGAAAAACTCAGAGGTGTGAGTTTTTGCTCGAACCCATGTCCCTCTGTTTGAGAGGCCATAGGTCAAACCACTAGGCCACCTCGGCTTTAAGGAAGTACTTGGACACCCCTATTACCTCGCCTAGTAAACTTGTTTACAGTTTACGAACGTTAGTGAATGACGGATCTGTGCCAAAGGTCGTTGCCTGGACAGGGCCGTTGAACTTTCCCTTCATTGATAATGCAATCGATGGGGTATCAAAGGACGAGTCGCAGCGAGGGTTGGTATGCTTGTTTGTATGAGCTGATGCATATCGCGTTGAAGTGGATAAAAGTTAGATGAGTTAGCCGCCTTTTTAACCCCGACACAAAAAGAGTGGTTCTATAGGATTTGCTACACTGGATGCGTTCTGCGGTCGCGGTCAGGTCAAATTGAACGCAGCCCGCATTATGTATGTTCATACAACATTGTCGGTCTCTATATATTTTGTATAAATAATGCAATCTGACCGTGCGGTCCGCGCGGTCAGATCGCACGCACGCACAATATATAGAGACCGACAATGTTGTTCATACATAATGCGAGCTGCGTTCAGTTTGACCTGACCGCGACCGCAGAACGCATCCAGTGTGGCAAATCCTTATAAGTTTGACCGCTATGTGTGTGTGTGTCTATGTGTCTTTCCTGCTCCAACTTCAAATGCAAAGTCAAATATTAAATATTACTAGCTGACCCTGCAAACGTTGTTTTGCCTTATATCACCTAGGGGTATAAAAAATAGCCTACGACCTGTACTCAGACCTACCGAATACAGAGAAAAAAGTTTCATAAAGATCTGTCAAGCCATTTCGGAGGAGTTCGGTAACAAACACCGTGACACGAGATTTTTATATATTAGATTAGTCTGGAGAAGTGTCCCACTGCTGGGCAAAGGCCTTCTTCCATTTTTGTCATTCATTCCGATTTTGAGCGGTGTCCTTCCAGTCTCTAAGGTACACGTCTAGGTCGTCCCGCCAACGCTTCCTGGGCCTACCTCGTCGCCGCTATCCATTCTGTGGTACCCAGTTCGTGGCTAACCCAGCCCACCGATGTAAATCCATGCAGCTGGCGTGGCCTGCCCAGTCCCACTTCAGCTTGGCAGCCTTAGCACCCGCATCGGTAATGCGTGTTTGGGAGCGCAGCCTAGTGTTTCGGATCCGATCAACCCGGTTCACCCCGAGCAAACTGCGCTCCCCACTGCCCTTTGGCAAACCTTCAATTTGGTCTACTGTAACTCCGTCAATGACCTTGTTTGAGCACCATAAGTGAGGACCGTAAGTTAAGTCAAATAATAAAATCGTAATATTCTTCCCTCTTTTGTTATTCGGATAGGTCAAAATCTTTTCTGAATCTGTAGTGTACTCATTCAGCTTGATCTTGTGCCCACTCACATTTAATCAATTCTATGATACTGACCTTCTATTAATAAAATAATACCACAACTATTTCAAAACAGGACGAGATTATTACTGCGTATACGCATTAAACTTCGTGACCAGCGAAAACGGCAATCAAAACAAAAGAATAACGACGTGCGTAATATTCTAGAAAGATCATGTTTCATCTAACACTTTGAGTCCCAGTACAGCTGTTATACGGTTTATTCTTATCTCTAATGCAGTTAGAACCATTCACTTACGCAGCAACTGTCATCATCAATTACTCTTTACAGTTTAAAATTATTCTGCCCACGTGGCAATTTAATTTAATGGAGGATTCTGTGGGCGTTAAAAGATGTCTTGGTGCGCAGTCGTCAAAAACTGACCTTATTTTCTGGACTGTACGGTTTTTAATCTGTTATTTGTGTGATTTTGCGACTTAGTTCTAATAATAAAGTGAATGAAGTGAGTGAAGTGAAAAGTGAATTTGTCACACACTCAACCATTGACAATGTCAACATTTGTGGTCAATCCTACTGTACTCGCGGTTTGATAATGATAATATCCCCATATGCATCCAGACATCACAACAAACAATGCATAAATTGATGCACAGCCATTATCTAATTGTTAATCGCCATTAGCTGTCTAGACACTCCTATTATACTCGCCACGGACATAAAAATATCTAGACTTCAGGGAAACCCATAAACATACATCAATCATATCTGATCTGAATAATAAATACAAGTGTTGCGTGGAATGGCTAGTTACCTACAGTTGATTACATTACAAATGTTTTTGTATGGTTTTTCACTTAATCGCTTTGGAATAAGGTAGCCTGGTGGTTTGACCTATGGCCTCTCATGCAGAAGGTTGTGGGTTCGAGCCTTGACTCGCACCTCGAGTCTAGCAAAATTTACCATGAGCATTATAATAAAGGAAAATATCGTGAGGAGGCCTGTACCAACTGCAAAGAAATTCAATGGAGAAGGTCCCAATACACACTCGGCCCACGTGAAACTACGACCCAAGTTCTCGCATTCTGAAAGGAGGCCTGTGGCAGTGGGATGTTTATAGACTGAGACGATGATAGAAAAAAATCGGCCAAGTGTACCGTGAGTCTGACTCGCGCACGAAGGGTTCTGTACCATTATCCCCCTTAAATATTTGTTTATTTTAATTTAATTATTTATTTTTAAAGTAAATATTCTGTGAATATTTCAAGCGTCTACCTGTTGCCGTTATCAATATCGAGCAAAAACGAGCAAAAAAAGTTTTGTTGCTCGATATTAATTGATATGATAACGGCAACAGGTAGACGCTTGAAATATTTTTGTTGTATGGGTGCCCCCTCAAATACTTATTTTATTCTGTTTTTTAGTATTTATTGTCAAGTATAGCGGCAACCAATACATCATCTGGGAAAATTTCAACTGTCTAGCTATCACGGTTCATGAGATACAGCCTGGTGATAGACGGACGGACGCGACGGACGGACGGACGGACGGACAGACGGACGGACAGCATAGAATCAGTAATAGGGTCCCGTTTTTACCCTTTGGGTACGGAACCCTAAAAAGTACTAACCCTTTCTTTAAAAGTACAGAAGCTTAAAAATCTATATCTACATAATTTTCTAGACGTCTATTTGTACATCTTAATCCATCTTTTACGTCAACCTTGGACTCCGTGACATTGTAAACAAATGAATGTGAATTTTTCATTGTTTCTTAGATTAGAAAGGGGCGTTGTGTATGGTAAGTAAGGTAACTTCAAGCTAAGTGCTTGGTAAGTGTGATATATGAGAGATCCTGTACTATTACTTACTTGCTTTGTAGTCAAGGTAATCCTGCTATTGGAGTGCTTTTTCACCATAGATGTGCTAAGTAACTATGTTGCGAGCGAAGATGTGAAAGTATGCTAAAAAAATAAAAAAACCGGCCAAGAGCGTGTCGGACACATCCAAGATAGGGTTCCGTAGCCATTACGTAAAAACCGGCCAAGAGCGTGTCGGACACGCCCAAGGTAGGGTTCCGTAGCCATTACGAAAAAATCAAGTAATATTTTTCTAAGGATTTCGTATGTGTACGGAATCATCCAAGTTTAGGTATGTTTTATACCTTAGGCTACTATTTACTCTTAAACTACAAATAATTTCCAAGCAATCTTAACCGCTATAATTTTCCTAGTAAATTTGATATATTTACTACCCTCCTGAATTTTTTCAAATTTTTCCACCCAACAGTTTAGATTTTAGAGGGGGGGGGACGGCCGATTTTAATGAAAATTTTCACTTTAAAGTTGAATATTTCGCTAACAGATCACTGAATAGAATTACCATGTTAGCAACCCCGCAATGATTTTAAAAGACCTATACAACGATACCCCACACTATAGGGTTAGCCGAGAAAAAAAAAATCACCCCCACTTTATGTCAATGGGAGTTTTTTATTTAATCACTTTGTCGGCGTGATTGATATATATATTCATGCCAAATTACAGCTTTCTAGTACTAACAGTCTCTGAGCTTAGCCGCGGACGGATAGGCAGACAGACAGACAGACGGACAGACATGGCGAAACTATAAGGGTTCCTAGTTGACTACGGAACCCTAAAAAACTATGTGGCCGTTTCCATCATACTAGAAATGTTTAGGTACTGATAAAATAGAATTACTTGAAAAACATCGTAACAGGCCAGATAACTTACGCCATATACCCAACCGCCCGCTATATCGGGTCCCCAAGCAATGTAATAAGTATGGCAGAAGGGTCTGGAAGTGCATCCTTCCCCAACTATTAAATAATTTACCGTTTTCTATCAGAAAGTAATAACAGTAAACAAATTAAAAGCGTGATTAAAAGATATTTTATGAGACATATATTTGAGAGGGAAGGGACGGATGCGCACTCAGACTTAGGTTATATGTAAGTTAAAACAAAAAAACTGCATGCATGGGAAATCATGATTTATATAATAAATTTACTATCTACTCGTATTGTATAATTAGACTAATTACGCGTGAGCAACTCAGTCTTTCGCTAACCGAGGCCACGCAAAATCCTTAAAATTAGGATTAAGGACTCGTTTTGCATGTTTTATGAAATGTTCTTTGCTTGAAATAAACAGCTTAAAATTTAAATTTTAATTTTAATTTTTTTTTAGGTACTTCGTCATCATCAGCCTATGGTCGTCCACTGCTGGCCATTGGCCTCTCCCATGGCACGCCACTGAGCACGATCATCGGCCACTCTCATCCAGCTCTTGCCAGCCGCCTTGCGAAGATTATCGCTCCACCGAGTCTGAGGACGTCCTACGCTACGTTTGCCGATCCGTGGTCTCCACTCAAGAACTCGCCTACCCCAACAGTTATCGGTTCTTCGGGTTATATGGCCGGCCCATTGTCACTTCAGCGTGTTAATGTGGTACTTAACGAAATATGTATAAACAAATATGAACAACCAACCAGTTATGGCGTCGGGTTAACCAGCCTAATGCAATATTTGTAATTGACTTTCACGCGTTGCATTAACAACGTACTCTTTAGTTCAGTCGCATGATAAATTATTATCCGACTAAACTAAAGAATAGGTACGTCGACAATTATTAAACGACTAAATTAATGAGTAGGTACGTCGAAAATGCGACGCGTGAAAGTCAATTACAAATATTGCATTCGGCTGGTTAACATGGTTGTTCATGTTTGTTTACATTTCGTTAAGTACCTAAGCATTTCTAGTATAATGCTAAGCTGTAGCGGAAGATCCAGATCCACAGCACGCATCTTTTACATAAAACTGACCTGTGATTTGACCCCTGCTTCACCAGAAAGTGCAAATAAGGTTCACCCCACCTCATCGGTTCATCTCGCCGGTTCTCAACTCAGCTGCATAAATACAACTTCCAACTTTCATCCATCGGACTTGGGTCCCCAATAACATCTGCCTGGAGCTCTCTATTAGCCTACCCCTAAAAGGCTCTTCACTCTAGCCTTAAAGAGCCCAGAAAAATAAATGGAGAGTTTAGAATATTGCAGTAGTGTGACAGATGAAAGCGAATTCCATTCTTGACAGTTCGTATCGTATTAGGAAAGATAAAGCTAACCGGTTTGTCGGGGCAATGTAATACTAACTGTCCGTTAGTAAAATGGAGATGGAGGAATGAAATCATGTATTTAATTACTTTAGGCATGAAAACAAACGAAAGGGTTTAATAAAAAACACAAATGGAAGGGTTTAATAAAAAAATGGGATGTCGGTTAACACCAATCTTAAAGCAATGCATACTTCCATACTATCCATACTAATATTAAAAATATGAAAGTGTGTTTGTTTGTTTGATTTTCCTTCTTTCACCTCGAAACTGAACGACGGATTGCCGTGATTTTTTGTATGGATACCGTTGAAGGGCTGGAGAGTGACATAGGCTACTTTTTAACACGAAAAAATATCTCGTTCCCACGAGAAAACACGTTTTAGTCTACTTCAGCGGGGGCGAGGCCGCGGGCATCAGCTAGTGTGCTATAATTTCAATATAATGGTAAAATCTGACTCGATTTAGTTCTTCGAGTATCGTGCTGAGTTCTTCCATCGATTTCGCCATGACCATGATATCGTCGTGAAGGTGCGTGATGTGTATTCGCCGTTGACATTGATGCCTAGTCCTTTCCATTCCAGGAGCTTGAAGGCGTCTTCCAGAGCGGCAGTAAACAGACTGGCAAGCGCAGCGTGGGACGTCCACCAACGAGATGGACGGACGATTTGGTGAAGGCCGCAGGTTCAGGGTGGATGCAAGTCGCTTCCAACCGTAATGATTGGGCGTCGAAGAAGGAGGCCTATGTCCAGCAGTGGACGTCCTACGGCTGAAGGTTTACTAATGTTTCGGCGAAAAACATTTCGCAAAATGATTCATTTGGCAAATGTTTCATTTCCCAAATGTTTATTTTTTCTGAAACTGTAAACTTTTCAGGATTGTTATAAAACAAACCTAACCTAACCTACAGGATAGTCCTGAAATATATCCTGAATAGTTTACAGTTTCAGAAAAAATTAACATTTGGGAAATTAAACATTTGCCAAATGAATCAGTTTGCGAATAATAATTCGCCGAAAAGGTGCATGCACATTTATATGTCACTGTTCCTAATTAAATTGGACTTTTGTCCAAAAAAAGACGCTGATAAAGTTTTACGTAAGACCCCTTTTAACTTTGTAATTTCGTGCCTTCTACACCTTAAAGTAATTAGGCTCGTTTCCGCTCTATATAATTACTGGCTCTGTAACTGCCGCGCTGGCCCCCTTAGAACCCTTTGCTTTGTCCATACGCGGCCATTGTACAGCACGCGATATGCGAAGGAGGTCATAGCGAGCCTTCCTAATAATATACTGCCCAAGTACTTGAAAAGTTATGTTTTTGTACATACAAGTCTCACAAGTACATCGATATACAAGTGAAAACTTTGCTGGCTTATGATATGATCTACTAGCTTGTATTTTACCTTTACGTATGATTGTTGCTGTTTGTTTTCCCCAATAAATAAAAATAAAATAAATAAATAAATACATACAATCACGCCTCCTTCGCGGCAAAGGGGTAGGCAGGTACTATTTGTTTCCTTCTGCTATGATTCTGAACATCATTCTTTTCCCAATACTTACTAATTAGTCTTTTCATACACGCTCGCTTTGGGTAATCATGCCCTGACCTTTCAAGACATCTTCAATCTGATCATGGAATGTCCTTCTTGGTGCCCCCCATCCAATATTCCCATCTATACTCGGCCACCACTACTGGTGTACTAACACTACTTTTAAAAAGTCATGGTAGCCTGGCTGGTTTGACATAATAGCCTCTCAAGCGAAGAATAGTGGGTTCGAGCTTCGGCTAGCACCTCTGAGTTTTTCGAACTTTATCTGCAAATTGTTTAGTCATAATCTTCTTTCTAATATATTAAAATCTCGTGTCACGGTGTTTGTTATCGAACTCCTCCGAAACGGCTTGACCGATTTTTATGAAACCTTTTTGTCTATATTCGGTAGACCTGAGAATAGGTCGTAGGCTATTTTTACCCCTATTCTTCGCAGACGGAGTCGCGGGCAACAGCTAGTACCTACAGTTTAAGTTTATGGGTAATAAACAGCGTAAAGAAACAATTAAAAGTCGTCTCCCCTGTGGGCATAAAATTAGCGACACCGAGTCAGCAAACTTAATATTTATTTAAATGGGCCAAAAGTTGGCCAGGCGTCCCACACGCTGATGTAGACTTGACTAAAAACGTTGGCTCTTTGACTTTGACAGTAAGAAGGAATTTACCTGTTGCCGTTATCAATATCGAGCAAAAACGAGCAAAAAAATCACGTTTGTTGTATGGGAGCTCCCTGAAATATTTTTATTCTGGTTTTTAGTATTTGTTATTATAGCGGCAACCAAAACACATCATCTGTGAAAATTTCAACTGTCTAGCTATCACGCCGCGCGCCGACGCGTTGTCTAGGTAGCACGGTTCATGGGATACAGCCTGGTGACAGGCGGACGGACGGACGGACGGACAGCGGAGCCTCAGTAATAGGGTCCCGTTTTTACCCTTTGGGTACGGAACCCTAAAAACTTTTTGATTTTGATTTCATTTTGAAGCCTTTAGTGTACAAAAATAAAGAAAAACACTATTGACAACCGTTGAGATACACATATAAAGGAGAATTTTTCCTTTAAGGGATCTCTACCAGACAACTTTTAAGTGGATGAGAAAAAAAAGTACCTATTACAAACTTTAAAAAAAAAGATACTACATTTACATTGTTACAGTAAATTAGTAACTGGCACTCACCAGCCAATGTCCCAAGCGGAGTGGAACGCTGGATGCGCTCCCATGGCACCCAAGGGCACACCGAACCCGAACTCGATCTTGACATCTTCCGACCTCCTCGGCCACGACCCTCGCGCCTCCCTCGCCTCTTTCGCCTCCGAGCCGGCTTTCCCGTCGTTCGTCATCGTTTACCCTACGCTTTCGAATTTCAAACGTCCAATCGATGCTCACTTGTTTTTTACTTAAAAATTACTTTTGTATTTAATTAAAAAACGACAGTGTTTTTTTTTGCAGGTTTGCACTCGAACGATGGCAGTGTTTTGTTTTTTAAACGAAGTCCGTTTATACAGTTATGTTGTGTTGCGGCTTTTAGTTTGATTGCGCTATGCGAACGTATAAAGTAATTAAATTACTAGACTGTTATGATGTTTATTGTGCTGTAGATTATTTTTTAGTCTGTAGGGGTAATTAATAAGGTATGGATGTGGTTGCGTTTGTGTTAATTGTAGAGGCGCTACGCGACGTGCTACGGGCTACGCGGGTGCCTGACCACTGAGCGCCGTCTGGCCGATGACCGACTCTACGGCGGCGTTACAGGCGTAGCACAGAATCAGACGTTCTACAGAATGACGTTTTTGCTTCTAGTTATATTATAGTGATAAGAATTACAATGTAACACCTACAATTTTATTTACCTGTGTTGGACAAATTAATATTGGAACCGGAGTTCGATCTTAATTCAGGGCAGGGCATTTAAAAAAAAGTGGCCGTTTTTGTAAAAAATATTCCTAATTTTCCACGAGTGACGAGCCATATAAACTGTAGGTATGAAAAAAACGTCACAAGACTGACAAAAAAAATTGGGACTTTTTTTATCATCACAATTAATACGAGTAGTGCTCTTAATTCTGGGTAAGAAAACTCCAAAACCTACTCAATTAAAAAAAAATAAAGGAGTGTTCCTTATCCTTTTTTTTTTAAATGAAAAATACGAATATTCCCGTGTCTTGGGTGTTTAATATGTAGATATGTATGTATGTATTTACGAAAGTATGTGTATCCGTTAGTCTAGTACCCATAACTGTTGTAGAGTTTCGTAGTTATACCTTGACAAGCTCGTGCGCGGCGCTCGGCGGAACCCTGTCGCAGGGAGCCTCTGCTAATAATAAGTAGTCATTTTAATAAGTGCGGCAAACGCTGACTGCGACAGAGTTCCGCCGAGCGCCGCGCACGAGCTTGTCTGACTATAGGTCAAACATGGGACTCTGGGTACGTGTTAAAAGTCACGGCATTAGTGTACAAAGTGAATAAAAATTAAACTGGAACATTTTAACAGCTGGTTGGGTTAAATGGCCTGAACATCACTGTAAAGGATTCTCATCTGGATTTTAATTCAATTTTTACGCGGAATGAAAGAGTTGGTCAGTTTTCAAATATTTTAACTTAACTCTTTGCAAGCACATGTTACCTTTCTGAATATGGGCATTTCTATTTTTCGTTGTACCCAATTAAGAAATTGTTAACAGGGAGTTAAAATTAGTCCGTTTGGTTACGCACTTTTTCAAGGCTTTACAATAAAAAAAAGTAACAAATCGTACAAGTTTAACAATGTTTAACAAGAAGTGACGAATTGTTCGGTCTGTTACATTTTTTTTATTGTAAAGGCTTGAAAAAGTGCGTAACCAAACGGACAAATTTTAACTCCCTGTTAACAATTTTTTAATTGGGTACAACGAAAAATAGAAATGCCCATATACGTACACACTAGACTGTTGCATGGAAAAATATTCTTAACTGTTGAAACAGAAGAGAAGCTTGACCACAAACTTGATTTCTACGCGGGCGAATAAGCCTGCAAAAGCTAGCCTTACAAAATATTGAACACAAACAAGACTTTTTCAGAAAACCTAACTCCATAGTTTAACAGCAGCACGCTCATAACAATTTAATTCACGTCCCATTTGAACTGAAAATAACTTCAGCCAAGATAGTGATGTACGTAAGGACCTGGATACATATTTAATTCAAAACACATTTTACAAAGAAAACCCGAATAATGTAATTATTGTAACTTGGTTACCTTGTTTGAATTACAAAGGCGTAATTACACATATACGGCTAAGTTTTTGTTAGACGGCTAATAGTGAAATAACTGAAACCATGACGTTTTACAGCCATTGTAATTTTCACGTAAGAAATACTGGCTTTAACCCGCGGTTTTGAACGCGTAAACCATTAATAAATGACGCCAATAAAAAATAATTCGAAGACACGACTCCAGTAAAAATCGCTTTATTTTAGCCCTGAAAACCAGATTAATTTTCGATTAAATGCAAAATTAGATTTTTGTTGCTTTAAAACCAATAAATGGTTAGTTGATTAAGTTGGCGAACAAGTGGCGTCATAATGTTGCTATTGCCATTCAAACTCTATGGGAGAATTGTGTTTTGACAGCTCATAAAAAGAACGTCAGTTGATTGGGGGTGTCAACATTCTTTCCGTCAGTCGAATCCAAATCCGGGATTTTCCGTAAAATCCCATAGAAATCCTCAAAAAATACATCGTTACATATTAACACATTAGAATCCGGCAACGTTCCACTCAGCCTTTGCGCTATGCTGGGCGAAATGATCGTAGTCACCCTTTGATCACTTGAACAAAGATGTTCTGTCACTGCCACTGAATGTAAAATACGTTTCTAATGTTGGTATAAAATGCGTTATACATAACTCCGTACAATTTATTTTTGTTATTTCTTGTAATAGTGGCTATAGCAATATATATTCTGTGAAAATTTCAAGTACCGGTGAACTGGGGTTACTTCAGAAAATTTTGGGGCTACTTTGATAGATTTAAAATGCTTATAAAAACTCAAATTGCCCCTGCTCCTGCATTTGAAAATAACCCCAGTTTACGTACCTATCTAATTGATGCCATTATAAAAATCGAGTTAAAAACGCTGAAATGAACACGTTTCTTCTATGACGACCGCCTTAGCTTTTAACTCTTATCTTATTTTTATTATTTGTTGCTATAGCGGCCACAGTACTACATACCTAATCGGTGAAAATTTCAGGTGTAGCTAGCTATTACGGTTCAAGAAATAGCGTCCAGACATCGCGGTCTTAGTATTAGGGTCCCGTTGGCACCCTTGAGTACGGACCCCTAAAAATGAAATTACTTATCAGACTAAAACAAAGTTTAATATACGTTACAAATACCACAAACAGTTAAAAACGGACATAATATTACAACGACCCTAAACTAACACATACAGATACAAAAGTGATAAAATCACATGGACTGTTACTAGAAGAGGGGCTCATCATTTTCTCGTACTCCTTCATGAAGGGCAAGTATTTTATGATCATGTTGAGGGTTGGGGTTTTGTCCAGGGTTCTGATGGGGCTCTCGGGCGCTCCAGGGTCGGGGGCGTCCTGGCGGAGGTCCCGGCGTGGATCCTGGAGTCGGCCCAGTTCAGGGTTCACGTCTTGGTTCGGGTAGTCTTGGGACAAGTCGTCCACCCACGCTCGGTTTTGAGGACGCCTTCTGAGCTCGCGGCGAACCTGTTTGTGCACATTGTTATTGTTCATTGGTAAGTAGTTGAATAAGACTAAGGAACGCTACGATGCATTACAGGATAATTATCAACAGCCGTAATATGGCAGATGCTACCGTAAAACAAAAATAATAGAGGCGACTCCACTAAAAAAAAAAACTTTATTTTAACACTGAAAACCAAAATTAGATTTTTAGGCAAAAAAGGCGTCTCGTGTTTTTAGGCCAATAGGAGGCGCCTAGCGTTTTGAGGCAAACAGGCGACTCGTACTTTTAGCCACAAAGGCGCCTCGCGTTTTAGCGAAATAGGTACCTCGCAATTTTAGACTAATATGCGCCTGCATTTTTAGGTCGCGTCGTCAAAATTCTATTCCCTAATTATTAGTTCTGCGTTCAAACTATTAATGCAACGTTACCTTCCCAGACGTTTCGCCGGCGAGAGTGTTCTCTACGTGCTCCAATGCTTCTTGCAGATCCTGGGCGGTTTTTTCTAAGAACAAAAATAGTTATTTGTTATCTAAGGCTGGAAACTTATTGTTTGGCGCGAATGTATGTATTGAAACCTGAGCAAGCAAAGGAGTCCAGAGTTGAACCAAGCGTAGTCAAGGTTTCAATGCATGAGATGCTAAATAACTTTACTGCCGAACGAAACGCAATTTTTCACCTCGCTACAGCGAGAAAAATAATATAATCAGTTGGTGGATAACCTAGTTTCTGTGTAATTTTGTTGTTTCGATATAATTTTCAACAAAATTACATAGACTGCAGTTCAACGTCGCGTTCGGATTTCAAAAACCTTTTCCACGCTTAGCGGGGAAAAAAACACTTTCGCATGCAGATTTCGAAAGGGAAAGAAAGCTAGTGAGGTGTAAGATTATATTATTATCACTATTACCTATAAGAGAAATCTCTAAAGTAAAACGAGCGCAGCGGCTACTTTAAGCGCCATGGGACTAAAGGGCGCCAAAATCAGGTGGCAAGGGGTAAAAAAAGTAAATTTTCACAATTACAATTTTTGCAATTTTTCACATGGTCTAGGTGTAGTTTTTCACCACTAGGGAGAGGGTCTACACCGATATAACGGTCTGGCCATGACGTCACATGACCGGTGAACGGTTGGGTCATTATGCAAGTGTTTGTTCCGAATCAGGTGAGGTGCACGGCGAAAGCTTTCTGATTAAACTTGAACTGAACACTTTCTAAGGCTTTCTGAAGCTACATAACAAGTTTGATCTCTTCCCAATTAACAGTGTTAAGTCAGCCTACTACAAGAATAGCATTTATGTAATGGCCGCAAAGATATTTAACCAGTTGCCGGATAGTGTAAACAGCTCAATTTAAAACAATTAAAACATCTCTGTTAAAACACTTAAGAAGTCAAATATTTTATGATGTAAATGAATTCCTAAATTTTAAAGGTGATTTCTAATAATAATAATAATTATTATAATCCCACTTAGCTAAGTAGTACTGATAGTAACAATACGTCTAACATGTATATATACCAATAATAACAATAAATAAGTTTGAGTTAGAAAATCTCACACAAGAATTCCTGTGTGATCGAATCAGAAATGAGGAGATCTGCAGAAGAACCACCTAATGACATAGCCCGAAGAGTCGCCAGACTTATGTGACAAACACATTGCTCGTAGAACCGACGGCCGATGGGGCAGTAAGGTTTTAGAGTGGCGACCGGGAACTAGAAGACGTGGCGTAGGAAGGTCCAAGATGGACCTACGATCTGGTAAAAGTCTCATGAACCACTTGGAGAAGGGCTGGCGTAGGACATATCGCTGTGAAACTCTTTGGGGTATGCATTTCTCCAGCAGTGGACGTCTTTTGGCTGATATGATAATGATGTCGCGACCAAATTGTTTAACTTACGATCAGACGGAAATGCTTCATTCATTTTGCTTAACTCTATCAATCTTAACAGATGGTGGTTTCTAACATTCGCTTCTTCTGTGGTTAAATTATTTGAGATTTCGTTGAAAGGAGGTATACTTGAAGTTTGCGTGGAAGAAGCATCTTCTGCAATTATATCATAGATAATGTCAAAATTTTAGTAATTTGATTATTTTTAACCAATTATCGTTATACAGACCAGTTGAATTCCATTCCAACACTGACATGGGCATTGGTGTTGATTCTACTGCATTATTTAAAGTAGTCGCTATATCATCATAATCAGCAGTAGTCTCTGAAACATCCTGGAATTCATATTCAGCGTAAAGATCCTTCTCTTTCAATGTAGTTGTTTCAACTGGTCTTGTTTTTGTATCTGTAACAATTGTATCATCGTCAGTTTCATGCCATTCAACATATTACAGATTATTGTCACAATTCTGCGTATCACTTACATCCTTCCGTGTTCGGATCTTCTAGTTCCTCGACATCATATGATTTAGGTCGTCCAACAATACTTACTTTCTTAACTAACTTGGTTGTTTTAAGTGACGTTTTTTCTCGCACCATTTTTGAGATTATATCATCGATTTCTTGAACGCTGTTCTGGGCTTTTTCTATCTGTTTATCGTCTTCTGCGAGTATGGATTCGAGAATATCTTGCGTGTATTTAGTTATGGAATATGATTCAGTAATTGCTGGCTGATTCAGCGTGGCGATTGCCATATTGGTTAAATATATCTCGTCGAGACTGCCGTGGTGCTCCAGAGATTGGTTACGTTCTATTTCAAGAACTGCGTTCAAAACTGTCCGTTCCTCTATAGCCATTTCGTTTGTTGGGTCAATATGACTCGTAAGGTTCACTAGAAAAATACATAATTTGACAAATGCTTTGGTCGCTGATTTAAATGTTACAATTTATTGAGAGTAAAAAAAACACATCTGACTGAATTACCTACACTAAAAAAGATAAATAAAATAACAATGAAAATTGTGCGGAATTTCTAATCTTATCTTTAAGATTTATAAAACATACGTTTTCATCGAATATACAGCCACTGCAAATAATAATACGCTGTTGTATGCTGTTCTCTCATTCTGAGAGTAGGCCTGTGCCCTTCAGCCCAACACTAACTAGACAGCCACAGCTCGCTGTTGCTTGCGGTTACTTGCGCTGTGAGCACAGACTGGGCAGACACAGCTTGCTGTTGTATGCGGTTACTTACGCAGTGAGCACAGACTGGCAGACACAGCTTGCTGTTGTATGCGGTTACTTACGCTGTGAGCACAGACTGGCAGACACAGCTTGCTGTTGTATGCGGTTACTTACGCTGTGAGCACAGACTGGGCAGTTCCTCGTCTCTCTGCGTGTGCTGGGGACAAGCGGCGGCGGGCTCGGCTGGCAGCCACAGGTCGCCGGCGGGGCCGCGTGGCGCGAAGTTGCACACCAGCCGGATCACGGTGCGCGTGCGATCGTTTATTTCTGACTGGACATTATTGATAATCTTCAGATGAAAGCTGGACTTTCAGTAAATACTGCGGTCTACTAATAATTATTAAATACCTATTATTGTCGTTTTTTTAACATTAGAAAAAGGGTAAACAATCTTGACGAGGCTTTTTATTGGTAAAAGCTTTTATAAATATAGTTGCTGTTACTTATGAAACCAAAATAATGTAAATGATCATATAAGAATAAGAATAAGAATAAGAAATTTATTTGATTTCTCCACCACCAAGTACAATGTAGGAACTTAAATATTATAATAAAGTTGTAATTGGGAGACTTGAGTGGGGGAGACTGGTGCCCGAACTAGGGAGATCCTGTGTGTCAGGTCACCAGGTCTCCTGCCCTCAGATGTCCGCAACTAAACCGCCTTAGCCTAGTTGGTAGTGACCCTGCCTACGAAGCAAGAGGTCCTGGGTTCGAATCCCGGTAAGGGCATTTATTTGTGTGATGAGCACGAATATTTGTTCCAGAGTTATGGATGTTTTCTATGTATTTAAGTATTTATTTATCTATATAAGTATGTTTATCGTCGTCTAGTACCCATAGTACAAGCTTTGCTTAGTTTGGGACTAGGTCGATTTGTGTTAGGTTGTCCCCTAATATTTATTTATTTATTTTATTTTATTTGTGTCCTTCCTAATTATTACATATTTGCTGTGACTTATTTGTCAAAAGGGTTTTTCAATAAAAAGACACATCAAGATCACTTACCTTCCTTCAAATGCTAAAAAAACGAAGTAGGTATAGCTGTAGCCCACTACTTCGCATACAAAAAGTTCATTCACCGCTTTCGGGACGCGGGAATCGAACCCGGGACATCAAGCTTCATAATCAGGTTCTCCAACCACTAGGCCTTGTGGTAGTCCTATACCTACATAGAAACACCTGCAATTCAATGGCCCCTCGTTCTCAAAGGAGGCTTAGCGAAACGTAAAGCTACTTTGAACCTCATGTCCGTGAGCAATCATAAATTGACCCTAATTTTTTTTATTGGCAGGCAGGTCCCACCGAAATTATCTGTATTTTATTTGGAATGTTTATTTTATCTACACTAATCTATTATCTTTATAAACATTTTGGGATAAATAAAGATAATTAAACTTATATATAAGTATGCTAATTATAACGTACCTACATGACTCAATCACTATCACTACATAGTATTATAACAAAGTCGCTTCCCGCTGTCTGTCTGTCTGTCCCGCTTGTCTTGTCGTTTGTCTGTCTGGTTTAGATCTTTAAAACTACGCAACGGATTATGATGCGGTTTTTTTTAATAGATAGAGTGATTCAAGAGGAAGGTTTATAATGTATAATACATGCATAATTGCACCCGAGCGAAGCCGGGGCGGGTCGCTAGTTTGTCATAATTTCGAAAATTAAAAACTAAGGCATTTATTTATATTGACATTTTTAATTTCGTAATATTTTTTGAACGGAATGTCCGATTTCGATAATTCAAAAAGAAATCAACAGTTATTGAACCAGTCTTGAATACTAAATAATTAATTTGGATAAGAATTAATACAAAGGTGTGGATAGGGAGGTGCCCTACAGTGGGATGTAAAGGCTGGGAAGAAACGTAACATACCATGAACCGGCTACGAGCGCAGCCCACCATGAACGAGTGCGCCCAAATCATCTGTCCAAAGTCGGCGTACTTCACGGAGCTGCCGAGTAAACAAAGTTAGAAGAGCGGATCAGAATTTTGTGATGAAATCCGTGCAAGAGCTAAACTCACCGACTTAGCTCGAACAATCCGCTTTGGACCAAATTGAACGAAACGCAAAATGTAATATGAGATCGGCCAAGAAAGTCGTCTACCAGTTTTGACAAAAGCTTCTGTGAGATCTAAATAACAAGTTTGCTATGAAGTACCTTTTTGTATTTTTTATTTTTTCAACTTCATTTTTTTTACTTTAACGGTCATCCCGTGAAATCCATATATTTCAAACTAAATACAAAGCGAAACATAGATGCATAGAAAAAACCACAGAAAAAAGACCAGCGCTGCGAATCGAACCCAGGTCCTCAGCATTCCGTGCCGCGTGCCATTCCCCTACACCACCACTGGTCAACAGCGCTGGTCTTTTTTCTGGGGGTTTTTCTATGCATCCATATTTCAGTTTGTATTTAGTTTGAAATATATACGAGTAGACCTAAATAAGTATCGTTAAGATTGACTTTTCGAACTGAGTGAATTCACTAAAGGCTTTAGTCACTATCATCATAATTATTGCAAGGGAAAATCGACCTCGTTGCAACATGACGTGCATGCAAATGAACGTCAACCGTAGGGTGGTAGACCATATTTTTGGCCGACTGTACACTACACGTAAAATGTAACCAATGGCAAAATCTACAATACAGCAAATGTACACAACGCATATTGCGCAACACGCAGAACTTACAAAAAGCAACAAGTAAGTAAACTAATAAGTGCATTTCACAAAGTGACAAATCGGAAAAAAAATATTTATTCATTTTCAGATTTGTATATCTACACTAAAAAGAGGACAGATTTGTATTTTTGTATGTAACGAATAAACTTAAAAACTACTGCAATAGACCGCTTTCAAAAATTATTTGACCGTTAGAAAGCTGTACATTATCATTTATCACTGAGTAGCATAGGCTACTTTTTACGGCGGGAAAATACCTTTTCCTACGGGAACATTAATTTATCGCAGGCGAAGCTGGGACGGAAGGCAAGTTATCGATATAATCGGTGAAAATTTCGAGAGACCTAGCCATTACGTTTCAAGAGATAGAACTCTGTGACTCACGGACGGACAGACAGACAGACAATGAAGTCTCAGTAAAAGGGTCCCGTTGTTATACGTACATACGTACAGTCAAGGAAACTGAATCGCGTACCAGGCACCTTTTCACAACCAATTTCACGATAGTTTCTTAGGCAGATGTATGGGATGTCAACATGACATTTGCAACGAAAAGGGTTTACCCTGGTGCAGTCAACGTCATAAATAAGTAATCATTCATGTACCTTGTCGCTTTCAGTCGTTACATATAAGCTATTTTGAAACTTTTTTTTTTCACTATTCACAACCTTAGAATGGACCCGGGAATTTAGGTCATACAGACAAATTTAATAATGTTAAAATATTCATATTTAATAATGACATTAAAGTTCATTTATTGTATTGTATTTTAATTAATGTATACCTAATGACTTTATATTCATTTCCCGCTTTATTTTTTTTTTATTTGCGACCGTACTCGTATTATAGAGCTTGATCAGCGTGTTCTCAATTACGAAATTTCGCTTGAAAAATAAACCTTGATTGTGATTGGTCTTACCTGTTCTTACTCATTTTTAAGCAACCAATCACGTGGCACACGCATATTTAAAGAAATTCGATTATCAAAATCAAATTCAGTATTCTTTTTTTGAATGTTATTATATTACTCAGTCCCGTAACATAATAAAAAAAAAAACAAGGGTTATTATGCTACTGAATTTGCACCATAGAGTCTGTTCCAAGTTCTATAACTTGGAACAGACTTATAAACTTCGTGTGACTTTTCAAACATGACGTTAAAGTGAGAAGGTACAAAAGTGATCACTTATTTATGACTTTGACCCTACATGATTCAGCTTCCTTGGCTATACCATCGGCCAAAAATATGGTCTACCACCCTACGGTTGAAGTTCATTTGCACGTCATAATACAACGAGGTCGATTTTCCCTTGCAATAATATTATGACAGTGACGAAAGACTTCACTCAGTTTGAAATGTCAACCTTAACGATATTCAGATCTCACAGAAACTTTTGTCGAAACTGGAAGACCACTCTCTTGGCCGACCGTACCTGGTTCCCTTACCTGGTGTATGAGGAGACGTTGCCTTTGTACTGCAGCCCTTGCAGGTACCACGTGTCCACCATGGACTCGGGCCGCAGCCCGGGGGCTTCGCCCACCACTGAGGACACGCACTGCCCCACTGTTATGGAGACTGAAAAGATGATTATTTAATTTAATTTCGTTTTATTGCAATAGGAAACATACAGCATAAATAGCACGTGAAATTCAGTTAGTAAAGTCCGAACAATACTAACTCCTCGTATGTTTAAGGGCCTATCGTGTTTTTGGCGCATTTATTGCATTAATTTAATCTCGTGCTGTATCATTACAAGTAAAGCTATAGTCCTGAAATTCATATTTAAGATATTTGAGGATTCACTCTAATGACAAGTGTTTATCGAAACACGATTACTTGTAGTTCGCTCGATAGAAAAAAAACCCAAGTCGTCTCTAAAAAATAAAATAAATTCGTAGTACGACGCTAATACTGCACGGCAGGTCATGACTTTTTGAATGTTAATAAAACAAGTTGTTTTCTAGGGCCTAGTGTTGCTACATTTTTAAAATACGTACACTACCAATTTTATTTTGTTACGAATGTGGACGCAATTGGAATGTGGACGAAATGGGAATGTTGACGAAGCGGGAATGTGGACGAAAGGGGAATGTGGACTAAACGGGAATGTGAACGAATTGGGAATTGATTGTAGACGAAATGGGATTGCTGACGAAGTGGGAATGTGGACGAAATGAACCTAAGCGTTAGCGTGAACTTAACGGCACTAGGTATACGAAGATCGAAAATCGACTTCCGTATAAGGCCTGGCTATCGTCGGGTTTTGGGACAACCCGTATACTTACAGAGATCACGGCAGTCGTCATGGTCTTCAGGGTTGCTGGGCGGCTGGCACTGGTCCGCCCACAGCTGGGCCTCACGCGCTAGCTCCTCCACCCAACGCTGGGAAAGACCACTCATCAATTCAACACATCATCATCAATTTAGCCGAACATAGGCCTCCCCCAAAGCTCGCCAAACAGATCGGTCTTGCAGACGTCTCCACCTTGTTGGAGGCCTACCTACAATGCGTCTTCCGGTCTGTGGATGCCACTTGAGAATGAAAGGTTCGCCATTCAAAACATATCGGTGATCAAATACTTAGTAAAAGTACTCTTAAAGTTTCGTCATTTGTCTGTACGTCGGCTTGCAGTCAGCTCACATACTCAGCCAAACGGATAGCTCGTTGAAATGGCAATGGACAGGCCATATAGCACGCAGAACAGATGAGCATTGGAGCTGAAAAGTTCTCGAATGGAGACCACAGACTGGCAAGCGTAGCGTGGGACGTCCATCAACGAGATGGATGGACGATCTTGGAAAGCAGGTTCACGGTCGATGCAAGCCGCTGCCAACCGTAAAGATTGGGTATCAAGAAGTGAGGCCTACATCCAGCAGTGGACGTGCTACGGCTAAGTGATTGACTGCAGAATAACCAAAGTTCTTTACCAAAAGAATGAAGAGTACTTTTGTCTAAGGCGTAATTTTGAAACGGTTGACAGCAATCTCAAAACAAACGGCTTTTACATGCCAGTGTTGGATTTAATGCTTCAAACGTTCGTGATTTTCACTCATAATTTTATTATTACCACACTATCACGCTTTACTCGTTCAGCGTGATAAGTCCCGGGTGGGGGGTTTTTCGAGCGTTTCAAATGCCCACTTATCTGGTCACATTTTTTATGAAATGGCTGTAGATTTTGATGGGCCTTTTGGTTATAGGTATATTACAGGTCCTGTACGTCTAATAGATAACTTGAAAATGGTATCAGAATCTTCCACCATTTTTTTAAAAATCATCATCATCTCAGCCTACATTAGACAAAGCCGGGTGTCCGCCACAAGGTTCAAATCTAGACTTCCGACCAACTAATTCATCCCAGCCCATATACGTCCCACTGCAAGGCATGTGCCTCCTCTCAGAATGAGATGGCTTGGGCCGTAGTTCCCACGCAGGCCCAGTGCGGATTGGGAACTTCACACACACCATTGAATTTATTCGCAGATGGATGCAGGTTTCCTCACGATATTTTCCTTCACCGTAAAGCTCGTGGTACCTAAATTCCAAATGTAACTTCGCACATAAATTCCGAAAAACTCACAGCTGCGAGTTGGAATTTGAACCCACGACTCTCTGCTTGAGACGCCATTAGGTCAAACCGCTAGGCCACCACGGCTAACAATAATTATCAGTGTTGGGTTACCAGCTTGAGCATGTTCCCAGCGGTGGGCAGGCCCTGTAGCTTGCCAGCGGCCGCCTCGCTGCGCCGCCGGTTGAGCCGCGCCAGCAGACGCGCCCGCTCGTCGTGCGTGAGCCGGTCTTCGATGTAACCCACGCAGTCGGAGCCAGGACCCTGGAGCGATGGAAACCAATTGGCTACTTTCTTAACTAGTCAGTCTTTTAGATTATCAAAAAATATTGGACACGTATTTTTTATTTAGTCAATTAAACAAAAAATTACGAAGATATGGCGCGTTGAAGTTTCGCGTGACGTCACTTGTTCCTACACTTTGTATGAGCGTTTTAGGAACAAGTGACGTCACGCCTCGTCACGCGGAACTTCAACGCGCCATATCTTCGTCATTTTTTGTTTAATTGTCAAAAGAAAAATTACGTGTCTAATATTTTTTGATAATGTAAAATACGGACTAATAAGAATTATTATTTTTTTACCTAGGAAACAACCCTATTGAACCTCACGTCATCACTTCGCCGGATGACAAGCAAAACTCACTAAAATTTCTGTCGCTACTCTACTCTCCTTGGGGTCCCGGCGCACACAACTTAATTAAAGATCTGCAAAAGCGTCTGGTTAACACCACTGGGAGACCAAAGGGCCGGCAGCTATCTTTCTCAACGAATCGCCATCACCGTTCAACGAGGCAATGCTGCCAGCCGTTTGGGTACGATGCCACGGGGGCCTTTTTAGGGTTCCGTAGTCAACTAGGAACCCTTATAGTTTCGCCATGTCTGTCTGTCTGTCTGTCCGCGGCTAAGCTCAGAGACTGTTAGTACTAGAAAGCTGTAATTTGGCATCAATATATATATCAGTCACGCCGACAAAGTGATTGAATAAAAAAAAGTAAAAAAAATTTTTTTAGGGTACCTTCCATAGACGTAAAGTGGGGGTGATTTTTTTTTTCTCGGCTAACCCTATAGTGTGGGGTATCGTTGGATAGGTCTTTTAAAACCATTGCGGGGTTGCTAACATGATTTTTCTATTCAGTGATCTGTTTGCGAAATATTCAACTTTAAAGTGAAAATTTTCATTAAAATCGGCCGTCCCCCCTTCTAAAATCTAAACTGTTGGGTGGAAAAATTTGAAAAAATTCAGGAGGGTAGTAAATATATCAAATTTACTAGGAAAATTATAGCGGCTAAGATTGCTTGGAAATTATTTGTAGTTTAAGAGTAAATAGTAGCCTAAGGTATAAAACATACCTAAACTTGGATGATTCCGTACACATACGAAATCCTTAGAAAAATATTACTTGATTTTTTCGTAATGGCTACGGAACCCTACCTTGGGCGTGTCCGACATGCTCTTGGCCGGTTTTTTTAGACTAGTCTAGTAGTCTAGTCTATTAGTTTTTAAGTTAGATATTTAGTTTATAGTTTTAATTATTGTTATTGTTTCTTAATATTTGTCTTCTATGAATAAATGTACCATAATCCTCTTCAAAAAGTCGTATCTAGTTAGTAATTTCATACTGCGATACGAGCTTTGTTTTAAGTAGCTATTTGGTACTTAGTGACTTTTGCTTGTCACCCGACGATTTCAGCCGAAAGACGTGCACTGCTGAACATAGGCCTCCCCCAAGGCTCGCCAAACAGATCGCTCCTGCGCCATCCGCATCCAACGCGATCCCACAATTTAACCAGCAAGCTTATTGTCTAGCGCTCCTGACGCTTGCCTTCGCAATCACTATTTCCTTCTGTCAAACGGTATAAGATGATGACAGAAAGAGATGGTGAAAGCGAAGGCAAGCGTCAGAAGCGTTAGACTATACGGCCTCAGGTCGTCACTACTCCATACACTGCGTCTTCTGGTCTTTTATAGTTTTAACACATGAATAAATACGGAGCAGAATAAAAAGTTCAAACAACGTCGCACACGCATTACACTACTACACGCACAACATATGTGTCCGTGACCTGTACAGACAGGACGGGGGGGCGTGCACCGGCGCCCGCTCGGAGACAAACCGATTTGAACTAGCTCAGTGAGTAGACAAAGTTCAGGTGTGCCGCCAGCGACGACGCGACCGTTTAGCGTTTAGCTACATAGTTCGGGTGTTCGGTTGTTTTTAAAGATGCCTACCTGTTGTAGTGTTTGTAGATATACAGATATTAGATACTTAGGTACTTGTTTGAATAAAATAATTTGATTTTTAATGATTTATTTTTACCGAGCGACAACCCTATGATAATAGGTAAGAATTTCGAGCTCTGTTCGGAAGCTTTTATTCTGCTCCGTATTTATTCATGTGGTTTTAATGCCCAGTAGTGAAGAGAATGCCAATTCACTTACTTAGGTAAGAAGTGATTAATTAGGATTAGGACCTAGATACACATGCTTTTCTACTTTTACCCCGAACCCCTTGCATAAGGCTTTGCGACCCACCTATACCCTGTCAATTTAACAAAGTTAGCAAAGCGTTCTCTCTGTTGCACTTTTGTATGCAAATGAAAGGGACAAGAAACTGTCAGTGGGCGTCAACAATCGCCCGTCGATGGCGGGCTCGGTTTACCTACATGCCGTTTGTTGAAATAAGTATTCGTAATATTTCTCGTGATTTTTGTTTGTAGTTAGAGGCACCTCAAATAATTACATGTCATGTTTATTCATCTATTAATCATAATTATGTAATTTAAAGTAGTAGATAATAATATTTTCACACCACCTGCTCGACAATGCCTTATTATATATCATGCAAACCTCTCTCAAAGTAAATCATTATAGCCCTTGGCTTTCGCCGGGGCGTAATGTTGTACTGAATTTCATTATAACCCGCCGGGCAGTAATGTGATTCTCACTTCTCGTAGTTCTTATTGGTATGCACTTAAAGTCTAATTTCAAAATCGCTCCGCGTGCAGGCCGCAGCAGGTCGAGCTCGCGCCTCATTTATTTGCAGTTCCGCGGCCGAACCAAAACAAAGTCAAATACTTAAACAAAAGCCGCGAGTGTTTCAATACGCTGCAATATTAAGTATCAAAACTGCAAAAGAAGATAAAACATTAAGAAAATATCGAGTGACGAAAGTGATTTGACTCGATTCGATTAAATTAGACGCCTTAGGACCACTTGCACTGTTCAGGGTAAAAAAATTAAATCGGTAGCCCTGGGTTAAGAATGACAGTTCTATACATTTTGACACTTGTTAACCCTGGGTTAGCAGTTAACTCGCTCGGAGTTAAGTAGCTAACCCAGGTTTGCGCAAGCCGGTCTTAGATATTGTTAATAATGTACCTACTCCCAGAGAAGTCGAAGGTAAAATGCTTAAAAACATACAAAGATTTCGACAAATGGAAAACTGCGAAAGGCGCAAAGTCAGTGTCAGAATCAGTGCTTCTGGGTCTATTTCGAGTATTTTCCTAGTAGCCTTGGTTTTTATTGTCTCGCAAAAGGTGAGAAAAGTAGAGTATACTCCTCGGGGATAAAACTGATTTTGCCTTGGGCGCGCTTAAATCCTTCACTGCTCTCAGGACTCCATCTTAGTTCCCTCGCGTCGCTCGGGAATCAACTAAAAACCCCCTCGCTACGCTCGGGAGTTAAATCTGGAGTCCCTCGATACGCTCAGGATTCAATATCGCGCCCGTGACATAATGAGTGCTTTATCCCCTTGGTGTACAATCTACTATTACATATGTGCCCTGCAGTGGGACGTATGTGCCGGTGCATCATCCTTATCGCTGACCAATTACGTGCATTCTCTGTTTTCTAGTACTAACTCTGTTAAATAGACAGAGTATAGGGATCGCGACCGACAGTTTGAAAATCAGTGAACTAAATTGTTTGAAACAGTGTGGTGGGTGTGAGCTGCTGACGTGTATTGGTAAAGGTAGCGTGGCAGGGGGCCATTCTACTTTTCGTTGGCCAGGCATTTTTTGTACTGTGCTCTTCATTTTTTACAAAAACGGTAAAGTCCTCGGTTTAAATCATTAAAGATTTAAATAGGCACATAATTAAGCTTACATTTAAAATTATCACTACGTATAAAAAGTAATCATTATTATCTATAAAGTAGGCAACGCAGTGGACATGCATGTCCCCGCCATTTGTATGGAAATTGATGTATTTTCCGCTGAGTTACCAATTTTTTCCACTAAATTTCTTTGAACTTAAAGTTTTATTGCTTTAAAACATTAAATTTAGATGTTTCAGTTTGTATATAAGTTATTTACACTTGAAAAAAATCACCAGGTATGCCTTATATTTCACAAAAGATTAATGGTTACTTAAAAGTAGAATGGCCCCAGGAACTTACATGGTATTTGCAGAACGTGTGTTCATTCGTGCGCCCGCACATCTTGGCACCGCAGTAATTGATGGCACCCTCTGCGACCGACAGGAGCGCCGCTAGTACAATGGCACCGCGCATTTTGGCTTCACCGTTTAATTTTCGTCATTGTTGTGAGTTTCGGTATGTATTTACGATTTTGACGGCAGAAGGATGGACAGATGTCAGATGTGGCAGTACTTTATGATAGTAAAGTATGCCAATCAAAAAGTTGCGTTTATCCATCTAGTGGTTAGAGAACCTGACCATGAAACATGAAGACCCGGATTAGATTCCCGCGTCGGGGCAGATAGAGCGTAGCCATGTTTGCATGGAAAAGCCAACTTTCACCAAATTTTTATAGTATTTTTTGTAATATGAGCCCCATGAGGAGTATCATTCCTTTCAGTTTCAGCTATTTTGGTCATTTTCTGAGATATATTTTCTTTCATGATTTTTTCCCACATTGGCTAATGCAATTTACGTAAAATTTTGGATAATTTATTGAATCAGGCGTTACTTTACGGAGGTCCATATTATTAATGAACTGAAACAATTACTTTGCTCACTCGCGCACCCGCGACCTGGTCGCGGGCTGTGTCGCGGGAAATAAATAAATCAAAAATAATTGTTTTATACTGTTACTCAACACATTCACTGCCACCTGATTTCCACAGGTGCCACCGACGCACATGCGTTCAAATCGTATGAACAAACGTATGAAGTCTCAAAAACGCATATATGCGTCGGTGGCAGTGAATGCGTTAATGAAGTCTAAGGAGCCCTGTATTTAAATAAAAGTCAAAGTAGAGAACATTTTTATATTTTTATCACATCCAATAAATAAAAGTTATGATTATAACAACACCTATATAAACAATAAACAAGGATTATGTTATAAAAGGTAAAAATTGTGATTTTATAATTTTCACAGCTAAGTTTTTAAGTACTTATCTAATTCGATTTTATAGAAAGTAACTTGCATAAAATGGCCTTTGATTTTTCACCTATACCTATATTTTTTATTTACAAAAATAGCATAGAGACAGTAAAAACAAAATGTATTGTTATAATAAGTATACTTGTAATTAAGTATTACTACAAACCAAAATAAAGGGAAATGTATTGTTATTCACATTTAATTAAATGCAATATTTGACGAAATAAAAGCTTTGTAAAATGGCTGGGTGTACAACTAGTTAGTGTACAATTATTTAAAGTAATGTCACAATTATCGTATTTTGCCAGACGCCAATATGCAACAACCTGCGTCTAAGCAAAGTATGTTCGGTCAAGGTGTTTAATTTATGATTTTTTTTTTCGAAATTACTTGAACAAACACACACACGGTCAGTGAGAGCGCCGGGGGCCCAATACCTCTCCCCTCCCCTATTCCCTCTCCTTTTTCCTATCCCTTTAGGGCCGACAACGCACTGGCATCGCGTAAAGCGCTGCGGGTGCCTATGGACAGTGGTGATCATTTAACATCAGGTGACCCACTAGTTCGTTTGTCTGGCCTCTCTAACATAAAAAAAAAACGTGTATACAGTTTCTGATAAGTGAGTCCCAAATTAAAGTTAGTGACTGTACAAAGGTCATAAATATATTGTACATTACCAAGGCGTCCAATATATCTATATACAACTTTATGCCTCTAAACAAAAGGTTGGTGTTTGCATATTTTTGACGCGATGGCTGTATGCGAAGGCACTAACCGCTAATGCGAAGCTAGGCTAATGCGAAGGACTGTACGACGTTTGTGCCTTTAGCGAGAAGTTAAATTGCCAAAAACCGGCAAAAAAACGTCACAACTTACAATAAGAAAGCATTTGAGTTTAATTTCATAATATTTCCGAAGTACTACGATTAAGTACTTTGAGTAAGTTTTCGTGCTCTTTTCTCAAGACTATATCTGGTTTCAATAGGCTACTTTCCTAACTAGTCAGTCTTTTAGATTATCAAAAAATATTGGACACGTATTTTTTATTTTGTCAATTAAATAAAAAATTACGAAGATATGGCGCGTTGAAGTTTCGCGTGACGTCACTTGTTCCTACACTTTGTATGAGCGTTTTAGGAACAAGTGACGTCACGCCTCGTCACGCGGAACTTCAACGCGCCATATCTTCGTAGTTTTTTGTTTAATTGTCAAAAGAAAAATTACGTGTCTAATATTTTTTGATAATGTAAAATACGGACTAATAAGAATTATTTTTTTTTTACCTAGGAAACATCCCTATTGGATAGTCTAAATGGCCGTGTTCTAGAAGATTCTAGAAGAGCTCATTTTCTAGTAAAATATAGCTAACATAAAGATTATCAGAAATAATTGGGATTGATAATTTTTTCTAACCCCCCCTTTTTATTTTTTTTATCGAAAATATAGAGCATTTTAAGAAACTAATTTGAATATTTCAGCAATTCATCACTCCAATATTTTTTTATAATTTATTGAAAATTTGAGATACGACTTCTCGTAAATTACATGCCGCGGCTGAATCTGTGTATAAACCACAGACATAATGACAAAAAAAATGTGTCACCATCGATGGTTAGTTGTCATCTGACAATGTCACTTTACATTACAATAACAATAACACTAAAGTTGCCGATTCTTCCAAGAGAATAGGTTAAAAAAACGATTTACGGCTATAGTATTTTTTGTATGTATAAAATAAAATGGTCAGAAGTGTTCCCTTGAAAGTTCTTTGGCGGATTTAATCCATACTTACATTAAAATGATCCTCAAAACAATAAGTACATCTTGTAAACTTTGAATTAACTTTGCGGCACCGCTTCTCTTGTAAATCTTCTCTAATGCAAACAATTCATTTGTTTGGGCTATTGACACAATCATTTCCACAAGTAGGAATGAAACACTTCCTGTATAAATCCATTATTAAAATATGAAAAACGAGAAGAATGTTTTTCAAAATAGTATCCTTAAACTGACAGATGATAACTACGTCGAAGTGACAGAGAATAGTATAGAGAAACTAGACGGACGGCTTTTTTTTCTTGTTGCAAAGAATTTCAAAATTAATGCCCACAGAAAGGTCAAACAAAGGTCAAACATTATTTTGCAAAAATACACACGATTCGTTTAATATTTTTTTACTACAATGTTATAAAATGATTTAATAAACCTATTCCTCGAAATGGTTTTGGAATTAGACCACATTGTAAAAAAGTGATCAATGCCAATTAGGAAAATAATTACTTTTTAACCCAATATAGGGCAACCAAACCATGTCTTGTAAACTTTTAACGACCGCTTTAGCCTAGTTGGTAGTGACCCTGCCTACGAAGCAAGAGGTCCTGGGTTCAAATCCCGGTAAGGGCATTTATTTGTGTGATGAGCACGAATATTTGTTCCTGAGTTATGGATGTTTTCTATGTATTTAAGTATTTATTTATCTATATAAGTATGTTTATCCGTTGCTTAGTACCCATACACAAGCTTTGCTAAGCTTACTTTGGGACTAGGTCAATTGGTGTGAATTGTCCCATATTATTTAATTTATTTTATTTAAACTTTAAAAGTCGTAACGAGCACTGGAATGTAGACTTTAAGCTTTACCACGTACAATGCATTTTCGATAAACAATTAAAGACTGCGCACCATTCAACAATCAACATATCAAGTAAATCTTAATGTAAAAAATAAATTTCATCTCATTTCGAGGGCAATGTAAATGTCCTATTTCCTTTTTGTCATTCTTAGATTGGTATGACACTATGTAAAAATAACTTTATCTTCACTACTGTAAAACACTAGCTGCCCATGGGGCCGTAAAGGATTTGTCACACTGAATGCGTTCTGCGGTCGCGGTCAGGTCAAATTGACCGCAGCCCGCATTATGTATGAACAACATTGTCGGTCTCTATATATTTTGTATAGATGTGCGATCTGACCGTGCGGTCCGCGCGGTCAGATCGCACGCACGCGCAATACATAGAGACCGACAATGTTGTTCATACATAATGCGAGCTGCGGTCAACTTGTCCTGACCGCGACCGCAGAACGCATTCAGTGTGACAAATCCTTAAGTCATTAGTCAATCAATTTGTCAATACTACGACCGGATTTGCCGACAACTTTAACCCTTAAACCATCGACAACCCTGTCAAGACATTCGATTTTGGACCGTAAATGTTGCTAATTTGAATCGCCTTTGATTCTGTTTGACGGCAAATATATTGCCGGTATCGATTTAAGGGTTAAAAGGGTGAATCAGCTTTTTATTGCCGCCCGTTGCTATGGTTACACAAATTGTGTCCCCTGGACAACCTAAGCATTTTTCTATGAAACACTATGAAGATGTCACTTGGACAACCGGGACAGAGTAGGCTTGATAAAAACAAAATCACGATCGCTTCCTTTGTGTAAAAAAGTTAGTCAACCAAAATGGTGTACTTCCGTTTGGCAAATTATTTCTCCCAAACTGATAATTTCCCAAATGTTTATTTTTTCTGAAACTGTACCTAAACTATTCAGGATGTATTTTAGGAGTATCCTATAGGTTAGGTTAGGTTAGGTTTGTTTTATAACAACCCTGAAAAGTTTACAGTTTCAGAAAAAAAAATACACACATTTGCCAAACGGGATCAGTTTGGGAAAAATAATTTGCGAAACATTAGTAAACCATACAAAATATATGGGTAACTTTCGTAACACAAAAGAATCAATTAAGTTTAGTGGTGGATTTTGTATTTTTATATTTGTGAAATAGGGTACTTGCATTTTCTTAAACCTTCCCATCTTCCATCCTTATCACACATGTGCACTTGCGTGTGCGGCTGTCCCTATCGCCGCTACGTATGGATAATGATTTTTAAGACTTTACTCTTCGTTTGACCTTCGTTGCATCAGCATCAATTGGTGGCGTGATCTTATGTGTTTTTGCTGTGTTATTTTTCATCCGTGATATACCAGAACTGTAAAAGGCTGTGGAAGTTGACAGTGTCGGCACAAGAAGAATCTCTGGATTTTAAAGGTGAGTGCGCATGCCCTGTACCTCTTTCCCGTTCTTCGGCCTATTTCGGTCCTTAAACTCTGAAGTTAATGCAAGTACTAGATTTTTATATATGTTTCTAAATTCATTTGCCGCATATACAGTCCATTATTTCCATTTCCTTGTGCCTAGGAGTTGAGTACAATCGAAGGCATTTTCTTTTTTCTTATTTTCCCGCGTCCTAAATATAGTGGAGTATTAAAAAGGCACCCTCCATTTAGTTTTCATTAAATCCCTTAATTGTGTACAATTTCTTTTTAATTACTCATTAACGGGTGGAAATAAAAAGTTGATTCATACCTATTTGGCATTGTATACAAAATGCAAGCAAGGACATGGAATTATAGTGCGTGTTCAGGCTTCGGCAGATAGTACATGGAGTCGATGAAGTACTTGGTGATGTCTGACACCAGGCTCCTGTCGGATATCTCTTGCGCGACGCCGTAGATCGCCATCTGCAAAAACGCTGCGTAAATATTTCAAGTACGACAAACGTGGTACGTGGTGGTGGTGGTGATGGTGGTGGTGGTGGTGGTGGTGGTGGTGGTGGTGGTGGTGGTGGTGGTGGTGGTGGTGGTGGTGGTGGTGGTGGTGGTGGTGGTGGTGGTGGTGGTGGTGGTGGTGGTGGTGGTGGTGGTGGTGGTGGTGGTGGTGGTGGTGGTGGTGGTGGTAAACGTGGGTAATTTTAATGAATTTCTTTTGTTATACAGGGTAATTTTTTATTAACCCTTCGGATGCCTTGTACCGGATCCGTGATCCGTACCCAATTTAAGGCTTTCTTATTGTAATTTTTTTTTAATCTGTATCATTGGATTTATATGAAACTGTTGAGGCTAGAATGCACGTCTTTTTTTTTTACTTTCGGCATACGAAAGGTTAAGTGCAGAAATTTTAATATGTGATACAATGTCGTTAAAATAACAAATTTCAGTATTTTTCGTTCTAATATTTATCACTTATTTTTTTTATTTTTCACAGTAACTCGACCAATTTATTGGATGAATTACTATGAACAACGCAAATTTCGAAATGTAAAAAAAAATCTTGAACAGATAATCGTGATCTATTAACGATACTGATTAAATATAAGACGCTTTTGTATAGATTTAAAATAAATAATTAGCATAGGTTCGAGACCCAGTAGTTGTTTTGTAATTTAATTGTCTTACGCTTTCAATACTGTAGCAGGTTACTTGGGTCACGATTTAGTTCAATATTATTTGCCGCTGCTTCTGGTTGTAGTAGGTAGTTATAGTTCTGTTGTAGGACTACTTTTGTTCTCACTTAAGTTTTTTATATATTATATTGTCTCTTCATATTTTTATGGTTAATAGTTCATGTCGTAAGTGTTGTTTTGTAGTAATTTGTCTTTGGCGACATGCGTATGTTTATGTTTAATGCATGCTGTGTTTGCCTGTAATTGGGTGAATACTCTTCCATTTCTTATTAACATGTTGTAGTGCAAATTTTATAGTATTTTACCTGTTGGCAAACCATAATAAATAAATAAATAAATAAATAAATAAATAAATACTGAATCACGTATCAAAATATGTGCACTGATTAAAAAAATACCCTGTATATTCATCATCTACATATAGGTATGACGACCGAATAGCCTAGTTGATAAAGAACCTGACGAAGCTTGTGGTCCTGGGTTCGACACCTGGAAACTGATTCGTTTTTAAATAATCTTATATACAGTGTTTTAAAATTTATCCAGAATATTTCAGGAGATTGGGTTAGTTTGACCAAATACACTTTTACAGATTTTTCATCATCATCATCATCATCCCAGCCTATATACGTCCCACTGCAGGGCACAGGCCTCCTCTCCGAATGAGAGGGCTTGGGCCGCAGTTCCCACGCGGGCCCAGTCCATATTGGGAACTTCATACACACAGATTTTTCATCGAAATTTTTAATTCAAAATGTAGTCACCCCTTTGATGTCGTGTACTTTGAATATCGTCCAATAATGGACACATTTTTCAAGTAAACCTTAGTAAAAAAATCAGAAAAATATTTACACAAGTGTTCAATTAAACTCGCCCAATTATCTGTTGAAATATTCCCTATTAATTTCATTAACCCAGGGTTTTGAGTTATGGATGATAGTATCAGGATGAATCAACTGTTTTGTGTTGTTTGCTGTGTCCCCGGTTGTCCAAGTGACACTTCATACTGTTTCATAGAAAAATGATTAGGCTGTCCAAGGGACAAAATTTGTGTAACCATAGCAACGGGAGGCACTAAAAAGTTGATTCGACCCATCACACATTGTGACGCTTTTTAACCCTTGCTTAGCTGTTAACTCGGAGTTATATAGTTAACTTTGGTCCTTCCAAATCCGCCTTATAATATTAAAATAAAAAAAAGCCCTTGCCTTCCCCTGCACAGGTCCCGAGTTGGTCCGGAGGCAGGCGTCGGCCGTCTCCCGCACGTCGGCCACGAAGCGCTCCGCCACGCCCGTCTGCGTGTGCGCGTGCGTCACGCAAATGTGGATCCTGAGCCAACGGGACAAAGCACATTACGACGGCAAATACAAACTGGGTTTGTTCAAAATATTTTTTTTTTTTAGATAGCCTATACAGTGTCCCACTACTGGGCAAAGGCCTCCCCTTTCTCCTTCCACTCGAAATAATACCGAGAAATAAATTAAAATTTTTAAAATCCACCGATGCAATTTGGTCTCGTGTATTTTGAAAATAAAGCAAATGCCCATTGCGTCTAAGATCACTTCCGCGGCTAACAAAAGAGCTGATAATGGTATTAAGTATTAAAGGGGGTTTCAAAGGGGAGATGAAAATTTCATTGATTTTGCCGTAGGATGCACCGCTTTCAAGATATTTGACAAAACACCGGTTCTTGTCCGCTCGCCGAGGTTAAGCAACGTCGGGCGCGGTCAGTACTTGGATGGGTGACCGCCTGGTTTCATTTTTGTTTTTTGAATGTTTTGTTATGACGTTGTCACGTTAAACTGTCGTCCGTAAACCGACTTTCTCACTTCCCACTTTATCACTTGTCTCATTCCCAACCGTAGTACTCACCCCGAGGGGAACTGCAGTGCGTTTAAGCTCCACCCCTTCTTGTGCAGCAGCTCGGCCATCTTGAATATGTCGAACTGCCGCGAGCCCCACGCCACCACCGTGGTCGCTGGCTTCCCGAATATATAGATGCCGGGTATTTTACGGAGCCTGGAAAGGTTGGTCAAAGTCAAAATATCTTATTCAATTTAGGCCATAACAAGTAGTGATGTGACGAATATTCGCATTCGCAAAATATATGCGAATATAACCTCCGAAAAAAACTAAAATTTTAGAGAATATTCATTGTTACACAGTTAGCATAAACGTAGCTATTATAAAGGCGAATCAACTTTTTTGTGTTGTTTACTCTCTCCCCGGTCCTCCAAGTGACACTCCGTACTGTTTCATAGAAAAATGCTTAGGTTGTCCAAGGGACAAAATTTGTGTAACCATAGCAACGGGTGGCACTAAAAGGTCGATGCACCCATAAGGTCGCGGGTGAGCAAAGTACTTGTTTCAGTTCAACATGCAATCATTGATCGGCTAAATTACTCTCTAAACAAAATGCAAATGTGTGCGTACGTGGAAAGCCAGGAGTCCAAATAGAGCCTTGGCCTTAAATTTAAAACTCAATACTCGCGTTCGCATTCGCGAATCAATATTCGCGATTGATTGTTCGCGAATGTCTAAGAATTTATATTCGTTACATTACATCACTAACAACAAGCACTTATGAATGTCGAAAAATCTACCAATGTTCTTCTGACGTAGGAACTGTCATAAAAAATGGTACGGTCACGTGCAAAAATATATATACGTTAACAAGTTGTCAAAAATATCTATACAACTCTATGTCATTACATCAACCATAAGGTTGATGTTTACATATGTTGACGCGATGACTGTATACATATTCATGCTTTCGGCTGTACCTATAAAGCACTTACTTGGTCGACTGTATGAGCTACAGTAATGTCTTAGAGAAATTGAAAATAGCTTCATTTCACCTGAAGAAGCTTCTCTTAAAGTTAACGGGAGTAAAAACTAAAAAAAAAAGTGCGTACAGTTCCTCCGCGCGGAAGAAGTGAAACTTCGTAGTGTGGAAATTAAAAGGCACTTATACATAAATATGAACCCTATTGCAATAACTTAAAGAACTAAATTTACACATTGTAATGAACTAAAACAATTACTTTGCTCACCCGCGACCTTACAATAGTTACGTTTATGCAAGAAATGTGCGTTCATGCAGTCCCTCCACCTCCACACTGTACGAACACACACAAATCACATAAACCCAACCATCACCACCACCAAGCTACACTGACGCGTTTCGAACTCAACCAGAGCTCATCTTCAGAGTTACCACAACCGTATGCTATGCTACCAAATGTTAAACTAACAAACCAAAACAAATGTTTTAACTTGTCACTGTAACTTCTCAAGTACCCACTTTATTGACAAATTAAAACATTTGTTTTGGTTTATTAGTTTAACATTTGGTAGCATAGCATACGGTTGTGGTAACTCTGAAGATGAGCTCTGGTTGAGTTCGAAACGCGTCAGTGTAGCTTGGTGGTGGTGATGGTTGGGTTTATGTGATTTGTGTGTGTTCGTACAGTGTGGAGGTGGAGGAACTGCATGAACGCACATTTCTTGCATAAACGTAACTATTGTAAGGTCGCGGGTGAGCAAAGTAATTGTTTTAGTTCATTAATATGGACCTCCGCAAAGTAACGCCTGATTCAATAAATTATTTAACACATTGTGTTTAAATTACTCACTAGATGGCGCTTTTATCAAGTCTCATACATTTTGCACAGACAGTATGAGTTCTGAATGGCACTATCGAAGTTTTTAACATCCGTTAGTATATATACAATGCGAGATAAACGTAAACGTCAACTTGCGTTGCGTTACGTTGCGTTGCGTATTTAACGCAACGCATTTAACGCAACGCTTGTTGGAAGTCGCATTTAGAAGTTTCACTTCAAAAAACACGGTGCATATTACAGTGCAGTACTCACTCTGCCTCTATGTATTTAGTGACGGTCAGTATTTCGTCGGCCATGGTCACGTAGCGGGCGCGCCCCACGAACACCATCGTGGCCCAACACGCCGCGATCAGCCCGCCCGCCCTGCTGCCTGCACACACACAATAGGGATGTTGACACCATTAAAAAAAACCGGCTAGTGCGAGTCGGACTCGCGCACCGAGGGTTCCGTACAAATTTATATGTATATATGAACATCCAGTCTTATCAGACCCCTGCTCCCAAGCAAAATGTGCGCAGTTTGGGATCATTTTAGATTGGTTTATGATATAGACAGACAGACAAAAAATGTATGCAAAATGTATGTATGTAAAATGTATGTATGGATGTTTCCTTTATCTATGCTATAAGACTTTGCTTCGTACCAAATTTCAAGATTCTGAGTTCACGGGAAGTACCCTGTAGGTTTTGATTCCCTTGCGAGTTTCGAAAATATGCGGAAATTTGCGTCATAAACGGCTGTATCTTTTGATTGCGTTGGCTTAGAAGTTTTATTTTTTCACAGCTCCAAGGGACAGTAGACCTGAGTATTTGATATAAATTTCAGCTTGATACCTCCACGCGTTCCTGAGAAAACGGGTCTTGACAGACAGACGGACAGACGGACGGAGGGACGGACAACAAAGTGATCCTATAAGGGTTCCGTTTTTTCATTTTGAGGTACGGAACCCTAAAAAAGAATTTGAAGACACGACTCCAGTAAAAAAACGCTTTATTTCAGCCCTGAAAGCCGGATTAATTTTCGATTAAATGCAAAATTAGATTTTTTGTTGCTTTAAAACAAATAAATAGTTAGTTGATTGAGTATGCGAACAATGACGTCATATGTCGCTATTGTCATTCAAACTCTATGGGAGATTGTGTTTTGACAGCTCATAAAAAGAACGTCAGTTGATTGGTGGTGTCAACATCCCTATTCATAAACATCTATTTATTTACTAGCTGATGCTAGCAGTTTTGGTCCCGTTGGAGTAGATTAAAACGTGTTTTCCCGTGGGAATGAGATATTTTCCCGTGGGAAAAAGTAGCCTGTGTCACTCTCCAGCCCTTCAACTATGTCCATACAAAAAATCACGGCAATCCGTAGCTCAGTTTCGACGTCAAAGAAGGACAAAGAAACAAAAACCGGCCAAGAGCGTGTCGGACACGCCCAAGGTAGGGTTCCGTAGCCATTACGAAAAAATCAAGTAATATTTTTCTAAGGATTTCGTATGTGTATACGGAATCATCCAAGTTTAGGTATGTTTTATACCTTAGGCTACTATTTACTCTTAAACTACAAATAATTTCCAAGCAATCTTAGCCGCTATAATTTTCCTAGTAAATTTGATATATTTGCTACCATTCTGAAATTTTCAAATTTTTCCACCCAACAGTTTAGATTTTAGTGAAAATTTTCACTTTAAAGTTGAATATTTCGCAAACAGATCACTGAATAGAAAAATCATGTCAGCAACCCTACAATTGTTTTAAAAGACCTATCCAACAATACCCCACACAATAGGGTTAGTCGAGAAAAAAAAATCACCCCCACTTTACGTCTATGGGAGGTACCCTAAAAAAATTGTTTTAGTTTTTTTTATGTAATCACTTTGTCGGCGTAACTGGTATATATATTCATGCCAAATTACAGCTTTCTAGTACTAACAGTCTCTGAGCTTAGCCGCGGACGGACAGACAGACAGACAGACAGACAGACAGACGGACAGACATGGCGAAACTATAAGGGCTCCTAGTTGACTACGGAACCCTAAAAAAGCACACTTTCACATTTTTATGATACTAAGTAGGTATGGATGGATATGGATATGAAAGTATTTTTTTATATGATAGGGGTGAGTGTGGATTTAATTTCCGTAACTATTCCACCTTTACATATTTTCTTAACCTATACTTTGATTTTCTTAGCATTAGAAAGAAGGTAAGCAATCTTAACGTGTATTTTTATTGAAAAACACTTGAAAAATAAGTCGCAGCAATTAGCAAGGACATATCGTTGCTTATCTGAAACAACGGCCTAATCCAAAATACTACGGTGTGCAACTTAATACTTTAACTATTGCAAATAAGGTGTATAATTACACAGCGTATCATTTCGAATTAGGTCGTTCTTTTAGATAAGCAGCGATATGGTCATTTACATATTTTTTACTTTTTTTTTCATAAGTAATAGTTATTATTTATTAAAAGCGTTTTTCAGTAAAAGGGCTCGTCAAGATTGTTTAACTTTATTTAATGCTAATAAGCCAAATCTTCCTCAAGTGTTAACTGAACGCATCCTCAGTATGAATGTATAAATCGCATGCTGAATGCTATTGCTAGGGCCGATGTCAAAATTTTTGGGTTTTTGAGTTTAATCCGGAATCGGAGTCGTGTGTGTGTAGAACATGATTCCGGATTAAATTCGACAACCCAAAATTTTACTAAACCAAACGGGACTTATCACGTAATAAATGTCTATGTGTGAAAATCACGAAAGTTTAAAACAGTATACCCAAACCTAAGATTATTTAAAAGCGAAAAAGTTTTTCGGGTGCGCCGGTGGGATTCGAACCCACGTCTCCTGGGTATGCGCCCCAACGGGTGTTCTACCAATTGAACCACGTCGCATCCAACCGACTCCCCCGAAATTCTTAATCGCTTACATACGCCAACAGTGGCGTGTGGTAACATCCATCGCAACTATTAGAAGCTGCGTATGTAAGCGATTAAGAATTTCGGGGGAGTCGGTTGGATGCGACGTGGTTCAATTGGTAGAACACCCGTTGGGGCGCATACCCAGGAGACGTGGGTTCGAATCCCACCGGCGCACCCGAAAAACTTTTTCGCTTTTAAATAATCTTAGATTCGGTGAGCAGCCGTACTGCTAATAAAATAAATAATATTAGTATACCCAAAATTTTGTACTTCGGCCCTTATTGCATTCAGCAGACGAAATATGCGTTCAAGCCCCCTGTACAGTGCAGCACGCAATACGCACCGTTGACGGTAGGAGAGCCGTACACGCCGCCGGGCCACTCGGTGGTGACGGTGTACTGGCAATGCCGATACTCTGGCTTACGGTACAACACCACTGAAGTACCCTTCGGTGCGTATCCGTACTGGAAATAAACCAGCGTGTTAAAATATAAGAATGATTAACTGGCCATTAGGGGCCGTCCATTAATCACGTGAGGCTTGAAAGGGGGGGAGGGGTTTGATAGAAATCACGAAATATCACGAGGGGGGGGGGTCTAGTAAGATATCACGTGTATATATTTTTTCTTCAAACACATGTCATTATAATTATGATTAAAATGCTACATATATAGGTAACCATATTAATTAATAGATCTTCGTGATTTTAATACGCGCGAAAATTTTAAGATTCTCGTAGGTATAGTCGACCAAGAAACTCCTTTACCACCCTAAAGTTCAATGTCAGTTGTATGACTTAAGACATCAACGGGTATTTTCACTAACAAGTCAATGTGACAATCAGCCTTATTGTTTTTATTCTGATGTAGGAACTGTCACAAAAAATGGTAAAGCACTTACTTGGTCGACTATACTAAAAATACACGTGATGTTGGATGGGGGAGGGGGGGGGGGGTGGTAGTCTTAAATCTCACGGACATCTCATGGACGGCCCCTTACGTAATTAAAATTTCCATGGGATTTGGGATTTCTCTAGGAGCCATTCTGGAGGAAGGGTCTGACCAGTTGTGCAGCGCGCGCGCGCCCCGTATTTGTTGTACGGTTTGCAATGCTTGAGGACGTGCTTGCCTATTTCACTGCATCTCTATGATCCTAAAGGAACGCTTATGGCCGGCGCCCACTGACGGCATGGCACGGCGTGGCATTTTATTACTATCAAGTTATTTTCAATCTTATTTCAATTAGTTTAGAATTCATGTTACTTTATTTCGATACCACGATGCCGCGACGTCCTGAGGGCCGATGCCACGCATAACCAATAACCAATTCTTAACTTGTAAAAGTTGGCCTACTAGCGCCATCTCTTGGTCCAGGTGAGCGGGTAGCTCCGAAGGAGTGTTGAAGTCTCTCGGTAGAGGGCATTAACATAGATGCGCTTTATCACTGCCTAATGTGATTATAACAGACTGAAGTGTACGATGTATGGGAAAGATTCGTCGCTAACTTCTAGACCAGTGATGGTGTAGGGGTAAGCACGCAGCACGGAACGCTGAGGACCTGGGTTCGATTCCCAGCATTGGTCTTTTTTCTGGGGTTTTTTCTGTGCATCTATATTTCAGTTTGTATTTAGTTTGAAATATAATTCTAAACTCATTGAAATAAGATTGAAAATAACTTTATAGTAATAACATGCCACGCCGTGCCATGCCGTCAGTGGGCGCCGGCCCTTACAGAGATAGGGTATCATCGAATTGAATATATAAATCCCATGTATTCCCTTTAACTTAGTCTTTAGCAGCAGTAGTTTTGTGCGTTGTCAGTCAGTCAGTCAGTCACGGTACTGTTTTATAGGTATAGATAGATCAACGTTTCTTAACCTCGGGTCGCGGGCGGTATCGGGTTGAGTCACGAGAATTAATTTAATATAATAGGTAATTAAAATAAAATTTAATTTTTGATTGGTATAAATAAAAAAAACAATAATGTTTTTTTTTATATTTTATGAAGCATTACGGTCGCGGGCTTCAAATACATTTATACTTTGGATCGCCAGCTAAAAAGGTTATGAGTTAAGAAACCACTTGTATAGATGATTCTCACCTTGTGTGTGTCAGCGGACATGCTGGCGACGCCCGGCAGCCGGAAGTCGAACACGGGCACCGGGTGTCCGGCGTCCGGCATGAACGCCGCCACGAAGCCGCCCAGGCAGGCGTCCACGTGCAACGGAACGTCGTACTCTAGCGCTAAGTCGGACAGCGCGTTTATGTCGTCCATCGTGCCGTACGGGAAGTTAGGGGCCGAGCCTACGATCTGACAAACAAACGTGTCATCAAAAGGTTAAAGTTATTAGTGAAAATAAACGGATCACTCACGTCTTAAAACGAGTTTAACTCGACATGTTACCCTACATTTTTGTGCTACCCTACATTTGACAATGGCAATAAAAGTGATGATGAAAACGGGGGTAGTTGTGTGTCGCTGTCAGTTGCGTCGAGTAGCCGCGCGACCAGGGCGTTAGCAAGCAGTGCACGTGTTAACATACCTTTTAAATACCTATTTAGCACAAACCATTTTTCTTAATCTATAAGGATAACTTTTATAATATATAAGGAACAATCTAGATTCACTTAAAATGCGAGAACTACCTTACGTCACAAGAAAAATAATTAGAATAATAATAATAATAATAATAATAATGATTTATTGTACAATCAACATCAAATTAGATACAGTGCTCAATACATAAAGTAGGTTTGTACAGAGAAGTCACAAAAGATGTCATACAATCTGACCCCCCAAACTAGGTAAAGACCTGTGTCTTGGGGGACTAATTTTGAGTATCTCCGGCTTCGGCGATCGACGTACAATATTTACAGTGCAGAAGATCAACAACAATGATAACTGAAGTTATACAATAAAACAAAAATTGAAAAAACAAATAAAATTAAAAATAAGATGAAAACAAAAACGCGCGCCCCGCCGTTAACTTTCAGTTTTAAACACACCAAAAAGGCGGGACGGGCTCGACGCTGATTGGTAGGATTATTTAGTTCGAGAGGTTGGCAGCTGGTGGCGCGGCCGTTCTTTGTGACATTTCGTTTGACAGATGTCATCCCGGAAGTACCAAAACACTCGCAGATGGCGCTAGTTAGAAGATTGCCAACACACGTTTGGCAGCCGCCGTGACGTGCGACTCCGAGAGGAACGGCTACGGATTAGCCCGAAACAGTCGAGTTAAACTCGTTTTAAGACGTGAGTGATCCGCTTATTTTCACTATGAGTGAGTCTTACGGTAGTAAATATAAATGGATATTTTGAATACCCTACCCTACCGTACCGTACCCTACCCTACCTACCGTACCTTACCGTATCGTACCCTACCCTACCCTACTTTTTAAATGAGAAAATTTTCGGTTTGTGCTAGCGTCCACGCTCGATTTTAACAAAATTGCACTTTAAAGTTGAATATTTCGCAAACGAATCACTGTATTAATAAATCGTCTTGACAACCCCGTAATGATTTTAAAAACCAATTCAACGATGCCCCATATGATATGGTTAGACAAGAAAACAATCCATCCCCACATAAGTCTATAGGAAGTACAGTAAAAAAAAAAATTTTTCTATATTTTATCCACCATTTTGTCGGGATAATTGCTTCACATTTCTTCTAAATTTGTAGCTTTCTAGCACTAACAGAAAAAGTCAAAGTCACGTATCGGAGCTGAAAACGTTGGCAGAGAACCGAATAGAATGGCGATTACTCCACCGACAAAAGCTGGGCTCTTCAATTGATGATGATGATGATGAGCACTAATAGTCTCTAAGTTAATCCGCGGACGGATGGACGAAGAAACAGACAAGGGGGATTTCAGAAATAGGATAGGTACCATACATTTTTTTTCTCAGATTTTATATAATTTCGCTTGGATCTACTCACAATCAGTAGCACTATCGATTCTACATAGAGAAAAAAGTGTCCCGAGGTCAGTTTTGTTACTTTTCATACATTGCTGTTTGAAGGTAACAAAACCGACACTTATTTTTGTATGATGAACTGGGGGACATTTTTTTTACTCCATTATAATCGATAGTTTCTATTGATACTGAGCAGATCCATGCAAAAATTTCTAAAAAAATAAAAAATATAGTTGTACCTACCCTATTTCTGAAATTCACCACAAACGGACACACAGACATGTTCCGTTTTTACCATTTTGGTTCCGGACCCCTAAGAAACTGAAGCATCCTCACCAAGCAAGTCCTGCGCCCGATAGCCTTCCTGACATCCTCGACGTCGACCGTCATGGTCTCCTGGTTGACCCTGACCACCACTACGGACAGCCCCAAGTACTGCGCCGCCTTGTCGAAGGCCGAGTGAGCGGTTGAAGGCAGCACCATCTGCGGGTTCGATATGCCCTTGCTGTACGCGAGGTCGCGGAACGCTTTGCACGCCATTATTATGGACTCTGTGCCGCCTGTTGTCACCTGAAAGGATATAATAATAAATAAATAAATAAGTAAATAAATATTAGCGGACAATCTTACACAAATCGACCTAGTCCCAAACTAAGCAAAGCTTGTACTATGGGTACTAGACAACGATAAACATACTTATATAGACAAATAAATACATACATAGAAAACATCCATAACTCAGTAACAAATATTCGTGCTCATCACACAAATAAATGCCCTTACCGGGATTTGAACCCAGGACCTCTTGCTTCGTAGGCAGGGTCACTACCAACTAGGCTAAGGCGGTCGTTAACTATTAGACGTTATTAATTATTAGACGTTGTCACGTCAGAATAAAAATTCAATGTATATTCTGTTTGAAAATAAAGTAAATGCCCATTATGCGTCTAAGATCCGTTCCGCAGCTACTAAAAGAGCTGATAACTTTGAAACGGCTGAACCAATTTTGATGAAATATGTTTAAGAACCATCGCCAAGAAACCTGCTTTCAAATAAATAAAAAACCGCATCCAAATCGGTTCACTCGTTTAAGAGCTATGTTGCCGCAGACAGAACGAACACCGTGACACGAGATTTTTATATATTAGAAGATTTTAAGCGACCCACAAAAATGTTTGGTCGTAATTAAACGAAGATTTGTAAAGTCATGAATTAAACCTTGTTTACTCTGTGGCTTGTTCCGCAGCCTTCACGGGGCAATTAGCATGATAATAACGGCTGTAATAAACCTGGCCAAACAACTGGATGCCTATTGTCTGATAAAAACCGGTTGTCTGTAAAGTCGGTTTACAGACGATAGTTTAACGTGACAACGTCATAACAAAACATTCAAAAAACAAAAATGAAACCAGGCGGTCACCCATCCAAGTACTGACCGCGCCCGACGTTGCTTAACCTCGGTGATCGGACGAGAACCGGTGTTTTGTCAAATATCTTGAAAACGGTGCATCCTACGGCAAAATCAATGACATTTTCATCCCCCTTTAAGACCCCCCCCTTAACCCTTCCCCCCCCCGCACACCCCACGCATTGAAAATTACCCGAGCGCTAGTATAGTCGACCAAATAAGTGCTTTACCATTTTTTGTGACAGTTTCTACATCAGAATAAAAACAATAAGGCTGATTGTCACATTGACTTGTAAGTGAAAATAGCCTTTGATGTCTAAAGTCATACAACTGACATTGAACTTTAGAGTGATAAAGGATTTTCTTGGTCGACTATACTAAGATTGTAACATCCTGGTGTTCGCTGCTCTCTTACATACTGGCCTTCACTGCTCTGTACGGGACATGTACGTTACATTGCGTCATCCTTTTTCGTGCGTGCAGCCGGCGTTCATCGATTTATTAGACGTTGTTACGTCAAAAACTGGTAAAATTTAGGTACAACCAAACTGAATATCAAGTGACTAAACTGAAAAAAGAAGCCCTGTAGTGCCCTAGTGGTTTGACCTACATTTTGTAATTTACCATGAGCTTTACTGTGAAGGAAAACAACGTGAGGAAACCTGCATACACCTGCGAAGAAATTCAATGGTAAATAAATAAATAAATAAATATCACAAGACAATTCACACCAATTGACCTAGTCCCAAAGTAAGCTAGGCAAGCTTGTGTTATGGGTACTAGGCAACGGATAATCATATTTTTTCACTTCTCATGCTCTTAAAATGTTACTTTAGTCTCTGCATATCGGGACTAAAGCTCTTTTTTGATCTAGGTGATGGTGAAAGTAATTTTTTTTTAATTTACTTTGGAAACCCCTAAACTGCCAATCACGGTGTTTGTGAATGGAGGATTATTGCCATTTTCAGTGACTGGGCATAGACGATTTTAAAAATTTCCACAGACCGCAGCGCGCTCTGTAGCGCTCTGTAGCGCTCCGCAGCGCCCCGCGCTTCGGTCTGTGGAAGCCTTTTAGGGCGTGGAAATAACCTCAAAATGACATTTGACATTGACAAAATGATAATTTATAATTTCGCGAAACACGATGAATAATTACGACTATTAATCTATTTAATTATATTAACGATGAATTCATTTTATTATGCATACTTAGTCCAATTAGCTATGAAATAATTTTCAAGTTTGAATCTGTTGGCTAAATATGTAAACATTTAATGCGTCACTCAACAAAAAAAAAGCGCGGAACAAATTTAAATTGGTATTTGAATTCTGAACAGACGTCCATTGCTCGTATTGAGAGAACGTTGTATAAAAGTAATATTGTAGATTTGTATAAAACATCGTTTTTTCCTCGCATTCAAAGTGAAAAGTAGAGTGTTTAACGCGAGACTAAACTACCACAATGACACGCGAATTATAGCCACCCTCGCCCTGCTCGGGTGGCTAAATATCTTGTGTCATTATGGCTTGTTTTAGTCCCTTGTTGAACAATCTACTATTATAGATAGACACATACTTAAATACATATTAAACACCCAACACCCGCGAACAAACATTCGTATTTTTCATAAATATCTGCCCCGACACGGGAATCGAACCCGGGACCTCAAGCTTCATAGTCAGGTTCTCTAACCACTAGGCCATCTGGTCGTCTAAAGTAATCTAATGGTGTGTGTGAAGTTCCCAATCCGAACTGGGCCCGCGTGGGAACGATGATGACGTGACGTGATGACGGCTGGGGCCAAAAGTTTTTCGAACGGCCTCCACGTACCGGAAGACGCATCAAGATGGAGCGATGAACAGGACCAGACTGTTTAGCAAGCCTTGGGGGACACCTATGTTCAGTAGTAAGTATTTCGACTGAAACGTTGCTGATAACTCACTTGCCACGGCAGCCTTCGTCGCCATAAATCAACACCATAGAACGGATCGATGGACAGTGGAGAAGGGTATGTATTACAATACCGAAGTACGAAAGACCGAATGTCTTCTCGAATTTTCATAGTTAAGTACATATAGGTCCTACCTACTTATTTGTTTCTTTTCTGAAGCTGTTTAATGGTTTATTTTATAGGATAAGTTTAATAGGTTAATTTTATAAAAACTGAGCGCGTCTCGCCCTCAAACGTAACAGTTTGGCGAGAATATTTATGTAGTAGTACTTAAGTTGTAATTAAATTTATAAAAAAAAAAAAAAAAACATCGAATGGGTCAAAAGACCGACACGATTTTTTTCTGTAACCGTAAACTTCTCAGAATTTATTAAAACGGCATCATACAGAACCCTTTAGGTTAGGTTAGGTTTGTTTTATAACAATCTTAAAAAAAAAGAAAAAAAAAATCGTGTCGGTCTTTTACCCCATTCGATTATTTAATGCATTCGGTCTTTCGTACTTCGGTATTGTAAAACATACCCGTGGAGAAAGAACCCTAAAACAGTATAGGAGAGGACACTCACGGTGCCGCAGCAGTCTCCGTCCCCGTGGAACAGGTTCGCCGCCATGCGGACCACCTCGGCCTCCATCTTGTTGATCCCGGGGAATACGTCGGCGTGCAGCGGGTTGGTGTACGCGGCGAGCGCGTACGCGGCGCACGCGACCGCCGCGATCTCTTGGCTGACGTGGTACACGGCGCCCGAGAGACTGCCGCTCTTCCAGTCATACGCGCCTGCAAAGGACACGCGCCTGAATATCGTAAGCTCAAGGGCCCCTTGATATAGGATAAGATAAGATAAGATAAGATAAGATAAGATAAGATAGGATAGGATAGGATAGGATAGGATAGGATAGGATAGGATAGGATAGGATAGGATAGGTTAGGTTAGGTTAGGTTAGGTTAGGTTAGGTTAGGTTGGGGTGCGAAGTCGGAAACCTCCTCGAGTGCCCGGGCGTTACCACTCCCTTCTATCCGAGGCGTAGGCCTCATGGGGTGGGGAAGGGTAACGCCTGGGACGGTGCACCCTGGGCAACAACGGTAAGCTAATGTATTCGTACATTATCTTACCGGTGGCTAATATCCGACTGGGGGGGGGGGGTGTCAGCAGCAATCTCCACATGTGCCTGCACCAAGCTACCGCTAAGGCATGGTTCAGGCTGCACGACCGTTACGGTTCTCCCCTGTTAACCCTGGTGGTTAAGGGGGAGAAGAGTAGCGGATGGGCCCATGGCCTGTGGGGGTTGACTGACTGACTGGGGGGAGGGGGTCGGCAATTTCCACATGTGCCCGGGTGGTAGACGGGTTACTCTGCCATCTGGGCTGCACGACCGTTACGGTTCTCCCCTGTTAACCCTGGTGGTTAAGGGGGAGAAGAGTAGCGGTTGGGCCCATGGCCTGTGGGGGTTTGCTGACACACTGGGGGGAGGGGGTCGGCAATTTCCACATGTGCCTGGGCGGTATTTCTGTTATCGTCTGGGCTGCACGACCGCTACGGTTCTCCCCTGTTAACCCTGGTGGTTAAGGGGGAGAAGAGTAGCGGTTGGGCCCATGGCCTGTGGGGCTCTGCTGACACACTGGGGGGGAGGGTAGCGGGCCCATTAGTGGGTCCGCTCTTGAGGACGGCGCCCCGCCCTTGGGCGGGCGCCTTTGACGTCGGCGAACCCGAACTGAGTACCTGCTCTGCCACGGCGGACAGGGAAAGGCGAGGGGGAGCCTGGTGGGCGGAAGCGACCGTGCCCTCGGTACTGCTCTGCTTTCAGAGCAGGACATGAGGGCGCGGAAGCTAACGTGAGGGCACGTAACCCCGGCTTGCCGGGAACGTGGGCATCTGCGGAAGCCACGAGGAGTAAACCTCTTTAAACAATCCTTCACCAGCGGGGGAGGCCGGGGAGTGCCGAACCCGCATTGCACGGTGTCGACAGAGGAGCCCCATCCCGGGGCGGCCAGTGGGCGTTGCGGTGACACATTTTGCTCCCGTGGCGTTCACAATGGCAGACGAGGGAATCCGTGTGGTTTTTAGTGGGTAGGCCCCTTGGGGAGAGCCCCACATACCTCCGTTTCCCCGAACGGAGACGATGCATAAGGTGCATTTTCCACACCAAAAAAAAAAAAAAAAAAAGGTTAGGTTAGGTTAGGTTAGGTTAGGTTAAGTTAAGTTAAGTTAAGTTAAGTTAAGTTAAGTTAAGTTAAGTTAAGTTAAGTTAAGTTAAGTTAAGTTAAGTTAAGTTAAGTTAAGTTAAGTTAAGTTAAGTTAAGTTAAGTTAAGTTAAGTTAAGTTAAGTTAAGTTAAGTTAAGTTAAGTTAAGTTAAGTTAAGTTAAGTTAAGTTAAGTTAAGTTAAGTTAAGTTAAGTTAAGATAAGATAAGATAAGATAAGATAAGATAAGATAAGATAAGATAAGATAAGATAAGATAAGATAAGATAAGATAAGATAAGATAAGATAAGATAAGATAAGATAAGATAAGATAAGATAAGATAAGATAAGATAAGATAAGATAAGATAAGATAAGATAAGATAAGATAAGATAAGATAAGATAAGATAAGATAAGATAAGATAAGATAAGATAAGATAAGATAAGATAAGATACGATAAGATAAGATAAGATAAGATAAGATAAGATAAGATAAGATAAGATAAGATAAGATAAGATAAGATAAGATAAGATAAGATAATATAAGATAAGATAAGATAAGATAAGATAGATAAGATAAAGTTTATTGCAGAAAATGGGTACATACAAGATGTTATAATGACATATTATTCACAATGCGCCAAATTCGGCTTGGGTAAGCATGCAAACAAATAAGTCACTTGATTTTGTTCAATTATGAAGCAAAACAAAGTGATCACTTGGTCTAAAAATTAAAGCTAAAACTAACTAAAACTATGTGAATCAAGTTTATTTGTTATTTGTCTTCATGTTCATGAAATCTTTTATAGATGATTCTTTTACAGGTGATTTTTTAAGGGTTCCGCACCTCGAAAGGAAAAAGCGGAACCCTTATAGGATCACTTTGTTGTCCGGCCGTCTGTCAAGACCCTTTTTCTTAGGAACGCGTGGAAGTATCAAACTAAATTTTATATCATATACTCAGGAACCCAACGTAATCAAAAGATACAGCCATTTATGCCGCTAATTTTCGACACTCGCAAGGTAATCAAAACCTACAGAGTACTTCCCGTGAACTCAGAATCTTGAAATTTGGTACGAAGCAAGGTCTTATACACCGTGAAATTTTAGTGGTTGTTTTCCCGCTTAACGACCGCTTTAGCCTAGTTGGCAGTGACCCTGCCTACGAAGCAAGAGGTCCTGGGTTCAAATCCCGGTAAGGGCATTTATTTGTGTGATGAGCACGAATATTTGTTCCTGAGTTATGGATGTTTTCTATGTATTTAAGTATTTATTTATCTATATAAGTATGTTTATCCGTTGCTTAGTACCCATAACACAAGCTTTGCTAAGCTTACTTTGGGACTAGGTCAATTGGTGTGAATTGTCCCTTGATATTTTATTTTCTTTTGATATTTTTTTTTCCCGAAACGAGGTGATTTAGTTTCGATTGTACAATCGATTTCTAATTACTATTTTGACTAGAGTCAAAAATCCAATTGTGAAAAACGAAAGTCGAAAATGACCGCAAACCAATAGTAACGCTTCGTTGGTACAAGTAGCGTACGATCGTACGATAGGTTAGGTACCAACGAAGCGTTACTACTGGTTTGCGGTAATGACCGAAAATGTTCGACTTTCGTTTTTCACAATTGGATTTTTGACTCTAGTCAAAATAGTAATTATAAATTGATTGTACAATCAATACTAAATCACCTCGTTTCGGGAAAACAACCACTAAAATTTCACGGTGTATACAGGGTGTTAGGTAATGAGTGGATAATCCTTGAACTACGGATAGAGGGCACTTAGGACGTTATAAGCCAATAGAGGCACCTCCTATAAAAATATATATTACCTAATGATAGATGGTTTTTGACTTCTTCAGCCACATCTTCTGCAGACAAGCCTTTCTCTGGCAGTGTCCTACGGATCGTAACACCTGCCAGCCTCTTTGTTACATCAGCTTTGAAGTCTCGGTTGATCTCTGCCATCTTCTCTTCAATCTTTCGTCTCACAAATGGCACTTGACGGAGCCATCTGAAGAATTCTTTACGAAGTCTTGTAGTAACAGCTGGAAAGATATGTTTTAGTTAATTTAATTCTTACTAATATTATAAATGCAAAAGTAACTCCGTCTGTCTGTCTGTTACCTTTTCATACTTAAACCGCTGAACCAATTTAGATTAAATTTGTTATGGAGATGGTTTGAGGCCCTGGGAATGACGTAATATAGATTTATCCCAGAAAATTGCAAAGTGCCTGCTGGATAGCGATTAACAAATTATTTGCAGACAGAGTTGTGGTCATCAGCTAGTATGTGATAAATTAGCTTGCTTGGTAGTGCAAGAATATCCCTATCTTATGTGAGTTTTAAGAAAATTCCTTCTAACTGCGCCTTAGACCTTATTATGGTAACATAAGGTCTATGTATAGATATTTATGAAAGGTTGGCAATACAGATATTGGTGAACTCAACTGTACGGTCGAGTTCACCAATATATGCATTGCCAATCTTTCATAAATATCTATAAATAGACCTTATGTTACCGTAATAAGGTCTGTGTATAGATATTTATGAAATGTTGGCTGTATAGATATTGGTCAACTCGACTGTACATTGTCTGTCACACAGTCACTACTGTTTTACAAGCACAGAAAAAAAGACTTCTTTAATTTTTACAAACTTCAACTTTTTTATGAAAATGTTTGTTTTACTATTGCATTATTTTTCAGTTTACAACACATAAAATGCTGGAGTAAGTAAAATTTGCTGGAAGCAAAAGTAAAATTTAGCACATACCTTCTTTGCCGTTGTACAGGCTATGTGCCCACACTAGTGCCAGCACAGACGAAGCTGTCATGGTCATAATCTGCCATGGCTCCTTGCCTTCAAACAGCCTATTTATGGCCTTCAACGGCTGCGGTCTCTCGCTCATTTCTAACAGAATTTAAAAAAAATAACTGTCAAAATTTTGCACTCCTTCAACAAGTAACCAGGTTATAACTACAATGAGAAACAATTATTAAGAATGTTAACGCGCGCGTTGCATTTATAATTAGGCGTCGAGTAATTAGAAGTAACAATGTTAAATATGGAGTGGAACAGTATGGACTTTGACTATCATCAAGGAACTTTGTTCTGCTAAAGTATATTAACCCATTGTAGTACCTATATCCCAAATGGGTGACTTTATTTAAAACAATGATGTAAATTGTTATCAGTAAGGAACATAGAATAACTACCTGTAGATACAGAATCTAATCGCGCTAATTATTCCGAACCGCCTCAATCAATTCACTTGACAAATTAATATTCGTCTATCTTCTAATCATGATATTAACACGGATTATGTGAAGTACTGATTAGCAACAGTATTTGTTTATCCGCAATAACACGTAAGTATGTAACGAGTAAAGAAAGTACATACGTAAATAACGAAACAAAGGTCAATTAATAAACAAATGGGAATGATAATGTCGGTCTAACTTATTGAAAAATTATGATCCTAGTTTGGCTAATTCTCGTCTTTTTCAATGTTGATTGAATAAGTATATTAAACTTTACAGCCATTAGATAAGCTTCATTTTTACCTTTGTTTTAAATTTCACTTGATGACTTCTTGCGAGTTTACTGTCGACAGCTTTAAAACAGCTGTTTTCATCTGTCAGTCAACAATGTCTATTTGCCTATTTGCCTTTTTTTCCGTTTTTCGATTTTATTTCGTAATCAATTGAAAACTGAAAGCTGCAAAATTAAGAGCTGATCAACGTAAAATGACGTCAGATTTAATAATAAACAAAATTATAAAATTTTACCAAAAAGAATATTCGTTCAGAAATCAATTTGACACTGACAGCTTCATGACACTTCCAATATGAATTCAGTTTGTAAATGGACTAACTGAATTAGTCCTAAATATAGTGGATTAAAGTTAAAATTGTAACAATGTAACTGAAATATTTATAATACTTTTTGCGCACTTTGGCAGCAAAGTTTAAAAAAACAATGGTTGTAAAATAAGTCGTATGTATTAGTGATAACGTTTAGTTTGATTTGAAGTAAGGTCAAAGAATTGAATGATAAATGAAAAAATAGTTTCAACTCGAACGTGTAAAGTTGTAGGAGGAAAATACTACAATGAGTCACCACCCTCCAGTTTCCTGTATTCCAAACACAACCAAAATGTCGAAAGCTAAGAAAGTAATTGAAGAAGCGAGGGAAATTAACAATCCCGAGATAGATTTGGTGGATAAAGGGATTTCCAACCTAGAGGAGATACCTGCCCTGTGTAAGTACAGTTAAATTTCCTTTTATGGAACCAGTTAGGGCACTTTTGGTTTCATTTGGTTTTGTTGTGTTGTAAGTTTGACGTTTGGGTGTGTCGGATCGGATATAGCCCGCCTACTCTAACCTTAATAATTATTTTACTATGAGTGAATAAAATTATTGCTTCAAATGGCTTATTTGTCAAGTTTTATAGGTCTAAATAAGTTTACAATAACACTTGTTTCTGATTAAAATTGCTACATTATGCGAATTAATATTAAGTTGAATTCACACTAGCTACCAAATAAGACAGACTGTCTTTAAAATGACATCATGAAACCTAATACATAGCAAGTTATTAAAAGCTTGTAATAGATAAACCAGTTTCATTTCCATAATTTTATTTAAAACATAGTTTGTTCTTATTTCATCATCTTAATATCAATTCAATTCCAATTGAAATATAAAATAAAAATGTTTTTTTCCTAAATCTCGGTAAAATACCCTTGACACTTTCAAAAACCTCTCATGATGAACATCTAAACTAAGTACCATGTTAAATGTGTCAATTTTTTGAACTCTACCCTGATACATTTTTGGGTAAAACTATTACAAGATATATTGATCTTGAAAGAAATATCTGGTTATTTTCTTCTGAGGGTACGCATTATTTCCAGTCACCCTCGCAAACATCACCCGTCTATCGCTGAGCCACAACAAAATATCAACAGTACCAGCAGCTCTGGCCAACCTCATGAACTTGGAGATCCTGAACCTCGCCAACAACCATGTGGAAGAGCTGCCCGTGAGCCTCTCCTCGCTGCCCAAGCTCCGTATCCTCAACGTATCACTCAACAGGCTGTATACTCTGCCAAGGGGCTTCGGAGCCTTCCCAGTGCTGGAAATATTGGACTTGACTTATAATAATTTGAACGAGAAGACGCTGCCTGGGAATTTCTTTATGATGGGTTTGTATTAGTTTGTTGGGTGCTTACTTTGTTCCATACTCAAGGAATAAATAAATCAATTGTTATATGTTAATTGATTTGTCTGAACTATGCAATTTTCCAGGAAAAAAACTATCCTATGTCCTTCCCAGGGCGTCAAACTATCCCCATACCAAATTTCATCTAAATCGGTGCTTAAACAAACAAAAGGTAACGGGCAGACAGACACACTATCGCATTTTCTAATATAAGTATGGACTAGCTATTGCCCGTCTTTCTCTAAGTAGAAGAAAGAACACAACAGGCTACAAGAACAAGCCACTTTAGATGATAGTCTAGACTCTGCTGCTTGATGAACTAGAATAATTATATTTACATTTGTTGCAGAACTCTCTGACCTGTGTAAATTTCTTCTTGCTTATCTACATTATAAAGGGTATCTCTATTAAAAGTTTCAGCATTCTAGGCTCAAGGGTTTGATGTTGATGAGTCAATCAGGCAGTCAGTTAAAACTTGAAAATTATCCTTTTCAACTTTTCCATGATAAGAGAACAAAAAAGAATGTAAACTTATTTACTTTTCAGAAAGTCTCCGAGCATTGTATCTTGGAGACAATGATTTTGAACTGCTCCCAGCTGAGGTTGGCAACTTGAAGAACTTGCAAATTGTGAGTATGCTTGCAATTTTCTAAACGCTCGACACTTTAGCCGAATTCCTACCCGATTATATGAACAATGTTTCGTATACAATTAACATTTGAAATTTACCATGAGCTTTACGGTGAAGGAAAACATCGTGAGGAAACCTGCATACACCTGCAAAGAAATTCACTGGTGTGTGTGAAGTTCCCAATCCGCATTGGGCCCGCGTGGGAACTACGGCCCAAGCCCTCTGATGCTGAGAGGAGGTCTGTGCCCTGCGGTGGGACGTGTATCAGCTCGGATGATGATGATGATGATATGAATAACGAACATTAGGCAGAATAGGCAACTGCCTAGGGACACTGCATTGGCAAAGGGCCCCGCGCGCGCATGAAATAAATTTAAAATGTTTTAGAATAAAAAGTTGTATCTTCAATGACAATACTTATTGTCCTACCGTAAACTGGGGTTACTTTCAAATGCAGGAGCTACTTTGGAAAACAGTTTTTGGGTGAATCAACTTTTTTGTGTTGTTTACTCTGTCCCCAGTTGTCCAAGTGACACTTCATACTGTTTCATAGAAAATTCTAGGTTGTCCAAGGGACATAACCATAGCAACGAGTGTCACTAAAAAGTTGATTCACCCTTTAACGCCGTGTCCTTATTTTTTTAGACCATCTGTGGCAGTGTAATAACTACCTTGATAAATTACCTAACTTTTTACGTCATTTGCTCAATCGAGCTATGAATATTTGCGTTTTTATAACCATTTTAATTCTATCAAAGTAGCCCCAATTTCATCACCCGGTTTACGGTATCATCAGCGGAGTAACGGCGGGAAAATTGCATGAAAAAGCATTTTCTCATCGCAAACACAGCAATTTCGCATGACTTGGCCTCACTACCTGGCGGAGGAGAAAGTTAAGTATTCCATTTAACTATTTCGCTGTATGATCGCAGCTGTCGATGCGCGAGAACGACTTGATCGAGGTGCCTCGCGAGTTGGGCTCGGCGCCGCGCCTGCGCGAGCTGCATCTGCAAGGCAACCGGCTCGTCGTGTTGCCGCCCGAAATAGGTAATAGTATTTTTCATTACGAGTGCGGAAAGCCTGTCATTGCAAAGAGTTCCGACAAATGTCTACCCGAGCCGAGGCGCAGCCGAAGGTGAGGGTTGACAGTCGGAACAAGTTGCAATGACGGTTCCGCACGTGTACTGAACAACTATTTTTAATACAGTTGCGAAAAAATGTAGCAATTTAATAAAATAATAAAAACACAATAAAATCAACTAACCAATCATTTATTTCTTATAAAAGTTATAATTCACATATATAACATATATATCTTTTAAAGTAATATTGGCTAACTCCTCTGTGCGGCAAGCTCCAACAACGCCAAAAATCAGCGCAACCTACAAAAAAAGGGATTTGATTAATTTTTTTTTAAATAATATATTGACTGTATTTTGCGATTTCGTGAACTGAATACTAAAGAAAAATATAAGTATTTATTAATAAATTACCTTTGTGGCTAAATAACGATCATCGGGAGCTCCGTTCAATAACCTTTCCACTTCATTCGATGTTAATTAATATTTTCGACTTTTTAGTTGTAAAACCATCTGATTGTCGTTTTAAGAAAGCATTTTGTTTTGGGTATTCACTTATATCCACGTTGTTCCTTATTTTCAGTATACTTTTTATCATCGAAAAACTCGACCATAACGTAGAAGGTTTTAATTTTGCTGAGAGTTCGGAGAAGTATGCCAACAAAACATTTTCTGAAAAACTATTTGCTTTTTTCTTTTCTCTCCACGCAATAAATTCGTCGTATGTAGATATGTAGCGACTTTTTGAATTTTCCGGTAAAATGTTCTCCGAAGCATTTTGTGCAATTATACTGAGTACCGGTGGTGTTAATTCAAATAAAATGTCGTCGAAATTAGTCATTTTGTGCAACAAACAACTAAACTCGCAAATAACATTTTTGGAAAATGGCGCCAACCGTAAAAGAATATAAGCAGAGATTTTTTTTTGTTTTCTTCACCCATTCTGGGTAGGCAAAGGGAACTATGCCCATACAGCCAAGTCTTCAGTAGAATTTTTTTATTGATATGAAATGAAAATGAAATTTAATGAGACGAAATGAAACCTAACTAACTCATTGAATCAAATCATTAAATCTGATATTGAAACAAATTAGTAGCTTCTTTTTAGAAATATTTGCATGAATCATAAAAACTTCGATTAATTTTTTTTAGTAAAAACTTTGTGGTTGGTTTTTTCTTTTTAATAGACATTATTTTGGCAGTTGGGAAAGAGAACGCACGAGTTCGGAAAAGATAAAGAAAAAGCTCGAGTATGTAATAGCCCGCATCCCGAACGCTATACGTCCCTGCAATATGCCACTTTTTGAGCAACTGTATTAAAAACTAACTTTTATAACCTTTTTTATGGTGCGGAAAATGCGCCTTATGCATTCGTCTCTGTTCGGGGAAACAGAGGGTATGTGGGGCTCTCCCACACGGGGCCTACTCCCAAGGGGCCAGCCCACTAAAAACCGAACGGATTCCCTCGTTGCTATTGTTGTGAACGCCACGGGAGCATAAAGAGACACCGCGACGCCCACTGGCTAACTTTTATAACCTAACCTAACCTAACTTAGGTATAGTCGACCAAGAAACTCCTTTGCCACCCTAAAGTTCAATGTCAGTTGTATGACTTAAGACATCAAAGGCTATTTTCACTAACAAGTCAATGTGACAATCAGCCTTATTGTTTTTATTCTGATGTAGGAACTGTCACAAAAAATGGTAAAGCACTTACTTGGCCGACTATACATCCTTTTTGGCGACATTTGTCGTAAAAAAAAGCCGAACAAGTTTACGGTACGGTATTGTTTTTTTGAATAATTGATATGATATTGTACGGTTATTTGCAAATTTTGCGCGGTAAAATTGCCTCAATACATATAAAAAAGTTGTTACCCTGTCTAATTTCTGCGGTTACTTGAGTGAAATGATTGATGATTTGCAATCAGATATATGATACAGATTATATTATTGGCTGTCGGGATCGAAAAAAGATCGAAATAAGTATTTTAAAAATGAAACTACCGTGAGACTTACTCATAGTGAAAAAACCGGGAAGAAGGGTTGCGGATTAGCCCGAAACATGTCGAGTTAAAATCGTTTTAAGACGTGAGTGAACCATTTATTTTCACTACGAAATAAATTTATGTAATATTTGTAATAATAATGTATGGTTGCTTTGCTACCATGCAGTGGTACGAGTATGAGTGGTAGCTCCATACAAATAGTAACAGTGTTGTGCGCAAAATTTGAAAATGACCCAGCAGTGTTTATCCCGATGGAATCTGCACGCAGGTGCGAAGAAATTCAATGGCGTGTGTGAAGTTCCCAATCCGCACTGGGCCCGCGTGGGAACAACAGCCCAAGCCCTCTCATTCAGAGAGGAGGTTTATGCCCTACAGTAGGACATATTGGCTGGGATGATAATGATGTAATTAAGTAAAGTGTGTGTATAGGAAGCATGGATTTGGCGAGCAACAAGTCGGTGCTGCGTCTGGAGGGCAACTTCTGGGTGCCCCCCATCGAGGACCAGCTCAAACTCGGGCCCTCGCACGTGCTGGATTACCTCAAGTCCGAAACCTACCGAGTGTGAGTAACCATTCAAAACCCTATTTTTAGTACAGTCGGCCAAGAAAGCGTGGTCTACCACTTTTGACAAATATCTCGTGTCACGGTGTTTGTTATCGAACTCCTCCGAAACGGCTTGACCGATAATATTCTTATGAAACTTTTTTCTCTACATTCGGTAGGTCTGAGAATAGGTCGTAGGCTATTTTTTTTTAATACCTACCCCTATTCTTCGCAGACGGAGTCGCGGGCAACAGCTAGTAGGTAATTTATAAATTTGGCATTTGGATGGCTAACCCGACGCCGTAACTGTTGGTTGTTCGTATTTGTTTACATTTAGTTAAGTGCCTAAACATTTCTAGTATAGTCAAAAAAACATTTTTGTAAAAATATCACTTTGTGTACAGCAAAAATGCCGTCCAAAATACCAAATGTCAAGTCTATCCGATCTTTAAAAGTGGGTGAAATTTGGCCTCTATGTATAAACATACAAACAAACATTGCAGATCAAAACTTGAATATATTTGTATTTATTTGCAGCCTATACAGCCGCCATTTGTCCGCCAAGCCGCCGCCGCCGCCGCAGACGCTCGACAAGTCCAAGAAAGCCAGCCGCGCCCGCTCCTAGACAGACCCACTTGCCACAAATACTTGAAAATATCTGCTGCCTTAGCCTCCTGGTGATTTGTAAATTAACATAATCAAAATTATCGTATAGGGAACGTGCACATAGACGGTGCTGCCAACTGGTGCCATCAATTTGAATGTTTTACCCTGATACGTTTCTTTTACTGTCCGCATAGTGTCTCTTCTGTCGCATTAGTGCTGCCGCCTATAGTTTCTGCACGTTCCCTGTACAAAGTGAAATTGGGTGAATCAACTTTTTACCAGACAGTGTCGTTTACTCTGTCCCCGGTTGTCCAAGTGACATCATACTGTGTCATAGAAAAATGCTTAGGTTGCCTAGGAGACAAAATTTGTGTAACCATAGCAACGGGTAGCAAAAAAAGTTGATTCATCCAATTATAAATGTGATACAAAATTAATGTTTCTAACTCAGTTAATGTTGGACAATGCGTTTACTTAATTGTTTTAATTAGTCTTATTTAATTTTAACAATTTATCAGACCAATTTTAACACTTGAGCTAGATACACTAATTTTGTATCACATTAAAAATTTCACCTTTTATTTAACCTTTCCTCAGGATATACATTTAACCTTATTAGAGGTGTTTTAAAATTAATCTGGAATATCTTCACGTCAGGAATTATGCTACTTCGACAAAAATGATATTTTGAAGCCGAGGGTTGCAAGGGCAGAAACTCGCCTCTGAATTACCCCTGAATCATTAAAAACTATTAGTGTGTAGAAATATGAGAATTAAACGAGAGGGTACATTCGGTTTCTAATTTAGTCCTATAAGGAATTGCACACACCAGAGTTAACTTCTAATCCTGGGTTAAGTAGTGTCAAAATGTATGGAATTGTTATCCATAATCCACGGTTAACTTTTTTTTAACCTTAGAACGTACAAGTAGCCCTGAGGTTAAAAGGTTAAACATAGTGCCATACATGACATTGTTCAAAATAACGTATTTTAAGAGATCTGTTTTGAGGCATAATATTTATGTATTGTTAAACAACTAATTGTTTGTAAAACACTGCCCCAGAAGTGACTTATTTACTGAAAAGTATTAACTTATTTTAATATAGTTGCTTTAAGTGTGTTGTACTAAATGTAATAATTATGTTACGGAAAACAAAACTCAGATGTTAATTGAATAAATATAACTTTATTCATATTTAGTTAAACAATCAAACTCTTATAATAAATTAAACCATGTCACACAAAATATACAACTAAATTAACATTAATGAAGATCAATCAACACCTGAAAACAAAATATTTTATACGGAAATTATTTTTTTACAATTAAATGGTGCTAGCCTAAGTAATTAAAATAGAAAACAATGAGAATCTTTATTATAATTAAATTGTTACTAACTAATAAAAATGGTTTTATTAACAATTTGGACAACATTTGGACAATTTTGCCAAAAACGATAGCATTTTGCTTTCTTTACCTTAATATAAAACTATCTAATCAGTCCCATCAATTGTTCAAACTTCATTCATGAAGGACGGTGTTCGCTTGCAAAAAACTTGGCAAGTTTAACCTTTAGCGGAAATTAATTTTTAACCTTAAGTCATATCAAAAAATCAGAATTGCTTTTTACATCGTATGTACTTTTAAATTGGACGATATGTTTTTAAATATTATTTTAATGTAAGCAAATCACACTATCTAGCTACAAATACACAGAATGTGGAACAACTCATTCTGCGGTTAAACATAAAATAAAGTAAGTAGAGTTACCAAACTGAAAATTGGAAAGTACTGCGATTTTTCAGCAAGCTGAATTCACAACAAGTTCAAGAATCAAAAATTCATACATTTCCAAAATCAAGCCGCAATATTTTCAAGAACCTAAATATTCCGAATTTATGCACAAATGTTTAGATATGGTAACCCTACCTACGAGATGCCTGACTAGGTTACATCGCATATCTTTATCTTTAACGTAGTCAATGCGTTAAACGCATATAAACGTTTCGCTGACACGCCTAGCGCCTCAAAACGCTACCAAGTTCATTTGAACATTCAAGACACTGACCGAAGTACGACAAAAAAATGTCCACAGCGAAAGTTACAACATTATAAAGTTAGAAGGCAGCTTTTGAATTATCTATCAGGAACACGGCTTCTTTGTCAAAATCAAAAGGCTTCTTTAGGGTTATTTCCCACCAGAGATGTGCTATGCTGCGTTGCTATGGATTTTATTTATTTATTTATTAAGTAAAACAAAATTTACACAGTATCACAGCTGTAAGCCAATTCACTGGAAAATTCAATTTAAACATTTGAAAGTAGGAAATAAAATCAAAATTATATATTTAAGAAATAGGTAACAATCCACTTCCATCCATCGCCTCAGAGAACCTCAGACATGTGCGACAGACTTCGGCCCATTAACTTGCAAAGAGGTCAGATTTGGGTGCTGATGACAGAAGCGAGTTATGGATGCAATTGATATCCACCAATTATATTCATGGGTCCACATAGCATAGCACTAATAGAAACGGGTTTAAACTAAGCTATGTTTTTTATATGGAAATGGATCTTCCTCGAACGGCCACATAGCTTAGCATTGGTGGAAACGGTCACATAGTTTCGTAGCGTAGCTTTCACATCCTCGCTGCATAGCTGTATAGCACATCTGTAGTGAAAAAGTAACCTTAACCTATACCTACTAAACTTAGATTTTGAATTTCCTTTGATCGGCAATACAGATAGGAAAGGGGTGAACCAACTTTTTCTTGCCACCCGTTGCTATGGTTACACAAATATTGTCTCCTGGATGGACAACCTAAGCATTTTTCTACGAAACAGTATGAAGATGTCACTTGGACAATTGGGGACAGTGGCCCAAAAAAATTTGATTCGCCCAAAGACTATTTTCCTAACACGCTATCTATCAGCTTGTATGAATGTTTAGTGACACTCTAAACTAAAGAAATAAGGCTAATTTTTTGTACTATCGAACCTTAGATTATTTATACACTAGATGGAGCTTAGGCGGCATGAAAACGTCCCGAAAAATATAAGCCAACTGTTGGCTTATATGTCATTTGCCTCCTTCCAGTTTAAGCTTAAGTTAAGCTCCTTTAAGTTTAAGTAATATGAAGCTGTCAAATGGAATTTTTGGACGTTTTGTATCGCAATGTTTGCTACTGACACTCTATCTAGTGCATAAATAATCTAAGTATCGAACCATTTGATTACCCATCGTACCGTACAACGTTCTGACACTAAGCGTCATAATGATTTATTTTGTCAGGCAGTGTAATGTGTCACTGTAACATTTTCTGTACAGTCGGGGTACGAAAACCTTCGTTAGTTATTAAATTCATTCCTTTATCAAGTGATACACTCCTGGTACCTTTTGAAAAATGGGAAAAGTCAGTGCAAGATTCTGTTTCGTTTGAAATAAAATGCTGACAGACGCCGTATTGTCTAACGCTTCTGACGCTTGCCTTCGCTCTCACCATCTCTTTCTGTCATCATCTTATACCGTTTGACAGAAAGAAATAGTGATTGCGAAGGCAAGCGTCAGGAGCGCTAGACAATAAGTCTGACAATTGCTTTGGTGCAACCAAATGTCAACTTTAAGGTGACAAACCTTTTTTTACCCCGACTGTACAAAAGTTCTACAGTGGGTCACGATCAAGGATGATATAGACTGGATTGGCAGACGCCATAGTACGGATCGGCCGCGGTTTTAGTAGTTCGATTATTAAATCTAGATGGCGCTGAAATATAGCCAGAGGCTTTGAAGGCAAAACAATAAGACTAACAGATGTTTCATATTACTACAAATGTATTATTTTTCAAAAGTAGTAATATGAAACATTTGCAGTCTTATTGTTTTGCCTTCAAAGCCTCTGGCTATATTTCAGCGCCATCTAGATTTAATAATCGAACTACAAAAACCGCGGCCGATCCGTACTATGGCGACTGCCAATCCAGTCTATATCATCCTTGGTCACGATTCAGTTTGACAGTACAAGCGCCAACGGCTCTCAACTTTTACCGTCTCATTTGGATTCCTTCAAACCCGATCTAAAGCTAATCTAAAGTCTCAAACCTCATCGTCAGTTATCTCATCATCATCATCATCGGAGAAGTCGAGCTGGCTGGTTATGGCCGTGGAGTTGGCGGCGGGCTTACGGCGCGGCTCGGTGCTGAAGGCGTACGCCTCGTAGCCCAACACTTCTTCGTCGCTGAGGTGGGACTCGCCTTCGACGAACGACGCGAACCTGCGGGCAGGGGACGCTCCACTAGAAAACCATAATACAACACATTATGGAAGGCTACGTAGAAAGTGTTCGTTTTTGGCTCGTCAGTATGTACAGTAGAAAGCATCAATATATATTCAGCCATCGCCCTGGGGATCCGCGCGTTTATGTATGGCCGTCCGCGGTGTCATCTCTGGACCATACATAAATGTTAATAAGTCTCGTAATCCGAATTTTTTTGCTGTTTATTTATTAAGGGGGTCCGTGAAAACTGTGCTTGATTTCCTAGGGTTCCGTGGCTGAAAAAGGTTGGGAAACGCTGCACTAGGCCATCTGGTCGTCTTAATTATAAGTAAACATCAACCTTATGATTAGTGGCATAGAGTCGTACAGATATTTTGACGCCTGGGTAACGTAAGTATATTTATGCCGTTGACTGTACATACACGGATTATGAACGGTTATTTTTTCACTTTGTCCGGATAATTGTTAGACAAAGTCCATACAAAATTAAAGCTTTCTAGCCCGAATAGTCTCCGAGCTAAGCCGCGGACGGACGGACGGACAGACAGACATGGCGAAACTATAAGGGTTCTGCCATTTTGGCTCCAACACCCTAAAAAATTGAAGTTGATCCGAATAAGTAAAAAATTATGTGGGTCTTAAAATGTCCTAGGGATGTTTTTATAGCCATGAAAAAGGATTTCGTCCAACCAACCTCTTGGAGTCGTTAAGCTTGAGCATGATCCTCCACTGCGCGCAGTCGGGGCTGGAGCAGTACTTGCGGAGGTTCTCGAGCGCCTGCTTGGTCTCCCGCGCTCCCTCTTCGTAATACTCCTCGCTCGTCAGCAGCCGCGGCTTCGGCGGGAACTTGCGACGCCTGCCGAACGACATTTTAGACATTTTATTTTTAGTTAGTTTTAACTAACAAGGAAAGGTACCCAACTGCCCGGCTTTGATTTGATTTATTTTGATATATGTTGGAAAGTAGTCTGTGAATCAACTTTTTTGTGTTGTTAACTCTGTCCCCGGTTGTCCAAGTGACACTTCATACTGTGTCATAGAAAAATGCTTAGGTTGTCCAAGGGACAAAATTTGTGTAACCATAGCAACGGGTGGCACTAAGAAGTCGATTCACCCCTAAAATAACAGACTTGTATTTTTTAAGCTTCCTAATCTTAACCTATCTGGAGAAATTTTCCTCTTAAATACTGAAAGTGACTAAGCCCTTTAACTTCTGTAGAAGGATAAATCAACTTTTTTGTGTTGTTTACTCTGTCCCCGGTTGTCCAAGGGACACTTCATACTGTTTCATAGAAAAATCCTTAGGTTGTCCAAGGGACAAAATTTGTGTAACCTTAGCAACGGGTGGCACTAAAAAGTCGATTCACCCCTAAAATAACAGACTTGTATTTTTTAAGCTGTCTAATCTTAATCTATCGGGAGAAATTTTGTCCTCTTAAATACTGAAAGTGACTAAACCCTTTAACTTCTGTAGAAGGGTAAATCAACTTTATTTGTGTTGTTTACTCTGTCCCCGATTGTCCAAGGGACACTTTATACTGTTTCATAGAAATATGCTTAGGTTGTCCAAGGGACAAAATTTGTGTAACCCTAGCAACAAGCGGCACTAAAAAGTTGATTCACCTAGAAATTTGTATTCAAGCAAATTAGATATTAATGATTTGATTATATGCCTCAGATGGTATAGTTACCCCAATGTACTTCAACCTCCGATTCTACCTCCTAAAAGTGTCGGAACCGAAGTCAAAATCTGAGATCTAATTCCGAAAAGTCCCGACTTTTCTAAATCGGAGTCGACCTTACTTACCAGTATCCCTGTACGGCGTTGAGCACTGACTGCGGGAAGTACTTGAAGAGTAGAGCCGTCAGCACCACGCCGGCGCTGGCTTCCTGGTACGAGCTGCTGAAGAATATCATCAGCACGCCAACGCCCTGCCGACGTCAATGTTGCTTCATCATCCTAGCCTTTATATACCATCCCACCTAAGGGCAGACGCCTTTCCGAGAGGGCTCAGGCCACGCCGGTCCAGTGCGGATTGTGAGCTTACTAATAATATTACTTCGCAGACGTGCGCAGGTTTCCTCACGTTGTTTTCCTTCACTATAAAGCCGATGGTAAATTTCAAATATAATTTGGCACATACATTCCGAAAAACTCAGAGGTACGAGGCCATAGGTCAAACCATTAGGCTGTAAAGGCTTTTTCTAGATTAGTTTACACTACGAAAATCTACATATAAAATGTTACGTGAGATTAACAGAGTAAAGTCGCTGTCAATTGAAATTGCAAACAATATAAATAAACCATTTAACCCGTCGAGCGTCCTGTGCGCACACCTGTGCGCACAACGGTTTTAGGACCACAGCGCCCTGTGCGCACACCTGTGCACATAACGCTTTGGCGCTGATTGGTGGACGAATATTTTAAATTTTGCAGTGTTACTATTGGAAAAAAAATAACGTACGGCTTCAGCCGCTATCACATTAGCATTAGGGACGTTTTTTAGCCAATCGCTAGTATCCACGGCGTGAAATTAACGAAAAAAGCACCCAAGGCAAAAATAATCTGTAGTGCGCCATATTGTCGAGTTCTGTCAGTTTGGCTGTGGTTTTGTTGTGCGTATTAAAAATGAAACGGTAAGTGTTTGTTATTTGTATTATATATCAAATTACAAGGAAATAAATAAGTAATGTGTTTTAAATATTTGTTTTAACTTTATTGTAAGATATATCAGTAAAAAAAGTCTTGAACTTTCTCGTAACCTAATTTCGCGCCGTCATCGGCCAATATTTTTAGTTGTAAAATATAGTTAGTTTACTCAATATGCTATAAAAGATAGATAACTTTGTTACAAATTTATTCAGGAATTTGACTTTCTTATTAGATTATGCCGTTATTACGTAAATATTGCGTAATCCGGTTTTTAGTCAAACTGAGTAACAAAATGGCACCAAAGTGCTGTACTGTCAGCATAAAATTGTGATCACGCGTTTTAATTTTAATTTTAATTTTTGTTTCTATTTTATTACGCATTACTACTTTGAAATTAAATAAGTGTTATTTATTTACGATTATGTTTTACATGTACTTGCAAAATTTTTTTTTGGATATTTTATAAATATCACAGGTGCAATTTTTTTATTGACATTTATAATGTAACAATAGTTTAAAATTATTAACTGTGTAAAACACGGTAAAAGAAGCATCTTTTACTTGAAAACTTTCCTCTAAACCACAAAAATCGGAGATATAAGACCCAAAAGTTGCTTCTGTTATTTTAGAATTATTTCTTTATTATTTCTGATTAACTGCATGATTTGTAATTTTTACAACCGTTTTTTGTCTAAGTACTTTATGATTTTAGAATAAATGTGAGCATTTGTAATAAACAATTATTATTTTATTTTCAGAAGAATGACATTCACGCGATCGCGTTCGCGGTCGGTTACTCCAGGGCCGCCGGAAGAGCGCAGGCACCGGCCACAATCAACTACCCGAAGGCAGTTGATTATGGGTAGCTTGGCCGGTGCCGAACCGCGCGAAGTTTTTGTGGAGCCGGAGCCGAAGCCCTGGAGACCACCTGTGTGAGTATAAACAAATAATCTACAGCTTACACAAATTATACAGTTATTGGTAAAAATATTATATGGTTCATATTTTTTCCAGGACCCTGATTGGCCATCGCGTCAATAAAACCCCAGGAGGTTCATTGCGGTTAGCCGAGGACGTGGCGCTGACGCGAACCCCTCGGGGTACTATAAAAATGGAGCTGGAGCAGTCCATGCAGTAAGTTTTGCCCTTTGAATGTATTGTATTGTATGGTTTATCTGCGCGTAGCAAACTTAGGTCCTTGTCTATGTCTTTCTAATAGTAAAAATTTTTCAGCATGACTATGTTGGAGCGAGCGGCGGCGTGTGACATGGATGACGAAGAAGGAGAGGATACTGTTGAAGAACATTACGATCATGTAAAAAAATGGGTGAGTGAGTTGCTGCCGTCGGAAACCATGGGTATAAACCCTTCCCGCAGTATGTCAGTATCAGAGGTAAGCTGTGATAGCATATCTGGTACCGTTAGTGTCCACGCTGCTCAGCAGCCAGAGCCACAACCTGGGCCTAGCGGATACCACGGGACATCACAGATGACTCTTGATGACGTGGATGTACGTCCGTCCGCATCGGGGAAGACGGTAACGTCCAAAAGACCTGTTGCGGGATTGGTAGCGTATGAAAGTGAATTCGAATCAGATTTTGACGATGAGTTTGATCTGAACGAAATCGCTTCCAGCGCTGGTATAACCAGAGGAATCCCGGACGATGAGGACCTGGAAGAACCAATAAGCAATTTAATAAATTCTATTGAGAGAGAGATGGACTTGGCCGTCGAGCGCCTTGTTAACACGTCTAATGTTTTCAATTGGACTTCAGACTTTGATACTTTTCGGGGTGTACCCGAAAAATATTCGGGTCCTACTCCGGGATCTGTCAAAGACTATGATATCCCCTATGATGCCTTTACTGATATCTGGAGCAGAGAAATCATGGAGCATATCGCTAAGGAAACCAATAGATATGCTAAAAAGGTGATCGCTGACAAAACAGCAGCAGGCACACTGAAAGATTCATCTCGTCTACGTCGTTGGGTTGACACCGACGTAGACGAGTTGTACGTTTTATTTGCGGCTTACATATTAATGGGAGTGGTTCCGCGTTCATCTCAACATGAATACTTCCAACCGGCAATCCATGGTGGCTGGTTAGAAATGCCTAGATTTAGGCAGCTAATAAGTTACAACCGCTTCATATTGCTGAACAAGTTCATTCACTTTGAAGACAATCCTGATGAAAGTCAGGAGCTGCCACAAAGCGACAGGGCCGAGTTCTCGCCAAAGTTGCGGAAAATTGCCCCAGTTCTGAGCCATTTAAATGCAAAATTTCAGTCTATCTACAATCTTCACCAAGACGTTGCGATTGACGAGTCATTGACTTTATTCAAGGGCCGGTTGTCCTGGGTTCAAGCAATACGGTCAAAGGCTGCACGTTTTGGACTTAAGTCATACGAGCTCTGTGAGTCAAGGACGGGCTATTTGTACAAATTTATTATATATACCGGGAAGAATTCTGAACGCGACAATGTCACGGCTCCTAGTGCAGAGTTAGCTGGCAAGAGTGCCGAAGTGGTACTCGACTTGTTGAAAGGTCTCGAACATCTGGGTCACTGCGTCACGATGGACAATTTTTATAATTCTCCATCGTTGGCGCGGTATCTCAAGAGCTTGGGATTTGATTGTTTGGGCACATTACGTCCTAATCGCAAGAATGTACCAAAGGATATCGCGAAAGCTTCGAAGAAAGTGCCGAAGGGGACCATCATTGCTCGCCATTCTGGTGACGTTTCATGCATCGCATGGAAAGACACCAAAATGGTGAACATGATCTCCACCTACCATAACTCCGAAACCTTCGTTGGTAGTAAGGCAGGGCGGCCGCTGGTTAAGCCCTTGGCCGTGCGGGATTACAATAATACAATGGGAGGTGTTGATCTTAAAGATCAAAAACTGTCAATGTATTTAGTAGAGAGGAAGAGGTGTTTGAAATGGTATATGAAAATTTTCAAAAGGCTGTTGAACGTCAGTGTGCACAACTCATTGGTGCTGCTATTGAGTTCTCTGAAGCGGCGCAGTATGCCTGAGATCACGCATCGTGATTTCCGCTTAGTGTTGGCTAATTCTCTCGTGACGGCTCACCGCCCTTCGCCACGAGAAAATTTAGCGCCTTTGGCGGACGTCATGAGGCTGAGGAAGGACATAGTGCACGTTCCAAAATACCTCGATAGGAAGTCACGAATGCGATGTCACATATGCCAACGCAAGGGTATTAGTAAACATGTTCAATTGAAATGCGTAACGTGTGACGAGGGCATGTGCTTCGAAGGCTGTTGGAGTGATTGGCACTCTCTTCAAGAACTTCCAGGCAGAGATGTCAACGTTCGAAAAACGATTCGGCGTCCACATTGACCATTGTTTTAATACCCTTGTACGCCAGGTTTTTGAAAATTTACACATTACTACGCTGACGAGCAAAAATAATAAGTACTTGTTATTTTTGCTCCTCAGTATAGTTTCTTATACGTCTTTCACTTCCGTAATCCTACTTTCCCACCTGGGTTATTTTTGAGAATGAATTTAGTGTTCCCAAATAGTTACTTTCACAACGGGACAATTGTCAGCGATACCTTTTGTAAACACCAGATTTTTACTTATGGCATCAATCAGTACTAGCCTAATTCTTAGGGGAGGGATGTGCGTAGACATCATGGGTTTTTTCTTCACCTTAAAATTACAGATGTGGTTCCTACCTAATTTGAAAATTTAATGTGAAAAAAAATCAAGATGAGTAAGATGATCTCCCTTTTTGAATTTATATGTGCATGCAAGCACATACAACTTCAACAATGCTGTTTATCTTTCCTATCTCACTTCAGAGTATTCATGTTCAGATGTTTCAAATCAATCCCATTGATATGTATCAACCGCCTTTTACCTGCTGCTGTTCACACGTCTCTGTCTTTACCCCGACGTGATAGAATTTATAATATTGCTGTTGATCCAACCAGCTTTTCTAGCAATTCTTGTTACCTGTTTTTTTACACATACGTACTGTTCGTCAACGGCTATCAGGGTTTTTACGCAATCATAAATGGCCATCAAAACCGTTTTTGATTTTAATTGGAAATGGTTGTGATGGCTATTATGTTACGTGGAAACCCTTTATTATTAGCGTTGATCTACTGTCATTAGGTTCGCATTATAATTTTCTAATTATTTTTGAAATAAACTATGAGAAGTATCGATTTCATGTCAAATAATAATATTATTTTATTTTTTCAGCGCCGCCGCAACACTCCCGCCTCTGCCCGCCCATCCACTTATGTTTTTTTTGTATTTTTTATTAAATTTTTATACTATGTGTCAACATTTGTTTCATTTAATAAACTTTCATTAAAATTGTTTTTATGTGACCTTGATCCTTAATAAAATAATAAACGCTCTTGCAAAAAAACAGGCACCTATGGTTTTTCAGATTTTTAGGCATTGAAGCTTAGAAACTATGCTTTTATGCACATAAAATACAAAAACCATAGGTGCCCGTTTTTTTTGCAATGGGTTTTATAATCTGTAGTAATATGCAGGTAAATTTTCATCCAAGATCTTTATTATTATCAGTTATTATTGTTTATTACAAAACAGCTGTTTCACCATTTTGAGTTAATTATACGAATAAAAATACCTACATATTACTGGTTAAGGCTGGATTTTACCACCAAACTTTTATTCCGAAAATAAATCTTACACTCAGATAGTAATGTCAAATCACTATGGCTGTTTGATATTACTATATGAGTGTAAGCGTTATTCTCGGAATAAAAGTTTGGTAAAATCCAGCCTACAAATAAATATTATTATCAAGAATAAAACTCAATTCAATCAACTACTCCTCTCTAGCACTCAAAGGTTGGCTGGTAGTGCTCAGTCAAATATTTGTAATAATAAAAACTATACCTAGAAATTTTCCTAGCACGCACGAATATTTTTCCTTCTAATACTTAGTTTATCGATGTCTTATACGTGGCATTATATCAATGAGACACGCTTGAAAATATAAAAGAATAATACCAAACCAAATCGATGATATTATTATCTCAAACACTAATCACAAGTGGTTCGTGCTAGAAAAATCTCTAGGTATAATAAAAACACATTAGACTCACGCAATTTTTGGATATTGATAACTAAATATATCACAAATCTATCATGATTTTGAAAAGATTTCATTTAGTTTCTGTAAAATATCGCGTGATCCTTCACAAGATTACAACAACGAGTTACAGAACTAAATATATTTATCGGATCCTAAACCAATAGATTTACAAACATTCTTGTGTATTCTGAAAAAAAAATTAATGCTTTCGTGATGGAACGGAATATTGATCCTATGTTTTATGTAACAATAATTATTATTTATAGTTCTAAAAAATCGCGTGTCTTGTTTATGTTACGCTTTAATCCGATTTATCGTAAATCTAGTTTTTACGCGGAAACACAATTCATTCATAGCTCAGTTTCTAATTAGCTCTAATTTCGAAATCATTATCATCTTCTTGCCTTTATTCAATTTGTATGGCGTCGGCGTAACATGTTTACTACAATTTGCAAATAATAAGTACAATGGCACATATAATCAGTATTTCGTTTACGCAAAACTAAAAATGACAAACCAACTAATTTCTGCCGACAAAGTATATGTATGATATTATTATAGCGGAACAAAACAATGATAAATTTTTGAGGATTAGTGAAAAAAAAAACATCTTAATTATGAGTCTTTATTTTATATTTAGTAATACTCACATTATTAATTATTTATGAAAAAAAAAGCAACAGACAAGTAAATAATATTGTTTTATTACATAACTACACCATTGAAAATAAATCTTAATAAGAATTCCATCCCTTTTGAATTTCCAAGTCAAGAATTATTTAGTTCGAGTAAACGACTTTTGTGCTATCTGTCCACGCGTCAGTCAACAATGGCCGGCGCGTGGCACGTTTTGTCGTTTCGGAAATAAATAATCATTGTGAAGTGAATAATGTGTATTATGATAAACTAATTAATGTTATCGATGCGTAAACTACTAACGTTTAAAATGGTATAAAAACAAAAGTGAAAAGTGTCAAAAATTTGGTGTAATTTAACAAAAGTGTTGACGCCAAAGAAGAAAAAACTCAAAACAAAAGAAAAACGATTTAATTTCTCAAGGATTATTCAAGTGGGTATTCTTTATTGCTTTATAGTTCGATAGCTGCGAATGTACACTTTGTAACGGTATATAATTTATAATATATAATTATACCACGCAGGAGTAACATAATTTTTTCTGAAGTAGGTACCCAAAAAATTATGAGTCGAAAAAACCTTGGGCGCTACGGCCGCATACAGTTTTCAGAGCCGGACGCTCCACGGGTTAATGAAATATCCATATCCTAGCACTTGTTTATTGTTTTAATGGTTTGGGACAATGTTGTGGTACTGTCGCGTGCTTTAATTTGAGACCCATTTCGAAAAAATATCCTTTGAATTCCTATACATTATGACAGGACTGTCAACCTTAAGTGGGTCCCAAATTAAAGCTCGTGACTGTAAGTATTGCTTAAATAACACACGGATTTAGCAGTATTTGAAGAGGGAAAATGGAAATTAAAGACATTTTAAATACAAGGTTTGTTTACATTGTTTGCAATTTCAATTGACAGTGACTTTAGGAGCAAGGGAGGGGGTCGAGCTTAATATCATAAACTTAATAAATCGAAATAATTGACAATTGTAAAAGATCACTGTACGTAAAACGTCTAAGTTCAAAATTCCACGCACCCCTCGATTATGCCCTTATAATAACAATAAGTATAGTCGACCAAGTAAGTGCTTTACCATTTTTTATGACAGTTCGTACATCAGAATAAAAACAATAAGGCTGACTGTCACATTGACTTGTTAGTGAAAATAGCCTTTGATGTTTTAAACCGTACAACTGACATTAAACCTTGGGGTGGTAAAGGAATTTCTTGGTCGAGTATACAAGCGTTTTTCAATAAAAAAATTCGCCAAAATCGCCTCACATTACTGATGCCTGTTAACTTACCTGTAAAGTCCACATGACCAGGTTCCTGCTGCGCCGGTCGGTGGGCGGGCCGACCCGGTAGCACAGCACGAAGCTCACGAGCCCGGCCACCAGCGTGTACCAGAACACGTAGGCCTGGTACGACAGCACTATGGAGCGCACGTTCTCCCACATCTGCTGCAGGATGTACACGCCGACCGTCCAGCCGCCAATCAGCACACCGTACGTTAGGGTCTTCTGGAATAATAAAAACCGGTTGTCTGTAAAGTCGGTTTACGGACGATAGTTTAACGTGACAACGTCATAACAAAATATTCATAAAACGAAAATGAAACCAGGCGGTCACCCATCCAAGTACTGACCGCGCCCGACGTTGCTTAACCTCGGGTGATCGGACGAGAACCGGTGTTTTGTCAAATATCTTGAAAACGGTGCATCCTACGGCAAAATCAATGAAATTTTCATCCCCTTTAACCCCCCTCCCTTCCCCCCCCCCCCCATCAAAAATCACCCGAGCGCTAGTACTAAGGTTGTACATCCTGGCGCGCGTTGCTCTCTTGTACATCCTGGCGTTCACTCCTCTCTCTTATACGGAACATGTACGCGACTTGTACTGACACGTACGTTACATTGCGTCATCCTTTTTGTGCGCGCAGCCGGCGGCGTTCATCGATTTATTAGACGTTGTCACGTCAAAAAAGGTCAAGTCCGAGTCGGGCTCGTAGAATCGAACCAACAGATTTATTTTCTGACCCATCGTAGAACGTTTTCACAGTCATCAACGTCTTCAACATTTTAGCCGACAAACGTCCACTGCTGAACATAGGCCTCCGCCCAAGGCTTGCCAAACAGATCGTTCCTGCGCCATCCGCATCCAACGCGTTCCCGCAACCTTAACCAGGTCGTCGCTCGTTCTTGTTGGAGGCCTACCTACACTGCGTCTTCCGGTCCCTGGACGCCACTCGAAAACCTTCACAGTCATATCATATCATAATGATTTCCCTTGTCAAGCAATGTGATGTCACTGTGACATTTTCTGTAAAAAGGTTCCACGCTATACATGAATTTTATTTTATTTTTAGTATTTCTTGTTATAGCGGCTCAGTAATACAAAATTCAAGGGTGAATCAACATTTTTGTGTTATTTACTCCATCCCTGGTTGTCCAAGTGACGCTCCATACTGTTTCACAGAAAAATGCTTAGGTTGTCCAGGGGACAACATTTGTGTAACTTTAGCAACGGGTGGCACAAAAAGTTGATTCACCCACATAAACAATCAAAATTACATGTGTATATACAAAGCGTTATTCTAGATATATCCTTTGCTCTTGAACTTACTCTGGGCAGCAGTTTGCTGACGTAATAGACGAGCAGCATGAAGGAGGCCGAGACCCCGAGCAGCACCCCGCACAGGTAGAAGAACACGGGGTTGCTGCTGAGCGGCCGCGACGCCCACACCGTGCCCAGACCCACCACCATTAGCAGCACGCGCCAAATGTCCACTCCTAGAATAGGGCTCATATTAATCGAGAAGTGATAAGAACAAAAAATATGTGGGACAATTTTGTACCAGTCAACCAATTCCCAAGATAGTATTACTTTTTATTTCTTCCAGGCAATAGGTAAACATCCAAGACTCAAGCTCAAACGTCATATTATAAGGGTGAATCAACTTTATTGTGTTGTTTACTCTGTCCCCGGTTGTCCAATTAACACTTCATACTGGTTCGTAGAAAAATGCTTACCCACTACTAAAGTTGATTCAACTATAAATTTTGCTAACCATAGGCTGGTTAGCAAAATTTATACATAGCACACGCAATGAACTGATAAAATGCTCGCCGCGCCGCAGATCGCGCGAATTCGTGGCCGTAAGTTATGTTGATGTTTAGACTTTGGTGAATTTGATGATGAAAAGTTCAATGTTCAAATTGAAGGATGTGACACTAACTTATTATCTGCAGCTCAATACTGTGTCTGTGTTTGGTGTTGACAGCCATGCAGGTGGTGTTGAACAGGTCAAGGCCCATGGTCCGGGAAGTCCGCTTGTGGAACGGGCTCACCACAGACCAGCCGTAGCTGTCCTCCGTGTACTCCTTGTGGACTTCCTCCGGCGTCCCACCAATGTACTGGCTGAACTCGTCATTCTTTATTCTGATGTGAAACTAAATGAAGACAGAAAGACGTAATATTTGGTGTAAATGCAATGAAGAAAACATTTAGGTACTCTTATTTCTTTATGTAACATTTTAATTTCTCTATCATTATTTCTTCTGAATCAGAAGTGCCATAAGGCACAGAGATAATTACTAAAATAAGAAATATGGATCTCTCGCATATTAGCAATTGATGTGTGCGTTGTGCCACCACTCTGTGGTTTATTTTCAAGGTTGGTTCAAACATAAAGCCATGATTGCCTGGCATACTTGAAGTAGTTAGCTATGAAGTATCTTTTTTTGTACTTATTTTTTCAACTTCATTTTTTTTTTTTTTTATTACTTTTACGGTCATCCCGTGAAATCATACATCAATCATTCATTTCATACAAAAAAAAAAAATAAGTACAAAAAAAGATACTTCATAGCTAACTTGTTTAAAGTTGCACAGTAGCGCCATCTCTTGTCCAGGTGAGCGGTTAGTTCCGAAGGAGTGTTAAAATCTCTCGATGAGGGTGTAACATAGATGTGCGTTTGTCACTGCATAAGGTGATGATTTAGCAGATTGAAATGTATGATGTATAGGAAAGATTTGTGTCTAATCTCTAGACCAGTGGTGGTGTAGGGGTATGGCACGCGGCACGGAATGCTGAGGACCTGGGTTCGATTCCCAGCATTGGTCTTTTTTCTGGGGTTTTTTCTGTGCATCTATATTTCAGTTTGTATTTAGTACGAAATGTATACTTGAAGTAATAATATGTGAGTGACCCATCATATTTTCTTAATTATGTTCTATTAATTTCTTGAACTATTCTTCATTCCAAGTTGCATTAGATGCTTTTACTTACCCTAGCAGTTTGCCACAGAGCCAAAATGTTCTTGGATGTCCCTCGATAGCAATAAATATCAATATTCTGTTTTAGGGATGAAATATCACGGTCTATAGTCTGTGGTCCACTCAGCCAGTGCACTGCGAAAAAGATTTTAGACAACACATTATTTTCAGAGTCCATTTAGCTTTATTTAGAATTAATTACCAGATACTAACTTAATTAGTAAGGTTATGTACTAAATTGGCTCCAGTTTTGGTTTTGCAGTTTAGCACTGTACCTAACAAGTATGAGTCAACTTTTTGTCAATGTTATGTTCCTCTAATTCCGGAGTTCAGATAACATTAAAATATGAGTCAAAATGCACCACTGCAAAATCACTGTGTAACTGCAGTAAGGTCTTCAAAAACTTCAAAATCAAATGAAACTATTCAACTGCTGACCATCCTCATTAACCCTTCGTGTGACTTAGCAATGATCAGTGCCACCCCCGTCACATACCAAAGCACTGATCAATGACAAAATCACTAAAATATAGTAAATTTACTAAATCACAATTCAATAAAATGTAGCTTTTGTGATTTTGTCACTAATCACTTAATCAGTGCTCCAGCACAAAAAAGAGGCAGTGTGGAATGGCGCCAATACATACTAACGGTTAACTTATATCATTAAATGTAGCCACTAAATTGTTATTCATACCATAATTTTAAAAAGGGAAAAGTCCTTAGTAACTTGTCCAAGCCTAGACCAAACTCCTAGACCCAGGAAGCCGAAATTTGGCAGTTTTTCTTCATGATGTAGACAAGGAATAAGGACCCATTTCGCAAGGTGCCCACGGAATAGTACTATGAAGGCGAAGCTTGTTTTTCTTTCAATATTTACGAAACAATCTTACCGTCATACGCCAATGTGTAAGCGGGTGCGAAGTTAGCACCAAGGAAAAACACTACCGGCAAGCACTTATGCAGCTCCATATTTACGCGAAAACAACTTATATCATATTCAGTGTACGATAGTTTAATTTATTTGCTAAAATTAGCTGTTATTATTATCAAAATCAGCGAATGAGAGCTTGTTTAGTTTGGTTACGGTTACGATTGTTCGCTGCGTTCCGTTTTACACCACTTTGGTGGCAGTTGGCACACAGAGAGAGAAGCTTTCTCGCATTGACTTGTCTTGTCTCATACTTTACTTGTCTTGACGAATGACGACATTGACGTTTCATTCAATTTGTTTTTTTTTTGCATTCAATTTGACTTTTGGTTATCAGTGTCCAGTGCTGCCAACTCTAAAAGTTAAAATTATCGGATTCGCCCGATTAAATTGGCTACTTTCCTAACTAGTGAGTCTTTTAGATTATCAAAAAATATTGGACACGTATTTTTTATTTTGTCAATTAAACAAAAAATTACGAAGATATGGCGCGTTGAAGTTTCGCGTGACGTCACTTGTTCCTACACTTTGTATGAGCGTTTTAGGAACAAGTGACGTCACGCCTCGTCACGCGGAACTTCAACGCGCCATATCTTCGTCATTTTTTGTTTAATTGTCAAAAGAAAAATTACGTGTTTAATATTTTTTGATAATGTAAAATACGGACTAATAAGAATTATTATTTTTTTACCTAGGAAACATCCCTATTATAGAACCGCCCAAAGAGTATTGTAATATTATATGAACAAGAGTGGCAACTCTATGGTCAAATATGCATGTATGGAAGATTCTTTGGCGGGAATTTGAAACGAAAGGGCGTAAAACTTGATTTTTTTGAAAAGAAAATTCATAATATTGTATATATTTGTGTTTAAGTGTTTTTATTTGTCTGCAAATAACTAATATTTAGTGAAGTGTTTTAAAAATGGAGGGTAACGAGGGCGGGGGTGGCGTTCCCCTCGCCCCCGGCACAAAACGGGGCAGGACAGTGGACAGTGAAAAAAACAGTGGCGGTGAGGACAATCTTTACTTACCTTTTCACAAACCTGATTACAAGAGACTCTATCCGGAAAACTCGGCTTCCACGGAATTTAAAGTATTCGTCGAATCTAGTAGTACGAACGAAAGACTAGGAAACAAAAGCCCAATTTATTTGAACCACATATTCACAAATGGAATCAAAGGTGTAGTGGCTATTCGTAGAATAAACGCTAGTAAGATTGTGGTGGTATTTAAACAATTTAACACGGCCAACAACTTTATTAACAACACGGCTTTTTTGGAAAAAAATGGCATGCGAGCTTTCATACCCGCAGCTCATATTGAAAAAATAGGAATTATTCGATTTGTTCCAGTGAACATTTCAAACAAGGACTTGTACTCCAAGCTGTCGTCGATATATGAAATAATTTCAGTTAGACGTTTTTCGAAAAAAGTAGGACAAGAACGAGTGCCTTTGCAAACTGTGAGCATTACGTTTCTGTCAAATTCATTGCCTGACAATGTTCAATATGACCTGTTCTCGTACAGGGTATTCGATTATATTCCCCCTCTGCAGCAATGTTACAGATGTTTTAAGTTTAATCACTCGGCCAAGATCTGCAGCGGCAAACAGCGCTGCAGTTGTTGTGCCGGTGATCACCACTACAAAGAATGCGATAAACCAAACGAGCTTTCTTGCGTAAATTGCAGCGGGCCACATATGGCTATTTCAAGGACTTGTCCAATAAAAATGCAAAAAATGATGGAGAAAAAGAGTAAAATTACTTACTCTTCTATTGTAAATACCAAAAACGTTGTGGACTTTCCCCCATTAAAAACTACTCAGCAAACTGTACAAAATGTAAATTTGAATGTAAATAAGCCTTTAAATACCACTGTAAATAAGACACAGAACCTAACGAATTTCACTTCTGTTGCTGATGTTAAAACTCAGCTATTAGGTAATAATGATCTGACTATGGCTATTGTTCGTACATTGATCCAATTGGCTAATAATGGTGATGACACTCCCATTACTACCGCAATAATTAAAGAGATGCTTTTTAAAAATTTATCATAAATGGATTCCAGTTCTTCTCATAATTCACAGTTAAGAATCGCTCTTCATAATATTCAAAGTGTTAAAAACAAAAAGCCTTTAATTATTAAGTTTTTAAAAGAAAATAATATAGATATCTGCCTACTGAATGAAACATGGCTTAAAGAAAATCAAACTTTTAACATTCCTGGTTACAATATATTTTATAAAAATGCGAAAAATGAACACGGAGGTGTAGCCATTCTGATAAAATCATTTTATAAGTGTAAATTATTACAAACTGCTTTTTATGAGGACATTCAAGCAATTGCTTTATCGCTGTCTGTTGAAAGTGGTAATATGTCAATTTTATGTGTCTATTGTCCCCCTACTGGAGGCCTTATGCGTATTAATAATTTACGGAAATTAATAAATGATCTACCTAAACCCATTTTTGTAGCAGGAGACTTTAATGCTCACCACATAGCTTTCGGCTGCGTTTCCACTAAGGGTCGTGGCCAACAATTGTTCGACATGATTGACGAGTGTAATTTATGTATATTAAATGATGGCAGCTTTACAACTCTTAATTATCCTAATCGCAATCCTTCTGCTATAGACGTAAGTCTAATCAGTCCTTGTATTGCCCCTCTTTGTGAGTGGTCAGTACATGATGACAACATGGGAAGTTATCATTTCCCAACTATAACAGACATAACACTCTCAATAGACAGATATCAAATAAACCCTCCTGTTGACAAGTTTTTATATAACAAGGCAGACTGGGAAAAGTTTAAAAAATTATCAATTGATATCTTTAACGATTTGACTGTGGACAATGAGAACCCTTTGGAATCATATAATCAGTTTTGTATTTGTCTCAACACACTTAAGCAAGAATGCATACCTAAATTTACTAAAACTTCAACTTTTCGAAGTAAACCTCCGGCACCATGGTGGAATGATAAATGTGAACAGAGTGTTGTCAACTCTTATGAGGCTTTAAAGTGCTACAGAGTTACTCCTACTATGGAAAATTACATACAATACAAAAAAATTGATGCTATTAAAAAAAGGACTATTGCTGAGGAAAAAAAGAATGGCTGGCAAAGACTTTGCGACAATTTTAATAGAACCACACCAATAAGCATTATTTGGAATTACATTAAAATGTTTAAAGGTATGAATAAAAGTAAAAACAAATCATACAACAATGAGTTTATCGCATCCTTTTTAGATAAGTTGTCGGAGGACAGCACAGATAGTTTCGACAATCTAGATGTATACTTTAATCTTAATAATAATAATGAGAAATCCAAGTTTCTGTTAGAACCTTTCTCAAGAAATGAATTCTTACTAAGCCTTCAGTCACGTAAAAATACAAGCCCTGGTTTAGATGATTTTCCCTACATACTAATTAAAAACTTGGATTCAACTGTACAAGATATTTTATTAGATATATTCAATGCACTATGGTCAAAACAAATAATTCCTCAGCCGTGGAAAACCCAGTGCGTGATTCCAGTTCTTAAACCAGATAAGTCCCCAGATTGTGCTGATTCATATCGGCCTATTTCCTTGTCATCATGCATTGGTAAAGTTTTTGAAAACATGGTAAAATGTCGCCTCGACTGGTTTGTTGAATCAAATAGCATTATTCCGCAAATGCAATATGGATTCAGACGAGGTAGGAGTTGTGCAGACAGCTTCTTGTCCCTTATATCAGATCTGAAATATGCAAAAAATAGTAATGTTAGTGTTGCATGTGTTTTTTTGGATGTCAAAGGAGCATTTGATAATGTTCATCCTGGAATATTAGTTAAGGTGATAACTAACTTGGGAATACCGGGGTTAGTTGCCAAGTGGGTGCATGAATTTCTAATTAACCGGACATTATATGTGAAACATAATAATATAATACATGGCCCAAGATCTGTGTCTAAAGGCACTATGCAAGGTGCAATTCTGTCACCTTTGCTATATAATTTATATACTAGTGAGATTTGTAAATATGTAAATACAGATTTTGTAAATATTTTACAGTTTGCTGATGACCTTGTACTATATAGTGTCAATAATGATATAGACATAGCCATCCATAAAATTAACTATGCTCTTGAGGAACTACATTTGTTTTACCATAACAGATTACACCTACAAATTAATCCAACTAAAAGCAGTGCTATGATTTTTAGTAAGGACTCTCCTTCTAATAATATTATATTCAATAATGAAGTAATTTCTCAAGTTAACCATCATAAATTTTTAGGCATAGTTATTGAGAATAACTTAAAGTTTGAAAAACATATTAAATATATATCTCAAAACTCCACAAAAGGGCTAAATATTATGAGGTGTCTAGCAGGAGTATCTTGGGGGGCAGACCCAAAGATACTGTCAATGTTGTATAAAGCAATAGTTAGAAGCCATTTTGACTATAGTTGTTTAGCTTACTTAGATAGTAATTATGTACATAGACTAGACATTATTCAGAATAAGGCTTTGAGGGTGATTTCAGGAGCTTTCTGCTCTACTCCCATTAGAGCAATGGAGGTTGAAACAACTATCATGCCTCTTGCATTGAGAAGATTACTACTGGCAGAAAGACATAGTGTGAAGCTATTAGCTTCAAATAATCAACATATAATTAAAAAAATAATACCTTGTGAATTAGACTGCCATGATCCTATGACTACAGGTGCCGATCTTCTCAATGGCCAGGCTCCCAAAGTCTCTCGCATCCTGCTGGAAATGAGGAAGAATTTCCCATCATTGTATGCAATATCACCTTGGCCATGTTATTCACACTCATTCAGTTCTTTATTCCCTCAAGTTTCAGTAATTAGGGCTTCCATCACCTCTAATCAGGATATGTTAGAATTTTTAAGTGAAAATGAGGATTACTACAAACTTTATACAGATGGCAGTAAGGGAGAAAATTATGTTCGTAGTGCTGTTTATAACCCTCAAAATAAGTTTGTTCAAAGCTTTGTTCTGAATAGTAATTGTAGTATATTTACTGCGGAGGCATATGCAGTTTTAGAAGCACTTAAGTTAATTGCATTTACTAATAGTTACCATAAGTTTTTGATTCTTACTGACTCTTCAAGTCTAATTAAAGCTCTGGAAAGCTTCAAAGTTCATTTTAAAACATCATATATGATTTATAAAATAAGAGAAATGATTAATAATTATAGGAAAAAAGGATTAGACATTTCTTTTATGTGGATACCGTCACATAAAGGAATAACAGGCAATGAAATAGCTGATAAGGCTGCATATGATGGAATCAATGCGTTAGATGTGTCTTTAATTGTAAATATTCCGGTTACTGATTGTTATGCCGCCATTAAACATGATATACAAAAATTGTGGCAAGAATTTTGGAAGAAGGACCAGGAAGTCAAGGGAAAATGGTATGGAAGCATTCAACAAGACTTACCAGTCAAACCATGGTATAATAAGCTCAAGTCACCCAGCCGTGATTTTATCACCACAATCAATCGTCTTCGTTTTGGCCATACTAAGACACCTGCACATCTGACCAGACTTGGAATTGTACATAATAATAAATGCAACAACTGCGGCAGTATCGGCGATATAGACCATTTGATTTTTTCCTGTCCGGCATACTCCTTGGATAGGTTAATCCTGGCTAGTGAAGTCAAAGTGTTATCAACTAACGACCCCTCCCGCCGCCTCAGTGAATTGTTAAAAAATGTGGACTGTTATATACCAATCTTTAAATATATTAAAAATACTTTCAAAGAACTCTGACATTACCACAAAAGAAAAACGTAAAAGTGAAACGTGAAACAATTGAAACATACATATATACTTTAGTCTATGTACTGAAACTACTCTTTCATGTGAAATGTGAAGTGAATGACGCGACGTTTAATCAATGGTGTTACCAATGAGCAAATTACCGCTATGACAATATGAAAATAAAGACTTGGCTTAAAGGTCCAGTTACCAGGCCATAAAATTCCAAAAAAAAAAAAAAAATGCATGTATGGAAGGTGCTGCTGCCCTACGCCCTGGTGAAGAACTAATGTGACGTATCTATAGATGTATACCTATCTATATGTATATGTTGGTAGTGATGTACAGCTATAATTACGCGTAATTTTAATTGATAGGCTAATTGCCACTATTCGTATTTTAGCCGTCTAATTCAAATCAGCATATACGAAGTATAAGCGGCTAAACCCGATTTGCACTATACGGCTAAAATACGAACATTGGCAAGTGGCCTATCAATTAAAGTCCTTGACCGTACAATTTGGTACGCCATGGCCATGGGCGATGAATGACAACTGACAAGTTTGACAAGTCAACCAAGATGGCCGCTAATTTAGTTCTCCACCAAACAACCAGAGATCGCTGTAGTCGCATGAAAAGTGTGATATATGTAAGTGTGCCCCCCCTGGAACCGCCGCGCGGGGTGTGCGCTCGACGCCGAGGTGCGTGCCCAGCACGTTCTTTAACACTGAATCATATTATACGGCGATACACACCGGCAGCGCGGTACAGCGTAAATGATTCAGTGTGATGCCAGGTGCCATCGTGCGCACGCAATTTATTACGCGGGCGAGGTTTGAGGTGGCCTCTAATGATAATAATTTTATCATCAAAATTACCATTTGTAAAAAATAATACTATCATGACCTTGTTTTCATGCAGGAAAGGTATAATTTTAAAGTCGGTGCAGCCGTTTTTTTTCCTTTGCTTATCCGGTTTGTTTGGTTGCTGTTTTTATGTTTTCGTTACCTTTGACTGTATTTGCTGTCTTAGCCTCCTGGTGATTTGTAAATTAACATAATCAAAATTATCGTATAGGGAACGTGCACATCGAGGGTGCTGCCAACTGGTGCCATCAATTTGACTGTTTTGAGAGAGAGAGAGAGAGAGAGATGTTTATTTACACATATTCGATACACAGGAAATACAGTTGACAGGAAAAGATACAAAAAAAAATAATCGAATATTTTAATTTTGCCCTGATAAGTTTCTTTTACTGCCCGCATAGTGTCTCTTCTGTCGCATTAGTGCTGGGGGGTTACTACGAAATTCGAAGTTCGAAGTTCGGATCGTGCGGTCCCTCTCACTCTCGTAATAAATACCATTAGTGTGAGCGGAACGGCATGAAACGAAGTTCGAATTTCGCGCTTCGTAGTATAGGGCCTGCTGCTTATAAGGAACGTGCACAGACGGTGCTGCCAACTGGTGCCATCAATTTGAATGTTTTACCCTGATAAGTTTCTTTTACTGTCCACATGGTGTCTCTTCTGTCGCATTAGTGCTGCCGCCTATAGTTACTGTTACTGCTCTTTCCCTATAAGACAATCGCGGTCGTAAAATCGTACTGAGGGCTAGATTATCGTACGCCCCATAATTATCGTACGGGCTGGCAACACTGTATTGTGGTTTTATAAATTCTCTCCATCAGGGAAAAGCCAAAGGTTCAAAACCATACATCGAAATCTTTAACTACGTATAAATAAATAAATAAATAAATAAATAATACGTATATACGTACAGCTAAACTGACTTTTAGTAGGTTGCTGAATAGGGATGTTGACACCATTAAAAAAGAATTTGAAGACACGACTACAATAAAAAAACGCTTTATTTCAGCCCTGAAAGTCAGATTAATTTTCGATTAAATGCAAAATTAGATTTATTGTTGCTTTAAAACAAATAAATAGTTAGTTGATTGAGCATTGCGAACAATGACGTCATATGTCGCTATTGTCATTCAAACTCTATGGGAGATTGTGTTTTGACAGCTCATAAAAAGACCGTCAGTTGATTGGTGGTGTCAACATCCCCATTTTGTAAGGTTGGTACTAATCTAGAATAAAGAAATAAAATCTTTAAAATTCCTTAGTTTGTCTTTTTCCAAGCCAAGTACGAGTATGTGGTATAACTCGCACTGTGAGGGTTTCATTCCCTAGGAATTTAAATGGAAGCCAAAAAGTAGGTTTCCGAGACCTTAATTCTTAATAAATTTCACACATATTTCTACGAGCACGCTTGAAATAAAAAAAAACAACATCACATAATTTCACGTCTTACTTTTATTTGGTAAAGCATTACATAAATACATAGCTATGTTCTGTTCGGCGATAAACACTCTCAAGGCACTTAAAATATGTTTCACTATGTACATTGTACTTCATAAAATATTCAAAAAAGTTTATTAGAAAAAAATATAAACACAAGTCTTCGCCGCGGAATGCAATGATATGAATCTCTGATTTATCAATTGAAGGAATGTTTTCAGGAGTACTGCTAGATTAATACATTTCATCTATTTTGTATATAAAAATACAACAAATACGCAGTCTTAAATATAAATACAACAGTGTTTCCTATGTAAAAGAAAGTAGATAAATTTTCAATTAAAAAAACTTTCATCACAGTTTAACAATGATAATAAAAATACATATTTCTACAATAAGCTGCATAAACTCCAGCACCCTAATAGGTTTAAGAATTAAATAATTTAGATGAAGACCGTTTCATTTAATTACTAACTATTATTATGATTTTTATTTAATATTTACTAACAAGTTCATACGATAAGGCAAATTTTTTAGCGGCGGTGGACCTCATCTATGGTCAAATAGGTGTATTGGCTGCAAAACACGACCATGTAATTAACTGTCGACCTTAGAATATATGACAATAATGTGGTTATTCAAACCCTAATCAAGATTGTTTTTTTGGAGTCTTTTTGTATTTTTATTTTTCAACTCCAAATTTTTTACTTTTACGGTCATCCCGTGAAATCCATATATTTGCATACTAAATACAAACTGAAACATGGATACACAGAAAAAAACCCAGAAAAAGAGACCAGCTAACTGACCAGTGGTGGTGTAGGGGTTTGGCACGCAGCACGGAATGCCGAGGACCTGGGTTCGATTCCCAGCGCTGGTCTCTTTTTCTGGGTTTTTTCTGTGTATCCATGTCTCAGTTTGTATTTAGTATGAAAATATATCAAACCCTAATGTAATAGCCATAAGGCTTTAGATCATAAAGCCGTGCATCATCGTTGTTCAATCTGGGACGTTAAATACGGGGTCATGACTATTTCATTCACATCTGCCTAAATGGTGCAGTAATCTAGAAATAAATCGTAACTCACGATATTTGTACCTTTACTCAAAGTAATGTAATGTCATTTGATAATGATGTCTTTCGAAGAGTGTCTGTACGGTCGGCCTCAGAAGTCGCTGAACACTTTAACGTGACATATTTCAAACTTCACAGTATATCTGGTTATTGCTACAAAGTACTAAAATTTTCAGCGACTTCTGAGGCTGACTGTACGTATCAAATTGGAAAATTTCACTTTCCGATCTTTAGGTTAAGATTATTTTTTGATTGTACCGAAACTAAAACAAATTGATAAACCGACTTTGATAGTGATCTATCTATTGAAAACAACGCCATCTCTCATCCCGGGAGTGCAGTATTGTTATATCGGAATATGGATCCATGTCGTATATACATGTTAGATAGATGGCGCTTGGCAACAAAAACACGCAAAATAATTTGAGAAATCCTTATATGCTATCTGCTAGGGTGAAAAGTATAGAACGATAAGGAATTAGGAGGTTCAATTATCAGATTCTGCTTCGTCAATATATTGTAGTTTCGGTATAATTTAGAATAAAATCATCACCATCATCATCACTTCCCTCTAGAGGGCACAGGCCTCCTCTCAGAATGAGAGGGCTTGGGCCGTCATAGAAGAAAAATGTTAAAAAGCAATCTACATTAAACTGTATATTTTAGTAAGAATTAACAGCAATCAATCAAAAGTCATTCACGTCATTAAGTAGTAATTGAAACACCTATTTAGGAATAGAAGCTGCCATTAATAACAGTCACACCGACATATATTTGTATATTATTGCACTATGATACTAGGAACCTGTAAAAGGCACATTGAAAAGCACTAAGTATTATTTATCGTCTCATTACTACGACAGTAGAATAAGGTCCATCGTAGGTTAGATGATATCGACCAATCAGGACGTTTCCGTGCAGTGCAAGCATTCTGATTGGGTCATTAAGCGTATCTAAATACGTAACGTTTTAACGGACGAAGGGCCTTATAGTTGGTTTTTGTGTTTTGTTACTCGGCGCTGTTTCGCTGTCTCGTGTCGCAGTCTGAACTTCGCCACTAAATTGTATCTGTAAAATAAAGAAGCACAAATATTTGAGGCTGCAACTTTTTTTTTTAAATGCGGTGGCGAAAGGGATGGACGCCATAAAAAATAATTTCAAGACCAGTAAAAAAACAATATACAAGGTGAAATCTGAATACAAAATTAGTGTTTCTAACTCAATAAACAATATATATTTTGCTGGGAAACATAATATTTTGTTGAAATTAAATCATAAACTCAATGACATATTATTTCATACTAAATATAAACTGAAATATACATAGACTCAGGTCCTCAGCATTCCGTGCTGCGTGCCATGCCACTACACCACCACTGCTCTAGAGTTTAGACACGAATTTTTCCCATACATCGTACATTTGAATCTGTTAAATAATCACCTTGTGCAGTGATACAGCGCGCATCTATGTTATACCCTCATCGAGAGACTTCAACACTCCTACGTGGCAGTACACCGTACGTGGCAGGAAGTGCCGGAGAAAACGTACACGTACAGCGGTAGACTGCCATTCATCGAGATGGTGACCATGGAACTTAGGCTTAGCTAGGGATGCATCCGATACCGATACCGATATATCGGCGATATTTTGGTTTTGCCGATATTTTTTTTTTTTTTTCTAATTTCGCGGTTTAAAAAAGTAATGTAAACGCGCATCTTGTTTGATCTAGTTCGTTGCAAACGAGGCAAAACAAAAATCTTGTTGATGTTAATTTTAATTATTAACAGTTATTGATTTCATTTTAATTAACACCCTTAATTCTTAATTTTAATAATCTTATTCAAAGTCTGTAACTGTTTATATCTTCTAATATATAAAAATCTCGTGTCACGGTGTTTGTTACCGAACTCCTCCGAAACGGCTTGGCCGATTTTTATGAAACTTTTTTCTCTACACTCGGTAGGTCTGAGAATAGGTCGTAGGCTATTTTTTATCCCCCCCACCCCCCCCCCCCATTCTTCGCGGACGGAGTCGCGGGCAACAGCTAGTATTTTAATAGAAATTAAAAATATTTAACCAAAATTGTGTGTTTTATATATTTTACCTTAATTTAATGGTAATTCACTAATCGTTTGTATCGGTATCGGTATCGACGATATTTTTATAAGAGTATCGGTATCGGTATCGGTATCGTACCGGCAAAAAGGCGTACCGATGCATCCCTAGGCTTAGCTATGCAAGTATTGCCGCCGGAGCTAGGCTAGACCCACCTTTACGTGTGTCGCGGCGCGGCGGGCGCGGCGGGCGCACCGCTGTGGCGGGCCCACTCGCGCTCAAACTCGTGCTCGAGGATCTCGGCGCCGCGCTTGCGCGTCAGCCCGGTCTCGTCCAGGCTCAGCTCGCACATCTGCATGTCGTCCACACCTGCATACGGCACATTGGTTATTTATTATTTATGTGTAACATACTTTTCTCAAACATGCTATGTAATTAATATTGACGTTATGTTCCTTATAATACGCCACGAACTGTCACGTTGCAGGTGCGCCTAGACGAGAGGTCAATAATGGAATTTCGTACAACATTGCTGGCCAAGGCCAGCAAAGTGATCGTCTATTGTTTCATACCATGACGTTTGTAGGTCTATGGCATCATAGCATTTAGCCATTAAAAAAAAACTATAAGCAATATTTGCGTTTTGGTTAATTATGACATTCTGCTACTACGCTTATTTAAGGTAAGGTAAGATGGTGATGGTGATGGGGATGATGGTAATGGTGGTGGTGATGATGATGATGATGGTGATGATGATGTTGATGGTGGTGATGATGGTGATGATGACGACGACGACGATGGTGATGGTGATGATGATGATGATGATGATAATGATGATGATGATGATGATGATGATGATGATGATGATGATGATGCATGTTTGAGAAAAACTCTATACAAGCCTTGGCCACGAACAGGGATTGCCGGCCTCGTATCTCTAGATGGCCTCGTTCACACTCGGCCATCTATAACTACTCGGCCGGCAATCCCCTATTTCGCGGCCGCTGCAGTAATGTACTATTATACCACCATAAATAACAAACGGATCACCAAGATTAGATCCTCTGTTTTAAAGCACATAATAATAAGACGGCCAAGTTGAAGTGGGACTGGGCTGGACATGTCTGTCGAATGAACCCGGAACGTTGGGCCAAAATCGCCACGGAATGGGTCCCTAGTGACGGATACCGTAATAGAGGCAGACCGAAGAGGAGGTGGAGGGACGACTTAGATGCCTATAATGTGGGATGGCGGGAGCTCGCCTTTGATAGGCAGGAGTGGAGCAATACTAATAGGAATAGGAAATACAATCGAATGGAAGTCGGAGACATGTCTAAACTCTGTAACTCCGTCGCTGAAACTTATTGTATGAACTTTTGTATAAGATTTTCAAAAGCCATATCTGTCAAGGTGCCACAGTGCAAAGACATTCCCGAATCCGATCGCACGTGCCAGTTATATTATCTTAGCCTAAATTCATAAACGATTATTCACGAATTTACGAAATTCTTAAATTTATAATAATCCAGATAATTAGATTGGTATGTGTGCGTGTATGTGTGAGCGTGCGTGTATGTGTGAGCGTGCGCGTGTGTTTTATTGTGTGTGCGTGTGAGTGTGCACGCGCGTGTATACATGGCCAATCAACTTTTATACCGACACTAATCTGTCCGCGACATTTTTCAAACAATTGCAGATTTTTGTAACTATGTAAACATGTTTATTCTGTAATTTAATAGATAGTGTACATGAATACATGCCATCCTACGTAAGTTTAACCTTATATTAACTAAATACAAACTGAAATATAGATGCACAGAAAAAACCCCCAGTAAAAAGACCAATGCTGAGAATCGAACCCAGGTCCTCAGCGTTCCGTGCTGCGTACTTACCCCTACACCATCACTGGTCTAGAAGTTAGCGACGAATTTTTCCCATACATCGTACACTTCAGTCTGTTATAATCACATTGTGCAGTGATAAAGCGCGCATCTATGTTATGCCCTCTACCGAGAGACTTAACACTCCTTCGGAGCTAACCGCTCACCTGGACCAAGAGACGGCGCTAGTTGGCATACCAACTTTAACAAGTTAAGTATGAAGTTGAAAAAAATAAATACAAAAAGATACTTCATACTTAACTTGTTAAGTTTAACCTATTAAATCGTGAAATATCTTGTTGGGAGTACGATTTTTTGGTAACGCCAGAGACAATTTTGGTAACGCAGGAGACGCCCAAAGTGTCGGTGTAAAAGTTGATTGGCCTCATATATGTGTGTAAGTGAAATTATAACCTGCCCTCTACCGCTTCAGCTGGCTATTCCGATGCGCTATATCGATGACATTATCCTGGTGAGGTATGCAACTCACCGGCCTGCAGAAGCACGGGCGCCTTGTCGGGATGCAGCTCCATCTGCCTGGCGACGTACTGGCCGTCGAAGTGCGCGTACCACCAGCCGCGGCGGTCGGCGCCGGCCGCCGGCCGCACGAACGGGATGCGGAAGTAGCGGTGCCGGGCGCCCAGGATATCGCCCTTTTGCGGGAGGCGCGGCGTTTTAGCTGGAACCAGACGAGGACATGCAAGTTACGGTTGAGAAATAGGGATGTTGACACCACCAATCAACTGACGTACTTTTTATGAGCTGTCAAAACACATTTCTCCCATGGAGTTTGAATGGCAATAGCAACATATGACGTCACTTGTTCGCATACTCAATTAACTAACTATTTATTTGTTTTAAAGCAACAAAAAATCTAATTTTGCATTTAATCGAAAATGAATCTGGGTTTCAGGGCTAAAATAAAGCGTTTTTTTACTGGAGTCGTGTCTTCGAATTATTTTTTAATGGTGTCAACATCCCTATTGTCTTTGCGGCTGGTTCCCGGGAGTCAGCGGTAAAAATAGTAAAACAGCATTTATAGTAGTACCAGTGCCGATCGCCCAGCCAGGATCTCACCATTTTACGGGAGACGTAGCGTTTTAGCTAGAAACGGGAATATGCAAAAGTTACGATTGAGAAATTTTACTCTAATGTAGCCTAGTTTTGGCGGCTTGTGGGAGGCTGTTGTAAAAGCAATAAAACAGCATTTATAGTAGTAGCGGTGCCGGGCGCCTAGGATGTCACCCTTTTGCGGGAGACTCGGCGTTTAGATAGAAACGGGAACATGCAAAAGTTACGGTTGAGAAAATTTTCTCTCATGTAGCCTAGTTTTGGCGGCTTGCGAGAGGCTGTTGTAAAAGCAATAAAACAATATTTTTACCAGACTAAATCTTACTAGCGTTAATTCAGGGTACAATACAATACAATACAAATATTCTTTATTGATCACCAAAAACAGTACAGTGACATTACAAAAATAAAAATTCAGGTACTTTAATCCAATGGAGGGGGTATGTGATAGGTATGCTAAAGCAATTGCGGAAGTAAGGGCAGAGGAGAGGGCATTTGTCCCAAAAAAAAATTAGAGGAAGCCATAACCGTGATCCTAGAAGTTTGCTCCCTCTCATGGATTGTATTTACCTGGCTATTTACGTGCTATTAAAGATTCTTGGCTTCTTAGTTGTGCGGACTAAAATATGTACAACTATCAATGAGGTACATGCATTTAATAAAGTGGCATACCCTGATATTACCCGAATACTATCTTTTTGGCAAAAAATATTTTCCAGCTGTTTCATTTCCCAAATTAGCCAACCATTTCCCGATTTTTTTTCTGAAACTGTAAACTATTCGAGAAGTTAGGTTGGTTTAGTTTTATAACAATTCTAAATAGTTTACAGTTTCAGAAAAAAAAGTTGGCAAATGAAACAGTTGCGATAACGCAGATAACCTATTATGCCGCATGCCACGACAGGCACGCGTGCGTTCCAGCCATCCCTGTCCTGGTATGTTTGCTTACCAGCGTCCATGATGCTCTGGGGCGCGCGTTCCTGCTCGTTCATGGTGGTCTTCCGCGCGTTCTTTGCCTTCCACGCGTGGTACACCTTCAGCCGGCGGTGGAACTCGTGCCGGCACGCCTGACCAACAAACCTTTCTATTAGACATCTCTATACTATACAACGCTGGTATAAACAATAGTAGATTGTTCAACAAGGGACTAAAACAAGCCATAATGAATGACACAAGATATTTAGCCACCCGAGCAGAGCGAGGGTAGTATAATTTGTCGTGTCATTACGGTAGTTTAGTCTCGCATTAAACACTCTACTTTTCACTTTGAATGCGAGGAAAAAAACGACGTTTTATACAAATTTATTTAATTTAATTTAATTTAATTTATACAACGTACGCTCAATAAGAGCAATGGACGTCTGTTCAAAATTCAAATAGCAATAAAATTTGTTCCACGATTTTTATTTTTTTTTCTAAAAAGAGACGCTTTGAATGTTTGCATATTTAGCCAACAGATTCAAACTTGAAAAGTATTTTAAAGCTAATTGGACTATGCATAATAAAATGAATTGATCCTTAATATAATTAAATTAATTAATATTCGTAATTATTCATCGTGTTTCACGAATTTTTTTTTTATATTTTTGCACAGTTGTCATTTTGAGGTTATTTCCACGCCCCAAAGCCTTCCACAGACCGAAGCGCGGGGTATGCGCGCGATGCTAGGGAGCGTCCACAGCGCGCTTCGATCTGTGGAAAGCTTTAAAATTGTCTATACCAAGTCACTAAAAATGGCGATAATCCTCCATTTACAAACACCGTGATTGGCAGTTTAGGGGTTTCCAAAGTAAATAAAAAAAAATACGGTAATCCCTAGAGGTTAAATAGAGTTTTAGTCCCGATATGCAGAGACTAAAGTAACATTTTAAGAGCATGAGAAGTGAAAAAATATTTTCACCTCACTAGCTCGGAAAGCCCTTTTTGTTTGTTTGACATCTATTGAGAAAATAGCTTTTTATCCACAAGTGAAGAAAGAGTTTTGACATTTGAAGGCAGCTTAAGTGATATTTGACAGCTAACAAAACGTAAAACGTTAAAAGTGCTGAATTTTTAACATCACAATTAATGAATTGCATCGAGTAAAAAACACTAAATACAGTCTTACAAAATAATTGATAGTACAAACCCTTTTTCTTATTTTCCTCGCTATAGTGAGGTGAAAAGTTTTGTGTTATACACGGGTGAAAAGCTATTTTACGTCTCGTGTGTTGAAGCACTCGCTATCGAAAGAATTCTATTTTTGAACCACTCGCTTCGCTCGTGGTCAATCATAGAATCCTTTCGATAGCTCGTGTTTCAAAATGAACACTCGCAGTTAAAATACAACTTTCCCCCCTTGTATAACAAATAACTGTTTCACGTCACTATAGTCCGACAAGCTCGTGCGCGACCCTCCGCGGAACTCTGTCGCAGTCAGCGTTTGCCGCACTTATTAAAATTACTACTTATTATTAGCAGAGGCTCCCTGCGACAGGGTTCCGCCGAGCGCCACGCACGAGCTTGTCAAGGTATAGCTCGAGGCTTTTTTTCTTATTTGAAATCTGCGTGGAAAAGCGCCTTTTTCCCGTAAGCGTGGAAAAGGTTTTTGAAATTGGAATGTGACTATAAATTGTGGTACATCTAACTCTTGACTTAAGATTAGAAAAAGTAACGGGTCGGGTCCCGTTGGTCTTACTTGCATTTAGCCTTAACCTACGACCTTACACATTTGAGTCATTCTGCCTACTTGTGCATTTAACGACCTAGACGTTTTGCTAAGTAAGTCTTCCTGAAACTATGACAATTTTGTAACCATGGCATTATATAACCAAGTCATTTTGCATACTTGGTCAGTGTACTACTGAGCCGTTTTGCTCGCCAAGGCTAAATGCAAGTAAGGCCAACGGGACCCGACCCAAAGTAACAAAATATGCTTTCAGAAACGATGTAAGTAGGTACCTATTGGATATATTATTTTTCTCAAACATGCTATGAAATATTGACGTTATGTTCCTTAAAATACGCCACGAAGTGTCACGTTGCAGGTGCGGCTAGACGAGAGGTCAATAATGGAATTTCATACAACATTGCTGGCCAAGGCCAGCAAAGTGATCGTCTATTGTTTTATGTGACACAAGCACCATGACGTTTAATAGGTCAACGTGGTCGAAGTGGATGGATGGATGGACGGACGGATGGACGGACGGACGGATGGACGGACGGACGGACGGACGGACGGAGGGATGGATGGATGTTGATGGATGGATGGATGGATGGATGTTGATGGATGTTGATGGATGTTGATGGATGTTGATGGATGTTGGTTGATGGATGTTGATGGATGTTGATGGATGTTGATGGATGTTGATGGATGTTGGTTGATGGATGTTGATGGATGTTGGTTGATGGATGTTGATGGATGTTGGTTGATGGATGTTGGTTAATGGATGTTGATGGATGTTGATGGATGTTGGTTGATGGTTGTTGATGGTTGTTGATGGATGTTGATGGATGTTGATGGATGTTGGTTGATGGATGTTGATGTATGTTGATGGATGTTGATGGATGTTGTTGGATGTTGATGGATGTTGATGGATGTTGATGGATGTTGATGGATGTTGATGGTTGTTGATGGATGGATGGATGGATGGATGTTGATGGATGTTCTTGTTCATGGATGTTGACGGATGTTGATGGATGTTGATGGATGTTGAGGGATGTTGATGATGTTGTTGGTGATGGTGATGGTGATGGTGATGATGATGGCGGTGATGATGGTGGTGATGATGATGATGCATGTTTGAGAAAAACTCTATACAAGCCTTGGCCACGAACAGGGATTGCCGGCCTCGTATCTTTAGATGGCCTCGTTAACACTCGGCCATCTATAACTACTCGGCCGGCAATCCCCTATTTCGCGGCCGCTGCAGTAATGTACTATTTCTCACTAGTGAGGCGATCCCATCACCGTTTACTTACCTCCAGGAGCTCAATATCGCACGAAGTATTGATAGTGTCCCGCAACTCGGAATATTTCCATTTGGACAGGTCGTGTTTCTGTTTGCCTTGCATCGCCTGTTGCATTCTAACACGCTCTGACCTACAATCACGTACAAGTGTTAACACTGAGCATCTTATGAGACGATGCTTGAAGGTTTCTCCGTGACAGTTGAGGCTATTATTTGCCATTTTACCAACAACTTTTAAATATGAATTAGAGAATCAGACACATTAAAATAGTGCATTAAGAGGATACGATGGCTGAGAGACTTTTGAGAAATAGGTATTTTAATGAAATGTCGCTGTCTCGCCCGAACCCCTCCGTGTCAGTACAGCGAGAGCGGGACAACTGCACCTCAGACCGTTAATAGGCGCGTAAAATTGATCAAAACAGCATTTCGTAGTCCCGTTTTCTTCTTCAAAACTGGACCAATAAAATTATTTTTTTCAAAAATAATTAGAGGACAGATTTAGCTATGCCCCTATGTTTTCCTTTTTTTGTTTATATGAGGGATTCTTTTCTGATGAGTGTCTGAAAATGACGTTGAAATTGGGCAATTTTTTCAGTATTGGAAAGCTCATATTTCTTATGATACATAGGGGCATAGCTGTGGTAGATACAGATTACACAGTAAAACAAATTTGGCTCTAAAGCCATTATCCAGGGAGGAAACAGGGGACTACGTTTGTATGGGGAAATGGTGCGCATCGTATCCTCTTAAGAGTCTATCCATCTAATCTAATGGCTTTACTTTGCTGAATAGTCGGCGTGTCAGTACAGTTTTGTACTTTGCCGCTCTACAGGTTCATGTCAAGCTTGATTGACAAACGTGTTAATGCAACATAGTACCAAATTGTACCACTGACCATACTAGTAAACATTCTTCTGGTTACTGAATTATCACTTGTTTAGATATTAGTTTTCTACATTGGGACACTTTTTAAACAGTCGCAGTCCTTGTTGGACTGTAGGCGCTCTTGTGAGAAGAGGGCCCTTTACTAAAAATATACAGGGTGTCCCAAAACTCAACGATAACCTGGTACGGTCACGTGTAAAAATATATATACAACTCTATGTCATTAACCATAAGGTTGAAGTTTACATATTTTGACGCGACGACCGTATACATAATTATGCTTTCGACTGTACCGGTCGAGAGACCAAGTTGTAACAGTTCTGGAAAAAAATAATAAAATCCCTGTCACTTACATAGTTAAGTGATAATAGACATTTTTTTCGGAAGTATCAAATACTTAAAGTGATATTGATATGTGACCCTAAGTATTAACGCTTAAGTAAAGGTGATATCAGACGGTTCATTTGGATGAATCACTCGAGTGAACGGTTCATTTTTCTTTCATTCCATGTTCGTTCACACGGCTTAGCTGGAATGACGTAGAAATGCACACACATCCGTAGTTTCTTTCAATACGAGTCTCGAATGCGTCTTGGAATAAGTTTAAATGGCCGGAACGTTCATTCTGAACTGTTCATTTTTCGTTCATTCGAAATGGAATGAAAGATGCCGTAAGAAAAGATCTAACATCGTTGTATCGGTTCACTAAATAATCAATTTATTCGGCATTTTTGTTTCACTTTGCGTCAACTCGTGTCATTTTGAGTGAAAGATACAAAAGAAAAAGATACAAAAGAAAAAGATACAAAAGAAAAAGAAAATTAAAGAAAAGTTACTCGTCTGATATCACCTTAAGTGATTTTTTTTCCTTATTTTTACAGAACTGCTATAACATGACCTCGTCCCGGTACCATGTTACCGTTGGGTTTGGGGACACCCTGTATGTTGGTGGCTACAAAAATTGACACGTTATATTTAGTGCAAAACTATAAAAGTATAAGCAAGACGCAAAACCCAAATTGCATGCATTATAGGTCGTCCACACCTTGACTAGTGCGAGGAAAATTTATATATTCTGAACTCGTAATTATCAAAATGTATGAACTGATACTCCCGCTAGTCAAGATGTATTTAAATGACCTTGAGGTAGACTTTTTCTTTAAAAGTGCGAATTTTGCGGTTTAAAAAATAATGTGCAAATATTTTTTGTCTGTATCTGTGATCTAAGTCATTAAGATTTCTTTTATCGTAAAATGTAAAACTACAGCAGATAATTGAACGCATTTCGTTTTTAATCTTTACTTTTAAATCGCTCGTATTAGAGTATGTTGTAACTCACGCGTCACGAAATGGCTACGAATCAGTTTTTATTCCCAGCCCCAGCTTTATTTTTCTATTGTTTTCTGTGTTCTAGTCTCATTGTGACAATGATAAATAATACCGTCAATGACAGTAATAACTGGCCCCTTTACTATAGGTATTACTTGCGTGCAATATTTATTTGCTACCGCAAAAAAAAAAAACTGTGGCCCGGGCCACTGGATTCGAGGCCACCAGATCTAAGTATGTGTAAAAATAGATCTGATACTTTTATCCTTTATATTAATCCTACTTAATATTTTAAGTTTAAATTAAAATTTACTCTAACAACAAATCAGTTATCAGAGTCCGTGTTGTCTAACGTGCGAGCATTCACGACCACATTCACCATCTCTTTCTACCTTCATCTTATACCGTGTGTGAGAAAGAACTGGCGAAATCAATTGTGATTCCGAGTACGTTAGACGATAACGCCTCTGGTGTCATACCGTAAATCGATTATTTATTAATTTTATTATATTAATCGATGAGTAATATTAGTACTTAATACATTTATTTTTAGTTACAAAACAATATGACTACACTAGTTCGCTACATTAAAAGTTAGATTCCATACCGAAGGATAGAAAAAGCAGTTCAAAGTTAGCGAGCGAGTTAGTAGGTGTCAGTAGAGATTATATCAGTCCTCTTTTAATAACGTTATAAAGATTGTAATGACAATACAGAGCGTTGTCCCTGAGTCCAATGTCAGTGACAGGAACAGTCTGATCGATGTGTTTACAGTAGGTACATTAAAATGTCTAGAGAGCCTCTGAAATACGGGACTATAGTGTCCCGTGTGCGTAAAAGCGTTCTAAAACAAATTTAAAAAATAAAGTTAAGTTTGAACCATATTTAGGGGCTGTATCACCACCCATTGGTTAATTTTAACTGACGGATAAATGTGATGCCGTCTCCGTCTATTCGAACAAAACAAACAGAGACGGCATCACATTTATCCGTCAAATAAATTTGATCAATGGATGGTGACAGGGGGTTAGCCTTTTAAATTCATAAATCTTTGCATACTGGTTAACAGTCTTAAACCAATCATAAATACGACCCTTGTAGATCTTTACTTTTTTATCTGTAAGTATAGATATTTCGGCTGTATTGAAGAAAAATTAAAATTACAATCCAACGTACCTCTGCACAGTATACTGTATGAGAACGTTCGAGGCACGCGGGACTATAAAATGTGGGAAGAGAGTAGAACTATTGCGCGCTTCCTTGCATTTTTAGGCTTTAATCGTGGGCATTACGTACCAATTTAGCCTACTAGTGAAAAAGAATACACAACAGCGCAACTCTTCCTACCTTTTTCGCGCCACGAACTTTCGCACAGAGTATAGTCGTGGTCATTATAACGCTATTGAAAGAGGGCTATAGAACAGCGGCGTGCGTAGAAGGAAACGTTAGTCTCACTGAATACCTGTTCAACTTATTTTCTCCATTGACTGTGTCCATGGTTGGGAAACTGTGCAAACAAAGATAACTTACTAACGTCGTCTGTCGCGCGCCAAGCTATTTACAGGAAGGGAGGCGCGACAACTTAAAAATAACAACCAGTATGGGGTTTTTGCCTTTACGATGAATACATTTTTCTCAACTAATTCATTTCCCAAGTGTTTTTTTTTCTGAAACTGAAAACTCAAGATATACTTCAGGACTATTCTGTAGAATCCTATAAGTTATAGTTAGGGAGGCGAGGTAGCTAAATGGCGTAATTCAACGGCGCCGTCGAGACCTATCAAAATCGAAAGATAAAATAATTTCGAAAAGAAAAGCTCGTATGGCAAAAACCATTTTAGCGGTGGGTTTGACGTGTACGGTTTTTCAAAAATGTTAAAAAAACAGTTACTTGGGCATTCTCGAGCGCGTCAGTTATTCATACTACGTATGCCCCGAGTGCCTCTGATAACAACGGTATACTAATCTGCCGGTTGCAAAAAAAAAAAATTTACTCGAGCGCGTCAGATTTTCGGAAGGGATGTTAAGTAGGCCCCAAGGAAGCTCCCTTTAAAAAAACTGACGATTTCGGCGTGACGATAAGTTACGATGAATTTTTGAAAATGCAAAAAAAAAAGTTTTTTTGAAATACTCGAGCGCGTCAGATTTTCATAGGGGAGGTTTATCTCGGTATCCTGAAAGCATATTTTTTTAATCTGACAAAAATGTTGGTGTGTTCTCTTAATCTGACCGAAAAAGGTTTAATGGTTTCTTTTTTTTCCTTTCTTTCTCCTTGATAAAATGGGGAATTTAAGAATGACAATAAAGCGATAGATACAACCAACGTAAATGTAGATGAAATGTAGTACGAAGTGTATTATTTATTGTATAAAAAAATGAAATGATATAAAAATTGGATTATAATTGTATTGTTATGTATGATCTTTACATTTTTGCTCAATACAATTCATCTTCTTCTTCTTCTTCATATCATTTTTTTTTTAACACCCTCAGTTTTCGAGAGATACTCAAAAAACCGGGAGTTTGAGTTTTTATGATGCTTCAAGTCAAAAAGTTTTAACTTTGGACAAAAATGTAAAGAGACCTTTTTTGTGTAAAATAAAATTACCTTTTTTGTTTATTTAAACTTTTTTTTTGTAAAATGTATCGTTCGCGACTTATATGCCGTAACGCGTTCTTAGGAAGACGAAATGGCTCCTCCACACTTCCGGTCATGCGGAAACCGGCAGATTTTGTATTTTTAGTAAGTTTTAGATTATATTCTACAAAATAAAAAATAAAAAAATCGCGCTCGAGAATGCCGGATTAACGTTTTTTTTTTTACAAGTTCGCGACCCTATAACTCGGCGGCGTCAAGGACTTATCGTCAGATTAGTTAAATTTAGTCTTTAAACACTAAAATCAACCCCCAATATCTTAATCTGACGCGCTCGAGTATTTCAGACTATCCATTTTTTTTTACTAATCTGATCGTCTATCCTAGGCGCGCGTCACTACATATAGAGCTAAATACTTTACAAGGTTGTTCTATTAGGTCTAAGGTATCTCTCATATCTTAAACTGCCACGCTCGAGTATTGCCGATAATTCCCCTATTCGCCTCCCTAACTATTAAGTTAGTTTTAGAACCGTCCTAGTACCTAGTTTCTGAAAAAAGGAAATTTGGGAAATGAATCAGTTGGGTATTTTTGCCAAAAATTAGAGAACCAACCGGTGCAGGTATTATTATTCTTTATTTCGAGCACAATGTTCTAAACCTGACAGCTTCCATGAAACATTTACCTTGACATTTAAAACTTGGAAGCAAAGTTCTAAATTTATAAGAAGCTGAAAAATGATAAACTCTAGGAGAATCAGAAATATTTTGATTTTTTTTTCGCTGTGCCTATTTTAAAAGCAACCTTTTCTCTTTGAATAAGAATAGATAAGTTATCACACGTGACAAGTCCAGTCTCAATTCTCCCCGCTTTATAGCAACACGTTTAAAATAAAATTACATAGTTACGAAGTGTAGTCATTAGTTCATAATCATAAGCCAACAGCATAGGACTATATTCAAATTAACACGGCTCATTGCACATTGTTACTGATCGTGTCCCGTCTTATAGTTGACACCACCAATCAACATATTCCTAAAAAAATATCATAATAAATAAATAAGTAAATAGTCAGCCAGTTAGATTATCAAAAAATACTGGAACGTTCTTTTTCCTTTGTCAATCAAACAAAAAATTATGAGGATCTCGTGATTCTAAACAGAAATGACATAAAATTTTCCAAATAAAACAAAGTAAAATGTTAAACAAAGTTAATCCAGGTTGTAAACTACCTGTATGTCAAATTTCAAGAGTAATAAAAACTCGCATTTATAGAATTAGTAAGATGCTGTCAACTTATTCTCTCTATACTCAATCGCTATTGCGAAAAGGACAAACCATCTGGACTTGTCACACGTGTGTTTCGCTTGGTAGATAGTAGCGTTGCCAACAATAGATCGAACTATCGATAGTATCGGCAATACTATTGTGACCTCGAAAAATAGTAACAATATCGATAGGCCTATCGATACTATCGATAATATCGATAGTAATTTCAGACCAATACTATTGATCTTTTATTTTCAATACTATCGATAGTATCGATACTATTACATTAACAATACTATTGCATTTTTACAAACTATCCATAGTGCAATATTATCGATAGTATCGATACTATTGATTTTTTTTTATTTATTGAAAACAATAGAAAGAAAGAAAAACATTTATTTATAGCACAGCAGCAGCAGCAGCAGGTAGACATGTTGATGTCGCAATAAAGGGTCCCGACTCAGCATGTCGCTGGTTAAAAAACCAGCACTGGTCTTCCGCCGGGCCACAGTATAGTAATACTATCGATACTATAGATACTATCGATATTATCGAAACTATTGATAGGCCTATCGATATTGTGACTATTTTTCAAGGTCGACTATCGATAGCCAAACTATCGATAGTTATGCAACGCTAGTAGATAGTGCAGTGAGTGTGGAGCGGTAAATACCTGCGCAGCTGCGGCGGCGAGCCTTCGACGTGCCCGTTCGTCTCCTTGGCGAGCCTCACTGCCATTTCGTGGTCCCGTCTCTCCTGTTCCAACCTGACGAAATATTAGGGGTCTATTATGACTCCCATAAAATTTTAAGTCAATGTATCATTAGTCATAATCAATAGTCATACAGTGAATTATTTCTGAAACAATTTATTTTTCGGAATTGTTATAAAACAAACCTAACCTAACCTACTGCATTCTATAAGATGGCATTTAAAAGTCCTGAAAAAATACCGTTTCAGAAATAAATCACTGTATGACTAACGTTGATTATGACTAATGATACATTATGACTTAAAATTTTATGGGAGAAAAGGGGCACCGAATATTAGTCTTAGTTTGCTGGTCTGGTTGGACAAGGTACAGTCGACCGAGTAATTGCTTTACCATTTTTAATGAGTAATGACTTCTACATCAGAAAAATTAAACTAAAGTTAATAAAGTTCAAGTTATGTAGTTTTATTAAGAGTGCTAGAGCAGTGAAAGAAAGAGCAATAAACAGGCAAGTTTTTTTTAAATGTTTTTAGTAAACATTTCAAGGTTTTTTTTTTAAATATGGCACAGAAAAATGACGTTGACTTTCCTTTTTCACGTGTTATTTACTAGTAAAATTTCAAGACTAGTGCATTCTTAGCGAGTGCTCCCCGAGTTTGGTTTTTAATTTTTATCTCAGAATAAAGAATAATAATTTTTTATTTTTGACGTCTATTATATGTACGATGTATGTATGAGTAGATCTACTATTTTTTGTTGTGTTTAATTTTCTGATCCACTGTTGATGCACCACCTGCTGTAAACTAGTCCTTCCTTCTTTCTGTTAAAGGGTTGCCTGGAAGAGATCGCTCTTAAGCGATAAGGCCGCCTATTGCTTACCTTGTAACTTTCTCTCTGTGTACCTGTTTTCTGTATCGCTTACTATTTCTGGTGTACAATAAAGAGTCATTGTATTGTATTGTATTGTATTGTAAAGAAAGAACAATAAACAGGCATGTTTCTAAAAATGTTTGAACATTTCAAGGTTTTTTTTTATTAACCGACTTCAAAAAAAGGAGGAGGTTCTCAATTCGGTTGCATGTTCTTTTTTTTTTTTTTTTTTTTTTTAACGTGTGTTACCTCAGAACTCCGTCCTTAATGAACCGATTTGGAAAATTTTTTCGTTGTTTGAAAGCATATGCTTCAAGGTTGGTCCCATTGTTACCAAAATCCAGTTCTGATGATGGGATCCATGAGGAATTGAAGAAACTCCTCAAAAATTCAAGAGAAACGTATAGCGATTTTAGTATTTTCGGTGACAAATCGAGCATTTACATTCAGAAAGTATCATGGAACTCTGTAATAAAAACGACACAACCCCGTCGAGCATTAAAAATAGAATTTTCAACATAAACTTATTTCGAAGTCAAACTGATGATTTTAACCTACGCATCTATTTTAAACAGAAACAACTAAAAAGCAAAAAATAAAAAATATTAAATAAAAAATTAAACCTCCCTCAAAAAACATCCAAAAAACTATGAAATAATAATTGAACCAAACCGACCACAATAAGCATGAAAATATCTTTCTTCTAATCTGTTCGAAGTCGGTGCCTCAGCACAAGCCAGCAGGAGTGTGAAAGCCCTATAGATAGTAGGTATGTAGGTAAGTTAGATTACTAGGTCCACTCCTGCTGCTGGCTCGAGCTGAGGCACCGACTTCGAACAGATTAGAAGAAAGATATTTTCATGCTTATTGTGGTCGGCTTGGTTCAATTATTATTTCATAGTTTTTTGGATGTTTTTTGAAGGAGGTTTAATTTTTTATTTAAAATTTTTTTTTCTTTTTTATGGCACAGAAAAATGACTCTGTTCCAACCTAAGACATTTGTAGTTATTTCGAATGCCTCCATTTTGTTTTTGTGGCAAGAAAGACACATTCTGGGTATTTTCCTAAAATTTCTGTCTTCAATTTAAAAAAAAATATCAAATTTCGGCTAAGACATATATGGCTAAAAATGTTCAAAAATACCTCGGATATCATATCACCAAAGCCCGGATGCACTTTTCACTAGTGCTTAATTAAATATCGACTATTCTATCGACATCCATTGTTGCCGTTGGCTTTTCAACTTTATAAATCTATACATATAATAAATCTGTAACAAGTCGGTGTCTGTACATTGAAGATATTTGAGAAAAACTGTCACTAGGGCTATTTATTAGCACAATAGAACCCAAAACAATGATTTTTAGAATTATTGTCTGTTTGTCTGTTTGTCTGTGCGTTTGTGCGCGCTAATCTCAGAAACGGCTTAACCTAGAAGGATGCGGTTTTCACTGATATGTTGGTATTTTCTTGGATTAACATTTAGTGTTTGTTTCATTTGAATCGGTTCACAAATAAGAAAGATACGTCTATTTTAAGAATTTATCGAACAGGTTTTTTTGTTTGAACGCGCTAATCTCAGGAACTGCTCCAATTTGAAAAATTCTTTCAGTGTTAGATAGCACATTTATCGAGGAAGGCTATAGGCTATATATCATCACGCTAACACCAATAGGAGCGGAGCGGAGCGGAAGAATGTTTCCAAATCGGAGGTTTTGGAAGTCAAACGTCTATATCTCGGGAACTACTGCTCCGATTTGGAAAATTCTTTCAGTGTTAGATAGCCCAGTTAGATAGGGCGGGTTGGGAGCGGGTGGGGAGGCGAGTAGGGAGCGGGTTTGGGGCGGGTTGGTAGTGGGTTGGGGGCGGGTTAGGGCGGGTTAGGAGCTGGTTGGGAGCGGGTTGGGGGCGGGTTAGGAGCGGGTTGGGGGTGGGTTGAGAGCGAGTTGGGGGCGGGTTGGGAGTGGGTTGGGGCGGGTTAGGAGCGGGTTGGGGGCGGGTTGGGAGCGGGTTAGGAGCGGGTTGGGGGCGGGTTGGGAGCGGGTTGGGGGCGGGTTGGGGGCGGGTTGAGAGCGGGTTGGGAGCGGGTTGGGGGCGGGTTGAGAGCGGGTTGGGGGCGGGTGGGGGGCGAGTTGAGAGCGGGTTGGGGGCGGGTTGAGAGCGGGTTGGGGGCGGATTGGGAGCGAGTTGGTTTATTATGAAGTTTCACTTCTTCCGGAAGGATCTAAGGAGAGCCATAATTGATGAAAAAGCAAATTGGATAAAAAATAAGCTGCCCAAATTACTAATTCCACGCGGACGGAGTCGCGGGCAAAAGCTAGTCTTAAATAATTTGATATCTGGAAAAGAAGTGGGACTGCGTAGTACAGATGTAATTAGAGAATAAGAATAAGAAATCTTTAATTCATACATAACCACTATGAATTATTTAAATTTGCCCCGATTACTACAGTACATTTAGAACGGTCCTTTGGTTGGCTGAAACGGATTTTATCACCTAGGCGAAGGAGTTTAAAATCGGAAAATGTAGAAAAAATACTAATTGTTTATTACGAAAATTACATAAAATATTAAAAAGAAAATACGAACAGCTCATTTTAATTCTGTTTACAACTACCTATAACTAGCGATAAGGCCGCCTATTGCTTACCTTGTAACTTACTCTCTGTGTACCTGTTTTCTGTATTGCTTACTAATCCTGGTGTACAATAAAGAGTCATTGTATTGTAATGTATTGTACAATTTTTCTGAATTTCGTAACGTTGGTCCAGTACATCGTGCTTTTTATCGACATTTTATCGACTTATAAAATGTGTGTCCTCGCACTATTGAGACGTCAACACACAATTTCTCTCGTCATCCGGGCTTTGGCTATCACCCCCTTAAAGCTTTGCACGTAGCTACCAAACACCCTGTACAATCTGTGGTGTCCGTACCGTTCCCGGTTGTCCTGGTCTGCCTTGGCGGCCTGTTCCAACTGCTGTTGGAGGCTGGCGGCCTCCGCGCGGTCGCTGGCCTCCTGCCGCAGCCGCTCCGCTTCTTCCGCTTTGCGGCGCGCCTCCATCTCCGCTTTACTGCAAACGATTGTCACATTGTACTACAATACGTTTTTCACGACACTGCTCGAAAATGTAGCCATAGATAACCTAAATCCAGTACTCAAAACTGCCTATATATGTACATTTAACAGCTGACTCATTTATGGCGCACAAACACGACAACAAAGTTACACTAATCGAAAACAGGACGTATCAGTATATGTATTTCATTATACGATACGACTTTTTGAAAGATAATTTCTGAATTTCATTCCTGGCGTGCTGAAACGACATTATTGGACAAATCAACAGTAATCGTCTGCTGCATGCGATGGATGGATGGATGAATGGATGGAAGGACGGACGGACAGACGGACGGACGGACGGACGGACGGACGGACGGACGGACGGACGGACGGACGGACGGACGGACGGACGGACGGACGGACGGACGGACGGACGGACAGACGGACTGGATGGACGGATGGACGGGATGGACGGGATGGACGGGATGGACGGGATGGACAGAATGGACGGATGGACAGATGGACGGGATGGTCAGGATGGACGGATGGACGGATGGTCGGGATGGACGGGATGGACGGAATGGACGGATGGACGGGATGGATGGACGGATGGACGGATGGACGGAATGGACGGGATGGACGGGTTGGACGGGATAGACGGGTTGGACGGGATGGACGGGATGGACGGGATGGATGGGTTGGACGGGATGGACAGGATGGACGGGATGGACGGGACGGATGGACGGGATGGACGGGATGGCCGGAATGGACGGGATGGACGGGATTGACGGTTTGGACGGGATGGACAGAATGGACGGATGGGCAGATGGACGGGATGGACAGGATGGACGGATGGACGGATGGACGGGATGGACGGATGGACGGGATGGACGGGATGGACGGAATGGACGGATGGACGGGATGGATGGACGGAATGGACGGGATGGACGGGATGGACAGAATGGACGGATGGGCAGATGGACAAGATGGACAGGACGGACGGGATGGACGGGATGGACGGGACGGATGGACGGATGGACGGGATGGACGGGATGGACGGGATAACGGGATAGATGGACGGATGGACGGATGGTCGGATGGACGGGATGGACGGGATGGACAGGATGGACGGGATGGACGGGATGGACGGGATGGATGGATGGATGATTATGATGATGATGATGATAATGATTTCCTCGCATTAGTCGTGAAAAGCACAATGTTTAGTCTCGGCCAAAAGTGCAATAGATGTACTCGTACTTTCGAGGGCCTCCGCTACGCGTCGGCCCTCAAACAAACTCGTCCATCTATTGCTTACTTTCCAACCTCTACAACAATGTACTATACTTTTAGTTTACCACTGACAGATTGCTTGCCTTCATTTCATTGCCAACTTTAACACCATACAAATAAAGTAGTTATTACAAAATCTGCAAACGTGGGTAACAGTATTCTAAAATTGGCTTTATTTATAGGTCGTTAAAGTTGAATATGAAATGAAGGCAAACCATCTGTCAGTGGTAAAATTTATGTAATTTTACTGTACATAATAAATAAATAAATAAATAAATATCACGGGACAATTCACACCAATTGACCTAGTCCCAAAGTAAGCTAGGCAAAGCTTGTGTTATGGGTACTAGGCAACGGATAAACATACTTATATAGATAGATACATACTTAAGTACATATTAAACACCCAAGACCCGAGAACAAACATTCGTATTTTTCATACAAATATCTGCCCCGACACGGGAATCGAACCCGGGACCTCAAGCTTCATAGTCAGGTTCTCTAACCACTAGGCCATCTGGTCGTCTAAATACATACATTATACTACATACGTACATTATACACATCGCGATAAAACTTCGTCTTCGGCCTACGGCGAATGTGCATGGCCACACTGCTATAGAGAGCAATGCCGCAGAGTTCAGTTTAGTTTAGCAGCAGGGATGACAGTCGAAACCTCAATTTTGATTTGATGTTTTATTGTTTTTACGCTTTTCGACTCGGCGTATATTCGATCCAGTAACAGTCGAGCCAACGAACATTCGATAGCATGATATTCCGAGAGTATGTACGTAGTCGAAACTATGATATACAGTCATGCTGATGTGCAATAAAAGTAAATCTGGTTAAATTTTTCAAGCCTTTCAAAGCGCTGACGGCTAATATACCTAAATAAGTTAGGCCGGGTGAAAGAGTCCCGCGTTTTATAGACAAGCCCCGCAATTAGATCGCAAATGTACCGCAAATTTGTGCACCAAGTTTGACAACCCTAGTTATTACGTTTGCTGCGGGAAATTTCTACCGAAAGTCAAGGGACAAATGGTTCGCCTGTAGGCCAAAGGACAGCTAAAGTGGTACTCACAGTCGTCTGTTCTCCTCCTCCTGCCTTATGCGCTCCATCTCTAGTCGCTTGGCTTCTTCAACTGCCCGCATCTCTGCCTCGATCTTACGCAGTCTCTCTTGCTCCTCTCTGTAACAAACATTTTGTGTCACGCCGGGCTTTAACAGTGGTTTGGAGTTCATAAAAGACTAACAAGAAATAGGTTATAGTATAGTCGACCAAGAAACTCCTTTACCACCCTAAGGTTCAATGCCAGTTGTATGACTTAAGACGTCAAAGGCTATTTTCACTTACAAGTCAATGTGACAATCGGCCTTATTGGTTTTATTCTGATGGAGGAACTGTCACAAAAAATGGTAAAGCACTTACATGGTCGACTATACATTGTGCATCAAGGGCCGTTCGAAGGGGATTAATAAATAAATAATAATAAATAAATATTAGGGGACAGTCTTACACAAATCGACCTAGTCCCAAACTAAGCAAAGCTTGTACTATGGGTACTAGACGACGATAAACATACTTATATAGATAAATAAATACTTAAATACATAGAAAACATCCATAACTCAGGAACAAATATTCGTGCTCATCACACAAATAAATGCCCTGACCGGGATTCGAACCCAGGACCTCTTGCTTCGTAGGCAGGGTCACTACCAACTAGGCTAAAGCGGTCGTTAGTAACGTGAGTCTATTAGAAACCCGACGCCGAAGGCGGAGGGCTTTTAATGACTAGAGTTTGTAATCCTCTTACTGCCCATGATACACACAATGATTTCATCACATGGCGAGGAAAACAAAAATATCTTAGACATGAATTTCAAGACTACAGCTTTACTTGTAATGAGATTAAATGAATGCAATAAATGCGCCAAAGACACGGCAGGCCCTTAAGCAGCGGTTTGGTCGAATCTTTAACTGACTGACTGGATTTTTGGTTTCTTATTATTCCCAGAAACTGCTGTAACTTGACCTATCACCACCAGAAGGGGGCTACTACAAAATCAGATTTTTGAACTTCGTATCATGCCATCCTTTTCACTCTTATGTTTAGTACTGTTAGCGTGAACGGAACGGCAACATGCGAAGTCTGAAAATCAAATTTCGTGGTATAAAACCAGGTTATCGTTGAGTTTTTGGATACCCTGTATAGTTGCAGTATCTGAGCTCGTACCTGTTTTTCTGATCCGCCATGGCCTTCTGCAGGGCAGCCATTTGCACTTCCGCGTCTCTCGTGAGCTTGGAGTACAGCTGGTCGATCTCTGCGCTGCTTATTTTGTCGTTGCTCTGAGACAGAAATAGTAAACCTTAGCACAGCTTTTAAACGACAAGCCTAGCCAAACGTAATGCTACTTTCAACCTTATGTCGTTGCGTGAAGATCACTTTGACGTTGTACAGTCAGGGTACGAAAACCTTAGTCAAAATTGGGAAACGTCAATAATAATAATAATAAATAATAAATATCATGGGACAATTCACACCAATTGACCTAATCCCAAAGTAAGCTTAGCAAAGCTTGTGTTATGGGTACTAAGCAACGGATAAACATACTTATATAGATAGATACATGCTTAAATACATATTAAACACCCAAGACCCGAGAACAAACATTCGTATTTTTCATACAAATATCTGCCCCGACACGGGAATCGAACCCGGGACCTCAAGCTTCGTAGTCAGGTTCTCTAACCACTAGGCCATCTGGTCGTCTCAATGCGATATTGTCGAAGCGCTCATGGAGAGGCTGGGTTCGTGCTTGAGATTTCTTTTAATAATTGAAAGACACCAAGTTTACGTTACCACATTTATTCGACGCCATGACAGATGGGAAAGAGAGAAAGTCAAAGGGCAATAGTGCCAACTTAACAATTTGTATTGGGGTTGCCAACAGATACTCTGTTTCGTTTGAAATAATAAAATAAAAAATAAATAAATATTAGGGGACAATCTTACACAAATCGACCTAGTCCCAAACTAAGCAAAGCTTGTACTATGGGTACTAGACGACGATAAACATACTTATATAGATAAATAAATTCTTAAATACATAGAAAACATCCATAACTCCGGAACAAATATTCGTGCTCATCACACAAATAAATGCCCTTACCGGGATTTGAACCCAGGACCTCTTGCTTCGTAGGCAGGGTCACTACCAACTAGGCAAAAGCGGTCCTTAAAATAAAATATTGTCAGGACTCGCGGGCAAAAGCTGTATAGAATCCAGACTAATATTATAAAATGTGAAAGTAAGTTTTTTTGTTTGTCCTTTCACGTCGAAACTGAGCGGCGGATTGCCGTGATTTTTTGTGTGGACTTAGTTGAAGGGCTCGAGAGTAACATAGGCTACTTTTTACCACGGGAAAATATCTCATTCCCACGGGAAAACACGTTTTAATCTACTTAAGCGGGGGCGAAGGTGCGGGCATCAGCTAGTAAACAAATAAATGAAACTAAACATAGACCAATAGACCTAGTCCCAAACTAAGTAAAGCTTATACTATGGGTACTAGACAACGGATAAACATACTTATACTCCCCTGAGGCCCAGGAAAATTTTGTTTCAATGAACTTTAAACTTTATGTCACTTACGACTGAATTCGATGTCACATTAGAATAAGTCCTGTATAAAGGACTAATTCCAATGTGACATTGAACTCACTAACGAGTGGCACAAAGTTTAAAGTTCATTGAAACAAAATTTTCCTGGGCCTCAGGAGGATATAGATAAATATATCTATACATATAATAAATCTGTAACAAGTCGGTGTCTGTACATTGAAGATATTTGAGAAAAACTGACACTAGGGCTATTTGTTAGCGCAATAGAACCCAAAACAATGATCTTTAGAATTATTGTCTGTTTGTCTGTGCGTTTGTGCGCGCTAATCTCAGAAACGGCTTAACCTAGAAGGATGCGGTTTTCACTGATATGTTGGTATTTTCTTGGATTAACATTTAGTGTTTATTTCATTTGAATCGGTTCACAAATAAGAAAGATACGTCTATTTTAAGAATTTATCGAACAGGTTTTTTGTTTGAACGCGCTAATCTCAGGAACTACTGCTCCGATTTGAATAATTCTTTGAGTGTTAGATAGCACATTTATCGAGGAAGGCTATAGGCTATATATCATCACGCTAACACCAATAGGAGCGGAGCGGAGCGGAAAAATGTTTCCAAATCGGGGGTTTTGGAAGTAAAACGTCTATATCTCGGGAACTACTGCTCCGATTTGGAAAATTCTTTCAGTGTTAGATAGCCCAGTTAGATAGGGCGGGTTGGGAGCGGTTGGGGGGGCGGGTTGAGAGCGGGTTGGGGGCGGCTTGAGAGCGGGTTGGGGGCGGGTTGGGAGTGGGTTGGGGGCGGGTTAGGAGCGGGTTGGGGGTGGGTTGGGGGCGGGTTGGGAGTGGGTTGGGGCGAGTTAGGAGCGGGTTGGCGGTGGGTTGGGAGCGGGTTGGGGGCGGGTTGAGAGCGGGTTGGGGGCGGGTGGGGGGCGAGTTGAGAGCGGGTTGGGAGCGGGTTGGGGGCGGGTTGAGAGCGGGTTGGGGCGGATTGGGAGCGGGTTGGTTTATTATGAAGTTTCACTTCTTTCGGAAGGATCTAAGGAGAGCCATAATTGATGAAAAAGCAAATTGGATAAAAAAATAAGCTGCCCAAATTACTAATTCCACGCGGACGGAGTCGCGGGCAAAAGCTAGTACTTAAATAAATCTATCTTATCTTATCTTATTTATCTTTTGAAATGTACATGACTTTACAGTAAAATAAATGAAATAAATACTATATTAATCGAGCAAAAACATCCATATTTATCACACAAATATCTGCCCCGACCGGGAATCGAACCCGGGACCTCCAGCTACGTAGTCAGGCTCTCTAACAACTTGGCAAACCGCTATATACCTTGATAGCCCCGCAAGCGCTCCGTATCGCGTTCCTCAAGCTGTCGATATTGTTGAGTGCACCATCCTTCTCCTTCTTGAGCTGCTGCGACACCGTTTCCATGTTTCTGAGGTTGCCTTCCAGCGCCCGGATCTTGGCGACGCCGCGCATGCGCGGGCGGTGCCGCCGCCGCACCAGGTAACCTCGGACTTGGCTTTGGATGGTGACGAGGCACTGCCGCCGGTACAGGATCTTGTTTTTCACTGGAACAGTACATCATCAACATCAGTCAGTATCTATGCTATCCCTGGCTACACGTCCCACTTTTCTACTATAGGAGGGAGGACAACGAGCGAGCGGGTCAACTGATGGAAAATGATCACCACCGCCCATAATAGGCGACTTTCCTAACTAGTCAGTCTTTTAGATTATCAAAAAATATTGGACACGTATTTTTTATTTTGTCAATTAAACAAAAAATTACGAAGATATGGCGCGTTGAAGTTTCGCGTGACGTCACTTGTTCCTACACTTTGTATGAGCGTTTTAGGAACAAGTGACGTCACGCCTCGTCACGCGGAAGTTCAACGCGCCATATCTTCGTCATTTTTTGTTTGATTGTCAAAAGAAAAATTACGTGTCTAATATTTTTTGATAATGTAAAATACGGACTAATAAGAATTATTATTTTTTTACCTAGGAAACATCCCTATTATCAACAACTCAAAGAGTCGCCAATCTGTTGCCGGCCTACCCGTCGAGCGTCCTGTGTGCACGGGTGTGCGCACAACGGCGCTTAGGATTTTAGAGCCGGACCACAGAATAAGTAATAGTACTAACGTACAGAAGGATCACTCTCGAACAAATATCAACTTTAGGTATGAAAACTTTCCTACTCCTGCTGCTTGCACGCGAAATTAAAACTTATCTGATCCGAAACCAAGGGCACAGGGTTCCCACTCGCCGATATTTGGTAGGTATATAAATCAAGAAAGATAACAGTGTGTATTAATTCAGTAAACTACCTTTAGTATGTAAGTGAGTTATTTATAATATCGTTTAGAAGTCATTGTTTTTTGCAAAAATCACAGAAAAAAATAGTGCGTGGAGTCCCTTCGCGCGGAAGAAGGGCAACTTCATAATAAAAAAAAACCAGGCGGTCACCAAGTACTAACCGCGCCCGACGTTGCTTAACTTCGGTGATCAGACGAGAACCGGTATTTTTGTCAAATATCTTGAAAACGGTGCATCCTACGGCAAAATCAATAAAATTTTCATTTCCCCTCTGAAACCCGCGCACCCTTCCAGATGTTTTCCTTGACCGTAAAGCTCATGATAAATTTCAAATGTAATTTTGCACTTGCAATTCGAACTCGAAAACTCCAAATTACAATTTCATTTTGGTTACAGATTAATATTTTTCAACTCCTGATCATCGATTAAAAATCACCGTATACAGGGCGTAACATTTAGATCGGTCAGTATGATAAAGTCTGAAACTATAAGACATACGAAGATCTGTTCTTAGCAACCATGTCATCGATTTTAGTAACAAGAAAAACTGCATTCATACATTTAAAAAAAAACTTATACTCTGCTCGGGAATCGAACTCGGGATGTTTAGAAAAATAAAACTAACACTATTTCTATTTAGATATCGATTGTGTAGATCTTAAGCAGTAAATCTATACTAATATATAAAGCTGAAGAGTTTGTTTGTTTGTTTGTTTGTTTGAACGCGCTAATCTCAGGAACTACTGCTCCGATTTGAAAAAATCTTTCAGTCTTAGATAGCCCATTTATCGAGGATGGCTATAGGCTATATATCATCACGCTAACTCCAATAGGAGCGGAGCGGAGCGGAAGAATGTTTCAAAATCGGGGGTTTTTCAAGTAAAACTTCTATTGGCGCTAATCTCAGGAACTACTGCTCCGATTTGAAAAACAAAACAAACATTTCATTGATTTATTTGACAAAAACACCAAGGGGGTGGGGGGCGGGGGGTTGAGGGGGGGGGGAGGCGAAGGTGCGGGGGAAGGGGTGCGGGGGCTTCGGAGGGGGATTCAAATTTCATTGATTTCGCCGTAGGATGCACCGTTTTCAAGATATTTAACAAAAAAAAAACTTGAAGTAAAACTTCTATAGGGCACGCTTGACTTGGGATGGGACGAACGCGGGTGTGCGGGGATGCTGTGTGGGAGGGCGTGCAGGGGTGCCAAGGGTGCGGGGGGGGGGTTCGGGGTTGCTGTGCGGGGGGAGTGCGGGAGGGAGCGGGTTGGTGGGTGCGGGGGGGGTAATTTTTTTAGTATCGAGGAACTAAGGAGAGCCATAATTGATGAAAAAGCAAATTGGATAAAAAAAGTAAGCTGCCCAAATTACTAATTCCACGCGCCCGGAGTCGCGGGCAAAAGCTAGTGTTACTATGAAACGTGATGTCTAAAATGAATAAAGTGTATTGTATCGATGACATGGTTCCTGAGAACAGATCTTCGTATGTCTTAAGGTTCAGCCATCCCGCTGCTTAAAATACGGAAACATTACGGAACCGCAGTGACGTGCCGTAAGCATCAGAATATACCGCATGCTCTCCATAGTAAAGTTGTAACGTTTACGGTGGCTCACTGCGATTCCGTAACGTCGCCGTTTTTTAAGCGGCGGTTTTGTCGCACCTTTATAGATTCAGACTTTCCCATACTGACCGATCTAAATGTTACACCCTGTATGCTGCTGGGACAGTAACCGTTGGCTCCAACCACGGGGAATTGACAACATTTCATATTTCTAAGACTATAATTTGATTCGTTCTCTGTATACTGTTTGGAAAGAGAAAGACGTTGATAGTTTTAAATTTTCACTAGGATTGTTAATTTATTTATTACAATTTTTTAAAGATGTGCTTATTCTAAAAGAGCGTAACGATAGAATAGATCCATTACTTTTGTCTAGTCTCTATTAAAAAAAAGTGATGACGTAAATTTGACATTAAGGTTGTTATCAAATTTAAAATTATGACAGCTCTTTTTTCTAGTGAAAAGGGTAAAGGAAACATATCTATTCTGTGGAGGTACAGGTAAGTACTCATATGTTTTTTAAATATGTTGTATTTTTTTAAATATGAAGAAATAAATTATAATAAATATTTTTCCGTGTTCAGGAGGCGAAACTCTTTCGATTCCTGTAGTAATTTTCAGGTGTTAAAAAAATGAAATGTTGTCAATCGGGCTGAACGACTGTGCAAAACGATCGACAGCCCGCCTGACTCAGCAAGGCGTCCCCATACATCATCATACACCCTGTATAATGGATAACCAGTTAACCGACTCACGTTTGATAATGGACAGCACGGCGAATATGGACCGCCGCCAGCGGGACTTGACCAGCCAGGCGAGCACCTTGTGGATGACCGAGCGCAGGTTGTCCGGCTCGGAGCGCATGATGGTGTCGAACTCCGAGTACTTGCCGGGCCGGAAGAACACGCGCGTCAGACCGAACTTGTAGTCGCCGCCCGAGAGGCCCATGCTGTGGACTATCGCCTGCGGACAACCGGTTACTTTTTAACGTAAGACCTGAACCGTATGTAGCCTGACTATTTGTCACTAACGTAATCCTCGGTCTTTGACCCTTCTTTACTCTTTTTTTAGGGTTCCGTAGTCAACTAGGAACCCTTATAGTTTCGCCATGTCTGTCCGTCTGTCTGTCTGTCTGTCCGCGGCTAAGCTCAGAGATCGTTAGTACTAGAAAGCTGTAATTTGGCATGAATATACATATCAGTCACGCCAAAAAAGTGGCAAAATAAAAAATAAAAAAATAATTTTTTTTAGGGTACCTCCCATAGACGTAAAGGGGGGGTGTTTTTTTTTTCTCGACTAATCCTATATTGTGGGGTATCGTTGGATAGGTCTTTTAAAACCATTGCGGGGTTGCTAACATGATTTTTCTATTCAGCGATCTGTTTGCGAAATATTCAACTTTATCAAATTTACTAGGAAATTTATAGCGGCTAAAATTGCTTGGAAATTATTTGTAGTTTAAGAGTAAATAGTAGCCTAAGGTATAAAACATACCTAAACTTGGATGATTCCGTACACATACGAAATCCTTAGAAAAATATTACTTGATTTTTTTTGTAATGGCTACGGAACCCTACCTTGTGCGTGTCCGACACGCTCTTGGCCGGTTTTTATTTTTTGTTTATATTGCTTCCTTCATTTCCTTTTTAATTCTTTTCTCACATATGGCCTTTTGACATTTTGTTTCCATTGATATTTTGTATTAAGTATATGTAGTGTATGAGTATTATATTTAATGTATTCGTTTATTTATATAATTTATATTATATTTGTATTGTTTTTATTGTTTGTTGTCTATTAAGTAATACTGCGTTTCTCTTGTCTGTAATTTCTGCCACCTACATTAGTCTGTTGATATTTATTAATTTCTGAGTAATTGGTTGTCTGGAAGAGATCGCTTTTTAGCGATAGGACCGCCTATTGCCTACCTGAATTTTTATTTTTGTAATGTCACTGTACTGTTTTTGGTGATCAATAAAGAATATTTGTATTGTATTGTATTGTATTGTATGTAGGAACTTCACAGGGAACCATAAAGAATGCCATAAACGACATCAGAGTCAAACACGAGCAATAGTGGATAACACTGATATCTCTGAAGCATTCAAAACGCTTCATCGAAAATGTCAGCACAAGCTGGACTAATAATTCTGGACACTCAGTAGGAAACAACTCCGACACATCATCGGGCCGCTTACAGGTCACGTCGATACTTAACACATACTCGTGAAGATGGGACTACAGAAGGCAGACGAAACAATGGAACACAACATGTGTGAATGTGACGCCCTCGCCAGATTAAGAGTGAGACTCTTTGGCGACGGATACCCCGCACCAGTAGATTCCAAGACACTACCGCTACGTCTAATCATCCAATTTATGGACGATGTGATAAAAACGACGGAGTAATTGCGAAGGAGGTGTAATTACACAAAAGATCCCTACGGGTCGAAGTGTATCCGCAAGGACCCCTAATATTAAGGCAAGATAAGTGTTGCGGCGTAGAACTAGATGTATAGTGAACTAAAACAATTACTTTGCTCACCCGCGACCTTACAATAGTTACGTTTATGCAAGAAATGGTAAACTTAGTATCTTCTCCTTTACTGCGGCTTGGGTCGAATTTGAACAGTTAGTATTAATTAAATATGCCTTATAAATAAATAAACAAAAAAATTCAAGGTAGTTTTAAATATGTCAATAAAAGTTAATTTTTGTGGGGTAGTTTGAGAATAAGAAAAATAAAGTGGGTACTTGAGAAGTTACAGTGACAAGTTAAAACATTTGTTTTGGTTTGTTAGTTTAACGTTTGGTAGCATAGCATACGGTTGTGGTAACTCTGAAGATGAGCTCTGGTTGAGTTCGAAACGCGTCAGTGTAGCTTGGTGGTGGTGATGGTTGGGTTTATGTGATTTGTGTGTGTTCGTACAGTGTGGAGGTGGAGGAACTGCATGAACGCACATTTCTTGCATAAACGTAACTATTGTAAGGTCGCGGGTGAGCAAAGTAATTGTTTTAGTTCATTAATATGGACCTCCGCAAAGTAACGCCTGATTCAATAAACTAGATGTATAGGTTCGGTTTGCAGACGGGATTAGCAGCAAAACAACTCAAAACGAATCGCTGAGACTCTTGACCGATCAGATTTTTTTTTACATAAAAATTACCCTTGATCGACCACTGTCTCACCTGATGAAAAGTGCAGATGGCGCCAAAGATGTCTCTCACTGGTTCAGTAACAGCCTATTCACTCAAAAAACTAAAACTCGAAGAGCCCTAGGTTATACAAGTGAAGTATGAAGTATCTTTTTCTATTTATTTTTTTTATTTTCTTCAACTTCATTGTTTTACTACTTTAAGGGGGTGTTTCACCACCTTACTGTCAAACTACTGGTCACGTGACCAATGAATAAACTAAGTACTGGACAAATCTGTCGGCTAGTTTTTTTTCAGTTTCACCACTCCGGTCCTGTGCAAACTAAGTACCACTTAACTAATCGTCGGTTTAACATAGAGGGGGAATGGCAACGTCACATTTCACGATCACGCGTTCCTGTTCGCACACTTTCGTTCAAAGAGTCGCTCATTGTTAAAGCACAAGAAATCGTAAACTATGTAATTTTTAAATACATCTATTTTTTTGCATAAACAAATGTGTAACATTATAATTAATCCAAAAACGGTATTTATTTACGATACTTTGTTAACAATAACAAAGAAAAATAAAATCACGTAAAACGAATCGAAAAGTGGCGCCAAACCATTTGACAGATTAACTTTTTTTTAGTGGCGACATACAAGTTCAGGTAGAACAAACGATTGAGCCACTGAAAAAAAGTTTGTTATTAAAAAATATTACGAAATTTTGGATTTATTTTTACATACTAAAAGTGTACCTACATTTTTTTCATTCAAATCTTGATATTTAAATTATTTTATGCAATTTAGCATGACCTCTTTCTTTAAAAAATAAAAAATACTTTGATTTATTTTTCTGAAACCGGCTGAAGGGCTCTCCAACCATGGCCACAAAAAAATAAACTAACTTTATGTGACGGATAAAAATGCTAAATGCCTCCTGATCTGATGGTCAAATTAAGAAACAGTTTGTCCGTCACTTAACGCTAATCGAGACTGGTGAAACAGAAATTTTAATTCCATCTGTCAAATAAGGTTATGATTAAGCTAATCCGAACTTTAAGAAAAGTGGTGAAACAGCCCCTTACGGTCATCCCGTGAAACCATATATTTCAAACTGAATACAAACTGAAACATAGATGCACAGAAAAAACCCCAGAAAAAAGACCAATGCTGGGAATCGAACCCAGGTAAATTTAACCCTAGGTTGTATTTACAAGCGCACCTCACTGACCTCAGCAAACACTTTAGGCTTTAGCTGCTGAAGCCGCGGCGGCAGGTACTGCGCGTACATGCGATGGAGGTCGTTGAAGGGCGCTCTGGACGGGAACCCGTGCTCCATCAGCTCCAATACCGCGGCGGTGCCGTTACACTGCAACTGCGTCAGTACGAGCGCGCCTTCGGCCGCCAACGCCACCATGCGGGAGTTCGGTTTGATGCAGCGGACGAAGTTCGTGCCCTGGAACGAGTTTAGACAGTGCTCCGTTACTTCATGCACCGTAGCAGGGGTGGCCGACCGGTCGGAGGCGGCTATTGGTCCAGTCAATCGTGGCGACACAAAAAATATAAATATATTTCAAACTAAATACACACTGAAATATAGATGCGCAGAAAACACCCCAGAAAAAAGACCAATGGTGGGAATCGAACCCAGGTCCTCAGCGTTCCGTGCTGCGTGCTTACCCCTACACCATCACTGGTCTAGAAGTTAGCGACTTCGTTTTGTAGTTACTAGAGGACATAGGAATGGACATACATACATACATACATACATACGGGTCAAACACATGACCCTTCCTTCTTCGCAGTCGGGTAAAAAGACCAATGCTGGGAATCGAACCCAGGTCCTCAGCGTTCCGTGCTGCGTGCTTACCCCTACACCATCACTGGTCTAGAAGTTAGCGAAGTGTACGATGTATGGGAAAAATTCGTCGCTAACTTCTAGACCAGTGATGGTGTAGGGGTAAGCACGCAGCACAGAACGCTGAGGACCTGGGTTCGATTCCTAGCATTGGTCTTTTTTCTGGGGTTTTTTCTGTGCATCTATATTTCAGTTTGTATTTAGTTTGAAATATATGATGATGACGGGATGACCGTAAAAGTAATAAAAAAAAAAAAAAAAAGAAGTTGAAAAAATAAAAAATAAATAGAAAAAGATACTTCATACTTAACTTGTAAATATAAATAGTAAAACAGACAGCGCAACGTAATCACTAACTGTTGCGTATATGTAATTGATAGACTTCTTTTACAAGCTGTTATTTAACTCGAAATACGTGTATGTACGTTTGTTCGGCTGGTAGTTATCCTCTACCGATTGAGATGGAATTTTGCATACGTATGTAAGTCAGGTGACAATACAACATTGTAGTATAGTATAAAATCTTCCCAGGTGAATTTTTCGCTTCGAGCCATTACATTAAATTTGAACCTTAATACTATGACGATACCGTTTGGGTTTGAAAGATAGGGCTCGAAGCGAAAAATTCACTTGGGAAAATTTATACTTTACCATGGTACTGATCTGATCATGGAGACGGAAGTTGCCCATAGGAATTCCTTAACAACTCCAAATGATCCCATCGTGTTTGGGGTCGTGTGATTTGTTTGATGAGTAGTTTGAGACTGTGCAAAGATAAGTACAGTCAGCAATAAAAGGTTGTCACATTGAAAATGCCTTTAATGTACTCGGCAATCTGTAGCTGTTCATCATTTCAGTCGAACATAGGCCTCTATCAAGACTTGCCAAACAGATCGGTTCTGCGCCATTCGCATCCAACGCGTTCCCGCCACCTTAAACAGGTCGTCGCTCCATCTTGTTGGAGGCCTAAAAACATTGCGTCTTCCGATCCGTGAGCGCCACTCAAGAACCTTTCGGCCCCATCGGCCATCAGTTCTACGAGCGAAGTGCCCTGCCCACTGCCACTCGAGTCTGGCGATTCTTCGAGCTATGTCGGTGACTTTAGTTCTTGCATAGATTTCATAATTTCTTATACGATCCCGCAGATAAACTCCGAGCAATAGCCCTCCGAGTGACCTCGACCTTTCTTATGAGGCCTATCGTTAGTAACCACGTCTCGGTACCATGAGTCATATCACTTCATCGGCTATTGGTCCTTCGAAAATAAATAAATAAATGTATGCACTCACGTTCTCCTTCAGTTTGTCCATGAGCTGTGCCAGCTGCGCCTGGAACTTGGCGCCGACGGAGATGAAGTTGAGCTTCCCCTTGGCGCTGCTGCTGTCCGCGCTCCGGAACAGCTGCTGCACCAGCGCGCCGCCGGACTCCTGCACCAGGAACTCCAGGGACGCGTGCAAAGCGTCGTTGTTCTTCTCTATGAATTGGCTCTGGGGACAACGGGTGTATAGGTTAGGCCTTGGTCGTTCTGAGCGGTCACCCGCGGCCCGCCGCGTCTATATGCTGTGTTCGTCAATGTTCGGGAGTGGTCGTTCTCGCCCGCCGCGTGCGACGTACCGAACGCGGCGGGCGAGAACGACCACTCCCGAACATTGACGAACACAGCATATAGACGCGGCGGGCCGCGGGTGGCCGCTCAGAACGACCAAGGCCTTTTGCAGCATTGCGACGGTTGGACGCTAGCGTTCAATATGGAAAAATTTAGCAAAGGGAAAGACGAACTTTTGATTGAGTCGTTTTAGAACGACCAAATAACCGCTGCCCGCGGCGTCCAGCGTCTACCGCCAGCCGCTGCGCGCCGCGGGCGGCGGGTCGGAACTACCAAGGCCTAAAGCCACGAGAGTTGAGGCGAAGCACACACAGCTACATACAGTACTGATTGCAAAATAAATTAAAAATTTAAAAAACCCCCAACGCAATGTCACTCGCATGTTTGAACATTAAGTCAATACCCGTTATGCGTCTAAGATCCCTTCCGCAGCTATCAAAAGAGCTGATAACTTTGAAACGTCTGAACCGATTTTGATGAAACATATCTGAGAACCATCGCCAAGAAACCTGATTTCTATTTAAAAAAAACCGCATCCAAATCGGTGCACCCGTTTAAGAGCTGTGATGCCACAGACAGACACACACACACACACACACACACATAGCGTTCAAACTTATAACACCCCTCTTTTTGTGTCGGGGGTTAAAAAAAGTAGTAGTAGTTGTAAAGTAGTAGTGAATGAACAAATTTCAGTATTTTTCGTTATATATAATATTTATCACTTATTTTTTTTTATTTTTCATAGTAACTCGACCAATTTATTGGATGAATTACTATGAACAACGCAAATTTCAAAATATAAAAAAAAATCTTGAACAGATAATCGTGATCAATTAACGATACTGAATCACGTATCAAAATTTGTGCACTGATTAAAAAATTACCCTGTACATGATCTTATCAACACTAGGCGCTAGAAAACATCTTGTTTTATTAACATTCAAAAAGTCGTGACCTGCCGTACTAAGGATTTATTTTATTTTGTAGAAACGACTTTGGATTTGTTTCCTATCGAGCAAACTACAAGTAATCGAGTTCCGAAAAACACTGGTCAATAGAGTGAATCCCCAATCCTCACATACCTTACACATTCTGAACTAAATCTTTGCTAGCAACAATACAGCAAGGGATTAAATAAATAAATACACCGTGAAATTTTAGTGGTTGTTTTCCCGAAACGAGGTGATTCAGTTTCGATTGTACAATCGATTTATAATTACTATTTTGACTAGAGTCAAAAATCCAATTGTGAAAAACGAACGTCGAAAATGACCGCAAACCAATAGTAACGCTTCGTTGGTACAAGTAGCGTGCGATCGTACGATAGGTTAGGTACCAACGAAGCGTTACTATTGGTTTGCGGTCATTTTCGACTTTCGTTTTCCACAATTGGATTTTTGACTCTAGTCAAAATAGTAATTATAAATCGATTGTACAATCGATACTAAATCACCTCGTTTCGGGAAAACAACCACTAAAATTTCACGGTGTATAATAAAATAAATATCGGGGGACAATCTTACACACATCGACCTAGTCCCAAACTAAGCAAAGCTTGTACTATGGGTACTAGACGACGATAAACATACTTATATAGATAAATAAATACTTATATACATAGAAAACATCCATAACTCAGGAACAAATATTCGTGCTCATCACACAAATAAATGCCCTTACCGGGATTCGAACCCAGGACCTCTTGCTTCGTAGGCAGGGTCACTACCAACTAGGCTAAAGCGGTCGTAAGCGTAATCGGTCGCGGTGATTAAAACATGTGACCCCAGGGGCCCACGGGAGACTCGACGGGATTTAGGTTTAGATCCAATCTTCACATTTTTGTCGAGTTTTGGGAATATGGTACAAATGTAGCTGCAAGGGGTCCACCGGAACCAGCTACATTTTGAAAGTGATCAATGAGAAAAAAAGTTTGGGAACTAATGGATTAAGGGGCTGTTTCACCACTTTTCTTAAAGTTCGAATTAGCTTAGTCATAACCTTATTTGACAGACGGAATTAAAATTTCTGTTTCACCAGTCTCGATTAACGCTAAGTGACGGACAAACTGTTTCTTAATTTGACCATCAGATCAGGAGGCATTTAGCATTTTTATCCGTCACATAAAGTTAGTTTATTTTTTTGTGGCCATGGTTGGAGAGCCCTTCAGCCGGTTTCAGAAAAATAAATCAAAGTATTTTTTATTTTTAAAGAAAGAGGTCATGCTAAATTGCATAAAATAATTTAAATATCAAGATTTGAATAAAAAAATGTAGGTACACTTTTAGTATGTAAAAATAAATCCAAAATTTCGTAATATTTTTTGATAACAAACTTTTTTTCAGTGGCTCAATCGTTTGTTCCACCTGAACTTGTATGTCGCCATTAAAAAAAAGTTTATCTGTCAAATGGTTTGGCGCCACTTTTCGATTCATTTTACGTGATTTTATTTTTCTTTGTTATTGTTAACAAAGTATCGTAAATAAATACCGTTTTTGGATCAATTATTATTTTACATATTTGTTTATGCAAAAAAAAATAGATGTATTCAAAAATTATATAGTTAACCATTTCTTTTGCTTTAATAATGAGTGACTCTTAGAACGAAAGTGTGCGAACAGGAACGCGTAGTCGTGAAATGCGACGTTGTCATTCCGACTTTTTGTTAAACCCACTATTAGTTAAGTGGTACTTAGTTTGCACAGGACCGGAGTGGTGAAACTGAAAAAACACTAGCTGACAGATTTGTCCAGTACTTAGTTTATTCATTGGTTACGTAACCAGCAGTTTGACAATAAGGTGGTGAAACACCCCCTAAATGAATGCAATAAATGCGCCAAAAACTCGGTAGGGCCAATAGTACCTAAGGCATTTTTCGTGTACCCAGAGAGAGTACTCACCGTATTATAGCAGACGGCGCCAGCGAAGTGACGCAGCAAGAAACCTTCGTCGTCGCGCAGGATCCTGTGCGCCTTCAACCGTGAAGAGCGAGGCAACTGGAGCCTGGAGACAACACGACATATTTTTAACCCCCGACACAAAAAGAGGGGTGTTATAAGTTTGACCGCTATGTGTGTGTGTGTGTGTGTGTGTGTGTGTGTGTGTGTGTGTGTGTGTGTGTGTGTGTGTGTGTGTGTGTGTGTGTGTGTGTGTGTGTGTGTCTGTCTGCCTATTATCGTCTGTTAGTGTATAAATGTGATTATAATTCAGTGTCTAAACTTAATCTTAATATATATAAATTACGTGTCACGTTGTTTGTCCGTGATGGACTCTACACTACTTAACCGATTTTAATAAAATTTGCACACCATGTGCAGTTTGATCCAACTTGAGAGATAGGATAGCTTACATCTCAATTTATAGTCGCAATATTTTATTGCAAATTATTGCAAGAGAGCGGCGAACGCCAGGATTTACAATGCGGGGTGCGGTGGGGTGGGGAGTGCGGGTGTATTAAAGGGGGATATTATAATACATGCATAATATAGTTGCACCCGTGCGAAGCCGGGGCGGATCGTAATTGATATGGCAAAACAACGTTTGCCGGGCCAGCTATTCATGTATATGACGGCGCGCTGCCAAAATAATGCTAGCTAGACCTAAATTTATTAACACGATTTGATAATGTGTTTCACTTGGCACTTTGTTTTGGTCTACGAGCATATAACCCCTAGAGACGTAGTGAAAGGCGACACTAATCTGTCGACTAGTCAGTGATTTATCAATGATGTATTTCCCGACTCCTTGGTTTACCGTCAGTTTCAACCATAAAGTATGACCGATGAGACAGCTGACATTTACGACGTAAAACAGCTTCAATATACGGCATCATGTCTTGTTGTGCAGTTAAATGGTGCGGAAACAACAGTAAAAAATGTAATGAAACAAAAAACAATGTTACTTTTCATCGGCAAGTCCATTTGTTTATTTTATCAAAATATTTCCGAAAATTTGATTAGTTGCAACGCGGGTCAAGTTGGATTGGACTGGTCCGTCCCCCATCTTTTTCTTTCTCACTGCAATCGTGTATATCTATCTCTTATTATCGTAATTAGTCTCGTGTCGCCAATGACTAGTGTGGTGCGATGCATTTATTTTGTATTGTCGATAATTATCCACTAAATGATTATTGTATCTATTGATATCGGATTTTTTTTCGTGGTTTATTACTATTAGACTTCGTGATATTAATTATAATTCTTATTTTCGTGTACGGTCGAACAAATTGAATCATGACACAGGATAGAACCTTTTAATAATCAATTTCACTATGATTTCCATGACAAAAGTATGAGATGTCAACGTAACATTAGTAGCACAAAGGTCCACCCTGGGTCATGATTCAATTTGTTCGACTGTACCTGTATTGGATAGGTATAACGTAATTTTATTTGAACTATACCTATTATGATAATATTTTAGTACTTACTTAAGTTCAATAAACCATTAAAAGTACTTTTCAACTTGTTTAGTTTAAGCTTAAAATAAATTCAAAGTTGGCATTTAAATTTTACCAGAGTGTACTGCTTGAAAATCCTTTTTGCACAACCTTTTATCGATATCGATAGAAAGCATAGTCATTACGATGCACGCCCTAGCGATCGGGTTCGGAATACTTCGGAACACTTCGAACCGATCGCAACTCCCCCCGCACCTCAGGTAGTTGACAGAATCGTTTCCTTTTAAATTCGCAGGCATTACGTCTCCAGGGGTTATATGCTCGTAGGTTTTGGTTGTTAAACGTCAATGATTGATGCAGTTAATTGTAGTAATAGTAAGGCGGTAGTATTGAAACGAACGTTGACAGTTATAAAATTATAGAAGGTAGTGTAAAAGAAAAGAGCGGGTAACCCCGAATAGGTTAGCGGGTGGCCGCCAACTGACAGTTGGTCATTCTTTTGACAACCTCGCTCGGTGGTGCACGCGTGCTAACCTATTGGCTCTTTAATCCGGCTATATTTCATTAAAAATTACTTTTAAAATAAAATAGCTGTTGGTTTTCCGAATAAAATAAAATAAAATAAAATAATAATATCACTTGTGATTTTAATTTAAAATGTTTTTGAATTAAATCGGTAGTGTTCGTATGTGACGTAAGTGCTTTTATTTCTGTTCTTCAATCATCTGTACGCCCCAATGGAAGGTGCAGGTAAAGACTGTCCCGCCGAGCCTCCTGATGCTTCGATTCATATATTAACTTTTAGGATTGACTTTGCTGAACATATTGTTTTGATACTGAGATTCGTAAAAGGATAAATATAATGCTGTCTTACGGACCGAATCACTGCACGTACTAGTTTTCAAGAAAATAAGTAGTATAACTACTAAGAAATGGGGCATGTTCCTTGTTTTCTTCTGTTCCGGCTTTGCCTGGATAAATTTTCACGCCTCGCCACTGCCGACTGTACATACCTGGAGTTGTTGGTGCCCAGTTGTTTGTGTACGGAGTGTGTGAAGTGCCCGAACTCTGGCTTCGGGAGTTTCGACTCCTCGTCGAGCAGGTGGAAAACGCCATGATTCTTGCTTTCGATCAAATCTGCAATTTAAATAGTTGGTTTTAAGGTACACTTTTGTACCGCGCCTTCGTTGATGTCCGTTAACTTCGACAAAATGTCTTAACGCATCGATAGAAAGTACCTAACGATTAATTTTTTGACAAAATCGACAAAAAAAATCTTTTTCATACACCTTCCATGTATAATATAACTATATGTATAAAAATCTTTTTCATACACCTTCCATGTATAATATAACTATATGTATAAAAATCTCGTGTCACGGCGTTTGTTATCGAACTCCTGCGAGACGGCTTGACCGATTTTTATGAAACTTTTTTCACTGTATTCGGTAGGTCTGAGAATAGGTCGTAGGCTATAATTAATATGGCAAAACAACTTCATATTAAAAATTTAAAAAAACCCCAGCGCAGTTAAGTCCAAGATTCCTTCCGCAGCATACAAAAGAGCTGATAACTTCGAAACGGCTGGACCAATTTTGATGCAACATGTTTAAGAACCATCGCCAAGAAACCTGCTTTCAAATGAAAAAAATCGCACCCGTCTACTTTATCATTAATATCATTATAATCGACTAGCTGTTGCCCGCGACTCCGTCTGCAAAGAATCTTTTTGTCGTTATCCCGCGGGAACTATGTAATTTTCCGGGATTAAAAGTATCCTATATGTTAATCCAGGCTATAAACTATATTTTTGCCAAATTTCATCAAAATCTGTCAAAACCGTTTTAGCGTGAAAGAGTAACAAACATCCATCCATCCATTCATACTTACAAACTTTCGCGTTTATAATATTATTAGGATTAGGATTAGGATTAGTAAGTTGTTGCACTAACCGATGCAGTCCTGGTTGTCAGTAAACCGCACTTCTGGCACGACTAGGCCTTCCCGCTTGTAGAGCTCCTGTTCGTTCTTGAGGATGCGTTCATTGAAGAACTGCTGCAGCTTTTCGTTGCAGTAGTTGATGCAGAACTGCTCGAAGCTGTTCATCTGGAAGTACTCTGGAACGGGGCGAAATAGTTTTAACTCATTATATCATCATCATCATTAAAGCCGAAAGACGTCCACTGCTGAACATAGGCCTCGACAAACAGATCGGTTCTGCGCCATCCGCATCCAACGTATATCGGTCTATATACGTCTAATTGCTAGGCATAGGCCTCCTCTCGGTATGAGAGGGCTTACGCTGTAGTTCTCGTGCGGGCCCAGCGTAGATTGGGAACAACAACGCAGGTCAGTGTAGTTTGTCTTCACCGTAAAATTCGTGGCAAATTCCAAATGTGACTTCGCACATAAATTCTGAATTATTCAAAGGTGCGCGGAATCGAACCCACTACCCTCTGCCAACTAATAATTTTGGGGTTCCGAGGCTTTTTTTTAAAGAAGTGAGGCGCCGTCTACATGAGAGATGTCTTGACCCTCGCTATGGGTCGTTTCTGGTGCAGAGGTTGTCCATCGCGGTTCAATGTGGTAATGCAGCTAGTGTATTGGGCAATTTGGGCACCTTTGCGGCGGGTACGATCCGGGGCGGTTATTTGACTGACAGCATTTTATGAATTGTATTTTATATTGTGTCATAAATTCATTATACATCAATAAGATTTAAAAGCGAAAATGTTTTCCGGGTGCGCCGGTGGGATTCGAACCCACGTCTCCTGGGTATGCGCCCCAACCTGGGTGTTCTACCAATTGAACCACGTCGCTCCCAACCGACTTCCCCGAAATTCTTAATCGCTTACATACGCCAACAGTGGCGTGCGGTAATATCCATCACGACTATTAGAAGCTACGACTCCTACGTTCCAAATTAGTTGGAAAAGCGTAAGAAATGATGCACCACATCTATTTATTCAAATATTATTTATTTTTATTAGCAGTTACGTCTGCTCACCGAAACTAAGATTTGAAAGCGAAAAAGTTTTCCGGGTGCGCCGGTGGGATTCGAATTCATTCGAATTCATTCATTATACTTCAGTTCATATACTAATGATGATGATAATGAATGATGGTGACAATGATAATGATGATAACAATGATAATGATGATAACGACAATGATAATGATGATAACAATGATAATGACAATGATAATGATGATAACAATGATAATGATGATGATGATGATAATGCAGGCAGATGCACATACCGAACCCGGCGATGTCGAGCACGCCGATGTAGTAGGCGGAGGCCTGGAAGGGGATGCTGGCGTTGATGCGGTGCACGATGTAGTCGAACAGCCGGCTGTACACCGCCTTGGCGAGCGCGTCCCGGGCGTTGATGGCCTCGTACGTTTTCAGGGGCACCCTGTAACAAAAAAATACATTTTTAGGGTTCCATAGTCCTACAAGGAACCTTTGTAGCTTCGCCGTGTCCGTCAGTAGCATAGAGTACGATAATAGTTATTTATGATACAAGTGCGGAATAGTCCCAACGAATGGCGGAGATCTAAACAAACGAGCGAAGCGAGTTTGGTTTAGCCGACATGAGTTGGGAATTTCCTACTTTCGACACGTATATCATACAACATTTTACAATGCATTAAGCGAGGAAAAAAATTGGGGCTAAGAGCGCGCGCAGACAGAGAGCGGTCTGGAGTACCGAGTTCCGCGTTCAGAGTTCTGTGTTTTCATCGCTCGAGAGTTCCAGTCGCCTGCTGTGTGCGTTATCGTAAGAGACTCAGTACATTCGAAAGCACGCAGAACTCTGAACTCGGAACTCCAGACCGCTCTCTGTCTGCGCGCGCTCATAAACATTTTCGGAAAAAGATGTTGCGTTCTTATTTACCTTTCATTGAGGAAAAGTCTCGTAGATGTTTACATATTTCAGCATCGGTTTAGTCAGCAGGAGGCTATCACATTTAATTTTGTGCTTGGTCTAGGACGTCAGGCGGCGTTAGTCCTATGTAAATTCTTCACTTGAACTCTCCATTTTAAATTACTAAACTTAAATTAATTCTCCGGACCTGAATTCATGAACATTACTGTGGCGGGTTTTCATGACAGGCGCGAACGGAACGAACCATGATTGGTTCGTGTTACGCCATGCGCGCGCACTGAAAGCTCATTGGTTGACAGGCGCGAACGGGTAAACATGATTGGTTCATGTTACGCCATGCGCGCGCACTGAAAGCGCAGATGTCGTACGGTCCGAAATGGACTCAAGGAATTATTTTAGTACTAAATTTTTTATATCAAAACTTTTGACAAAATTAAAATTTGTGTGTTTTAATATTAAAAAAATCTGTTTTATTATTTTATCAGTAAATATTAATTTGGTTGCATCAAACATTTTCTTATTTGTGCAAAGCTGAATTATGAAGACACAACTCTCTAGTCTTATTTTTTAAACACTAGTTTGGACACAACTTTTTGAGAATTGGCAACTTAAAAAGTTACTTTTCCGCACGCGTGTGGAAAGTAAAATCCATACAATTTTTTTTCACACTTGCGAAAGTGTGCTGGGATGACTAACTTTCTATAGATATGTTGACTCGCGTCAAGAGGCACTTTCCGAGCATATATGCATTGTAAAATTACATAAAAGTTTGCCTTCATTTCATATTAACTTTAACGACTTACAAATAAACCCAATTTTAGAATACTGTTACCCACGTTTGCAGATTTTGTAATAACTACTTTATTTGTATGGTGTTAAAGTTGGAAATGAAATGAAGGCAAGCAATCTGTCAGTGGTAAACTAAAAGTAAACGTATTGTACGCAGCCCCAGATGGTCGAGGGTTGGTGGCCCGGTTGTGGCGCTTTATGCGTTTTTCCCTCAGCGACTCAAACCAGGCGTCGTCTTACCAGTGGCGTAGCGTGGGTGTCTGCCACCCGGGGCGAAAGAAAATTTTGCCGCCCTCTTGTATACCTGCCTACTTCAAAAAATTTTACTTAGCCAATTTAAAAAAGTACAATATGGAAATGTCCAAATATTTACAAAATATTTGCCGCCCCCTAAACGTGCCGCCCGAGGCGGGTCGCCCCCATCGCCCCCTGTACGCTACACTACTACGTCGTGCTTCGTTTGGCCTTTGTGAACAAGGTGTCGCCACTTGACAAGATTTTCGGCTAGCTCTTCCAATTGGTTGCTAGGGATATCAAAAGCAACCATGTCACGCTTAACGCAGTGTTTAAAGCGCAAAATGGATCGACCTATGGACCTTTTTGCGGCCACTACATTCGGGAGACTTCGTAGGGGCAACGTCATAAATAAGTGATCACTTTTGTACCTTGTCACTTTGAAGTTGTGTTTGAAAAGTCATACGAAGGCATGTAACGACTGAAAGCGACAAGGTACAGTCAGCACCAAAAATATGAATAAACCCAAAGTACCAAAAATATGTATACACGCCTTTATGCCCTAGTAAGAGAGTCGTGGATACATATTTTTGGTACTTTGGGTGTATTCATATTTTTGTTGCTGACTGTACATAAATGATCACTTATTTATGACGTTGACTGTACAAGAGCTTGGGAGAACCAACACCTCACGTTAAAAACGAAGATGCTTGTTTACCAAGCCTGTGTCTTGAGCGCACTAATGTATGAAGCGGAATCCTGGACGACGTAGACGGGTACTAGGCAACGAATAAATGGATAAACCCCCCTCCTCAGTATAATAGACAACTAACATAATAGCGGTTCCCATCGTCCCTCTCTTAGAACTTTGTATCAGCCTAGAGATCAGCGCCATCCTTATTTACCAGCTGTCCACGCCCAGCGAGGCAGCCGTGATGCCCAGTGGTGGACATCACGTGACAGCCACCTCTTACACTTCCTTTTTCACATAAAACTGACCCGCGATTGACATCTATCTCATCTGATGGAAAGTGCAGATGAGTCCAAAGGTATCTCACTGGTTCAGTTCTGGAAATACAGACGACGGGAGCAAATTCTATTCCTTAGCAGTTCCATTTTCAGTATAACCAAGAACTTACATAATAGCGGTCCCTTTGGCTCCTCCCCTGGAGCTCTGCATCAGTCTGGAGACCAGCGCCATCCTCAGCTCCCCGCTGTCCACTCCCAGCAAAGAAGCCGCGGTGGCCAGAGAGGTCTCGGAGGCGGGTGCCACGTGGCAACCCCCCCTCGCGCCCCCCTCTTCCTCAAACTCCACGTTGCCGAGATGCAGTACTGCTGCTACTACGGAGTAGACCGACTTCTTTTCGGAGTCGGAAAGACCAACGCGGGTTAGAGCCTGGAATAGAGTTTTAAGCGAATTTAGAATAGAAACATACCATACGGTGTCCCATAATCTCTGAAACAGTTAAACATGCGCTACTTTATCAATGAGGGTTTTCTGACAGGTGGAATATCGCTAGATGGCGTTAGTATCGTAAGGTCTATTTGACGTTACACCCATACAACAAATGTCAAAGTTGTCAAACGGACCTGACGATACTAGCGCCAAATAGCCTCTCATAGAAAACCCTCATTTTTATGACTTGATGAACTGAAACATTACTTTGCTCACCCGCGATCTCAAATACAAAAAAGTTTTAAGGTCGCGGGTGAGCAAAGTAATTGTTTCAGTTCATTAATATGGACCTCCGCAAAGTAACGCCTGATTCAATAAATTATTTGAAATTTTTTGATTTTTTTAGAGAGAGCCTAATCACCGTCCTATATAAAAAGAAAAGGAAGAAAGAAAAACATTTATTTATAACAACAAAAACACGTACACAGGCTAAAATTAAAAGTACAAACATAGACATAGGTAGGTACATGTTGATGTTGCCATAAAGGGTCCCGACTCAGCGTGACGCTGGTTAAAAAAAAACCAGCACTGGTCTTCCGCCGGGCCACAGTATAGCAAAATCACGGAAGGCCACACAAACAAATATTACACTAACATAAAAGAAAAAAAAATAAATTAAAAAAAAAATACACACCATACACAACATATTCTTTGTTGTGCGTGCGTCATTCTGAGAGGAGGCCTGTGCCCTACAGTGGGACGTATGTAGGCTGGGATGGATAGTATATTTTTTACATTTTCTTACCTCATGTAGAGCTTTGAAGTGTTCGACGTCGTCCAATATGGGGTCCCTTAAGCCGCCGCGCGCTTGCTGCTGCGCCGATTTCTGCGCCGGCGACAGTTTCTTCTCGGACTCCGGGCTCGTGAAGTACTGGGTGCAACCGTTCTTGAGGTACTGGAATGGAAATGGTGGCCGATGAGGTACAGTTTTTAAATACGGGGTAATTTTTTAGTCAGTGCACAAATTTTGATTTGTGATTCAGTATCGTTGACAGATCAAGATTATTTTTTTACATTTTGAAATTTGGTTTGTTCATAGTAACTCATCCAATAATTGGTCGAGTTACTATGAATAACCAATTTAAAAAATAAATATTTAGTATAATGAAAAATACTGAAATTTGTTATTTTAACGATACTGAAACACATATTAAAATTTGTGCACTAATTAAAAAATTACCCTGTATAGTAAGAGTAAGCCTAGCGGTTGACCTATGGCCTCTCAAGTGGAGGCCCGTGGGTTCGAGTCCGAGCTCGCAACTTTGAGTTTTTCGGATTTTACGTGAGAAATTGACAAAGTACATACTCTAAAAAGTTTTATATGAAGTATCTTTTTTGTATTTTTATTTTTCAACTTCATATTTTATTACTTTTACGGTCATCCCGTGAAAACCATAATATTTACTAGCCACCATATATTACCAGTGGTGGTGTAGGGGAATGGCACACGGCACGGAATGCTGAGGACCTGGGTTCGATTCCCAGCGCTGGTCTTTTTTCTGGTTTTTTTCTGTGCATCCATATTTCAGTTTGTATTTAGTGTGAAACATATGGTTTTCACGGGATGACCGTAAAAGTAATAAAAAATGAAGTTGAAAATAAAAATACAAAAAGATACTTCATATCAAACTTGTTAAAGTTTGGACAGGTAGCGACATCTCTTCTCCGGGTGAGCGGATAGTTCCGAAGGAGTGTTGAAATCTCTCGATGAGGGTATAACATAGATGGCGCTGTATCACTTAAGTGGTGATCTAACAAATTGAGATATGAATGTGAATGTATAGGAAAAATTCGTGTCTAGACTCCTGACCAGTGGTGGTGTAGGGGAATGGCACACGGCACGGAATGCTGAGGACCTGGGGTCGATACCCAGCGCTGGTCTTTTTTCTGGGTTTTTTCTGTGCATCCATATTTCAGTTTGTATTTAGTATTAAATATAAAGTACATACTCGTCAAGCTCAAACTGGAGGCGGTCGTATCGTTTCATGACAGAGTTTCTATGGTCATTCGATTTACAAATGCATGCAAAATTTCAGCTCAATTGGAAGTCACATTTAACTGGCAAGATTTCAAAAACGTGTAAATGAGGATTTGTCTTTTGAGAAATGCTCATTTATAACGGTAGTATTTAAAATACCACCAAGACTCACACTATAGTCATCCGGCTTCGTAATCTTCAAGGCTGCCCTGAGGTCCTGCGGCGCGCCAGCACACAGCAGATAGAACACGTGGTAGTTCCTCTCCTCAGCGCTCTGGGTGCATATCCTGGACTTCTCCAGGAGGTAGTGGGAGATGTGTCCGCCGACGACCTGGTACTTGTTGGAGAAGTGGACCTCCATGAACTTGCCGAAGCGCGAGCTGTTGTTGTTGCGGGTTGTCTTGGCGTTGCCAAAAGCTTCGAGGATCGGGTTGGCTGGAATTTGATTATTTTTATTATGAGAAGGAGGCAGAGGAGTAAGGGTCATCTGATGGGAAATGATCACCGCTCATGAATGAGTCGTTTTCAAAAAATTTGTACACAATTAAGGGATTAATTAAAAACAAATAGTACATTGTGCATCAAGGGCCGTAAGTAGGGGATTACTAACGAGAGCCTATTAGAACTTTTAATGACTAAGGCTTTTAATGACTCGAGTATGTAATCCCCTTACTGCCCGTGATACACACAATGATTTTCATCACACTGCGAGGAAAAAAATCCATAATTAAATTATTTTGTCTCTAAACACTTAAATTAAATAAATAATGGCTACCCGCCAATACAGATTGTCACTTTTTCAAGTCATCTACCATATATAATGTAAACTGTGTTTAGAATTCGAATGGTCATACGGCCACATTCTGCCAACACTTACTTTTTACTTACTAAAATTATTGCAAAAAACTATTTGATATAAATTTAAAATATAAAAATTACGAAGTTTCATAAAGCGTAGACAAGTTTTGTGTAGTAAAATTGGGTTATAGCTAAGTTTTAAACATATAAATATAACGTTGGCTGACTTGAAACCTCCTTAGTCTGTTTGAAAATTTTAAAACTAAAGTTAGAACTCCCTTGGGAAAAAGAACTGTACGTAAATCCATAACTCCCTTAAGAACAAATTAGGCCTTTGACATTTAGTATACAGGCATGGAATAACACCATTGACGAGCAAGTGTGATGAAAATTTAATTAATTATTTTTGTGTTTCGTTACACAAAAATAGCGATCGTGATTTTTGTTTTGATTAAGCCGTTAACTATGTACAAATTTTTTGATAACGATCCGAATATCATCAACTCAAGGATTCGCTCGTCTTGGTAGCCTAGTGGTTTGACCGATGGTCTCTCAAGCAGAGGGTCGTGGATTCGAGCCTCGGCTCGCACCTCTGAGTTTTTCGGAATTTACGTGCGAAATTAAATTTGGTGTCAATTGCCCCATGATATTTATTTGCTTACTAGCCGATGCCCGCGGCTTCGCCTGCGCTAAGCAGATTAAAACGCGTTTTCCCGTGGGAATGAGATATTCTCCCGTGGTGAAAAGTAGCCTATGTCACTCTCCAGCCCTTCAACTAAGTCAATACATGAAATCACGGCAATCCGTCGCTCAGTTTCGACGTGAAAGAAGGACAAGCAAAGAAATAAACAAACAAACACATTTTCACATTTGAAGGGTCCACAGAGAAAACATGTCGACACCAGCAATTAACATTACGCTAACTTAAAAATGGTAACTTTACGCTACGGCCAATACAAGGTAAACTTGCGATAAATTTGAAACTACTGAACATAATAATTATAATTTTTCTGGGATGTTTTATTTGTTGTACAATTATAAGAAATACAAAATTACATTTTTGATTATTTCATTCGTTTTTGAATTTAGTTCTACTTAGCGTACTTTATAACAAAAATAGAAACATAATAGACAATGAATATAACGCCATTTCTAACTTAGCGTAGTGTGTTAGGTCGTATCTCCTTTTAAATATACAGTACAAATATGACATTGGAAGCGATTTAACAAGAAAAACAAATCATGGACATATTAGGATAACATAATTTTATTACTTGAAATGAAATAACATGGTAACTTTATGCATTTTTATAAACTTTTAAAAGTTAGCGTCGTATAACTGGGAACATCTTTACACTTATAATATTTATAAAGTAATCCAAGTCACACTTAGCTTCTTTTATACGAATCAGCGTTACGAAATTAGCGTTTTATTTACGTCAAAAGATATAGAAATGTGCGAAAATTAGTTCAAAATACTGTTATTATTTACATAAAATCAGTTATCATCTTCCCCATCAGTAGTAGATTCGTCAAGATTTTGTTCTTGAGACAGCAGATTAGTATGAAAACTATGATACTTTTGAGGAATAATATTATTACTAACAAAATATTTAATGTAATTATATTTGGCTGTATTTATTTCCAACTAGCTGTAGCTTTCGGCTTCTTTATTTTTTCTAAAATTTCTTGCATAAGAATCTTCTGACAATAGCAAACGCAACGAAAAAAGAATGACCGAAATTGGTCCAGCCGTTCACGCGTGATAACGTGACCAAAGGAAATGGGCATTAATTTATATACCTATACGTAGATTATTGTAGATAGACTTTTAATATCGACAACAGGTACTTCACGTAGTATTTACAAACATGCCCTCACACGATCTCCATAGTAAGTACCCAACTAAAATATAGTTAGCGGTCTATAGATCGTGTGATATTAAAAAGTATGTTTACTTAGCGTTTTATGAGTTTCAAAACTTTTTTATTTTTAAGAATTTTGAAATGAATTTTTTTGTAGACGTAGATAATTGTACAATTATTGTATTGGATTAAAAAACCAAATTTGGCGAAAATCAAGTTAGCGTAGTATGAGTTGCTGGTGTCGATGTCTAGTCACCTTTTTAAAAAATATATATGTTAACGCCTTGTAAGGCTATAAGCAGCCGCGGGCGGGTGTGAGGCGGTCCCGGGCGCTGGCCATTGCGTTCAATGCAGAGCTGCGAGTCGCACGCATCTTTATTACCTATATTAACCACGTTAATCAAATCCAAAAACCTAATTGTAGTACATACAGTAAAGTCTTAAAATTCAAATACCTAGTTTTGTTTCTTGTAGTCATAATCCCCTACATATATATATATTTTAATCTCAAAATGTAGAGCTCGCAAAGAACTATGACTTTCCATTGAATTAAATATGGATATCTGAAAACAATACATTATTTTTTTCACTTTTAAAGAAATGGTGACCATAGTTATTGTTTTTGACGTTTAACTTTCAAACCGCTATATAACTCAAAAGTTACTTAGGTGACTAGACATGTTCTTTCCGCGGACCCTTCATTTATAATATTAATTATGGAAGTATGGATTTAGTTTCTTTGCCCACTTACCTAGGGTTGCCAGGTGTCCGGCTAAGCCGGACATGTTTGGCTTTTTGCGGTCGCGTCCGGCAAAATATGTACGTGTTCGGCCTGTCCGGCTTTTGTCAGGCTTTTTGTCAGAGTGGCGATTCGTACGACGATGGGCGGACGAGCGCCCGAGCGGACAAGGGCGAGCGGAGAGCAAACTGTCTTCCGCCCGCGCATCGCGCCGTCCGGCTTTCGTTAGGCTTTTTATTACTATCGCACTGCGCGCGCGCACGGCCTTGCCCAGTCTTGCCACGCCGCCCCCGCCCGCATCGGACGGACATATACACACACTCAAAAATCCCTTTTTTTAGCATCCGGCTTTGGAATTCAAAAGTCCCACTTTTAAATGTGTGTTTTATTCGATATTTTTGTCAAAAATCCCTAATTTTTCTTAATGTCCGGCTTTGGGACCCAAAAATCCGGCTTTTTTGACGGGTAAGTTCGGCCTTTTGATTTTTAGAGATGGCAACCCTACACTCACCGTCTAGAATCTTCTGTTCGACGGGGCCCGCGCCCTTAGCCCACAGGTCGCACAGGTACTTGAGTATGTACTTGGTGGACTCGGTCTTGCCGGCGCCCGACTCTCCAGACACTATGATCGATTGCGATTGCTTCAGTGACTTCATGTCGCGGAAGGCTTTGTCGGCTGGAAAATAAAAAAGTTAAATTAGCTAGTGAAAAAACTGGTGAAGTGCATGTCGCGCCAAGCGCAGTACAAGGTTCCGTACTAACATGCGACAAGTATTCAAAACTAGCTGGTACCCGCGACTACGTCCGCGTTAGTCATTTGATGCTCCGCTCTTATTGGTCGTAGCGTGATGTTTAGTGATCGTTATCAACGTGCAGTTTTCGTAGCAAAGTATATGGTTGACAAAAAAATCAGTACCTACATGTGAAAATTCAATATTATTTTTTAGTGTAAAACATTTACTTCAGGATATAATTCTTCTCTTGTGCTACATTTTAAGAACTTCAATTTCCTTCTTGTAGCTTCCGTCAACGTGGAAAGTCACTTTTTTTAAAAAATTGGCTTTTTTTCTGATCGACGTGGAAAACTGACAGCCATATGCGTTGAACCGATTTTGATTGTTTATACGGCTTAATTTTAGTAAGTGTGAATTGAATACATAATTTTAAAAATACTTGTATTTTAATATTATTTATTTTATTAGCAGTACGGCTGCTCAAATAATCTTACTTGTATTTTGTTTTGCCAACCGTACTTTGATGTTGGAAACATCGAATATGCCACATGGAGGGCAGCTACCTTAAATATTGGAAAAAGCACATTCTATACAAAAAAGACGTTCCTTTATTTTGAAAAACAAAAAATATTGCATTTATGGATTTTTGTAAAATAGCTTGTCTTAGTCGGAACTCGAACCCGGTCAAATGCGACAGAAACAAAATGCCGTATGTTATGAATATTATAATGCAGATTGAAAGGGTTACTGATTAGGTCCATTTATCTCTAAATAACATGCACAATCAAAATAATCAAAGGCCGTGAAAACTAACAATTACGTGTTCATTTTGATTTCACCCGTCACATGAGCATTGCAGTACGTTAAATCACTGCGAAGCTGTTGCGCCCTAGTGGTTTCTATGGCCTCTCTCAAGCAGAGGGTCGTGAGTTTGAGTCCGAGTTCAAACCTCACCTAGTCACGTGTCACATGTCGCCTGGGCTTTACGAGGCTAACTCACCGACGGCGAACACGTGCGGCGGCAGTTCGCCCAGCGACTTGCCCTGGTATCGTTTGATCGTAGCCGACGAATACAAATCCGCTAACTCGCGGTAGGGATTCACCGCCAGCAGTATATTTGCCACATACGTCTGGAAATGGAACATATTTATATAAATGGCTAGAATGTTCGGTAGTTATGAGCACGCAGTGATACATTTTATTAACTTTTCAGTACTCTTTTTGTTTACGTTTGATCCATATAAAGTTACTAAAATTTTATCTGATTTTATGTAGGATTACCTATCATATCCTCGAAAAATTTTTTCCGAATATTTAAAATCCCGAATGCTTCATTTATCCGAATGCATTTTTTTCTGAAACTGTAAATATTTCAGGATTTTTATAAAACAACCCTAACCTAACCTAAAGGGTTCTACACGATGGTCCTGAAATAAATCCTGAAATATTTACAGTTTCAGAAAAAAATGCTTTCGGACAAATTAAGTTTTCGGGATTCTAAACCTTCGGAAATAAAATTTTCTAAACATCGATAGGTTACCCTTTATGTAGACCAAACGAAAAAGAAAAGAATTAAAAATTAATAAAAATTATGCCATTCCATCATACTCCACTTTGCCATCAACCATGTACCTATCAACTGTGCTCTTTGTTCAGTTACAGACTGTACTGACAGTACTATATCGGTACTGAGTTTCAAGTTGATTCTATAAGCTGTTGAGGAGTTCCATCCTGCGAAGAGGATCCTTTCTGGACCACCACAATTCCGCTACCAGATTATTGTATCGTCCGTCACCGAACTTACATTAATGTGCAAAAAGCTCAATCGGTTACCAGGAATTGGTCGGAAAATGGTTTGAGAATTTTGAGAAAAAAAAAAGAGCGTTGCAAGTCAAATAAAAGTATTTCTACAAGGACTTATTCTATTACAACAACAAAGGATACTATGGTGTATTGAAAACATTATAATAATTAATATAATCTATTTTTAAACCTCAAAAATTTACTAACGCAAAAAATACCAATATAAATCATACATAATCAACATAAATACATCATTCATGCATTGCATGTCATTCGTTAATGTTATTCACGTGCACGTTATACCTAAAACAATAACCTATTGTACTAGGGGCGTTCAATAAAAAGTGAGAATGAGTATGTTATAAACAACTTTTACTAAATGTCATTTTATTTTTCGACATGGTCACCTTTTAGCATAATACACTTAGTATATCTATTTTCTAAACTTAAAATTCCATTTTTAAAAAAGGTCTCATCTTGAGTACTTAAAAAATATTGTACTGCAGCGACTACCGCGTCGTCGTCTTCAAATTTCTGGCCTCTCAGGTATTGTTTCAATCTCGGAAATAGGTAGAAATCACTGGGAGCAAGATCTGGTGAATACTGAGGATGCTTAAGGATATCGAACCCAGCATCACGAATTGCAGCCATTGCAACGGCGGACTTGTGTGCCGGGGCATTGTCCTGGTGGAACAGCACAACTTTCGAGAGTTTACCTCGCCGTTTTTCGCGGATCTCATTGCGCAATGTTGCTATTTGTTTGGCGTATTAAGTGCCCGTAATAGTGGCTCCATGCTCGAGATACTCAATCATTAATACCCCTTTACCATCCCAAAAAACAGAGCCCATGACCTTACCGGCAGATGGGCTCACCTTGAATTTCTACGGAGTTGGAGATGATGGCCTTTTCCATGTCATAGACTGCAGTTTCGTTTCAGAGTCGTAATGATGGAGCCATGTTTCGTCCATTGTTATAAATCGCGCCAAAAAAAGTTCCCGGTTTTGCTGCATCAGGATCAAAGCTTCTTGACAAATCTCTAGTCTAGTTTGTTTTTGCGTGTCAGTAAGCATTCTTGGTACCCAACGCGCAGATACCTTTTTCATACCCAAGCGTTCATGTAAAATATTATGCACGCTCCCCGTTGAAATCTTTACATTTTCAGCAATAAAACGAACTGTGACACGACGATCCGCCAAAACTGAGTTTTCGACTTTTTTCACAATTTCTTCAGTTACTGTTGTAGTATGGCGTCCGGAGCGGGGGTCGTCCATTGTCGATGTTCTTCCACGTCTAAATTCGGCGCACCAACGTGCGACTGTCGAATACGGAGGAGCATTAGACCCTAAAGTGTCCCGCAAATCCAAATTGACTTGGTCCGTAGAAAAATTTTTCAAATACAAGTATTTGATAACGGCGCGCAGTTCAAATTTCTCCATTTTCGCTAACGTACTCAATAGCATTGCAAAGAAATTACCGTATATTTTTTTAAACAAAAGACAGTTAGTTTTTTTTTTCATAGCAATCAGCTAGATAGATTAGCTTTACCGGCCAGTATTTAATTTCGTAATATTAAAAGAGTTTGCATCTCATTCTCACTTTATATTGAACGCCCCTCGTATGAATAAAGAAAAAAAAATAGCTTATACTACCAATAAATAATAAATAACAACGGACAATTGATACCAATAGAAACCTATACTTCATTTGATTTAGAATTGAAAACCACAACATCATTATATTGCGGCTCGTCAACTATTTCTTACCTAGCAATTAGTACAGTACAATAGTCTGGGAACCGCAAAATAAAATTGTTTTAATGCCACTTTATTTGCGTGTCGTCAATTGTTACTCTAGTACAAATTGTTAAGAGATTACAGTTCACGAGCCGCAATATAATGTTGTTGTGGTTTATAATTCTAAATTAAATGGAGTATAAGTAAATTAAGCAAAGCTGTGGCATTGGATTGGAAAGCAGGTTTCTTGGCGATGGTTCTTAGATATGTTTCATCAAAATCGGTTCAGCGGTTTTAAAATTATCAGCTCTTACTGTTAGCTGCGGAAGGGATCTTACGATCTTAGACGTATAATGGGCATTGACTTAATGTTCAAACATACGAGTGACATAATTGCAATGGGGTTTTTAAAATTTTAAAATTTATAGCTATTCAATATGATTCTGTCCATCAGGGGACAATTTCGCCAGTGTCTTGTGAATTTTGACGTTATATGGTACAAAAAATCTTGAAAAATATGAGGTAACTTATTTTAATACTTCACCATGACATTGACAAATTAGTATAAGTAGATATAGCATTCAACCATGTAATTAAATATAAAGCGTGGTGTAGGAGACCTGGGTTCGATTCCCAGAGCTGGTCTTTTTTCTGGATCCATGTTTCAGTTTGTATTTATTAGGTACGACATTGATGGATTTCACTTCACGGGATAACCGTAAAATTAAAAAAATTGGAGTTGAAAAATAAAAATACAAAAAAACTCCAAAAAACCAATCTTGATAAATATAAAGCATTTACTTCAAATATTGAAATTGAAAGCTTTTTATTTTTTCTTTACTCATATTCGCACGATTCAATAGTACATAACTATTCGACAGTCAACTCAAAGGTGTCTTTCTTTAAATGATGAAATGAATGAATGGAACACCAGCATAGGCAGGGAGTATATAATTATTCACTGGCCAGCAAGTCCGCCAAGCGTTACGATAATCAATAAATCCCATGTGAACTATTATTTCCAAGGTAAGAGCCAGTCGGCGTGACTCAGGTACTTACATAAATCTTATTCTTTTTGTATCGCTCCACAATGTTGTTCAGTAGTGTCGCTTCATTGAGAAACATGAGCTCGCCTGAAAAGTAATACGCGTAAGATTAATTATAATAGTTCGGGGAAGGTGACATTGAAAAATTAGAAAGGATCAATCTTATTTACTGGTATGATGCAACTAAAGCAAAGCCTAGGAGACGACATATAGTGCATCCTTATCTGATACATCATTAGAATCTCGCGCCCTTTCTCTCTAAACCCTTTCGAACCCAAATGAGTATGAAAAGTGTTACAATAAAGGACCTTGTGATATGAACTAATTATCTTTAAATTTAGAATCCCCAAAATTAAATAGAGTTCAAATTTAATTGCCATTATAAGTCACGATCGTATCAACCGGGTTCGAAAGGGTAATGCCATGATTTATGCCTTCTCGTTTGCCTTTAGTTGGTTAGCATTAGGATTTTTAATTTCGGCAAACAATCACACCAATATGCCATCTTAGATAGGTGTTACAGAAAGCAGCAATATCACCCTTTTTGACAAGTTTATTTAGTTTTCGGTAATCCTTGAGATGTTTCGTCCGTAGTACTCTGTTTCTTACTGTAACCAAGGACATTGTTCTCAATTGTCTGCAGATTGTCACGATGTGACCATACCAAGTAACTTACAGCTATCATGGACATCTTTCGATGATTCGCCAGCGGACATGACATCTTGAAAGCTTCAGACTGCTGCATCCTGGGGTGACAGTTGTCTAGACGCAACACATCCATCTCCTGGCCCAACATCTGGCATCAACATCAGGCCGCGCACTCATGACATATACCTTTAGATATTCTGTATGATTGTCAACTTACGTTATATCGACCTCTTACTCCCCTCCTCATCCTTATCACGCCCTCGAAGCTCCCGACTCTCCTGGGATGGCAATTGTCGAGAGAAAACTCTTCGACCATAGACTCTTTAATCTCTACCCTCGTTATCTGCCGAGTCACACCTCCACGATGTATCGTTAGCTATTCTGTACGACTCTTACTTACAGTTATCATCGACATCCTTGGCCGGGTCGCCAGCAGGCATGACGTCCTCGAAGCTGCAGACTCTCCTGGGATGGCGGTTGTCCAGAGGCAACACGTCCACCTCTTCGCCCATCAGCTCATGGATGCGCGCTAGCACGAACCCGTCCGCCGGGTCGCGCACCCATATCAGCTGCTTGTCAATCATTGTTCCCTGTAACAAATAGAGATTGGAGTAAATTAATCATTGTTCATCAGAAAACTGTTCTCGCTTAGCATGTTTTATACTGCTGTGATATCCAAGGGTCATTTCAAGAACGTAACCCTGTCTCGTACAGTAGAGACTTACAATATGCCCAAAGATCTGTAGTCTGAACATACTGACTTATAAACAGGTCCTAAAATTGTCGTCGTCGTGCAACTACAGGTGAAATGACGGCCGTTTTTCTTGTTCTCTTAATTTATGGCACAGTCAGCTACAGAGAAAAGGTACGGCTACGGAGGCAACTGCATCTTTTTTCTGCAGCTGATCGTACCACCATAATAAATGTTTTCAAGGTGTGATAGCGTGGTGTATGGATGCAGAAGGCCAACGTCTTATCGTTGTGGAGTTCTTTGAGAGTGGTCTACAGGCTATAGTGCAAGTCTTGACCAGTTAATAGGGCAGAAGATGAGGATCTTTTTTAACATAAAACTGGCCCGTAATTGAACACTATCTCACCTAATGAAAAGTGCAGATGACTGCACTGGTTCAGTAACAGCCTAGCCTAGCCTCGAAGAGCCCTAGGTTGTCTTTTTAGCGAAGAAAACCGCTCATTACAGACGACTTGACATCTTCACCAAATTATCCTTAAGCGTCATCGATTCACAACAATGACGTCAAAACTGTTTCAAAAACAGATAAAGTAGCCTGTAACAGAAGTTCTCAGTCCTGCGATTGTCAAAGTACTCTAATCAGTCACGTAAAAGATGCAACAGCAATAACAATAATCGAGAATCAAATTGAGCCATCACACGAAAGCCATCATACTGCGAAACGATTAGCAATGTTACTGCCGTACCAAATGCTTTCGTGTGACTTTATGGAAGCGCGATTTGACTGGCAAGGGCAATTACTTTTATGATTTGAAAGGCCCTTTTACGATGATTGGCCAAATTTCGAATCCACAGTGAGCCAAAAACTTGGTTACAGCTGTTTAGAAAAGAAATTGGGCGTTTCGTATGCAATAAAACTAAATTGTCGGTTGAGAAAGACGATCAGCCATCAAGCTCAAGCAACAAGATCTGTTAGAAACCAGGAACTTTAAAAACAATCCTAGTATTTATTCTGCGTTAAGTTAAGCATAGTCAACTTTTGCTTTTCCAATTATAAGCTTTTGCTTCATTTCCCCTTCGTCTTTTATATGACTCATTCAAGCGTTTGTTTAAAATGACTTTCATAGACACATTTTTGTAGAAATAAAATAAAAAAATATTAGGGGACAATATTACACAAATCGACCTAGTCCCAAACTATGCAAAGCTTTTACTATGGGTACTAGACGACGATAAACATACTTATATAGATAAATAAATACTTAAATACATAGAAAACATCCATAACTCAGGAACAAATATTCGTGCTCATCACACAAATAAATGCCCTTACCGGGATTCGAACCCAGGACCTCTTGCTTCGTAGGCAGGGTCACTACCAACTAATAGGCTAAAGCGGTCGTAAATGGCAGAAGATTCTGATTTTGTTTCCATATCTGGTAGAAGTACAGGCCCCTAATAAATAACTGAAAACGCTGTCAAAACGCACAATTCGTTGGCGGTTGAAACTATTATATCCTACGCAATAGATTCTATTCCTGTGGCAGAGTCGAGAGCTTTTATACCTTAACATTTGGTTAGTTTAACATTTGGTAGCATAGCATACGGTTGTGGTAACTCTGAAGATGAGCTCTGGTTGAGTTCGAAACGCGTCAGTGTAGCTTGGTGGTGGTGATGGTTGGGTTTATGTGATTTGTGTGTGTTCGTACAGTGTGGAGGTGGAGGAACTGCATGAACGCACATTTCTTGCATAAACGTAACTATTGTAAGGTCGCGGGTGAGCAAAGTAATTGTTTTAGTTCATTAATATGGACCTCCGCAAAGTAACGCCTGATTCAATAAATTACTTTTATACCTTGTTCAAATAATACTAGAATTGCAGGAAACTATTACCACCTTTAAATGTCACGTTACATATTATTTTAAACATCGCTCTTAATCATCATCTCAACTTAAGTAGGCCTCCATCCTCACTAACCTGAATGCATCATTCATTTTATTCATCTTTGAGATGGAGACTAATTAAAATTACATCACACGAGCATGACGTATCATAATAACACGCTGTATGAATGCAAACGACTTAGGAAGTGCACGGACGCATAAAAAACAGTTCAATAAACACATATTATAACAACAATGATATACATCTTTACAGTAATAAAGATGTTACGTTTTAAGTTTTATTTGTGGATAGAATAATTTTTGATTTTAAAAAAGAAACAAATCTACTTAACAGTGTAGATACATTATTTGATGGTGAGTTACAAACCTTACAGCTACACCTAAAACGAGAGTAATAATCTGGGCCCAATTGCATAACAAATTAATTGTTATTTTGTATTGAAATTCACTAATACTATTTGCTTGTATTTTGTTACAAGCCCTGGTATTATTTCATGTTCATACTACTTATGTTAATGCAATTGCATTATCCAGTAATTTAACTGTACCTACACTTAATTATGGTGAAGAAGGGGCCGATACAAGAGGTATTTCCTCATAATTGTACTTAATAATATTGCAATTTAATCATATGTGGCACTTAGACAAGAAAGTTAATTTGACGATGTGCAACTAGTTAGTTCTCCCAGAAATCAATCTGAAGCGAAGCCGGAGGGCAAACTTAAGTAAATTTAAAGATCAAACTGTAATTCCGCTAGAATTAACGTATATCATTAACTCGCTTTCGAGCCGAGCGAGCATAACCTACACTTTCAAAGTGACGTAACGAGAGGTCCATAAAAACTGTGATCTCGCCCCGTTCCGGTACACGGACGGACACAAACAAAAAGTGGTTGCATTACAGATTACGACTTAAAGGAACAGCAAATACGAACTTGAAAACAACATTTCAAATCACCAACAATCGAGAATCAAACATCTCGTAGAAGCATGTTGGTAAGACTCCTTCAGTTTACAATGGCATGCATGAGGCGAAGAACAGCCTAGCACCTATCCGTATAGACACAGACAATGTTAAATGTTGGAGGAAGGTTAATCACTCAGAAAAAACTGTCAGGTATAAATTATTTGTAAAATGGCATGTGTTCTTAAATAATGATTGCACACGGTAGATGACGACTGACTCAAATTTCCACATGGAAAACTATTTTTGCAGAAACTTGATACAGGGATTATGCACGAGTGCCTTGCCCTATATATTACAGGTGTAGCTATAAGACTTCCCATGATTACGTTGACGATATTGTATAAATACGACCATTGACCTCGTTTCAGACAAAGCCGAGAAAAATTTCGAAAACATTATGGAGAAAAGCGCAAAATGTATGAATAATAAACTACCGGAGATAAATGAAGGGAATTACGCGGTCCAGCGAGAAGAAACGACCGAGAACATGAATGAAAGCGTGGTTTTGACTAGACAAAGCCGGCCACGTCATGACAGTTACGGGTTATGGTAGACGACATAGTACCCTTGCAAAAGGTCTCTCCAAAAACTCTGAAAGCAAAACCAACTAACATAATTATCGCAAAGAACATTTTATATCATTCCATAATATAGATAAACAATAATTCCAAGACGCGACTCTAGTAAAAATACTTTATTTATCTTTGAAAACCAGATTAATTTTGCATTAACTGGAAAATTAGATTTTTAGTTTTAAAATTAATAAATACCTAGTCGCCTGTGCTGGCAAATAATTGACGTCACAATTGACTATTGCCACACAAAATCAAAATTTTTTTTTTTTAATAGCCTGTTTCAGTGTCCCACTGCTGGGCAAAGGCTTCTCCCCTGGACTTCCAACTCGGCCTGTCTGCACTTGAGTTTGACCAGTCGCTCGAGAACGTGTCTAGGTCATCCCGCCATCTTCGCCTTGGCCTGCCGCGGCGCCGGCAACCGTCCTGGGGCACCCATTGAGTGGTAACCCGCGCCCATCTCTCTGGGTGCATGCGGCAGACATGGCCAGCCCAGTCCCATTTCAGCCTGGCGGTTGCTTTGCCTACATCTACAATAAATAAATAAAATAGGAGAATTGTCTAGGTAGCTCATAAAAAGTACGCAGTTGGTGGTGTCATCATTCCTGTTTCTAAATTCTACATTTTTTATTATTAATTAGAGCTGAAATCGCGTGTAAGTTCTGATTTTTATGGTTGCACCACAGAATGTAAAGACTTTTATGAAAACTTACTTAGTTTTGTTGATGATATCTTAGTTTTGCAGCATAACAATGAAACTCCAGAGAAAAAAATTCTATGAAAATAATTACACAACACTAACACAACCGGCAATAGTCAATTAGGAGCTTGCTAACATTTATAAAATGAAACAATAACACCAACTCCGTTCATGATCAGAATCGCGACTAAATTTAAACCGGATATTGTAGGTCTAGTTGATAACGATCTTAATGTTATCGATAAAATCAATTATCACGTCGAATTCAACGAAACCAAAGTTAATCAACTTTAATCATGTGTGTGTACCACAGTCTCGAATATAAATAACACAAAGAAATGATAAACTATTAGTAAATACCAACTTAAAGACTACGATAAAGTTTTTAGTATTTGAAAAATGACAAAGACCAATGATCTATCTTGTAGATAACAATAGCTACCGAAAAAATCTTAGATATCTGTGATTGGTTAACTTGGCTTTGTTTCTTTGGTTGTAGGTAATTGGAGCAATTAAGCAATAGATAAAATTATTTATACTGAACAAAGAATTCGATTCACAAGGTATTGGTCCTTACGTCAAGAAATTTAACAAAAAAATCACTTAACACTATACGTTTAACTTTAGTTAGTGACCTAACCGAACGACACCGCGACAAAAGGAGGTGAAACTTCATCGTAAGTACTACAAAAGCAGTCTAAATTCATCGTCATTTCAAATTGCACTCGAACGGATTTTTACTATCCCAGCAAATGTTCATGATATTCATGATACTGCATTACGATCGCGTTCACGACACAATCAAGCCGGTGATGAGAAAGCCGCGTTTTTGCTCATTTATCCTTTTAGGAACAAAATGATTTGCTGAAAGCAATTTAATTTGATAGGTATTGCAATTTATGGTATATTCTTGCACTTTAAACTTGTATTGTGTAGTATATTTTCAGTTTTGTGTATTGTTTAGTGATAAAAAATGTTAGCTGGCGGATCCACTGCTGTTATTAATTTTTTTGGGTAAAATGGTCCCAACGGAAGACCAGCGTCGGCTGCAAGGCCGACATCATGCTGAGTTGAAACCATTTCGTGACAATGTATCTCTGTTTTCGTTTTTTGCCTTTCAATAACTTTGTCATGAATAAATGTTTCCTTTCTTTTTAACTCTGGCTTATCTTTCTCTTTCATATCATTATTTTTCATAGTCTAGCTAGACTATTCTCCTGACGTCAATATTGAATCAGATATTTCGTAAATAACAAAAGCCATCGAAACGAAAACCGTTCCGTAGGGGTTAATTATTGCCACACTGTTTCGAATCTTTGAGAAAATAATATTTCCTGACTACGTAATGAAAATAGACGTCATGTTTATTTCATTCATATCTATATTAGTTTGTAAATAATAATAGCGACGCAAGCCACTTTTTATGTTGTTATACCCAGAATCTGATTTGAGCACCTACCTAACTTACTGAAACTATTTTGACAAACGAAGTGTGAAATGCTTTTGAGGAACAATGAGCGTATGACGTTAGTATCACTGGTTAATACGTCATTCAGAATCCAAAAAAGCGAATGCTAGACAAGAATCGTTAGTGCATAATTCGCTTTATAAACCTTTCCGGTGTGCACATCTACATAACAGCCTTCTCTAGCTCATGAGAATGATTTTCGTCTCGCAACAGAAACCGGTACGCTAGGACTCTTGAGCTCCTTTAATTACATATATTAGATTCTCCAGACGGCCTCTACCCAAGAACAAGCCCGAAGGAAACCGGACGGCAACACCTGCACAATCTCTCAAGGCCAATTAAAACTAGAACCTGTTATTACTTCCAGTAATAGCATCTCTTTATTATGCAACTGTAGTAGGTACCCCACACGCATGTGCAGCCTATTATATGCAGTCGCGTGCACTTGTATGTGGTTGTGGCGTGCACTATCGAAAACAACTTCAAGAAGTTAGATCATTAGAGAGTTCATAGACTGCAATTTCAATTTTAAAGCAAGGTCAGTCTTATTTGAAGCATTAAAGTAATCATCACCATCATCATCAGACGCCAAATACGTCCCAATGCAGGGCACAGCCGAAGTACCCATGTGGGCCCACTGCGCATTGGGATCTTCACACACGCCACTAAATTTCTTCGCAAATGTGTGCTTGTTTACAATGTTTTTCTTCGCCGTAAAGCTCATCGTAAATTTCAAATGTAATTTCCCAAATAAATTCCGAAAAACTTCGAGGTGCGAGCCCGGGCTCGAACACACGACCTCTGCTTGAGAGGCCATAGGTCGAACCACTAAGCTACCACAGATTTTTAAAGTAATTACTAGAATAATTTAAGTAAGAAGATAATCGACTGAGTATTCGTTTTTTGATAGCGAATTTGTGTAGATTTTTCTTTATCGCAGCATTCAAATTACTTTCTTGTAACTGACAGCAAGTTACCGATAAGTAACATTGTCGAGTCATCGAGGCCATTTCCATTTACACTCAGTGAACTATCCACACGAAGTTAAACCAACACAAAAGCTAAGAAAGTAACACGAACAACCCGATAAATCATGTCAGCGACCTCTGACATTTTTAGAGCGTGATGGACAATGGTTCCCTTAAGTCTCGTGAGACTGCCACCAATGCTCATTAAAAACTAACCAAACCCACATCAGCTTAAGGTGTAGATTCGCGTGTTAAAAGTTGTCTGGTCAAATGGTGCATTAACTCTGACCCCGCGGCCTCGAATTGTGCCATTTCAGCAAATAGGACCAAGTGACCGCGCCTTTTCGCTTTTACCGTGTCAGCTTTCGACCCATCATTAACCTATTCTTGGAAATCACGACTGCAAATTGTCACTTTGCTACCATACCTACTTACTTTTATCTGTCGCCAGGCTGAAAATAGCATATCTGAATTAGTTAAACCCATGGACAACTTTGAAATTGTTTCGGAAGCTTTTATGCCAGCACGAACCGTTCAAATTTTCCTCCCAAGTTTTAAGATTAGTAATAGATACTTAGACATAGGCAATCTCAAACAGGTTTAGTTAGCAGGTTTCGTAGTCTGTTATTCTCAGCGATCTGCGAAGCAAATCTGATATGTTTGTGGTCTCTTAAATCGCCGGAAAGCGAATGATTCATATTCATTGACACAGCAGACATCTTCGCACGCAATTACTTGTAACTCTTTGTTCAATTTGTCCAAATTAAGAAGAAAATTGCTGTGGAGATAGGATGATCAAGATTTGTTATTAAATAAATTACAGTCGTTACACTTCTGAATAAATCATCAAGTCTGTAATGAGATCGGAAGTTACTCTCGCTTTAATGAGGATTGAAGTTCATAAAGTTATTTTGGTTCTAAAATTGCCCTTATTATATGTTTATAGGCTACAATGTTAAAGTCTATGAGTGTTATTATAAATTTGTAACCCCACATTAAACTGTGGATACAGATGTGTCTTATGTAAATATATACGTAAATTTAAGTCTCGCACGCCGTAGTAGTATTGTGACTCATCAAGATAACACAAGAACGAATGAATCTAAAATTGGTCTTGAGCGTAAGGATTTAGCGGGCAAGTAGCATTTTTAAAAGAACTTGTTCAGTGAGAACAAGAAGTAAGTGAGGCCATTATTGAAGCTCGAGTAAACAAGGTGACTCAGGCGTTGGTAAGAGTTGAATTTTCAACAATATCGAGAGCAAAACAATCATTTAAACATTTCTGGTTTGTCACTAAGTGTGTTTCATTTGTACTGTTCGAATTAGAAAAGGACAAAAGTAGCGGTACAGATAATTCCGGCTACTTCTGCAGTATTAAGTATATTATAACTCATTCTCATAGTATAGGTATTTTTATTATGTTTTGATCAGTGAGTAGGTGCTTATTGCAGAGTTTGAAAATTGCAATTTAACACCACATGGCGGCGTAATGTTTTGTTTACTTAATATTTTTATCATTCTACTGATAGGTTTTTCAGTGTTTACTTCACTCATAATCATTCAGTTCAACCGCATTGAGAGTGAGCATTTACTTATGTAAATCTTGAAGGCAAGTAGGACAAAGCTGAGAGAAAGATACCTAAACAGAGTACACAAAGAAATTTCTCATTAGGAATACCCAGCGAAAAATACTTATTTACACAAACAAAACAACAATAATTATACAATTAAGATCTTTGTACATGTATTTACGTATGTTTTGACAAATAAAATTATTAATTGATTGATTGAATTTCAATTGGCACTATTTGGCACTCTGTTCAGGTCTCGGGCGTATTTACTCATCCATTGTTTGGCGATGAGGTGGTACTATTTATAGAAATTTCTTTAAAATAAATTTACGAATAATTACGCTTAATTCATTAATTATGACAGACCAGGGATGAATAAATAAGCCCGCAGTTTTATGAAAAAAAGAAAGAAAAACAAACTGGCTGAAAATTGTAGCAAAACCGATGGAATGTTAGAAACAATAGCGTGCAATTAGCTGGTTTATCTTATCTCCAAGGCTTGTTGAGAGCACAATGAAAATTCTTGCCGTAGTTCCATGTCGACACTCCATGATGAAACGCTTAAGAGTGTGAGGCAAAGTTTATGTCGAATTTTTAATTGCTCAGATTTACGATGTCTTGCAAATGATTAGAGTTGTAAACGTTATAATGTCTCAATTAATTACGATTGTGACAAGGAACTTGGGGATGATAAAGTTAGGAGGTACTTACTTACTATCGAAACAACTGAATTACGACCCACTGTGAAAAAGTCATAGTTACTTGGCATTTTACTGCGAGAACGTTCTACGGTGGGTCAGGAATGAAATGGTTCAATAAATACTGTTAAAATGGGTTAAATCGTTTTTTTTACCACATTTTCTTAACATTGTTATCTCTACGGCAAATTTTTCGCAAACTATGTCAATTATATTGTAATAGTAATAGCATATGAAATAGTGTAAATTTGGTCAGATACTTATCTTCTTTCCTAGTTAAATGCTTCAGGCTTTTACTTCAAGACTTTCTACACTAGAATGCGGTAGCTAACTTACTGTGATAAAATCTGGCAAGTAAGACCGACGGACGTAGATTGTTCGAGTGTGGGTGGCACACACCTGCTTCGACATATACAGGCATCGGCGAATAATCACTGCGGCTTAATTAAACCTTGAACTTGATGATATTATTACTTGAAACATACTCTCAAAAACAGATTTTGCATGTAGAGTAGGTATACATTACTCTATGGCCGTAACCAGATAATGACAAAATTTAGGTGGATCTGCTAAAGGTATCTATTGTAAAGTTACAAACCTCATCAAAAATCACTGTCGAGTCATTGTTGCAGGGTTTTCCTAAGTATTAGATAAGTGAGGAATCATAAAAATGCGATATCAGGTCATATTATAGCGTGTTGAAATACCATAGCTACTACTGATAAAATTACAACACTAGACAAAATTGCCGCAAACGGTCAACCGTAAAATTGCAACTAGGTTACCGAAGGCTTGTATAACGCCAAAACAATAAATTTGGTAACAGCTGCAATACGCGAAACAAACGCAGTAACAGGCGGCATAATTCATCATATTCATAATACGAGACATATTAATACAGAGCTCTCGTCACGCGATCATACAGTACACAACACAAGTGAACATGCCAGTTGAGGTAATACGGCTGAACGCGGTGACGCGGGATGTGGTGCACTGTATTTGACGTAACGCGAGTTAGTCATCGTCTTCAATGGCAAGGTAACTGATAACGAAACAGGTTTTAAGTTGGGCAAGCCATTTCAAGCAACGGTCGGCAACCGGTAAATATGGCTGCAACTGAGCTTGACCCGAGCCCGAGACTACACTGCAGCGCAACGCAACGGTACTGTCGAGATTGCCAAGACCGTTCATACGGAACAGTATTAAGGTAATAAGAGGATTAGTGCTTCTGTAGATTTATAAGATTTACGGGTAAATCAGCTTAGTGAATTCCAATTCGGATTTGATGTCATGGATTAAGGTGAGCTTTAAATAAGTTAAGCCGTGAGCCTTTACGATTTGGAAGTGCTTACACCGCTTAATAGCCTTCATACTTCAGATTAATGCAGCCTCAGTATAAATATATTCACCAAAACCTGAAACCCAATACGACAAATCGTGTCTCTTGTTCTTTTCGCCGCGAGATGTTACAGTCGCACAAAATGGCGTGAGACGGTTTGCTGTATTTTTATCCTGAGTCATGGTAGCAAGAGCAAATAACAAAATGATTTAAAGCCCAACAAAACCAAGACAAAACTGTTCACATGCAAATCCGTCTAAACCAGTCCGCTAACTATAATAACAGATGCCGTTTGAAACTGGTTAAGTTAATCAAATATTCGCTACACAAGGCTGCATGTGAATACTGTAGTTTGGTAGCAATTTTAATATCACACAATATCCAATAGACTTGCGTGTCTGCTGTATTGATTAACCTACTCGTGCGTTATTATAGGATAGAATTACTTAAATCAATCTTGTAGAGGAGTATAAGTAAGTGATTGGTATATTTTTGCCTGACTGGCTGAATTGATGAAGAAGAATCTGATGGGCAATTGAAAACTCTGCTTGTATACTAATTTGTCTCTGAAAAAAAAACAGCTAGCTAGTTATCCGCAAAGTAGTTTGATTTCTAATAGAAACACAAGACGCTTTATCACAACACAATGAAAAAATCGATTAATCTTTGAACCCATCTCTTTCCACGGATTTAGTAAAAGAAAAAGGGGACGAAAGAGCTTGATGCGAGAGAGAGCAATACCTCTACCATGAGTTTACACTAGTTCACAGTGACCGTACTCGCTAGCGACGGAGTAAATGATTTGTATGGAGAATTGTACTTCCGTAAGTGACCGCTAGAGGCGCTGCACAATTCTCCATACAAATAATTTACGCCGTCGCTAGCGAGTACGGTCACTTAAACTAGTGTAAACTCATGGTAGTGGTACAGCAGCACACTTTTGTCGATAACGCACTCCGGACTCAAATACTGCGGTGAACCTGCGGACCTGCGGGGAAACCAACACACTAAATATTTTGCAAAGAACGTTGTCATGATGATTCGCTGCCAAGCCAATACTTAACTGACGACCAGGACGACAAACAGAGTAACGTAACGACTTGGAAGAGGGAGACTATAAAATTGCTTCCGTCTAATTCAAATGGCTGTGCGCTGTCATTATAAAGCAGTATTTCAGAAACCGGCGTTATTTATAAAACCCGCAAGTATAACAAAGCTGATGTTACCGATACAAGATACACAGACAGATATACGAAACAACCGGACCGGCGACACGGAACGGATTTAGCATCCGCACACCGAAACGGGCAGGTTCTGTGCTTTTGCAAATGTTAATGATTCATAATTAGCGTTTATATGTCAAGGGAAACCTGGCATTGTGGATTTGTGACTGTGACTAGTTTTTGCAAATGAGATTGTGACCTTTCAAATTTTGCAGCTTTTTAATATACGAATCCAATCAACGATACCGAAGAGAATGTGTTTTCGTAAATCAATTCAATCATTTCATATTCTAAAATATAAAACATTTCAACAGATGGATGGTTGATCAAACACCTCTGTAAACGTTCTTCATTGCAATTTTAACTTCACGATGTAGGCACTCACAGCTTTAACGCCGGATTAGTCAAACTTGCCCACGATTAATTTTATTACACAATGTATACTTGATAAGTTGAACTGAAGCATATATTAAGACTTAAGTGATTTGTTGACTAAAACAATAGTGTTGTTTAAGTTACGTGTTGGTGTCACGGAATAATTAGTGTGGGTGATGCATAAGTTATAAATTACACAAATGCATTCAAAACAAGCAATAAATAAGTTCACATATTGGCGACAAATGACAGCCCAACTTGAATCACAATCAAGGCACGTAATAGTCCCTTCCTATGGCCATTAGCATAATATCAATAGAGATGGCGGAAAAGGAAAAGTTAACCGAAATAGAACTGATTATAGAAGTGATTGGCTTTCGCACAGAACTCACTCGTAATTCTATGAGCACATAAGTACAACATTAGGTATATCGAGTATAAAAATATCTTAAACTATGTCCGAGGTTGAAGATTTAGATCTCTCAATGGTGAGGGCAGAAGTGTTTCTGCTAATTCAATATGCTATACTACCTACACGACCAAGTACTACTGCCGTCTTCATACATCTCACCTTATATAGACATGTTGTCAAGTCAACGTCACGTCAATCATCCATCATACGATCATGAAGAGGGCTTAATAAATGATTACATTGAAGACAATTCACTATCCTATCCTTAGCTGAAATCAATGATTGATCATGATCAAGAACATGCGCAGTCGATTATAATTAGCGATGATTGCAGATCAACCGAAGAGGTCAAACTGCATTTATCAATAGTACAGGTTAACGACTAAATCATCGCCGGGGCATCCAGGGCCATATCAATTGGTACTGAGCTCCCCTTTGAATCAAACGAGTGACGTGTGAAACATGGTAATGTAGTAAATTCAATGTCGCAGTTTTTAAATGTGACCTAAACTTTAGTGACAGGACGAATAACTTTAAATTAAAAAAATTAAAAACTCCAACGCAATTAGGTCACATATGTTTGAAATTAAAGTAAATGCCCATTATGCGTCTAAGATCCCTTCCGCAGCTAACAAAAGAGCTGATAACTTTGAAACGGCTGAACTAATTTAGATGAAACATGCCTAATAACCATCGCCAAGAAACAAGCTTTAAAATTAAAAAAACCGCATCCTAATCGATTCACCCATTTAAGAGCTATGATGCCACAGACAGACACACAGACAGGCAGACAGGCAAACAGACAGACACACACACATACACATAGCGGTCAAACTTATAACACCCCACTTTTCATGTCGGGGGTTAAAAATAGAAAAGTGGAAACTGACTCATTGAGACATAGACGTGAATTGAAATATTTCAAAGTGTTGGTTACATGGAAGTTGGTAAACTCCGCAATTGTATGACCAATGACAGTGAAATGTCAGATGCAAATTTACAATTGAAGTAATAGTTAGCGGCGCAGCGCCCGACACCGTTTTGACAAATGTCAAACTATCAAAATATTTCAACAAAATGTTTATTTCCGAACTTTATTCTTCCATTTTATAATTTATATTAGGTACTCATATAAGGAAACTTAACTGCCCAGTGTGTTGTGCTCACGGAATAGAAAAAACTAGGTTGTGCTTGTGTCCCTGGTGCCTGTGTATTTTGTTTGCCCGTACTTTTTGGTGCCTTGTTTTAGTTTTAGATTTTCATACCTATTTAATTTTACTGTTTTAGACTTAAGTTATTTTATTTTGTGTATTTCTTTTGTAAATGCAAACTGCTACTCAGCCGTGTAATAGCACGTCGACCAATTTCCACTGTCAGGTATGCCGCAAAACTTTCAAAACCATAAGAGGTCGAAATATTCATACAACTAAAGTCCACGGCCATAGTCTTAGCCAAGATGCCATACCTCTTAATAACATCCCAATTACTCCGCTTACCGATCAATCTGCTACTCCGTTCTATCTTCAACTAAGTGAACTTAAAAAAAAAGTCCCTATAGTTAAAAGAATACCCCGGGGGGCCCGGACTATCGCTGCTTCACATCTGGCCCATTTAATTAATAGATGTGTGGATAGCAATACTATCAAAGACTGGCATGATCTTTTGCTTTTTTCTTACATGTCGCTTCACGCACAGGAAGATGGTTCCAACATTTCACTCACCCAAAAAATAAAAAACAACTGTTGTAATAACTGTACTCTTCCATCCATAGTACCAAAACACACCGCTTCGTCTTTTAACCGCAGTAAAACCGTGGAATCGAAAATCAGCGACGGCGATCTGAAAGGCGCCGCTCGTCTCCTTTTCTCAAGCGACGTGCTATCACCGGATACCCCTGACACCCTCTCGGCTCTACAGACGAAACATCCTCCAGGTCCTTCCATTCCCTACTTTTTCGACCCTCCCATGGCAAACCAGGCCTGCCTACAAATAAAAAAAAGAGACGTATACGATGCAATTTTATCATTCAAAACTGGTTCTGCTGCAGGCCTGGACGGACTCTCACCCCAACATTTGAAGGACTTAACCAGTCATTTAGTGGGCGATGCAGGCGAGCGTCTAGTTGATTCAATTGTAAAACTAATCAACCATATGTACTCGGGTAATATCAACCCAAACATTGTTCCAATTTTATATGGCGCAAACCTCATTGCCCTTACCAAAAAGGACGGAGGGGTGAGACCGATTGCCGTTGGTTCCACACTTAGACGTCTCGCCTCCAAAATTGCAGTTAGATATATTACCTTTAAATTACAGTCACTTTTCGAACCTATACAACTCGGTTTCGGCATAAAAGGAGGATGCGAGGCAGCCGTCCACGCCTTGCGTACATATCTCTCCAACGAACCATGTGATGCACTGGTCAAAATTGATGTCAAAAATGCTTTCAACTCTATAAATAGAGACACCTTGCTGACAGAAGTCAAAAACAATGTCCCTGAGTTATACAATTACCTTCTCCATTGTTATGCAGATCCCACTAGTCTTGTATACCGTGACAATGTTTTATCTTCAGAAGTGGGCTGTCAGCAAGGCGATCCTCTCGGGCCGGCAATCTTCAGTTTGGCTATTAACCCTGTTATTCAAAATTTAAAATCCAAATTCAATGTCTGGTATCTAGACGACGGAACCTTAGGAGGTGATCTGGATACCTTACTGTCTGACCTTTCAACAATCAGATCCAAATTCCAAGCAATTGGCCTTGAGTTAAATTTTAGCAAGTGTGAACTTTATGTGCAAAATCCTGACTTAAATTTACTAGATTTAAAAACAAAATTTGATGCACTGACGCCAGACATTAAGATAGTAGACAGATTTTCTCTCAGCCTCCTTGGGTCTCCTATTTTCGAAGAATCCTTTCCGAATTACATTTTAGATTCTATTTCTAAATTCAAAAGGTATGAAAGTCGTTTGCTTGAAATTAGTCCTCATTTCGCATTGACAATTTTAAAATTCTGTCTTTTCGTTCCAAAATTTACTTATGTACTTCGCTGCTGTCCATTCACTAAATTCAAAATTTCACTGTCACAAATGGATGACTTAATCAAAGCGAACCTGGAATCAATTCTGAACATTCAGCTAAGCGAAGAATCCTGGACTCAAGCATCCCTTCCCATTCGCTTTGGTGGGATAGGGATTCGCAAAATTTCTTCTATTTCCGCACCAGCTTTTTTGTCCTCCGCCCATAGCTCGGCAGATCTCATAGGTAAAATCCTGAGGGCTTGCCCTTTAAACTATGAGACTGCGGGTTTAACGGAGGCTAAAAATGATTGGTCTATTGCCTGTCCGGGAAAGGATTTCCCAGAAAATTTAAAATTTCAAAGGTCCTGGGACGACATTCAGTCAAATTTGACTTATGAATTCCTTCTGAGCCGCAGCACGGGCTCTCATCGTGCCAGACTATTGGCTTCAGGTACGAAGGAAGCCGGCTGCTGGTTGCACGCCTTTCCATCAGCCAACACTGGTACTTTTCTAGAGCCCGACACTCTCAGAATTTCCATCTGCCTGCGACTTGGAGTAGCAGTTTGCGCACCGCATAAATGCCCCTGCGGCTTTGAGGTCGACGCGCTGGGACACCACGGCCTTTCGTGCCAGAAGAGCGCGGGCCGCTTCTCTAGACACTCTGCTCTCAATGACATTATCCGTCGCTCTCTTGCCACCGTCAATGTGCCTGCGTTACTGGAGCCATCGGGCATCGCCAGAGATGATGGCAAGAGACCAGACGGAATGTCATTGATTCCGTGGAAATTGGGTCGTGTGCTAGTGTGGGACGCTACTTGTGTAGACACACTGGCTCCGTCCCACATCCGCGGAACAGCAAATCAAGCTGGTGCAGCAGCAGAAGCGGCAGAAAAGCTTAAGAAAAATAAATACAAAGGTCTTGGCTCTGAATACAACTTTGTTCCATTCGGGGTTGAGACCTTTGGTCCGTGGGGCTCCAGCGCAAAAAGTCTTTACAAAGATATTTGTAAACGGCTTTGTGACACTACAGGAGACCAAAGAGCTGGCAGCTACCTCGCACAACGTATCAGTATTGCTATACAGCGAGGTAATGCTGCCAGTGTCTTTGGGTCCATGCCGCGGGGGGAACCTTTTGTTAATTTTATTTAGTTTTAGTTTAAGTTAGTTTTATTTTATTTTATTTATAGTTATAGTATTAATTTATTATTGTTATTTTTTCTTAATATTTGTTAATGTAAAATAAACATTTTAGTTGATAAATAGTTAGAATGTAGAAATAGTACCCTGTGAATCCAATACACTGTAACTCCCATAGACAGTGTACTGAAGATACAGTGTATTGGATTCACAGTGTACAATAGCAGTTATAATATTCATAGTTATACATTAGATATTGTATGTCAAACTCACTGTTTCTGTCAACACATCTTGCTAATAGATTAGATATACGCTGCGGCCCGAAAAAGTCCAGTCAGTTCCCGTAAGCGTTAAACATCAGTGCCCGATCTCAGATGCTATGCCAGAAAAATAACAACATCCATATAAACAATCCATCCATATAATTGTTCCATATGACAAGTTTAACATTTAGCATCCAGAGGTATAGAAGCCGCGGTGGCCTAGTGGTTTGACCTATTACCTCGCAAGCAGAGGGTCGTGGGTTCAAATCCCGGCTAGCACCTCTGAGTTTTTCGGAATTTATGTGCGAAATTACATTTGAAATTTACCATGAGCTTTACGGTGAAGGAAACCTGCATACGCTTGTGAAGAAATTCAGTGGTGTGTGTGAAGTTCCCAATCCGCACTGGGCCCGCGTGGCAACTACGGCCCAACCCCTCTTATTCTGAGAGGAGGCCTGTGCCTCACAGTGGGATGTATATTTGCTGGAATGATGATAATGATGAAAAATACTTTCTGTATATCCGGATGTCCGGCTTTTCTCCTCTGGTCGATTCTGGTGAAATTTTGTGAGTACCTAGGTTCGATAATTACATGGAATGTTTTTCGTGAGATTTAGTATTGGAAATTGGGTTTGAAAAGGTAAGGCCGGGGCCGCACTGATAAGGCGACGGCGACGCGACAGCGATGTGACTAAATCAAACATAGTTCGAGTTATGTGAGCGGCCGCATTGATCAAAAATACAGACTCACGAGATCTACAGCTCACAATTCCACTATTATTATTAGTAAGATAAGATAGGATGAGAAAAGAGAACAGGGAGAAATAGGAACTGTCACATCGTGACAAGTAACAAGAGTTATGTCAGAAAATAAACTCGAAGACAAGCTGGCCCACTTACTTCCAAGTGCACAATGTGTATTATGTAGTTTGCCTTAATTCGAGTTCACTTACACTGCGCTCCAATCCGAAACAATGTTACTTTCAAAATTGAAAACAATGACGGTTGCAAACCGCGAGATACATTCTGTGACGTAACGGTACATAAATAAGAAATATTTTAAACACTAATACTTTACACGCTACAGCGGTCTAATTGCAGGAAGCTGTGGTACTTTTGCGTTCGTTCATACCATTAATTACAGCGAGATGTAGGTCATTAACATTGTAGCAAGCCAAATGATCCACTTTCCCCCGAACTTTTGGAGTAACGGGACATTTGTTTGCATATTCTTCTGCATCGGAAGACTGGTGCTGACATGTCGAGTAGCGTTTATGCTAATTCGTGAAGCCCTGCTACAAGCTAAGGATTACATTTCGCACGGTAGACATAACAATGTACAAACATCACTCCCACTTACTGATTTCCGCTGTGTTTGTGGACTTGTCGATTCACTGTCTTGTTGATCAGCTATAGTCGGGATTTCATTTAGTAAGAACGCAATAAGTGAGCACTCTTACGCATGGACACCCCTCAACACCAAGGGAATGTAGAGGCCTTGTGAGCCTAACTAAAGGTTACCAGAGGCTGTATTCGGAACTGGCCCACGCTTTCCTGATCCCATATAAAACTCACCCGTCCGTCATACTTCCGTAGTTCTAATCCGTAGCTATTCGGGACAGTCATGGCAAATCGCTACAGGTTGAACCCACCTCATGTGCACTGGCATTACTGAATTTCACCGGCTGTCTTACTCTCCACGGCAGAATACAGCAGCAATATGTTAAGAGGATACGATGCGCACCATTTCTCCATACAAACGTAATCCCCTGTTTCCTCCCTGGATAATGGATTTAGAGCCAAATTTTTTTTACTGTGTAATCTGTATCTACCATAGCTATGCCCCTATGTTTCGTTTTTTTCCATATTTCAATTAACATAAGAAATACGAGCTTTCCAAAACTGAAAAAATTGCCCAATTTCAACGTCATTTTCAGACACTCATCAGAAAAGAATCCCTCACATAAACAAAAAAAGGAAAACATAGGGGCATAGCTAAATCTGTCTTCTAATTATTTTTGAAAAAAATAATTTTATTGGTCCAGTTTTCGAGAAGAAAACAGGGGATTACGAAATGCTGTTATGATCAATTTTACGCGCCTATTAACGGTCTGAGCTGCATTTGTCCCGCTCTTGCTGTACTGACACGCAGGGATTAGGGCGAGACAGCGACATTTCATTAAAATACCTATTTCTCAAAAGTCTCTCAGCCATCGTACCCTCTTAAAGCATCTACATTTTGAGTGAATGTTTTCGACATTAGACAACCACTGCAATTATTTATTACCCAAACTTATAAAGCTTTGCTCATCTTCATCGTAACCAACAAACTATCATCCAAAGGTCCAATGAAATCACGTATTTAATAACCGTTGTCGTAATTTCCAACGTGCAAGTGTCGCGAACGTCATCCCGTTAAGCCTCGTTGAGATACGAGAATAATCGTGCTGGTTGTTGTACGTTGCCGTCGGTGACTGATCAGTTTTAAAGCTATAGCGGTACGGCCCAGCAATGTAGCGATACCAGTGTAGCGACTACTAGCGCCATCTAGTCATCACATAAGGAACTAATTACTACAATCCTACATCACGCTATCGAAGTTTCTCAACTCGGCTGCATAAATACAACTTCCAACTTTCATCCATTGGACTTCGGTCCCCAGGCATAACATCTGCCTGGAGAGAGATCTCTCTTCCGTCCTACCCCAAACCAGCACGATATTTCTCTCAGTTTAAATGAGGCTTTAAACGGAGTAACGGACCGCGGTCGGTGGACCGCGCGAAGCCTTACAACGACAACGATCGATATCTTGTTACTTAGGAATCGAGATTAAAACTTTAGAAAAACCGGTTGTCTGTAAAGTCGGTTTACGGACGATAGTTTAACATGACAACGTCATAAAAAAAACAAAACATTCAACCCCCTCCCCCCCCGCACTGTAGCCGGCGTTCATCTTTTTATTAGACGTTGTCACGTCAAAATTATAATTTTTGCCATTTATATCTTGAAAAAAATTAGATCATTTGCTCCTCCGCAAACTAAACTTATCTTATTTCGGGGAGAACATGTCAAACTCTTCTAGCTAAACTGATAAGTCAGTGCTTTGACACTCCGTGAAATAGTTTCCTCTCCGATATAGTTGAGGTTCTCAAATGACGTCCACGAAGCGGAAGACGCAGTACAGGTAGGCTTCCAACAAGATGGAACGACGACCTGATTAAGATAGCGGGATCGCGTTGGACGTGGATGACGCAGACCGGTTTGTTTGGCGAAAATTAGGGGAGACCTATCAGCAGTGGACGTTTTTCGGCTGAAATGATGATGATGATGATAATTGAGCTGTGTAGTCATTCCATTTTCTTTATTGATTGTCACACGGAAATGTACTCCTGTGGCCGACTAACTCCGTGGGTGAGCCAACTGGTAGGTGAATAGCGGCTATCAAACATGATTTTCAAATCTGTTATCTATTGTTCACTGCGACAAAGTAATGATGAAAATAAACAGAACTATGAGCTTTCCTTCTTCAGAGTTACGGGAAGTCGTCAATATACATGTTATAGAATAGGTACATAATTTAAAAACTTAATTGTATTTGGTGTTTGCAGTTAAATTTGATATCCCGAGGGGACTTTACTAGGTCAAAATTCTACATAACTCGGCGCCTCCCTCACAGCGTTGGGTATCTTACCGACAATTATTCCTTAAAAAAAGGCATAAGAACTAACCTCTATAAAACACTTGAATAACAGCTTAGCACACGTGTAATGCATTCATTATGTACTTACTAAGACAGCTTAATCGTCTTTTCCATTGCGTAACTCAACAAGCTTGCAAATCCAAGTAAGTGCCGTTACAGACGTTATTTCCTGAGACATCACAACTTTCTAAGTTATAGGTTATTTCATCATGCTATATCGCTGCATCATGGTCGTCAAAGATCTTAAATACTGTGACATTTGAAGCGCAGAATGATACTTCGAAAATCTTAATAAGAACTTTCACTGAAAATGTAATTTGAAATTCGCAATAACCGTAATCGTTAAATGATTAAATCGATTAATAATATTCAATACGAGGGGCGTTCAATCTAAAGTGAGAATGAGATGCAAACTCTTTTAATATTACGAAATTAAATACTGGCCAGTAAAGCTAATCTATCTAGCTGATTGCTATGAAAAAAAAAACTAACTGTCTTTTGTTTAAAAAAATATACGGTAATTTCTTTGCAATGCTATTGAGTACGTTAGCGAAAATGGAGAAAATTGAACTGCGCGCCGTTATCAAATACTTGTATTTGAAAAAAATTTCTACGGACCAAGTCAATTTGGATTTGCGGGACACTTTAGGGTCTAATGCTCCTCCGTATTCGACAGTCGCACGTTGGTGCGCCGAATTTAGACGTGGAAGAACATCGACAACGGACGACCCCCGCTCCGGACGCCCTACGACAGCAGTAACTGAAGAAATTGTGAAAAAAGTCAAAAACTCAGTTTTGGCGGATCATCGTGTCACAGTTCGTTTTATTGCTGAAAATGTAAAGATTTCAACGGGGAGCGTGCATAATATTTTACATGAACGCTTGGGTATGAAAAAGGTATCTGCGCGTTGGGTACCAAGAATGCTTACTGACACGCAAAAACAAACTAGACTAGAGATTTGTCAAGAAGCTTTGAACCTGATGCAGCAAGACCGGGAACTTTTTTTGGCGCGATTTATAACAATGGACGAAACATGGCTCCATCATTACGACCCTGAAACGAAACTGCAGTCTATGACATGGAAAAGGCCATCATCTCCAACTCCAAAGAAATTCAAGGTGAGCCCATCTGCCGGTAAGGTCATGGGCTCTGTTTTTTGGGATGGTAAAGGGGTATTAATGATTGAGTATCTCGAGCATGGAGCCACTATTACGGGCACTTTATACGCCAAACAAATAGCAACATTGCGCAATGAGTTCCGCGAAAAACGGCGAGGTAAACTCTCGAAAGTTGTGCTGTTCCACCAGGACAATGCCCCGGCACACAAGTCCGCCGTTGCAATGGCTGCAATTCGTGATGCTGGGTTCGATATCCTTAAGCATCCTCCGTATTCACCAGATCTTGCTCCCAGTGATTTCTACCTATTTCCGAGATTGAAACAATACCTGAGAGGCCAGAAATTTGAAGACGACGACGCGGTAGTCGCTGCAGTACAAGATTTTTTAAGTACTCTAGATGAGACCTTTTTAAAAATGGAATTTTAAGTTTAGAAAAAAGATATACTAAGTGTATTATGCTAAAAGGTAACTATGTCGAAAAATAAAATGACATTTAGTAAAAATTGTTTATAACATACTCATTCTCACTTTTTATTGAACGCCCCTAGTATGATTAAAGAGGGGCTGTGAAGATTCTTTAACCTTATCTGGTATTTCAATTTTATCATTGCCATACTTTTCTTTAACTTTAATATGATTATGTCCAAGATGAAGATGACGATCACATGAAGTGGGTACGATGCGCACCATTTCTCCATACAAACGTAATCCCCTGTTTCCTCCCTGGATAATGGCTTTAGAGCCAATTTTTTTTTACTTTGTAATCTGTATCTACCACAGCTATGCCCCTATGTTTCGTTTTTTTTTCCATATTTCAATTAACATAAGAAATATGAGCTTTCAAAAACTGAAAAAATTGCCCAATTTCAACGTCATTTTCAGGCACTCATCAGAAAAGAATCCCTGATATAAACAAAAAAAGGAAAACATAGGGGCATAGCTAAATCTGTCCTCTAATTCGCGGTGTAAAAACCAGATGAACGTAACATCGTTTATCCAAATTGTGCAGGAGAGCCAAAAAACTGCGAAATTTTACCACTTTCAACTTTACGAGCTTCTTGGCAAGTGACTTTGCCATGAAAGAAAGAAAAAAAAATACTAACCCGTACACACACAATACAGCTTTCAGAAAGTTAAGAAATATTGTAATTATATTTGCTAGTATACCAGAAATAAATATTTTTTTGAAATTTGGTTGACATACGTTAATTTTTTGAAAATGTTTTTTCTCAAACATGCTATGAAATATTGACGTTATGTTCCTTAAAATACGCCACGAACTGTCACGTTGCAGGTGCGGCTAGACGAGAGGTCAATAATGGAATTTCATACAACATTGCTGGCCAAGGCCAGCAAAGTGATCGTCTATTGTTTTATGTGACACAGCACCACAGTGGCGAAGGGTGCTAACAACTCGATTCCCAGCGGGTTGCCTAAAATTTTGAAGTAACCAAACGCTTCTCTTAGTAACCGATTGTTTGTATAGAGACTTACTCTTCCATAATAAACTTTTAAGTATTTTTCAAAATGGTGCAGTAACAAAACGCATCAAAATATCCACAAGACCAATCAGTCATTCATAAATTCAGTATTCCGGCAGGAAGTGTACACTCACACATGTAAATATTCATTCATAAAACCATAGATTCACTACAAGCGTCTACCGTAAGAATAGGCATGGAATAGGCTGAAGATAACCCGGTCTCTATCGGCTTATCACATTTAAAAAAAGACTTTCTACATTGTGCATAAGGCTTAATTTCACTTTGACAGAAGCTTTTTTTTTAATTAATTTATCCCACTTGGAATAGCCGACGGAATTGACATTCATGCAGCCATTCGTAGACTTATTTAAAATTACTGGAGCGAAATTTAATTTTAAAATATCGAGTTTTAGTGTAAAACAGAAAGTACGATATTTTATCTATTTTTATAATAAGATTTATAAACAGACAAAATTAAACCGCCACGGGCTGTGCTCAGCGCGCTGCACAACACCAAATCGTATACGCTGTGCCGCGCTGCCGGAATGTGTCACTGTATGTACGATTCGGAGCCATAGAACGTGCCGGACGTGATCCGCTAGCGCGGTCGATTTGTTTGTGGTGTGGTATTTATTGAAATGACAACATTAGGTAATGTCATGTCAATCGCTCAGTGTTTTGTAGTTTGTTTATTTATATTATAATAAAATTATGTGAAATAATTTTAATAAAAACACAATATTAGATCAGTGTTGATATGCAATATCGGTGAAATTGAATCGTACATATTATCGTCTGTCAGGTTGTAAATCTGATTATAATTCAGTGTCTAATTCATGTATAAGTAACATATTGTTTTGATACTGATATCAGTGAAAGGATAAATATGCTGCAGTCTTATGGACCGAATTACTGCACGTAAGTACTAGTTTTCAAGAATATAACCTAGTATAACTACTAAGAAATGGGGTATGATTTTTGTTTGCTTTTTTTCGTCCGGCTTTACCTGGAAAAAAATTCACGCCTCGCCACTGCAGCACCATGACGTTTAATAGGTCGACGTGGTCGACGTGGATGGATGGATGGACGGACGGATGGACGGACGGAAGGACGGACGGACGGAGGGATGGATGGATGGATGTTGATGGATGGATGGATGGATGGATGTTGATGGATGTTGATGGATGTTGATGGATGTTGGTTGATGGATGTTGATGGATGTTGGTTGATGGATGTTGATGGATGTTGGTTGATGGATGTTGGTTGATTGATGTTGGTTGATGGATGTTGATGGATGTTGATGGATGTTGGTTGATGGTTGTTGATGGATGTTGATGGATGTTGGTTGATGGATGTTGATGGATGTTGATGGATGTTGTTGGATGTTGATGGATGTTGATGGATGTTGATGGTTGTTGATGGATGTTGATGGATGGATGGATGTTGATGGATGTTCTTGTTCATGGATGTTGACGGATGTTGATGGATGTTGATGATGTTGTTGGTGATGGTGATGGTGATGATGATGGCGGTGATTATGGTGGTGATGATGATGATGATGCATGTTTGAGAAAAACTCTATACAAGCCTTGGCCACGAACAGGGATTGCCGGCCTCGTATCTCTAGATGGCCTCGTTAACACTCGGCCATCTATACTTACTCGGCCGGCAATCCCCTATTTCGCGGCCGCTGCAGTAATGTACTATTAAAGTTTATTATTATTGTACTTGGATACGTTGTTATGGTTCGTGTAGAATTATGAATCCAGCAGCATTCTACTACACAAAGAATAGTGTTTTGGTTGATACGTTGTTCTGGCCCTAAAAAATAGCAAAATTATTATTCACTTCCTTCACGCTTGAGACCGAGAGGGCTGGGGGTGTAGTTCCCACGAGGGCCCAGTGCGGATTGACAACTTCACACGCACCATCTAATTTCCTTACAATGTTTTCCTTCGCCGTAAAGCCCAAAAATTATAAAAAGAGACTACATTTCAAAGAATTACCCCAATCTTATTTCTCATCTGAAACATGCACGGGTTAAGTAATTGATTAGGCTTTCGTAGAAGCCGTGGTGGCTAGTGGTTTAACCTACGATAGTCTGAAGCAGTGTCGTGGGTTCAATAGTTATGCGCGAAATTATATCGAAAATTACCATGAGCTTTATGGTGGAGGAAAACATCGTCAGGAATCCTGCACACACGAGAAGAAATCCAAATGCGTGTGAAGTTTCCAATCCGCACTCCGCATTCCGCCCTGCGCCCTACAGTGGGACGTATAGTCGACCATGTAAGTGCTTTACCATTTTTTGTGACAGTTCCTCCATCAGAATAAAACCAATAAGGCCGATTGTCACATTGACTTGTAAGTGAAAATAGCCTTTGACGTCTTAAGTCATACAACTGACATTGAACCTTAGGGTGGTAAAGGAGTTTCTTGGTCGACTATACATAAGCTGGGTTGATAATGATGATGAGATTACCGTACCGTGTATCAACAAATTACGGCATAAGCATGTCCCACAGACACACCGGCTGGGAATATCCGTGTTTCCGCTGCCAGCCGACGCGTGACCATAACTTCCGGGCGGGGTGCTGACACGAAATGGCCGTGACGCCATAAATTTGTGTTTTGTTTATGTAGATGACGTCATGCCAGACATGCTGTCTAACTCTTTTATAATTTAACTGGTATACCAAAAACATTCACTATCTTACGGCCAGCAGGCGAATAGTCTGACTCCCTCGCAATCGCCATCGCGTTAATTTTGACAGTTCTTGTATGGGCTGACAATTGGTATCGAATCAACCAGCTGTCACAGCCATACAAAAACTGTCATTTCAATCCGATATGCCTGATTATCAAAAAAGTTACACGGCCACGACTTCGTGCGACCGGCGTTGCAGCGAGCTTTATTTTTTCATGTCCAAAAATTGCAAAGCGGTCTTCGTTTTCGTAGTATGAAGGACACACGTGCAAAAAATCGTTTGTTATATCATATTGGCTGCTATTTACATAACAAATCTATATCTAAGTATATCTTTTTGTAAATTTTCAGTTGTCAATTATCTATCTTTGAGCTATGTATGTGTTTGTTGTGAATAAAGTTTATAATCTATCTGTTTAAATTTTAAACAATTCCGTCCTGCCGTTTATCGCACGTACACATCGCTGTTTTAATTTATTGATAGTGACACAACTCAAAATTCTAGGGCATAATAACATTTTAAAATATGTCACTATTCAAACAAATTTCAGTTTTAACGGCCCTTTTATTTTGTCCTATTTAAAGGCGCTTCTACTGGTAGCCCAGGACTTCAATTATTACAAAATCATTATATACTTTAATATATTCTACACAAAATTGTAATTTAATTGCAATAATTTAATCCGTGTCCTTATTTTGGGACATTGGAACGCTATTTGATGAATTTTAACATTTACTCGGGCTAAATAAGGACTATTTGCACCAGTGGCGTATATTAGCATTAGTATCCCGAAGTTGAGATGTCCTTCTTATAAACGATGGCTGGAGTAGAGGATGCAGAACCAGATGCTGGAGTAGAACCACATTTGAAGAACTTAAGGCCAGCGCAGACCAGATGCGCGTGCGTTTCACGCACTAGTTGTAATGGATGAAACTGTAAAAAAGATGCCAACACCATGTGCACGCATCTAGTACGCCATCATTGTTACAGTTTCATTTATTACAACTGGTGCGTGTGCCTGACGAGACGCGCACACGCATCTAGCCTGCGCCGGCCTATAAAGGACCACTCTCGGTGTAAAATTTAAACAAAAATGTTAATGAAGATGTACATGTCATAATTCTAGCTGCTGAGTAATTGGGCCATTCTACTTTTCGTTGACCAGTCATTTTTAGTAATGTGCTCTTCAAATATTTTTTTTACAAAAACGGTTAAGTGCTCGGTTTTATCATTAAAGATTTAAATAGGCACATAATTAAGCTTATATTTAAAATTATCACTACGCATAAAAAGTAATCATTATTATCTATAAAGTAGGTAACGCAGTGGACATGCATGTCCCCGCCATTTGTATGGAAATTGGTGTATTTTCCGCTGAGTTACCAATTATTTCCACAAAATTTCTTTGAATTTAAAGATTTTTTGCTTTAAAATATTAAATTTAGTTATTTCAGTTTTCATATAAGTTATTTACACTTGAAAAAAATCACCAGGTATGCCTTATATTTCACGAAAGATTAATGGTTACTTAAAAGTAGAATGGCCCAATTGCGTCAATTATCCCGGTTAGTCAGCTAATAAAAGAACAAAATGTTACCACGAGCACGGCGTTAGTTCTTGCAGCTTTGTTCTGCGCATTTAGTCATAAATTCTTGTAATTTAATACTTATGAGATGACGTTTACATTACATCAGAGGAAAGACACGCACTCTTTAGATTCCTTTATGCTTAGCTACTCGATGCACCGAGCAAGACAAATAAGTCATTTCAAATCAGTTTCGTGCTAAGTTCTCGAATTGACATACATTTGACTACCAAGATGTTTCTGTTTTTAGGGTTGCATTCCCGAAGTCTCACAAAGTCACGGACACAGCTCGAAGAATCGGCAGACTCAAGTGGCAGTGGGCAGGGCACATCGCTCGTAGAATTGACGGCCGATGGGGCTGAAAGGATCCTGAGTGGCGTCCACGGACCGGAAGACGCAGTGTAGGTAGGCCTCAAACAAGATGGAGCGACGATCTGATTAAGGTTACGGGAAAGCGTTGTATGCGGATGGCACAGAACCGATCTGTTTGGCGAGCCTTGGGGGAGGCCTATATTCAGCAGTGGACATCTTTCAGCTGAAATGATGATGGACCCAAAGGGGGCCAACGGGATCCTATTACTGAGATTCCGCCGTCTGTCACAGGCCTCTATTTCTTAGAACGTAATAGCTAAACAGTTAAACACATGAAATTAACTGTGGCCGCTATAACAACAAATACTAAAAATAAAATCAAATTCAAAATGAAAGGGGGTCGTCATAAAAGAAAAGTGTTTTTTTTTCAGCGTTTTTAACTTTATCTTTATTTATTTTTTACTGGACTATTTTGAAATTTGGTACGGAGGTACGGACCTCTGCATTTACGAGTCCGACTCTCACTTCATCGGTTTTCTAATTGCCTAAATCTTAGGACCTATTGCCTAAACGCATTATTATTATTATTATTACAGCTTTATTTCCACTTAACACTTTACAAATATACATGCAATTGAATTACCTATTTCATTCCCAATTCATTGTTATGTGGCCCCCTATAGGTAAAAGCCTCCTCCATTCTTTTCCATCTTTCCCTGTCTTTGGCCATTTGCATCCAACTTTTTCCAGCTATGTTCATTATATCATCCGCCCATCTTTTCTTCTGTCTTCCCACTTTCCTTTTGCCCTTTGCCTTTTGCGCATAGGCGCTCGCAATTGTATTCACTATAACTTTCTACCTGCACACGCCTGAGAATAAATTCAATGGTGCGTGTAATGTTACCACCCACATTGGAGCCGCGTGGGGACTATGCTCCAAGCCCTCTCATTCTCATCCCTGTGGCCTGCAGTGGGACGTATGATGATCATGACTGGTATTAGTAAACGTACCTGGCTGTACCAGATACTTGTGCAAGCAATCTCCCTAGCAGCGCGGTTAGATCAATATTTAGGGTGACGTAGCGAATGACGGCAGGCAAGTTCCCCTTGTCATTTCCTAAAGGTGATGGTCACAGTTAATGGGCATGCTATCGCGTTCCCGCATACAATGATGCACACCTTTGTTCCAGGTGTCAGTCAGACGTTATCTATTAACATTTCTTGATAAAGCTAGCCGGAGTAGGTACTGCATCGTAAAACGCCGGCTTCGATAAAATTGGGGCTGTTTTGGAAATTGGTATAAAATCACCAGCGCCAGTGGGTTTATGACATTTAAACGAAAATAAAATCAAATCAAATTAAGGCACTTATGACAGTTATGAATGACTGTCGAAGAATCCATCACCGGTTCGAACGTTTAACTGCCAGTAAACGTGATCCTACTTCGTGTACTCCTATTAACGGTATAGACGACTAAGAAATTCCTTTACCATCCACACTAAGGCGCAAGGCAAGCCACACAGAAGAGACGTGGCACGGGGGCGCGTAGTCAGCGTCGTTTGTTCGGAGGCCGCGTCTCTTCTGTCTGCTTTGGATCGCGACGCTTCTATACATTTAGTATGAAAGCAGATACAAGGGGCGCCGCGACTGCGATCAAAGAGTATTGTAATATTATATGAACAAGAGTGGCAACTCTATGGTCAAATATGCATGTATGGAAGGTGCTGCTGCCCTACGCCCTGGTGAAGAACTAATGTGACGTATCTATAGATGTATACCTATCTATATGTATATGTTGGTAGTGATGTACAGCTATAATTACGCGTAATTTTAATTGATAGGCTAATTGCCACTATTCGTATTTTAGCCGTCTAATTCAAATCAGCCAGCATATACGAAGTATAAGCGGCTAAACCCGATTTTTTTTTTGAATGAGTCGCCAGAGGGGCCAAAGACGCGAAGTCTTTGCTATTTTTTACTTTAGGGTAGGAAGAGTGACTTGTGCTCGGGAAAAATCCCTTCGGACGAACTGGGAATGGAGGGCCCAGACAGTGTCCGACTTGCACGGACTAAAAAACCCGGTCACAAGTCCCCTTCTCTATTGATTATTAATACAAAAAAACGTGTGCTTTATATTTTGAGGAGGGGAGGGGTAGGGAGGGGACTTAATCTACCCACAGTGTCCTGCCTCAGCCAGCTAAACCCGATTTGCACTATACGGCTAAAATACGAACATTGGCAAGTGGCCTATCAATTAAAGTCCTTGACCGTACAATTTGGTACGCCATGGCCATGGCCGATGAATGACAACTGACAAGTTTGACAAGTCAACCAAGATGGCCGCTAATTTAGTTCTTTATCAAACAACCAGAGATCGCTGTAGTCGCATGAAAAGTGTGATACATGTAAGTGTGCCCCCCTGACTGCGATGCGCCCCCGTCCCACGTCTCTTCTGTGTGGCTTGCGCCTAAGGTTCAACATCAGTTATACGGCTTAAAACATCAAAAGATATCTTAATTTACAAGTCAATATAACAATCAGCCTTATTCTTTTTATTCTGATGAAGAAACTGGCATAAGAAATAAAGCACTTACTTGGTCGACTATATATGGTTTCGGGACTTTCGGGAGCCGTCCTCTAGTCTAAACCTAATACTAACCTAACCTGACGCAAAGTGATAAAGTCCATTGTAACTGTGAAGGTGTATTCTCACCTAAAAGATACTAACTTCAAATGGTATTCAAGACCTTTTAATAGTCCATTGTGTACTACTTTGATCTATCTATGAATTAGTTGCGATGTGGTCACATAGATTGTTCTGAAGTGCCTAGCCTCGTTTCACCGATGGATCTTACCGTCGGATAGAATACAATGCAATTAAGTAAGTAATTATCAATCTTTATCAATATCGAGTACCTACTGAAGTAAATCGATCGGAATGATTAATTATGTATTGCGATTAATTGGTGGCAAGGTAACCCTGCTTTAATTTGTTATAGTCCTTGAATTAAAACTAATGGGAGTCACAGACATTATTTACGAAATGCATAGACATTGTCTTTATGACATAGGCAACGAATAACAACAGATTTGTTGAAATTCCCACCGGATAGGGTTTTTTTTTTTACATAAAACTGACCCGTGATTGACCACTATCTGACCTGATGAAAAGTGAAGTGAAGTTGAGGATAGGGAATAACAAGATTTATATGATCGACTCGCAAGAGTGACACTATTTGGCCTGCAATTAGGTTATGTAACGATAATTTTGGGAATTCCCACGGGATAAGGCAAAAACAGGATTCACTAACTAATACCGATATTCGGGTGTTACTTTTCATACGAATACAGGTTGGCTAACATAACACGGTCCTACTAAGGTTAATTCTATTTATGGCTTTGATAAAGATTTGTTTTATGTTTTATTTAAGTCGGATTGGAAATGTTAGTTTCATGTTGATTTTCCTGCAAGTGCACTGAATCATTTAGTAGGTAGCCTTATCTAATCAATGATTGTTACGCATTCCTACAATATTTATAACCAACTGGGCGCACCTATTTTATCAAATAAAACATATTTTTACAAAAGTAATACAAAACATCTTTTATTAGACGGCATACATATATAGGAATAAGATTACATTTGACGTCTGCCGCCAAAGGAGATGCCGGTCTGTTGACCTTTGTTGGTGCCGTATTGCAGAGAGATGACGTGCTGCCCAGCATTGAGTTGCTCCTCAGTGAATTCCCTGACGTTCTTATCAGCTTCTTTCGGCCCTATGGAGGGCTTGCCATAGTTGCCGGCCTTCCTGCCGAGAGACTGCAAGCAGATCACGACAGAGTAAAGGTTCTGCCTCTCCCACAGGTCGATCGTCTGGAAAGTTTCCTGGGGAGGGACTCCCAGCTTCTTCGCCGCCTCGAGGAAAGCGTTAATGTTTTCCATGCATTTGAAAGCCATGGTGGATTGGTTGATTTTTTTGACTGATCCCTCCTGGATGGCGTTGACTAACTTACAGAGGAGGGTGCCGTCGCGGAGGACATTGTACAGGTTGTCGACGTTGCCAGAGGTGTCGGCGGGTTCTCCGGTGAGGAGCTTGATCCACTGGAGCGTCTCGGTGGCTATGTCGTCGCTGTACTTGCTGTTGATCCGAGCTTGTGCTTCGGCGTTGATGCCAGCTTTTCCCGCGCGGTATTCAGCCATGATGTGTTGCTAGCTTTGCAGTCACGTATGCACTGAACCTCCTTATGATAAGCGTCTCGGTATCGGCTCCGCGATACGTTTGATATCTATTATCACTTGTTTTACGAATTGCCAGTCGGTTTATTACTGCGGCATTGCCGATAAGTATGTTTTAATGATGATTGTTGGTAAGTACTTGATCGATAGGTGCTAAACTATCGATAAGCGGAATCAGGTCTGGCTGGAGTATCGACTTGATCATCTAAATGTATCCGCCCATTATCGGAGCCGTCTAGGCGCTCAAGAAGATCTGACTGAAACCTTACGCGCCTGTAGGTACTAGTACCGTCAACTTTTGTATGAATTACCTTTGTAGCCAACTAACTACACACGATCAGTTACGTCACAGACAAGACACGATACGCAACGTAAGGGGGCCGAGGACGTTAGCAGAGCGGTGCTTTTGCATGCTATCGCACACAATTTCATTCGCTTACTGCAGACGTCAAGACGGGGTACGTACCTACGGTGCGTTGCATCGCGGGTCTCGACGGTTTCTAAATTGATATGAATCCATGAGTATACACAGTTGTTATGTCGGGACTTCATCTTTTTCAACCTTTATCTACCCACTGCTGAGTCTGTTCTAATTTCCCCCATGTTGTGCGGTTGCGTGCTTTTCGCACACAATCTCTCCTCGCCCCTCGTGACAAATCGTCTGTCCATGTCTCGGGCTTCCTTCGCACATTTCTGCGCTCAGTACGCTTAGTATAAGTTTGACATCACCAAAATACTTCTCGATCGCGTTTACGTAAAAATTTCAATTCTATGGAAACACGGACGCGCGGCCGCAGAAGCGCTGTCCATGTTTCCCTAGTAATTGTTTTTTTTTACGTAAACGCGATCGAGAAGTATTTTGGTGAAGTAAAACTTATACTAAGCGTACTGTCTGTGTCGGCCCGGCCGGCTTGTCGGGACTAGTTGGCTAAAACCTTATCACGCATCGAGAAAATCTGTTGCAGCTATCCGCAACAACGGGACATCTTGAAAGGAACTTATAGAAGTAGAAAGTAACTATCCTATGGCGTTTTTCTCATCGATATCAAGATAACTCTCAATTTATCAACACACTCCCAGCCGTTATCGCAGTTCTGATAATCTCGCGGGAAAAAAATCGCACAAATCCAGATTAACTTTATTAGTTTTAAGAAAAGTGTTTCCATTAATAAAAGGTTCCAAGTATTCGAAGAATTATCTAGAATATTGTTCAGGTAATCGTGTCGCTCGCGTTACCTGTCCTACTCACACATGGCACTCGCCTGTATCTGATATCGTGATATCACTTGATAAAAGCTATTGCTATCGTCATTCATACCTCTTGATTTGAATTAATAGGTATTGAATGATTTTCAAATGACCGAGTGATTTAATTAATCAGATAAAATTTGTTGTTACCAACGCTATGGAGAGTAATTATTTCATTTTAATTACATGACTGCCCAAAGAAAGAGTGTATTGTTTTTAGAGTTCATGTAAATATGTAATTTTTCAGCTTGGGAAAAATGCTTTCATTGATACGTCTGTCCAGCTGTTCCCTACGAGTACGGGTCGCATTTTGGGGAGCCAAGTACCAAACAAGATCATTGATAGAAACATTGTTCCAAATTTGTTATGGCGTTAGATCTTGATAGTGTATAAGATAGTGTTATCAGAAGAATGCTTTCAACACGATGTGGTTAGGTTGTCAATGATTGGTAGAGTATACAGCTCAGTGGCGGGGCGTGAAAAAAAACCTAAAATATACCATACCATTAACCTCTTAAAAAGCAGTGCAGTAATGGAAGTTCTTCCATTACTGCGTTTGGTTACTTCGAAAGTTTAGTCAACCCCGGGGGGAATCACACTGTTAGTACCCTTCGCCACTGACAGCTCAAGCTGCTATCGACTTCGTGCGGCAAACCATCGAACATTGCCTCACGCGGCAGCCGCACACTATGGGTACCGTGCCGCCGCGCGTGGTAACTCGAACATCGGGCGCTGGCACGTGCCAAAACACAGGTTTACCGTGCCGCGGTCGAACAATGCTCGCGCGGCCGCGCGAAGTCGACACGCAGCTAATTGTAATTGTATTAAGTACATAACTAAGGAAACTCATACAACCCTGTGACAACTAGATACAATACTGTACCTCTACCATGAGTTTACACTAGTTCACAGTGACCGTACTCGCTAGCGACGGCGTAAATGATTTGTATGGAGAATTGTATTTCCGTAAGTGACCGCTAGAGGCGCTGCACAATTCTCCATACAAGTACGGTCACGTAAACTAGTGTAAACTCATGGTAGTGGTACTGTTGAAATAAATGTTTCGATAACCATGTAATTTTTGTCTTTTAGGTATTTTTAATTTAACTTGCCTTGCTTGCATGGTTAAGTGAGTTGTAATATATAATTTTTGTTTGCAAAAAAATTCTTTCTGCCAAGTTTCATACGGCGCATTTTTCTTGGCAATGATGTTCTTTCCGAAAACGCTGGTAGTATTAATAAATTTAATAATAAAATAGATACGTAAAAGAGCCCTTACAGAATAAACGTTTTGATTTTTAATGATTTACATTCTTGAGATGTAAATTAGATTGATCTAGTGTAGCCATGAGGGTATTTACACATGCTTCCGGTTTTTACTCAGGTTTCGTTGTGGACTACACTTTCCGCTGGCGTTTGTGTCGTCAGTGTCTTTGTGTTTAGATTTTAAATGGATTCCACCCTTGAGACTGACATGATTACCTGGAGTGTTCAGACCTTGAAAAAACTTAATAAAAAATGGGCTCCACTGAAAAACAGCATTATGCTAAGTGGGGCCCAATTTATACTATTTGTTTTTATTTATTTGTATCTTTGCCTCCCTAACGTATTTTTTCCTGTTTATCAAATGTGTAAATAAATCTCTCTCTGATGTTTCTGACTGATGCTCGCATGCTCTACTCTCTCATGTGTTTCTATTTCTATACATATAGAAATTACAAGTATCTCACGATTTATCAGAGCATTTGATAACAATGAAAACACATATATATCCAAAGTAATTTTATTGTTTTTATAAAAATTTATACTACTTAATGAGTATGATACTGCTTTCACAACGCACACAAAGAATAATCAGCATTCTTCAATTTCTTTAATAAAAGCTGTTTTTTGACAAATAGCTTAGTAGATAGAATCAGGGCTGGATTAACAATTTTGGGGCAGGGGCCTGTGGAGGCAATGCAATTGTTCAGGGTCGCCTTTTAGCCAAATATCATCTGCACTGTACAAGAAGTCAAATCAACTGGTAGCATGCATCGAAAAATAGCAAGAATACTCATTGCCAAATTTTTTAATTAAATTTTTACTCCAAAACTTTTTTTATTTCCTTGTTGCGCGCGCGGGGCCCTTTGGCGATGCGGGGCCCCTAGGCAGTTGCCTCTGCCTAATGGTTAATCCGTCCCTGGATAGAGTACCCTGAAGCTTCACACAAACACAGAGCATAACATACCGTGTTGTTACTTATTGGTGATTTCTAATTTTTCACCAATATTTTTTGCAACTGTTTTTTTTTCTGAAAATATGTATCTTTAGGGCTGCTAGCTAAGCAACCTAGCTCACAAGCAACATGCAACAGGCACTACAGATCTGTAAATTTCACAACATAGTATAAAATATGAATAGGGTATACTTGCCTAATTGCCTAATTTTGCAGACTAGGCCACTTCTATTCTGTCGGTCCAAACAATGGGCAGAACAAAGCGTTTGTTATCTTAATTTTCCACAATAATGTAAAGATAATGAAGATATAATCAAGAATCAATGGATAACGGAACATTTTCTTTATGCACTTATTTGTGTGTGATAGTCAGCAATTGAGTTTTATCATTGTAATTAATAGCATATAATGTAAAGCGTTGTTGCAGATATCTGATAAAGAAACCAAAAAGACAGCAATTTCAATATCAACACTGGGTGGGTCACTGTGAAGTATCTTAACAACAATATCCCGCTTTTACGAAAATCTAAAAATTTATTTTATTAGCAGTACGGCTGCTCACCGAATCTGAGATTATTTAAAAGCGAAATAGTTTTTCGGGTGCGCCGGTGGGATTCGAACCCACGTCTCCTTTTCGCTTTTTGTTTTTTCGCTTTTGAATAATCTAAAAATAATGTCCATGAACTAAAACGGATTGCAATTCTGCAACCAACCACACACAGCACTGGTGGTCATTGGGATCTTTAGTTTACGGACACGTTATTATTAGTTGATTTTCGTAACAGACGGGATATGGGGATTGAAACAATTCAGAGCACCAGCCAATATCAAACCAAGTGTGGAGGTGAAGGAACTGCATGAACACACACTTCTTACATAAACATAACTATTGTTAGGTCTTGGGTGAGCAAAGTAATTGTTTCAGTTCATTAGTATTCCTTGTATAATTTATATACAAGTCTGGAGAAAGCTGGATAAAAGCTGGATAAAAGCTGGCAGTTCTTTTCAATCTGCATAGGTGGACAAATAAAAGAGAAAATTTATAACAACCAGCTTTGTTTTATTTTGGATGTACGTGTTATAACAAATGTTGCAAAGCACTTCATCTTGGTCATGAGGTACATTGTGACTGGTTTTTATTTATGTAAAAAAATTGTAAAAGCTGTGTTAATCTGATATCATACATAGGGTAATTTTTTAATAAGTGCACAAATTTTAATATGGTGATACAATGTTGTTAAAATAACAAATTCCAGTATTTTTCGTTATAATATTTATCACTTATTTTTTCTGTTTTTCATAGTAACTCAACCAATTATTGATTGAATTAAATGAACATCCCAAATTTCAAAATGTAAAAAAAAATCTCAATCAATAATCATGATCTCTATCAACAATACTGAATCACATAATAAAATTTGTGCACTGATAAAAAAATTACCCTGTATATATATTTTACTAAATTCCGAGACTTATTTATTTATTTGGAGAACAGTCAGAAATAAGTGTACAGAAGATAGGTACTTCAGAGACTTTTAAACTATAAATGTTGATATTAAACATTATGGTATCTCTCAGAATACTCTTAACCTAAATAGAAAAATAAAGAAATAGGGTCTATTTTTAATTAATTTCATGTATTCTTGGTTTTAATTTAGTTTTTTTTGCATTGTTTCCAATTACCTTGAAAAAAATTACTTTAAAATATCGAGAAGTATAGGATATCTGGCATATGTGACAAAATGCTTATGTACATGGTAAAAAACATACCCAAAAATACTAAAAGTAGTTTTACAATGTCATCTAAAATTATGTTGTCTCATGACTCATGCGAGCACTAGCACATTATCTTCCATTACGGTGATAATCAATATTACATCGTTAAAATATGCACGTACAAGTTACGGTTACTTAGTTACGAATCTAATTTGTTTGGGAACAAATAAAAGTACATAACTAGAGTGACTTAGTGGAGAAAATTCCTTGCTAGAAAACCTAGATTATTTCCTTGTCTAAGTAGATTCTTCTAAGATTTGACTGATTGGGCAATAACCGATAAGAATTCCATGAAACAAAGGTAAAAAAAACAAGTTTCAAACTTTTGTCATTACTCACCAAGGCTTAGTACAGGTTTATTGCCACTTATCACAAAACAAGAACGAGTTAATATTGAATATCCATTTGTAAAATTTCACTAACACAACACAATCACAAGTTAACTTTTTATTCGAAGTAGCAGCCGACCGCGCGAGGCAACAAAAATTGTTGACACAACGAGCGAAGTACGCGGCACAGCGCCGCCGATTCGTTCAGAAACGTATTCTCCCACTTCCACGACCCCCTCCTCGTGACAGTTTGAAAGTGACAGTTCGGAGCTTAACCGTGATTGGCTGATTGGAAAATAAGGTTGCGTATCATTTGCTATCGATATTTTTATCGATATATGTTGTGTAATTTTGTATTAACCTGGGAAATCCAATGAAACTATTAAATTTAAATTTAATTAATGGGTCCAACCTAATCATACATCCTGGTATGGTAATTATTTTAATGTAATTTTTCTTCAATTTTATTTTGTAATTCATAATGTTTTTATTTGTTTTGTAATTATACATGTATTTTATTTAAAAAAAATTACTTTCTAGTGAAATAATACGGATTACTCACATCTCCGCAGTAGTTTAATGTTTAAAATTACTTTCTGCCAAGTTTCTGGCGGCGCATTGTTCTTGGTAATGATGATGCGAAAGAACCCTTTGCGGCCTAGTTGCAGTTGCAGAATAAACGTTTTGATTTTGAATATATTTCGATCAAGTAAGAACTTAGTACAGTCCTGAAGAAGTCCTGGAGTAATAGGTATTCTAATTTGTTATAAAATGAATAAATAAATAAATAAATAAATATAAGGGGACCATCTTACACAAAACGACCTAATCCCAAACTAAGCAAAGCTTGTACTATGGGTACTAGACGACGATAAACATACTTATATAGATAAATAAATACTTAAATACATAGAAAACATCCATAACTCAGGAACAAATATTCGTGCTCATCACACACATAAATGCCCTTACCGGGATTCGAACCCAGGACCTCTTGCTTCGTCACTACCAACTAGGCTAAAGCGGTCGTTAAAATTAAATGTTTTAATTTAATAGATTTTGTATACACAACTTACGAGTAACTGTCAGTCCAAGGATAAGGTTTCTTCGTTTTCAAAAATGATTCTGCCAAGTCCAAAACCAGTTTCTTCCGTGAATATTCATTCTTTTAAACATGTAACTACCGTGAGACTCACTCATAGTGAAAATAAACGACAGTAAAAGTGATGATTAAAACTCTGGTAGTTGTGTGTCGCTGTCAGTTGCGTCGAGTAGCCGCGCGACCAGGGTGGTAGCGCGCATTGCGCGTTTGGCAGCCGCCGTGACGTGTGACTCCGAGAAGAACGGCTACGGATTAGCCCGAAACATGTCGAGTTAAACTCGTTTTAAGACGCCAGTGATCCGTTTATTTTCACTATGATATTCATTCCAGCTGTAGTCTGCCCACTGTTTTTGGACTTTATCTTCGGTGTCACCATTTCGTAAAACACTTGCTATGTCATGTTTTTTTTAAATATTTTTAATGCACTTAAGTAAATAAGATTGAAATATTGCAGTATTGATGACATATAGCCGTGAAATATAATAGATGATTGAGGAGTAGTAAGGTAATTAATTTTTAGTTCAGTTACGATAGACTTATTTCCTTACGTAAAAACAAAACTAATCTTAAATTTTTAAAGAATTATTAACAATATCGCTGTCGATTGAATTTTTCAATAGGACAAACCTATTCAATGACGTTTTTATTTCGTTCGGAAATAATTCATCGACAAAAAAATATTTTCAGTCAGTCAGTTCAGAATGCCTTGACCTCTTTGTTATTAAATTTAAAAATTATCGGAAAAATCAAGAAAACGGAAAACGTGCAATATGAGCATTATGTGCTTGTGGCAAGGTTGTACTGTTTGTGCGTGGCTTGCTATTGTTCATACATAAACATAATGTTCATTTTTGGACAAAGGCTTCGCAAGCATGTTCACGAAAACGCGAAACGGTTTGATGCCGTTGGGAGCAATTACCGAAGACATTATAGTTCATTGGAAAATATTTAACGGCAAGTGAGCCATATACTACGAAGTTTAAAATTCAAACTTCGTACCATGTCCGCTTATGTTAGTGATTGTTGGTACTAATAACTAATACTAACTTCGATTTCGAATTTTTAAGTACAGTATAGGTAGGTAACGCCACGAGAGTTGAGGCGAATGATTACACACACAGCTACATAAAGTAGGTACTGATTGCAAAAAAGATAGTGAATGAATGAAATGACTGAGTGAATGAAAATGTGAGTTATATGATCCTATGATGAAATACACGCAATACTATGCATATTAAGTATATTTTTATTTTTTTTATATAATCTATTTTTGAAATAAAACAATTTGAAACTGATAAGAAATATTCACAAGAAAAAAAATCGGTATTTTACAAATAGCAAAAATATGCTTATCTGATTTATATAAAACTAGCTGACCCTGCAAACGTTGTTTTGCCCTGGGTTATAAAAAAATAGCCTACGACCTATTCTCAGACCTACCGAATACAGAGAAAAAAGTTTCATAAAGATCGGTCAAGCCGTTTCGGAGGAGTTCGGTAACAAATACTGTGACACGTGATTTTTATATATTAGATTTTATTTTCTGTTTTGTTGGAACTAGATGTATTTTCCTAAATTATTATTAAAGAAATAGGTTGAAGAAATTTTTAGTCAATCTTGTAATCTTGTAATTGAGTCTATTGAACTTGCTATCGGTACGAATAGTGTCAAAATCCCGCTGTCATTACTACGACTTGTTGTTGTGTGCGTGACCTCAACTCTGATGGCGTTGTAGATTTCGATTTGTAGCATTCGAACATGGCGGATGTAGACAGTATCTAATTTTGGTATTTCTGTTTCTTTGGCTAGTTGAAGTATAATTTTGATAGTGTTTTATGCGGCGATTAACCTTAATTAACAGTGATCACAAAATTCTATATTGCTTTCGTGTCTGACATTTTTTAATGCGCAAGTTGTTTCCACGTGGTTTCTGGAATTTTTCTATCAAGTTGCAGAAACTACAATCACCGTACAACGTCGCTCCCAAGAGAGCTTACTTCGACACTGGCGAAATTGTCCTACCATTAAAGTGGGACAGAAGCCATATTTTTAAAAAAAGAAGAAGAAGATGGCGTTGTAGTCCTCCTGCATTGTCAATGATATTCATGTTCTATCTGGATTCTGGATGGCTCCGGTAAAAATACTTACATCCCCGAATTTGTCGATTTGGAATGAATGGCAATAAAGTACGACCTGATAATTTAAACTCATATTAATTGCCAACCGATGCACTTCCTTCATTTTGTATTACATTGAGTATTCAAACAAGATTATCAAAAGTTAACTACTTTTCAATGGGTTGTGTGTGACCTAATATTATTTTGACCAAGCAACAGCTTATGGCAATACATTAATTAGTTGCTGATTGTGCTTTAAGCACGCCTTTCTAAACAGAAGCAAAAACGCCTTAAAATTTACTTGTCATATGATGTCTCATCATTGCTACGAGATTCAAAACTATTTAATTTAGCCAGGCGCTTTATATTGTTATTTTTAATTACTCGTGTCTCGTATCGTAATACTTAATTTTTTATAAATATAACCAATTTTATTTGAAAGAGCGTTGATGGCAGTGACTGGCTTGTATGATGTGTTTTTTTTAAGGTTCTTGGTCTTTTGGGTACCGTTAGCTCGTCAAGGCTCAGTGCTAATTAATCCCACCTTTAGAATCAGACTGACACAATTCCAATTATTATCATTTCTCAAATAAACTTTGTGTAAAAAGAAAATCAGGTTTAGTTTTGAAATGAGAATAATTCGAATTGCCGTAACCGTAAGGCAAGAAATAGAGTTATAATATTTTCCGTAAAAGATTAACGATACAGCACCATCAAACTTGTATTTTCTTTGAATACACTAAGTCTTAGTCACAAAGAGTAGCATAACGAATAAATAAGTTTTTAACCTACTAATGTTTTTGCTGGTCTCGGATATGTGTCGCACAGACATAGCTGTGATGCACGGTTGGTAGTGCAGAAGCAAGATAAAAATATTGTAGTTCATTACTAGGTATCCGACTTAAGCAAAGTAACGCCTGAAGCAATCAATTACCTCGTGCTGAAAAAAAATGAAAAATGTTTATTTCGTTATAAAATCGTTTAGCAAAAAATCAGGGTTGGGGCCTCCTAGTAGGTATTGGACATACCTGTGACAGGAGGTCCCGCTCCTCCATAACTATTACATATGTTGTTTATAACAAAACAAAGTTATTTTAACTTTACACAAAAATATCTTAAAGAAAAAAGAATAAAAAATAAAAAGTAGAAAAATAACAATTTTTTTTTGTTTATGCGCTCTTGGCACAGATATTAAAACCAAAGACAGAGAAGAAAGCATATGTGTGTGTGTGTGTGTGTGTGTGTGTGTGTGTGTGTGTGTGTGTGTGTGTGTATGTGTGTGTGTATTACGCGCTCGCTCGCGTGTATGTGTGTGAGTGTATACAGTGTGGGTGTGTGAGTACGAATCCTAATTATGGAAATCGTGAATCTAGGTTTTTTATTTAGTCATATTTCAGCCATTGTGTTCATTAATAATTGTATGAAAGCAATGCTTCCGCTTGATCATAGCTAATAGTTTTAAGCCAAATCAGCAAGGCATCTTTGCATTTATATGACTGCATTGGATAGATATTTATAATATATTTAATTTTATTATACAAGTGAACGGCTTGAGCTCTGAATTGTCTTTTTGCAAACAATGATTTACAAGAGGGGACTGGGGCAACGTTACCAATTCTTCTTCGAGTCAAAAGGGATGAATTAAAACTTAATGTCTTATGTAATTTCATAATAGTGAGTAGGATATAAAGTTTTCTCATTGTAAGAATATCGCAGTCTTCATATAGTTGTTTCGTAGGATACCTATACGGCTTGAAGTACATGACTTTTAATAAACTTCTTTGCCCTCTTTCTACGTCCAAGAACCTCGTTTTGCTAGCACCTCCCCAAATAGGAATGCAATAAGACATAATAGATTGAGCTAAGGTGCAGTAAATTTGTTTTAAAAGAGTTTTAGTAGCAACATATCTTAACGTTTTGAATATCCAAATAAGTTTTCTGATACGAATATAATATATACTCAATATGTGTATGCCAAGAGAGGCGTCGGTCGATCATAATTCCGAGGTACTTCGTAGAGGCAACCCTATCTAGTTTTATACAAGCACATAGTTTCGTGTCTTTTAGGTTACAGTCATGTATTTTAAGTATCATATCACTATTTGGTTGCGTACTTAAATATTTAGTAAAGCAGATGAAATTAGTTTTTGCTATATTCAAAGTTAAAAAGTTGGATTTAAGCCAGAAAGATACCTTCTGAAGAACAACCTCAGAGTCGCCAAAAATAGTATCCCAAGTCTCACCATGAAAAACTATGACAGTGTCATCTGCATAAGAAAAAACCTTTCCACATTTCATTTTTAGGTCCGTTAACCCATTTATATAAGCCAGAAATAAGTCTAGTCACTTGAAAGTCATCCTAGAAATTCTAGGCAAGACTGGATATATAGGGTTCATATTTAATTAACAAGCTTACTGATGTAAATCGAATTTACAACACGGATTTCAAGTTAAATGCAACCTACTTTCAGAGCTTAAGTGAAGAAAAATATACCTAAATTATCTGCGCTGTGTGTGGTAGGTACTCCATTGAATTGTACATGGTTATTTGTAATTCACTAGCATCCTTTTAACCCTAAACTCCTACCACTTAAACAAATGTTTTTTTGTTTTACGGCATTGTCATAACTTAATATTTTTGGTGTAATAACGTTTTGAAAATTTGAGATTATATTTTATTTTTACGATACTCTGTGTATTTTTATGGGAAAAAAAATTTAAAATTTAAACTGTTTATTACTTTCATAAGAAATACAAATTAAATTATTAATATTATTAGTACAAGCTTTTAAATTTTAAGATTATATACTAACAACTTACTTTCATTAACAAAACATTAACTTATTATAATTAGTTAATATTTGTTAATAGATACTTTTTTACAATACTCTTAGTCTGCTGTGTTGGCTTATTATGTATACAATTTATGGTATTGTTAGGGAAGCTGTTTAGGATATGTGGCAAGTAATTTGACCACACTCTTTTGCCATATTGATTTATGCTCTTAGGTATCTTGAAATAGGATTGATTGGGAAAAAAGTGCTTCATGTTAAAAAGTCGTAAAACAAATAACATTTGTTTGAGTGATAGGAATTCAGGGTTAAGAGGATGTCAGTGAATTACAAATAACCCTGTAGAATTATTTTACTGAACAACGTTCGACGTGTTTTAAAACTGTCTTCCACTTGACAATGGCAAATTTGTCGTACCTATTATAGGTTCACAAAAGTCCGTTTAAATTATTGGCAGTCAATTTGTCTCGTTTTAAACGGTCGCCATTTAATTGGCTCTTACCATCAAGTATTCTTAACAACAGCTATTTAAAAGCTCTCCAACTATCCATTATTTATATCTCTTTCCTCCAAGGCCACGTCACCATGCGAGCATTGGCTGCTGTGTAAACACAACCGATGTTTGCCTCGAGGAACTGAAAATCGGGAAAGTTTTAGGCATGATTCCACATTATATATCGGTGTCGAGACCCTTGGTACTTGGGGCCCGACCGAGCACCAGGGGTGTCTTAGGGCGTTGGGTTAGATTCAGTATCTATCACTATTTCCTAGTAGCAAAATTTACATTCGCATTTTTTCCGAGATCCTTTTTTTCTCACGACGGTTTTTTACTGAAGGTTATTTTCACAATCACCTTTTTTCGCAATTTTAATCGACACAGAAACATATGTAGGTTTAGGTTATGTTAAGTTTTCATCGGCCCGAAGGGTCAAAAGAGAGAGAGAGAGTTATTTACACCTATTTGATACATCATCATCATCACCATCATTACCTTAGCCTATATACGTCCCACTGCAAGGCACAGGCCTTCTCTCAGACAGAATACTCGATACACAGGAAAAAATAAGTACTTATACCAAAGAGTATTGTAATATTATATGAACAAGAGTGGCAACTCTATGGTCAAATATGCATGTATGGAAGGTGCTGCTGCCCTACGCCCTGGTGAAGAACTAATGTGACGTATCTATAGATGTATACCTATCTATATGTATATGTTGGTAGTGATGTACAGCTATAATTACGCGTAATTTTAATTGATAGGCTAATTGCCACTATTCGTATTTTAGCCGTCTAATTCAAATCAGCATATACGAAGTATAAGCGGCTAAACCCGATTTGCACTATACGGCTAAAATACGAACATTGGCAAGTGGCCTATCAATTAAAGTCGTTGACCGTACAATTTGGTACGCCATGGCCATGGCCGATGAATGACAACTGACAAGTTTGACAAGTCAACCAAGATGGCCGCTAATTTAGTTCTTTACCAAACAACCAGAGATCGCTGTAGTTGCATGTAAAGTGTGATATATGTAAGTGTGCCCCCCCTGACTTATACCTATACGCAGTTTGAATGATGTAGGTACAATGCTGCAATAAAATAGGTCCTTCCAGGAACTCGTTTCATATACCGAATGTGTTACAATATCGGATGGATTAACAATGAAATTTTTTTTCTGAAACCTTAATTTTTTCAGGATTTACGATGAACTAAAATTTGCTTTGTCTTATCTTTGGGAAAAGACGTGTTTTCGAGTTTCTAGTTCGCCCAAGTACCTACTTACTTAGTTAGTACTTACCTACAGTTAGCATATGTACATATTTTACAAGGGAATTTATGGCTTATACTTTACTCGTGGATTCCTTTTTAGGGTTCCGGAGCCAAAATGGCAAAACGGAACCCTTATAGTTTCGTTATGTCTGTCGTCCGTCCATCCGTGTCTGTCTGTCTGTCCGCGGCTTGGCGCAGGGGCTATTAGTGCCAGAAGGCTGTAATTTTGCATGGATATAATATAGCAATTACCCCGACAAAGTGATAAAATAAAAAGTAAAAAAAAAAATTTTAGGGTACCTCCCATAGACTTAAAGTGGGGGTGATTTTTTTTCTCGTCTAACTTTATAGTGTGGGGTATCGTTGGATAGGTCTTTTAAAATCATTACGGAGTTTTGAGCAGGGGGGCACACTTACATATATCACACTTTTCATGCGACTACAGCGATCTCTGGTTGTTTGGTAAAGAACTAAATTAGCGGCCATCTATCTTGGTTGACTTGTCAAACTTGTCAGTTGTCATTCATCGGCCATGGCCATGGCGTACCAAATTGTACGGTCAACGACTTTAATTGATAGGCCACTTGCCAATGTTCGTATTTTAGCCGTATAGTGCAAATCGGGTTTAGCCGCTTATACTTCGTATATGCTGATTTGAATTAGACGGCTAAAATACGAATAGTGGCAATTAGCCTATCAATTAAAATTACGCGTAATTATAGCTGTACATCACTACCAACATATACATATAGATAGGTATACATCTATAGATACGTCACATTAGTTCTTCACCAGGGCGTAGGGCAGCAGCACCTTCCATACATGCATATTTGACCGTAGAGTTGCCACTCTTGTTCATATAATATTACAATACTCTTTGGTTTTGAGGATGATTTTTCGATACAGTGATTCGTTTGCGAAATATTCTACTTTAAAGTGAACATTTTTGTTAAAATCGAGCGTCCCCCCCCCCCCCTCTAAAAGCTAAACTGTTGGTATAAAATATCAGGATTAGTAGTTTAAGAGTAAATAGCAGCCTGACCGCCTGACCTATAAAATATTGCTTGTTTAATACGGACAGTATAATTAATAGTAAAATCAATAAGATTTGCAAGGATTTTTCGTAACAGCTGCGGAACCCTATCCTGGGCATGTCGAACACACTCTTGGCCGGTTTTTTAAACTACTGAGCTTTTATTTAAGTATACCTAAAGTACTGAACTGAAACAATTAATTTGCTCACCCGCGACCTTACGATAGCTACGTTTATGTAAAAAATGCGTGTTCGTGCAGTTCCTCCACCTCCACACTGTATGAGAACACAAATAAATCACACAAACCCAACTTACACCACCACCAAACTACACTCATTAATATGGACCTAACGCAAAGTAACGCCTGATTTAATAAATTATACCTACTTAAAGTGTGAGCAAAGCTCATAGACTCCGATGGCTCGGCCATTTGGAAACAATGGGTGAAGATCGTGGCGCAAAGAGATCATATGAGGGTCGTCTGACTGGCCGTCGTCCGGTGGGCGCAAATTGGCGGAATACTGTGCAAGATCGACAGATGGCGCTGTCTCGTATCGGAGGCCAAGATTCACTTTGGGTCGCTGCGCCAACGGAGTAAGTTAGTAAAGTGTTGCATTGTAGGTAATTGTAGTTTCAAAAATAAAGATTTTCTATCCTATTTCTTATTCCTGGGGCCTGTATCTGCCGCCAGTGGGTTGTGACCCATAGTTTTGGAAACGCTGGTCTTACGTTACGCCATTTAGGTTATGGGCCCAGAGGTCTTATTGTCTAACGCGAATAACGCAATCACCATCTCTTACTTTCATCCCATACACTTGTACAGAAAGAAATGGTGAAACCATTTTTATTGTTAATCCGACGTGGTTAGTGAACCTGTCTATGAAGCTTTAGATCCCAGATTCGATTCCCGCTCAGGCAGGTGTTTGGATAAAAAATGCCACCAAAAAACATTTTATTGTAAAATATTGGCAAGACGAGACCATAATAGGTACCTTGCACTGTCAAAAGTTATTACTTAGTTCCCATGTAGAGCCAAGCTTCTAACTCTACAAGCCCTAACTTCACAAACTCTACTCTTTCAATTAGACAAAATAGGTAGTTTGGCATAATGTTCGTGCTACAGTCTCATACATCATCATCTCCCCAGCCTTTATGCGTCCTACTGCAGGACACAGGCCTCCTCTCAAAATTAGAGGGGTTGGGCTGTATATAGTTCACACGGGCCCAGTGCGGTTTGGGAACTTCCACACACCATTGAATTTCTTCGCTGGAGTACATACCTACAGGTTTCCTTACGATGTTTTCCTTCATCGTAAAACTCATGGTAAATTTCAAATGAAATTTCGTACCACATAAATTTCGAAAATCTCAGAGCTGCGAGCAGGGATTTAAACCTACGACCCTCTGCTTGAGAGGTCAAAACACTAGACCACCATGGCTCGAGTCTCGGATGTTCAATATTTATTTTTAAGTGTTTTTATCCGTTGTTTAGTACCCATAGAAGCTTTTGCGTAGTTAATAGGTGTATTGATTGTCCTATGATTTATTTTTAATCCGAGTGGCACAATATGAGTGGTCAATGGAATAAATTAGGAAGCGCCCTGTGGTGGCTGACTAGGATAAGGTTGTTGACAGGTGAAAGGGTTAGTCGGTGCGGCGCGGCTGGAGGGTTCTGCGCGGGCGCGTGTCGCGTGGCGGCGGCGTCGCGCGCGCGGTCAAGGCGGCGGCTATATCGGGCGCGCATGCGCGGCGCGGGTTGGGGCGCCGGCGCGCTCGCGCGCTCAGTACGCGCGCGCCCTCGCCATGGCTCGCTGGCTGAAGGCTCTGGCGGTCGTGTGGCTCCTCGCCGCCGCCGCGAGCGCCGCCCGAAAGGCGCCCGCGACCAAAACCGAACCCCAGATCGAGGAGGTTACCGCCAAACAGTTGGAGCGAGTGCTGGAAGACAAGGACTTCGTCGCGGTGTACTGGTGTAAGTGCGCCCGCCGACCGGCGCGCGTCTCCGTTATTCTATGCTTTGCCTGGCCTGGAGCCAGCGCGGGGGCCGCGTGTCGAAACGTCTGCGACGGCGCCCGTCCAAATGGGTTATAGCCGTTAATGATCTTCGGGAGACGGCCGAGCCGCCCGCCTCGACAGCGAGGCTCCGATATTTTCGATGCGAGCGGCTCGGCGCGAGAGTCCCGTTATGCAACGCCGCGGAGACAATAAAACTTGACCCGGCCGCTGCGGCTGTCGGCGCGCCCTAAAATGGCGGCGAGTCTCGTTTTCCACCGTTCCACCGCTGCTGGCTCCAAGGTCGGCCAGCGCCTACGCTCGGGGCACGGCTAAAACTAACTGTGTGGTGTGCCGTACGTACCGCTGAAATAGACTTCCATTGCGTGCCGTTAGGCATTCAGACTATTTTTGCTCGTTACCAACTGTCCTGGTGGCTATTTCATCTGTTACTTCCTGCTCGGGAAAGTGCGTTCTGTGAGTGCGAATTTAGCTCCAACGCTATCTCGAATGCATATGTCAGCCTCGATGTGTCGACACATCTGTCAAGCGCCCGCACGCATTTGAAGGATGCTGCGGCTGGACGCAAAAAGCGCAATAAATCTCTGTCTGAGCCCAGCTCACGCGATGCAACATTGTCTTTTGGCTGAGACTCGACACTCAAATCTAACTGCACACGGTCTATAAAGCTCTAGAATCTAAATGCTAAGGGGCTGCTTGAGATTTCATCTCCATCTCGTTGTAGGTATACCTTTCCAGACGGGCTAATGGCGTCAACATAAACATAAACAAAACATTCAGGGACGAGACGGGACCTTTATATTTCTTAGTCGAACGTAACGAGCAATGGAATATAGTAGTGGATACACTGGCTTCACCCATCTGTAGCAAGCTTCGGTATTTAGTTTAAAATATTTAAATGTTTCAAACAGTTCCGCATCTGTTCCCAAGCCGTCAGGGCCCTTGATAGAGTTTCAGTCATAAAACGTGTTGTTACAGAAATAGTCCCAGGTTGCCTAGTGTGTGTGTGTTTTAGAGAAAAGACAATTAAGAAAACGTTCAGTACAACTGTTTCTTTGGAAATCATCCAAAAACACGAATGTTATCAATTTAGTTACAGGATTAATGAAAATAACGGCCGGGTTTCGTATAGCAAGCAGATGGTGGGAGCGCTGCTGTGAATTATGTTTCTCTTACCATTATCGTTACATACATATACTTACATCAATGCCTGGGGAATGTGGGTGGAATCTGTCAAAATTACCCATTACCTTATCTCGTGGCTTTGGTTTTTTTAATTGCTGTTCAAGAATTAATTTTCTTCCTAGCTTTTTCAGCGCGCTAAGAAATTCCAAAAAACTATCATAATTTCACGTTTCTTCTGGGCTGTTTACTCTACAAAAAGTGCGAAATTGCTTTGTTTTGTCGGGGAGCAAAAACAAATAAAATAACGGCATTACTTTTGCTACATTGCTTCTCCACCAAAGCATTTGGCAAGGTAAAAATATTGTAATTCAGTAATATGGACCTCCACAAAGTAATGCTTGAATCAATCAGCAAAATAAAATCAAATTGCGCGTCTAGTCACGCAAAATGTAGAGTTCCGTATCCGTATTAATGACAAATGTTGTACTAGCTGTTGGACGCGACTCCATCCATCCGTCTGCTATACCTACCGCGAGAACTAAAGAATTTCACAAAAATAAATATTATACCTATGTTAATCCATGTTATAATATAAGCTATATGTGTGCCAAATTTCATCAGAATCCGTCTAACCATTTTTCTCAAAAATATCCGTACAAGTTGACATTATTCTTTACATATCAGAACGTGAAGTGCATAGTTTATGGTCAGTAAAAAAATTAAAAAGTTAAAAACATTGCAGGCTCGATAACTCGACAACAATGTCGTATACAAATTCCATTATTGTCGAGTCTCAAACTTTTTAAAAAGTTAAAACGGCCATGGTAATAAGTTGGGACTATTCGTATACAGCCAATTCAAATGACCGGTATCAGTTGTTTTGTTGGAACTCCGGACCGGACTTTTTTATTGTGTTTGAAACAGCTTGTGGTGTTTTCGGTAGAAAAATACACCTGCAGTTTTTTTTTAATAGAAAAAGGTGGGAAAGGGTTTAATGACATTTAATTTTAAGGATTTGCAATTCTTTGTACCTATTTAAATTAATAAAAGTTTATTCTATTTTTTTCCCTTCACCATTTTTGAGAAAAGCTTTATATTAGTCACGGCTGGAATAGCAATTGCTGGCTTCGTATTGGTTAAACGGACTCGCAAGCTCGTCCGTTTAATACTCATACTCAGCCAGCAATTGCCTACTTCCAGGCCACGACAATAATGTACTATTAGCGTGAAAGAGTAACAAACTCCGTGTAAACTTTCGAGTTTAAATATTAGTAAAATTGATCAAGTAAATACTCTTTAACGTGTAAAGCCTACCAAGCTGTGATAGTTTAATTATTAAATTCAAACAACAAAACAAACATGTCAAACATATGAACCACTGCACAGACGATCTCTACAAAGTAACGCCTGATTCAATCAATTATTTAATACTTCTATTATTTTTTATATAAATAATAATAAATATCGAAAACAAATACAATGAAAATTTACAGAATGGTAAATCGAAATAGGTACAATTAATTAAATTAATAACCTAAATTTCATTTAATAACCCACTACTAAGTATATTTTTTTTGATTTTTCGATCCAATGGTTTAGCTTGTAGAGGGGGACACTTGACTTTACCAAAAATATTTTGAAAACGGATTCATAAATCAAAAATGATCTTAGAAAACCTTTTTGAAAGGTCTATCTAATAATGATACCCCACACTATGAGGTTAGACGAGAAAAAAATCACCCCCACTTTATATCTATGGGAGGTAGACTAAAAAAATATTTTCTACATTATATTTTACCACTTCGTCTGGTCTAAGAGCCGTTGAAGATCGACCTTCACCGATCTGTTAACTCGATGAGACATATTTTTTTATCAAATATAATTTATAAACAAATATGCCTATGATAACTTGCCTATCGAAAAGTGTTCATAGCTTTTTTTTTGTTCTATTGTGGAGTGCCTTTAGCCATCTTCCAGCTCCATCATCAGACCCTGGTTACCATCTGGGATCAAAGTACTCGTCAAGACGAATCAAACGAGTCCAAACTCGAGGGGGTTGTGTCGTTTTATTGTGGAGTGCCTTTGGCCATACTGAATTAATGAAATTACGAATTACCCCATCGAGTTTACAGCTTTCTCGCACTAATAGTCTCTAAGCTAAGCTGTGGACAGACGAACGGACAGACAGTCAAACAAAAAGGGTTCCGTTTTTGTCATTTTGGCTCCGGAACTCTAAAAACTTCAAACAAACAAACAAACAAACTTCTGCTTAGACTCTAACCTTAACTTTTAAAGATTTTAATGAATCTAATTGCAATTCTCCGAGGTTAATTACATCTGACACTAATTAATTGAAATACTATTTGGGAAGGCAATTTATCAACATTGATTTATCATTTATACTTAGATGGCTAAATCTACCAGCATGGACCGACAACACCCTGCAATATTTGAATAAAGTTTAATAGTTATGCCTGTACATATATTTTATCGTTAATGGTACAATGGTAACCTTATTTGTAAATCAATTATATTATTCAAATAAGTCTTAAAAGTCCGACCATAACGAGATAGACCATAACTTATGACAGAATCAGCTAGAGCCATATAAAGCAATCTCAGTGTGCTGTGCTATAAGGCAACTTATTTTTAAGTACCTATGGACAATTTGGACAAAATAGATACTTAGCCCAGTTAAATTTATTGTTTTCATTAAGCAACGGCCTGACAGTCACGTGTTACAATTAAATTTCTGCCTTAAGTATTTGAAGAGGTTCTGGAAAGAGTGAAAGAGAAGAGAACATTAATGAAAACAATAGAGAATCGGAGAGGGAAAATGATTGGTTATCTTATAATGGTGGCACTTCACTTGGCGTTGCGTGTTCGCGTTGCGCTATTGCCATCTCCGTTTTTCACGCTAGAATCGGCATAGTGCTCCTCTCTCGCACACGCAACTATTTCGTCAAGTGAAGTGCCAGCATAAGACATGATGAGTTCATAAGTGTCATCTTGGAAGGAAAAGTAGAAGGGAAGGGAAAAAGAGGGAGGCCGCGAATTGATTATGTAAAGCAAATAAAGGAGAAGGTAGCTCTCATGTCTTATAAGGAGGTCAAGGAGGCAGCTTTGAGGAAAGAGAAGTGGAGAGCCATTCATCGGCTACACCGACAAGAGTGTAACTCTTAAATAAGAATATAAGTATTTCAAAGTCCTCAGCAAAATTCGGCAACTCTTTGGCTCCTTCAATAGTAATCGACCGCCTTTGAAGTTCTATCTGTAAGCCTATTTATTATCCACATTTGTATATAGATATCTATCTATCTGATAGAAGATAGATTTCCCTTTTCAACCGACGAAAACAAAAGGAGGTTCTCAAGTCAACGTGTATATTTTTTTTTTTTTTTTTTTTTATGTATTATCACTCATAACTTTTTACAGAGTAGTCCGATTTTGATGATTCTTTTTTATTGGAAAGCGTATACCCCGAGGGTGGTCCCATTTAAATTTGGAAATAACATTCTTACCCTAAGGGTAGGAAAACAGGGGATGATTGATTGTTCAGTTACTGATTATACTATATGACCACGCATAACTTATTACAGAGTAGTCGGATTTTGATGATTATTTTTTTATTGGAAAGCGTATACCCCAAGGGTGGTCCCATGTAAATTTGGAAATAATATTCCTACCCTAAGGGTAGGAAAACAGGGGATGATTGACTAACTTTTCACAGAGTAGTCTGATTTTCATATTAATTCTTTTTTATTGGATAGGGTTATACCTTGAAGTTGGTATTATATAAATTTGGAAAAAAAATTACCCCAAGGATGGAAAAAAAGTATAAAATAAAAACTTTTTAACAAAAAATTAAACCGCCGAAAAAACTGAAAAGCAAAAATAATACCTTTTTTGTTTGACCTTAATCTAGGTAATTTATTGAATCAGGCGTTACTTTGCGGAGGTCCATATTAATGAACTAAAACAATTACTTTGCTCACCCGCGACCTTACAACAGCTACGCTTATGCAAGAAATGTGCGCTCATGCAGCTCCTAATCTAGGTACCAGTTTGAAGTCGGTGCCTCAGCACTAGCCAGGAGGAGTGGACCTATAATCTTCTACCTGATTGGCTTCTATCACTCCTCCTGGCTCGTGCTGAGGCACCGACTTCAAACTGGTACCTAGATTAAGGTCAAACAAAAAAGGTATTATTTTTGCTTTTCAGTTTTTTCGGCGGTTTAATTTTTTGTTAAAAAGTTTTTATTATACAGGGTAGTTTTTTAATCAGTGCACAAATTTTGATACGTGATTTAGTATCGTTGATAGATCACGATAATCTGTTCAAGATTTTTTTTAAGATTTTATAATTCGGGTTGTTCATAGTAATTCATCCAATAATTGGTCGAGTTACTATGAAAAACAAAAAAAATAAGTGATTAATATCATAACGAAAAATACTGAAATTTGTTATTTTAACGATACAAATTAAAATGACAAATCACATATTAAAATTTGTGCACTTATTAAAAAAATAGCTTTTGCCCGCGACTCCGTCCGCGTGGAATTAGTAATTTGGGCAGCTTATTTTTTTATCCAATTTGCTTTTTCATCAATTATGGCTCTTCTTAGATCCTTCCGGAAGAAGTGAAACTTCATAATAAACCAACCCACTCCCAATCCGCCCCCAACCCGCTCCTAACCCGCCCCCAACCCGCCCTCAACTCGCTCTCAACCCGCCCCCAACCCGCTCCCAACCTGCCCCCAACCCGCTCTCAAGCCGCCCCCCCCATCCGCTCCCAACCCGCCCTATCTAACTGGGCTATCTAACACTGAAAGAATTTTCCAAATCGGAGCAATAGTTCCCGAGGTATAGAAGTTTTACTTCAAAAACCCCCGATTTGGAAACATTCTTCGCTCCGCTCCTATTGGTGTTAGCGTGATGATATATAGCCTATAGCCTTCCTCGATAAATGGGCTATCTAACACTGAAAGAATTTTTCAAATCGGAGCAGTAGTTCCTGAGATTAGCGCGTTCAAACAAACAAACAAACAAACTCTTCAGCTTTTTAGGGTTCCGTAGTCAACTAGGAACCCTTATAGTTTCGCCATGTGTGTCCGTCTGTCTGTCTGTCTGTCTGTCTGTCCGCGGCTAAGCTCAGAGACTGTTAGTACTAGAAAGCTGTAATTTGGCATCAATATATATATTAGTCACGCCGACAAAGTGATTGAATAAAAAAAAGTAAAAAAAATTTTTTTAGGGTACCTCCCATAGACGTAAAGTGGGGGTGATTTTTTTTTTCTCGGCTAACCCTATAGTGTGGGGTATCGTTGGATAGGTCCATTAAAATCATTGCTGGGTTGCTAACATGATTTTTCTATTCAGTGATCTGTTTGCGAAATATTCAACTTTAAAGTGAAAATTTTCATTAAAATCGTCCGTCCCCCTCCCTCTAAAATCTAAACTGCTGGGTGGAAAAATTTGAAAAAATTCAGAAGGGTAGTAAATATATCAAATTTACTAGGAAAATTATAGCGGCTAAGATTGCTTGGAAATTATTTGTAGTTTAAGAGTAAATAGTAGCCTAAGGTATAAAACATACCTAAACTTGGATGATTCCGTACACATACGAAATCCTTAGAAAAATATAACTTGATTTTTTTCGTAATGGCTACGGAACCCTACCTTGGGCGTGTCCGACACGCTCTTGGCCGGTTTTTTTATTAGTATAGATTACCCTGTACTGTATATGTATAAATTTCAGGTGTCTATACATGACGCGGTTCTTGGGATAGAGCCCTAAGCTGTGTTAGACACACGGACCGTGTAGCGACAGTAATCTATATACATATAATAAATCTGTAACAAGTCGGTGTCTGAACATTGAAAATATTTGAGAAAAACTGTCACTAGGGCTATTTATTAGCACAATAGAACCCAAAACAATGATTTTTAGAATTATTGTCTGTTTGTCTGTTTGTCTGTGCGTTTGTGCGCGCTAATCTCAGAAACGGCTTAACCTAGAAGGATGCGGTTTTCACTGATATATTGGTATTTTCTTGGATTAACATTTAGTGTTTGTTTCATTTGAATCGGTTCACAAATAAGAAAGATACGTCTATTTTAAGAATTTATCGAACAGGTTTTTTTTGTTTGAACGCGCTAATCTCAAGAACTACTGCTCCGATTTGAAAAATTCTTTCAGTGTTAGATAGCACATTTATCGAGGAAGGGTATAGGCTATTATAATCATCACGCTAACACTAATAGGAGCGGAGCGGAGCGGTAGAATGTTTCAAAATCGGGGGTTTTTGAAGTAAAACTTCTATAGGCACGCTTGACTTGTGGTGAATGTGAACGCGTGTGTGCGGGGGGTTCGGTTGGGGGTGGGTTGGGAGGGGAGTGGGGGGGGGGGTTGCGTGGGCGGGTAATTTTTTTATATCCAGGAACTAAGGAGAGCCATAATTGATGAAAAAGCAAATTGGATAAAAAAAATAAGCTGCCCTAATTACTAATTCCACGCAGACGGAGTCGCGGGCAACAGCTAGTAAATGAATAAAATCACTGTCAATTGAAATTGCGAACAATGTTAATAAACCATTTAATGAAATATCCATATTCTAGCACTTGTTTATTGTTTAAAAATGGTTTAGGATAGTGTTGTGGTAGGTATTGATTAAATAACACACGGATATAGCAGTATTTGATGAGGGAAAATGGAAATTGAAGACATTTTAAATACAAGGTTTGTTTACATTGTTTGCAATTTCAATTGACTGACAGTTTAGGGTTCCACTTCCCAATCCTTCGGGTATGGAACCCTGAAAACACGTACAACCCAACATCCATTGGGGACCCATTACACCCCATGGTAATTGGGGACCCATGACCAATGTGATAATTAGGTACCTATAGTTTTAATCAGAGAAAGCGTGCCTTTTATCCTGTAGTTTGTGACTCTACCTTAGTAAGATGTTTTTCGTCACACTTGCTCGTCAATGGTGTTATTCCATGCCTGTATACTAAATGTCAAAGGCCTAATTTGTTCTTAAGGGAGTTATGGATTTACGTACAGTTTTTATTCCCAAGGGAGTTCTAACTTTAGTTTTAAAATTTTCAAACAGACTTTGGAGGTTTCAAGTCAGCCAACGTTATATTTATATGTTTAAAACTTAGCTATATATATCCCAATTTTACTACACAAAACTTGTCTACGCATCATGAAACTTCGTAATTTTTATATTTTAAATTTATATCAAATAGTTTTTTGCAATAATTATAGTAAGTAAAAAGTAAGTGTTGGCAGAATGTGGCCGTATGACCATTCGAATTCTAAACACAGTTTACATTATCTATGGTAGATGACTTGAAAAAAGTGACAATCTGTATTGGCGGGTAGCCATTATTTATTTAATTTAAGTGTTTAGAGACAAAATAATTTAATTTTGGATTTTTTTCCTCGCAGTGTGATGAAAATCATTGTGTGTATCACGGGCAGTAAGGGGATTACAAACTCGAGTCATTAAAAGCCCTCCGCCTCCGGCGTCGGGCTTCTAATAGGCTCTCGTTAGTAATACCCTACTTACGGCCCTTGATGCACAATGTACTATTAATAGGGATGATGAAATAATACTAAATAATAATCGCGAAATTACTGTTTTACTTAATTCCGAAAATGTGAACTGCGTCATACAATACGTTTACTTTTAGTTTACCACTGACAGATGGCTTGCCTTCATTTCATTTCCAACTTTAACACCATACAAATAAAGTAGCTATTACAAAATCTGCAAACGTGGGTAACAGTATTCTAAAATTGACTTTATTTGTAGGTCGTTAAAGTTGAATATGACATGAAGGCAAACCATCTGTCAGTGGTAAACTTTATGTAATTTTACTGTACTTGCCGTCGATGTCGGCTGGCAAAATACCCGGCATTTTTTGTCGGCACCGACACAAAATCGGTGTCGGTCAAGTGTGAATAGCTTCGTATAAAATGTTCTGCTACTTGAACATCCGATTAAAATTCGGACCCGACGTCCGACAAGTGGCAACCAGCTCTTTGGATCGCGACGCTTCTATACATTTAGTATGAAAGTTGATTCTAGGGGCGCCGCGACTGCGACGCGCCCCCGTCCCATCTGTTCTGTGTGTCTTGGGCCTAAGTAGCCCCGCAGTGTAATGCGATTCTTCAGTTTTCGCTATCGATATCACACAGCGTCTGAATCTCGGCACTCCAAGCATTCCCGTATCGACTCCGCTACGTCACAGCTATCTTTAACACCGCACACATTCATCATTTCGGCCGTGTTTAAAATAACCACAAAGTATAGCATTGTGCTTTCGTTCTGTTACGTATCTCTGACGTTTCCTTTTCTCCATAATGAATCAGAAGTCATTCAGAAATAGCCGGGACGCGAAATGCGGCTGGTACTTATAGCGTTTGCGTAATTCCCTTTGTATTTTATTGTTAGAAAACGTGGTTTGTAGTCGGCCACTTAATAAGTTTTAATTTGGTAGCGTTGATCGTCATGAGGGGTATTTCGAGAGGTTGGGTAATTGGAAGTGGATGAATAGGATGTAGAAGACTTATCAAAATACAAAAAAATACAAAATACAAAAATATTTGTTTGCTTAATAATTCACAAGTGTACAGAGTAAGTATTCCTGACGGACCCAAAACTAGGCTGAGCCTGTATCTTGGGACCCTGGAGTGCAAGATGTGAAACAGTAGGAATAATTAAAAAAAAAAAAAAAAATAATAATAATTTCAAACTAAATACAAACTGAAACATAGATGCACAGAAAAAACCCCAGAAAAAAGACCAATGCTGGGAATCGAACCCAGGTCCTCAGCGTTCCGTGCTGCGTGCTTACCCCTACACCATCACTGGTCTAGAAGTTAGCGACGAATCTTTCCCATACATCGTACACTTCAGTCTGTTATAATCACATTTAGGCAGTGATTTAGGCGCATCTATGTTATGCCCTCTACCGAGAGACTTCAACACTCCTTCGGAGCTACCCTAAAATAAATAGAAAAAGATACTTCATACTTAACTTGTAATAATAATAATACAAAAAAAAAAAAACAGAATAAAACCAAATTTTAGACCAGAGAAACATAAATTACGTAAAAGAAAACTAAGACAAGCGCATGCGCCAGGTGGTTTTCGTGTGTGTGTGTGTGTGTGAGTGTGTGTGTGTTATAGGTACTATACAACTAGCTAGTGCCGAGGTTTCGTCCCCACTCAAGTTTTTTTTTCCAAAAACGCTCTCTTAATAGCACCAGACCACCAAACAAAGAACACAACAAAATATAAACCGGTTGTCTGTAAAGTCGGTTTACGGGCGATAGTTTAACGTGACAACGTCACAAAACATTCAAAAAACAAAAGTGAAACCAGGCGGTCACCCATCCAAGTACTGACCGCGCCCGACGTTGCGTAACCTCGGTGATCGGACGAGAACCGGTGTTTTGTCAAATATTTTGAAAACGGTGCATCCTACGGCAAAATCAATGAAATTTTCATCCCCCCTCCGCAGTATCAGCTGTATCACTGCGCAGTGTGTAAGCAAAAATTAGTAAAATGTTATCCACAATGTCACTTAATCTGGTGCTTCCCGGGAAAGCCTCCAACTAATTTTCATACACGGCCCCTCCAAAGCACGCTACGCCACTGGAACACCACGGAATAGAGAAAAACTAGTTGTTTGTTTTTCTGTTCTGTGTGGAAAACCGACTAAAACACTAACAAAGTAGAAAGCTTTGACATCCGGAATTTAACGTTTCTCGTAAGGATATTTTTAACACAGACAAAACCGCGGGTTGAAGTTAGTATATATTAAATCTTCATCACATCTTAACTTGTAATTAATGTTTGATCGTTAAATAGCCACCGCCAATTTTGAGCGGACTGGAACCGTAAAACACTCGATGTCCAGTTTAATGTTTACGAGATAGCTTTTGTTAGGTATCTATTTTACACACATTTCAGTCAAAACACACAAGCTCTCGGACGGTTTTTTATAAATCTAGCCGAATAAAACAACGTCCGTCTGCCCGTCTCTAAACAATCACATAAATATACAGGTAGACAGGAAAAACGAAAAGGTCGTCTTAAGTCAACATAAATGTCTGATGTCTGACGCTCAGGCGTTCAATTTAAATCGAAACAGATTCTATGACAGTCGAAATTTTGTCTGTGAAGATGTAAAATGTGTAAAGTGAAGAAAAGTGAAGCTTACGGCATTGTTACACTCACTGATGAAATTTAAGGAGAATAAGTGTAGCAAGTTATAATTTCCTTGGTCGACGTATTGGCATTTCCGTAAAATGTGGAAACGCAGCTAAACTTATGGGCATCCTACCCATAAGCAGTGATTTGGGCGGTATTTGTAAATATAGGTTTTTAAGTTTAGATTAGTTAGTATAGTTCAAGTTTATTTTTTCAAGAATTAAAATCAAAATATTTATTCTGTAAGTACTAAGGCCACCAAGAGCTCTTTTATTATGTTCATTTCTTAAACTACCAGCACTTTCGGTAAGACCTCCATTTCCATGAAGAATGAGCCACAAGAAACTTGGCAGAAAGTAATTTTTTTCCCGACAAAAATGACATTACAATTCACTTAACTATTAATACAAACAAGAATAAGTAAATTAAAGATACTATTCGGAGGTGGCCGCTCTACGCGCCGAGTGGTGAGGAGTAGAGTGTCTAAATCAGGTGGTATAAGGAATGTGAAAACATAATTAACCTCTAAAAACAACCTCGCTTTATCCTGTAAGCACTGCAATTCAAACTATTTGTTGCACCTTTTGAAACATAGAATGGCCGGAGCAATCTACACCTTTACAAAAAGGTTCACAGAAACATCTTTAAAATCTCTACATGGTATTTATCTATACTAATATTATAAAGAGGAAAGATTTGATTGTTTGTTTGTTTGTTTGTTTGCATTGAATAGGCTCCGAAACTACTGGACTGGTGTACTATTTCAGTGCGAGGGGTGAAAAATACGTGACCTGTGATTTTATAGATTTTCTTTATCTTTTCGCTTCTTTGTTTTTAGGGTTCCGTAGTCAACTAGGAACCCTTATAGTTTCGCCATGTCTGTCCGTCTGTCTGTCTGTCCGCGGCTAAGCTCAGAGATCGTTAGTACTAGAAAGCTGTAATTTGGCATGAATATACATATCAGTCACGCCAACAAAGTGGTAAAATAAAAAATAAAAAAATATTTTTTTTTAGGGTACCTCCCATAGACGTAAAGGGGGGGTGATTTTTTTTTTCTCGACTAATCCTATAGTGTGGGGTATCGTTGGATAGGTCTTTTAAAACCATTGCGGGGTTGCTAACATGATTTTTCTATTCAGTGATCTGTTTGCGAAATATTCAACATTAAAGTGAAAATTTTCATTAAAATCGAGCGTCCCCCCCCCTCTAAAATCTAAACTGTTAGGTGGAAAAATTTGAAAAATTTCAGAATGGTAGTAAATATATCAAATTTACTAGGAAAATTATAGCGGCTAAGATTGCTTGGAAATTATTTGTAGTTTAAGAGTAAATAGTAGCCTAAGGTAAACATACCTAAACTTGGATGATTCCGTACACATACGAAATCCTTGGAAAAATATTACTTGATTTTTTTGTAATGGCTACGGAACCCTACCTTGTGCGTGTCCGACACGCTCTTGGCCGGTTTTTTTTAAAGTTCGCGTGCGAAATCGGGGCGGGTCGCTAATTTTGTATATAATAGCCTTTTATTGTACTTAGACCCGATACCTACTGTCTTAAAAAAATGGATGGCTCTCATGGTCAGACATAGTATGAACATGACGTAACTAAAATAATATCGTTTTTACCATGGCTAGGAAACCATAAAAATGGGTCGTTTAGAACGTTGGTTATGTCAGTAGAGTATAATGTGAAAACACGTGGTCTGTATTTACGTCTGATTGTTAGTAAACACAAGATTTAGCAGTAAACTGCAATCTCTTTAGTCTTTGCTTGCTTTAATACTTTGAACTCAGCGTAAACGAGTCATAACTCTGTAGAAGATCATTGAAAAATGTTTATAATAGTTTACGTTTCAAACGACGGTTATACATAAGACGTATTTTCTACAGAGTGTAGCCAATATAACACTTAAAATCATCATCCTCATGGTCACCCGAAATACGTCCACTGCTGAACATAGGCCTACGCAACGTTCGCCAAACAGACCGGTCTTGCTCTCAAGTAGCAGTGGCAGGGCACATCGCTTGTAGAACTGATGGACAATGGTGTCAAAAGGTTCTCGAGTAGCGTCGGTCGATGACGCAGTGTGGGTACTCCAACAAGGTGAAGCGACGACCTTGTCAACGATGCTGGAACGCGTTGGATGTGGACACTTAAAATATAGTTTGTATCTATTATATGCCCGAATAACAAATATAGGCTAGACTAGCTTTTGCCCGCGACTCCGTCCGCGTGGAATTAGTAATTTGGGCAGCTTATTTTTTTTTTATCCAATTGGGGATGTCTAAAAAAATTACCAGTGGTTTTTATATTTTTTTTGTATAGAAAAGTCAATTATAAGAAACTAATTTCAATATTTTGTCATTTAGTTCTCTACTTTTTTCAAAATTAATTATTGAAACTATTTTAGTTGATGACGTCAGATTATAATTGAGGGCTCCCACAATGCCAAATTTCTAAATCTTTCTTAATGCGTTCGATAAGGCAACCCCTTTAATTATTTTCTGCGTAGTGGTACACTATACACTCTGTCACTTTACTGGCACTGTCAAAGTGCTAGATGTCAGACAGCGGGTCCAAATCAAACTCCGTAGTATAATCCACGCGTAAATTCTAACCACACAGAATAAAGTACGACTTGAACCGGTCACGCAATTTACACCAATGTCAAATGAAGGTCATTGCTTATTTGTTATATAATAAATTCATTACATAATATTAAAATTAAATAACTACAGAAAACGAGTTAAAAAGCATTTATCTCGAAATGGTTTTCGATTTACTATACATTGCAAAAAAATAGACATCCCCAATTTGCTTTTTCATCAATTATGGCTCTCCTTAGTTCCTTGATATAAACAAAAATACCCGCCCCCGCACACCCGCGTTCACATTCAACACCGTGCACCGTACTCCCAAGTCAAGCGTGCCTATAGAAGTTTTACTTCAAAAACCCCCGATTTGGAAACATTATTCCGCTCCGCTCCGCTCCTATTGGTGTTAGCGTGATGATATATAGCCTATAGCCTTCCTCGATAAATGTGCTATCTAACACTGAAAGAATTTTTCAAATCGGAGCAGTAGTTCCTGAGATTAGCGCGTTTAAACAAAAAAACCTGTTCGATAAATTCTTAAAATAGACGTATCTTTCTTATTTGTGAACCGATTCAAATGAAACAAACACTAAATAATGTTAATCCAAGAAAATACCAACATATCAGTGAAAACCGCATCCTTCTAGGTTAAGCCGTTTCTGAGATTAGTGCGCACAAACGCACAGACAAACAGACAAACAGACAAATAGACAAACAGACAAACAGACAATAATTCTAAAAATCATTGTTTTGGGTTCTATTGTGCTAATAAATAGCCCTAGTGACAGTTTTTCTCAAATATCTTCAATGTACAGACACCGACTTGTTACAGATTTATTATATGTATAGATATAGAGCAGGGCTCCGTCGAATAGCAATGTTGTGACAACCTGGTGTGACGACGAGTCTGGCCCCTAAAAAATATCGAAGCTCTTTATTTCGCCTACCCGGGGCAACGTGTCTAGCTTGCTTGCGGCATTCCCTCGCTACGCGGGTATGCTCGTCTCTGGGCGGAAAACCGACCCGGCCCTGGGGTCGATAGAGACGCACAGGTTTTCCAAAATGGTTTGGCTAAAATTGCCGTACCTACTTCATAAAAAACATCCGTGGCAAACGCGTCTATAAACCTAGCCGTTATAATAAATTAAACCCTGCATTATTAATACTGTGACTACTTGAAAAAAAACAAGGTAGTTCCATTGAGGAACTCTCCTCGTTGAATGTAACTACTGAGAAAAAAAAGTCCTACTATACCTTGACAAGCTCGTGCGCGGCGCTCGGCGGAACCCTGTCACAGGGAGCCTCTGCTAATAATAAGTAGTAATTTTAATAAGTGCGGCAAACGCTGACTGCGACAGAGTTCCGCGGAGGGTCGCGCACGAGCTTGTCGGACAACAGTTCCATTAAGGAATCCCTGTTCAATGTAACGACTGGGAAAAAAAGTCCAACTAGTTCCATGAATGCACCTAATAATAATGGAACTAGTCGGAATAGACCACATAACGAGAAACATTTTCTACAAAATGAAAATCTATGAAATATCTGTCGATATAACTATAAATTGAAAAATTTAAAAACCCCCAACGCAATAGGGATGTTGACACCATTAAAAAATAATTCAAAGACACGACTCCAGTAAAAAAACGCTTTATTTTAGTCCTGAAAACCAGATAAATTTTCGATTAACTGCAAAATTAGATTTTTTGTTGCTTTAAAACAAATAAATAGTTAGTTAATTGAGTATGCGAACAAGTGACGTCATATGTTGCTATTGCCATTCAAACTCTATGGGAGAAATGTGTTTTGACAGCTCATAAAAAGTACGTCAGTTGATAGGTGGTGTCAACATCCCTATTATGTCACTCGTATGTTTGAACGTTAAGTCAATGCCCACTATGCGTCTAAGATCCCTTCCGCAGCTAACAAAAGAGCTGATAACTTTGAAACGGCTGAACCGATTTTGATGAAACGTATCTAAGAACCATCGCCAAGAAACCTGATTTCTACTAAAAAAAACCGCATCCAAATCGGTTCACCCGTGTAAGAGCTATGATGCCACAGACAGACAGACACACGCACATAGCGGTCAAACTTATAACACCCCTCTTTTTGTGTCGGGGATTAAAAATGTGTGTGCCCCAAATGCCACCGATCTCTACCTACTAACACCCATATCTCCCAACAGATGCAAGGAGCTGTGTGACGTGTGACAAGGTGCTGGAAGAGCTGGAGAAGATAGACGACGACACAGACACGTTTGGGGTGGACTTCGTCAAGATCAACGACAAGCGCCTCGCTAAGCAGTATGGCATCACGAAATTCCCCGCCCTCACGTACTTCCGTGAGAAGGAACCGATCATTTACGAAGGTACGTACGTCGCGAATGAAGTAAACGTCCGAGTGCTTACAATCAGCATCAAAAGTAGCTGGTCACTTTTGTACCTTGTCGCTCTACAGTCAGGTGCAAAACGCTATAAATATAAACGAACTGAAACAATTTCTTTGTTTAGATCGCGGGTGACCGAATTGATTCAGTTCATTATATGGACCTCCGCAAAGTAACGCCTGATTCAATAAATTAACTAAAATATAATCCTTTCGCCCAAGTAAATGTTAAAATTTATCAAATAGCGCCCAATGTCCCAAAATAAGGTCACGCACTAATTTGCACCAATCTTGTCTAAAATATATTAAAGTACTAGCTTTTGCCCGCGACTCCGTCCGCGTGGAATTAGTAATTTGGGCAGCTTATTTTTTATCCAATTTGCTTTTTCATCAATAATGGCTCTCCTTAGATCCTTCCGGAAGAAATGAAACTTCATAATAAACCAACCCGCTCCCAATCCGACCCCAAACAGCCCCCAACCCGCCCCAACCCGCCCCCAACTCGCTCTCACCCCGCCTCCAACCCGCCCCCAACCCACTCCCAACCAGCCCCCAACCCGCCCCCAACTCGCTCTTAACCCGCCCCCAACCCGCTCCTAAACCGCCACCAACTCACTCCCAACCCGCCCCATCCCGCTCCCAACCCGCCCCAACCCGCCCCCAACCCGCTCCCAACTCGCTCCCCCACCCGCTCCCAACCCGCTCTCAAACCGCCCCCAACCCGCTCCCAACTCGCCCCCCCACCCGCTCCCAACCCGCCCTATCTAACTGGGCTATCTGACACTGAAAGAATTTTTCAAATCGTATCAGTAGTTCCCGAGATATATAAGTTTCACTTCAAAAACCCCGAATTTGGAAACATTCTTCCGCTCCGCTCCGCTCCTATTGGTGTTAGCGTGATGATATATAGCCTATAGCCTTCCTCGATAAATGGGCTATCTAACACTGAAAGAATTTTTCAAATCGGAGCAGTAGTTCCTGAGATTAGCGCGTTCATAATAATAACTCTTATAAAAACAGTTCGATAAATTCTTAAAATAAACGTATCTTTCTTATTTGTGAACCGATTCAAATGAAACAAACACTAAATGTTAATCCAAGAAAATACCAACATATCAGTGAAAACCGCATCCTTCTAGGTTAAGCCGTTTCTGAGATTAGCGCGCACAAACGCACCGACAAACAGACAAACAGACAAACAGACAATAATTCTAAAAATCATTGTTTTGGGTTCTATTGCGCTAATAAATAGCCCTAGTGTCAGTTTTTCTCAAATATCTTCAATGTACAGACACCGACTTGTTACAGATTTATTATATGTATAGATAGATTAATGGTTTTGTAATAATTGAAGTCCTGGGCTACCAGTACAGGTGCCTATAAATAGGTCACTGGCATAATTTACCTTAACTAGTCCGCTTTAAGTGCTTCTTTGTCATCAAAGGTTAGCAGTCAACTCCCTATAACTTAATCCGGTTTATTTCCGTACAGTCAAGGGTATTCAAATAAACGTGATACAAAATTAGTTCTTCTAACTGAGGTAATCCTGAACAATATAATGCATTGACTCAATTATTTTAATTAGTCTTATTTAATTTGAGGTGTCCATACAGTGAGTTTGTGATTTAAATTCAACAAAGTAGAACATCCTAAACTTTATCGGACTATTTTAGTATTTTGTAACAATTGGGGATGTCTATTATTTTTTGCAATGTATAGTAAATCGAAACCCATTTCGAGATAAATTCATTTTAACTCGTTTTCGGTAGTTATTTAATTTTAATATTATGTAAAGAATTTATAATATAACAAATAAACAATGACCTTCATTTGACATTGGTGTAAATTGCGTGACCAGTTCAAGTCGTACTTTATTCTGTGTGGTTAGAATTCTTCACAATTTACGCGTGGATTATACTACGGAGTTTGATTTGGACCCGCTGTCTGACATCTAGCACTTTGACAGTGCCAGTAAAGTGACACAGTGTATAGTGTACCACTACGCAAAAAATAATTAAAGGGGCTGCCTTATCTTACGCATTTAGATAGATTTAGAAATTTGGCATTGTGGGAGCCCTCAATTATAATCTGACGTCATCAACTAAAATAGTTTCAATAATTAATTTTGAAAAAAGTAGATAACTAAATGACAAAATATTGAAATAAGTTTCTTATAATTGACTTTTCTATACATAAAAAATATAAAAACCATGGGTATTTTTTTTTAGACATCCCCAATTGAGTTACTTATTAATTCATTATGTTGTCCAGCATTGAGCTAGGAACACCAATTTTGAATAACGTTTATTTCACCACAAAATCTCAAAAATCAAACTGTTTGGGTTTCCTCTGACAGTTTAATAAACAATGAAAAAGTTTTCATTTTTCACTGAGACCGACTCACGCTTGGCCAGTTTTTATTAGTCGTTGATATGCACTATACTAATCTTTATTATTATGCCGAACTTGAGGTTTGTTTATTTAAACGTTACAAAGATAAAACAAAATGAAAAATAATACATCTCTTGTATGGAGACCCCCTCATATTTTAATTTAATTGAATTTTTATTATTTGTTGCTATCCCGCTGCTGGGCAAAGGTCTCCTCTTTTTCTTTCCACCCGTAACTATTCATTTATTCATACCCTTCGCAAAATTTTGCCAAAATGAGTCAAGACGGTTTAATCATCTCACCATACCCGTTTGCTATTTAAAAAAAATGCTATTGTACCGGCAAATACAGCACTATGACAGACAGACCTACAGACGGACAGACAGACGGAGAGAGTAGCGACAGTAATAGGGTTCTGTTTAACCCCTTTCGGACCGGACACGGAACCGTAACAAAAGTGAGTAGATGTCCACGTGCGAACGACGCAGAAGACCGTGAAGATCTATTTAAACCGCATAGAGATACTACTCCTCAGAGATATATTAAGAGCTATATCTCCATAATAATGTTTCGCTCGAAATGTCAATGACATACAAGATATTTTTCATCACAACATTATAACGCAAAGGAAAACATACGATGTCGGTGACTAACGGGTGACATAAAAAACGTTACAATATTTTAGTGAATTCGTAAAACAGATATGACACTTTGGAAAAATTACAAGCCGGCTAAAAATAATGGCTGGCCGTGAAACAATTTATAAAATAAGTGGTAAATTGGAGAAGTCAGCTGATGTATGATATCTGAATGCTAAGATTAAATTATACACCCAATAGAACTCATGTTGTCAACGAGGATATAAACATCCTTCAAATTAGAACCTAGCCAGATCAGTTGCACGTACAGTCGAACCACCTGAATCGTGACCCCTTGTAGAACCTTTTCACAGAAAATGTAGCATTTCTTGACAAGGAAAGTCATTATGAAGCTTACTGTGAAAGAAATGAAATGGCTCGACTGTACCTACTTAAAGAGACTTCTGGAATCTTAGAGCATGTTACTATTGAGCATTTAAAACACAAAGTTAATCATTCTAATATTTTAAATTAATGAAAAGATTAAAATGAGGGTACCACTTCCTCAGTAACTGTCCAATTCGGGACTTGAAGTGCAAACATGCGAACTTGTGGAAAATGTTCCCCTTTCTGTTTTGTACTCTTTCTTGACGATAAATTTGCCAACAACTAATTATCTTATTATGTTCGTAGGAGATCTCATGGACGAAGAAAGCGTCCTGGATTTCCTGACGAGTTTGGAAGCAATGGATCTCCCTGACCGGATAGAGGAGGTAAACCAGAAGATCCTGTCTAAGATCATCGAGGACACAGACTACGTAGCCGTGCTCTTCTGTGAGTATACGCGTGGCTTCCGGGCTTTCGTCTTCGTCCATTTATCAGCTATCGTGGTAAAAGCAATTTCTCAACTAACAAAAGGCACTTTGAAACGTAAGTGATCTAATTCAGAAGCAGTTTTTTGTTTTTCCATTGGGTGAATAAGCCAGCGTTTTAACCGTGATTAATATTACACAGAAGGACAAGTTACAACAACCAACCTTGAACAAAGCAGATTCAGCATTGTTACTTACTGTCTTTAATTTTCTTAAATATTTAATTCTGAGCATTACCTCTAATAACAACAAAAAATTGTGTCAAAGATAATGGAAAAAATCCTTATAAACGCTGAATATTGACCCTGCGAATGCATTTGTCATGTCGTCTACATAACGATGCATTACTAGCATTTTCCATAGAATTATCTTAATTACTGAGAGCAAATTGGAACTGCAAAAACGAGATCATTTTCTGTTTCAAATGTGCATAATAGTATTCTCGACTGTAAATTCTTTTACTTAGTCCTATCAATTCTCCGGATAGTAGTTACGTCTTCTGGCGTATGGCGTTCTGCACTGTACATTGTGCCGTTTTGTTTTGTACTGTACATTGTACCGTTTTGTTTTGACTGTGTTTTTGACGTAGGTCCTGATCACAAAAATTGCGGCCCATCGTCAAGTAAGTAAGATTCTAGTTGACGGCATGCTCCTTTAATGTCGGTGTGGCATTAACTCTTCTCGCTTTGTAGAATAGTATTTGTGTAATATTATGTTTCAGCCGCGCTTTTCGCTCGCGTCGATGGGTAAAACGGTGGTAAAAACGATTCGTAGTAACAAATGAACTCAATGAATAATACTGCTAATTAAACGTTTGGCTCGGATACAATTGAATATGCTGATGAAGAATGACGCATATCTATAAGTTCCCTTCGAAATCTGAAGAGAAAGCTAGCCGATTATTTCCATTTTAACTCAAACATGGAATAAGACGTAATAATTATTTTTTGGGGTTTAGTTTCACTATAGGTGCAGCTGAAAATTTACTGACAGACAGTTGAACCTGTCTGTGTGGTTGAAGGGAGAATCAAAAACGCGTTTGCATTATCGGGCCGTGTGGCGAGCTATTTCGGCGCATCTATTTCTGTCCGGAGCCACCGGGTTTGACGGTGTACTGTCACGCTCGGCATTCTCTAACGGCAAACGAATATTAAAAACCTATTGTCTCGCATCAAAGACCAACCCGAACCGCACAATTTTCACGAAATTAGAAATGACCTTGACCCAGTTCTGTGATAGGCGTCGGCACACGCCAAGGGATGTCATTTTTTAAACTTTGCTTAAGGCCATCTATTTATATCCTCAAGATGTGATAAAATTTTGATTAGTAACAACGATCTGTGGTAACAATTTGGTGCATCCTACCTCTGCAAACGAGTTATTAGAGTTTAGAATCCACACCTTGTCCCCGAATCGTCAAATATAGGGCATACACACACAACCCCGCTTTTATATTTTACTTATGCAAATCACAAGGCGTCTGCATACAGACGTCGACACTGCACGACACACGCTTCATATGGCACAGCACACACGATTAAAATACCTAATTTTCCAGTAACACACCACACTCATTTTGAGCATTGCATTAATAGCACTGCTTTAGAATCCACAGAGCATGGCGGTATGCACCCAGGCACACACCGTTTTGCAGTTTTCAGCAGTTCATGCTCACGTATTGGCTTGCTGAATTACAGATAAGCCTGAATGCAAGAAGTGTGCGAAAGCCCTTCAAGAGCTGGAGAACATTGACGATGAAGCTGATCAGCTTGGCATCGGGTTCGTCAAGATTCATGACGAGGAACTGGCCGAGGAGTACAGTCTTGGAGATTTGCCAAGACTGGTGTACTACAGGCATGAAATACCCATTATCTATGAAGGTGAGTCATAACGCTTTTTACGGCTTACGATTATATTACGAAATTGGATGGTCGCTGCATTTAGTAGATTTGCGTTTATTGGCAGCACACTGCCTTTGCATAGTTGCCACTCCAATTTAGCGTAGGGTGATTCAGAGGAGATATGTGTCATCCATCGGGGTGACACTTTACACCCTTAGATACGAATGTCGTCAGAAGCCAATCCTTTTCTTAAAGACAATTGCAATATGATCAAGGTCTTTACACCAAATGAGTTTATTGCTTTAATATAGACACGTGTCTTATTTGTAACTCGTGATGAAAACTTAATTATCTTCATCGTCGTTCACCAACTTAGTTATGAAAATACTCTTGTGAAATTCAATCAAATTTCATGTAAGTATATTTATTAAGAAATAATTTTGCAGCTGAGCTGAGCAGAGAAGAAGATGTGCTGGAGTGGCTGATTGCCAACAAATCCACCGGCGATGAAGAGGACGTCATCGAAGACGTCACCGCGAAGACCCTAAACACACTTATCGGCAATGTGGACAACCTTGTCGTATTATTCTGTAAGTAATTAATTAATTACTCTGTGATAAACTACAGAAACTTTTCGATTTCAGTTCATCCGACGTTCACTACACGAAACACACATAAATATTTAGAAATTCAAAGCGATTTCCTTAGCTAAAATAGTTTTTCCTTATGTTTTTTGATCTCTAGTTTCAATTTAGTTAAGTACATAATTTCTTGCATATTTCTTTGGATATTTACTAGTCAGTCACATGTGCTAAAGTGATAAAATCTTCCATGTTTGTATGTTCATCGAGATTCTATGTGATGTTAAAAATAAAATCAACTGCATAGCCCAGTTCTAGTTGGCTATCTAAAAATAATTTAACAGGCGTTTCAAAGGAGGAAATGTGGGTTACACTTATAAATGACGTCAAGCCAGAAATTACAGCTTTCATAAAATTAGTTCTTTACCGTTCACTTTGTAACCTTGATCCAGTTCTATTATATCTGCAGTATTTGAAACACCTGTGACTATTAAAAATATCTTTTGGTTCACATAGATTTTATTGACTCTTCGTGACTCTTTCCAACACTGTTGTAGTTTGATGACATTGGTTTCATTATCATTGACTCTTTAAATGAAAAGTTAACGTTAATGTGTTTCTAGTTGTAACAACAATAATGCGGTGCGGGGAAAAGATATGAACTAGTACTGATAATATCACCACCTTCAACTGACAATTGTTTTCCAGACGATCATGGGGATGATGAATCAATGACGGTCCTCGGAGAACTAGAAAAGATCGACGACGACTGCGACCGTCACGGTATCCAGTTTGTCAAGATTGACGATGAAAAGGCCGCGGACGCATTCGGCATCGACAACATCCCGTCTATCGTGTACTTCGAGAAGCAGATCCCCAACGTTTACGACGGTAAAGATAATACAGTGAATAGACTTGTTTGCAATAAAACTCTTTGAAAATAAAGAACTGTGTTTATACAGTTTTTATTACTCTTCATGTTTTCACCTGAAAATGTAGCTACAGCGTCTATGTTTGAAATTATGGGAAAGTTTACACAATGCGAAGTTTATAGGTCTCATTGTGAATGATTTTTAACATTGGTTACAGTTACATGTGTAAATTAGCTACCTCTCTTACTGTTAATAGTAATAAAAAATGGTCAAAAGCCTGTAATAGATGGTAAAGAAAACATTGGGAATGCTTTTGCAGGTGACCTTGAGAATGAGGATGAGATCCTGGAATGGCTGGTCGGCCAGCTGGAGAAGGATGAGATTGAAGACGTCACTGATGAAATGCTCGACAAACTGATCAAAGATGGGAAAACCGTTGCCGTGCTATTCTGTAAGTGGAAATTTAGATTTTAAAGTAAATATAATACCAAATTGAGTGATTTTTATAATTGAAACTAGATTATAACCATGTTTCTACTTATTTAATGTTGAAGATAACCTAAGTGTCCGCATTTCATGAAACACAAAATGTCATCATATGCAATAAGTTAAATAATTTAAAACTAATCACAGATACTACTTAGCAACTAGATAGTTACAAGTAATTGGCTAAAAAGAGTTGTGTATTTTACAGATGACAATAACGATCGCAAATCTCAGAAAGTATTAACGGAACTAGAGAACATTGATGATGAATGTGACCAGCTTGGCATTGCCTTCGTGAAGATCGATAACGATGAGGAAGCCAGAGAATATGGCATTGAGAAGATCCCGACGCTTCTCTACTTTGAGAAGGGCATTCCTACTTACTACGAGGGAAACCTAGAGGAGGAAGAGAAGGTACTGGCGTGGCTCAGGTATCAAGTAGAAAGCGACGAAATCGAGGACATCACCGACGAAATGCTCGACCTCATCATAGAAAAAATGCCTTACGTCGCTGTACTGTTCTGTAAGTATTCTTTAATCTCTCGTAGCCTTAACATTGGTCAGTTTGAAACAATGCCAAATTCCGAAATAACTCCACTGATGATTAATGCCGTCAATCGCTTTCGACTGTCCCATGAAGAACTGACATAAAAATGAAATACAGTTCTTCGTATTTATTTCAGACGACAAGGACCAGAAGAAGAGTCAAAAGATTTTGGCTGAACTCGAAAACATCGATGACGAGTGCGACCAAAATGACATAGCGTTCGTCAAGATCGATGACGATAAAGAAGCTAAGGAATATGGTATCGAGTCTGTCCCAACGATGGTGTTCTTCGAAAAAGGCATTCCTCACATCTATGAAGGGGATCTAATGAAAGAGGATGAACTTCTTGGTTGGCTGTTACATCAGAAACGACACAGTGAAATTCCTGAAGTAACTGACGAGATGATGGATAAACTGATAGAAAGCACCCCGTATTTGGCAGTTATCTTTTGTAAGTACAACTTCGACATTTTTGTATAACAAAACATGAGTAAAATTAAGCTAATGTTTTTTTTTTAATTTAGACGACAAGGAGGATAAGCAAGACATCAGAATCCTGAACGAACTTGAGAACATTGATGACGAGCTTGAAAAAGAAGGCATTGTGATCGTACGAATGGACAACGAGAATGAGGCTAAAGAATTCGGTATTGATCATCTGCCAACCTTGGTGTATTTCGAAGAGAACATCCCGGCTATTTATGAAGGAGATCTGATGAATGAAGATGAAGTGTTGGAGTGGCTGATTGAGCAGAAGAACACCGCTACTATCGAAGAGGTCACCGATGAGATCTTGACTGATCTCATTGAGGAGCATGAATATGTGGTCGTATATTTCAGTAAGTAGCTTGTTATACGTGTTTTCTTACTCTAAAATCATAAATAAAAAAAATATGTAGTTTTGAAAGCTATGTTGTAAAGAAATTGTAATTTTTCTTTATGCTTTTCTTAATCTGAATGTTTGACAAATATTCAGAAATAGATCAGAGAATCGTTGGATTTTTGTATTGTACTAATCTTTCGAAAATCAACCTCGTTCCCACATCACCCAAATCAGAATATTATTGATATTAACGAGTTCTTGTCCGAAATTCTGAAACATTACCATTTTAGGACTATTAGTACAATACAAATATTTTTATTAAACTCCACAAAGAAGTACAATGAGTTTAGTCAAAAGGCAGACCGTAATCCTTACATTCTGAAAAAGACTCTTGCCACCACTGTAGTCAACAACGATCACATTCCAGGTGGCAACTGCGAAGAGGGCGAAGAGTGCGACAACATCTTAGAAGAGCTGGAGAACATCGACGACGAGCTGGACGAAACTGGCATCATCTTCGTCACCACTGAAGACATCTCGCTCGCCAAAAAGTACGGCATCAAAACCTTCCCAACGCTGGTGTTCTTTAGGAACAAGGATCCTCTCATCTACAAGGGTAAGTTAAAGTCGACTATTTATTACTATAAATAAGGTCTATTTTGATAATGGGCATCAGCGTATCGCATCCGCTTTGTTCCATAATACCAAATTCTCCGAATACCATTGAGAGTAGACAGCTGAATTAAAATCTGAGTTAAATAAGAAATGATCAAATCAAATACATGAACATAATACACTTAATACTAACGTAAGGTAAATCTCTAAGAGATTGTCTTGCCGATGCCAGCACAAATGATGACAGCCTGCTGTCACTCCTATTGCTAATTACATAAATTAAACATGGCAACTACTGGGGCAGTGACCAGCACTCCGATGTCTATCGTAGTAGTGATGCAAACGATCAGTACTCTTCTTATACTGATAGATATGAAAAAGAAAATTAAGATTTCAACTTCGTTAACTATAGCTTCTTTCTTCAGTAGTTAACAGAACAACTATTCATTTCAGGCGACATCGAAGATGAAGACGAGGTGCTGTCATGGTTGACAGACGAAGATACACTAGAGATCCCCGGCAAGATCGAGGAGGTTAACTCCAAGATGTTAGAGAAGATTTTGGAGGAAAATGACCACGTCGTAGTCTTTTTCTGTAAGTTTGACTTCTTTCTTTGCCTTGAAACTTGCAATAACCATAAGCCCAGAAATATATTTCCCTGATTGTTTGTTACCCTGTTAATATAAATTCGAAAACTAGTTCGTAGACATGTGGTGTACAATTTAATCAATTTTATTGCTGAAAAATATTTATAGCTTAAACTGTCACATTACTCCCTACATTGAATTTTTCTCTTTTTAGATTCTAACTTAAAACCATTCCCAGGGTTACAAAATTTAAAAAATTTCGACCTGTAAACATTTTCCTGTATCTATTCCAGACAAAGAAGGTGACAAGAAATCCCAGAAAATCCTAAGTGAACTCGAAAACATCGACGATGAGTGCGAAGAGAAAGACATCGACTTCGTAAAAACATCGGATGATGGCGTGGAAAAAGAATACGACCTTTCAGACCTTCCAGCATTGGCATTCTACCGCCATAAGTTCAGGACGATCTATGATGGGGACCTGATGCATGAAGAAGCTATCTTGTCTTGGGTATTGGACCTTCACGACTCTCAGCCTGATGTCATTGAAAGCGTAGACAGAAAAACTCTGAAGGATTTGATCACTGATGTGGAACATCTTGCAGTATTTTTCTGTAAGTACATATTTTTGCACATTTTTCAATTTCTGAAACCAAATTTTATTGAAGTCTTTATTATAACAAAAACTTTATATGCTGAACAAACTGTATTAAAGCCCAAGACAAGCTTTAGTATAAAATCCAAGCAACAGTTTAGCGACCTCTTTTGATCGTTGCCATAAAAATTTGTAGTAATAATTTCGCAAACATTATTGGAATTAATTAAATATCGAAAGCTGTTATTACTTTTACTTGTTACCGCATGTTAATATTAAATTTAGTGTAAATATTTTGGTAACGGTCTGTGTGCCGCTAAACATATCTAAATTGTTAAATATGTAAATGATACGAAAACTCAAGACATATATAATATTTGCACACCGGAATCCCGGTAGAATATTTGTACTAAACATAACTTACCAAATAGGTATACCACCTGTTAAGACCATATTATAACAATTATTTCATGGGAACTTAACGAAGCTAGCTAACCGCTTAAGGAATAATAAAGGTTAGGTGTTGCACTGACTAAAACATCAGTGACTACAATTAAAAGTTTTAGGGTAACCATCCCTCTGCGATTAAAGCTGTGCATGCTGAGTAAGCCTAATCAGAGAACTAAAATTGACAATCTTTTTACAGACAGCGAAGACTGTGACACCTGCGACGAAGTTCTCGAAGAGTTGGAAACCATTGACGACGATACAGACAAGCACGGCATCCAGTTCGTTAAGTCCAAGGATTCCAAACTAGCATCTGACATTGGTATTTTCAGTTTCCCAGCTCTGGTATACTATGAGACAGGAGTCCCCATCATGTACGATGGTAAGTAAGCTATTGTAAATACTTTTTCTATGTTGTAACGAAACTAAATATTTTAATCACTTTTCTGTGAAGGAAGACTATGAAATTCTGGGTAGAACCGCTGTTTTAATATGAGATTAGTCAGAGCACTTCAGTGTTTGATTACCTACTTTTAAGTTCAAATTCAGAAAAGCAGTCGCTTTAGTTACTAACGCCAAAAAGAATACTTCTTTCAGACATTGAGATACATAAATTGAAGAAGAGTATTTTCTATTCTACTAATGGTCATATGATTATGACCACTATTTAAATAGTTCTTAAATAACGGGGAGATATTTTTATAGCAGGCCGCTAGGGAACCTGCGTTTGACAGATGGTTTACCAAGAAAATAAAAATGAATTGAACAAAATAAATTAGAGCGCAGATAGCCCCTGTCGCAAGGTTTAATAGATTCTCTGTTGTCAAAACTTTTAAACGGGAACATGAAAGTTTTGACCAACATTCCTCCTTCTAACATCTTTTACTGTTTATAGGTGACTTAAAGAACGAAAATAAGGTCCTCCAGTGGCTTGTAGATCAAAAAAGTAAGAATCCACATCCATTTATAGATTAATTTAATATCTAAGGTTAAAAAATTTATAACTGAAAATATATACAATTATTACATGCATGACATCATTCTTGAAAAGAGACTTCGAAAATAAACAGATGTTATTCTTTACGCTAAAATGCTGGTTGTTTGAGCTGTGTCATTTTGCATGACAGTTACTAATGCCTGCAGGTGAAGATAGCAACCGACATAAAAATAAAGCTAATACTAAATCGAAGGCCAATGCAGATGGTGGTAAAGCCTCGGGGTTTGGCGGAAAAGGAGATGTGGAAAAGAAAAACTCAGCGAAAAGGGTAAAACCTGCAGAATGGAAGACTATGGGGACGTTGAAAGTTAGGTTCCCTGCAGCTAGCGAGCCAAAAAGTAAAAGAAAGGAAGATGGGAAAGTAAAGCCGAAAATAGATGACGATGAAGACGATGATGACGATGATGACGATGATGACGATGATGATGACAATGACGATGATGACGAAGATGATGATGATGATGACGACGATGATGATGATGATGACGATGATGACGACAGTGACAATGACGAAGATAGCGATGATGATGACGATGATGATAGCGAGGACGATAAAGAATCTGCCAAAAAAGTACAAACTAAAGGATTAAATTGGAAAGAATTATTAAAATCAAGAAATCCTAGCAAAAAGGCAACGTGGAAAACTGTTGGTAAATTAAGAATACGTATTCCTGGTAACAAAGCTGGCGGGAAAACTACAAACGATGATGATGATGATGACGACGACGATGATGACGACGACGATGATGATGACGATGACGACGAAGATGATGACGATGATGACGATGACGACGATGATGATGATGATGATGATAATGACGACGATGACGATGATACTGTTGTCGATGATGATGATGATGATGATGATGATGACGACGATGATAATGATGATGATGATAATGATGAAAACGATGACGATGACGACGACGACGGGGATGATACAAAAAATAAATTTAGTGTTAAATGCAAAACATGTAAAATAAACTCTAAAATAATTAAAACTGAAAAAGTAAAAAAAAAATTCGGGGAAAACTCCAATAATGAAGACGATGACGACGACGATGATGATGACGATGACGAAGACGATGACGATGACGACGACGACGACGATGACGACGACGATGACGACGACGATGACGATGAAGACGATAGTTTTTTCGGTAGAATAAAACGAATGTTCACAGGTAAATGAAATTGGCCCTAGAGAGACCCTGCACGGAGGCCCGGACGTACCCCCACACATCTGCATGGTCGAGTTGTGGAACTCGCATGGGTCCTAGCATAGCATTCCAGCTGTCGCCTGCAGTCATTCGCGCTTACCAATAAATGTTTTCTCAATTCTTATACCTACTAACAAATCATCTAGACATACAGCGCATAACAATCTACGCGCATTAACTCGCAGTTAACTGTTGTAATTAAGGTTTCTACGGGTTATAAAAGAGATTTTTACTGACTGCAGGCGATCGCTGTTTCTACATTGGATTGGGGGCGAAACCGGCCGTCCCAAAAATGACTTACGAACCCTACCAGTGCTGTCCCACTAAAGTTCAGAGTCCGACCAAAGTAGCCAAAGCGACCCCGACCAAGGTGCCAGTCAAGAAACTCGGGAAGGAGCACCCCAAGCCGCTGGAAAAGCCTGCGAAAGGCAACAAAGCACTAGCCAAGCCGGAAAAGGGAAAAGGAAAAAAAGGTTCACAAGGGTCTGACACTATTTGGTGGTGGTAAAATTAAATGTTAGATTATTGCTTGTAACGGTATCGGCGCGCCTGATACCACTACAAGCCGCGTCGTGCACGGGCACCAAGTGGACACGAATGTTATACTCCGTCCTTGCAATCGGTTTCTCCTCTAATTCTGAGCCCAGCCTAACGTTGCATCGGTTGTTGCACATTAACATGCTAGCTTTCAATAACCTCGTGTCCCTTGATTCCTGCAAGCACTTAACAGGGTTGAATGTTGTATTTAACTGAAAGCAAATGGACTGTATTTACATCAGCAAACATTTCGAATTCAGTACTAACTCCACCAAATGTGAATACGGACCATTCTTGATTGTCATCTATGTAGGTACTGCTTTACTATAAAAATTGTAGAACATGTGAAGACCAAATATTGGGACGTTTAGTGGCTATGAACAGATGTATAAATCGTTATTATGATTGTAAATTGATTCCAATATTTAGAAATTAAAAGTGAGAGGAAACTACAACACGAAGGCATTTCTTATTGTATTTTGCCGTGCCATCTGAAAGACTTATTGTTGTAAGGATTTCATGTTCATATAGTTTTCTAGTCTTCATGGAATCTCATTATTTTGTAAAACATTTGTTAAACTATTTTACGTACTTTCTAGAATTTAAACATAGATTTTATTTTCTACTAAACAAATAACTAGTTTTTCAATTGCATCAACGCAAGGCCAGGTGACGTTAAGTTCTTGTAATAAGTTTCCGCGGTCGGCATCGCCACGTGATTTGGGCGTTGTTGATGGCGCTCGTATATGGCGATATGTAAGTTGTATTGTTTGACCGGAAATTCGCATGGCTGTTATTTATTGTTTAGTCGGCGCTGAATCAATATTTTTTTTGTTAAAATAATAAATACATTTTTCTATTATAATCTTATCATTATTCATTAAAGTACGAATGATGTCAGCATGGTATTGCTGTAGTATATTCCGAGCATGACTTTTATTGGATGTAAAATGGTGAGTTTCCGATATATAATTGAAATGGATGTGGGTTCCTTAATTATTTTTTTAATATATAGGCCTTTCAGCACTTGAGTAACGGTGGTTACATTTTAGGAAACCTCTTGGACGAATCTGAGGTGCTAGATTGGATGGTTAAACAGAAGGAGGACGAAAGTATTGAAGAGATCGAAAGAGAAAAGTTGTTCAAATATATCGAAACAAAGGAATTCTTAGCGGTAGTTTTCTGTAAGTAAACTTTTACATAAACTTTTAAATAGGTAATGATAAATTCGATAGTCATAAAATATTTATATATTTGTAGATAAAGAAGAAGATCCAGAAAGTCCAAGAGTGCTTAGACACGTAGAATTGATCGATGATGAAGCTGCAGAATATGGAATCAAAATAGTTAAATGCAGCGATCGACTGATGGCCAAGAAATATGGTTTCCGCAACCCGCCTGGTATCACGTACTTCAGGAAAGGCAAATATATCAACTACGATGGTGATATGGACGACGAGGAAGAAATTTTGGACTGGCTAACCAATCCAGAGAACATGGAACTGACTGATCATATAGAGAAGGTCAACAAGAAGATGTTCCAGAAGATACGACAGACGTCGGATTACGTGGCCGTATTTTTTTGTGAGTTGTCTTTGTAAAGTGATCATGTATTGATGGATGGTTCATTATAATTTCAATCGTATTGCACATATCACATGTTTTAGACAGTAATGACTGCAAACAGTGCCCCAGAGTGCTACTGGAAATAGAGCATATCGATGATGACGCCGACGGCGCTGGCATCAACTTCGTCAAGATCGATGACAGACAAATGGCTAAAGACTTTGGCGTGTTTGCGTTACCCGCTGTACTATTCTTCAAAATGGGGTCCAAGGATCCCGTGATATACGCAGGTAGTATTATAATCCTTAAAACGAACATGTAAATGATAATAGTAAGGAAACTGACAGTGAACTTGATTGCAGGTGACCTTTACGATGAGCAACAACTACTTAATTGGTTGCTCACCCAGAAAAATCCATCCGGAGATGTCATTGAAGCATTGGAAGGTCAAGAATTACTTAATTTAATTGAAGAAGAAGGGTCCCTTGCCGTTTACTTCTGTAAGTGCCAGCTTCAGGCAACCTTAACACGTCTATAACACTCTACAGCACACAACTAATTCACGCAATGCTGCACTAATCTTACTCATTTTTACTATTTTTAAAGGAAACATGAGCTACCCACGCTGGTAGCAAAATGTTGTTCCAGGTATAGACTCCTATTTAAATTATGACTGTTTAATAAAAATTGACATTAAAATTTTTAATAGGGAACAAAACGTTGTGTGAAATGTGCAATTCCAAAGCGATGAGGAAAGCGATGAAAAAGAAAGAGAAAGAACACGAAGAAGACGAGGCGGCAGAAGAGGGTACTCACTCCCCCAAACCTCCCTTTGACAAGCACTTAACTAATTTCTCTCTCCTATGAAAAAAAACCTTGTCTCTGTCTTAGTAGTCGATTGTTAAGATAATCTAGGCGTAGCATGTCGCATGTTCTTCCTTCCTTATGCCACTGCAATCTGCTTTGTTTGTGCCTTCACGGTAGATATACAATGTTGAAATTTAGGATAACCCAGTAGAAGAAATTTAGTCACGTGTTCCTATTGTTAGCTCTACATTCAATTCGTCAATCGTATTTAGTACTTAGAGTAGTCGTGTGTGTAAACATTTTGTGGTTAGCTGCGCGTTTTTTGAAGTTTTACAAATCAGTGATAATTTCAATACGCAACCAAGCAACTCTTTCATTGTCTATTATTGTATTGTAATTTTCCAATAATTCTGTAAGCTGACACAGTTGAGTTTTCACTAAGATTATATGTGATCTGTTCCAAATAACTTGTGTATTCAAGAACACGCTCGCAAATTCAATGCTCTTACCATCTGCTGACAACTTGTCGTAACATTTTAATTGGTAATAGATGTGGACTTTTTAGATTCATTGGACTGCGAGCAATGCGCCGGGATCCTGGAAGAATTAGAGAACATCGATGATGACTGCGACCGACATGGCATCAAATTCGTCAAGACTCAGGACTATTCTATAGCGGAATCATACGGTGTCACAGACTTCCCGGTCCTAGTGTATTTTGAGAGCAATGTCCCTAACGTATACGAGGGTTCTCTAGCAGAAGAAGAAGAAGTACTCCAATGGTTGATTACACAGAAAACCGAAGACCGTATTGAGTTGATTACTAGAGTCATGCTGGAAAATATGGTTGATGAAACGCAATATTTAGCGGTCTATTTTTGTAAGTGCTTGTCTTATATTGCCATGAAATATTTAGAGATTTCAATATATCAATAGAATGCTATTTGTTATCATTGCAGATAAATTGAATTGTCATATTTGTGACCATATACTCGAGGGATTGGAGAAGATAGACGATGAATGCGATGTATATGGTATCCATATGGTTAAGATTCAAGATCCTCAATTAGCCAAACGATATTCAATAAAGACTTTCCCAGCAATGGTGTACTTTAGGTAGGTAAACTTGAGTTTGATTGTTGGACTAATATTTTAAAACGACAAGATGTATAAAAAATATTAAATTTCAGAAATGGGAACCCACTTCTTTTTGAGGGTGACCTCCAGAACGAAGAATCAATCCTGGAATGGCTCATTGACGATGATAACCGCGAGCTAGCAGACGAAATAGAATCGGTAAATGACAGAATGCTAGAGAGATTACTCTACGAGTCACATTTACTAGTAGTATTTTTCTGTAAGTTATTGCATCTGATTCTCTGTGCAAAAAAAAACAAATTCGTTCCTTCAATAATACAAAGTAATCTTATAATTTAAATTGCAGATGATGACGACGACTGTCAAGAATGTGAAGCCATTCTAGAGTCTTTGGAACAAATCGATGGTGAAGTTGATCAATTTGGCATTGACTTCGTGAAGATCGCCAGTCAAGAGGCAGCTGCCAAATATAACGTCGTTAACATACCTTCACTAATATATTTCCGTAAACAAGTACCAATGCTATACGATGGTGACTTACATCAAGTGGAAAAAGTCCTCAGCTGGCTAACTTCTCAGGACGTTTTTGAAATCAAAAACGAAATTGAGGAGGTCAACCGCAAAATGTTGGACAAATTGTTGGAGGAGAATGAATTTTTGGCTGTTTACTTTTGTAAGTACTTACTGTATGTACTACTCATGCTTTTTTTCGAGCGTACTTAAATAACACAGCTTTGAAACCCTCTCATTTAATTGCAGACGAGAAATCTGCCGAAAGTCGAGCGGTGTTGGACAAACTGGAGAACATTGACAGCGAAACCGACAATCTGGACATCACGTTCGTAAAGATGGAAGATCCTCGGTACGCTCGGAAATGGGGCGTCACAAAATTACCAGCTATTGTGTATTTCAGGAAGCGATTCCCAAGTATATACAGAGGTAAGTAATCGAAACTGGTAAGTTTAATTACGGGATTAATGTGTAAATTGATCTAATGATCTTGTTGGATTTACAGGTGACATCATGAACGAAGATGAGGTGCTCGAGTGGCTTCGAAAGAACAGATTTAGACAGCCAGAACTGAACATCTTTATGTATGCTCTGATTGCTCTTTCGATAGCATTCGTTATGTACACAGCGTTCTTGATGCAGTGCTTCAAGCCCGCCGCACCAGCGCCCGCGCCGCATCCAAAACAGGCGTGAAAAACTATACATTATTTAATTTCTGAATGTGACATATCCGCCTTGTTGGCGTGAATTTCTTACCGTGACTTTGACAATCCATTGACTTCATCTAACCGCCCCATCGAGTGTTTATTGACAATGGAGCAAAATATTTAGACAATTACAAGTTTTTGGGAACAAAAGTTTTCTTTAATAGACATTGTAGATTACTACGAATGGGTAGTGCTCGCTTTTCACAAGCAAACTGGATTGACGATAGGCTAAGTTTTCTAAGGGTAATTTGGGTTTGAAATCTTTATCGACACTTTACTAATAATGACAACATTCGTGTAAGTCTTTTTTTTATTTCTAGCATTTTAAAATTATACTGTTATCTTCCTTAAGACTGTATTCTACTTGGTTCTTAAATGTATGGCTCTTGGTGTGCGATGAACCATTTTCCAATGTATCTGTTTCTCTCGGTCGCATCGATATTATCTTTGATAGTTTTGACGAGTTCTTCGATTAGTTTGCGTTTGAGTTTATCCCTTCAATTGTCACTATTTTCATTTTATTCGTGTACTCTCGTACGTTTTTCTCATCAGTTTTATTTTGATTATTTCGGTGACATTATTTTAAGCTCACAGTTCCGATTACTGCCTAATTGGCGGGGTCTTTTTCCACCTGCATGATACTACGATACTTAAAGTAAATCTTAAATTACAAGGCCATTATCAGCCAGTCGACTATTACCCGTGGTGTTATTAAAAAAGTTTTTAAGAACAGCTTATATTTTAACATTTAATTTACTGATTGATTTTACTATTGTTACTATTGTTAGTGGAACAACAGTAGTTTGTTAAGGTTTAAAGTATAGTAGTAGCATGCCCGATATTCTCTGTATCATTCCCGCTGTTTATATGTATAATTATAATGATACCGTCACTAATGGAACGATAAGGAAGCATTAAGCAGTAATGATATGTTGTGCTCAAAAGAGTCTGCGCGGGGGAGGCGCGCGCGTTTGTTATTAACGTTGTATATAAAATGTACATAATTTAAATAAAAATAGTAAAATTTTGGTATTTGTTTTACTTACTTGGTCATGCGCGAATGGGAAGTATAAAAATGGTTTTACTTAACCCAAAATCAAGAGAAATTGAGAGACTACGACTTTGGCGTAGCTAAAAAACTAATCACCCCTGTTATGTAGATTAGGATCCTTTGCAGACTTGAAAGAAAAATTGGGTGTTACAATTTATAAAAAAATATATTTGTACTTTACAAAAGTGACTTCATTTGTATTATAATTATAAACTTATAATTACTTTTAAAATTATCAGTCTAAAATGTGATAATATAAATTATCCAAAACCATTTGATATTAATAATTTTAGCGAAATTGACTTGGTAAAAAATAATTTGCCACGTAATACTTGATGTGGTGTGAAAATTTTGTAGCACCACAAAATTCTTAATTTCGGGGTATGCCTGGTCAAACCCGATAAATCGAAATAATTGATTGCTGTAAAAATAACACTACGTAAATCTAAATTCAAAATTCCTACTATACATTAGATCGAAATATTAAGTTTAACCACACACCCCTCGATTTGTAAGTTTTCACTGTCCTCACAATCCTCTCTTCATGACCGTTTGAAAAAGGGCGTGCCGGAAATCTTAAGACGCCATTAGCGCCTTTGTACGCAATAAGGTTGTAACAGTTATGTGATAACTAAATGTACTTTTTCGGCGTCTTTCAAATACTTATGTTTTTCGGATTCAAAAAGGTTCACTAGCCGTTTTGTAAACTGCGCATGGACGGCGTCAACTTCCGCATCGGTTGGATCTAGATTTTTCTGGACTTCCATTGGGGCACCAACTGAAAAAAGGTGAGAAATGTATCCACTATGTGATTTTTCTTTAGTCGAGGACTATCGCGGGATGACTATCAGGATGCTGTTATTAACACGCCTGTATTGGGGAAGGTATAATCGGAGAAGAACTCAATAACAAGTCATCTTATATGACAGCTATTAAACTACTTTCCATATACTACTCTCTCCACTAGACCAGATAAATTAGCTTAGGGTATCAAAATCTAAAGTTAATTTTGGATATGGGCTTCAGAGAGGTTTTTACATATTTTGGTTTTTAAGAGGTGTGAAAAATACGAAAGATTGTGCATGTATTTATGTATGTATGTAGATAAGTATGTTTATCCGTTGTCTAGTGCGGGCCCATAATATAAGCTTTGCTCGGTTTGGGACTTGGTCAATTGGTGTCACTTGTCTTATAATTTATCCTTCATGCCAAAACGGTTGGACGGTATGATAAAGATCAGACTAGATAAAACCTGCAATCATTCGGGGCCCAGGGGATACTTAGCATTGGCACCTACTCCACCAAGATAAAACACTTACCGACGGTAGTAACAGGAGCTCTTAGGGGGAGCAGCCCGTAGCTGTACTGGAAGACTCCTCGGCCTATGGGGAAAATGGGCGAGATTCCTGTCCATTCGCGAAACTGAAAATTTTAAATACAATACAATACTTAATAACAATAACATGTGACAAATATCCAACACTAAATTTTGATCGACTATTAATCGTTCATTTTTAAAACCTAGTTGCTGTGATAGTTTTTACTTTTGAATCCATCTATTTTTTTTTTCTATTTTTTTTCGAGGCTTTAGTACACCTGTGTGACTATGCCAGCCTGAATCCATCTATAAAGGACATAGGATGAATTTTATTCTAGAAAATTGCATAGTTCTTGCGGGATAAAGATAAACGAATCCTTTGCAAACGGAGTCGCTGGCAACAGCTAGTAAGATGCTACAATACAATACAATACAATACAAAACAATGACTCTTTATTGTCCACCACAAAGAAAACAATACAGAAAAACAAGTACATGGAAAAATATATACGGTAAGCAATAGGCGCGGCCTTATCGCTTCGGAGCAATCTCTTCCAGGCAACCGTTGATAATGATGATAATGACAATGATAATGATGCTGATGATGATAATAATGATGATGATGATGATAATGATGATGCCAATGATGTTGATGTTAATGATGATGTAACAGGAGTCCTAGACACTGACCTTCTCCTGGAAGCGCCGCAGCAGGCCGTCCTGAGGGTTGTTGAGCGGGCGGAACACGTCTGGCTCTCCAAAAGAGAATACCGGAACCAGGGGAGCTCTGAAATGTCAAAGAGAGAAGCATATAACTATAAATTAAAAATTTTAAGAACCCCAACGCAATTTGGTCGCACATAATGTTTTAAAATAAAGTAAATGCCCATTATGCGTCTACTTAAGATCCTGCAGCTAACAAAAGAGCTTATAACTTTGAAACGGCTGAACCGATTTTGATGAAACATGTATAAGAACCATTGTCAAGAAACCTGCTTTTAAATATAAAAAACTGCATCCAAATAGGTTCACCTGTTTAAGAGCTATGATGCCACAGACAGACAGACACACACACATAGCGATCAAACTTGTAACACCCCTCTTTTTGTGTCGGGAGTTAAAAAATTGGCCCCTAGCAAAGATACTTAGTTACGGTGGCGTAGCGATCGAAGGACCAGCTAACTCTGTCTATTTAACAGAGTAAAGGCCCATTTACATTATACAACTTTCTTGCACTTTCCATACAATAAAATTGAGGCAATAAAACATTGCTCAGTCTAAACCTAAGGTTTCTAAGGTCTAGACTGAGCAATGTTTTATTGCCTCAATTTGATTGTATGGAAAGTGCAAGAAAGTTGTGTAATGTAAATGGGCCTTTAGTACTAGAAAACAGAGAATGCACGTAATTGGGCAGCGATAAGGACGATGCACCGGCAAATACGTCCCACTGCAGGGCACATATTTAAAGATTACTATCTACTACTTTAAATTACATAATTATGATTAATAGATGAATAAACATGACGTAATTATTTGAGGTGCCTCTAACTACAAACAAAAATCACGAGAAATATTACGAATATTCCAACAAACGGCATTGTAAGCCGAGCCCGCCATCGACGTGCGATTATTGACGCCACAGAAAGATATCGAGATAGAAGGAAAAAGCTCGGCAATTTGTAGCGAGACCGAGCCTGTAACATCTTGCGTAGGTACTTTGACGTCACGAGTGTAATTTAGTGATGGGAAACATAAGCCGCGCGAAAACAATTCAAAAGCATCGATTCACAGATCGATTAGGGAACCGATTCTTATGCACAGAGGAAATGATAATTATTTTCGACAGAGGAAATGAGAAAGGTCAGAATTTCAAATCGAAAAATATAAATGTAGGTAGGTGCCTTATGTAAATGTGTACCTTTTCATCATATGACATCATCACTACATCAATACCAATAGTCGGATAAGCTGTACTGATTACTCGTCGGTACTTTGATGGGCCAGTAAAGGTGTCTTCGTGGAAATGTATAGAACACATCTTACTGTTTTTTGTAGGAAACCATTTTTTACGACCAGTTGTTTTCAATCCATTTATTTTTAATATAAGGATTCGGAAAACTAAAATAAAATTGTAATATAGAAGTAACCATAACCTGTTTGTTAATAATATTTGCTTTGCACTACGTACATTATATAGCTGCATAATAATATAAAAACGTAATTATCATTTCCTCTGCTTTCAAAATCGATTTTAATCGAGTAAGAACTGCGATAGTGTACTGTACATCACTATTCTTACTTTTGACAGAAAAAATGATAAATCGACCTTGGACGTGACTCGACAGTTTGAATAGTATATTTTTACATCGCTGGTTTTGAACGCACGCCATGTCTGGCTCGTCAAATTAAAGCCGCAATGGAAAGCTAGCGTGGATACACAATCGCCCGCTACTGTTCTGATGAAAATAATAAAATAAATCGTTTTTTAATTAATAACAGAAATTTTAGGACAAATAGTATTTACCAATGAAAGGAAATACCTCGACTAACAGCTCCAACTTTATCTGTAGTATTTGAACAGTTAATTACTGAACAACGAGTCATTTTATTTTTAAAACCTGACGTCGCACGCAGACCGCGGTCGGGAGCAGACTAAAGTTCGCGGCGAGCAAGTTATCCGTTTGGACCACTTTTCGGCAGACGAGGTACGTACACTCTTTCCTTCTATCTCGATATATTTCTGTGGTTGACGCCCACTGACAGTTTCTTGTCCCTTTCATTTGCATACGAAAGTGAAACAGAGAGAACGCTTTGCTAACTCTGTTAAATAAGACAGGGTATAGACGGTGACGAGTTCACCGGGGCCCTTACGCTTATGTCGTCCTGTCGTCACTGAATGCTTCAAGTTATCTCTTTTACCCGACTGCACGACGCAAGGCTAATGTGCCAGCCTATGTATGTATCAGTGGCGCAGGGTACTAAAAACCCAACGCCCCCGGGTTGACTAAACTTTAAAAACCAAACGCTCTCTTCCATTACTGCACTACTTTCAAGAAGAGGATACTTAAATGGGTGTTTTAGGTTTTTTTGCTCTGGCTTTACCAAAATTTCAGCCTTCTAGCGCCATGGGTTTGCCCTGGGCGTTGACGAGTCAGTCAGTCAGTTAATCAGTAAGGACTTCTCTTTTCACATTTATAGATTTTTTAACCAACAATATTTACAACTATGTAAGTACTTAACACTTCCTTATATCATGTCCGTTGAGGCCAAATGTCAACGAAAAATGATATGGTTTATTTATCACGCTCTAAGTTACACGATAACAACAGCAAAAAACCGCAGATTATAGGGCTATAAATATATTTACGAGCAAATATTTACAAACAATATTGCATATATTATATTGCATTATAGTCGCAGTTCGTTTAAAGGTCGTTCATTGAGATAACGAGTCATTCATGGTATGCGTATCAATTTCAGCGGTCAAAAGGAACAGCCTGTATAACGAGATGAATGGCAACAAACCCATAGCCTTTGGCCACGACTTAGGGTCTCCTCAAATCTATCGACGCGCGATCGGTGTTAGCCGATCGGAAAAACCTTTATGTCAACGCAATAAGAGCGAAAAAGAAACCGATCAGCTCGGCTTCATTCGACCCGCATAGTCGAGCCGATCGCTTTTATTTCATTGACTTAAAGGTTTCCGATCCCGCGTCGATAGATAAGGCGAGACCCTACCCTAAGTGATAGGTACGTATTTCTATTAATTGCGCGGGCGAGACGCTCGCGTACAGCAGTTAGTTACACACACACGCAATGGACAGGGAAAATGCGCTACGCTAACCATGCATAGGGTTAATGCCATCTCCAAAATTTGATAACCAGAATAAAAAGCGTAAAATTCCCGGATTTTTGAACTCAGAACTTGGACTCGTCAACTTTTTTTAAAGTTAATATTAAAAAAAATAGTTCGATCAATATTTAAACAGTTCAATAAAATTCAAGACCAGAATACAATGAAACCCCGAACGAAACTTCCCCGGACGCTCTCTAAACTAGGACAAATGTAAATGTAAGAATGGAATTCGCTCCCGTCGTCTGTATTTCCTGATAAATACAACCTAGGTCTCTTCAAGGCTAGAGTGAATAGGCTGTTACTGAACCAGTGAGCTTTGGCCTCATCTACACTTTTCATCAGGTGAGATAGTGGTCAATCACGGGTCAGTTTTATGTAAAAAAAAAAAAAAAAAAAATGTATTATGAACTTTGACATTGACAGCTACGTAAATAGACCCGCTTTAATCTTGAACGCCCGCTCCTGACCCGCTGCCTTTTTTTTTTTATTGTGAGAGGGAGGCTAACAAGCAAGCAGGTCATCTGATGGAAAATGATCACCACCGCCCATAAATATCAACAACTCAAAGAGAGTCGCCAATCTGTTGCCGGCCTTTAAAGTAATTGTAAACCCTTTTCTTGAAAGCCCCGGTGTCATAGTTGTCTGGTAACACTGCTGCCGGAAGCTGGTTCCACAGTTTCACTGTACGTGGCAGGGAGTGCCGAAAAAAAACGTTTTACGCTTAAACTACAGAATTTACCATTAAAGTACTCACCCAGACGTCATAGCAATCCGTACGAATCCCTTCCTCCTGCTCAAGATGACACTGTATTCCCCAGGATGGGCGTCCAAAGCCTCCGCTGCCCCACCCACAATCAGAGCTACACAATTGCCCTTCTGCTTTTTAGAATCCAGCAAATGCAGCAGACTTTCTCTGGACGATGGGCATCCACCCAAAGCGAGAATCAAATCCCGGAAGAAAGGCACCAAGAAGTGACCTCGCAAAGTAATCATGTTGCATTTCATCCCTGGAAAAATCTTGTAGAAGTCTAAGGCGTTGGTAGCGAAGGCACCGAAGGCACCAGCGCATACAAGGCCATGAGGGAAGCAGGCGAAGAGGTAGTTTTTAGATGGATCCAGGTCAGCGGTCTTGACTAGTTTGAGGGGGAAGTAGTCTCGGTAGAAACGCCACCACGACCAGTTTCTGACAAACTCGAATCTGGAAAAAACTTTGGGTATTTTAACCAAATGTAAGTGCCTTATACACTGATTTGGAGACGTAACACGGATTGTATTGTATTGTAAGATAAAATTAGAGTGTCTCAGCCTCAGCATATGGAAATTGACCATGAGCATTACGGCGAAGGAAAACATCGTGAGCCTGCACACAACTGCAAAGAAATTCAATGGTGTGTGAAATTCCCAACCCGCATTAGCCCCGCGTGGGAACTATGCCCTGAACATGAACGTGCCCTGCAGTGGGACATATTGCACTTAGATCGTATTTAATTTAGACTTCATTCACTTTCAGGAAGGTATAAATGAAAATGGCAGTTTAATTTAGAGTTGATATACTGTTGACCTAGGGCGCAAGTCACACAGAAGAGACATGGGACGGGGGCGCGTCGCAGTCGCGGCGCCTCTTGTATCTGTTTTCATCTATACATATAATAAATCTGTAACAAGTCGGTGTCTGTACATTGAAGATATTTGAGAAAAACTGTCACTAGGGCTATTTATTAGCAAAATAGAACCCAAAACAATCTCTAATCGAGCGCTAAGCGCTAATCTCAGAAACGGCTTCACCTAGAAGGATGCGGTTTTCACTGATATGTTGGTATTTTCTTGGATTAACATTTACCTAGTGTTTGTTTCATTTGAATCGGTTCACAAACAAGAAAGATACGTCTATTTTAAGAATTTATCGAACAGGTTTTTTTGTTTGAACGCGCTAATCTCAGGAACTACTGCTCCGATTTGAAAAATTATTTTAGTGTTAGATAGCACATTTATCGAGGAAGGCTATAGGCTATATAATCATCACGCTAACACTAATAGGAGCGGAGCGGAGCGGAAGAATGTTTCAAAATCGGGGGTTTTTGAAGTAAAACTTCTATAGGCACGCTTGACTTGTGGTGAATGTGAACGCGGGTGTGCGGGTGGTTCGGTTGGGGGCTGGGGTTGGGAGGGGCGGATAATTTTTTTATATCGAGGAACTAAAGAGAGCCGCATAATTGATGAAAAAGCAAATTGAATAAAAAAATAAGCTGCCCAAATTACTAATTCCACGCAGACGGAGTCGCGGGCAACAGCTAGTACTAACTAAATGTATAGAAGCGTCGCGATCCAAAGCAAACAGAAGGCGGGGCGGAGACGCGGACTGAGACGCGCCCCCGTCCCACGTCTCTTCTGTATAGCTTGCGTCTAGGAGTGCGATATACAGGCTGGGATGATGAATGGTATTTGTAAATAAGTAACGTCATATATGCCAAACATTACATAATGAATTTCAATATGTGTGGATCCCAATGTAGACAGTTATCAATACCTTCGACCTCCTCTAGCCGGCGTATCAATGTCATTCAACATCCACACAGCATACATGACAGCCAGCCACCAGTACTGCGAGTACAGGAGCTTGATATACACGTAGATGCTGAAAGCTTCGCCCAGGAGGATCAGGCTGATCCAGCCGACAGCGCCTAGGGTCTGGAGACGCCGCGCTACCGGCACGTCGAGGGGCGCCCATTGCACGCCCAGAGCGTCTGAAATGGTCCTGGAAAATGACAACAGCTTGGTTGAGAAGTTGGGTGAGTCATCATCAACTTGTCCCAACGCAACGCAAATTGTAACAAAGTGTTCTGCGCAAAATTTGAAAATTGCCCGGGTATCATAGGAACGTCAGAACACATCATCTCAGCATCAGAATGAGGGGACTCTGGCGGCCCAGTGCGGATTGAGAACTTTTCCATGTGACACGACGAATTAACCATGGAAATTGTATGTTGTATTGTAATTGTATTGTACGGGTGGGTAGTATTCGTGTCACAACGGAACTAAGTATTTCCAGTCAGGCGTTTTGTATTGTTAACAACCATTTAAAGTGGTCTTACTTCTTTGGTCCCCACCCATACACAATACATCAGCCAAAAGACGTACACTACTGGATAAAGACCTTCCCCAAAAAGGCCCACAAAGACAACAACGATCGGCCCTACGCTGTCTGGATTGCATCCAAGTAATTTATGCGAGCTTTACTAGATCGGCGGTCTATCTTGTTGGGGGCCTTCCTCCGTCACGTCTTTCGAACCTTACTGTTTCATCGGCCGCGTCGGTTCAACGAGCAATGTGCCCTAGCCACTGCCACTTAAGTCTGACGACTCTCCGAGTTTTGTCAGTAACTTTGACCAATTACCCATACTCACACAAACTTCTAACCACGCCGGATGACTTCACATCCATACCTACTTACGGTAGATATAGGGAACGTGCAGAAACTATAGGCGGCAGCACTAATGCGACAGAAGAGACACTATGCGGACAGTATAAGAAACTTATCAGGGTAAAACATTAAAATTGATGGCAGCACCGTCTATGTGCACGTTCCCTATAGTAGTTACATAAAAAAAACATTCAGACATCTATACATTCAAACATCTACAACACTGACGTACTTACTCATTTGGTATGGGAGAGGAGTTCTCGCCTGAAAATCCCGTCATATTTTATTTTAATATTTCTTTGTACACGGAGCGTGAAAAGGCAATTTGGGGACTATAATTTTAAAAGTGCTTTTGGTGAACGTTACATTGTGATTTTGTTAGTTTTATATCGCTAAAACTGGTTCATCGTGACAACATTATTGGTAATTTTCATATTTCAAGTTGGTCTCGATTGTCAATATAATTCGTAAGTTAAACCTAAGTACCACCTTTTTTACGCAACATCGGTTTGCGTTTGATCATAATTCATATCATTCCTTATTTATGGTATGCGCATGATTTGTGTTCAAATATTTATCGAATTGGAATTTAATGTACGACAATGCACTGTAATGGTGTGTGTATTTATATGTGTCATGACTATATAATCCATGTTTAATCATTAATAAAGTCAGTCGTATCTTAAATCTAGTTGTTTCAATACATCTCCACTCGCTCATCCTCATATGGTGATCCTGCCAGGAATCTGATAGTAAAAACCCTCATGTAATAGGGATGATGGATGACAGATACCTTTACTAATGAACTAAAACAATTACTTTGCTCACCCGCCACCTTACGATAGCTACGTTTATGTAAAAGAAATGCGTGTTCATGCAGTTCCCCCACCTCCACACTGTATGAACTCACACAAATCACACAATCCCAACTATCACCACCTCCAAACTACACTGACGCGTTTCGAACTCAACCAGAGCTCATCTTCAGAGTACCGCAACCGTTCACTGTGCTACCAAATGTTAGAGGAACCGCATAAACACGCGTTTTTTTACATAAACGTATCTATCATAAGTTCGCGGATGAACAAAGTAATTGTTTCAGTTCATTAATATGGACCTCCGCAAAGTAACCCCTGATTCAATAAATTAGATACCCTTACCATAACACAACAAAATTAAGAGAAGCTACTCTAGTAAATAAAAATAACTTATTTTAGCCCTGTAAACTGTACTGTATTTTAGCTGGTTTAAAATAAACAAATAGTATACTGAGTTGGCATAAACCTTCATAAAACTAACGTCATACTAGTAATTGCCACGAAAAACCTAAGCTAGTATTTGCCATAAGGGCCTAATTGCATAACAAATTACAAGCTAATAGTATTAGTGAATTTCAATACAAAATAGTTAATACTATTAGATTGTAATTTGTTATGCAATTGGGTCCAGATAGTGCATTATTGTCGTTCAATCACGGTCGACAAATACTAGATCGTAAACTAACCGTACCAACCGCACCCATTCAAACGCAACTTTGCATTAAAATACCGGCTTGACAGTCGCCGACAAAACGCCATAAGAGGCTCACATAAACTAGAAAAAAAAAACATATGTTAGAATACACTTCGTTTACTTATTTTAGCATTATAGAAAAAGGGTAAACAATCCTGACTAGTGTTTTTTATTGTAAAACACTTTTGAATAATAAGTTACAGCAAATAATATAGTAAAATAACAATCATATAGCAAGAACATATGGTAATTTACATTCTTTTGATTTCATAATACCTACTATTTTATTTTAAACTTTTCTCAACAAATAGACTAGTCAAATTTACCCTTTTCCTAATGCTAAAAAACGAATTATAGTGACATACCAGAAGCCATCTTTAATATGCGCCCAGATTTCAGCGAAGTCCATCATATCAAAACACTGCCTATAGAACCACGAGTCCCGCCAAAACTGGGCAGCAGAATGCCAGATTCTCAACATTTATTTTATCAGTCAATAACACAAGTAGTATTAATATTACACTGATATACTATCAGCTCGATTATCTGGCAGTAATGCGTGGCAGCTACAAGTCTTATTGCTTCTTACATAGACGCTATATTTCTTCATCTTTCTACATTCTATTTTAAATTGTCAAAGTAAATGTTACTGGAAATGTTGCTACTGAGTGTTGGACTGTCAAAGTCCATTACCAGTGCAATTAGTAACCGTTTAGTATTATCAAGTAAGTACATAAAAATGCATTGAACAGCTCTGGTTAGTCACAGCTCTTTGAACTAAATGTAATGAAGGTTTTAATGACGAAGCTTGTTGCGGATACCTATAATGTTGACCACAGTTTGAATGTTTTACCCTGATAAGCAGTGATCGGATCTAGGATGCAATTTCCCGGGGTTTAAGTCCGTTATCTTCGTTACAATATCGCGAGTCTTTTTGTTACCTACCTTTATAAAACAGTAAATATCTTTTAATTTTAAGTAGTTTACACTAGAAAATAAACGAAATATAAAATAAACGTAACTTAACGTTATCTTTTATGGTATATTTTATTATTTTTATCTGTTTACCAGTGTCTGCGGGTATGTACTAGGGGCGTTCAATAAAAAGTGAGAATGAGTATGTTATAAACAACTTTTACTAAATGTCATTTTATTTTTCGACATAGTCACCTTATAGCATAATACACTTATTAAATCTTTTTTCTAAACTTAAAATTTCATTTTTAAAAAAGGTCTCATCTTGAGTACTTAAAAAATCTTGTACTGCAGCGACTACCGCGTCGTCGTCTTCAAATTTCTGGCCTCTCGGGTATTGTTTCAATCTCGGAAATAGGTAGAAATCACTGGGAGCGAGATCTGGTGAATACAGAGGATGCTTAAGGATATTGAAACCAGCATCACGAATTGCAGCCATTGCAACGATGGACTTGTGTGCCGGGGCATTGTCCTGGTGGAACAGCACAACTTTCGAGAGTTTACCTCGCCGTTTTTCGCGGATCTCATTGCGCAATGTTGCTATTTGTTTGGCGTATAAAGTGCCCGTAATATATAATAATAGTGGCTCCATGTTTGAGATACTCAATCATTAATACTCCTTTACCATCCCAAAAAACAGAGCCCATGACCTTACCGGCAGATGGGCCCACCTTGAATTTCTTCGGAGTTGGAGGTGATGGCCTTTTCCATGTCATAGACTGCAATTTCGTTTCAGGGTCGTAATGATGGAGCCATGTTTCGCCCATTGTTATAAATCGCGCCAAAAAAAGTTCCCGCTCTCGCTGTATCAGGTCCAAAGCTTCTTGACAAATCTCGACTCTAGTTTGTTTTTGCGTGTCAGTAAGCATTCTTGGTACCCAACGCGCAGATACCTTTTTCATACCCAAGCGTTCATGTAAAATATTATGCACGCTCCCCGTTGAAATCTTTACATTTTCAGCAATAAAACGAACCGTGACACGACGATCCGCCAAAACTGAGTTTTCAACTTTTTTCACAATTTCTTCAGTTATTGCTGTAGTTACGTCCGGAGCGGGGGTCGTCCATGGCCGATGTTCTTCCATATCTAAATTCGGCGCACCAACGTGCGACTGTCGAATACGGAGGAGCATTAGACCCTAAAGTGTCCCGCAAATCTAAATTGATTTGGTCCGTAGAAAAAATTTTCAAATACAAGTATTTGATAACGGCGCGCAGTTAAATTTTCTCCTTTTTCGCTAACGTACTCAATAGCATTGCAAAGAAATTACCATATTTTTTTTAAACAAAAGAAAGTTAGTTTTTTTTTTCATAGCAATCAGCTAGATAAGATTAGCTTTACCGGCCAGTATTTAATTTCCTAATATTGAAAGAGTTTGCATCTCATTCTCACTTTACATTGAACGCCCCTCGTATTACAATACCGAAGTATGAAAGACCGAATGTATTAAAACATCGAATGGGTCAAAAGACCGACACGATTTTTTTCTGAAACCATTAACTTTTTAAGATTGTTATAAAACAAACCTAACCTAACATAATGGGTTCTGTATGATGCCGTTTTAATAAATTCTGAGAAGTTTACGGTTTCGGAAAAAAATCGTGTCGGTCTTTTGACCCATTCGATGCTTTAATACATTCGGTCTTTCGTACTTCGGTATTGTAATACATACCCGTGTCTGCAGGTAAAAGTTTTACCTTTACCGTAAAAGTAATAATAATTGGCTAAGTAAAGTTTTTTTAAGAGGTGCTAATTATATTTTTTTTCGACAGTCGGCGTTCTGAAGATCGAGAAACTGCAGCTGTTTTATTTTTATCTCCTATTGTTTACTGGAAATATTTTTTTAAGTGTTCGAGTTGACATTTGTGAGATTTAATGGCTGAAAAGCCGTTCGTGCTCAGTACTTAGTAGAAACAGAAAAAAAACGAAGTCATCTGTCACTTTTGTCCATGTCAAACCGTTTGCGTTTCGTTTGCTTTGCGTTTTGGATTATTTTTAACGACCTCCGCACAAAATCCGGATTTTCAATTTTACCGCATTTCTCCACGAATTATGCACGATAATTAAATCACGATTGAATATTTTCGATCATTATTTTGGAACTGCTTTTTGGACAATGCAAAGTAAACGAAACGCAAACGGTTAGATTTCATTTGACATTGACAATTGGCTTCGTTTTTTTTTCTATTTCTACTAAGTACTGAGCATGAACCGCTTGTCAGCCATTAAATCTCACAAATGTCATCTCGAACACTTAAAAAAATATTTCCAGTAAACAATAGGAGATAAAAATAAAACAGCTGCAGTTTCTCGGTCTAGAAGACGACTACTGTCGAAAAAAAATATATTTAGCACCTCTTCAAAAAACTTTACTTAGCCAATTACTAATATTTTATCAACCTCTTTTATTAAATGGTATGAATGGTATTAAGTAAGCAGTACTAAATTTCTTGACTAACATTGTCATTCAGATTGAGCCCTGCTTATCACATTCTCATTAAAGACAAATAATAATAATTTCAGGTATAAGTTACTAATAGATAATTCTAGTGTTCCCATTACTAATAGATAATTCTAGCGTTCGTTGAATGTGCACATAATAATTAAGTGACGTATTTTTTAAAGTTTATGTAAAATAAATTAACCTGTTATAGATAGCGAACATTTTCATTTTGTTTATTTAGTTTAACCCTCGACAAAAGTTATTAATTTTTAACATGAACAATAACCCATCTCCCAAAATCCCGGTAAATCCCGTGTCACATCCATGTTAAGCATAACGTTTGAGGTCGTTCACCCCAAATTGCATCCTAGATCCGATCACTGCTGATAAGTTTCTTTTATTTCTTTTACTGTCCGCATAGTGTCTTTTCTGCCGCATTAGTGCTGCCGCCTATAGTTTCTACACGTTCCCTATAGACCTATGGGAGTAGGCCCAGGGGGGGCACACTTACTTAAATCACACTTTTCATGCGACTACAGCGATCTCTGGTTGTTTGGTGGAGAACTAAATTAGCGGCCATCTTGGTTGACTTGTCAAACTTGTCAGTTGTCATTCATCGGCCATGGCCATGGCGTACCAAATTGTACGGTGAAGGACTTTAATTGATAGGCCACTTGCCAATGTTCGTATTTTAGCCGTATAGTGCAAATCGGGTTTAGCCGCTTATACTTCGTATATGCTGATTTGAATTAGACGGCTAAAATACGAATAGTGGCAATTAGCCTATCAATTAAAATTACGCGTAATTATAGCTGTACATCACTACCAACATATACATATAGATAGGTATACATCTATAGATACGTCACATTAGTTCTTCACCAGGGCGTAGGGCAGCAGCACCTTCCATACATGCATATTTGACCATAGAGTTGCCACTCTTGTTCATATAATATTACAATACTCTTTGAGTAGGCCACAAAAGATCTCTCTCCCTCTCTCTCCAGACAGATGTTATGCCTGGGGCCCGAAGTCCGAAGGAAGAGAGTTGGATGTTCTGTAGTATTTATGCCTCGGAGTTGAGAAACTTCGAGAACGCGATGTAGATCATAGCGGTTTCTCTATTTGACGACTAGATGGCGCTGTAGGTCGCTACATACAGACCTTTAATATTCCTAATATTCTGAGTTCTGAGGCTACGAATAACTATACAGACGGTTTGTATGACTAAATAACAATATACCAACATATATAACAGCCGATAAGAATGTCCTGTTACAGTTCAGACAATGTTTTGAAGTAAACAGGATGCTAAAAAGTAGAAGTTGTTAATTAACGTTAATGTAACCTATCCTACCAGTACGTGAGAATATTTTTTTAAGATATTTGGATGTTCAGATGATTGGATGTTTAGATGTTTGGGTGTTTGGATGTTTGTTACAATCACGCAATAACGGGTTAATGGATTTCCCGATAATGCCCATCCGTTAGATAGTTAACTTAAAAACAAGAATAGAGACTGCCGAACACAGCCGCGGGAAGCTAAATAGTCTTAAAAGTGTAATTTTCTGCAAAAACCGTAAGGATTATTATTATTATGACAAGCAAGACCTAACTCATAACCATAACAAAAGTATAGGAAATGTCTGAAAACCGTTCCTTCGTTTTTCATTGAGATACTACGAAACGCAACGTTTAAGTACAACAAAAACGGAACTTTCATAATTTCGCCATGACTGTCTGTCTGTCCGTCCATTCGCGGCTTAGCTTAGAGACTATTAGTGTTGTGAAGGGTTATATGAGGGTGTGTTAGGGGTTGTGAAGACGATTCTTCGATACAGTAATTCGTTTGTGAAATATTCAACTTTAAAGTGAAAATTTTTGTTAAAATCGAGCGTCACCCCTCTAAAAGCTAAACTGTTGGTGTTGGTTTGAAAATTTTTAAAAACTTATGATGGGTTTAAATATATCTCATTAACAAGAAAAACTATTACTGCTAAGTTTGCTTAAGAATTATTACTTAGTTGTTTAAGAGTAAATAGCAGCCTAACCTATAAAATATACCCATATACTTGGGAAATTACGTACAAAACCCTAAAAAAATATTGTTTGTTTAATTCGGATAGTAAAATTAACAGTAACATTAATAAGCCTATTCGCCTATTGCTTACCTTGTAACTTACTCTCTGTGTACCTGTTTTCTGTATTGCTTATTATTCCTGGTGTACAATAAAGAGTCATTGTATTGTATTGTATTGTATTGTAATAAGATATGCTATGGTTTGATATATGATATGATATGGTTTTTTCGTAACGGCTGCGGAACCCTATCCTGGGCGTGTCCGACACGCTCTTGGCCGGTTTTTTCTGCACGGCTGGTAGTTACTAGCGAGACTTGGGTTAATTAACCGACGTGAAATCCTTGACATGGCAATGAATATCTATTTAAGTAGCTGTCTTGTATTGTCTCTTGGGGCGCGGACTGAACGCCAGCGGGCAGCGGGACGGGTAGCGGCGCGGCGAGCGTGTTCTCTGTTCATTGCGGCCGAAACTTTTAGTAGTGGTAGAGCCATGTTGTAGCTAGCCGCTGCATCATGAATGGGCCGGCTCGTCCGGGGCAGTACCACCCATAGAACACCGGCGTGAAGCAGCAGTAGTAGTACTCCTGCTGGGTTTCGCACGGTCAGTGAGAGCGCCGGGGACCCAATACCTCTCCCCCTCTCCCTCCCCTATTCCATCTCCTTTTTTACAAGCCGGCAACAGATTAGTGACTCTTTGAGTTGTTGATATTTATGGGCGGTGGTGATCATTTTCCATCAGATGTCTCGCTTGCTCGTTTGCCTCCCTCTTATAAAAAAACACTCGCCGCGCGTCACTTCTCAGTAGAGTCAAGGAAACTAAATCACATACCAGGGTAGAACCTTTTCACAACCAATTTCACGATGATTTCTTTGGCAGATGTATGGAATATTGTAATGTTTTGACGACCAAATGGCCTAGTAGGTAGAGAACCTGACTACGAAGCTTGAGGTCCCGGGTTCGATTCCCGCGTCGGGACAGATATTTGTATGAATAATACGAATATTTGTTCTCGGGTCTTGGGTGTTTAATATGTATTTAAGTATGTATCTATCTATATAAGTATGTTTATCCGTTGCCTAGTACCCATAACACAAGCTTTACTTAGCTTACTTTGGGACTAGGTCAATTGGTGTGAATTGTCCCGTGATATTTATTTATTTATTTTTTATTTAAAGATATTTTGGGAACACTCAATTGTAAATATATCTTTGACCTCGACTGTACGTGATTCAGTTTCTTTGACTGTACACGCAATGGACAGAGAAAACGCTCTCCGCTCCGCTACCCGCCCCGCTACCCGCCGGCCGCCGGCCTCTAGTCCCGCTCTTACAGACAATTGCTAGACGTCTTCTATTAGGTACAGTAAGGAATTAATTTACAACCCACCTAGGTTTGAATATCGTAACAGCAAACTGTCACCATAAAGGCCTTATTACACTTGGCTAAATTTAGGATTCTAAGGGCTGTTTCACCACCCATTGATTAATTTTAACTGACGGATAAATGTGATGCACGAACAAAACAAACAGAGACGGCACATTTATCCGTCTAATAAATTTGATCAATGGATGGTGAAACCGGGGGTAAATGATTTAGAAACCTAATTTAGTAAAGTGTAATCGCGTTCAGCTAGTAAGGATCCTAAAAAGTATCCTAATTAGAAGCAAGAATGGCCTCTGACAAGCTGAATGATTTAGCATTTTCTAATTAGGATGACTAAATTTAGCCAAGTGTAAAAAAGCCCTTCAGAGAGGTGTAGCTAAACCGCTTGAGAGGGTACGATGGCTGAGAGACTTTTGAGAAATAGGTATTTTAATGAAATGTCGCTGTCTCGCCCGAACCCCTCCGTGTCAGTACAGCGAGAGCGGGACAACTGCAGCTCAGACCGTTATTAGGGGCGTAAAATTGATCAAAACAGCATTTCGTAATCCCCTGTTTTCTTCTCGAAAACTGGACCAATAAAATTATTTTTTTCAAAAATAATTAGAGGACAGATTTAGCTATGCCCCTATGTTTTCCTTTTTTTGTTTATATCAGGGATTCTTTTCTGATGAGTGTCTGAAAATGACGTTGAAATTGGGCAATTTTTTCAATTTTTGAAAGCTCATATTTCTTATGTTAATTGAAATATGGAAAAAAACGAAACATAGGGGCATAGCTGTGGTAGATACAGATTACACAGTAAAAAAAAATTGGCTCTAAAGCCATTATCCAGGGAGGAAACAGGGGATTACGTTTGTATGGAGAAATGGTGCGCATCGTACCCTCTTAAATGAGTCCTCGCGGCGGGGATCAGAGGCGCGGGGATATAGACGACAATGGGGCTAGGTACTGTTTTTGAAATGACTCGTGCAAATTTCGGTTGCTAAAGACATCGCAATGTTTGAAATATAACTATTGTGAGACACAGACTTAATAACTAAAATTAGATAACTACACGGATCACTAATGTATTAGTAACTTAGTCGATGTATGCGCGACAAGTTTCGAACAAATCCGTGGTTCTTTCTAAAGGTTGAAGGCAATAGTAAACTGCACGCCAGCAACTCTTGCAGCTCGGCTACTCGGCGGCGAAAAACTATCATATCTTACATAGGTTACAGAGTGCACTAATCACATAACTCTCTACATCAACCACTAACATTGAGAAAGAACCACGGATTCGTTCGAAACATTTCGGGCATACCTCGACTAATAATACGTGAGTGGGTATCTTTTTTTAGTCTATGTTAATCGCAAAGGGCTTTAATTAGTTTCGTAGGTAGGTATTTCTTCATATCAAATATATTAACTACTTATCTATCGTTATGAAATGAATAGTAGATTATAAGATTTAGGTATATTATAAGCTATAATCTGGCTGTGGTTGCATATATATGTATGTAGGTTACCAACAAGATTGTGTATGCGGTACAAGATAATATATATATTTTTTTTTATTAAATGGCGCCTGTCCAGCTGGACAATACAAGATACATTAATTTTAACTGATAGTAGGAAATCGAAATGAAAACGTAAGAAGTACAAAAGGATTACTGTTACGTGTCTATTTTTTAGGGTTCCGTACCTACCTCAAAAGGAAAAACAGAACCCTTATAGGATCACTTTGTTATTTGTCCGTCCGTCCGTCTGTCTGTCAAGACCCTTTATAGGAGTATATTTATAAAACTTCCAAGTTAACGTAAAAAAAAGATACGGCCGTTTATGCCGCAAAAGACGTATATTTCGACACTCTCAAGGGAATCCCCCCCCCCCCCCATTGACTGAGATGATGATGATGATGAACAACAAATGAAGACTCCACAGGAAAAATAATGAATGTCACTTTTTTGTCAAACTGACCTTCTAATGCCATCTATCGGCTTATTGGTGTATTATTGATAGATAGTTATTTGGTACTGCAAGCACACATGATAAAGATTACCAAAAGTACAGAAATCGGCACAAACATTCAGCTAAAACACGTCCACTGCTGAACATAGGCCTCCCCCAAGGCTTGCCAAACAGATCGGTCCCGCGCCATCCGCATCCAACGCGATCCCGCAACCTTAACCAGGTCGTCGCTCCATACTGTTAGAGGCCTACCTACACTGCGTCTTCCGATCCTTGGACGCCAATTGAGAACCTTTTAGCCCCATCGGCCATCAGTTCTACGAGCGATGTGCCCTGTCCACTGCCACTCGAGTCTGGCGATTCGAGCTATGTCAGTCATGCGCTGTATCAGTGGCTAAAAAGTCAGTTTCACAAAAAAAGTGACATTCATTGTTTTCCCGTGATCTTCAAATGCAAGCGGCATATTTACTTAACTAATTTAAGCCTATATCACCACTCAAATTGCTTCACTAATCGCCACTAACTCACAAATAACGATTCGATAACATTGAAAATACAACTTACTTGATAATTGTTAGTATAGCTTCTAGCATGTTGAAAACGTGATATCAAAGTTCACAAACACACGCGTTCGGTACGGAGTGACTAACACAACTGGACTAAACCAACAGAAGAGGTAATAATCAAACAGAACATGGTTCCACGACTTCTTGATCGCTACCACAGTTAAAACATGGAAAATTATAACACGTGAACGCAAGAAAATGTGGGTAGGTATCTAAACACGGTAGATTGTTGTTTTTTAAATTCCTTCCGCTAGGAAATGGTAAAGGTTTAAAACCATACAGCCATGTTTGTATTTTTTTTACAGGCTTTTTATTAACTTGCAATGTATCTAAATACGGTGGGCTGCAAAAGTGCATATTAGATAGACACCTCGGGGCGACAATCGCGTGAGCGCGCGTGCGCGCGGGTAAATATGTAAATAACATCAAACGATCAAGCACTGCTTACGCGATTATCGACCTGAGATGTCCATGCACTTTTGCAGCCGATCGTATCTATGTATCAACATCATCATCTTATACGCCCCACTGCAGGGCACAGGCCTCCCTCACCCCCTTCCCCTGTTCCCTTTCCTTTAGGGCCGACAACGCACTGGCATCGCGTAAAGCGCTGCGGGTGTCTATGGACAGTGGTGATCATTTAACATCAGTTGACCCACTAGTTCGTTTGTCTGGCCTTTCTAACATAAAAAAAAAACAGGCATCCTCTCAGAATGAGAGGGTTTGGGCCGTAGTTCCCACGCGGGCCCAGTGCGGATTGGGAACTTCACACATGTGTCATCGAACTTCTTCGCAGGTGTATGCAGGTTACCTCACGATGTTTCCTTCACCGTAAAGCTCATGGTAAATTACAAATGCAATTTCGCACATAAATTCCGAAAAACTCAGAGGTGCGAGCCCGGGCTCGAACCCACGACCCCTTTGCTCGAGAGACTATAGGTCAAACCACTAGGCCACGGCTTTTCGGTCACACGTACGTAGTCCAAATAAGCAATGTATAAGACAACGGGCACTAGGCTGAATAAGAAAGGCCGAATAACCCATAGTGAAAATAAACGGATCACTCACGTCTTAAAACGAGTTTAACTCGACATGTTTCGGGCTAATCCGTTTGGGTGCACGTTTGGCAGCCGCCGTGACGTGCGACTCCGAGAGGAAGGGCTACGGATAAGCCCGAAACATGTCGAGTTAAACTCGTTTTAAGACGTGAGTGATCCGTTTATTTTCACTATGAGTGAGTCTCACGGTAGTTTCATGTTTAAAGCCGAATAACCCGTTCCTTTTACACGTAGGTAGAGCATATTCCTCAACTTTTTACTTGGACTCGCCATGTTTACTTTGAACTAACAATGTTTACCTACTGAGCGCAGCGCTTAGGTTTACAACGTACATAGATACAGTCGAGGTGATAACTCTCGATACAGCCGTCGCTAAATATATATGTATTGTAAATATATATTGTCTGTATAGTTAGTTGCGTTAGTTCTCCTTCGGCCATCGGACGGGGAATTTGTGTCGCTTGCGCTTGACGCACGGCTTTGATTCTAGCCGCTCTCACATACATGAGTGCATAGAATACCTAGAATCGATTAGCGCAAGAAGCTCAAGCGCGGCCTTAACAGTCTACTTACAGAAACAAATTTTGGATTTTGAATGAAAAGAAAACTGCACAAATTAAATAATTTTATTACATTAATAATATCAATCAATCTATAACAAAACAACAACGCAGGGCACACCCACCTTTGGTAGCAAATGTAGCTATCTATTGTACAGTCAGCGTCGTATAATAACTCTGTCTCATACTCACATACACGACGAGCTTTACGTATCAACATTTCTGGACCTGAGAATAAAGTTTTTATTTTTTACAAAAAAATAACCGTCGATTGCGAGTCGAACTCTCGCACGAAGGGTTACGTACCATTATCTATAAAAATGGCAAAAAAAACACGTTTGTTGTATGGGAGCCCCCTTAAATATTTATTTTATTATGTTCTTTTAGTATTTGTTGTTATAGCGGCAACCAAAATACATCATGTGTGAAAATTTCAACTGTCTAGCTATCACGGTTCATGACATAGCCTGGTGAATGACGGACGGACAGCGTAGTCTCAGTAAAAGGGTCCCATTTTTACCCTTTGGATACGGAACCCTAAAAACAGGTTTTAGTAGTTAGCTTTTTTGTGACTGTAGCTCATTCAACTTGCATGTGCACGCCAATTTTCAAGTCAATCGATCTATCATCCATCCCAGCCTATATACGTCCCACTGCAGTGTGTGTGTGTGTGTGTGTGAGAGAGAGAGAGAGAGAGAGAGAGAGAGAGAGAGAGAGAGAGAGAGATGTTTATTTACACATATTCGATACACAGGAAATACAGTTGACAGGAAAAGATACAAAAAAAAATCATTGAATAGTAAGTATAAGTGAGAGGGCTTGGGCCATAGTTCGCACGCGGGCCCAGTACGGATTGGGAACTTCACACATACCATTGAATTTCTTCTCAGATGTGTGAAGGTTTCCTCACGATGTTACGCAAATTACAAAACTGCTTGAGAGGCAATAGGTCAAACTAATCATACTGCCACTTGAGACTGGCGATTCTTCGAGCCATGTCCGTGACTTTAGTCCTTGCGCGGATTTATATACTTCCATGACTTAAGTAATTTACAAAATAATTTCATAAACTAACTTTTCTATTTATTAGCACTGTAATCACTGTCGATGATCTCGCGGAACGCCTTGATTCGCTTCTCCGTGTCCTTGATGCTGTCATTGAGGTCCCTGTGGACTTCAGAGTAAGCCCGGATGGACTGGTTTGTCTCTGTGAATATGTTCTGCAGGATCTGGAGATGCAGTATCCTGGAAATAAGTGAAGCAATTTGCTACAGTTGTGTAACAGTAATAATTATTTGGTAGAATTTACATTACAAAGGTCTCAAAATAAAAATTATTACAAACAGTATTGAGTCTACATAAAAATCAAGATGCAAATTTTTTTTTAATTGATTATTGTAAGGTCATGGTACTTTGACCCAATAGAGAGTAACTTTAGCCAATAAGAAAACCACATATAGAAAGGTCTAAAAAAATTGCAGTAATGATTTGCTAACTATCTATTCAGACAACCAGATGGCCTAGTGGTTAGAGAACCTGACTATGAAGCTTGAGGTCCCGGGTTCGATTCCCGTGTCGGGGCAGATATTTGTATGAAAAATACAAATGTTTGTTCTTGGGTATTAGGTGTTTAATATGTATTTAAGTATGTAATTTATCTATAAAACTATGTTTATCCATTGCTTAGTACCCATAACACAAGCTTTGCTTAAGTTCTTTGGGACTAGGTCAATTCGCACCTTCGGTACAACAGTGTTTCATCTCGAAATAATACACCATTTTAATTTAGACTTTACTTAATTTCCGGAAATTAAGGAAATTAATTTTAATTTCGAGATGATACACTGTTGTACCGAAGGTGCGAATTGGTGTGAATTGTCCTGTGATATTTAATTATTTTAATAGTATCTAATAATTTTTTTTTAATGGAATTACAACACAAATAAAAATAGCAACTTGTTAGCAAAAATATAATGGAACTATTTTTATTACTTTATTTTTTTTTCTAATTTCAAGGCACAGACTAGCAAAAAAAAGTATAATAGCAAAATGATGTCTCTAAAATACTAGCACTTTTTAGAATTAGTACCAACTTACTTGGACTTAAGTTCTAGGCTCCTCGTCTTAAACGTCAGCAGTTCTGTGGAGTTGTCAGAGAACCTGGCCGCATCCTGCAGCCGGTGGTTCAGCCACTCCATCATCAGCTCAACCTACCCACACAATGAAGGATTACTATTTTCTAATGCTTATTTTATTGAAAAACTAACTGAACCGGCGAACTTTGTTCCGCCTTAGAGTACCCCCCCCGCACCCCGCATTGTACATCCTGGCGTTTGCCGCTCTCTTGCAACTGGCCCTCGCGGCTCATGTACTTATATTGCGTCATCCTTTTTTGTGTATGCAGCCGGCGTTCATCGATTTATTAGGCGTTGTCACATAAAAAGTTGAGGGGTGAACCACCCTTAACATTTCTTCTTCTTCTTCAACGCGTTTTCGCCCACCGTTGGGCATACGCCTCTCCAACCTTTCTCCATCCAGATCGACTGTCTGTCTCTCTCTTCCAGAGTAACATTTAGGGGTATGAAAAACAGATGTTGGCCGATTCTCAGACCAACCCGATATGGACACAAAATTTATTATTATTATTATTATTTATATAATCAGGCAGGCAGTTGAGGGCAACTGATAGGTGCCTGTATCTAGCTGTTCCTTAGTCAAGTATTCTTTGTACTGCTAATGTGTTGGTCTAATCGGTTTTTAAATTGATTAACATTCAGTGCTGAGACTACATTTTCTGGTAGTTTGTTCCATGTCTTGACCACTCTGTTACACAAGAAATGTCTGCGAGGACTATTGTAAGATCGTTCAGTAGATAGTTTAAATTGGTGGCCTCGCAGAATCATCACTCGTTTCATGAGAATCGGTTGAGCCACTTCAGAGGAGTTTGGTAACAAACACCGCAACATGAGAATTTTATATATAAGATAAAGTGGATACTTGAGGAGTTACAGTGACAAATTAAAACATTTGGTAGCACAGTGAACGGTTGCGGTACTCCAAGGATGAGCTCTGGTTGAGTTCAAAACGCGTCAGTGTAGTTTGGTAGTGGTGGCATTAGGTTTGTGCGTTCAATGTTCATACAGTGTGGAGGCGGAGGAACTGCATAAACTTAACTATCATAAGGTTGTGGGTGAGCAATGTAATTGTTTCAGTCCAAAATATTTATTGTTATTGTGGACACAAAATTTAATTCCAATTAAATTTTCACTCCAAAACCTTTATAATTTTTTTGTTATGTGCGCATGGCCATTTGACGATACGGGGCCTCTAGGCAGTATCCTATTCTGCCTAATGTTTAACCTGGCCCTGCCTTTGATCTTTGAAGCTGTTCAAGTGACTTTAAACGTCAGGGTATTAAAGGAATTTCATGATCATCTAAACATTAGGATTTTTTTTCTTATAATTAATTTGTACTTTATAAAGTACTAGCTTTTGCCCGCAACTCCGTCCGCGTGGAATGAGTAATTTGGGCAGCTTATTTTTTTATCCAATTTGCTTGCCCGCCACCCGCAACCCCCCCCCGCACCCCACCACCGCACACCCGCGTTCACATTCACCACCTTACTCCTAAGTGAAGCGTGCCCATACATAGAAGTTTTACTTCAAAAACCCCCGATTTTGAAACATTCTTCCGCTCCACTCCTATTGGTGTTAGCGTGACGATATACACCGTGAAATTTTAGTGGTTGTTTTCCCGAAACGAGGTGATTTAGTTTCGATTGTACAATCGATTTATAATTACTATTTTGACTAGAGTCAAAAATCCTTACGCTTCATTGGTACCTAACCTATCGTACGCTACTTGTACCAACGAAGCGTTACTATTGGTTTGCGGTCATTTTCGACTTTCGTTTTTCACAATTGGATTTTTGACTCTAGTCAAAATAGTAATTATAAATCGATTGTACAATCGATACTAAATCACCTCATTTCGGGAAAACAACCACTAAAATTTCATGGTGTATAGCCTATAGCCTTCCTCGATAAATGGGCTATCTAACACTGAAAGAATTTTTCAAATCTGAGCAGTAGTTCCTGAGATTAGCATGTTCAAACAAACAAACAAACAAACAAACAAACAAACACACTCTTCAGCTTTATAATATTAGTATAGATAGATGCTGGGGCTTATGAGGTTCTGAGTTTTTTGTTGACTGTACTTGGACTGTCATCCAAACTACATTATTTAAAATACCTTCTCACTCTCCTGCTCTTGTAGAGTGTTAAGCTTGTCATCCAAGCTCTCCTGCAGTTCCTTTATCTTCTGACTCTGAGACTGTTTGTTGTCAACAGTGCTACGTTTTAACTGCTCTAGCTCTGACGTGTAAGACGGTAGTTTTGTTTGGATCCTTGAGATGATAGCCTGATTCAGTTCCGATTGTTCTTCGAAGGTGAGCTCCCGAGCTGTCTGATTCATGAGTCCTGGAGGATAAAATTGTAGCATTTGATGATCAAACTGATAAGATATTTTTGTGTGTGATTATGTAAAATTATTTACTTACCCAATAAAGTTGACGTGCTTTCATCCACTGTGGTAAGTTTGTGCAAGCTGGAGTAGAGAGCGAGATCGCAATCAGCAATTATCCTATTTACTTTGTCGCTAAGTTTAGAAGATAATTTGCTACTTGGGTCGTTGCACACTTCTTTAATAATTTCTAAGAGAATGTTCTCTTGAGAAGTCTTTAGATCGATACTGAGACTTTCGGTGTTCGTTGTAGAATCCATTGTTTACAAAATTTTGTTGTGTCAATTAGTCTGTTGTGATTAAAATATGACTTCTTTTCATAAAATTGAGGGATTCGAAGAAAAATAATAGGTACTGTTTTGTTTATTATGTTGCCCCGCAACCGTTTTTTCAAAATTTGACACTGACAGTTTGTTAATAGCTCTCTGATAAAGCTTAATGCACATTTTCCAAAATTTCTGATAGAAAGCCTGTAGTTTTTTTTTTGAAAAGACGTACAGAAAATCATCATAATTTCTAACTAATCATAATTGACGTTTATTTTTTTTGCCCTAGATGCAATAATTTTTGCCATTTAAAAAAAAGGAAATAATCGATTAAAAACTGAAAACGAATAGCTCTGAGGCCCTACCACGAAGTGCATGATTCGAACTTCGTTTCGTGCCGTCCCGCTCACGCTAATATGATTTGACACGAGAGTGAGAGGGATAATACGATACGAACTTCGATTTTCGAATTTCGTAGTAGCGCCTCTAAAATTAATCAAAGTTACGTGAACACATGGACCTACTACCTAAACTAATAATAAAATAATAATAAGTTTAGGTAGTAGGTCCATGCGTGAACATCACTAAATTTGTTTAACAATCATATGGCTACATTGTAAAACGTCAAAGTTTTTCTTTTCTGTCATTCATCCGTCCGCCCACACCACAGGCCCATACGAATGGCTAGTTTTTTGTTTTTAACTAAGGAAAGTTGATAATTCATTTTATTTATTACTGTTTCTATTGAATACTGGTTGGAAATAGTTTTATTTCAATATTTCCAAACAATGGCACACAAGTAAGTAGCAATCAAAGTGGAAGTTAAAGTTAATATACTTCCAAAAACGGACGTGAACTTTTCACTAATGTTGATGATATTGCAGTATCAAAATTCTACCTGGAGCTACGGTTTGCGAGGACTGTACCCTGGAAGGTGACATCACTATCGGGGGCGGCACCGTGATTCACCCACGAGTCACCATAATAGCCGAAGGCGGGCCCATCATCATAGCTGAATACTGTATCATAGAAGAGTACTCCACAATTATTCATAAGTAAGTATTTCAGACTATCGGATAGTTCTATAGAAAATTACTGCAAGCTTCATTGTTTTGGTTAAATAGCAATACTCTGATTCTTTATTCCATGAATTCATTACATTTAAAAGAGTTTGTAAATATAACTTAAAACTATTAATAGTTTACCTACTACTTATGTTTATGGCATGCAACTACTTAAATAGGTTAAGTATTTGGTCTCCCCAATGCAATTTAATAGAAAAAACTTAGGTATGCTTGTTTTGAAAAAAATATACCTCATTGAGTTTCTTGCCAGCTTCTTGACAGAGGTTTTTCCTGACTAGTGGTAGATTTTTGATGTTCATAACTGCTTATTATAGCCTAAATTAAATAAAGTATATTCACCAAGTGGTTTCAAAGATAAGTTAACACATTCAGTGCCAGGAAGCAGCTAGGTGAGTTCTGTGTTTGTTCATAGGCAGTTTTCTCTCTATAAAGAGGAAAATGCTGCTGGGCCAATCAATTTTTTTACCGACACTAATGTGTCCGCAACATTTTTCAAACAATTTATTGAATCAGGCGTTACTTTGCGGAGGTCCATATTAATGAACTAGAACAATTACTTTGCTCACACGCGACCTTATAAGGTCGCGGGTGAGCAAAGTAATTGTTTTAGTTCATTTTTCAAACAATTGCAGAATTTTGTAAGTAAACATGTTTTTTCTGTAATTTAATAGATGGTGTACAGTCGACTACAAAAAAATCGATACGGCCAAAGTTACAAAAATATGTATACACGACCTTAATGTTAAGTCAATAAAGGTGTGTATACATATCTTTGTAACTTTGGCGGTATCAATCTTTTTGTAGTCGACTGTACATGAATTCATGCCATCCTACACAAGTTTAACCTATTAAACTGTGAAATATCTTGTTGGAAGTACAATTTTTTGGCAACGCCAGAAACAATTTTGGTAACACAGGAGACGCCCAAAGTGTGGGTAAAATAGTTGATTGACCCTGCTACTGCTTACGAGCATAGCGCGTAGCGATATGCGGACGTGAATGTACATAAGAATTTTCATGCCTTGATTTAGAAATTGCTAGTTTATTTTGTTAAATGTACTTAGAAATTAGTAAATATATTAGAAAGTATCTTTAAACTCATCAACAGATAATGTTAACATTATTTCAGAAAAAGCGACAAGCAGGAAGATCCCCCCAAGCCACTGTTTATCGGTGCCCACAATGTGTTTGAGGTGGGCTGCCGTCTGGAGTCCCCGTGCGGACATGTTGGGGAGAGCAACGTATTTGAGTGCAAATCCTTTGTAGGAGTCAATGTTAAAATTGGCAGCGGTTGCGTGATAGGTAAATTAGTTGTAATATTAGCCTTTATATCATTTCATTTCAGCGGAAAGACGTCCGCTGCTGAACATAGGCCTCCTCCAAGGCTCGCCAAACAGATTGGCCCTGCGCCATTTGCATCCAATGCCTTATTAGCCTTTATATACAACTCAGTAAACTACCCTAGATAAGCCACTGGATTAACCTTTTGAATGGCAGTGTCTATAGATGACAATATGTTAATGCACAAATTAACCTACCCACATCCGCATAAGAATATATTTTTTTTTGTAACAATACAAAGTGTGCTGTTGAAAAGGTTAATGGAGATAGAAATAGTGTGTTATTCCAGAGATCCTCATATCTATCTACATACCAAATTTCATCCACATTCGCCCAGCCATTTTAACATGAAAGAGTATCAAACACAGCCATGCACAATACTAAAATCACAAACATGCCCATTTAAATATATTTTACTTTTTTTTATAGCCTTCTCTGATAAAATTACAATGTGGAGTAGAAATCCATCCTAATAATTTTCTTATTTATTTCAGCTGTGTGCCATTTGGCAAAGGCCTCCTGCATACTTTCCAATCATTTCTCTTTCTTGCCAGTCTAGTCCAGGTTTTTCCAGCTAAAAAACCTTTTTCTCAAAAATATCCGTAAAAGTTGACATTATTCTTTACATATCAGAATGTGAAGTGCATAGTTTATGGTCAGTAAAAAAATTAAAAAGTTAAAAACATTGCAGGCTCAATAAACTCAACAACAATGTTGCATACAAATTCCATTATTGTCGAGTCTCAAACTTTTTTTTATAATTTAAAACGGCCATGGTAATAAGTTGGCACTATTTTTATACAGCCAACTCAAATGACAGGTATCAGTGTTTTGTTGGAACTCCAGACTTTTTGTGTTGTGTTTGAAACAGCATGTGGTGTTTTCGGTAGAAAAATACACCTGCAGTTTTTTTTTTAATGAAAAAAGGCGGGAAAGGTTTTAATGACATTTAATTTTAAGTGATTTGCAATTCTTTTTTTTTATTGATAGAGGGAGGCAAACAAGCAAGTGGGTCACCTGTTGGTAAGCGATCACCACCACCCATGAGAACCAGAAACCCCAGAAGGGTCACTAGTCCGTTGCCGGCCTTTAAGGGAACAATACACACTTACCTATTTAAGTTAATAAAAGTTTGTTTTATTTTTTTTTCCTTTACCATTTTTGAGAAAAGCTTTATATTAGTCTCGGCTGGAATAGCAATTGCTGGCTTCGTATTAGTTAAACGGACTCGCAAGCTCGTCTGTTTAATAGTATGTATGTATGTATGTATGTAAACTCTTTATAGTCATACTCAGCCAGCAATTGCCTACTTCCAGGCCACGACGATAATGTACTAATCATCCTCTCATCTGAATGATTTTCCTTTCCTTCGCATTTATAATATTAGTAACACTTAAATTACAATTCCAGAAATGAGATTTTATGTTCACAGCTTTTTTATTAGAGCTATCAAATCAACAGCTTTAAAAGAGCCTCGACCTGTCCAATGTGCTTGATTAAGGAAAGCCCCATTTCAAAGGAAATTCTTAATTGGAACCAAGGATGATATAGACTGGATTGGCAGCCGCCATAGTACGGATCGGCCGCGGTTTTTGTAGTTCGATTATTAAATCTAGATGGCGCTGAAATATAAAAATAATAATACATTTGTATTTATATGAAACATCTGTAGTCTTATTGTTTTGCCTTCAAAGCCTCTGGCTATATTTCAGCGCCATCTAGATTTAATAATCGAACTAGGTACAAAAACCGCGGCCGATCCGTACTATGGCGACTGCCAGTCCAGTCTATATCATCCTTGATTGGAACAGAGTTTGCATTTGTTTTGTTTGATTTTTAAAGATAACAAATTGATTCTTTTTCCTATTTACAGTTAATTAATATTTCACTGGTATATGCTTTTCTGGTGGGCAGGACGAGGATAGATCAATGCTGGAGGTTTCATGCCATTAAGTGAGGTTTGAGTCGATTTTTAATTGTAATCCTTGGTTTCGTAATCATCAAATCCCAACTACAAATTTTCCAGGTGCGGCATGTCACCTGAGCGCACCGCAGACGCTAGTAGACAACACTGTGGTGTGGGGCTCCGAGCATCACGTCCGAGAGGCCCTGGAGAAGCAACCGTCTCAGCTCCTCCAGCTCGATTTTCTCAGCAAAGTGATGCCCAACTACCACCGCCTCAGGAAGCCAAACATTCACAAGCGTCAGCCTTCTTCTCGACAATCCCAGGATTCGTCACCAAAATCTTAATGGGTTTAATGTTAAATTAGGATAGCTCAGCTCAGGGAATGGTTAACAGATTCCCTGTCCCCAAACAATGTGCGGCGTTCTTTCGACACGTCCCCATAGTAACAATGACATTAAACGCTCATAGAGTCATGAGGCACATGTGCCTCATAGCAGGGAACCTGTTAAGTTGAAATAATTGACATTAGTGTTACATTTGGCCATATTTAACAACATTGTGCTACGAATTGTAGTTTTTAAGCGTCTTCGAAAAAGGAGGAGTTTCTTTTATTTTTTACCACAGAACCCGGACATTTTCAACGCCAACAACGGATGTATGCATCACAAACTACAATATGAAAGTGATCTTCACGCAATGACATAAGGTTCAAAATAGCTTTGACGTTTGGCTAGGCTTGGCGTTAAAAAGGTTCTAATTGTTTTTTTTGTTTGTGTGGGTTTACTTCCCTTTGGTCCCATTTAAATTTGAGGAAAAACACCCGTAAAATAATTCTTTAAGTCTGTCCTTATAATACGAAATTCGATTTTCGAACTTCGTATTGTGCCGTTCATTCACGTTAATAGTTTTAAACAGAAGAGTGAAAGAGATGGCACGATACGAACTTCGAATTTCGTAGTAGCCCCTTGTTTATTACTGTTCAAATTATTTTACTGCTTAAATTATGGTCTTGTAAACTTGGCAAATATGCGGAAACCATTTGTCACGAATTATTACAACTCTTCATAGTTATGAGGCGTTGAGAGTTCACATGTAAATCTTTGGGTGAAATTAAAGTTATAATTTTATTATCCATTAGTACCTATGCATGACAATGGCTGCATTATTAATTGCTTTGTTGTGTGATCAGATGCTTTTAGTTTTTAAGTTAGTTGTATTGTTAAATAAGACTATTTATTAACATTAAGGTATATTTTTTAGCATGCTTCCCAGGTTTCTTTTTCTGGAAATACCGGTATCCATGTAAAATGTTATTTGTAACCACTTTGTAATTTATATAAATTATGTCAAACACTAAATAATGCTCTTTTTATTTCTAGAAAAGAAAGTATTCAGAAATGCGCTCGTTCCCTATATATCATAATTGCAAAATACTAGATTGCCGACTTACCCTATTTCTAAAATACCAAATTCCCAGAATACCAGACTTTCCTGACACCGAGTTTTTGTCTATATCGGATTGCCAAAAAAGCTTTTTTGCTTGATAAAACCTATCCTATGTCTTTTCTCGGGACTCTATCTCTGTATCAAATTTCATCTATCATCATCATTTCAGCGATTTAAGAGGTAACAGAAAGGTGATTAAGTTCATTAAGTAAGTTCGTAAGTCATGACATGACACGGAATCCCAATTCGTTCCGGAATTTGTAAAACGTTACGTTTTATAGGGTAACATTTAAATTATTATAGCAACATTAGCTGCGTATAGCATCCCTAAATTTGACAACTCATAACAAACGAAAACGAAACGATGTCGTCTCGGGTTTTGGTGATAGGCCATCGATTTCTTTAATTTTGAAGATTATTTCTTTTGTTACGTCCGCACTTATAATTCTATTTTGAAAATAGTTTGTACGCATCCCGTTTCGTGTTTTAGCAACTTTAAATTCTGAGGAATACGTTCGTTCGCTTTACTGGGGCACAATATTTTGATTAAAAAATTCCAGTTATCCGTGCTACATTTACAAACAAAATTTTAAGGACTTTAATGGCTGTGAGTTTTAGTATTGTCTTTTGATATTGTGCGGTTAGCTCGTGGGTTTTAGTTTCGGTGGACGCTAGATTACGAATGCAATGGTCGACGCCATGTTGTTATTTACTCTTTGATTTGTAGTTGCCAGTCGTGGATTCATGATATGGGTTTATTGTTTTGTGGGTTGTCGGTCAGTGTGTGAGCATGTTGGAGGATGTGCCGGTTCACGGGAGCCGCGAGAGCAAGGGCTCAAAGGCGGCCGCGCACCAACGGAACCTCAGCTTGGACTTTAGGTACGTAAATGAAACCTTATCATTAAGTTATCTCTGCACACATTAACGCGATATCGCACGGCCACTTTCATTTAAATCGGCTCGACTGTTTCTAAGGAATAGCGTCAATGTTTTTGGATGTGGTTTGTGAGAATTATGTTAATTTGGGCACTTCCATTATCTCCTGAATTCATTAGAATAAGGTAAACAATGTGGCTAAGTCGCTCAGTATTTTTCCTCACTGTAAAATTAATTGTTTGTTAATGATTTAGATAAGTAAAGTTAGCATGAGATAATGAACTGAGTAAAAAAAAACGGCTCTTTTTCAAGTTTTACTCCAATTACTCATTACACTAACAATAATTTCAGTACTATAGTATGGAAGATGTTTACAAACATTGGAGTCATTGTCTAGACAGAGATAGTAGTAGTATATGGCATTCTCTTCCACACGCACATACCTGTCAAGTTATTTATATAGTTTGACATTTTCAACGATTCATACACATCATTCAGACAAAAACTGTTGAATTATTTCAAAAATTAGCCATAATATGTAATATTTCTTATTGCAAAATTTCAAAATTTAGTTTATAGTTCAATTTTAGGTCAACTATTACAGTCTAAATTAAATAACATTTACGTTGAGTGTTGTATATACCTGTTATTAGTATTACTAGAATAAGAACCGTTGTAACTATTCACTGTAATTTCCATGTAAACACTGTTGGTGTATCAATAAATAAATAAATAAATAGTTTTGATGACCAAATTGGCATAATATTATTTTTATTACCAAATGAATGTCATCAGTTTTTCTTTTGAACAAACTTGAAAATATTCAAATAAATATGGAGTTGCATAATAAGCTAATAATGCACTCTAGGCATTATACTCAATCACAATGGCATTGAACCTTCTCAACTCTACTTGCAACAATTTTCCTGACAAGAGTAACTGTATTGGTATTTTCCTAAATCACAGCAATTTTATCATCAACTTATTCCCATAATTTCCATTACTTAGGAATGAACAATCCAAAGTTTAAGAGTGCATGAAACTCTTGGGAAATTGGGGTTATTGTCTAACATGCTTGCCATCTTTTACTACCAAATGGTTTAAGGAGGTAGACAGAGAGAGATGGTGAATGTTATGGCAAGTATTTTGTGAATAAGGCTACTGGTCACACTTGATGGACATAATTTTGGTTGCACTACATTTTTGTGCTGTTTGCATAACATGTTGTCCTTGGTCTGTCTTCTTTTTTTTAAAGCATTGTTTCAATTTCCATTTGTTACAAACAACTGAATTTGCAACACTACATGTTTAGAAATTAATTTTGGTCTAATTTCAAAGTTTTTAAATCTGCTTAGCTTCAAATGATCACAGATTAAATTGTGCCTTTTAATAAGAATTATGTGTTGAATTTCTGAATTTCTATTAAAGTAGCCTTACCTACTGCATTTGTAAGATGACATTTCGGAAAATCCTGAAAACTTATGCTTCTATCTTTTTTCATGGCAAATGTTGATAAGTTAAATTATGACAAATTAAATTATGGAAAATAAAGTAAATCAGCTTAGGAACTATGTTTTGATACTGAAAACCAAATCGTCGTTGATACTTCAATACCGCGTAACTAGCTTTACCCATAAGGTCTATTTTATCTAATTTTCCCTGTTATTTCATTTCAAGTTGAGCCCTATGGAAAAAGCCAGTTACGCAGTATTGCAGTATCAACAACAAAATGTACAAAAAATGCTCAAGTCAAGGTAAATAAAACCATTTAATAAAATGCAGCAATGCTTTAGATAATAAATAAATATTATGTTACAACTGGTTATGACATAGTATAATTAGTATTTATTTTTGTTTAATGACTAACAGAAATTAAAATGCTCATAATTTAAAGTAAATTTCTAAATTGGATTAGCAATTTAAATTTAAATACCTATGATAATAATGGAAGATGCTAATGTATCCAAATTTTTAAATTACATTTAAACCAATTAATCTAATATGTAACATTCATGTATATCATGTATCATAATTTAAACTTAATTAATATTTTTTATGTTATGCAAAAATATGCTAAAATTGAAGGTTGTTAATAATAATTTCCATTAAAGTTGGTTTCTCTAAGATTGGTCTATAATGTGAATTAGTGGTTTATGTAGAGATGGGTAACCATTTGTATTGCCACTGATAACTTGTCTGTTTAATTTTCAAGTAGTAATAGATATCTATAATTCTATAATATATGTTAAAAATGTACCAAGCACTTGACTCATATCTCCACAGGCCTTGTTAAATAGTAGTTAACCTTAAAAGCCCTCCCATACTCCATAGAGTACAAATCAATTGTAAACATTATTGCCGAATGTATGTAAAGTACAAATTTTTCAATAAAATGCAAACTTTAAATGTGTAGAAATAATGTCCAAAATAACAAAACTAGGCACCCGGGCTCGGTCTGTAGCCTAAATGTATCATATATCCGAAATAAATATTATTGAATTGAATTGTATATATATATTTTCAATTATATATATACTGGCGTTAAGATGTCAGATTTTTTGAAATCCACCCTTACATAGTAGAGAATAAGAATATCATTACATAAAAAAAAACAAAAAATAATAATAATGTAGTTTTATGGCCTAACACTATATTATGCAATGATTTAGGCCATTGATTCCCAAAGTGGTTCACGAGGACCCCCCGGGGTCCACAGGAGACTCGACGGGATTTATATTTAGATCCAATCTTCACATTTTTGTCGAGTTTTGGGAATATGGTACAAATGTAGCTGCAAGGGGTCCACCGGAACCACCAAAATTTTGAAAGTGGTCTATGAGAAAAAAAAGTTTGGGAACTAATGATTTAGGCTATTATTATTGCTGCTCAGTTTTACGGCTTCTAACTATTTGATGGCTAAATTAATAATTTACGACAGCAGGAAATAACCCCATAAAGTTTTGTTACTTTTGAATAGATTCTAAATTCTAAACTTGTGTATTATGTACTTTGGCAACCATATCCATGTTTTTATTACTGTTTGTGGTTGGTTAAAATGTTTACAACTATGTAAAGCTGTTGCCCATGACTTTTTTTACTAGCGCAAGGTGTGTGTTTGTTAATTTTCCACAAGATTGGTCTTTTGGAGTCTTTTTGTTTTTTTTTTTTTCAACTCCTAATTTGTTACTTTTTTCCCAGCGCTGGGCTCTTTTTCTGAGTTTTTCTGTGCATCTATGTTTCAGTTTGTATTTTGTGTGGAATTGTTTCACACTAAAACAGCTGAACGGATTCTGATGAATTTGTAAGTTTATAGCTGGATCTTTGGAGTAGCACATAAGCTACGTTTCCCTCATATATAGGGCTTGCTCCCGGTACTGGATTTCCATACAAATACGGTACCAGAACCGGGAATTCCTGGTTCTCGTCATACAAACTCAGTACCGGGAGCATGCCCTACTCATGGGATTGCGATTTACATTCCTAAAATCACAAAATCTTAACTGCCAAGTCTGGAGACATGATTTTAAAAACATAGCATGAAATTTTTTGATATACATTTCATGGTAATTTAGTAAAATCTCAAAATTTCAATTAAACTGCAAGATCTAATCAGTATGTCAATGAACCCAGGTGAATGTTAGTAACTGCGTCAAGTCTTCACGTCGCCAATTCCACAGAGTCTAAAGACGAAAGTCTTCAATCAGTGCGTCCTACCCGTCATGACATACGGTGCCGAAACATGGACACTCACTGTAGGGCTGGTCCACAAATTTAAAGTTGCTCAACGTGCTATGGAAAGGGCTATGCTCGGAGTTTCTCTAAAAGATCGAATTCGTAACAAAGTGGTCCAACAGAGAACCAAAGTTATCGACATAGCCCACCGCATCAGCACGCTGAAGTGGCAATGGGCAGGCCATATAACCCGCAGAACCGATAACCGTTGGGGTAGACGAGTTCTTGATTGGAGACCACGGATTGGCAAACGTAGCGTGGGACGTCCTCAGACTCGGTGGAGCGATGATCTTCGCAAGGCGGCTGGCAACAGCTGGATGGCCGAGGATCGTGCTCAGTGGCGTGCCATGGGAGAGGCCTACGTCCAGCAGTGGACGAACATAGGCTGATGATGATGATGATGATGAATGTCAGTAGAATTTTATTTTTTGCTGGACTATAGTAACCATTGTGGCATTGAGGCCAGCACAGACCCGATCGTGTGCGTGTCACGTCACTCACACGTACCAGTTGTAATAAATGAAACTGTAAGAATGATGGCGGACTAGACGCGTGCACATGGTGTGCCATCTGTCTTACAGTTTCATTCAATACAACTGGTGCGTGACACGCACACGCATCTGGTCTGTGCCAGCCTTTATCCATTGAATGTGGTCGAATTTAACAGTTCAGTCCAGATCCAATCAGAATAATAACTAAACAACCTATAACCTATACGTACTTTATCGTAACATGTACTTATTACTTAACATAATCTCCACGCAATTGACTATCAATTATCAGCATTATCGCATATTAGCTTTACCATAAACAATGTTTTATTTAAAGAGTTGAGAGCTCAATGGGGCATAATTAGCCGTCCTCACAAGGCTATTGGCTTAAGCAATTAAGGCTAATGCAGGTCATTGAACTGTCCTTTAGGCCAGATTATTGTGTAGGTTTGATCTTATTTCCGATGTATCAGTTCATTAGAGAGATGGTTTAGGTATGTATGCTGAGTGAGATATAATGCTTGTTTCTCTTACCTATTGTAACATTGATTGATTACAAAGAAAATTACATTTATTAAGCTAATGTACTGTGGGATATAATAGAACAATACATATTACCTTTATTGAGCTGTAGATATTTCGGCTTGGGCTTGTAAAACCCACCTTCTCAATACGTGCCTTTTGCAGATAGAGCATTTTCTCTGATGGTACATTTTCCCAGAAGGTACAGTTTTTAGGGTTCCATCCATACCCAAAGGTTAAAATTGGGACCCTATTACTGAGACTTTGCTGTCCGTCTGTCACCAGGTTGTATCTCATGAACCGTGATAGCTAGACAGTTGAGTTGAAATTTTCACAGATGATGTAATTTGGTTGCCACTAATAGCTATAACAACAAACACTAAATAACAGAATAAAATAAATATTTACTCCCATACAACAAACGTGATTTTATTGCTCGATATTGATATAAACGGCAACAGGTAGGAGCTTGAAATATTCACAGAACATTTAGTTATAATATAATATTCACTTTAAAAATAAATAATTAAATTAAAATAAAACAAATATTTAAGGGGGGCTCCCATACAACAGACATAACCCTCTGTGCGCGAGTCCTACTCGCACTTGGCCCGTTTTTCCAAAGAGCCCTGTTTAGGAAAAGATTACCTTTTTGGGAAAATCGACTTATTGGGCAAGTATATGTATGGTAAAGTGTGCATTTCGAAAAAAGCCCTAATAAAAAAAGTGGGACGTTTCGGGAGTGTAACTACATAGTACGTACATATTGCGGAAAGTGCACTTTTAGAGAAAGGGCATATTTCAGGAAATAAAATAAATAAATATCACGGGACAATTCACACCAACTGACCTAGTCCCAAAGTAAACTAAGCAAAGCTTGTGTTATGGGTACTAGGCAACGGATAAACATACTTATATAGATAGTTACATACTTAAATACCCAAGCCCCGAGCAAGACCCGAGAACAAACATTCGTATTTTTCATACAAATATCTGGCCCGACACGGGAATCGAACCTACTTCTGCAACCACTAGGCCATCTGGTCGTCAAAAAAAAAGTGGGTCTTACGAGCCCAAGGTGATATTTCGACGCATCTACTAGCGTCAACATCAGAAAGAAAGAAAACATTTAACGCGTCAATATACGAGGACAAAAACGGTGACGACAGAAAAGTCGTTTGGCTTATTGGCCTCTCGAAAACAAGGTCGCGGGTTTGAGCCCGTGCTTGCAAGTCGCATCGCAACTCGCGAGTTTTTCGGAATTTATGCGCGAAATTACATTTGAAATTTACCACGAGCTTCGTGAGAAAACCTGTAATGTGAAGTTTTCAATCCGTACTGGGCCCGCCTTTGTCCCCGCTAAGGCCCAAACCCTCTCATTCTGAGAGGAGGCCTATGCCCTGCGGTTGGTCAAGACCACGCACTATTTATCATGTATTTTTTGAAATTTTTTTATTAAGTAGATATGCTAGTAAATCATTATCACCATTACCATTATTTTAGTTAAGATTCCTCGGAACCTGCATATGGACTGTACTTATATTTCACAGTAGACTATATTTCATTATTTGAAAGTATAGCTATTGCCGTAGCATTCCGTTCCACCACCTTGTTTGACCTTAATTTTAGACTATAATCTGACTTAATGCCTAATAATAATAATTATGAGCTAAGCCTAAATATCATTAAAATATTTGGTCAATCTACAAGATTTGGGTGAGCAAACCCTGTCACTACTCACGGCGCAGCACCTGAATTTAGCGTGGACAAAGATACATTTTGTGAGGCGCTATGATGGCGCACCAGGCACCACGGCGGAGTTTTACCAAACATAAAATGAGGAACTAATTTCAAAAACTGACCGACTAAATGGATAGGAAATTAAAATCCATTGTCAAGAAACCATTAATATCTGAGGCGTTCTATAAAATTAATGATTATGTCATGAACAGGGATATTTGGAAACAATTCCGATCCGCATCGAACCCTCTTCTCGAATAGCGTATCTACTGTGTTAAAAATATTGTTGTGCTAAATACTTTAGTTGTAATTTAGCATTGTGGATCTGTTTGAAAAGAATATACCTTGTTGAGTTTCTTGCCGTATTTTTCTCAACAGGGTTTTTCCGAACCGGTGGTAGATTCTTCGACTTTCATAAGTGCTTGTTTATAGCCTAAATTGAATTTTAAATATTTTGACTAAACCTTTCGAGGCGCGAGGCCCCTTAGACCGCGGGGTCGTAGGCGTGGGGCCGTTTCAGCCTGTCATACTTACATGATTAATTGTGTGCTACTTGGAATCTAGGCAGTCTGTCCCTTGAACCAAAACCCTGGGTCAGTGGAGAGGGTTCATGGTGTGGCGAACTTCGACCGCCCAGTCGGGTGAATGGACTTGTAAAAGTAAAAGTGGTTTTACGCGCCGCGGAAAGCAGCGCTCTCGGGTCTCGGCTTCCTGCCTTATCCGCTTAGCTTAACCAGGCAAATTGCTAGTCTTTAATGCAATGACTTGACTGTACAGTTAAGTTATAAAAAAAAAGATTTTTACGGACCGGTAGACGCAGTGTAGATAGGGCCTCCAACATCGAGCGTTAAAATGATGATGATGCTTACGGTGCCGAGCGTGCTAAATCCAATTGCACCGTACCTCCACCGACCTGTCTACCCGAATAACTTTATCGCTTACATGCACCAATAGTGGCGTGTGGTGCCCTCTATTGAAACTATTACAAGTCCCGATTCTTACGTACCAAAATTCCAGTGGAAAGTCTGTGTGTAGAGGATAATCATCTCTGACACTTCTTTCACTGATAGAAACTGGACAATCTCTGACAGGCTGCTTATTTTCCAAGAAGTGTTAAAAGTACCCTCGGTACGCAGACAAAGTTGCGGACAACAGCTAGAAGAGTAATCCAGCAAGGTGATGTTACGTAGTAAAAAATAAACGGGACTTTTCTTGTTTACTTATTAAAGCGTTCCGGTTGTCTTGCTCCGGCCGTGATGAGTAGACTTTGTCCGAGACGTTACATAGAAATACAAAATAATTGAAACGATTAGGAAGGTTAAACATCGGTCCCTTAACTAGTAAAAACTAGAATTATTAAAAATTTTAAAAACCCCCAACGCAATTATGTCACTCGTATGTTTGAACATTAAGTCAATGCCCATTATGCGTCTAAGATCCCTTCCGCAGCTAACAAAAGAACTCATAACTTTGAAACGGCTTAATTGATTTTGATGAAACATATCTAAAAACCAACGCCAAAGAAACCTGGTTTCTATTAAAAAAAAACCGCATCGAAATCGGTTCACCCGACACATTCAGTGCCGGGAACGCCACAGGGGAGTTCTCCGTACTCCCCTGTGGCGTTCCCGGCACTGAATGTGTTAAGAGCTATGATGCCACAGACAGACAGACATACACACACATAGCGGTCAAACTTATAACACCCCTCTTTTTGTGTTGGGGGTTAAAAAGGACGCTTTAAGGTGTGCTTCCATTGAGATTGAGGCGGAGCGAACCGAAGACTTTCAGAATCGACCAATCACATTTTGAAAGCCGTATCACATTATAAAGGGAGTGAGTCGAGTCGTGGACGTGGATCTCCGCCCCGCTACTATGGAAGCACACCATTGGGCAGGGATCACACTCAAGCATTAATTATTGGGTTTCCATTAAAAAAGTCGATGTGCACAAACCTTGAGTCCTTACTTCGCGTAACAACCACCTTTCTCTTAATTTAGATGAGTAATCCTTCGAGTTGTCAACTTGTCACGAGCTTGGTCATGTTCAATGTCATACATCATGCAAATCCCATCTCAAAGCTTAAAAAACTATTTACAAGATGTGAGGAATATCTTGCTCGTCGCTTTTTATTGCGTGGCCGCAAATCTACGGATTTATAGGTGATCTATCGACCACCACAATGCATGCAACTCGTACAGTATCGCACCGTATAAATAAGCTTTCGCCATCGAAGTGGTGGTCTTAAAGCTTAATCAACCTTTAAGTACCATTTCCCGTACATTAAAACCGACGTAACTTCTTGTAAAATTAGCTAATGGATCGCCGGAGAAATGTCTTTGAACAGAAAGGCACTAATGCTCGTCAAGTGCAAGATTGCTGACATGTTCAGTGCTCTCTCTCCGTCATGTAACGACATACTTAGGTGAGAATTTAAATACCTGTGTGAATTATTTAACCACGCTTAGCACAATACGATTCGAAACTTGGTTATTCCTATGGTACTATATAGCCTTTCCACATGATTAGTTTAGGGCGAGTAGTAAGGTTCCAATATGTTGCTAGTATATGTAAGCCAGTCACGGCGAGCTTATTCGCGGGTTTGTTCGGTCAAGTTCGAGCCTTAAGTGGCCCCTTGATAGATTCTAAAAAGTCTGAAAACGGTGTTCGTTTCGTGTTCGACCCATGTTCGACCACATTCACCTTGCCATTTCTCGTATGACGTCACCTTGCTCATATTAGGATATGGCAATTATGGCAAAGGCATTAATTTATTCAGTAGTAGTGTTAGAAACTATAACAGTAATATTTGTGGTGCTAAATTGTGAAATTTATATGGCCTCCAATTGTGAACGGAGATGATTTGGGTACGGACATTAATATGCCATATGACAGTGATAATGGTAACGCTCTTGCCAAATTACACCCAAGGTTGATGCCTACTTTGACACTCGGCATGTCGGCATGCGTGTGTCGCTAAATTTGTAATTGACTGCAGAATAATTGAGTATTGTGCTCGGTGAAAAAATAGATATCTCTGCCTGCTGTAGCGTTCCGCGTTCTCTCAAAATGCGAGGTTTGCTTAATTTGTCTTGATTCTTACGAGAGTTCTGCAAAGTTTCCACGGGACACAAACGAAGTTGCGGGCAATAGCTAGTTAGTTACAAATGTAGTGTTCCTTGCATAATAATTTGCTGTTTCTTCAGCTACAGTTTCACAATTTCGAAAATTAACATGGTAAAACTACCATAAAAATTTAGTCAACCGTTAAATACGTGTTTAACACATTTCAGTTCGTATAAAACTATCAGTTTATTTGGACACATGTAAGATTTGGTAAAGCTATAAAAGTTTCCTTGTCTAATATTATAATTTTTGTTTATAACAAATAATTTTACGTACTCCGAAGATTTGTCTGCAATTACTTAATTGATTTGAACAATTATCTACGTGTTTTGTCTTGTATACAGAAGTAAAGTTCCATCTAGATGGTGTGAACACACCGTGCGTGCTGATGTACATTGCTGGCGATGATCGACCTTTGTAAAATCATAGCTGCGCGGCTCAGCAATGTAACAAATCTCGCACGATAGTTCACACAGTCACAGAGTTCATGATTTTTTTGTTTTTAACTTTCACTCACTCGTACAAGAGTTTTTACAAATAAGTTTTAGTTATTTTAAAGTAGTAATAAATTGAACCAGAGAATATGGCTGAATTGATATTTAATTTTATCAAATTATTCCCGAAGCGTTTATATCCGTTTCAAATGTTTCATGGTTGCAAGTATAACTAGTCTTTAATGGATTTATCGTGTTTTCTATTCACGTATTTATATTCAGATCACTATATTTAGAACTAACGATCAATCCAACCCGTTAATATTTCTAAAACAAAAATAGATTGCATGTGGCCTTCTGTCATTTGAACGGACCAAGGTTACGTTATTGTTTGTAACTTTGTTCGTTACGATGCTACTAGAAAATATACTCCTTGTATGTTCTTAACTACATTACACTAACTGCATATAATTACATGAAAGTATCTTTTAGTGGTCGTGATAATGATAACTAAGTTGTCAAAAGAATTCTATAACACGATACAAGCGGAATCATTCATTTCATTACATCTATGTTTTGTTTGACCACAATCTAATATTCTATGTGACGGATAGCTGTAATGCCATCTATGTTCATTCGAACTAAAACTGAACAGTTTGACGTTATATGAATCAATGTATGGCAAAATTTGATAGCCATAATAAAAAAATCCGGAAAAACATCTAAATACATGGGTTTCAGTCAAAATAACCCAACCACATTCAAAAATATTCCAGTTTAATTTTAAAATCCTGGATAATTGATACTTATGTTGATATTTGTGTTGTGATTTCTAAATATTTTTATAAAGATTTTGATTTGTGTGGCTTCCCTGCGAAAAAAGACATGCTTGATGAAAATTGTGGCACAAATGCCACAATGTTGTTTTCTCCACTGATGATTTATGTGGATGAGCGGACATAAGATAATTACTCTAATTACCTGCTCTACTATCTCAAACTGAGTCACAGAGATATCACAAATCTAATTGATTTTACTGTCAATGTTAGCTTTCACTACATAAAGATAAGCAGGATAACATTTTTGCCTAAACTGAATCACCACCAAATTATCCTACATGTTCATTCACCAATGACTACTGAGGCTAAATACGTTCGTTCATTTAATTCAATTCCACGATGTTCCTTTGTGGGCCCCCATAGTGAACACAATCTTTGTTAAACGAGTATTTAATATATCTAATTTGTGTTAGGGCCTCGACTATTAAAACTTTGTAGCTATTAAGTATCGGAGGCCAAGATTCACTTTGGGTCGCTGCGCCAACGGAGTAAGTAAGTAAGTAAGCTATTAATTAAACCGAGACGTAGAAAGCCGTCGATAACAGACATGTGGGAAAGCTTGTAGAAAGAAAAGACTCGGTGACGGAATTCGTCACCAATCACCATTAAGATTGTTTTATCGTTTTCTGTCAGTATTTTTTATTAGATGCCCGTTTGAGACAATAAATGTGGGGTCAATGTCTTAAACCTACACGAAGAAGGGAAACTTTTTCTTCTTAGATTAGAACGTACTTTATGGATTACGTCGTCGATGTGACTATAATCTTATTTGATCTATGTCATGAGTACAAATCTACGATGTTATCTCTTCATTTCCGTATTTCATAACTCGTAACGACTTCCGACTCTTCCGAGTGACCGATTAAGTTAATGGCCACATCGATAAACTCAATAAGTGGTTGAAGCGACTTGTTGGCCTCGTGACCGGTGATCGATGCCTCTTCAGTTTTTTGCCCGTCTGTCCGTATCCGAATGGCCTCCTCTAAATATCCGTCGAATCCGTTTACCTCAGGAAACTTCCTAGTTGTGGAAAAAATTACTTACATTGTTGACGATATTCGTCATTGTCAATGCGAAACGTCGCTCGTTTTTCTCTATCAGTTTATTACAGAGTCCGGTGAGTTATGTTGCATTTATCGGATGTTCGGTTTCCGTTTGTTTGTAAAAGTATCCGTTTCCATGATTCCGAAAGAATGTTTCATTGACACAGTACAGTACCACTCATCCCGAGTGAAATTAACACTTGTAAATTTCCGCCGCTCGCTTGAGCAAGATTTGGTTTTCAATTTTGCCTTACATTTCCAATAGAAACCTGCGCAGAAGTTGAAACTACTTAATGCAATCAAATCTATTCCATTTCTAAAATTTGCATCAGTAATGTTTTCCCTGAAGTTGTAGTTAGCACAATTAGAGATAGGCGTAACGCCTACAAGCGTTATAATCGACCGCTTCCTCAATTAAGGTTGATTGTGCTGACTCTTTGTCGCGCTGACAACCTGCCGAGGCATGTGAGGAATGTGCCTTATCCCTGCTATTTTTTGGATCAGGAGATTTTCTAAGTTCGTCCGTGTTGCTGTACTTTGTGCTAAATGACACATTCCGTGGTATTTTAATTTTCAACCGACGAAAACAAAAGGAGGAGGTTCTCAATTCGACGTGTATATTTTTTTTTTTTTTTTTTTATGTATGATCACGCATAACTTTTTACAGAGTAGTCCGATTTTGATGATTCTTTTTTTATTGGAAAGCGTATACCCCGAGGGTGGTCCCATTTAAATTTGGAAACAATATTCCTACCCTAAGGGTAGAAAAACAGGGGATGATTGATTGTTCAGTTACTGATTGCACTATATGACCACGCATAACTTATTACAGAATAGTCGGATTTTGATGATTCTTTTTATATTGGAAAGCGTATACCCCAAGGGTGGTCCCATTTAAATTTGGAAATAATATTCCTACCCTAAGGGTAGGAAAACAGGGGATGATTGACTAACTTTTTACAGAGTAGTCTGATTTTCATAATTCTTTTTTATTGGATAGATAGGGTATACCTTGAAGTTGGTATTATAAATTTGGAAAAAAAATTACCCCAATGATGGAAAAAAAATATAAAATAAAAACTTTTTAACAAAAAATTAAACCGCCGAAAAAACTGAAAAGCAAAAAATAATACCTTTTTTGTTTGACCTTAATCTAGGTATCAGTTTGAAGTCGATGCCTCAGCACGAGCCAGGAGGAGTGATAGAAGCCAATCAGGTAGACGATTATAGGTCCACTCCTCCTGGCTAAGTGCTGAGGCATCGACTTCAAACTGGTACCTAGATTAAGGTCAAACAAAAAAGGTATTATTTTTTGCTTTTCAGTTTTTTCGGCGGTTTAATTTTTTGTTAAAAAGTTTTTATAACATTTGAATTGATTCTCCAATGGAGACCTACTACTACTAAATACTTTATACAAGCTAGTTATGAAGACTGCCTAGTGCCATCACCAGACCAGTAAAAGTAAACCGATGAGGGTGGACTGACAATGGCCTGTGGCCTTTGAAATCATTATTATAAATTACAGCTACAACCGTGCATTCCCACAACTAAAAACAATAAATCCCCAGTAACTGACTTATACCCAACAGAATTTGTGTTTTAAGTGAATTCAGTATGTATCTTTAAGTTTTAGTAGCAGGGGAACAAGGTACTAACATAATATTGTAGTAGACTTCCGTAAAGTAACGCCTGAAGCAATAAATTATAATTACAATATGTTGATGACGAAGGGTTATTTGTAGCTTACAAAATGAACTTTATCCCCCATCTGTTTCTATCGTGATTGTCATTCCGCTGTGATATTATGCTAATTAATAAGTTATTGACTTTATTAACATGACACACTTTCAATATATTTGCGATATCATTTGTATTATATTATAAAATGCTTCGCATATTCATTGTTTGTTACTTAAGGAAATAAAACCGGTTAATAGTCATCATATAATAATATTATGACCATCCTGATTTAAACCGTTTTTCCTTATATCACTTCCAACTGTCAATTTAAAATCCTCGTTAAAACCATCGCTCGGAACGGAATTTAAACAATAATAAAGTGTATATTATATTTAAATAGTCTCGCTCTGTCTGATAGTTGGGTTCACGCGCACCGAAGCCGTCTGCTGTGTGCGTATCTATGGCTGCGCGGGAGTCGATTGTAGCATTTGTTTGTAGTTATCGTAACTTCAAAGCTATTCCGGCACGTGACAGTAAACGTGATTTTTATAAATTTTATATCCCATATTGTATTTCAATTGTAGAAATTGGAATTATTAAAGTCGTCACTGTTATTGTTTTCAATGTTAATAGGCTTGGTTTATCTGTAGTCATTAATTTGGCCGTAATTTACGTTTAACTGAATTTCACGGACGTCACGATGGTCATTTAGTTTGTCAAATGGCATGTGCGTGGGATTCTAGAGGTATAATTTCCTTTTGCTTTGAAGTGTGGGATAGATAATGGCATGATTTAATGTGACCGTGAATGCTTTGGAAACTGTTAAACGATTATAATTAAATCGTCTTGAGAGATATTATCTATTTCTTGAACTGTCGCTTTGAAGGTTGGCACGCAGTTCTCTAGAGATAGTATATGTAAGTACTTAAAAAAATTATAAATAAGCAACGTAAACAACCGTTGAACATGTGTTGCATTCTAGGCGTGTCTAAGACGTGTTAAAGTTATTTGTGGTAAGATCAAATGTTTCCCGTTATTTATTTAAGATGTTTGTTTTTTTTTGTTACAAATTACATTTTAATTTGGTAACCCTTAGCGATAGCTTGTGATACTGCATATAAATTACATAAGGGCACTAAGCAGGTTGTGCATTATTCCGGGTCGACAACTACAGCGCGCATATTAACCGCACCCTATTCCGTTCGCGATTTCTACGTCGACCAGCTTCATAAATATGCGCTTTGCAATCAGAGACCTGTACCTCTACCATGAGTTTACACTAGTTCACAGTGACCGTACTCGCTAGCGACGGCGTAAATGATTTGTATGGAGAATTGTACTTCCGTAAGTGACCGCTAGAGGCGCTGTACAATTCTCCATACAAATAATTTACGCCGTCGCTAGCGAGTACGGTCACATAAACTAGTGTAAACTCATGGTAGAGGCACTGGCTTTAAACTACAAAATTCGTTCGTTTCATTTGTTCAGTTTTCGAACTTCGCATCATGCTGTTCCGTTCACGCTTATAGTATTAAACACAAGATCGAATGGGACGGCACGATACGAACTTCGAAATTCGAATTTCGTAGTAGCCCCCCTGTTCAAATATGACAAATCCAGTTCAACGATGTTTGTTGTATCAATTAACAACTGTGTTTTGATTTGCTTCATGATTCACGTATCGTGTATAAAGCTTTGAACGAACTGTGAACCTAATGAGTCAACTCGTGTTTTTGAAGATAAACTTCTTTATTCGGATGACGGCTAGCGGCTACTGACATAATTGTCTGGTCTGATTCATTACATAGGAAGGACCAACTAGCTAAGTTGTCACCGTGAACTTCTGTGTATTATATGTGGAATATGCGAAAGCTTCTAGCGATCAGAGGAAAGCTTAACGAATTACGAATACCTACAAATAGTAACGTTGCTGACTGACTGATACAGTCAAGGAAACAGTACGTTTAGTATAAGTTTTACTTCACCAAAATACTTCTCGATCGCGTTTACGTAAAAAAATCAATTACTAGGGAAACATAGACAGCGTCTCCACGGCAGCGCGTCCATGTTTCCATAGAATTGAATTTTTACGTAAACGCGATCGAGAAGTATTTTGGTGAAGTAAAACTTATATACTAAGCGTACTGAAACGCTTACCAGGGTGGAACCTTTTCACAAACAATTTTACGATCTATTTCAAACTAAATACAAACTGAAATATAGATGCACAGAAAAAACCCCAGAAAAAAGACCAATGCAGGGAATCGAACCCAGGTCCTCAGCGTTCCGTGCTGCGTGCTTACCCCTACACCATCACTGGTCTAGAAGTTAGCGACGAATTTTTCCCATATATCGTACACTTCAGTCTGTTATAATCACCTTATGCAGTGATAAAGCGCGCATCTATGTTATGCCCTCTACCGAGAGACTTAACACTCCTTCGGAGCTAACCGCTCGCCTGGACCAAGAGATGGCGCTACTGTGCCAACTTTAACAAGTTAAGTATGAAGTATCTTTTTGTATTTATTTTTTCAAAAAAATATAAATTTATTTTTTAAGGTGATTATAACAGACTGAAGTGTACGATGTATGGGAAAAATTCGTCGCTAACTTCTAGACCAGTGATGGTGTAGGGGTAAGCACGCAGCACGGAACGCTGAGGACCTGGGTTCGATTCCCAGCATTGGTCTTTTTTCTGGGGTTTTTTCTGTGCATCTATATTTCAGTTTGTATTTAGTTTGAAATATATGGTTTCACGGGATGACCGTAAAAGTAATAAAAAATGAAGTTGAAAAAATAAATACAAAAAGATACTTCATACTTAACTTGTTAATTTTACGATCATTTCTTTGGCAGATGTATGGAATGTCAACAAGACATTTATAATGGAACAGGGTTCACCCTGGTAAGTGATTCAGTTTCCTTAAATTACAATGCACAGCTGGAGCTACAGACTTGTAATTTGGCAGACATATTCCTTAATACCTGGTTTACACTCGCGTACGAGTGGCGAGACGAACTGCGGGACGAGCCACGAGACGAGAGTGTGAACAGGCGCGCCTCGCGCCTCGTCTCGTGATTTCCCTTGATTTTGAGGCTCGCGTCCGAAGCGAGACGACGAGGCGAGGCGCGAGGCGAGAGTGTAAATCAGGTATCAGGATCACAGAGGTGCATTAAGGAGATATTTTTCAAAATTCTTACAGAATAGAGACCTAGCCAGTGTTTTATTCTTCCATGGGAGGGAAGTCGCGAGATAAAGCCAGTATGGTCGTATTCAAATTATTCATTGTACCTAGTATCCAATATATTCTTTCAGTTGTGTTACCTAGCAGGCTGTAGTTTTGTTACCTTGTACAATTATCCAGCGTAAAGAAGCTCTCAACGTTCCGCAGTGTTGTGTTCATTAGCATGTAAAACATTCGGAAACAAATGAGTTGAGAGAAAGTTACCTACTACGTGATTATTTTTTGAAACTTTATTCTGCAACAAGAAGGCTTATTGTCTTATTTTAGTTGGCATTATTGGTTTTTTACCGACGTGTTATAAGATGGGGAAGGATATTGATTTAATTTAATCAATCGTCGATACTATTAGAGTAGTTTAAAAAAAAGTACATACATTAAAAACAAAATCACGATCGCGTCCTTTGTGTAACAAAAGTTAGTTCTACAAACTATATGGGAACCCTACAAACTAAGGTTAGTCTTATACAAACTATAAAAAATCAATTAAGTTTTGTTTTAATTGTTGATGTTGTGTACAATTTTTTTGAAACCACTCATTAGATACAGTTTTTGTAAATACTTTAGAGACAGGTTATATCCCATATGACATTTTAAATTAAGAATATTTGTTAAATCTAGCAACACTTCTAAAAAATGAGCTGAACAAACGTTGACAAGCAATAACTCAGGCGAATTAGTTTAAATGACTAATGATATCATAACGGATGGAGGCATATTAGCAGTCTCAGGACAGATAACGGGTCCATTATGTGGTGAGGTCGCTTTGTAAGACAGAAGCGAGAGACAAGCCTGTGATATTACTTCCCACGGAGTCGTATCGAGGTCGCACACGCGCCCACGAAGCCAAATAAAGGTCGCGATCCACATCAAAATTGTATATCCACTATTACGTCCACCACTGTCAGAAGCATCCTGATACGCCGGGGACGTCCGTCTCGACGCTCCGCGCGAACGACGTACATTTATTGATACAGAGAAACCGCAAAATGACGTCAAAGATGTACCTAAATGCGGGAAAAATTGTCACAAAAACATACCAAACGAATAAACAAGATATAAGAAGAAGGAAACCTCATGCAATAACAGCCTGTGCTTGTGTTTCCATTTTGCGTTGCGCATGGCTTTAGACCTTTTATTTTAATGCCACTCAAATCATTTGATATTTTTAGTTGTATTAATAACGTGTTACGTAAGCATGTCTGTCATTCGTGAGTTGAGTCATTTGCTCCTGTTTTGCTTCTGACTGGTGTTTTATTTCGCATGAGATTACTCAAGTCTCTCAAGATACAGAGATTCGCGAATATCATACTAACGAGATCCGTAAAAAAGTTGGTCGAGGAAATTAAATTGGAGCAGCGGAATCATGAATCCTGAACACGTATTTGATACTCGTTAGATATGAAAATCTCGATGAATTTGCCTTAATTCTAGTACCTAGTTTATGTATGTATGGTGATGATGACCCAGAAATGAGGTCGGCACGGCATACAGAATGAACTCGTCCCTATTTCCCAGCTGGCGCCGACACACCCTATGCCCCATGCCCCTGCCCCATCAGTTCATCGTCTTTAGGTCATAGTTCTACTTTATTGATTCAATTATGACGTTAAAAACGAAACCTACTATTCACATCTATAAAAAGCCGTAAGCTATTTCGGATAAAACGTAAGGCCCTATTCTTGGCTTGATTCATGATAGACGTCGGTAACAATTTGTTGCGATTAAATATAAACGGGCTGAGATATTACGTTGCCTGGGCACTCTGGGGAGAATAGGAGGGACAGACACAATGGACGGAAATCATCAATCAGTGACCCCAACGAGGCTCCCAGTGCGCGACGACAGTAAGTACCCCTTCGAGGCTTCGGGCGCCTCAATTCATTTGATACCAAAGTTTCGATTTGGTGTCACCTCAAACACAACATATTTTTTTAATCGAGTTCATAGTTGAACGATTTAATTGCTTCCCCCTGTGCGGGGAGTTTCCATCTCCGTTTACGAATATGTAATGGCATGCATAGGGTCATTAGATCTTAAAAACCGGATAAGTGTTTGCCACCCTTGTAAAGATAACTAAGCTGTGATAGTCCTTTTAAAATTATTATAATTATAATACTACCATTATATATATTTTTTCAATTCAACGGTTTAGAGAGTGGGGAGAGGGGGGCTTAATCTTTGTAGGCTTATTTAGAGTTTAACATTTCAGAAACGGATTGGTCTATGCAAACCTAAAATGTTTTTGGATGACCTATCCCAAACGATACCCTACACTCATAGGTTTAGATGTAGGGGGCACTATTGATTATTCTGTTGTAGGGGAGAGGTGCCTACTTTTTAATTTATTTAATTTTATTACATATTTACATCCATGCAAAATACAGCTTTCTAGCACTAACGTCTCTAAACTAAGCCGCGGACGGACAGACGGACAATGGCGAAACTATAAGGGGTTACTTCTTAGGACTATGGAACCCTAAAAGAGGGCAGGCTTTGTTGCTTTTATTCTACCGTTGTAAAAATTCTTCGCGAATCATCTTTTTGATTTTGACAACCTTTCTCCACGTTAGCGTTTCACGGCACAATTATGGCGTACTTGGCTTTTTCTTTGTTAGTCAAGTTTACTCCAAGATTTATCTTTTAAGATAAGTTGGGAAATTATAATTGTGCTAGAGAACGAACGTTGTTATCTTTATCTGACCTCTGAAGGCTTTGTTCTCCGTGATATTTTAGCAGTTAAAAGAGCTGCACATATCGTCTTGACTAATTATAAACTCTTTAAGTGATGAAAATTAACGTTTAAAAACTAGCAGGCGTGCAACAAGCATACGACCTCGTACGTTCGGAAGTTCCAATTCGCAGGTTTAGCTCGCCTTGCATGCAACAAGGCCGGAATGCTAGCCGGCTGTCCGAAATTGTTGTCATACCTCATTAGACCTAGCCCACGGTTAGCTCTATATGGTATCTCTTTTCAGTATACCTTTGTCGAATGCCAGATTTTGTCCGAAACAATTCCACGTAGAACTCACTAGTCTGGCGCGGAATTTAACAAATCGAGAGCACGTCCAAAAGCTTTCTTTTCAGGAACGGCGGTTACAAACGACGCGTGCTCCGAGAATATCGTAAGAGAGATATTTTAAGAGTAATTAGATCGCGCCGTGGGTGAATTATTGTGGTAATTATAGCTGTATTTTAAGAAACTCGGTGCCATTGCTCTCGCCCCGTGTGACACAAACCCATTGTACTATAAAATAGTGAGTTTCACTTGTGTTTTATAGACATAATAAATAATTTTAGCACTGAGAATTGACACACGTGGGTGAGATATTTGGGGACGTGAGAGGCTTACGTTATCAATCTGGAACCCGGAGATCGAAATAACGAGGGCATTAACGATCAAGCTAGGGCTGGCAAAAAATATAATAGACTGACTCTAATTGTAATTATATCAAAGAAATTTCCTCTAATGAGATATGTATTTTATATAAAATACATAATAATTATTCAGAAAAAGAGTTATTGTATACAACAGAAAAGGGTATAGCCGGGTAAGCATAGTTAAACTGCCCTTAGCGAAAAAATGATTTTCCTTTTACCGGATTATTAACCTTCATATATGTAGTGCTTTCTCTAAAAATTAAGCCTCAAATGCTTCTGGTTTAAAAAAAATGCATAAAAAGAAAAAAACATTTTTATTTTTTTTTAGCCAAACTACTAACCCGATTTTTTGTAATTTGGATATATTGTAGATATAATTAAGGTCGCTTTTTGAAAAAAATATGATTGATTTATCTTTTGAAAAAATAGTTAATATTTGAGTTGAAAGTTTAAAAAAAAAAATAACTTGCGAGATAGCGACAGTTACCAAATTTACATATTTCATGTAAAATTTAATTATTTTTAACATATATTTTTTTCAAAAAAATAATATGGGATTAACAGTGTGAAAATATCGAATTTGTAACATCCCATACATTCTCTCCATACAAAACGAAGCTAAGTAGATAGACAATAAATTATTAAGTACCTACCTATACATATATTTCGAACGCAATCTTTACGAATTTGAATTAAGAATGTGACGTATTGCACATTAAATTACTTTTGTGGCTATATACGGCTAGGACGTACGCATTTTGTAATATACAAGCTATATATATAAGAGATATATATAAGCTAAGTAGACAATTAATTATTAAGTACCTACCTATATATTTCGAACGCAATCTTTACGAATTTGAATTAAGAACGTGACGCACTTTTGTAATATATCTCATAATACATATTCGTATTATTACGTAGTTGTACCAGCGATTTACATTGTAGCCATAACACATAGCTCGAAGAATCGCTAAACTTAAGTGGCAGTGGGCAGGGCACTTCGCCCGTAGAACTGACGGCTGATGGAGCCGAAAGTTGCTCGAGTGGCGTCCGCGGACCGGAAGTCACAGTGTAAGTAGGCCGCCAACAAGATGGAGCGACGACCTGGTGAAGGCAGCGGGAGCGCATTGGATGCGGATGGCACGGGACCGATCTGTTTGGCGAGCCTTGGGGACGCCTATGTTCAGCAGTGGACGTCTTTCGGCTGAAATGATGATGACGATGATGATGATGATGATGATGATGATACCTACTAGAAGTTATAGTGTCTTTAAAGTGCTCTGCCCTTATATTTCAAGACACAATTATATCTGAAAACGCGAGAGGATATATGTAGATAAATAATTATTTTATTAAATGAACTAAAATTACACCGGCTGTGTTATGGCTACAATGTAAATCGCTGGTACAACTACTACGTAATAATACGAATATGTACCTATTATGAGATATATTACATAATGCGTACGTCCTAGCCGTATACAGGGTTATTTGTAATTCACTAGCATCCTTTTAACCCTAAACTCCTACCACTTAAACAAGTGTTTTTTGTTTTACGGCTTTTGTCATAACTTAATATTTTTGGTGTAATAACGTTTTGAAAATTTGAGATTACCTCTTATTTTTACGATACTCTGTGTATTTGTATGGGAAAAAAAGTGCTTCATTTTAAAAAGTCGTAAAGCAAAAAGCATTTTTTTGAATGATAGGAATTCAGGGCTAAGAGGATGTCAGTGAATTACGAATAACCCCTGTACAGCCACAAAAGTAATTTAATGTGCCTTACGTCGTCACATTCTTAATTCAAATTCGTAAAGATTGCGTTCGTAATATATAGGTAGGTACTTAATAATTAATTGTCTACTTAGCTTATATATAACTCTTATATATATAGCTTGTATATTACAAAATGCGTACGTCCTAGCCGTATATAGCCACAAAAGTAATTTAATGTGCAATACGTCACATTCTTAATTCAAATTCGTAAAGATTGCGTTCGAAATATATGTATAGGTAGGTACTTAATAATTTATTGTCTATCTACTTAGGTTCGCTTTGTATGGAGAGAATGTATGGGATGTTAAAAATTCGATATTTTCACACTGTTAATCCCATTTTATTTTTTTGAAAAAAATATATGTTAAACATTATTAAATTTTACATGAAATATGTAAATTTTAAACTTTCAACTCAAATATTAACTATTTTTTCATAAGATAAATCAATCATATTTTTTTCAAAAAGCGACCTTAATTATATCTACAATATATCCAAATTACAAATAAATCGGGTTAGTAGTTTGGCTAAAAAAAAAAAATGTTTTTTCTTTTTATGCATTTTTTTTAAACCAGAAGCATTTGAGGCTTAATTTTTGGTGAAAGCACTACATATTATGAAGGTTAATAATCTGGTAAAAGGAAAATCATTTTTTCGCTAAGGGCAGTTTTACTATGCTTACCCGGCTATACCCTTTAAGTTGAAAAGGAAAAGTATTCGGTAATTTGATGACGGAGGCTTTTAATCAAAATTTTGAATTAACCAAAGCGAAGATTATCCAGAATGAAGATTACATTTTTTTTCAAATTCTATCAGCCCTGTAAACCTACCTATACATTAAATGGCAAGGTTAACAATAGAGTGAATTGATTTCTGCACTGATCTCACGAGTAATGTGGCTGACCTTGATCGGATTTTTCAATGCAAAGTATACAGTGAATAGAGCGTATTAGCGCCGCTCTATAAAACAACCATAGGATTATACACCCCAGTGTGCAATATAAGGGACTTGATAGATAATTTGAAATCAAATGATTTAATTCAATCGACCCTAGCTAGGCTAGGGGTCATTGTTGACCATGCAGAAATCAACAACCGAGAGGCGGATGATGTGATAGACGAAGTTCCTGCTATTGTAAAGGATACAACGGTTGAGTGGATTTCCATGGTTTAACCGAGTATATATTTGTGGTCATTACAGAGACATTTGCGACTCGATGGGGCCCCTGGTGGATAGTTAGTATAAGTAGTCTAATTAAACGCTGTGAAAGCCTATAGCTCTTATATTACTTGAGCTGTCGTGGGACATGATTTAAACTATATAATTAAACTGCTCAACTCATAATTACTATAAGGAATGGTCCGACAAGTTTCGATCTTTTCGGAAGACCTTTTGATGTTCTATCAATGGCTATAAAGCTCTTTAAAAGATCGGTTAAAGGTAGTCCCTATATAATGTCGAAAACGCGCCTCAATCGTAACAGGCTGCGATCAACAATACAAATTGTTGTTGATGGAAGGTGACAGGTTTTTATGAACACAACTGAACTGTTTTTGGAAAGAGCTAAATATTCCTTACGTCTTACGACCCATTAACCCTTGAGTTGTTTTTGGTCGGTAAATAAATACTATGCCAAGATATAGCTCCATTATAACCACCGTCATACTATGTATTTAATAGAGAGTGGTTTTATGGTCATGCTCTGTTATGTGTTTGGGTAAAGGGCGTTGCTTTTAGTTTGATGTAATAACATTAGGGTCAGGTCTCGTGCCGTTGTACATGTCTACACGAGCAGGGTTCCCAGAGGACCGTCGAATGCTGTAACCTGTAATGTAATCGTTATAGATTTGTTTTTTTTTTTACTTTCCCTAGGTACGGTATTATAAACAAACTTTGCTGGGACAGTAAGGGTCGCTTGCACGGTCTATTCGGTTTGGCTTTCATGTTTGATGTTTTAGATTTGGCGTATATTGCCAATGTCGACGTAAAAACATGATACACATGAGGCGAATTTTCGATTTCAGAAATTTTGGCCACATTGTCTAACGCACGGCCGCTCGTAATCGCATTCACTATCTCTTTCTATCACTAATTTACACCCTTTGACAGAAATAAGTAGTGTATTATGCGATAGCAAACGCCCGCGTGTTGAACAGTGGGTTTTGAATGACATTGCTATACATTTCGACATAACTCTGGCTTAGCTTTTACTCGGATATAGTTAACTTTGGTCCTTGCAAGTCCGCATTAGCGTGTCAGCTAGCGTGCGGTTCTTTTCGATTTTTTTAGATATCGCCAAAAGTTGTCTCCGGTCATATTGACTCTTGAGCGGAAATGGGATAAATAAAAAAACTGGTTTTGAACCACGTAGAGGAAAACAGATAAGAATCAAAGAAACCATTTTACTAAAGTGCTACAGTCTGACATGTTTTGCTGTCGTATCGTACTCCATCTCTGATAATCGAAACGACATTAGCGTCACTGAATAAACTATTGTTTTAACCCGCATTGCCTGACCGACTTCGGGGTTTCGCTTGCAAAGAGTCGGTTTGCGACTTTGTTGCGTCAAAGTGCTATTTTACGTTTAAATGGAAAGGGGCTTGACGTAGTTATGTGGGACTTCCGTCTTTAACTGCTGCCATCACACTGTAAATGACACCGTAAACTGGGAGACGTAAATCGTAGTGAGCACGGCCATAGTTAAAATTAAAAGTTGGTAAAAGCCAACTGTAGTATGTATTGTTTATACCGTCACGCTGCCTGCATTTAACATTCTATTGTCCGCCAAGGAAGTTGGTAATCTAATTGCCCTTCATTACCGGCACTGGAAGGAAGCAGGGCTTTTAAACGTGGACAACGTTTGAAGGGAAGGCAGTTCTGATGATTACACCGGATGCTATGTTGAAACGCGTTGTTTTGACGAATGGCGATGAAGTTATTTTTTTTTAAATAGTATTTTGCCTGTATTTTCCTTGATCGGTTTAAATTGGAAAAACTCCCGTAATGCTCAACTCAGCAGGCACCAGCCAGAAAAGGATCGTCTAACCAAATAATTTCAAGTTATCCCAAATGCAGCTGCTTCCTACTTGTATGTATTGAAATAAAACTCTCTTAGTTTGATTCTCGTTTTATTCGGTAAATGCAAGCAGGTGATCCCTTAAAATTTTTTTGACCGATGTCAAAACCCCTAAAAGCCACAGAAACGACACTTAACCTTTCTCTTTGGTTCATACCAAATTAATGAAACTGACGATGTCGTTCCAAAGAACTTAATTTTTTATTGTTAATGAGAAAATCTTCGTTAATTGTTACCAGTTGTGGCAATGATAAGTGAAGGTGATAATCCGCGAACGACACATAAATTGGATTTGGGTTGTACCCGTGGGCGATCTTCATAATTTAATTTGTCCTGTCCTCGCCTTCTCTACGGTTTTAAGCGAGGCCCACCAGAGGGATATTAACCCAATTTGCCGTTCACGCCCAAATCCAGGGTTAGATTTAACACCCTCATTTGGACAATTAAATGGCAGCGTTAATAATGAAGAAACGCACCAAGTGAATCGCCAAAAAGCGTCATGGATGTCAAAATGGGTCATAACTCGGTATTGTGATTTTCGTCAATTGCGGAGTGATTTTATTTAGTCTTTTTTTCTTGCATGATTTGTCCTGGAGTTGACCTCGATCAATCGAAATTCTATTTTCTATCCAGCTGATTGACAGCGGACTGATAACAGTGAAATTAAATTTGATTGTTTCATTCCGTACTCTTATCAAGCTATTTACACGTGCTACTCCCAGACATGCATGGAAAAATGCATTGTTTCTTCATGATTACATAGAAATGTCAACACCTAGTTGATTTTTTCTGTACCTCATACAAAAACGTGACTTCTAATGTGCTTCCGTTAACAAGTAGGACCTCACAACAAAAATGAAGAAGAAAAGTACTTAAATCACAGATTCATAAAAAACAACGGTTTTCATAGACATACTACCAAGTATAAACTTATTTTTTTTTTGGTGGCTTCTTAATTTTTACGGAACCCTCGGTGGGCGAGTCCGGATTAGTATGGTTACGGTTAGTCGTATGACGGATTATAAAAAGTCTTTTTCTAACTATTAAGTAGTAATTAGACGGTCACTTTCTAAACTTAATTGTTGTAACTTTTCTCAGAACATAAATTGACTACTTCCATAGTTTTTTTGCCAGTACGCAATAAAAGGCACGATTATGTGAACTCGATCTCGATAATGGTAAGGCGAGCGTCTCACTCTTCGAATCCATGTTTTATTAGTTTCATTTCACAGGAATTACGGAATTAGGAATATTGAAGTAGGTATCTAAAAGCAACGAGGGATATCAAAAGGTAATATTACTTATGCTAGGAGTGTTCTTAAGAGATTTCCTTTAATTCGCAAGATGAAGTATCTCAAAAGCATTTAAACACTCTTCACTGATGAAGTAGCTCTCGACAAGCGTTTGTAATTGAATTTGTTTTACGTCGAATTCTGAAATAACTCCGGTTTCCAAGGTTACGCTAATTGATCTTCTTTGAAGTATCTTCGCTAGATTAAGAACCATAAGCGATTTACAAATGCGTTACGTAAACCCTTCACGAAACTTGTTGACACGGTTCACTTAGGTTATACAGGTTTATTCAGTTCATACCAAACATTTAATTACAGGTGGGCTTCACTTGGTCTACTCGGATTTTTATTACCCGCTAAAAAAATACATTTCTTTCGCTCCTTTTCTTTTATATTCGTGGACGTAATGAGCTTTATAAACAAACTTGAGACAAATCGTCAAAGAGTTTAAAAAACCCTGTGTCTTTACAAAACCAAAACAAATATTGGTTTCAAAAAGAATTCAGTCTCTCCAGCTTTAAGTTATAATTTATAATTTTTTATTTTTACTTTTGACAAGGTCACTATCACCTTGCGATCATTCGACAGATGGTCCTTCCACCAATCCGCGCTTGTACCGCAGCAGCTGTGCCAACAAACGCACCTTGCGAATGTTACGTTAACATTTTTTTTGCTGGTATTCTCATTTTGAGAAGCAAAATTTTAGTTATAAAGTAATAATTTATATTTCATCAAAAATCGCAGTCTTTTATATTATCGATTATTTCGTGTATTTCTTACGAGGTGAAACGTGTGATATTTCTCCAGAAAAAACGTCTCGGCTTCCGGCGTTGCTAGGATCGGTGTCAAATTACGTTCTGGGCTCTCAAATGACTATTGATTGCTCTCGTTTTTGGAACCCAAATCAAACTAATTGGACTTAAAAATGAAATTAAAACCATGTAAGTTGCTAGGTCTATTCAAGCTACATTAAATTTTGACCATTGTACTCTGTCGGACTGATTTTTTAGACGCTACGTATTTTATCACTACAAATAAAGCAATTGTTGCTACTGCGTGTAGTGTCTTTGGAGACTTCTTTTCAAGTCCTTTGTGACTCTCTTTGTTGTTTATCGTCGGTTGGAATGATCTTATGTTAATATTATTGGGTCTTGGGTGTTTAATATGTATTTAAGTATGTATCTATCTATATAAGTATGTTTATCCGTTGCCTAGTACCCCATAACACAAGCTATGCTTAGCTTACTTTGGGACCAGGTCAATTGGTGTGAATCGTCCCGTGATATTTGTTTATTATTTTATTTATTTATTTATTTAGATGGAATAAATTGTGTCCCAAAGGCCTGGTTTTTTACGCTGATCTCGGAATATGAATAACGTTGTCACCTGTCATGTAATCTAGTTAGGTACGCTCGGGTCGCTGCCGGGCCACCGTGGCCGGCCCTGGCTACCGATTCGCATTTCCAGCCTTTCCAGGTCGATTACTAATCGACACGCTTAACGTTTTCACCTATTTGTAAGTTTTTTTGTATAGAAAGGTCATGAGTATTTTACTACTAAAAAAATTGTAAAGGTCACCTGTGCTGTTTTGATTTGACCATACAATGATTGTATAAATAGAGAGTCTATTTACTTTATTATACAAGACTTCTTCAAAATTCAATTACTTAGTTCCAAATATTAGTATTCATCATTCCTTTACTTGTTTGCTGTCGCTAATATAAATCACTTCGTTAGAAACTTTAGATACGAAAATTAGTATACACGAACATCAATCACTTGCGTCATAAATTCTAATTTCATGCTGGGAAGCCAAACATTAAATTATTAGCATACCTCAGTTCATATTGTGTAGACTTAACTTGCGAAAGTAATCATCGGCAAGAGAAAAGAACAGATAACATTTGCAATTTGAAATGTCTTCGCCAACGCAGCTGCTTTATTTTCTAAATTATACTTAAGCTTTATTTCTGAAGAAGGAAACGTAGGCGAGGCGCTTAAAAGATTTTAAACAAAACCTGTTTTGGCATTCACCAAATTGAGGCTGCTGAGGTCACAGCAGCCGCATTGTTTGTTGCCTTTTCTTTCAGTTTAGCCCGATTGTCATTGTTAAGTTATTTTTCAACCGACGAAAACAAAAGGAGGAGGTTCTCAATTCGACGTGTATATATATTTTTTTTTTTTTTTTTTTATGTATGATCACGCATAACTTTTTACAGAGTAGTCCGATTTTGATGATTCTTTTTTTATTGGAAAGCGTATACCCCGAGGGTGGTCCCATTTAAATTTGGAAACAATATTCCTACCCTAAGGGTAGAAAAACAGGGGATGATTGATTGTTCAGTTACTGATTGTACTATATGACCACGCATAACTTATTACAGAGTAGTCGGATTTTGATGATTCTTTTTTTATTGGAAAGCGTATACCCCAAGGGTGGTCCCATTTAAATTTGGAAATAATATTCCTACCCTAAGGGTAGGAAAACAGGGGATGATTGACTAACTTTTTACAGAGTAGTCTGATTTTCATAATTCTTTTTTATTGGATAGATAGGGTATACCTTGAAGTTGGTATTATAAATTAGGAAAAAAAATTACCCCAAGGATGGAAAAAAGTATAAAATAAAAACTTTTTAACAAAAAATTAAACCGCCGAAAAAACTGAAAAGCAAAAAATAATACCTTTTTGTTTGACCTTAATCTAGGTACCAGTTGAAGTCGGTGCCTCAGCACGAGCCAGGAGGAGTGATAAAAGCCAATCAGGTAGACGATTATAGGTCCACTCCTCCTGGCTAGTGCTGAGGCACCGACTTCAAACTGGTACCTAGATTAAGGTCAAACAAAAAGGTATTATTTCTTGCTTTTCAGTTTTTTCGGCGGTTTAATTTTTTGTTAAAAAGTTTTTTGCAACTCACAAATAGCTGAAAACATTCTCGTACCGTAAAACCGCGCGTCAACGAAGCCGTAGCAGTAATGGAATCAGGGTATTGCAAATTGGTTGAATAGGCTTAAGGTTTATTGGATTATGGCAGTATACACAAGCTTCTAGTGATATCGATAGCGGCTTATTTGGACAATGTGGACTTGCTCGGCACGTGTCCCGCTAGACGTTCGAATTCATGAGACACCAATCTACGTTTATATTTAGATTCGGATCCCTTCTGAATATACAAGCAGATTAATTTCAATATAACTTTTTCCTTTGACGACTTCCAAACTTATTTTATACGATATCTTTTTGTTTTCGTCGTTACGCGGACAACGCGGAAGATCTTTAGGTAAGTACATCTTTGTGTGTATCCTCTGCCCCTGGGGTTTCAAGGATCCCCTTGTTGCCTTATCTCTGATCTGTTTCCACCTCGCTTCGCTATTACCTAATGCTAATGTGTCTACATATAATTAGAAATATTGCGTCGCTCTTGCTACACATGTTCGTAGTCGACTCGTCTACTAATACGGTGCTGGTAGAGTAAATTTCGGCCAAGGTTCGGTCAAATATTATAGCTACACTAGCGATAATTAAACTTTTTCTGTAACTTGGTTGTACCCATTTTCATGAAAGGATACGGTGTAACAAAACACCCCATTGTTCCAAGTTCTCCGCAAATCATTAATGTTAATTAAGATTACATCACGGCAAATTCAGAGTTAATATTCTTAGAATAACTGCAATTAGTATGTTTACATAACGAGATTTATCTCATAAATCGGCTAGATTTAAAATGATGCTTAATTACTGGTGAATTCTATTGGTAACTCTTTGCCTAACGTGTGAATTGTCGTTCAAAAAGTGTGCAAAACATCGCGCAAGGTCGGCGGGCGCTCACTTTCCCTGTTATTTGGCAAGCACGTTACACCTTAAATTTCATGTTCACTCACCAATAAAAAAAATGTAAGGCTTTCAAGGCGTTACTTAACCCGAACAAACGTAACATTAGACTATTATTGCTGAACTGCAATTACATCATTAAATTCTTCGACCAAGACGTGTTGTTGATCCAGAAATGACGTTTGTTGTAGTAGGAATTCTGGTGTTTTGTGATGACGAGATGTTTAAATTTACTTGAAAATTACCAAAGTTTCTGAAAATGTGATCTGTGTGAACGTATTTCCAATACGTAATTAATGAACTGATTCCATTAATATTAATAATATTTTTCTTTGAAATCGATTTTTAGTCATACATTCACTTTCTCCAATCACCATTGACCATCAGAACAATAAGGCTCGGGCACCGAGTCGAATCAATTCACCATTGTTTGCTTATTGACGTCAAGCTTGTCGAGAAATGTGGTTGTATTGTGTTTTCACGTTCTCGATTGAAATCCTATCGGGCTGTTGTTCACTCACGTTCTGATTATTTTATTGATAAAACTAAGTTGGGAATTGCTTCTTAGTTCTTATTGATTAATTAGCAGCTAAATAATGTATCTTGATATTTTCTCGCTTACTGAAAGACTTACTGGGATGCTATGCGTGGAGCGCCATAATGTCATTGAGACTTGTTAAAATCAATATAAATAGTTTCGACTAATTGACGTTACTCTACCGTATTGACACCAACCGACCTGATGTCGTCAGAGTTTACAAATGACAATTGGTTTGTTTTTTTGTCTTGTTATCTAAATTATTTTCCCTTGTTAAGATGTTCTCAAAATCGCTGCTACGTCGTTGGACCTAGATCAATCACGTGTCGCTTGTGTGATTGGATGATTTCATTTTCTCAGTGCGTGATTCCTTGCTGTTATGTAATAACCAAATTGAATCGTCGAATCATTTGCTGGCAGGCACGCGAGGCCGCGCCGGATGGTTGCTTGTAAAATCCAATGATTGTGATCGTTCGACCCCGATGAACCGCTACGGTGACCGCAACACACTTTACCGATATAAATAGCCCAATTTGCCTTTTTATCGCTCTGCTAAAGAGTGAACGTAAATAGTCGTCATATCCCAATATAATCCACGATGACGTTAGATAGTATCAAATTAAAATCATATTGCGATGGCAATGAAACCGAGCGGTTGGCTTTGCTCCATGACATGAGCCGGCGTCTGCCAGCGATAATCGTAAAGTATTAGCGTTTATTATTGGTCTTCAGACACAATGAAAGCTGTTATTTAAATTGACTGCTTCCATAAACTTTAAAAATGTTTTCGTTGATTGCAAACTAAGGGCTTCTTAAGGTATGAAACAATTAACTGACTTTCCATTATTAGTTTACGTAACTACAAAAGCAATTCTCATTACGATGAGAATTCCGCTTCCTACCGGCTTCCCATTCGCGTGAGGCCAGACAACTTGTATGAATGAATTGATACTGTTTTTACGTCAATGCTTTTTGCACGTCTACTCAAATGCCATTAGAATCGCTTTCAAGGAATGCTTCTTCAATTCGTATGAACTGTTATAGTTCATGAAAGGCACATCTGTTCCATGGGGCGGAACATGTGCCCGATACCCGATAACGTTCCAAAAATAACTAATGTTAATTCGTTCCCCACTCACGCTCCTTCGCTTGGAATGCTCACTCAGTAAGTGGCCATAATACTTCCACTTCCTCTACTTTCTTGATTGAGTGAATACGCGGCCACATTGAGAAAGCCTCGGGCGTTCACAGCCGCCGTGGTTAGACGAATGTTTTGAAATTGATAGCTTAAGTGGCGATAGAGATTTACAGGGTCGTCGGCCGCTTTCTCCCAAATGTTGGTATGCGTTCGTAAATCTCGCGTTATGTCATCATGTCTGCTGGCCTGTCGGTCGTAATAGGACAGATGGCCCCCTACTGAATACAAACAAGTGTTGGTTCTACTTTTATATGAGCCAACTTTATTTACGACTATAACTGTCTCTAGTTAATATTCTCGACTACGAGCACTAATGCGGTATGTTACCACATACGGCAGAGGTATGTGTAGAGTGAAGACCTGATGATATGCATTGAATACAAATATGGGGCGAATGTTATCCATTCGTGTATATATTGTTTGTGTGCTTGAGGCACGTGCGGTGTCCCGCGTCATTGAACTCTTCAAAAGAGTTTTGGCTGACGTACGTGAATTTTTTGAGATTGTTTTCGACTGTTTAATATAATTTCTTCGCCACCTTAGTTATTCTATGGTTATTAATTACAATTGTGCACCTACGTCAGTTTGCGCAAGTGGCAGGTTTGTGTGTTGAGCTGACGGACGTGTGCGTCTATAGAAACCCGTTTCCACGCAAATCCAACACCGTAAAGTCGGTCGGGGAAATCTTTGGCCTGCAAAGATCTTTGTTTACTGTTTCGTTGTTTAGTAGCGGTCTGCGTAATCGAGGCGATCCTTGTACATGGGGCAACACGTGAAGTTGAATTTGTTTGGAATTTGTATACGCGATTGTGTTCTTTGTAGTGAGAGAGTGTATAGTCCGGAATGGTTGGTTCGCACGTTTATTAAGCTGTGGGCTGTACGGCTGGGTATGCTGCGCGACGAGCGGAGTGCCTTGCGTAAACCAGTACGCCCCGCGACGCCCGTGTTGACGCACGTGTCTCTGTTGTCACCAATTGTTTATGTACACGATGATTGTTCTCCGATTCCGCAGTTGCCGCGGCTGCTAGTGATTAACTTCAACAATGTCCGCGTGAAACCCAATCGGGTGTCGTGATCTTTCAGTGACTAGTGAGTGCAAAGTGTTGGCCAAATGGTTCGGAAAATTGTTGTCATTGGACTGCAGTATTATGAGGACCCGTTCTATAAGTACGTATTGTATGCATACATAGTGTTATGAAATAATAGAATGGCGTGTCAGTGTAAGACAGTGTTTGTTTGATTGCAACGCACTTCGTTATCCAACGACATCCTTGATATCCTCAGATGGTATCCCTGAATGCCGCGTGAATTTTATGATAATCAGAGCGAGTTCGGGGATGGTCGTTTACTTTAAATTTAAATTAAATTGCTCTCGTTTTGTTTCTTTTTCTCGTTTATTTTCTTTGCTGAGTTTACCTCCGAGTCGTTTCTGTCTCAGCTGTTTGAGTCACGTTGAGTCATTCTGCTCTCACGGCCGGGTTTGCACAATGTCCATGTTTACTACAGCTAACGGAGATTAGCCAAGTTTCTAGTGCACCTGTGGAAAATCTGAACGTGACCCGATAATGTTTTCTCTCTGGCGATACAGCTGCAATTTTTAATCCAGTTTTCTTTATTACCTATGAATCGATAAATACTTGTGCCATAGTTATAAGGAAGGTAAATAAATATCTAAGCGTCTCTATAAAAACGCCATGAATATACGGTTATGATTTTATTGATATATAAATGGTTTATGGTTGGTTGGCAATTGTGATATCCACTTATCTACAAATCCTATTAATGCTATAATCTTAATGAGTTTGCGAGAAAGGATGTATGTTATTCTTACAAACACAGACGGATTTCCATGATATTTACCGCATAGTCCTTGCACGGCCACAGGGCTTCGCTCGCAAATTCCCAAAAAATATTATGTGTAATTCCTAGTAGCCTATACAGGGTTATTTTTAATTCACTGACATCCTCTTAACCCTGAATTCCTATCACTCAAACAAATGTTTTTTGGTTTACGACTTTTTAAAATGAAGCACTTTTTTTCCCATACAAATACACAGAGTATCGTAAAAATAAGAGGAAATCTCAAATTTTTAAAACGTTATTACACCAAAAATATTAAGTTATGACAAAAGCCGTAAAACAAAAAACATTTGTTTAAGTGGTAGGAGTTTAGGGTTAAAAGGATGCTAGTGAATTACAAATAACCCTGTATGTTATTCCAGACGACCAAATTTCATCCAAATCCATCCAGCTGTTTTAGCGCGAAGGAGAAACAAAAAATCACACGCAAACACACTCACAAACATTCGGTTTTATTATAGTCGTACTTATTAGTGGGATAATCTGAATTAGCATGTAGAGTACTTTTATTCTGGCAAATTACAAAGCTCCCGCAGAATATTGATGATGAACCTATCTTCACGGACGAAGTCGATTAGCAACATTATAGAACTATAGCTAAAAATTGTAATCGCAGAAATGTTTGCTTAAAAGAATGAAGAGAAAAGCTTAATTGATTTTCATAGTTTTGCGGCTCTATTGAAGACAGACCCGGCCGGCGGTCCCTGGGCGCTCACTAAACTAGGACAAATAGGGGGATACGTACGGGAGTAGGGTTGCCAACTTTTATTGACAAAAAAAAACGTATAATATGGTTTGAATAGGAAAAAATAAAGTATTCGGAAGAAAAAAAAGTATTTATCAAATTGTATGTTTTTATTGACTTTAAAACGTATTTTTGTTTGCTTTTAGCACATGCTTGCATTTTTTTATTATTTTTAAATGTTTCAAAACTTGTTTGACATATGAAATTTAAATTTTAATATATAAATCGTTTCTACCATCTGTTTTAACTTATTTTATGTGTACCCACCGTTAAATAGTTACGTACCCATAATGAGTGTTTTGTTTTACGCATCACAAGAAAGTTTGGAAATAAAGTATTTTCACATACTTTATTACCAAAAAGAAAGTAGGATACTTTATTATAAAGTATGGTTGGCAACCCTACACGGGAGGGACAGCAAAGCCCCATTCATCCCAACATCTAACCTTGTTCATCTAAAGCAGTCATGCTCAACCTTTTCTTTTGTATAGGCTACGCGCACCTTCAGATCAACGGCACAATCGGCACATCAACTCAAATATATGTAAGTACCATTTTAATTTAGACTTTATCCAATTTATGGAAGGTCTAAATTATAATGGTGTGTTATTTTGAGTTGATATGCTGTTGGTTTGGGAGTGCGAAATGTAGTGTAACAACGGTGCAGCGGACAGCATTGATTGTCAGCAACATTAAAAGTCAAATACAGGGACTTATTTTATCTGCACCCGGTGACAGAAGGAAATGAGAAAAAGTAACAAGTTATTTAAAAAAAAAAACTTTAATAAGTACAAGCTTTTTACTAGCTGTTTTTTTATTGGCTTACTTGCATTGTCATTCAAATTACTATCCGTACCAAATTTCAAGTCCAAACTGATTGCTAGAAGTCGGTGAGAATTTATTTATGTAGAAGATTTGACCTAAACAAAGTAACATACAAACAAACATACTAGTAAATTGCAATTTAAGGTTGTAATTATGTTGAACTAGCTGCTGCCCGCGACTCCGTCTGCAAAGAATTCGTCTATCGCTATCCCGCGGGAACTATGCAATTTACTGGGACAAATAGTATCCTATATGGTAATCCAGGTTATCTGTGCGCTAAATTTCATGACAAACCGTTTTGGCGTGGAAGAGTAACAAACATCCATACATCCATACAAACTTTCACGTTTATACTCGTAATATTAGTAAGATTCGAAAATCTTTCCATCCTTAGCAACCGGCCAATACTTTATAAGACCTGATAAAAAACGACCTTTGTATTAAAAGCCAGTTTTGTCCTGCCCCCGACTTATAGGTATAAAAGTGTGGCCAGTCTAGACACGCAAGTTCAGAAACATAGTAGTATGGTAATCGATAGCGCTGGGATTCCCGGACGGGTGGGACTTATGATGTTAAGGTTCGGGGATGGCCAGGAAATAGTGGGTGCGACAATCGTGTAACCAACATGCAACTAATCCCGTTACAAAAACTAAATTTCCCGGTTTAGGTTTGTTAAACGCCATAAACAATTTTTATCTTAAATTGGCACATAATTGAAAAAGCGGATAAGTACGAATCGATCTCGCCTGAAAAAAGCTTTGGTGCTGTAAATTTGTTATTAATGTTTATTTTTAATCTGACCCCGATTTGTTTGTGGTATTCATGTAATATTAAAAGCTTTTATGTATTTAAAAAAAGTTTAGAATATAAAGGTGGAGGGGGAACAGGCAATTAATTTTTCTTCTATTTTCTTCACTTTAACTTTGTCTTAGTTATAAGCCACCAAAAAAATTAACCCGTTATACATACATACATACCTACATACATTACAAATGTACCAAAATATCAAATCAATCCGATCACTGCACTGGTAGCGAATTCACAAAAATTTAAAGCAACCAACAATAAATCAAGTTAGTAAAAGAGTTTGTAAAAAGGTTTGCCACCCACGCCATGAGCCACAGAATGCCAAAGGCTCGAAACTTACAGTCAAGTTCTCTTCCTACTCGGTCAGGGGTAACAAAACGTTTCAGGGCAGTGTCGACACCGCCTTTTGTATTCACCAGCTAAAGCATTTCTTAACTCGGTGACGCCGCTCACCTTTTGTAGTTCGCGACTGCAATGCGCGCGCGCCGGTGCAATAGACCGCGGCCTTGACAATTATCGCTGTTATTTAATTATCTATCAATTTATATTCTGAAGTGTTTACTTATCATCTTTGCTTATCGCAATGTTTGTTAATGACCGCCATAGAATAAGATGGGGGTGCGGTTAATGTGCAACCGAGTATTTCTAGGCCCGGAATGTACGACAATGATGCACGTCTTGATATTAGCGGTCTTTATGGCAAATTACACAAGGGTATGAACAATCAGGTCATGCATTATTATTGTGAATTCTGGATCGACAATTACTGCGCGTACATTACCGCATCCGTCTATAGTATCGTGAGTTTTTTTATCGTTTGTTATTCCAACTGTTTGTTTTCTATTGTATGTCATTTGTTTCTTTGTTATTCTAACCATACACATTTCAAAAAAGAGTTAGGTAGAACAGTTGGAAGTAATACTTTTTTATACCCTTTGATTCACAGACAATTCAAATCAGTCTGTCCAGAAGCCGTAGGTACCCTACCTATTATTTAACGCGTGGATGTTCACGATCGCATTTATTATCTCTTTCTCCCCTCATCCAGTCATGTCTATTTATGACAGAAATACACGTTAAAAATGAATGTGATTTCTATAACGTTAGATAATATGTCCTAAGATCCTAATTTGATTTTAGTATTTAAAGGTTTGTTGTTGTTGCCCACAGACATGTGACGGGCGCCAGCGGGCCGCCGGCGGGATGCGGCCATCAACGCAACCGCTCGCTGGACTCGGTGCTGCAGCGGATCCCCGAAGACATGACCCCCACCTCCCCCGAGGGGGCGCCGCTGCGGGCCGCGCCGCCCGCGCGCCTCGCCCTGCCCCCCGAAGTCCCGGCCGGCTCCGACGACTCCGGCATACACACCCCGCCTGACCCCGCCGACGACGACCGACCCCCGCCCCCCGCCGCCGCGAGATCCCGCGAGAGCCTCGACTCCGGGAACCCCGAAGACACAGACAAACCGCCAGACCCGCCCGACACCGACACCGACACCAAAACAGAAACAGACTCGTCCAAAAACAAAGACTTTCTTTTACGGCTGTTCGAGAGCAAACTCTTCGACATGAGCATGGCGATATCGTACCTCTTCAACTCGAAAGACCCCGGCGTGCAGGCGTATCTGGCCAATAAGCTGTTCTCGTTTCCGAACGAAGACGTGGACTTCTATCTGCCGCAGTTGGCGACCATGTATATAGAGATGGGTGACGTGGCGGACGTGTTGAAACCGTATCTAGTGTTTAGGTGTAAGCAGAGCGCGGAGTTTTCTCTGCGTCTCGCGTGGCTGTTGACGGCTTTCGGCGGGGACGCGAAGCGGTCGAAGGCGATGAAGTTTAGGGATTCAATACTGGGCGAGGAGATAAGGCCGGCGGCGCGGCGAGGGCACCACCGCTCGCAGTCGGACGCGTCGGCGCTGCGGCTCGCGACGCCGTCGGGCCGGCACCTCGGGGACCTGGCCTCGGGGCGCGCCTTTGACAGCGGCTGCCTGTGCGGGGAACAATGCTCCTGTGGAGCGCCTCGACTGGCACCGCAGACCCAGGTAATTATATCATTTATTTTCACTAACCATTCGTCCCTTGGCAAACTTGACATGATTGAGGTACAAAACGTCAAATGGTCAGATTCTGACTTGTGCGGTGTTGTTAGATAAGCGACGCATTTCCCCAATTTTTTCCCCTAAATGCCCAATCCGAACTGGGCCCGCATGGAAACTACAGCCCAAGCCCTCTTATTCTGAGCGAAGGCCTGTGCCCTGCAGTTGGTCGTATAGTTTCGTCCGAAATACCGCCGGTGTTTTTTTTTATTAGATAAGAGGCATATGAGCAGGCAGACAGCTATAACATAAGTAGAATTACGGCTGCGTTGCCGGACATTTGAGGAAAGAGTAGACTCGCTTTTTGCAGATCCCATATGTCGCGCGTGGCTAAAAGTTCCTCTTGCACCGAAGTATTTGTAGACTTTCAGCGGTTAAAGTCGTGAAGATGGAAAGAAAGTCAGTACCCAAGTTGATCAGAGCTTAGGTACTAACTAACGAACAAATTTCCCTCTACCCGTGTCCAAAACCTTAATACAAAAATCACCTCATTGCCTTAATTTACATTAACAATTTAGGTACCTAAGTAAACTCTGTAGATCCAAATTCAAATAAAACCTTTGTTTAAAATTACCTTCGAGTTGGAAAAACACTGCGCGAAATAATGTAAAAGGCCAAATATAATGCGGCAAGAAATACCAGTCGCCGCATAATGTAAGGTTAAACACCAACCGGGTGCTGTAAATGAAAAAAACAAAGCAAATCTTAATAAATACGACATTTAGAGCAAACCCGATGTAAATGAACTCGGCGGAGGTGAAACATTTTACGAGAAGCCGACAGCCAGCCTAAGATGGATTATACTATGGTGTGCGCTCTAAGTACTAAAAAAATGTAACATGCGTACTTAAAGCTCTTTTTTAATACAGTTGCTCAAAAAGTGGCGTATTGCAGAGACGTATAGCGTTCGGGATGTGGGCTATTACATACTCGAGCTTTTTCTTTACCTTTTCCGAACTCGTGCGTTCTCTTTCCCAACTGTCAAAATAATGTCTATTAAAAAGAAAAAACCAACCACGAAGTTTTTACAAAAAAAAATTCATCGAAGTTTTTATGATTCATGCAAATATTTCTAAAAGGAAGCTACTAATTTGTCAATATCAGATTTAATGATTTGATTCAATGAGTTAGTTAGGTTTCATTTCATTTCATCTCATTAAATTTCATTTTCATTTCATATCAATAAAAAAATTCTACTGAAGACTTGGCTGTATGGGCATAGATCCCTTTGCCTACCCAGAATGGGTGAAGAAAACAAAAAAAAATCTCTGTTTATATTCTTTTACGGTTGGCGCCATTTTCCAAAAATGTTCTTTGCGAGTTTAGTTGTTTGTTGCACAAAATGAGTAATTTCGACGATATTTTATTTGAATTAACACCACCGGAACTCAGTATAATTGTACAAAATGCTTCGGAGAACATTTTACCGGAAAAGTCAAAAAGTCACTACATATCTACATACGACGAATTTATTGCGTGGAGAAAAGAAAAAAGCAAATAGTTTTTCAGAAAATGTTATGTTGGCACACTTCTCCGAACTCTCATCAAAATTAAAACCTTCTACGTTATGGTCGAGGTTTTCGATGATAAAAAGTATACTGAAAATAAGGAACAACGTGGATATAAGTGAATACCCAAAACAAAATGCTTTCTTAAAACGACAATCAGACGGTTTTACAACTAAAAAGTCGAAAATATTAACATCGAATGAAGTGGAAAGGTTATTGAACGAAGCTCCCGATGATCGTTATTTAGCCACAAAGGTAATTTATTAATAAATACTTATATTTTTCTTTAGTATTCAGTTTACGAAATCGCAAAATACAGTCAATATATTATTTAAAAAAATATTAATCAAATCCTTTTTTTTGTAGGTTGCGCTGATTTTTGGCGTTGTTGAAGTTTACCGCACAAGCCAATATTACTTTAAAAGATACATATGTTATATATGTGAATTATAACTTTTATAAGAAATAAATGATTGGTTAGTTGAGTTTATTGTGTTTTTATTATTTTATTAAATTGCTACATTTTTTCGCAACTGTATTAAAAATAGTTGTTCAGTACACGTGCGGAACCGTCATTGCAACTTGTTCCGACTGTCAACCCTCACCTTCGGCTACGCCTCGGCTCGGGTAGACATTTGTCGGAACTCATTGCAATGACAGGCTTTCCGCACTCGTAATGAAATATACTATTTGTTGACATTTTTTAAGCTTCAATTGTAGCTATCCATACACTGTTTAATAAATACAAACACGACACAGTTTCAAATCGACAATACATTTTGGTGTAGACGCAAAATTACCAATATGTATTGGAAAAAATAACGCAGAAGGACCAAAACGCGTAATGACCATTTGTTTATAAGTTTCCGTAACGAGAAGGTTGTGAGTTTGTTTCATCATGTTCAGTTATCAAATATTGAATGTAAAGTTGTACCAACTTTTAATTGTCATATTGACCTGGAGTTCAACAGTCATAATGTAGACTCGACGACAATGCGATGAAATCATATTGTCACCAAAAAAGGTGATTGTCAAAATCTTATTGCGATTTATATTGAAATAGGAGTCGTTTGACTGGAAAGGATCGCGAATATACAAACTGAAGTGTGGGAGTGATTATCAATGTGAATGAGTGTTATGTTACAATAATAAAATAACTGATAGACTAACTAGTTATCTCAGTCTCCTGGTGACAATGGAATATTATTTATTTTATTAACAGTACGGCTGCTCACCGAATCTAAGATTATTTAAAAGCGAAAAAGTTATTCGGGTGCGCCGGTGGGATTCGAACTCACGTCTCCTGGGTATGCGCCCCAACGGGTGTTCTACCAATTGAACCACGTCGCATCCAACCGACTCCCCCGAAATTCTTAATCGCTTACATACGCCAACAGTGGCGTGTGGTAACAATGACAATGGAATGTCCGAGAGGGCACACACACACCTCTACTGTTAACTTAATTAAAACGCCCGCTGCCAACAGCACGCGATAGTTGTTGTTGAATTTTATGCCTCAAAAATTTTAATAACTCAAAGTTACTTTGCGGAGGTCCATATCAATGAACTGAAACAAATAGGTATTTTGCTCATCCGCAACCTTATGATAGCAGAACTACGATTATGTAACAAATATGTGTGTTCACGCTGTACGAGTACGACCACACACAAATCACACAAACCCAACTGTGGTGATAGATAGCCACCACCACACTAACTGACGTGTTTCGAACTCAACCAGAACTCATCTTCGAGTTAATATTAGAGAGATCTGATAGAGTTATTAATGTTTGCTATATAGATAGTCATCGACCAGACAGTTTCCAGACAATCTTAAGTCAAACGAACGGTTTCAGTCAGCACTGTTTTTTTAGGTAGTTCATTGATATGAACACAAAGTAACACATGAACAATTTTTTTATTCTCTGATAAGGTTTGTTTATTATTACTGATATCTCTGATGACATCTCTTTTTGTACGAATAAAATAGATAGATACGGTATCACAGATTATCTGTCAAATATAATATTAGGAATAGGAACTTATCAGAGTGTGGTGAAACAGGCCTTATACTATGAAATTCGATTTTCGAACATCGTATGGTGCCGTTCCGTTGAAGCTAATAGACAACATTGCATATTTTTAAGACTATAATTTGATTCGTTTTATCTGTATTCTGTTGGGAAAGAGAAATACGCTGATAGTTTTAAATTTTCACTAGGATTATTAATTAACGAGCTGCTGCCCGCGACTCCGTTTGCGAAGAATTCGTTTATCGCTATCCCGCGGGAACTATGCAATTTTCCGGGATAAAAAGTAACCTATATGTTAATCCGGATTATAAACTATCTGTGTGCCAAATTTCATCAGAATCGGTCAAACCGTTTTAGCGTGAAAGAGTAACAAACATCCATCCATCCATCCATCCATCCATCCATTCATCCATACTTACAAACTTTCTCGTTTATAATATTAGTAGGATTTATTAATTTTTTTCAAGATGTGATTATTCTAAAATAGCGTAACTCCAAAATTACCACACAATAGATCCATTACTTTTGTCTAATCTCTATTAAAAAAAGTGGTGACGTAAATCTGACGTTGAGGTGGTTGTCAAATTTATAATTATTACAGCTCTTTTTTCTGGTGAAAAAGGCAAAGGAATCATATCTATTCTGTGGTAGTATTGGTAAATTCAGATATATTTTTTTAATTTCTTGTATTTTTTAAATATAGAGAAACAGATTATAATAAATATTTTTCCGTGTTTAGCAGGCAAAAGTCTTTCGATTCCTGTAGTAATTTTCAGGTGTAAAAAAAAAATCTCGGCAATAGCGTTTAAATAAGAGTAAAAGGAACGACATGATACGAACTTCTCAATAGCCCTCAGTACCTCTACCATGAGTTGCTATCGAAAACACACATTACGTTACTACAGTCGATAGCGAGTAAGCGAGCTTCGAATAGTTTTCTACTAAACTCGTACCATGAGTCACGTTAACGTTTACTATACTCGCTAACGTTAACTCGATCCTTCGTGTAGTTTTCGCTACGTGACTGACTGACGTGCCTAACTTCACATCGAACTGTGCTGTCTCTTTCTAACTATATTGAAAAGACTGAGTGAGCATGATATTGGGCAAAAAGCTAAGTATCCAAGTCCTTCCATTAAAAATATAGAAATAACCCTGCTAATTTAAAGCGTCATAGAACAGTGTGGTAATGTAAAGCGTACGTGGTTCTTGAATTTGTTTTGGTTATTTCATCAGTGTGACAGTTCATGGAGTGCATCCATAGATAGATGTTAAGATGTTATAGTGAGTTAGTTGACACGCTAAGCTGTTGTTGTTGTTTGTTATTATTTTTCGGTATTTATTTTTTATAAAGATGCGGACTAGTGTGTCTCGATTACAATTACTGGTCGAGTATATGGAAACTTTAAATAAACATTCTAGTAACGTTAATTTAGTACCAGTACCTATAAGGTACATTTTGGGTGATACAATACAGTGACCCCAGTTTTTATGATCAATTGATCAAATATTTTGTTACAAGTGGTTAGATAAACTTGAGGAATGTGGTTTAGAGTGTTAACAGAAGTGGATATTAGCTTGTGAAATTTTCCGTGTTCTCGTCGTTCGCCTTCATAAACAGCCCTCAATAGCATATTCCATGCCAAATAATGCCTAGCCGACATTATTTTGATAAGTAAATAATTAAAATAATGTATTAAACGATGGTTCTTATAAGTTTTCACCCTCCAACTTACTAGTGAGAGAATTAACTACAGTCGATACGGTGTTGTTCGATAACGTCTGTCAAATTTGTGACTCATGGTACCGATGTTCTATGGCGACAGCTACAAAACGTTAGTCGCTAGCGCTTGGATTTCGATAGGTTATTTACCGTTGTACTCATACTAGCGATCTTTACTTCCGTAAGTGACCGCTAGAGGCGCTGCACAATTCTTCATACAAATCATTTACGCAGTCGCTATCGAGTACGGTCACTGTAAACTCATGGTAGTGGTACAGGCACTTTGTACCAACTTCTGTGAAATCGTGACATTAGTTAGCTAAGGATGGTTTCTCTTACAAATGGCCTATAAGAATCTTCTAACGATTACTAAAGCTCCTAATAACAATGTAACATTACACCCATTGTAACACTAAAGGCAGTCTTAAGTAGCTTAGGTTACTTAATAAAGCATGATAATGTATCTGTTTACCATTTCTTCACGTCTAGACTACTGGACTGTACCGGACCGAATACATACAAATAAGGTAGCTCTGTGCTAAAGTATATGGAACAAGAGGCAATACGCTTGAATGCGAAATTTTGTGCTTTAACACAGTGCTCACTTGCATTGCCTTTGAGAAACAGCAAAGTGTTATCTACTTTATAACGTCATACATAGTTAGGTACGTGATTGCAACTCGATTTCCTACATTTTTTGAAAGACACAAGTAGTGACAAGTTCCTATGGTAAAGTTTGGGTGCGCCTCGATAGATATAACAACATTTGATATAACTGTAACATTTGGTATAATGCTACATTTGATATAATGCGATTTACTCAAAAAGTAAACTTCCGGAGGATTGATATTAATTCTATTTGATATGCATTAGGTTAGGTTAGGTTAGTATATTTTATAAAAGAATCGTAGAATGTTTACTTCTCGAGTAAATCGAATTATGTCAAATGTAGCATTATACCAAATGTTACAGTTATATCAAATGTTGTTATATCTATCATTACACACCCGTAAAGTTTATGTGAGGATTTCTCAAAGACTTTGTACAATTAATTTTAGACTCCGACTTGCATATTTAGAAATATACGTGTACGGCGCAAGCCACACAGAAGAGACGTGGGACGCGTCCCGTCCGCCCCGTCTCTTCTGTCTGCTTTGGATCGCGACGCTTCTATACTAACTAAATAGTATGAAAACTGATTCAAGGGGCGCCGCGACTGCGACGCGCCCCCGTCCCACGTCTCTTCTGTGTGGCTTGCGGTTAAATAGCGTTAATGCAACTGAGCCTAGAGATATCAGTCACTCAAAATGTCCCGATTCATTTCTATGGTATTTTTTTGTTACCCACCACGAACCAATTTAAATTATGCGGGTGGTCTCCCTTTTCGGGTTTCCTGGCCAAAATTTTAACTCTACGCCAGTGTGATACGGCTCTGAAGTCTAATTTCGAGTAGGATACTTTTTATAATAAAGCTCGTGTTTCACGTCTACAACACAATATGTGTCATTAAAACATTAGCTTCGCCTAAGATCGTGACAGTGCGATCGTGAGCAAGCAACAAGTCCTTCGTTGCGACTGAACGTGAGCTGCGTTGGTGATATATTTTATTGCTTTATCTAGTCAAAACACATGTACGGAAACGTTTCCGAAGCTATGTTTTATTCCACAAGTGTGTGCATACTGTTTAATCCAAAAGGACATTCGTTCCGTTGCTGCCAGGACTGTCAAAGCAATCGCATACGGAATTGTGTTAGAATTAAGAGACTGCAGTCAAGGAAGATCACGGATGCACGCTAACGCACTCATCATCTCTTTCTGTCACCATATTTTACCGTTTGACAGAAAGAATCGGTGAAAGCAATTAAATGTGATTCCAAGTGCGCTAGACAATATGGCTTCAGGTTTTCTGAAATCAACCAAATTAGGTTTTCTGACAAGTGGAATAGCGCTAGATGGCGTTATACTTAGGTCATACTGAAAGTTTCTGGATTCTTACAAATAAGAGTACGCATTATCGTTATGACACATTTATTGTTTTTCAAAGTATATACGCTCCCTATTTACACACTTTTGCATTCGCTGGAACCTTTGTGAAAAGCAGTGGGTCCAGTCTTCCTTAGGGACTTCTTCGATGGCCTCGTGGAAAGCATTCACTGCCATTTCCGGACTTGTAAACCGTAAACCTCTAAATTTATCTTTAATCTTCGAGAGCAAAAAGAAATCCCATGGTGCAAGATCAGGGCCGTATGGCGGACGAGTCATTAATTCTACATTTGAGGCCTCCAAATACGCATTTGTTGCTTTAGCGGAATGTGCCGAGCGTTGTCGTGATGAAGGACTATTTTGCAACGGGGACGCTTTTCACGAATTTTGTCAAACACTTAGGCAAGCACGTGTTCACATACCAAACTGCAGCTACTGTCTTTTGGTTTTCAAGTGACACAGTGGTGTAATGTCCCGATTTGCCGAAAAACGAAGCAACAATTTTCTTACCTGTGCTTCGACTTTTTTTTACTTTCGTCGGCAAGTCTTCAAAAGGAAATACCTATTCAGCCGATTGAGTTTTTCTTTCCGGTTCAAAGTAGTATACTGTGCTAAACCTTTGGGGCTTCGATAACATTTTATTTTCTTTGTTTTGGCGTGATCGTCTAATTTGGACCGTATATACGTTGTGTATTTTTAAAATAATAATAATAATAACCAGGGTTCACAACTAGGTGAACTATTAGACTTTACATACTCATGTAAATAAATAGGTTATAGCGAATATATGTCTAAATTCTTAAATATAAATCCACAGACAGAAATGGACAAAGGTTTAACAATTAGTATTATTTATTTGCTCTGGAAGACATTGTATAAAAATATGGTTTATACTCGTAAAGGAGGAGCCCTCTCCCCGCTCCGTCCAGTAGAGCTCGACACCACATGGTCGCTCTTCCTCGAGCCTACCATCACCATTTCAAAGGGAACAACAAACTATGTCGCCCGTCTATAGATCGTATGTATCAGTCACCAAATGAATAAGAGGTCAAACAAGAATGTAGTTACCCCTGTGGTAGGATTTTATTACTCCTAAAATTTACACGGAGTAACTACCCTACTCACTTGAGACTACTTCTATTCCCCCCTTAGACTCTAGTATAATAAGGAGGTACTTCGATTAGTGTATGAGTAAGCTGAAGGACGCTCCATTATTTGGTCTACAACCCAGACCGAGTAATTGGCCTCCCCCCACGTACCTCCCTAAGACATCCAATTCTGCACGGATCACCTCTAGGGATGAATATCCTTAGCCGCAACCTCACTAACGACACCTATTGCCGAGCGAGTAAGTAGACACCCCGTTGGATTACGCATAATCACTACGTGCCGATTGGTCAGACCGAACACTAGGGGGCAACATTCAGCACGCCAGAGGCAGAATTGACCCCTGGAGACCATACGTATATCGCCAATCCTCGCACCCAAAATAATAATTTTGATAATCTACAGACCGCATAATGAAAACTTCACATCAACCGTTGCTTAGCCTAGCCATCGCAACTGTATCGTCTGTACTATGGTACGTGATGGTGTCGCTGCGTGCTATCAGGACCATTTCACTTGGTCGGTCGTAACTATACTGGCATTTGTGCCTACCAGTATTGTCACTTCCCCACTCTCAGAGTAATAGTACGGATAGAAGTGTGGGAAATACTTTCTCTATACTGGTCTGATTAAATTCAAGGTTAATATTGAGGACTGGTAAGTATTAGTGGTTTAATTTAGTCTCAAGTATTATGAAAACCCCATTCTAGGTTCTAATAGGTTAACAGATTTTATACCAAAATCAAGGGATGAATTTTGAAAATGATATTCTTCCACAAGAACAAATAAAATAGATAATACAATACACCTTAAACCTAAATGGACTTGTATAACAGCACAACAAAGGTAATAAACAGTAATAATATGACCATTTATCCATTTCTATCAGTAATTGATCAATTACTTCCCAAAAATAAATTCATAGTAAAAACACAAGGTTAAATAGCAATAAACAATACTAAAATTATACTAGGAGTCCTTACCTAGGAGGTACAACTGTTTCACTGTTTAAATACTCTGTGGTATTATCGAAGATAGGTTCCCCAGTAGGTTACAAGATCTCCGGTAGCTTAGATAATATTCACTTCAAATATTACTTCAAGACAAGGTCCTCAATAGTTCAGATAATATTCACTTCAAATATTACTTCAAGACGAAGGTACGACAACATAAACGCACAAGGTTCTCAGTCAGAATATTGTTCAGGGCCACTGTCAATTATCGAAGATAATTCCTTTCGGATTTCAAAAAGATTTAAATTTAAATAATAATTCCAAGAGAAAAGACAGTAAAAATAAAATCAATTCAAAACATTGTATAGCTCAACCCAAGGTGGTTTCTCGATATCAAATGCCAATAGACATTCTAAAATTTAAATATTTAAACCTATTGTCATGTTTATTTGTATTAGCTAAATAGAACCCTATTACTCATTTTGACATTAACTGTCAGTCATCAAAATTTTTTTTAAAATTGAACCTTAAATTTCGTTGACCTAAACATCTATCTTACTATGTAGCTTTGTTCTGTATGTATAATTTCAATAAATGTTTAGTCGCGAGAGTCAACCCCGGTAGGTTTAAGTTAAGATCGCGTTTGATTAAAATATACGGAGGGCCGATATAGCAGATAGAAGTTCTTAATATTCGTATAAGTTCCTACTGACACGTTAAATAAAATTATAAAGACACTTAGCTAAGATTATGGTCCAAACGCATCGCGCTCCCAGCATACAGCCCCGAAGTCTGCATCTCCATACTCCAGCAGCTCTCCTCACAGCTTACGGCATCTCGCAGCTCTCAGCAGAACTCCAATCAGGAAACCGCCGTCATATCCAGTGAATGGATATCCATGTCAAACAAATTATATATTAATAATGTATCAAAATCGTTATTCAATCCTGATGTGATTCAGGAGATTCCATAGATCATGTTTTTCTGCGATGTCAATTATATTGGTCCAATAGTTCCAATGACTGACGTATGATGGATATAATAATATACTGGAAATAAGTCCATTATGCTTTGATTTAAGATATAAATTATTATGGGATTTCCAGTCGTCACTTTAATCCCTGTCATATTTTCATGTAATTCATCAATACTCCATTGTCCACATTCCCCATAAATCCCCAATAAAACATCAGTATTTTGACTTACACGTCAAATGATCCCTCTCGGTCTTCGCTCCATCATCCTTTGACGTAGACTCCTCGCTTCTATTCTTCTATTCCACATGACAGCTGACGTCACGCGTCTCTAGACTCCCGCTATTTCTGAAAATAGTTAAATTATCCTGCGAACATTTTGGACTCACGGCAGTAACTCACACTGATACACCATTTAATTCGCTACACGATTCTCATTATTAGAACACTCCCGATTCAATAGACACTGAGTTATAGTAATTTAATCCCAAACACTCTAACTTCACTCGTCTGTCTCCTAGATTAGCCATCACTTTGACATTTCCCAATGTTTCTTTCTTTGGAAACCAAATATAGCTATCTTTGATTAGGCGGAGTTTTCCCTCAGCTTTACACGGTCTCGCTATATGATGATTGGTAAATAAATCAACTGTTGTTTATAAAGTTTCCATTTCTGTAACTCCCAACGTCGTAAATCATAGTCATTTCAAATTGACACTTTTGTTGAAAGTACGAGGAAATAACCATTTGAAAATACACACACACACACCACACGACACTTCACTCCCATAATCGCGGATCCAATTCTAAGGATTACTTTTATCCTTTTGGATTTTCTTATTTCGTTATCTCGGTTTTATTCCTGACATCTCCCATGTCAATCCTCCAATCCCGTTTTTCTCCTTTCTTTTTGACAGGTCTCATTAAACAAGGTTTGTTATTGAAACTTTTTCAAAAAAAATTAATACCCATATAACGACTACAGTACAATACCCAGGTTTCGTCACCTGTCACGATGTTATATACAACCATTGATTGTCCTCCATCAATTTTTTTTATCATTTTGCGGCACCACTACACGCAGTCGTTTCTAGTCTTCCAATATATCATGCGGTATCCATCGAGTGCAAAGTTTCCGAACCTTCAGATGCAAATGCAATATCTTTTGCACCTGGCTCATTCCAATTCCTAAGGTAGTACGAATTTGCTGACATATAATTTTTTGGTCAGTTTCAATTAGTTGTCGTACAGTATTAATATTAATATCGGTAACCGCAGTTGCTGGCCGTCCTCCTCTAAACACACTAAACCACGAATAGACAGAGCTACGACATGGGGCTTCATCACCAAATGCTAAGAGAAGTCTTTGACAACTCTCTTGCTGACTTAATCCACATCGGAAATCGTAAAAAATCATGGATCGAAAATTTTCACGACTTAAATTCATTGCAACAGCGACACCCAAATTTCAATCCAACACCACGATGAACAAACAAATGACAGTCTCGCAAATTAAAAAGTAATATACTGCCACAGAGTTACTTTTTCAAATCTTATTATTGCTTTTGTTAATTTTCTTTTTATAAGTAGCCAGTTCCAGAAACTTTCAGTATGCCCCACGTACCAGCACAGTGGGACCGGATGACCCATCTCCCATAGACGTCTTATTAATTATTTTTAAATAATTTTCATTGTAGATTAAGTAATATTTGTGTGTACCGCTGTCAGTGCGTTAGGTGATTCAATGTTATCTATGTCACAGAGTAAATATCCATAAATTACTCTAATTATGTAATCATTTTCCCACCTACGAAGTGTTAACACGCAACCGTCTATCGAACACATGCCGTCATTAAAAAAAATATAGTTTTACTCGTGACAGTAATAACTAAAATGGGTACTAAACAAAGATAACAAGAACATTACTATACCTCTTCATCCAACCTATACACGTCCTCCACCGTAAAGCTTATGGTAAATTACAAATGCAATTTCGCACGTATATTTCGAAAAACTCAGTGGGGCGAACACGGCCTCGAACTCGACCCTCTGTTTGAAAGGCCGTAGGCCTCATCTTCGCTTTCCATCAGGCGTGATTGTGGTCAAACGCAAGCCTATATTGTATAAAAAAATAAGGTGAAACGACTAGGCTACAATGGCTTTTTAGGCTACGTGTTTGAAGATTAATTCTTTTATTTACTTAGCTTTGCGAATAGATAACGAATCAAGAAGCTAGTAAACAAAATGTTCGTAAATAATAGATTCGAAATAGTTTCTGGGTACTGTCCTAAATGCTGCCCTTTTTATTGTCAATTAAACATAAATAAAGATCAATAAAGGTTTAATGTGTGGCTGTATAAACTGTACAGCAGCTATAACAGTGACCTGGATATTTCTAGGCTATGCTGTGTCAATTGGGTCGTTGTTAAAATACCATCATGTTAATTGACACTGAACGTCTTTATCTTTTTATAAACTTTTATTTGACTTGCAATGTTTGTTAGTTTTTTTAGGTAAAAAATTTCAACTGTAATTTCAATTTAGTGGTCAGATTGACTTGTTAATTATATGACAATAATGTCAGAAAATTCCCGTCATAGCGACGTGTTTTTGCGTCTTACGTTTATATGGAGCCAACTGCTGAGCCAAATATGTATGTGATAAACGAACATGTTGGTTGGTAGCGCTAAGTCTTGGAGCAAATGTGGATCCATGCCATTGACTTGTTTAGTAAGTTGACACAAATATTTCGTGAGAAAAGGGCTCGTATCTGAAAATCTATTGATTTTCTACGTTCATTATTAATTTTCTATGTAAAGATAAAATAATAATAGGACGTAACGAATGATCATTTAGGTACACTGGTTCAGCACTGATTAAATTTAATTATAGAGTATCTCAAAAATAGTAAGATTTGAGACACTAGTTTCTTCGAGATATTAACTCTTTTGACCTGAATAATCTTCCCCTAAAGTAAAAAAAAAACCACGGTGTATATAGACTGTTAAGAAAATATTTCAAAATATTTAGTGCTAGCTTTAATTTAGTAAAATACTACATTAATACAGAAAACCATGAAATAAAATTATATTAATAGTAGCTGTTGCCCGCGACTCCGTCTGCGAAGAATTCGTTCAATGGTATCCCGCGGGAACTATGCAATTTTCCAATATAAAAGTACTCTATTGTAAAAATATCCAGGTTATTAACTATATGTGTGTCAAATTTAATTAGAATCAGTTAAACCGTTTAGCGTGAAAGAATAACAAACATTCACACATTCATCCATCCATACAAACTTACACGTTTACAATAGTAGTGCGATTTTACTTGTAACGTCCATTTAATGATAATCCAAACCCACCCACAAAAAATCTTGTATCAATGCCTTTATAAACTTATTGAACAGACTGCTGTCGTGGTACTTTTTTAACATCATCACCTTTGTCCACAGTTCCTCAACGCCCTCACGAGCATCGGAAGGCGGTTGGCTGGCGTCCAGGACAAGGAGAGGAGGAACGGGCGGCTGAGGGCTGAGCTGGCTTCCCTGGACCTGAATCTTCCGGCCAGGGTGTGGCTGCCCCTGCACCAGCGGTCGCACCACGTGTTGAGGATACCCTCGCAGGCTGCCGCCGTGCTCAATAGCAAGGATAAAGTACGTTATCTAAAGCTTGTATTGGGACATTGTTTTTGCAAATGAAAAAGTTTATTCTGCTAGTAGGTCGCTAAGAGCTCTTTTACATGTCACTTTTTTTTAAACTACCAGCGCTTTCGGAAAGACCATCATTTCCAAGAAGAATGCGCCGCAAGAAACTTGGCCGGTAGGGCCAAAAGGTTCTCGAGTGGCGTCCACGAACCGGAAGACGCAGTATAGGTAGGCCTCCAACAACGTAGAGCGACGACCTGTTGAGAAGGTTGCGGATGACGTAGGACGCAGTGGACGTCTTTCGGCTGAAATGACGATGATGATGATTGGTGTATTGTGGAAAACACTGAGGTTGTGCTGAGATCATATTGTGACTAGTTTTGTATGATCCAGCTTTAAAAGACTAGGTTATTCTAGCCGTAAATTTATCTCTACCTATAACCTAGTAACGTGACTGACTGACTGATTGACATTTATTTGATCGTCTCTACAATCCGTGCTTAGAAGTCATCATCATATACCATGACGAGTGTCATGTTCTTTTAATGCTCATTGACAGAAGGTTCCTCGATGGGTATTGGTTCAGCCATGCAAGTTTTTTTATCAAAGTAATTAATCGAGAATTATTAATTTTTTATACACAAACTTTATGCACGATTATCATTTCTAAGATATTGACCGTTTTCGACTTCGGGCGGTTAGATAAGGAAGTATTATAATGCCACATATACGTATAAAATGCCTTAGTTAGCGTTCAGACCAAAATTTCCTTCATTTCGGTCCCCAGAAAGCGGAATGGTCGTCTTTGATATTAGCATTGTTATTTGTGTTGTGGATATTAACAAAGTTTACTAGCTACAAATCCACATGAGTGATATTTGTATGCTAGTATTTGCTAATGTAGCTTTGATCCGGCATTAAGTTATATTACAGCCTCGACTTTATTTGCTATCTCGTCGTCCGTATTTTCCTCAAAGGAATAGCGTTTTCTTGGAACTTAAATATGAGGCTCATCTCTCAAAATCAATTATACTAAGTGAAGTTTATTCAGCGTATTTCAGAGTTTATTTTAGTTTACATATCGTTTCGAAAATATGTACCTACACCTAAGTTTTAGCGTAATTGTGTATTTTCGTCTTCCCCGAGTTCTTAAGAATTCATGTGCGAAATTAAGTTTGAAATTTACCACAAGCTTTACGGTGAAGGAAACTGCACACATCTGTGAAACAATTATAGTGTGTGGTAAGTTTCCAAGACGCACTGGGCCCGCGTGGGAAATACAGCCCAAGCCCTTTCATTCTGATAGGAGGCGAGTTGCAATACTTGCAATGCAGGAATGGGACGTATATAAACCAGAGATAGTGTCCTTAACGCTACAAATATGGGACTTTTATTATTCTATTTCTTGTTTAAAATAATGAAATATGAATAGTTAAATTTTCAAACGTAATGGAATTGTATCAACAAATTACTTTCCCAGATGCCGCCAAAACTAGGCTAAACTGGAGTGTACCCCTGAATCAACTAAGTAACATGTTTCCCCGTTTCCCGACACACGAATATCAGAACATGACCAACGAACTAAATAGTTTAGGTTATTAGAGTATGTGAACTTCATTGGGGCTAATTTAACTAACCGAGTTTGACCTGGTTCTTATTAGGTGAGGGCAAACCATGCCACTATCCGTCGACGTTGCTATGGATGTTATTGAACCCTTAGTTATTGCATGTGTCATCAATTGCTTTATCTGTTTGTGGTAACGCTGTACTTTCCCAAGATAATTTCCGACCTGCTAACGGTGTAATGAACAAATTAATTTGTTCATGTTTATGTTGTATAATATTTCAACTACAACTAACCAACGAGGTGCCAGTTGCACGGTCCTGGGTAGTAAAATAATTGGTGTCAAACCATAATCAATTAGTTATGCTTGAATGTCATTTAATAGGTACCTAAGCAATGAACAAAAAACGCTTATTTAACTATGATTGATGATCTTGTTTCAATGTTATCATTATTTATTACGCCTACACCCGTTAACAAAAGTGTTGGACGTGTGACCATAAGTGCTCATAACGACTTACCAGACAAAACTTTTAAGCGAAGGCTAAATAGACGTGTATACTTTGGCCCATGAATATAATAAAAACTGATTCTATTCCCGCATACACAAGTAAGGCTAGACGTTCAAGTATTCATCACTTCAGTACGCTTAGTATAAGTTTTACTTCACCAAAATACTTCTCGGTCGCGTTTACGTAAAATAATCAATTACTAGGGAAACATGGACAGCGCCTCCGCGGCCGCGCGTCCATGATTCCATAGAATTGAAATTTTTACGTAAACGCGATCGAGAAGTATTTTGGTGAAGTAAAACTTATACTAAGCGTACTGTACTGTAACGTGATTTGTAGACCTCAGTCGTGTGATGGATGTGGAAGAATAAAAAAATAATAATATCGGTGTGTATAATTGATCGTGTAATATTCTGTACTGACAGATGTCTGTATGAATTACAAACTGACACTATCAAATTAAGAAATTTAGTTTTTGAGATAAATACAGACATCAGTCAATATAATAATAAAATAAATAAATAAATCATAGGACGATTGACATCATTTGACTCAGTCTTAAACTAAGCAAAGCTTGTTCTAGGAATACTAGACAACCGATAAATATATTTGTAAATAAATTAAATAAATACATACTTAAATAAATATTAAACACTCGAGTTTTTTTTTTTTTTTTTTTTTTTTTTTTTTTTTTATGTTAGAAAGGCCAGACAAACGAACTAGTGGGTCACCTGATGTTAAATGATCACCACTGTCCATAGACACCCGCAGCGCTTTACGCGATGCCAGTGCGTTGTCGGCCCTAAAGGAATGGGAACAGGGGAAGGGGGTGAGGGAGGGGAAGAGGGAAGGGGTGAGGTATTGGGCCCCCGGCACTCTCACTGACCGTACGAAACGCAAGCAGGATTACTGCTGCTTCACGCCGGTGTTCTGTGAGAGGGTGGTACTGCCCCGGACGAGCCGGCCCATTCGTGATGCAGCGGCTAGCTACAACATGGCTCTACCACTAAAAGTACAAATATTCGTATCTTTCATACAATGCCCCGACCGGGGTTGAATCCGGGACTTCGTAGTCATGTTCTCTAACTACTAGGCTACAAAACGGCATTAACTAAACGTCTAACCTACGCCTTGCGGGTTAGCCATAGTTAATACCTAATTGAACTGACTACTTAATTTACTAAGCAAACAGATTAGTTACGTGAACAGCTCAATCGGCGTACGTTTTCTGCTAAGTACGTCGACTCCTTGCCTTTCTAATGTTATACTTAAAGTTAGTTATTTACTTTCCATGTACACAGCCTGCTTTTCCACTCTCACTGCGCTGTATCATGAATCCCTAGATATGTTAATTGTGAGTTATAGAAGAGGCTTTGGAGTACATTTAGATTATACTTTTCCGCTGTCTATCGTTTTGTCATTCGGCACGTAATCGCGTCTCCACGGGCTAATTGATTGACATAAGATGAGGTTGCTTGTCTGTGAAAGGATCTGTTTCACCACACTCTAAAATGTTCCTTGTATTTTATCTGGTAGATAACTGAGATGTCGTCTTTACTCATTGGAACGAAATAGTGGATATTACTAGAGAGATAGCTAGAGATTAGGCATCAAGTCTAGTCACCAGAATATATATATTTTTTTTTACTAGCCTATAATTGTGTCCCACTGCTGGGCAAAGGCCTCCCCTCTGGTCCTCCACAGCTCCCTGTCCTGAATATTAACTGGAGATATTATCTCGATTGTTTCTGCGTCCTTTTCAGAAGGGTCTCTTTGGAAAGGGACAAAACACAAGACTGTGGCTGTCACTAATATATCACTTATCACGACCTTGATATTGCCCAGGGTACAGATTACGATTCAAATCATCATGCATAACATTATTATCATCGTGAGACCAGGCAAGTCCCGAGTTTGTTTATTACACTGATTAAGCGATAAGCATCATGCCAATTGCGTTTTTTCGTTCTGTAACCTTTTTCACACACAATTTAATGTTTTATTTTTTTATCTCTTTTTTTATATATATATATATTTTTCTTTTGTAATTTTATGTGTTTTGTGTGTGAAATAAACTTTTTCATTTTCATTTTTTTTTTCATTTAATGAGTTGCTGATTGTGTTTTTAATTGCGCAAAATTGTTTTTATCTGCGCCAAATTGCAGGAGTTCTTAATTTTACGTGTTTGGTCTCTTAGTAGAATAATATAATATCGTCTATGAAACTGAAATACCGCGTAACTAGCTTTTTCCATAAAGTTCAACTTGTAATGAAATAACAGTGAAAATTAGACAAATTAGACCTTATGGAAAAAGCAAGTCACGCGGTATTGCAGTTTCATCTATTTAATAGCTCTCTTAGGTCTTAAGATTTAGGTAGTATGCAACCGGAAAATGAGAATAGGTAGTCTCAAAGTCAAAAATTTCGAAGAATCTACCACCGCTTCGCAAAAACCCTGTTGAGCAGAAGCCGGCATCCAATAAGGTATAATTTTTTTTCAAAACATATCGACATTGTTATTTAATTACTTATCAGAATTATTTTCTAACGTCGCTGACCATGATACGATCATCTTATAATACGCTTTAGTTATTAGTGACAAAACGGGGATCAAATCCGATATCTCAAGCTGATGTAGTCAGGTTCTCCAGCCGGCTCGGCTATGTGATCGTCACATATTGGAATTAAAAGCTTACTTTCCTTTGTTCCCCTCACATACTTAACACGTTGGCTGCCCACTATACTTCACCTAAAGTGTTGCTCCCACAAATCCCCGTACAAATTTAGTGATCCCACCGGTGATGCTCATGGCAGCCAACGTGTTAAGTTAAACTACCTCCACAAATTACTAACTCAATCCGCTCTAAACCACCTAATTACCGTTTTAGCGAGCCCACCACGGAAATGGTCGGTCCTTTCACGACACCCTGAAACTGAGTCGATTCGACCGGGCGGCCTTCGCTGATCGCTCCGATACCGTTCACGCCACACGATATACTAGCTAGCATAGGTATCGCATAGTTCGTTTACTCTATTGGTTAATTCCTCTGCATAAATGAATAGTTGTGTGCACAAGGCTTTGTGTGCATACAAGATGTATTTTCTCATCTTCCTCATAATTATTTCCTACTCAATTATGTTGGTATGTAATTGTAGACACATTGTTGTTGCTATTTCCTTAAAGTGTGCTCAACACAAACCATTGTTATTGAATTACTGTTATTATTGCACATAATATTAACGTGTAGTCTTTTAAATGTCTTGGGTTGATGTAGTGCCGCGATAATTAGGTATTCTTACAAATTATACAATGAACATGAAGAGTGAGAAAGCCTTGGCTGTATTGTTATTCAATCTATATAAATAATAATCAATTGCAGAAAGCTGCACCTATTTGTCTAGTTCTTTTTAGGGTTCCGTACCCAAAGCGTAAAAACGGGACCCTATTACTAAGACTCCAGTTTCCGTCTGTCTGTCTGTTACCAGACTCTATCTCATGAACCGTGATAGCTAGATAGTTGAAATTTCCACAGATGATGTATTTATTTTGCCGCTATAACAAGAAAAACTAAAAATAAAATAAAGTTAAAAATCAAAGGGGGTCGTCATACAAGAAACTTATTTTGTCAGCGTTTTCAATTCGATTTATTTAATGATATTTTGGGGGTAGTTACAATAGAGAGATCTCTCTCCAGGCAGATGTTATGCCTGGGGACCGAAGTCCAATGGATGAAAGTTGGAAGTTGTATTTATGCAGCCGAGTTGAGAAACTTCGATAGCGTGATGTAGGATTGTAGCAATTAGTTCCTTATGTGACGACTAGATGGCGCTAGTAGTCGCTACAGTATTAACTAGATACTTGAATTCTTCACCGATCGTTTATTACTGTATCCACTACTACAACAAATAATAAAAATATAATTAAAATAAATATTAAGTGTGCCCCGATTAACCAATATAAAATGATCCCACATTGCGTACATTTTACTTAGAAGCAGGGCTCTGCTAATACTGGATTATTATAGTTCTAAAAATTTGTACGGAACCCTCAGTGCGCGAGTCCGACTCGCACTTGGCCGGTTTTTAATTTTGCTTTGTTAGTAACTATTTAGAGAACGTTTTTATGAAAGCGAATGTTGTTTTATAATTCAATTAGTAGTGTAGTACACCAAGTCGGGCGGGCAGCCGGGCGGAAGGTCAAGTCATACCAGTTCTGGCAAGATAACAAAAAAATCCATGTCACTTGGTTAAGCGATAATAGATTCACACAAAATATTTTCAAACAAAGGTTTTTATCATAACTAAATGGTTTTTTTTTCTAATTTTTTCCACTTGATCTCTCGCTCATTACCAAAAGTCATTATTGAGCATTTGTGACTCCGATTGATTGATACTGAGCTTAAGTTTCCTAAAATGTTCTTATTCATTTGTATGGAAACTTCCTTTTTTGTTACCACGAATCATGCACTTTACGTAACAAAAAAGTGCGAGTCAGACAATACAGCCACTGGTTATTGTTGAGTTTTGAGACACTTCATAGGATGAATAATCATGACAGGAATGTCAGCTGAACCTATCGATACTAATGCCTTTAGTTTATAAACCGTCATTAAATTGCCTTGTTGTTCCAGGCCCCTTACATTATGTACGTGGAAGTCCTGGAGACGGAAGGGCTCGCGCCCCTCCCCCCTCGCCTGCTGCCCCCCGCGCCGCCCGCCCCCCACTCGCCCCCCATCCGGCACACGAAGAGCGAAGAGAACCTGGTGCCGGAGTGGCCGGCCCTGTCGCTGTACTCGGGGCTCGACGACGCCGACGCGAGTGACTGCTGGAGTCATGACGACGAAGAGGTCGGACAGTATGCCGCAAGGGCGCCCGCGGCTGATAGCGTGTCGCAGGTAGACAAGTTTTTTTCAGCCTAGTAATGTTGTAAAAATGAAAGTTTGGATGGATGGATGTGTGGATGTTTGATAGTCTTTCACGCTAAAACTGTTTGACGGATTCTGTTGATAGCAAATGTAAATATCCATAGGTAACTTGTTCGAAGGACCACTTTGTTTACATCAAATTCATCTAACATTGTTGCTATGCCAATCCGTTTAATGCCAATTATGTACATTTTTTTATAGTTTTCTAAACAGTCAAACGTTACCTAGTCTCGTTTTAAGTGTAGCGACACCTGTCGGTCAGCAAAGGAGTAAACGTCCAAAACTGATTCTGATATGAAAATTTGGTACACAGATAGTTTATAACCTGGATTAGGGCATTTCTATTTTTCGTTGTACCCAATTAAGAAATTGTTAATAGGGAGTTAAAATTAGTCCGTTTGGTTACGCACTTTTTCAAGGCTTTACAATAAAAAAAAAGTAACGAATCGTACAAGTTTAACAATGTTTAACAAGAAGTGAAGAATTGTTCGGTCTGTTACATTTTTTTTTATTGTAAAGGCTTGAAAAAGTGCGTAACCAAACGGACAAATTTTAACTCCCTGTTAACAATTTTTTAATTGGGTACAACAAAAAATAGAAATGCCCATTAACATTTCGAATACTTTTTATCAAGGAAATTGATTAAACCAAAAATCATTATTTCCGAATTGCGTACAATTTGCTATTTCAAATATTTAAGGTAATTGCGGACCATTTACTGTGGCGGGTGTAAACAAAATTAACACGTAATTGTTAGTTTCATGGCCTTCTGTTATTTTAATTGTGTATGTTATGTAGAGATAAATGGATCTTATCAGTAACCCTTTCGATCATCATGAAATACGACATTTTATTTTTGTCGCATTTGACGGGTCCGAGTCCCGACTAAGACAAGCGATTTTTCAAAAATCCATAAATGCAGTATTTATTGTTTTTAAAAGTAAAGGAAAATTTTCTTTGCATAAAATGTGCTATTTCCAATATTTCAGGTAGTTGCTCCTCCATGTAGCGTTCGTTTTTACCACTCTGTATAATGGTCTTTATCTCCAATCTCTCAACGAAAAAGTTGATTTACCCACACATAGAACTAGTTTCGGGTAAAACGTACCTATCATATTTCAGTATTTTTACGCTCCTGAGGGGATTAGGATCCCCCTGCAGCTTAATTATTTTGTTCAAGTGCCACACTGCCCCCCCCTCCCTTCTAAATGTGTGACGCAATACAGACGGGTTTTTTAGTTGGTGTGCGCTGTTTCCAGATGTCAGGCGCGTCGGCGCTGTCGCTGTCGTCGTGCGGGTCCCGCGAGTCGCTGGCGGTGGGCGCGGGCGAGGTGCGCCGGCGGCTGGCCGACGCCACGGCCGCGCCGCCGCCCAACACATTCCGCCACGACCCCCACGACCCCTCCGCGCTCGCGCTCAAGGTACGTGCGTGCTGTCTGTACACTCCGCAGTCAGGGGGGTTTCACTCCGCAGTTTAGGTATGTTCGACCGGCGCGCCTCCCGGGCAGGCGTACGGCAGTAGGTTGTCGCTCGGCATTCGGTTCGCATGCTAGCCGCGTTGCGCGTAATTATTTTTCTGTGATTTTTGCAACAAACATTGACTTCTAAACGATCTTATAATCCGTATAAAAGTTACTGTTGCGTTTAAATGTAGTTTACTGAATTAATACACACTGTTATCTTTCTTGATTTATATACCTACCTAAATATCGGCGAGTGGGAACCCTGCGCTCTTGGTTTCGGTTCAGTAGTGAGTAGTTCGGTTCAGTAGTAGTTATTAGTTATTTTGTGGCGCAGTGGCGGACTAAACCCGTCAGAGGCCCTGGGCGGCAAAGCTGAATGAGGCCTCCGGCTTATAGCAATTATATAGGTACTAAGCATACTTTAAAGCCTTGTTCAGGATTTGATCAAGGGAACATAGAAGCGTTTGGAAACCCCCCATGACCGGAAGCTCGGAGCGGGCCGCTCCTTCCGCCCCCACGTTAGCCACCGATACTGCAGCTCTACAAGTCACAGATCGGGGCCACTAATACTCTTAGGACCTTCGTAGATACACAAGACCACGCAAATCTTCGATACTAATTGTGAACAAGTCAAAATATCTTTATTACATTTAGGCTACAACAAGCACTTATTAAAGTCGAAGAATCTACCACCCATTCGGAAAAATCCTGTTGAACAGAATCCGATTAGAAACTCAAGATTCGGTCAATGGTTTTACTCGCCAACGGGCTCTGAACCCAAAACCTTAATGTTCCAGGAATCCTGGGACTCCAAGCTTGCCAGGATGCGTTCCTCCTCCCCGTACGGCTCGCTCCCCGGCTGGCGATTGCTCGGCTGCATCGTCAAGGTGGGCGACGACCTTCGCCAAGAGATGCTCGCCGCGCAGCTGCTGAGGAGGCTACAGGCCGTGTGGGACCTGGAGAGGGTACCGCTCAAGCTGCATCCCTATGAGATACTGTGTCTGGATAAGGAGTCCGGGCTGATACAGCCGGTGAGTACTTATTTATTTAATCTTGTGGCATTTTACAGGCATTAGGGTCCCGTCGCCCCACTTTTTGACATCACTCCGTACCTCTTAGTAAAAAAAGTAAAATGTTTTATTTATAAAACCGGCCGGTACTTTGTGTTTTCAACGACCAATTTATAAAAAGTAAAAAACATTTTCTTATATATTTTTACTTGTCCCCAGGTTCTAAACTCCGTGTCGCTCCACCAAATCAAGAAGCAGTCGGGGCGGTCCCTGCGAGCCTGGCTGGAGCTCGAGCATGGTCCGCCCAATAGCGAGGGGTTCCTGCGCGCGCAGAACAACTTCGTCCAATCAGCGGCCGCCTACGCGCTCACTAGTTATCTGCTGCAGCTCAAAGACAGGTGGGCTTTGAACATGTGGACTACACGCCTTACAAGGCATCCTCGAGAACTAATTTTTATTAAAATAGACGTATTTTACAAAGAACGTCATTTTTTTTTCAGGCATAACGGTAACATTCTACTGGACAGTGCGGGCCACATCATCCACATAGATTTCGGATTCATATTCTCAATCTCACCGAAAAACCTTGGTTTCGAAAGTTCACCATTCAAGGTAAACATATGAGACATTTTTTATTTATTTTCAATTTTCAAATAAACACTGACAAGATTGAAGAGTGAAGAATCTATTTTAGGTGGCTGACTGATTTATCTTCGAAATGTACATGTGTCGTGTTTCGTTGCAGCTGACAGCGGAGTGCGTGGAGGTGATGGACGGCGAGAGCTCGGACATGTTCGGGTACTTCAAGATCCTCATGCTGCGCGGGCTCATCGCCGCGCGCAAACACTGCGACCAGATCATACACCTCGTCGAGCTCATGCGTATGAGTGAGTTATACACTCCATACCCATACACTGCTAGCGATATCGTTGGGGTAAATCCGCACTACGCCATTTCATTCTCAGGGGAGGCCTGTGCCCTGCAGTGGGACGCATATAGGCTAAGATGATGATGATGATGGGTAAATGACCATTATGCTGATATGGATTTGCTCCGGATTTGCGGGATTTATTTGTGAGCATATAACTGTCTTGAATCCTTCAGAATGGCCGTTTCGTTTAGGAGTATCTGTCGTTCATACTTTACGTTCATGAGCAGCAGTTATTAATTCTAGGAACAAACTTAGGGCAGAGGAAGCTCATGCATATAATACTTATTTAAGCACATTATTGAAATGGTAATTGTTTACTATGTGTTCAAATCGATCTGCGGACCTCCTTCAATTATTAACTGTCATAATTATTCTCTCGCAGGTGGTCAGTTAGCGTGCCTCCGCAGCAGCTCGGCTGTGTCGGGATTCCGGGCGCGCTTCCACGCCGGCCGCACAGAGCCGCAACTTCAAGCCCTCGTCGATCGATTAGTACGCGACGCCCTACACTCCCTCTCCACGAGACTCTACGACAACTACCAGTACTACACAAACGGGATACTCTAGCCCGCTACAACACACTGACAATTTGTTGCTACTGGATCCATTGCTTGCTAGAACCAGTAATGGAGCTGGTGGGGACACCGACTGTATATTAGCGACTTAAGCAACACTTGGTAACTCTTCTTTGTGCTGACCGGATACTAATGACTAAATGACTCTCACTACTCTGTTTAACCACTCCACCGGATTCACTTGAAGGCCGTAGTTAAGACGTCTATTAACGGTGATATTGTTAAAATCAGTAAAGGAGCTAGTGGGGACACCGACTGCATATCAGCGACTTAAAACACTAAACAACACTAAAAACTGTTTGCGCGAACCCAACACTAAAGACTCACAGCTCTATATAATCGCTCCACCCGATTCAGTTGACGACCATAGATGAGACTTCTATTAGCGGAGCATGTTGTCACTAGATCCGTTGCTTATTAGAACCAGTAATCGAGCTAGTAGAGACACCGATGGTTACTAGGAACTTTATTAAAAGACTGGTAACTTCGTTTGGGCTGACCGGACACTAATGGCTCTTACTACCATGTACAGTCGACTACAAAAAGATCGATGCAGCCAAAGTTACAAAAATATGTATACGCGACTTTATTAACTTACCATTAAGGTCGTGTATACATATTTTTGTAACTTTGGCTGCATCGATCTTTTTGTAGTCGACTGTACAACCACTCCACCGGATTCACATGAGGGCTGTAGACGGAACGTCTATAAGCCGAGCATGTTGCCACTAGATCTGTTGCTTGTTAGAACCAATAACGGAGCTAGTAGAGATACCGACTGCGTACATTATTATACTAGTAGCTCCGTTCACAATGACCGGACATTGATGACTCTCACTTCTCTGTATAACCACTCGACCAGATTCACTTGACGGCTGTAAATATTCGACGATACGAAGGGTATCTTATTACCTCCACAGTAGAGTCGTGTGTAAATCATTTTGAGCTCCACAATGTCTCATCCATTTGTGCTGCTGGCTGTATAATAAGGATATTTTGTTAAAAAACAGTTGTACGTTTGGGTTGTCAAATAAGTGATATAATAGTGATCCAATTAAATAAACTATCAAGATCGTAATGCTAATGGTTATAAAAATATGAAATTCTAGTTTTATCTGACGCCGGATAGATTCAATACTTTCAGTTTAAAAATTAGATGAAATTCAAGTGATTTTGTAGTTTTTTAGTTACTTCAAATAGAGCACAGTTGTTTGGTTAAAATTCTTCTTTCATCAGAGCATTCAGCGATAAGTTTTTGTCCCTAAAACATCTCTTAACCTATTGACGTCTCAATTACTATGAGCAATTGGCAGCGCCTCTAGCGGAGCGTATCGGCAACAAACTGTTTTCATAATATTTGACACTACGCATTCCGTGTTGTCCTTGCGTTGTGGTAATAATCGTGAGAGTGTAATAAACGTTTTTAACCCGAGCATTTCCAACGCTCGAATATTCACCCTTGAGGCATTTTTTTTGACATAAACTTGCGCTAAGTGCTCATATCATCGTGAAGACGGCCCTAGTCGTCTAATGTTAGATTTTTTGCAAGGAAATCGTTCTGGCAACAATCTAAAGTATGGCAGTGAAAGTCCGTTTGCCCAACTCGTTTCTGATAGATTAATATAAGTCCCGGTATAAAATCATTAAGGTTATAGTTTCTAATCACTATTTTTGATAAATTCCAGAGATTTACAAGAGATTGGGTATAAGCCAAGTTGTCTGTTGTTAATGCCGGGTCTGTAGCTACATCCTGAAAGAAATAAAAATAGAATAGATTCATCTAACTACAGAATAATTAAGATTTACCAATAGTCACGATCAGTGTATCCTTTTCCGACTGACTCTAAATACTACATAATAGGCAAGTCGGGGTTACAAATAGTTCGTGTCGCCCAAAGTGGCCACATAGTTCGCAACAGGTCTTTGTTACGGTTGGAATAAGCGTATTGCTAACTTCTTGGCCACTTTGCGTGTCACGGACTATTTGACGCTGACTGTACTAACTGGTTCAACACACGTTTGACAGCCACTGCGTTCACTTGCTAACCAGCTCACTGACAGCAGTATTCGTACTGTCACGGATTACATTTTTGAGTGACGATTGCATAGTGGCAAAGAGAATAGAATGACTATGACTACGTGTCAATAATAGCAGTGGGGAATTACTTAATTGTATGGAATGACGTCGTGTCAAGGTTACGGTAGCCTAGTGGTTTGACCTGTGGCCTCTAAGCTGAAGGTCGTGGGTTCGAGGCCGGGCTCGCGCCATTAAGTTTTTCGAAATTTATGTGCGAATTACATTTGAAATTTACCACGAGCTTTACGGTGTTCTTGCACACGCCTGCGAAGAAATTCAATATGTATGTGAAGTTCCAAATCCGCACTGGACCCGCGTGAGAACTACGGGTGAAACCCTCTCATTCTGAGAGGCGTGTGCCTTGCTATTGGATAGGCTGGAATGATGATGGAGTGACTGAGCATTAGTCTACCTATAAGAAAGGGATGCACTGATTCTAGCGATAATCGTCTGCTTACCGTTCTAGAAACTCTTGTCTTCTCCGTAATTACACTGGATTAGCACGTTCGCTGTCCCCATACAAAATAATTTAACAAAGTCACACCATTAAGGATGCTTCCACTTTGAAGTTGTGCCCCCACAGTGGAAGCACGGACTTCTGGAAAAAAGCTTCATGACCCCACATTGGGGCAACCGGACAGCGAAGGTGTTAAGACGCTCGCTTCTGACCCGGCTCTTGTAGCGTCACCATATCCCTGTAGTTCTGCAAATCGTGCCATAACCGGTCAGCGGCCATCTTGTTTCGTTGCTCAACCCGCGCCGCCGCGCAGAGCCGTCCATTATAGCTTACCCTCGCTTTGTGTCTACAATAAAGGCTGCTAGAAGAGAAACTCTTGCGCTCGATAATTTGATAAACCTGAGATCATTGATCGTTGTCTCGTGATTAGTCAGTACCTGCCAAGATCCTAAATTGGCGGACACTCCTATGACTTCCACAAAAAGTAAAAGATAGGTGTCAAAGGAATGTCAAAGACTCCTTTGGGTGTTACCACGATCGAGCGTTTGGTGTGGTTGGTTGCGCTGATCGACGGATACCGACCTACAAACAATTGATTGTCCATTGATTGGTGCAGTAGAATCTGTCGATCGACGTCGACCAATCCATTCTACCAGAGATCGACGATCGATCGAGTGGTGTAATAGAAACTGCCGATTGACGTCGATCAATCCACTCTACTATCGCTTGTTTGGTGTGACCCTGTGACATCATATCGCTAAACTTTTACTATCTTATACTGCACCTATTGACAGAAACAAATGCGTGCGATTGAGATTTGAATGTTAGATAGCAAGGGCCTACTTCACCACTAAGTTCCTGGCATTTTATGAGACAGATATTTGTGATGCCAACTCTGACTTGAACAAAGTTAAAAGATTGCGTCACAGATATCTGTCAAATAATACTAGGGCTTTACTAGAGAGTGGTCAAATAGCCTATAGGTGTTTTCGCCGCAATACATGACGGGGTAGTGAAGAATATTCAAGCACGTGTGTTGCAAGCCGTGAGTTTCGTTTCTGACAGTGTTTATTGCCACGCCTTCCTCACCGCGGATACTCTTGTACAGAACCACTCCGCGCGTAGAAATTATAACTTTCGAAACGTGTAAATAGTAACAAAATTATGATAATTTTCGCAATGAGAAGACTGATGTTCAAGCATGAAGTGGTTTAGATTTAGGTTACTTATCCTTGTAAATTTAAGTTTTAACGATGTATATTGAAATTAGTTATGTGTAATGAATTTGTGAACGCCGGTTCTCATTTAACCCGCGCGTTCGAGACGCGGCGTTTTAGGCGATATTACGGTAAATTGTTGAAATTTAATTAGATAGACATGTCTAAAACACCAAAACGATTGGACGAATTATAATGAAATTGTGGCAGCAAGCTTATGGTAAATTTATGTAATGTTATGTATGAGTGCTGTTGTATGGCCGATTGTTGTTTGTGTCGCGAGGCTGCGCTAGATAGGCACTTTACTATATGATAATTAATTACAAATAGATAAATTACACGCATCAGTTTGTTATGCGGAAATATGGAATTTAAATGTTGATAAATCTTGGTTGTCATCAGTGATGTTGTTGCACGAAATATTCAAGATTGTTGCAATTGTTTTGTAAAGGTGAATCAACTTTTTAGCGCTTTTATACCCGATTTACTAATCTATAGTTTTGTAATGGTTACGGCTCTTAATATACCGAATGTATTAAAATGTCGAATAGTTAAAATATGGAAAGTTTTTTTTCTGAAACCGTAAATAATCATAAAAAAATTACGGGTGCAGAAAAAAACTTTGATATTTTTAATACATTCGATGTTCAGGTACGTGCCATTTTATGATGTCTCACAAAAAAAAGCACTAAAAATATATGGATTTTATTTTAAATCGTGTGCCAAGGTGGAACTGGGTTTAAAAAAAGCTGATTCACTTATAAGCTTAGTAGTTAATTGTGGAGTGAGACAAACGTTGCCAAATTACAAAGGATCCCGTGTAAAACGAGACGCTAATATTTTTCGATATATTCACAATTTCCCCAGATATTCACTTTAAAAAGTTTTCTATCATAATAAAATAATATTATAGAATACATACTGTGTTAAATGTAACTTTATTACCTACGAAAGCCTTTTTATGTATAATTAAAATCGGATTCCTGTTAATTACGATAAATAAAAGAGTTAAAAATTAAATGGGTCAACTAGTTGGTCTTCCGAAGAGACCGTTTCCGACTTACGCTCGTAAATTGAGCTGTTTAATTTTTGATTGTGATAATACATGTCTCACGAGGGTTTGGACATTACTAATAAATAATAAAAGAGCTCTCAATAAATTCTATGACGTCAGATTCAATTTATTGGACTCTTTTGGCGTTTGAAAAAATGTTGTATGTTGGAAGGTGTCGTCGAGGCGAGTGTTGATCGTTCAATGTAAATTGGCTAGTTTTAATATAATTTATGAATCTGAGTTGTGATGTGAGTAACTGCTATGTATCGATTTGTATTTTTGTGTGCGTGTTTCGTCGTCGAGATATTGAGATGTAGATAGCTTATATCGGATGTACCTTTAATATTTTACTCTAATATAGTCGCATTATATTCGTTTTCTAGTTAAATTAAAATTGTAAATAGAATAGTGTTCGCTTGATACTTCGATACGATAATAACTATTCCAGTTACATCCAAAGTCCAAATTAATATTTTTTGTCGAAAAATTGATTCCAAGTTATTTATCAACATGTACAGGTAATTGTAAGTACTATAATGTTTATCTTAATTTTTTAAAATATATATCATGATTTTTTTACTCGTTTTTTATTTCCTTATCATCACATCTTTATCATGTGTTAATTTGACGTAAATGGAAATGACAGTCATGAAATCAGGGAGGTTTCACTCCGCAGTTTAGGTATGTTCGTGTGGCGCGCCTCCCGGGCAGGCGTATGGCCAGTAGGTTGTCGCTCGGCTATCGGTTCGCACGCTAGCCGCGTCGCGCTTAATTAAGCATCTTTTTTTTCTGTGATTTTTGCAACAAACAATAACTTCTAAACGATCTTATAATTAACTTACTTACTGACTAAAGGTAGTTTAATGAATTAATACACACTGTTATCTTTCTTGATTTATATACCTACCTACTAAAATGCTCAAGTTTCAATTTCGCGTGCAAGCAGTTAACGATCGTAAAGCCCAGTTTAGACTAGCAAGAAAAATCGCGCAAGTTGCTTTACATAGCAGCGTTCGATTGCCCACTTCAAACTAGTTTGCTTTGCGGCTGCGCAATATAATTCAACTTGCACGATTTTTCTTGCAGGTCTAAACTTTGCTTAATATTTGTACCTAATATTGATTACGAATCAAGTACATTTGAAATAATAGAAAATACTCCCTCAAAAATTGATAAAGAATGCCAAATTGAAATATTTTCGAGTGTTGAAAATGAAGGAAAAACATTCCTTTGTCATAGATACATATATAGTGGCAAAGAAATATGTGACTGAAGTTCAAACTGAAATATCAAGCAATTCGAAGATTATTATGTATGACAAGAAGATGAAACACAAAGGATGTAATATTATTACATCCTTAGACGACCAGATGGCCTAGTGGTTAGAGAACCTGACTATGAAGCTTGAGGTCCCGGGTTCGATTCCCGTGTCGGGGCAGATATTTGTATGAAAAATACGAATGTTTGTTCTCGGGTCTTGGGTGTTTAATATGTATTTAAGTATGTATCTATCTATATAAGTATGTTTATCCGTTGCCTAGTACCCATAACACAAGCTTTCCTAGCTTACTTTGGGACTAGGTCAATTGGTGTGAATTGTCCCGTAATATTTTTTTATTTTTTTTTTATTGATGACTTACGCTCATCAAACAACCATAACAGAGAATAAATATTTTACTGTAGAGTTGCCTATCGATAGTTAAGACAAAACCAATAGTATCGATAGTGTATCGATAGTATCGCCACGTGTCAATACTATCGAGTGCTTTATAAGCAATACTATTGATAATGGGTAAACTATCGATAGTTTTGTCCAATAAAATCGATAGTATTGCAAAATCAGGCTGTAATGACCAAAAATAATCGATACTATCGATAGTGTCGATGGATTTGTCCTATCGATAGTCAGCTATGTTTCGATAGTATTGCTGTTTGTTTAAATGTGACGTAAAGAAGCATTTTTCTGCAAACAAGTCCAGTAACAAAGTGGAATGAAAAAACAAATGTTTCTTATTATTTAGTACGGGAAATTATACATTGAAATCATCAATGGCGTACCTAATTAGGGTGGGATGGCTTGTTTTGTGCTCTCGTTGTACAATTTGCTAATTATTGTAGGTAGGTATTAATGATGCTTATCCACTACTGTTTGTTTTGTTTTTTTTTTGTTGTTGTACAAAACAAAATAAAAAATAAAATTACTTAGTAGTTAAGTAATATTTTGTTCTCGATCCTCTGGGTTGTGGCAAAATGTTTTACTTTTAAGTTTGTACTGATTTCTGTATTTTTGTTAATCTTGATGTGTGCTTGCTGTACCAAATAAACGTTTTTATCTATCTATCTAATTTACTAACAAATACAAATTATATTCAACTTTGTATTTGTATGTATGTATGTAAAACTCTTTATTGTACGTAAAACATGAAAATTAACAGTTAACAAGAGAAACGGTTTACTAATGTTTCGCAAATTACGTTTCCCAAACTGATTCACTTGGCAAATGTTTCATTTCCAAAATGTTTATTTTTTCTAAAACTGTAAACTTTTCAGGATTGTTATAAAACAACCCTAACCTAACCTAAGCTAACCTACAAAATAGTCCTGAAATATATCCTGAATAGTTTGCAGTTTCAGAAAAAATGAACATTTGGGAAATGAAACATTTGCCAAATGAATTAGTTTGGGAAACGTAATTTGCCAAACGAAATACACTGCAAGAAAGAACCAAACCGCCTAAGCAAATCACACACAACGTCAACGTCAGATTTACGTAATCATTTTTTTTTAACAGAGACTAGATTATAGTAATGGATCTATTGTGTGGTCGTTTTGGGGTTATGCCCTTTTAGAATAAGCACATCTTAAAAAAATTGTAACAAATTAAAAGTAATAATCCTAGTGAAAATTTAAAACTATCAGCGTCTTTCTCTTTCCAAACAGAAGCCAATGAACGAATCAAATTAGTCTTAGAAATATGAAATCTTGTCAATTAGGTCACATAGTCATAAATATTTGAAAATAAAGTAAATGCCCATTTTGCGTCTAAGATCCCTTCCGCAGCTAACAACAGAGCTGATAACTTTGAAACGGCTGAACCAATTTTGATGAAACATGTCTAAGAACAATCGCCAAGAGACCTGCTTTCAAATAAATAAAACAGCATCCCAATCGGATCACCCGTTTAGAAGCTATGATGCCACAGACAAACACACACACAAAAAGGGTTAAAAAGGTTTTACTGCAAAGGTGCTCAAAGGTATTACACCAAGAGGCTTTATTTCATTTAAATCTAAAGTAGCCGGTGGAAGGAAAAGTGATTCGCAAATAACAGTTGAATCAGGATTACTTGATTATTTAGAAAATGGTAGTAATTTGTATCCGTTTTTTGTGACTTGCTATTTTTTTTCTGAGCGGAGGAAACGATAGGCTTAAAAAATACATACAGTGACACTGTGTATTGTATAATCTAAACACTCAAGTGGTAAACGGCCAGCTTATAAAATTTCAACTATACTCTATGCTATTATAACCAAGAAAACCAGGCAAGAATAAATTAAAACAATAATTTATTTCCAAATAAATATATTATTTCCTCTTCCCCTTCTTCTTGGACTTGCTGAGCTTGTGTTTGAGCTTCTGCTTGACCTTGTCCTTGCGGATACGCTCTTTGACGATCTGCCCCTTGTCGCGGAACTCTTTACAAGTTGTCGTGGCCTTTTTATTGGCCAGCGCTTCGTTGTGCTTCATCCAGTGCGGCCGGAACTCTGACACTGGAATAGAAAAGGTTCAATTTAAAAATGTGAAACGCACGAAACAGGAACGAATGTGAGAATTAACTCAACAACAAAAATCTATACTTATTCATGTTTTACGCCACTTGATGGCAAAATCATTCTAGAGCTAAAGTTAAATATGAAATTAGAGGTCCCGTTTTTACCCTTTGGGTACGGAACCCTAAAAAACGCATGTTATATTACAGATATGAGTAGGTTATAATTTTATTATTCCACTGGTAATGTTTAGAAATTCTAAGCATATTGGTTAATTTAATTGATACACCTGATTAAAATTATTTAAATTTTATTATGAATTGTTGAGTAAAACTGATAAATCGATGAAATATGAATATCGTTCGTTCGTTGTGAAATAATAAAACAACTAACAGCAGTTAAAAGCCTATGTTCTAATGATGGATAAACAGAAACTTAACTTAGCTTAGCAAATTTAAAGTTGCTCAACGTGCTATGGAAAGGGCTATGCTCGGAGTTTCTCTAAAAGATCGAATTCGTAATGAAGTGATCCGACATAGAACCAAAGTTATCGACATAGCCCACCGCATCAGCACGCTGAAGTGGCAATGGGCAGGCCATATAACCCGAAGAACCGATAACCGTTGGGGTAGACGAGTTCTTGAGTGGAGACCACGGATCGGCAAACGTAGCGTGGGACGTCCTCAGACTCGGTGGAGCGATGATCTACGCAGGGCGGCTGGCAAGAGCTGGATGAGAGTGGCCGAGGATCGTGCTCAGTGGCGTGCCATGGGAGAGGCCTACGTCCAGCAGGATGATGATGAACTTAGCATAACTCATAAGTATGATTGTACCTTTCAGCTTGGCCGTTTGATATAGGATTGAAGGCACTTCAAAAGTGTGACAATAGCTAATATACCTTGTCGTGTCGGCGCCGTGTCGTTGTCCCCGGCGTCCCCGGCGGCGTGCCGGCGGCGCCAGGCGGCGTAGCGCCCGCTGCGGTACGAAGCGGGCACGCGGCCGCCGCTCTCCGTACGAATCATCTTGCGACCGCCGTCCTGGAGGCAAACCACACGATTATACAAAAAACCGGCCAAATGCGAGTCGGACTCGCGCACTGAGGGTTCCCTACTTTTTATTTATTTATTTATTTATTTAGAAACATACAGTCAAATATGTAAGCAGCAGCCAGAGGTCCGAAAAAAACCAAAAACTTTGGACTAATTTAATTAAAATAAAATAAACTAACTAAGTAATAAAATACTTATTAGATAAGTTAAGCCTAAGTGGGTTGACAGTTGTTCGATGTGAGAACAGAAAGTGATTCCGTTTACAATTGCCTTGACTAGGTAAACGCGAATCACGTCCCGTCGATGCGTTGTCTCACGTAGTGGTAGGCGTCGCCTCACGTAGTGGCAGCTGGCGTAGGCTAATTTCCCATGCCAGGCTGCTATATGCTCGTTCGGCGGCTCTCCCCGTAGCACACGGAGTATATATAAGTAACAAGTCTCTTATAGTTATATGTATTACAAATATATTTTTGCGGATCATAAGACTTACAGTTTACAGTTTCCTAAAGAAAATATATTGGAACCTTACATAAATACTAAGGTAAACTACCCAGCTACCACCCCCACACCAGCGATCGACAACTCCAAGAGAAAGACTATCAAGCGCCAACCAGTCCATCACCCGCGCCTGACCAGCATCTTAATTGGTGCTGTGTTTGCTTTGTAGTCAGGTTATGTAGTTAATCAAACGCAGATGACAGACAGCTGCTAGCATTCGACAATACCCAATGCCCCAAAGCAGCCAACCACCGGCACAAGGGCAACACCTAGGCAGCACAATCTACATAAAACTAAAACTAAACTAAACGAGTTTACAGAGTTAATCCACCCCTATGCGTCAAAAACAAAGGAAATATATATATTACTAGCTGCTTTGCTTTTTAAGTAGGTATGTCAAAATATACGCCATGAACAGCCACTATAATAATCCAGTATATTTGTTGTTATACCGGCCACAGAAATACATAACCGGTGGAAATTTCAAGTGTCCAGTTAACACCATTATAAAGATCAAGTTGAAAAAAAGCTGAAAAAAACACGTTTCTTGTATGACGACCCCCCCCCCCCTTAGTTTTTAACTTTATTTTATTTTTAGTACTTGTTGTTATAGTAGCAACAGAAATACATAATCTGTGAAAATTTCAACTGTCTAGCTATCACGGTTCTTGAGATATAGCCTGGTGACGGCAGGACAGACGGACGGACAGCGAAGTCTCAGTAATAGGGTCCCGTTCTATCTTTTCACACGTAGTCATAGTCATAATTGGGGATGTCTATTTTTTTGCAATGTATAGTAAATCGAAAACCATTTCAAGATAAATGCTTTTTAACTCGTTTTCTGTAGTTATTTAATTTTAATATTATGTAATGAATTTATTATATAACAAATAAGCAATGACCTTCATTTGACATTGGTGTAAATTGCGTGACCGGTTCAAGTCGTACTTTATTCTGTGTGGTTAGAATTCTTCACAATTTACGTGTGGATTATACTACGGAGTTTGATTTGGACCCGCTGTCTGACATCTAGCACTTTGACAGTGCCAGTAAAGTGACACAGTGTATACCACTACGCAAAAAATAATTAAAGGGGTTGCCTTATCGTACGCATTTAGATAGATTTAGAAATTCGGCATTGTGGGAGCCCTCAATTATAATCTGACGTCATCAACTAAAATAATTTCAATAATTAATTTTGAAAAAAATAGAGAACTAAATGACAAAATATTGAAATTAGTTTCTTATAATTGAGAGAGAGAGAGAGAGAGATGTTTATTTACACATATTCGATACACAGGAAATACATTTGACAGGAAAAGATACAAATAAAAATCATCGAATAGTATAAATTGGGCCCCACTCAGCATAATGTTGCGGCATGCCGCAACGCTGTTTTTCAGTGGGACCCATTTAAAAACTAAACACAAAAAAAAACAACACATTGTGAAGACACGAACGCCAGCGGAAAATGTAGTTCGCAACAAAAACCTAGATAGGTATACAAACCGGAAGTATGTATGGCAACACTTGGTCAGTTTAATCGTATCAGAACCATTAAACCGCAACAAATTACGCCAAAGATTATTCTGGCTACTGTAGTGAATTATCAGCAATTTCAAAAATATTGATATTGTGACGCATTCACTCAACCTTCGATAAAACAAACTTAAAAACAACAAAACATTCTAAAGACTTAAGGTTAGGCGGGGCGGGCGGGTAATTGACTTTTGTATACAAAAAAATATATAAAAACCACTGGTAATTTTTTTTAGACATTCCCAATTTAGGCTGTGGAGCCGTCGGCCAGTACTCACGGGGTCGAACTGCACCATCTTCTTCCTCTTCCTGTCCCAGCGCATCTGTTTGTGCTGCGCCCGCGCCGCCTCCCCGCTGTCGACACCCATGTCCAGTTCAGCGGCGCCCGCGCCCGCGAAGAAGTTCACCGCCATACTGGATAAAAAGGACCTTTTCACTTCTCACGCTCGTAAAGTTCGTATTTAAGCTGGTGAGCTGCATAAAATTACTTTTCTTGCTCTAGTGCATTAACGTATTCACTGTCACCTGACTTCCACAGGTGCCACCGACGCACATGCGCGTTCAAAATGTATGAATAATTTTATTATGACAGCGGCACTGGGCGAAGTCCCGAAAACGCATATATGCGTCGGTGGCAGTGAATGCACGTAAAAACTTCGTCTTAACCAAGACAATCAGGCGCAAATAGCCACGAATGAACAATAGAAATTAAAAAGTTTCTTGTTTTTATTTATAACCGGTGTTTTATATGACGAATTAATAAAGCTAGACCAATCTAGTACATTATTATAGACATTGCAATGCATGAAAAATAAAAGCTAAAAATTAACATTTACCTATGTCCAATGTTACTGTTTAATTTATTTGCAATCGAAGTGAAGAGCAAAATGTAAAACTAGCATCAGACCCATTTTCTCCTCGATGTCTCTATCTACCTTCCCGGTCCCGACTCGAACGACTATAATAATATGAACGTCTCGGGTAAAATGGCTCGTTTTATGCTTTTGTTGTACAATCTACTATTATTTTTATATGTATAGATTACACCCACATACTTCTATATGATTTTAATCTTATCCGCATGAAAAAATCGGTATCTAGAAAATCCCTTGCCTTTAAAATTCATACATAATTTCATACTAAATACAAACTGAAACATAGATGCACAGATAAACCCCCAGAAAAAAGAACAATGCTGGGAATCGAACCCAGGTCCTCGGCATTCCGTGCCGCGTGCCATTCCCCTAGACCACCACTGGTCAGGAGTTTAGACACAAATTTTTCGTATGAATCATACATTCCAGCCTGCTATCATCACTTTTGCAGTGATACAGCGCCATCTATGTTCAGTTCTCATCGAGAAACATCAACACTCCTTCGGAAGTTAAGTATGAAGTATCTTTTTCTATTTATTTTTATTTTCTTCAACTTCATTTTTTTATTACTTTTACGGTCATCCCGTGAAACCATATATTTCAAACTAAATACAAACTGAAATATAGATGCACAGAAAAAACCCCAGAAAAAAGACCAATGCTGGGAATCGAACCCAGGTCCTCAGCGTTCCGTGCTGCGTGCTTACCCCTACACCACCACTGGTCTGGCCTTCGGAACTAACCGCTCACCCGGACTAAGAGATGTCGCTACTAGGCCATACTTTTAACAAGTTTGGTTTGAAGTATCTTTTTGTATTTTTATTTTTTTCAACTTTTTTTTTTTACTTCTACGGTCATCCCGTGAAATCCATATATTTCATACTAAATACAAACTGAAACATGGATGCACAGAAAAAACCCCAGAAAAAAAAACCAGACTCCATGGTTATGAAAAAACCGGTTGTCTGTAAAGTCGGTTATACGGACGATAGTTTAACGTGACAACGTCATAACAAAACTTAGAAAAAACAAAAATGAAACCAGGCGGTCACCCATCCAAGTACTGACCGCGCCCGACGTTGCTTAATCTCGGCGAGCGGACGAGAACCGGTGTTTTGTCAAATATCTTGAAAACGGTGCATCCTACGGCAAAATCAATGAAATTTTCATCCCCCTTTAATTCCTCCCCCCCATTATAAATTACCCGAGCGCTAGTACTAAGATTGTACATCCTGGCGCGCGCTGCTCTCTTGTACATCCTGGCGTTCACTGCTCTCTCTTGTACGGGACATGTACGGGACATTGCGTCATCCTTATTCGTGCGTGCAGTTGGCGTTCATCGATTTATTAGACGTTGTCACGTCAAAAGCAAGAACTACTCACCCAGTTTCCGTGAGGTGATCGCTAGCTTGATGCGGTATATAGTTCTCGTCGCGCGTCACTTCTCTCTTTTTCTTCGGCTGTAGTTCTGCGCTTGGCAATCCTTCAGCCTGCAAATGTGGTTGAGTCATAGATTAGATAATTCCAGAGTCGACTACGGCTAACAAGAAACAAAGTAGTAGACGTGGTAGAGCCATGTTGTAGCTAGCCGCTGCATCACGAATGGGCCGGCTCGTCCGGGGCAGTACCACCCTCTCACAGAACACCGGCGTGAAGCAGCAGTACTCCTGCTGCGTTTCGTACGGTCAGTGAGAGCGCCGGGGGCCCAATACCTCTCCCCCTCCTCCATTCCCTTTCCTTTTTCCTCTCCCTTTGAAGGCCGACAACGCACTGGCATCGCGTAAAGCGTTGCGGGTGTCTATGGACAGTGGTGATCATTTAACATCAGGTGACCCACTAGTTCGTTTGTCTGGCCTCTAACATAAAAAAAAAAAAAAAAAAATTATAGCATGACAGAGAAAAGGAGCGAGGAATAACGACGTATCAGAAAAGGATGAGGTTACGTAAAGTCGTCATCATTTCAGCCGAAAGAAAGAAAGAAAGAAAATACATTTATTTACAACAACACAAGACACATCATCAATATTTTACAAAACAAAAGGCAACACTAAAGCTAAAGATAGAATGTGTCATTGCGGTTGCAAATCGGACACTGGCTCAGCATAATGCTGAGGCGTTTAAAGCACCCCAGCGCTGATTTTCAGCCAGTACCGTTGGTGACACCCAGATCGCTATTTAGATAGATAAATAAATAAATAAATAAAGACGTTTTCTGCTGAACTGTGTAAATCCCGTTTCAACGGGTATTCCGGCAAAATATGTACACCCTGAAATTTTAGTGGTTGTTTTCCCGAAACGAGGTGATTTAGTTTCGATTGTACAATCGATTTATAATTACTATTTTGACTGGAGTCAAAAATCCAATTGTGAAAAACGAAAGTCGAAAATGACCATAAACCAATAGTAACGCTTCGTTGGTACCTAACCTATCGTACGATCGTACGCTACTTGTACCAACGAAGCGTTACTATTGGTTTGCGGTCATTTTCGACTTTCGTTTTTCACAATTGGATTTTTGACTCTAGTCAAAATAGTAATTATAAATCGATTGTACAATCGATACTAAATCACCTCGTTTCGGGAAAACAACCACTAAAATTTCACGGTGTATATATTTGGGGTAGGCTGTAATAGAGAGATCTCTCTCCAGGCAGATGTTATGCCTGGGGACCGAAGTCCAATGGAAGAAAGTTGGAAGTTGTATTTATGCAGCCGAGTTGAGAAACTTCGATAGCGTGATGTAGGATTGTAGTAATTACTTCCTTATGTGACTAGATGGCGCTAGTAGTCGCTACATATACACCGTGTTTTTTTGATTTCCGTTAAATTCGACACGTTGCTCGGTACATTAACAGAAACTATCTGGTATATTGTTTTCGTTAAAATCGAAAAACAAAATTAAATCGCGGCATTTTCGATTTTTGATACAATACCAATGTTTACGATTATGACACTGATGTGATACATAATAAAAGAAAACCGGCCAAGAGCGTGTCGGACACGCACAAGGTAGGGTTCCGTAGCCATTACAAAAAAATCAAGTAATATTTTTCTAAGGATTTCGTATGTGTACGGAATCATCCAAGTTTAGGTATGTTTTATACCTTAGGCTACTATTTACTCTTAAACTACAAATAATTTCCAAGCAATCTTAGCCGCTATAATTTTCTTAGTAAATTTGATATATTTACTACCATTCTGAATTTTTTCAAATTTTTCCACCTAACAGTTTAGATTTTAGAGGGGGGGGGGACGCTCGATTTTAATGAAAATTTTCACTTTAAAGTTGAATATTTCGCAAACAGATCACTGAATAGACAAATCATGTTAGCAACCCCGCAATGGTTTTAAAAGACCTATCCAACGATACCCCACACTATAAGATTAGTCGAGAAAAAAAAATCACCCCCCCTTTACGTCTATGGGAGGTACCCTAAAAAAATTATTTTTTTATTTTTTATTTTACCACTTTGTTGACGTGACTGATATGTATATTCATGCCAAATTACAGCTTTCTAGTACTAACGATCTCTGAGCTTAGCCGCGGACAGACAGACAGACAGACAGACGGACAGACATGGCGAAACTATAAGGGTTCCTAGTTGACTACGGAACCCTAAAAAAGCATGTAATCTCCTTGTAGCGAATAGCTATGAATGGAAAACTCTTTACTGACGAAATTAAAAAGATAAATAATAATACTTAGGACGGAATGAAAGATCTTTTACACTGGTTCAGCCATTAAATTTAATTATTGAATATCTCAATAATCGTAAAAGTTAAGACACTAGTTTCTTCGAGAAATTAACTCTATTTGGCCTGAAGTAACGGAAAAAAAACACGGAGTATAATCAATCACATATCACTCTCGCAACTGAGAGGAATCTAATGACACCTCACACTTTAAAATATAACATAGGCTATAGGGCAGTCGGGTAAGAATTGACAAGATTCGTTGGCGAGTTGGTAAATTATAGCTGTTCAAAGACAATTTGGTTTGGGTCAAGATAATCTGGTTCCTATTAAAAAGTACCTATCTATCAAAGACTCCAAAAATATCTAATTCTGAAAAAAGTAGCTGGTACATTTTAAATTGAAAATGCCCCTCAAACTTTGTAGTAAATAGTCTTTAATAGTATTTTAAGCTCACCTGTGATTTCTTGTTCTCGCGCACCCGTTGCACCATCTTGCCGTGCTTGTGTTTTATGTTCTTCATGGCGATACTCATGGGGGAGTCGTTCTTAGCTCCCAATTCTAGAATAGTCTGGAAATTAAAGGACCATGAGCAAAGTATAGGCACTGGCCCCCACCAACCGAAAGATACGAGACAAGTCTCATTTAAAAGATCTTGGTAAACTGCTGATTTTTTACTATAGATAACGATGGGGTTTTATTTTAATTTGATTTGAGCATTTTACGAGTCTATCTTCAGAAAACGGTCAATTTACATAAATGGACATGCTTATAGGAAGCGATTTGCATCCACCTCGAAACTGCGGTCTTTACCAAATCATCCGACCACCTCGTTGGTGGACGTCCCACGCTGCGCTTGCCAGTCCGTGGTCTCCATTCGAGAACTTGTCGGCCCCAACGGCCATCTGTTGCGTGCTATATGACCTGCCCGTAGCCATTTCAGCGAGCTAATCCGTTTGGCTGTGTCGGTCAGTCCATGTAATGACAGTAAATCAAAATAATCTGTAGCTCGTCTGGCTGTGCATAGGGGGATGTAAGTTCCGACACACGAGTATGGAAGTGAAAGCTGGGTTTGGGTTTGTCCAAGTCGCGATTTGTTAAATAATGCTTTCGCTAATGAATGGTACCTACTTTAGTGATTTTAACGACCACTTCGAACGCCTTTGCTGGATATTTTGACGAATCGCACTTTTGATAAACGAAATTTGATCAAAAGCATCTCTGACAAAAAGGGTATTTTGACGAATCGCAATTTTGACAAATCGTAATTTGACCAATGGCACCTTTGACCAACAGGGTATTTCACAAATCGTAAAATCGCACCCTCGACCATAGGCAGAAAACTCTGATACAAATGCACTGACCCCTCTCGGCGTGTAGTTCTTGATCTGGTCAGCCAGGTTGGCGGCCGTGGACTGCGCCCCGTCCAGCAGGAAGGGGTGTATGCGCGTGGGCGGCTGCGTGAGCTTAGCGCGGCGGTTGGCGTCGGCAGAAGCGGGCTCGCGCCAGCGCACGTACTGCTGCCAGCCGCGCCCGCAGACGCGTGCTGCGTCCTCCTGCCAGGGGGATAGCGGTGCTGAACAGGGCTGACTAAGGGCCACTTCACTTCAGGCATAAGAATAAATAAGAACATGGTCTAAGAGCCGTTGAAGATCGACCTTCACCGATCTGTTAACTCGATGAGACATATTTTTTATCAAATATAATTTATAAACAAATATGCCTATGATAACTTGCCTATCGAATAGTGTTCATAGCTATTTTTTTTTTGTTTTATTGTTGAGTGCCTTTAGCCATCTTCCAGCTCCATCATCAGACCCTGGTTACCATCTGGGATCAAAGTACTCGTCAAGACGAATCCAACGAGTCCAAACTCGATGGGGTTGTGTCGTTTTATTGTGGAGTGCCTTTGGCCATACTGAATTAATGCAATTACGAATTACCCCATCAAGTTTGGACTCGTTTGATTCGTCTTGACGAGTACTTTGATCCCAGATGGTAACCAGGGTCTGATGATGGAGCTGGAAGATGGATAAAGGCACTCCTCAATAAAACAAAAAAAAAATCTATGAACATTTTTCGATAGGCAAGTTATCATAGGCATATTTGTTTATAAATTATATTTGATAAAAAATATGTCTCATCGAGTTAACAGATCGGTGAAGGTCGATCTTCCACGTCTCCTCTACTAACATAGGCAGAAGGGAAACTCCCGCTCCGGCCGGACTCAAAGGTCACGATATTAGAGTACTCGCTAAGCGAGAACTCAGTCAGGGTGTCACGGACGGCCGCCGGTGCAAAAAAATAGTTCGATTATTAAATCTAGATGGCGCTGAAATATAGCCCGAGGCTTTGAAAGCAAAACCAGACATTTCATATTACTGCAAATGTATTATTATGCAATATTTTTGAAAAATAATACATTTGTAGTAATATGAAACATCTGTAGTCTTATTGTTTTGATTTCAAAGCCTCGGGCTAAATTTCAGCGCCATCTAGATTTAATAATCGAACTATTTTTCTGCGGACGATCTGTAGCTGTATACTATGGCGATTGCTAATCCAGTCTATATCATCCTTGGTTCCACGGAGTTTTCCTTCACCGTAAAACTCATTGAGCGTAGACTTACGATCTCGGAGTGATTCTTCTCCCACGCCATCACATCCTGGTGCCTCAGCTCCAAGGAAGCGGCGGACAGGCCTCCCCACACGCTGCTCGGGCACGCGTCGCCGCTCTCTGTCACCTGACACCATGATACGACACATAATAATAACAAATAAATATCACAAGACAATTCACACCAATTGTCAAAGTAAAGTTTTTTGAAGAGGTGCTAATTATACATATATTTTTTTCCGCAGTCGTCGTCGTCAAGGTCGAGAAACTGCAGCTGTTTTATTTATTTTATTCTCAAATTATTTACTGTAAATATTTTTTTAAGTGCTTGAGATGACATTTTTTGTGAGATTTTATGGCTGACAAGCGGTTCGTGCTCAGTACTTAGTAGAAATAGAAAAAAAACGAAGTTAACTGTCACTTCTGTCAATGTCAAATAAAATCTAACCGTTTGCGTTTCTTTCTTACTTGTCTTATTTAGTATACTAGTTCATAACCTCAAAATGCACTTCACTTTTTTCATTAAAATACCTATTTTTATCATAAATAAAGCAATTCCAGACAGAAATTTAAACATGGTATCCAATATGTCGAATCTGGTAGCTTTATTTACCAGAAAGTACCTGTTTTAGCTAAAAATTATGCCTTTAGAGGTTTGAAAAATTTGAAACAAGTTCATAACCTCAAAATGCACTTCACTTTTTTCGTTAAAATACCTATTTTATCATAAATAAAGCAATTCCAGACAGAAATTTAAACATGGTATCCAAAATGTAGAATCTGGTAGCTTTATTTACCAGAAAGTACCTGTTTTAGCTAAAAATTATGCCTTTTGAGGTTAGAAAGTTGTTTGAGTATGGATGAATGCAATATAGACAAAAAAAGATCGATGAAGAATGCTAACAAAAATGCGCGAGTAGGTAGTAGTCTGCAAACTACTTATTAAAGTCGCCCCGAAGTTCAAAGTAACCAGTTCACGGTTAGTTTTAGCCTCCCTGAGGCCCACGAATATATTCTTTCAATGAACTTTAAACTTTATGTCACTTACGAGTGAGTTCGATGTCAAATTAGAATTAGTCCTTTATACAGGGTTATTCGTAATTCACTGACATCCTCTTAACCCTGAAAACCTGTCACTCAAATAAATATTTTTTGTTTTAAGACTTTTTAAAATGAAGCCCTTTTTTTCCCATACAAATACACAGAGTATCGTAAAAATAAGAGGTAATCTCAAATTTTCAAAACGTTATTACACCATAAATATTAAGTTATGACAAAAGCCGTAAAACATTTGTGGTAGGAGTTTAGGGTTAAAAGGATGCTAGTGAATTACAAATAACCCTGTATAGGACTTCTTCTGATGTGATATCGAACTCACTCAAAAGTGACATAAAGTTTAGAGTTCATTGAAAAAAAATTTTCGTGGGTCTCAGGAGGTTAAATAACTGTAATATTGACCTGGTCCGGAGTGTAGAGCTCATTTCCGAGGAACAGCTGTAGATCCAATAGATGCGCCACGTCGTCCGCCGCTACCAGGGAAAACGCGCGTCCCGCCCGCCCCGCGCGCGCGCTGCGCCCTACGGAGACACAGTTCCAAGTCAAAGTATGAACTTTAATGTTGCATAAAATAGGTTTTATGCTTTAGAGCCTGAAGTAAAATTTTCGTCTAAAACTAAGGCAATCAAGCGGAAACAGTCGCAAACAGTAGAAATTTATCTAATATCTTCTAATCTAATATATAAAAATTTCGTGTCACGGTGTTTGTTATCGAACTCCTCCGAAACGGCTTGACCGATTTTTCTGAAACTTTTTTCTCCATATTCGGTAGGTCTGAGAAAAGGTCGTAGGCTATTTTTTATACCCATATTCTTCGCAGTCGGAGTCGCGGGCAACAGCTAGTAAAATATAAGTTTTTTTTCTGTATAACTAGTATTTTACATTACGAAATTAATAAAACTAGGCAAATCTAGTACATTATTAGAGAAATTTCAATGCACGCAAAATAAGAGCTTGTAAATTTTATTCCCAATGTTGCTGCTTAATTTCCTTGAAATCGAAGTGAAAAGCAGAGTGTAAAACGCGAGCATTAAACTCATTTTATCCTCGACGTGTCTCACCCTCGCCATATCGGGCTATATGAACGTCTCGGGTAAAATGGCTCGTTTTATGCTCTCGTTGTACAATCTACTATTAATAACCGTTAGAAAACTACTGAGAATGGGGGAGGATTGAGGGGTCAAGAGGGCGTATTTGGGACGCCCAACTGGACGTCGTCCGGTTGGTCTGCCGAAGTATCGCTGGGCTGATGCTGTGGAGGCGGATCTGCGACAGCTTCAATCCGGTACAGTAAAATTACATAAAGTTTACCACTGACAGATGGTTTGCCTTCATTTCATATTCAACTTTAACGACCTACAAATAAAGCCAATTTTAGAATACTGTTACCCACGTTTGCAGATTTTGTAATAACTACTTTATTTGTATGGTGTTAAAGTTGGAAATTAAATGAAGGCAAACAATCTGTCAGTGGTAAACTAAAAGTAAACGTATTGTAACTGGCGTGATACTGCGCAGGATCGGGCCAAGTGGCGGCGTGCTCTCGTTTCGTAGGCCAAGACTCATTTTGGGTCACTGAGCCAAACTAGTTAGTTAGTTAGTTTTAACGACCGCCTTAGCCTAGTTGGTAGTGTCCCTGCCTACGAAGCAAGAGGTCCTGGGTTCGAATCCCGGTAAGGGCATTTATTTGTGTGATGAGCACGAATATTTGTTCCTGAGTTATTGATGTTTTCTATGTATTTAAGTATTTATTTATCTATATAAGTATGTTTATCGTCGTCTAGTACCCATAGTACAAGCTTTGCTTAGTTTGGGACTAGGTCGATTTGTGTTAGATTGTCCCCTAATATTTATTTATTTAATTTATTTATTTAGTTAGAATAGTACTAACCGACCCGATGCACGAACAGTTTCGGCTTGGCGGGGAAGTTATAGTTTATAACGGTATCCAGAGCCGGCAGGTCAAGTCCGCGAGCCGCCACGTCGGTGACCAGCAGCACTGAGCACTTCTGGTTGCAGAAGCGGCCGAGCGCGATCTTGCGCGCCGCCGGGTCCAGCCCCGAGTACGCGTACGTGGATGATATGCCGGCCTTCTGGAGGACCTACACGACGAATCAATGTTTAAGAGCTGAGCTGGCAACGTTGCATTTTTGTTAGTTTTTCTTGATTATTCCATAAAAATTTAATGAAAATTAAAAATGTACGTCTACTGCAATAATTATTCGTGATAGGACTTTTATTTTCTTTAAAAACGAACAAATTATTAACGGTTTTTAAAGAAAATAAAAGTCTTATCACGAATAATTATTGCAGTAGACATTTTTAATTTTCATTCAATTTTTATGGAATAATCGAGAAAAACTAACAAAAATGTAACGTTGCTAACTCAGCAGCAGGTATAAACGCTCTTAAGTTTGTTGTAGATGGGCATTTACGCTTTGAATATGCCCGCGACACAGGCCTAGCCAAGTCCAGGGGACGCAGATGGCTGGATTAGCGATTACGATGTTGATACCGATGCGGATACACCTCGCACAAAGACCTACCACCTGCAAATTACTAGTGTACCTTTCTCTTTTAGATAAAATGCACAAATATGGAGAACAACCAGTTTCTGATACAAAATCGGTTGTCTGTAAAGTCGGTTTACAGACGATAGTTTAACGTGACAACGTCATAACAAATCATTCAAAAAACAAAAATTAAACCAGGCGGTCACCCATCCAAGTACTGACCGCGCCCGACGTTGCTTAACCTCGGTGATCGGAGGAGAACCAGTGTTTTGTCAAATATCTTGAAAACGGTGCATTCTACGGCAAAATCAATGAAATTTTCATCCCCGCACCCCGCACCCCCCCATTAAAATTACCCGAGCGCTAGTACTAAGATTGTACATCCTGGCGCGCGCTGCTCTCTTGTACATCCTGGCGTTCACTGCTCTCTCTTGTACGGGACATGTACGGACATGTACGGAACATTACGTATCCTTTTTCGTGCGTGCAGCCGGTGTTCATCGATTTATTAGACGTTGTCACGTCAAAATGCTCCTAGTTAACCTGTGTACCTAACCTACATTCTTTAGGTGTCAATTTTGCGACGAGCTCAAATCAGAGAAAAGAATAGATATGTAACGGAGGCGTGGCTTGTGGATCCGCTGCATGACCAGAAACAAACATTTCTCGCGAAGCAAGCAGCGCCGCACTTTAATCGCGTCTGCCAATGTCGACGTGAATACATTGACACACATGAGGAGACTGTTTGGTTTAAGAAATTTCGATTTTCGAGGAATAAAAATACTTACCAAGCTCAAGTATTCCACGTGATGCTTCGTGGCAGCGAATACCACAGCCTGCGGGGTCGTCTCCGTCAGCACCCTATCAAGAAGAAGCAGCAACGCAGCAGTCTTCAGCTCCGCTCTCACGTATATCCAGCCCAGCCACAGAGTCGCGGGCAGCTTCCAGTCCACGTCCAGCCTGATGAGCACCGGGTCCGTGAGGCCGGCCTTGGCGAATTCCACCAGCATCTTGGGCAGAGTCGCGGAGAAGAGTAGAGTCTGACGGGTGGACGGCAAGCGTGCCACTATCTCGCGCAGCTGCTCGCCGAAACCTAACTCGAAAAGGCGGTCGGCCTCGTCGAACACTATGACCTCTGTAAAGAGAAAACGGGAATCATTAACGGCCGCTTTAGCCTAGCTGGTAGTGACCCTGCCTACGAAGCAAGAGGTCCTGGGTTCGAATCCCGGTAAGGGCATTTATTTGTGTGATGAGCATGAATATTTGTTCCTGAGTTATGGATGTTTTCTATGTAATTAAGTATTTATTTATCTATATAAGTATGTTTATCGTCGTCTAGTACCCATAGTACAAGCTTTGCTTAGTTTGGGACTAGTTCGATTTGTGTAAGATTGTCCCCTAATATTTATTTATTTATTTTATTTATTAAAAACTATGAAGTACCTGCTGCAGTATTCCCGGACCGATATGACCTTCAAGCTTTAAAAAAAAGAGCATACTCCTACCTAAAAGGCCGGCAACGCACTTGTGACTCTTCTGGTGTCGCAGGTGTCCATGGGCGACGGTAATCGTTTACCATCAGGCGATCCGTCTGCTCGTTTGCCCCCTATACCATAAAAAAAAAAAACTAGCCTTGACTCAAGTGGTGGCCTAGTGGTTTGAGCTAGGGCCTCCCAAGCAGGGGGTTGTGGGTTTTGAACCTGGAGCTCAGACCTCATGAGTTTTCGGAATTCACATCTCAGTGCCATAAGTCATAAGCAACGGGCACTGGTTAAAGACTTTTGACTTGAGACACTGTGGTATATTGGATGACAAGATATGAATACTGCCCAGCCAAGTCAGATACGTTGACCACTTCCATGAATTTGGACATACCTAATTAGGTAGGGTCAGTCCAATTGGACTGTATGCCCCAGGTTGATACAGTCACCAACAACTTTGAGCAAAGAGTCTCCTATGACAGGAGTTAGTACTACATGGGCGCTTGACATGACTTGTTGACTTCTGTTTTGTCCATGTTCCTTTTAAGACCAATTCGTTCGGAGACTCTTCTAAGGTTAGCGAGTATCGCATTGAGATCCTCCAATGTCTCAGCCATGAGCACTACGCCATCGGCAAATCGAAAGTGAGAAGTGTTTATTTTACTCAGGTGTAATTCAAAGAAAAAAACCGGTTGTCCGTAAAGTCGGTTTACGGACGATAGTTTAACGTGACAACGTCATAACAAAACATTCAAAAAACAAAAATGAAACCAGGCGGTCACCCATCCAAGTACAGACCGCGCTCGGCGTTGCTTAACCTCGGTGATCGGACGAGAACCGGTGTTTTGTCAAATATCTTGAAAACGGTGCATCCTACGGAAAAATCAATGAAATTTTCATCCCCCTTTAAAATCCCTGCACCCCCCCATTAAAAATTACCTGAGCAAGCATACTAAGATTGTACATCCTGGCGCGCGCTGCTCTCTTGTACATCCTGGCGTTCACTGCTCTGTCTTGTACGGGACAATATGTACGGAACATGTACGTACATGTACGTTACATTGCGTCATCCTGTTTCGTGCGTGCAGCCGGCGTTCATCGATTTAGTAGACGTTGTCACGTCAAAAACCTTCAAAATAATTTTGACGTTTTGGCGATATTAAAGTGGTCATAGTCGCAAAAAATATAGTACAGTTTAGCCACACGAGTTTTTTGGAATCAAACATCAACCAGACTTAAATATATAACAAAGATCCTAAATACAACGACAATGTTATAGTTTACTTACTGATATTATCTAGTTTAAGTTCCATTTCAATGCAGATGTGAAGAAACCGACCAGGCGTTGCTACCACAATGTCTGGTGCCTTCCCCGACATCACACTGAACTGCTGCTCAATGGACTCTCCGCCGAGAATGGCAGCTGATGACAGCCCCGTGAACTTGCCCAGTTCACGGACGAATTTTAACGTCTAGAACAGTAAACAACACAGGTGGTAGTACATTCTTAACAAATTCAGAAAATTGTTTAGTAGAATGTCACCAGAGGCTGTACAGTCTAACGCGAGGACGTACTTCACTATCTCTTTCTGTCAAGCAGTATAAGATAGTCACAGGAAGGGATGGTGAAAGTGATGGCAAGCGCCCGCGCGTTACACAATACGGCCTCAGATTGCACAGCACATAACTCCAAAGCTTGCTATTGCCATAAGTAAACTGGCAACTTCATTATGAGCAGACATAGGAATTTAGGGGGCAAAATTTAATGACAGGTAGGGAGTTCCACTATCGATAAACTCAACTACCGACGCTTTTCCCATGTACTAGTGATCGCCCCCAGCTTTGTTTGTAAATTTGTATTATTTTGTAAGACTTATTTCGGAGACAAATTTTAATATAATAAATTTTACACAAAGCATTTTTTAAATGATAGCTGGGTAATGAGAACCATTGCACTATAAAATATTTACAATAACCTCGTAAGGCCCAACATGCTAAATATAATACACTAGCAGCCCATCCCGGCTTCGCACGGGGTAGACAATTATTTATTTTTGGAAATTTGGATATAAAACACTTTTTTTCACAAATATTTTTATTTATTAAAAAAATATTATTTATTATTTATTAATTATTACAGACGTGCACGCCCCACTCCTGTATTTCAGTGCCCCCTCCACCCCGCCCGCCGCGATGCCCGGCGCGCTTTTCAGACTGCATCGCAAACAACGGCCACGGCGCTATGGCGGTTTTGTTTACTGTTTCAATTTTTTAATTCGTAATATCTTTTGAATGGAAAGTCCAATTTAAATAATTTAAAAACTATTTTATAGGTAGTTAAATGGTCTTTACCATAAAATAATTTATTTGGATAAGGATTAATATAAACACATAAATAGCATGGTTTGAATTTGGTTAGCATTTTCATTAATGTTTAAAATGAAAAAAGTTGTTGTAGTGACATAACTACAATAGTTGGACATATGCTACCGCGGAGTTTTTTGTAGACATTATGATGTTCTTCAATATTGTTGTACATTATTTTGTTCTATCGCTAATAGTTTCGGCAGCGCATTCGACGAAAGACATTTTAAGACTCATTTTTCTACACCTTCGGTTACATTGTTCAAATTTTACCAAGGATCCCTAATTTTTTTCAAAATGAAATGTAGCCTATGTCAAATTGGAAGAATGTAGCATTCTATTGGTGAAAGAATTTTTTAAATCGGCCCAGTACTTTTTGAGCCTATTCATTACAAACATACAAACATAGGTACAAATCTTTCCTCTTTATAATATTAGTGTAGATAAATATTTCCCTTATTATTTTAGTAATGTAATTAGTCAAAATAATCACAAATGTTATTTTTCGCTGTTTGTGTATTAGTGTAGATATGTCAAAGCAAAATAATGTCAACTTTTCTTGATTGGCAATAGCCAATAAGTTTCAAATTATGATAGTCAAAATTTGACTTGGGCTTTACGAGGATAAAGACAAAGAGAATTGATTTATTATCTTCTTTCATTTTTATCATCATCATCATCCCAGCCTGTATACGTCCCACTGCAGGGCACAGGCCTCCTCTCAGAATGAGAGGGCTCATTCATTCATTTTTATACTTTCTATAAAATTATATTTAATAAAATCTTGGAGCGATCACTAGTATCACTAGTATATGGGAAATGCATTGATAGTTGTGTTTATCAATAAAGGAACTCCCTACCTGTCATTAAATATTGCCCCCTAAATTCCTATGTCTGATTATGGGGATGCTATTGATGTTTAGAAAATTTTATTACCGAAGGTTTAGAATCCCGAAAACTTCATTTGTCCAAAAGCATTTTTTTCTGAAACTGTAAATATTTCAGGAGTTATTTTAGGTCCATCGTGTAGAACCCTTTAGGTTAGGTTAGGGTTGTTTTATATAAATCCTGATTTATTTACAGTTTCAGAAAAAAATGCATTTGGATAAATGAAGCATTCGGTATTTTAAATATTCGGAAAAAAATAATTCTAAATTTTTATAGGTAACCCTGATTATGAGAATAGTAGAGGTATAACCTGTAGCGCTAATTCCCTCGTTGGCGACAGTATAAGTGCCCGCAAGTTCTTCCCCGGCGTGGCCTTGTTGGTGGGCGCCATTAGCTTGTCCAGGATGGGTAGCACGAAGCATGCCGTCTTGCCGGAGCCCGTGCGGGCCATGGCCACCACATCTTTGTTCTCTAGTGCCAGTGGGATTGTCTGAAAAATTAAAAGAGATTAATCAGACAAAGTTTTAACACCTCTTTTAATCTGTCGCACAACTAACAACTTTTTTGGGTCAACCTGTAGCAAAAATTAGAAAATTACTAATAGTAATGTGTCACTGCCACAGTGATATGATGTACATTATCATGTAAACTTCCACCGAAAAATGGTTTGAACGAGATCTAGTAAGTAGTTTTTTTTAATACGTCATAAACCGTAAACCGCAATTTTTTATAGATAATGGTGCAGAACCCTTCTTGCGCGAGTCCGACTCGCACTTGGCCGGTTTTTTATTGTAAAGACTTGAAAAAGTGCGTAACCAAACGGACTAATTTTAACTCCTTGTTAAAGATTTCTTAATTGGGTACAACGAAAAACAGAAATGCCCTCATCCACACATCTAAACATAGAAACTTTCACGTTTAAAATATTACATGGATTCAAGTATGTCCTGCACGTATTTTGCAGATCGACGGAGAATAGTAAGTGATAGTTACCTAGCTAAAAACAGAACAGTTATGAGTTTTCAAACAAAAACACGTAGTAATTTTGAGGTTATGTTTATTTCTTTGCTTTCTCTTACCTTACGTTGAATGGGCGTGGGTTGCTTGTACCCTCGCTTGGTGATGCCTTTGAGTACCGGGAAACAAAGCCCCATGGACTGAAAGCCACCAGATCCCTTCTTCTTCTTCTTACTGCTTTTAGACTCATTTTCTGGGGCAGTTTCTTCTGAAGGCACTTCGAAACCAGGAAGTTCGTCCAAATTTCCCTTAGGTTTTAACATTTTGAATGTTTAAATAACACTATTTATAAATTAAAAAGACCATTTCTCACATTAATTTATAACTTCTAACACACACGTGTAGCCAGTGCGGTTGTTATGATAAATGACAATGACATTGACATTTACTTGACAATGACAGATTATTTTTCTTAGTTCGTCGTCTTCATAAACAAAGGAAACTAGTTCACACAGCAACTTTATGTTTATATAATTTTTGCCAAGTCAGCACTTTTCGGATAACTGAATAATGTGGATATTTACAATGATCATTGTAATGACTCTAAGCTACTCCAAAAAAATTAGACTGCTACAAATACCCATTTCTAAACAGTAAACGTATTTGAAAAACATAAAAGTTTTCAGCGATAAAGGGAACAAAACAAAAATTTCCTTTCTAGCCAGACAGATTGTTTATGTGTGCAAGATGATGCTTGCGAGAATTCACGAGTGACTCACGAGGCTTCTCCTGCGTGACCTGTGTGACTGTGCCTACGCAAGTTTCAAAACTTTCCACAAAGCCTTCCGTGACCTTATTAAAGTTATTAAAATAAATGGAATGTCGAAGGAATTCATTGCATGTAGTTGGCAAGTAAGTTTTTTTCTTTTAAGATATTCTTTATTTTGTAAGTACTCAATAGGGGAGCACTGCAGCATGTCTTAACGCTCCCTCCTTTCTTGGGCTTTCTGGTGCATCGGGCAGGACGGTCAGTTAAATCTTTAGCAAACATGATGGCACTCACTGTACGCCATAAGCCAGTAGCCGGTATCGTGCTGGTAAGTTCTGGCCTGCCTTATGGTTTTTGGCGTCTCAGTGACTTTGATGTTGAACGCCTTCGCGTCCTTGCAGCTGAACGCCTGGTCAGATGAATCACGACAACGATAACGATGTATCCAATAGGCGAGGAATACGAGCAAGTGGGTATTATGTAAATGTTTGGAAGTAGTAAGCAGCGGGCGGAACAACTTCCAAGACAGTGAGGTAAACAGAGATGCATCCGACACATCGACCAACAGTGGCCAGTGACTATCATAATCATCGCAGCTGTCTAGGTGCCGACCAACGTGAATTTGCTCTCGTTGAAACCGTATACATTGGCCATCATAAACATCGTAGCTGTCTAGGTGGCGACCAACGTGAATTTGCTCTCGTTGAAACCGTATACATTGGCCATCATAAACATCGCAGCTGTCTAGGTAGGTAAATACTCAAATATCAGAACATAGTATGTGCTTACGGCGATTGACAATATAATGTTCGAATATCCCAGAGCCGCAAGACAACCTTCCTATCTCATGTGGGCTTTCAGTCAAACATAAAACATTCACATACAACATAAAACGTTTCGGTGAAATAAATATTCGGCATTTCAATAGGTATTTATTCGTACGTCTGTCGTTAGGTCTTGTGAAATTCACTACCTACCTACCTATTTTGAATTTAGGTCTATGACGCGTATCCCTCCGCGTATCCTTCCGCGACTGTAGGTAGGTACCTATTGTTGTCTGTTTGCAAAGGGAAAAAAGTTAAACTATAAATTTACCATAAATTATGTAATTTGATCCAAATATAGACACGAAAGGGATCAAAGTTCATTTTATTTTGACCGTGAAAATAACTTGTCAGAGTAAATAAAAATACGGAAAGACGGATGTGGTACGAGGTCAAATGATTCCTAAAAATCAGTTTTTTTTTTCATGTCTGCTGACCTCTAATAATAGGTCTCGCGAAATACTTCCTGTTTTCGAGTTATGGTTAAACCGATGTCATGTTTACATTTTTTAATTCAAGGCTGAAACAGGTTTTATTTTTACGAAGTGCATTCATTTACCGTTTATTTTCCCGTTTCATTCCATCGCTTATTATAGCACACGTAGGTAGGTCACCATCATCATTATCTACCCTACATACGTTTCAGTGAAGGGCACAGCCCTCCTCTCAGAACGTGAGGGCTTAGGCTTGGGCTCAGTTTGGGAACTTCACACACATAATTTCTTCGCAGGTGTGTGCAGGTTTTATCAGTGTCTTACTTCACCATAATGCTGTTGGTGTAAATGTCAAATTTAATACCTGATCATACCTGCTTTACACTCTCGCCTCGTGACTCGTCTCGTCGTCTCGCTCCGGACGCGAGCCTCAACATCAAGGCAAATCACGAGACGAGGCGCGAGGCGCGCCTGTTCACACTCTCGTCTCGTGGCTCGTCCCGCAGTTCGTCTCGCCACTCGTACGCGAGTGTAAACCAGGTATAAAAGATAATTTAGTTTTCCTACTCCTGTACTTTTATCTGATTTTTACATGGTCGCGAACAAATATATAAGAACATAGATAATATGACTTCAGAAAGTCTATACTTAATCTATTCGCCATAACAGCACTTGTGTCGTAATGTCGTTATTACGATACACCTAGCTGCCACATAATATTAAATGTAGGGTACACTCAACACTAAAGCCCAGTTTAGACCTGCTGAGTTGAGTAGAGTAGGGTACAGTCGGGTACAGTAGGGTACAGTCGGGTACAGTCGGGTACAGTAGGGTAAAATGGGGTATAGTCAGGTACAGTAGGGTAAAATAGGGTACACTAGGGTACAGTCGGGTACATCGGGTACAGTCGGGTACAGTAGGGTAAAATAGGGTACAGTCGGGTACAGTCGGGCACAGTCGGGTACAGTAGGGTAAAATAGGGCACAGTCGGGTACAGTAAGGTAAAATAGGGTTCAGTAGGGTACAGTCGGGTACAGTCGGGTACAGTAGGGTAAAATACCTTATTTTACCCTACTTTACCCAAATGTACCCTATTTTACCCTACTGTACCCTGCTGTACCCTATTTTACCCTACTGTACCCGACTGTACCCGACTGCACCCTACTGTACCCTATTTCACCCGACTGTACCCTACTGTACCCGACTGTACCCCATTTTACCCTACTGTACCCGACTGTACCCTATTTCACCCGACTGTACCCTACTGTACCCGACTGTGCCCCATTTTACCCTACTGTACCCGACTGTACCCTACTGTACCCTATTTTACCCTTCTGTTCCCGACTGTATCCCATTTTACCCTACTGTACCCGACTGTACCCGATGTACCCGACTGTACCCTAGTGTACCCTATTTTACCCTACTGTACCCGACTGTACCCCATTTTACCCTACTGTACCCGACTGTACCCTACTGTACCCTATTTTACCCTTCTGTTCCCGACTGTATCCCATTTTACCCTACTGTACCCGACTGTACCCGATGTACCCGACTGTACCCTAGTGTACCCTATTTTACCCTACTGTACCCGACTGTACCCCATTTTACCCTACTGTACCCGACTGTACCCTACTGTACCCTATTTTACCCTTCTGTTCCCGACTGTATCCCATTTTACCCTACTGTACCCGACTGTACCCTACAGTAGGGTACAGTACAGTACAGTAGAGTCGAGTCGTAGGAAAAATATTGTATGCAACGGTGTATAATTTGGTCTTAACGGCTCGTGCCGTCTTCCATTGCGATACTCGCATTCGCTCGTATCGCAACTCACGTCACTCGCCTTTTAAGACCTCACTTATACAATAGTTGCATAAAATACTATTATTTTTTTAATGCGTATAAATGCCTGCGGCTCTATACTTCGAGCTTCCAATTTTCCCATGAAATAAAGATGTGGATACATTAATACATTTATAAACATGTAAAGGAGAGAGGGGCTATTGTATTTGTGGGGAAAATTCCCGTCCCTACTTTACCCACTTTTAGATTATACATGTACCTATATGGACTACAAAGGTGGTCGACGGTAATTTACATGTGTGTGCCACTCAACCAGCTTTCAAAATATCCTGCAGTTAACTTGATTGAAAATGTAGGAATTTTACTAAATTTTTATCCTCTAAATTCCCCTTTTTTAGAACAGACAGAGCACTGCAGACCGCGTCCAGAATCCCAGGTTATGTTATTTTAAAAATTATATCAAAATATACATTACGCATATTTAGAGTTATAGAGACGTTATTTTGTTTCAAAATTAAACTCTACATATGTATAATCATAGCAAATTATGCATTTACTCATATTTAGAGTTAGAGTCGTTATATAATTTTCATTTCAAAACTCCACACACTCATAGCAAATCATGACGTTTCCGAGAGAGAGCAGCGTAAGTTGGTGCCTTGGGATCTTTGACATACTTTTGTCATAGGTATGTGTAGTAAAAATAGGTTAGGTAGGCTTTTTGCATTACCAAAGGATTTACAAACTACGGCAATTACTAAAATGTGCTGTTAAAATAGCTCTATGCTAACCATGACAAGAAGCCACCGCACACTAACTTTCCTCTAGCACACACATAAAAAAATAACACAATAACACAAAAAACACAGCAGTCTTTGGAAAAAGACTGCAAATGTCCGACATTTGCCGAGTCTCTTTTCAAAGACCATGTGCAATCTTTATGGCCGGGTACTGTAAGTTGGAGCTATGCACTAAATTTTCAAGTCAATCGTGCTATTGGAAGTATGTTAAAATCGGATTGCAAGGTTACAAGTCACTAGTAAATCTAATAAAAATCAAAATGTGCTTCGCATTCTAAACATTTTATACCATAATACGAAATAATTACCTTTAATGGATTGCATTGCACATATTGCACCGCGAATCGCTACCGCAGATCCGTGGTTGCCACGTTGGCCCAATGCCCATTATGCATCAGCCTTACGGATTAGAGTCATATATACATTCATCATCATCATTTCGACGACCAGATGGCCTAGTGGTTAGAGAACCTGACTACGAAGCTTGAGGTCCCGGGTTCGATTCCCGCGTCGGGGCAGATATTTGTATGAAAAATACGAATGTTTGTTCTCAGGTCTTGGGTGTTTAATATGTATTTAAGTATGTATCTATTCTATTTATATAAGTATGTTTATCCGTTGCCTAGTACCCATAACACAAGCTTTCCTTAGCTTACTTTGGGACTAGATCAATTGGTGTGAATTGTCCCGTGATGTTTTATTTTTATTTTTATTTTTTATTTCAGCCGAAAGACATCCACTGCTGAACATAATACCTCCCCCAACGTTCGCCAAACAGATCGGTCCCGCGTCATCCGCATCCAACGCGATCCCGCAACCTTAACCAGGTCGTCGGTCCATCTTATTGGAGGCCTACCTACACTGCGTCTTCCGGTCCGTGAAAGCCATCCGAGAACCTTTCTGCCCCATCGGTCATCAGTTCTACGAGCGATGTGCCCTGCCCACTGCCACTTGAGTCTGGCGATTCTTCGAGCTATGTCGGTGACTTTAGTCCTTGCGCGGATATCATCATTTCTGCTTAAACACATTGCTATTTACACCAGCGCCCAGCCTTTTAATAATATCGCCCAGTAGTCGGCCTCTGCCTATCTTTCGTACGAGTGGGAAGAGCACGAGAGATATCTTTCGTACTCTTCGCACTCATTATAAGGCCGACTACCGGTGCTCGGCTGACTACCGGGTATCTTACAGTGAAGCCAGACGTGCGTAATTTTTTATTTGAGTTGTGAGTCGCGTATTTCGGTCGCGTAAGTTTGGTTTATAAAGTCCTATTTGTGTAAATACCACTATTTTGAGCTTCGATCAACAATACAACTTGTATTGTATTGTTGATCGAAGATTTTGAGAGACCTAATTGTGCCTATTCGACTGTTAGGAAATTGGATTCTATTTTGATTAGGCCGGATATTGTCCTTTGGTGATAAACATGTCCAATCACTGATTAAGGACACATCTTTGTACGACACACAAAATCTTGCATAAACGTAACTACTTATGACAAGGTCGCGGGTGAGCAAAGTAATTGTTTCAGTTCATTTTTATACGAAGTCTTAAGTATATGTTGAATGAACTGAAACAATTACCTTGCTTATTTACCCGTGACCTTACGATAGTTACGTTTATGTATGAAATGCGTGTTCATGAAGTTCCTCCACCTCCACACTGTACCAACCAACACACACAAATCACGCAAACCCAACTAAGTATCATCACCACCAAACTACACTAACTAACTGACTGATTGTTTCAGTTCATCAATATGGACCTCCGCAAAGTAACGCCTGATTCAATAAATTATTACTGATATGTTTTCTCTTTCTTTTAAAAGTAAATGAACGCTGCGCCGTTACCACCGGAACTATGTAATTTTCCTGGATAAAAATATACAACATAATATATGTATATGTCCTCTTACAAGGCGACATACCAGCAGAGATGTGCAAGAAGGTTTATAAAATGTACTTAAATATATTGCAATTAATTCTCATGTTAGTAGAAGTATTATTAAGTATTAATGAATGACATTTTACAACATTTACGGTGTTATACTCATATTATAAATGATACGATGTTAAAATTCTTTGTAATATAAGGTAAACGTCCCTGTGCTCGACACTGACCCAATACATGGCACCTTCAATCTTATGTTGAGGTGTCATCTACTGGGCGTTGAAGTGTCGAGCATTGGTACGTTTACCAAACAATTTGCAAGCAACAGGGGATTTGGTCATTGACCCGTATTAGTTGACCGTGAGTGTAAGTATAACTAAAAGACGAAAATAAAAAAAAAATAAATAAAAAAAAAAACAAAAACCCGCCTGCAGAAATAATAAAAAGAATGGAACAAGATAGCATATTCAATAACAATAAAAAGCTATTTGAACCAATAAAAGGGTTTAGTAATGTTTCGCAAATTACGTTTCCCAAACTAATTCACTTGGCAAATGTTTCATTTCCCAAATGTTTATTTTTTCTGAAACTGTAAACTTTTCAGGATTGTTATAAAACAACCCTAACCTAACCTAACCTAATCTACAAAATAGTCCTGAAATATATCCTGAATGTTTACAGTTTCAGAAAAAATAAACATTTGGGAAATGAAACATTTGCCAAATGAATCAGTTTGGGAAACGTAATTTGCCAAACGGAAGTACACCGCTTTACAGGTGTGTGCAGGTTTCCTCACGATGTTTTTCACCGCAAAGCTCATGGTAAATTTCAAATGTAATTTCGCACACAAAATCCGAAAAACTTAGAGGTGTGAGCCTGGGTTCGAACCCACGACCCTCTGCTTGAGAGGCAACGGATACTTAGAGATGTTGAAACGATAATAGTAACCTAAGTAGTCACTTCTATTTATTTCATACTAAATACAAACTGGAAAATGGATGCACAGAAAAAACTCAGAAAAAAGACCAGGGCTGGGAATCGAACCCAGGTCCTCAGCATTACGTGCCGTGTGCCATTCTCCTACACCACCACTGGTCAGGAGTCTAGACACGAATTTTTCCTACACTTTCATATCTCAATTTGTTAGATCATCACTTGCGTGATACAACGCCATCTATGTTATACCCTCATCGAGAGATTTCAACACTCCTTCGGAACAACCCGCTCACCCGGACAAGAGATGTCGCTACCTGTCCAAACTTTTAACAAGTTATGTATGTATTTTTATTTTTCAACTTCGTCTTATAGTACTAGTCATTCGAATATAAACCGCTATTCAAGTTTCTAAATGAATGGAAAAGTTTCAGATTGCCGTGCAATTGTGTTGTTCAATGTTTTGCTCTTGCTTTTGAATACTCGTGGAATTTCCGATCATTAAGGACAGTCGTAGTGCATGATAGTTGCTCGACATGCAATTAATGAAGTAAACAACTTTTATATATAAAAACTGAGTTCCGGTTGGAGATTTTTGGCACCTGTACAATCAATGTCATAAATATATAAAATATATAAATATATGAAGGGTACATACACGAAAAGAACATGTGTATTGACTAGTCACCTTTTTTGATAAATGAGTATTTTATTTCACAATAATAGAGCTCGCAAAGCACTGCTGAACATAGGCCTCCCCAAGGCTGGCCAAATAGACCGGCCCTGCGCCATCCGCATCCAACGCGATCCCGCAACCTTAACCAGGTCAGCGCTCCATGTTGTTGGAGGCCTACCTACACTGCGTCTTCCGGTCCGAGGACGCCACTCGTGACTCGACAACTCTTTTGCCCCATCGGCCATCGGTGGGTACGAGTGTGTCCTGCCTACTGCCACTTGATTCTGGCAATTCTTCGAAATAGGTATGGATATCAGAAAATAATTATGTATTTTTTGACTTTTAAAGAAATCGTTACCATACTAATTGTTCGTAATGACTATCTTTCAAACCGCTATAACTCTAAAAGCTGCTTAAGTGACTAGACATTTTCTTTCCGTGTACCCTTATACAACTCTATGCTACTAACCATAAGGTTGGTGTTTACATAAATATGGCGCCCTAAAAGTGGTATGTAATTTGACTCTAATTACCACTTAAGTGAAATGATTTTTTGTCTTATTTTTTTCGGATCTGGGCCCAATTGCATAATAAAGTACAACAACTAATATTACAACAAGCGGAACTCTCGCTTCAGTTATATTAACTAGAAAGGGAGTTCCGCTGGTAATATAAGTTATACTTTGTTATTCAATTGGGCCCAGTACCTCTACCATGAGCTTACACTAGTTTACAGTGAACGTACTCGCTAGCGACGGCGTAAATGATTTGTATGGAGAATTGTACTTCCATAACTCTACCATGAGTTTACACTAGTTTACGTGACCGTACTCGCTAGCGACGGCGTAAATTATTTGTATGGAGAATTGTACAGCGCCTCTAGAGGTCACTTACGGAAGTACAATTCTCCATACAAATCATTTACGCCGTCGCTAGCGAGTACGGTCACTGTGAACTAGTGTAAACTCATGGTAGAGGTACCGTAAATAATTTACGCCGTCGCTAGCGAGTACGGTCACGTAAACTAGTGTAAACTCATGGTAGAGGTACTGGACTAGACTTGATCTCACGCTCGGTACCGTTTTCGGATACCCAATATACTAAACAACAATGCATGTTTTAATGTCTGATAGGTAGGTACGCATCTTTCATAACGTCCTTTTGGAATATTCCTTGACGTACAATAAATGATTTACGTAAGTAACTAATAAACAGCAGACTTTGACGCAAATAACAAACAGTTACCAATGTGCACACACAGACATGTGCTTTATGTTTTTGCAAATTCTCACTTACTATTAAATATGGTGCTATTTTTAACATCAGCATGACGGAATTACATCCATCTATTTTAGCATTGGATAAAACTGACGTTATTATGAGACTGTCTGGTATGCGAATGTCAATTTTTTATTGCATAAATCATAACTCACATTATAGGGCTTGTCAGTAGTATATTTTTAGCAGTTTTTCTATCTGATATTATCGCAAAAAAAAATGTTTGACTTGTTTCTTGTATCTCTTAAGAAAAAAAAACCGGCCAAGTGCGAGTCGGAGTCACGCACGAAGGGTTCCGTACCATTATCTATAAAAACACCAAAAAAACACGTTTGTGGTATCGGAGCCCCCATTAAATATTTGTTTTATTTTAAATTTAATTATTTATTTTTAAAGTAAATAATTTGCCATACGATAAATAAATAATTTTTAAAGTGAATATATAAATTAATATTCTGTGAATATTTCAAGCGTCTATCAGTTGCCGTAATCAATATCGAGCAATAACGGCAACCAAAATACATCATCTGTGAAAATTTCAACTGTCTAGCTATCACGGTTCGTAAGATACAGCCTGGTGACAGACGGACAGACGGACGGACGGACGGACAGCGAAGTCTCAGTAATAGGGTCCCGTTTTACCCTTTGGGTACGCAACCCTAAAAAGGCTGGCTAATTAAAATAAGGATCCTTTTGTTTCTGTTCTTTTGTATACATACCAATATTTTTTTAGCTATGAATCATTTAAAACTGTTAACAATTGTCACGGTTAAGTACTCGTAGTCCTAAGGAAAAATTTGATGATAGTAAAATAATTGTAAATAAAATTGTATTTGCAAAACCATGGTAGCCTAATGGTTTGATCTAGCCTCTCAAGCAGAGGCCGTGGGTTCGAGCTCGGGCTCGCACTTCTGAGCTTTTCGGAATTCAGCAAAATTACATTTGAAATTTACCATGAGCTTCATGGTGTAGTAAAACATCTCGATGAAAGCTGCACACACCCGAGAAGAAGTTCAATGGTGTGTGTGATACAAATCCGCACTGGGCCCGCGTGCGAACTACGGCCCAAGCTTTCTTATTCTGAGAGGTGGCCTGTGCCTTGCAGTGGGATTTATATGGGCTGGAATGATAGTGATGAAAACTGACATTATTTTGAGACTGTCTGGTATCCGAATGTAATTTTTTCATTGCATGAAACATAACTTAGGTACGGTGGGCTGCTAAAGTGCATGGACATCTCGGGGCGACAATCGCGTGAGCGCGCGCGCGGGTATGTATGTTAATAACATCAAACGATCAAACACTGCTCCCGCGATTATCGCCCCGAGATGTCCATGCACTTTTGCAGCCCATCGTACATAGGCTTGTCATTGATTTATTTTGAGCAGTTTCGCTATCTGATATTATCACTTTCAAAAGAAGACATTACAGAAGAAATTACGCACAATTTCACACAGATAAACAAAAATCACAAACATGAAGATAGTAAAACAAATACACAAATTCTGCTATTTGAGTTCGTTTCCAAAAAATGAAAACAAAATCACGATCGCTTCCTTTGTGTAACGAGAGTTAGTCATACAAACTATATGGGAAACTTTCGTTACACAAAGGAATCAATTAAGTTTTGTTTAGTTAAGCCCCTTATTTGTATACATTTTTTTGAAAACGACTCGTTTATCAAAAATTTATTCCTCCACCGCGAAGCCGTACATCTTCTACACTCTGTATGTACCTATGTACGTCGCAGTATATTTACCATTGCATAATGTGTGCCATCATTACTTGTTCATCGTTTCAGCGGAATTGCCTTGGCGTGACTGTGTTTTTGCTGTATTATTGCGACAGGATCATCCTCTAACCTCTTGGAAATAAACAAGGAATAGGACCAAAGTAATTTGCACTCCGAGAGTGAAATCTAAATTTGCAAAGAGACAACAACCTGCACAATGTGCCAACCTGTATAATGTTATAAACAAACACTTAGAAATTTATTCCTTGACTGCATATGAGTGTAAAGCGAAATTAACTAAATGGTTAAAAACTAAAAGCTATATTGATTGATATTGAGAATTTAATTCAGAAACCTGTATGATGATTATCACACCCGCGCACACGCGCATTAACACACACACACACACACACACACACACACAGTCGCACCATACCTACCATTAATATACATACGTTGCCTCACTTTATTTTTTATTTTTATTTTTTGTTGTTATATTTTAATAAAACTTAATAAAAATAGTTTAGAGTATCTACACCTAAGTAGTTTTAAGTTACATAACATGGAGGAGCGGTGTTCTCTTAGTACGAGTATCATGATACTCAAAAAGAGGCACCGGCACAGTTATTATCATAACTAACTAAGTTACTGAATAAATTATTTTTCATTTTCATTTTTCAATGTAGAGCATTACAACAATGGATTTTACTAGAAGTTAAGAACAATGACTTCGTCTGTAAAATCGGAATGCCTTAACCGTTTTACCATCAGAAGTATACCAGGTAAACAGGTAGTTGCTCGTTTCAGAACAAAGCTAAAATCCATGATGCATCATCATCATCATCTGTAGATGGACCGCCCTAATCCTACCAGAGAGTTCTCAAGGTCACTCAGAGGATGATGGAGAGGGCTATGCTCCAAGTTTCTCTGCGTGATCACATTAGAAGTGATGAAATCCGTGAAAGAACTAAAGTCATCGACATAGCTCGAAGAGTCGCCAGACTCAAGTGGCAGTAGGCAGGGTACTCGTAGAACTGATGGCCGATGGGGTCAAAAGGTTCTCGGGTGGCGTCCATGGACCGGAAGACGCAGTGTTGGTAGGCCTCCAACAAGATAGAGCGACTACCTGGTTAGGGTTGCGGGAACGTGTTGGATGCAGATGGCGCAGGGGCGCTCTGTTTGAAGAACTTTGGGGGTGGCATATGATTGGGGGATTTCGGTCCCGCAACCTTAGCCAGGTCGTCGCCCCATCTTTTTGGAGGCCTACCTACTCTACGTCTTCCGGGCCGTGGACGCCACTCGAGAACCTTTTGGACCCATCGGCCATCAGTTCTACGAGTGCCCTGTCTACTGCCACTTGAGTCTGGTGGCTCTTCGAGCTATGTCGATGACTTTAGTTCTTACACGGATTTCATCATTTCTAGTGTGATCCCGCAGATACACTTGGAGCATAGCCCTCTCCATCGTCCTCTGAGTGACCTTGAGGACTTGCTGGTAGGATTAGAGTGATTCATCTATAGATGATGATGATATATGATGAGACTTACCGACACCGTTGGCGGTGGTCCGGCTGGTAGGTGATGTAGGTAGCTGTTGTCAATAAATACAAGTGACGTATCTATTGCCTACTAGGTATACGCAGATTACATTATGTATAGGTTACTATATATGCGGTGGTGGTTGTCTATCGATCACATAATCCACCTATTATTAAAAAAATGTGGCTAAATTCCGCGGAAAAAAGTCGCCACATTTTTTCTACTTATAAGGAGGAGCATTGCATGAAAAACATCCATTTAAATATCTATTATATTATAGACGAATACACAATTGATTCATACATTAAAATGTGGATATTTAACTGTTATTTTTAGAAATCCTCTTCGTATAAAGTTTGTAGTAGTTATTTCTGTATCTTATTGAATTGCGTAATAATAACTTGTTACGATAATTTTTGAATAAAGAGGAACTTAATGAATATTTAATTTATTATTCAAAAAATTTCAAACTAAGTCATAAAAGGAAACAGTACAGTCAGCATCAAAAGTAGCTGGTCACTTTTGTACCTTGTCGCTCTACAGTTACCTAGGTGCAAAACATACTTACTACTTACTTATACTTGATTGACAGTTGTGTTATTACGACAAAGTACGTATAATTGTATTAATAACTGGTGGCAGCTTCATTGGTTTATGTGAATGTTTAGGTTTAAGAATAATGTACCGTTTGTGTCCAAATAAACATTAAAACATTAAGGGGCTGTCTCACCACCCATTGATTAATTTTAACTGACGGATAAATGTGATGCCGTCTCCGTCTATTCGAACAAAACAAACAGAGACGGCATCACATTTATCCGTCAAATAAATCTGATCAATGGATGGTGAAACAGGGGGTAAAAGTACAAAAGTGCCCAGCTACTTTTGATGCTGACCGTACCTAAACAAGACAGGTAAGGGTTATACAATTTTTTTTGTTCTTATCCCTCCTGTGGACATGGCAAAAGTAAAGGGCCTATAGCCAATGTTTTTAGTCAAGTCTACATCGGCGTGTGGGACGCCTGGCCAACTATCGGCCCATTTAAATAAATCTTAAGTTTGCTGATTTCAAGTCGCTAATTTGTATGACCACAGGAGAGATAACTTTTGTTTCTTCGGCGATAGCTTTACAATAATCTTCATTTTTATTAGTTTTGTTTTGAGTTTAAGTAAGTTATTTGATGAGAAATGATCACCACCGCACAGGAATACCAAATAAAGGAATCACTGATCTCTAATCTTGCCGGCCTCGGAACTATGAAACCTATCCTTATTATATTAAGTATGTACTCTGTGCTTTCTTTGAAAGCCCTGATGTCATAATAGTCTGGAAACACTGCTGCCGGAAGTTAATTCGGTATCCTATTACCTCGCCTCATTCGTTTGTCGTTTAATTCTTATTTCGTCTCATTCTTTATTTGTTTTCGTCTTGTTTTCTATCCGTCACTATCTTTTTTGGTCAAATTCTGCAACTTGTCTATCTCTTAATACGTCTTATTCATTTTTCGTCACGGTCTTCCTTGGACTCATTCGTTGTTCTTCCCTTTCATTTTTTGTCTCATTTACTTATTCGCCAAAATTATTTCGATACGTTCGGTGCTGATAAATAAGTGAATGAGACAAAAAACGAAAGGGAAGAACGACTAATGAGCCCATGGAAGACCGTGACGAAAAACGAATAAGACTTATTACGAGAGAAGTTACAGAATTTGACCAAATAAGATAATGACGGATAGCGAACAAGACGAATAACGAATGATTCACGAATACAGAATGAGACGAAATAATATAATGGATACCGTTAATACCACAATTTAACTGTACAGTCGAACCATTTGATTTCTGACCCATCATAGAACGTTTTCACAGTAAGCGTCATAATGATTTTCCTCTTCAAGCAATGCGATGTGACTGTGACAGTTTCTGTGAAAAGGTCCCATATGATAGTGGGTCACGATTTAGCTGGTTCGACTGTATGTACGTGTTTCGTATCACTACATCACTCACTCCCTAGGTAGTATAAAACAAAGTAGCTTCCCGCTGTCTGTCCCTATGTATGGTTAGACCTTTAAAACTACGCAACGGATTTTGATGCGATGATTTTTTATAGAATAGAGTGCTTAGATTATTTTATACACTAGATAGAGTGTCAGTAGCAAACACTGCGAAAGAGATAAACTACGATAACATGGCCCGCCCGTCCAAATTACTATTTCAATGTGTTATGTCACATCCTTACGAAAGAGTGTGTATAGTAGTCTGCTTTTGTTTGATTGCTGTCTCAGCATCACGCACACATGCGTTGATTGTTTTGGTGGTGCTTTATAAACACTTTCAGAAATACATTGAAGACTTCTTGAATTTTGGAGGGGAGGGCCATGTTATCGTAGTTTATCTCTACAAAACGTCCAAAAACCCATTTGACGTCAATGGCTTCATCTTACGATCGCGTTAACGTCATGACCACGACTGAAGGGGCAAATGACATATATGCCAACTGTTGGCTTATATTTTTCGGGACGTTTTCATGCCGCCTAAGATCTATATAGTGTATAAATAATCTAAAATAGAGTGATTCAAGAGGAAGGTTTATATGTATAATACATGCACAACTGCACCCGTGCGAATCCGGGGTGGGTCGCTAGTCGAAAATAAAACACCAAGTTGAATATTTATACTACATTTATTAAGTGAATTATAAATAAACATTATTGTCATTCGCGGTAATTAAAGCTTTAATGGCTGTATCTAATACATTGAGAAAGAACATGCTATGAAAAGGATAAAAAGAACAATAAGGCATAAGCCACACAGAAGAGACGTGGGGCGGGGGCGCGTCGCAGTCCGCGTCGTTTGTCCGCAGGCCGCGTCTCCGCCCCGTCTCCTCTGTCTGCTTTAGATCGCGACGCTTCTATACATTTAATATGAAAACTGATTCTAGGGGTGCCGCGACTGCGAGCGCCCCCGTCCCACGTCTCTTCTGTGTGGCGTGCGCCTTAGGGGATCTTAGGTGGCGTGGGAAGAGAGTCCAGTTTAAGGGACCCAACAACTGGTAAAGGTCCGTCAAAGCAGTACCGATCGTTGTGGAACTCTTCGGGGGAGGCCTCAGTTCAAGTAGAGGTCTTGTGGGCTCGTATGGTGATAGGATCTTCGTTGTCTATCAGTCGGCTGGCCTCTCAAGACCCTATTGTGAGCGCTTCGGGATTCGGGAGGGAAGTTCGGGATACATGATTAGGACCAACCCTGTATCCACTATAAATGATAATGTATCGTTCACCATCATACTTAAGTAAAACAACCACCCCTTTTCTTTTTTTAACCCCTCAAAATTAAAAGCTCAAGGCTGCGTTTCCGCCAGAGATGTGCGAGGATGCGTTGCGAGGGATGTGTCTGTCATGAACCAATAGAAACACTTCATTCACTTAGGACCTTTTAAATGAAGTGGTCACACTACAACAGATAATTATTGCTAAAGATAAAAACCTCTTTAACTGCTCGATAACATTTTTTTTAATTACTAAAAAAGTCAATTGTTACATTTTGTCAAAGTCAATGTTTAGTATGTATTTTAATTATAATAAATCGACCCTTTTTTTTTAACATTCTGGCATGGTTGGTCCCGCTCACGTCTCGCAAATCAAGCCGTATAAACCTATTAGGGTTATAGACTGGGACGGAATATACAATTTATTTTCACCAATGGATATGCATAACTAATTAAAATCTACATTCGCTGAACTGTACATAAAAGGTACAAAAGCAAGCTGTATCAATAAAGAAGGGTGGGTGAATCGTAATAAACTTTGATTGTAATCTAATCACTATAACTATACGAAGAATATGTCTTGTCATCTATAAAATCATAAATAAACATGAATAGCATTTTATATATTACCATTATTCTTCAATCATTATGTTGGTCCACTAAGTATGAGGCTTATAAGAACCTTAACTCTATAATAACTGTTTCACCACATATATCACTAACCTGATAACATAAACACTGGTTTAAAACTCATATATGTCATAATAATTGCTCACAAACTTAAATATACTTTCACTGGCTACTATTTACAGTCGAACATAGAACCTCCTGTTTTAAGTCGGTTAAAAACAGATAATTATCCAGAAAAGTAGATCTTAATAACGAGAAGAGTGAACAAACACAACAGAAATATGGTTACGTTTTATAAATGAGAGCCAGTTTTATACAACACGAGAAAGTTGCAGCCTTTTCTTGTCTACCCAAAAGAAATTTTAATCAAACTCCTGGTTTCATTTCAACGCACAAATTAAATTTTCGTCACTCTAAAAATTTCAAATCGATCTTGCAATGAAGCCATACTATAGAAAGGGATAGAATATCAGCTTAAATTACTATTCAGAATATTCTGTCATCATTTGATGGGAACACAATGCATCCCCAATTTACTTGTTAAGTATTCTCCGTTCCTTCAATCTTCCCATATTTATATTCTGAGGCATTCGTATCAAATGTCTTAATAACAAATTAATTTGCCTACATTTGTCCCTTGCTTACATCGTTCGCAGTTCTGTGGGGTACAAGGTTATAGCAGTCAAAACAAACAATTTTTGAGCATCTACTACATACTTAAACTAACTCCTAAACCTTAAAAAAACGGAGGTTTGAAGAGCTGACTGATTCCATCAATATATAAGTAGTCTAAATAATGTTCCAATCCAGATAGCAGATCACATACCTGTAACAAAGAAAATAAAGTTAAAACAAAACGTTTAAATAATACCTAGACATAGTTGCATATCAAACGTGCCAAAGACACGATAAGTCCTGCAATAAAGTAAGAACTAAAGGGCATGTGTAATACGGAATCTTTTGGTATAGAGTTTCATTGTCTTACGTAGTTATTGCAGCGGAATCGATTCAAGATCATTGTTAATTGCTGTTTACATTAACAGTTGCCATCAGATGGAGATCCGTGTCAACAACTTCAAATTACTAAGTAAGAAACATGTCCGGTGGGGAATTACATCGATTATCAGGTTTGCGGGGTGTACCGGGTGTACCAGTTGTGAACGCAAGGCCTTATTCGTCATATCACAGCACTGTTATGATAACTCGTTAGTATAAAGTTAGTAGTAGTAGTAGTAAAGTAAACGTGTCGAATTGATGAGTCATCTCTAAGGTATATTGACACAATATTGAGAATTACCGTTTGCATGGTTATATGGTGTGTTATTTTTATGCATAAGACAATTACTAAGTCATCATCATCATCATCATCTCAGTCGATATACAGGGCACTGGCCACCTCAGAGAATGCTTGGACCGTAGTTCCCACGCGGGTCCAGTGCAGTTTGGGAACTTGACAACCATTGAATATCTTCTGAAAAAAAAAAAAAATACCTGTAACCAAACTGAGCCTTTTAAAAAGAATTCATATTACATGATAAGTAAAATTTATAATACTGTACCTAAAACTACTAGTATAACAAATTTAACTGGAAATATATTTTATTCCAAACTTAGACAATGGTTACAAGAATGGTTACTCAGTGAATGAATTTTTGGATAAAAATAAATAGTTATTAATTGATCCGTTAATTTATTGTTATTAGACTTTATTATTATTAGATTTATTCATTTGACAAATTATATTCGATTGTTTTAATTTAAATAGTTATAAGTACTAATATTTGTATGCCACCAAAGGCTGAGCGGCTGTACTGTATGAAATAAATAATAAGACCTTGACATGTAACCCGTTCAATGCAAATAAATTATTTCATTTCATTTCATTTCATTTCGCAAGTGTGAGCAGGTTCCTCACAATCTTTTCTTTCACCGTAAAGCTTATGGTAAATTACTAACTCCGAGATTCTTAGAGGTGCAAGCCCGGGCTCGACCCTACGACCCTCTGCTTGAATCACTGGGTTACCACGACTATTGACCTAAGTACTGGGCTGTAATTTTTCACGCTCGTGCGACGTTTAACACACCTTAACACTCCTCCTCGCTTCACTCGTCATTGTCGTCGTCATACTGTTCGAGATGGTTGGAATCAAAATTCACGGATATTTTTTTATACACGATGCTTTGCTTACTAATAATACTGCTAAATAACCATCGAATTATAGTTTTCCTATCAATAGTTTGTTCTATTAACTGAGATTATCACAAAATGATTAATATTTTAACGACCGCTTTAGCCTAGTTGGTAGTGACCCTGCCCACGAAGCAAGAGGTCCTGGGTTCGAATCCTGGTAAGGGCATTTTATTTGACGACCAGATGGCCTAGTGGTTAGAGAACCTGACTACGAAGCTTGAGGTCCCGGGTTCGATTCCCGTGTCGGAGCAGATATTTGTATGCAAAATACGAATATTTGTTCTCGGGTCTTGGGTGTTTAATATGTATTTAAGTATGTATCTATCTATATAAGTATGTTTATCCGTTGCCTAGTACCCATAACACAAGCTTTACTTAGCTTACTTTGGGACTAGGTCAATTGGTGTGAATTGTCCCGTGATATTTATTTATTTATTTTATTTATTTATTTTTATTTATTTTTTATTTGTGTGATGAGCACGAATATTTGTTCCTGAGTTATGGATGTTTTCTATGTATTTAAGTATTTATTTATCTATATAAGTATGTTTATCGTCGTCTAGTACCCATAGTACAAACTTTGCTTAGTTTGGGACTAGGTCGATTTGTGTAAGATTGTCCCCTAATATTTATTTATTTAATCTGCCAAAAGTCAATTCTGCTTACTTACCTTTGATCAAATTGGGGCAACTTTGATAGTTTTAAAATCGCTATAAAGTCGACATTGCCCATATGAGGTAAATGGTTGACATGTAGACAAAATGATGATTGATGAAGACATCGATAAGGATTAGCAAATGCTAACAAAAATGCGTAAGTTGGTCGGCAAACTACTTTTTCACGACACTGCTCGAAAATGTAGCCATAGATAACCTAAATCCAGTACTCAAAACTGCCTATATATGTACATTTAACAGCTGACTCATTTATGGCGCACAAACACGACAACAAAGTTACACTAATCGAAAACAGGACGTATCAGTATATGTATTTCATTATACGATACGACTTTTTGAAAGATAATTTCTGAATTTCATTCCTGGCGTGCTGAAACGACATTATTGGACCAATCAACAGTAATCGTCTGCTGCATGCGATGGATGGATGGATGAATGGATGGACGGATGGACGGACGGACGGACGGACGGACTGGATGGACGGATGGACGGGATGGACGGGATGGACGGGATGGACAGAATGGACGGATGGACGGGATGGACGGGATGGACGGGATGGACAGAATGGACGGATGGACAGATGGACGGGATGGTCAGGATGGACGGATGGACGGATGGACGGGATGGACGGGATGGACGGAATGGACGGATGGACGGGATGGATGGACGGATGGACGGATGGACGGAATGGACGGGATGGACGGGTTGGACGGGATAGACGGGTTGGACGGGATGGACGGGATGGACGGGATGGACGGGATGGACGGGTTGGACGGGATGGACGGGTTGGACGGAATGGACGGATGGACGGGATGGATGGACGGAATGGACGGGATGGACGGGATGGACAGAATGGACGGATGGGCAGATGGACGGGATGGACAGGATGGACGGGATGGACGGGATGGACGGGACGGATGGACCGATGGACGGGATGGACGGGATGGACGGGATGGATGGATGGACGGGATAGACGGGATAGATGGACGGATGGACGGATGGTCGGATGGACGGGATGGACGGGATGGATGGATGGACGGGATAGATGGGATAGATGGACGGATGGACGGATGGTCGGATGGACGGGATGGACGGGATGGATGGATGGACGGGATAGACGGGATAGATGGACGGATGGACGGATGGTCGGATGGACGGGATGGACGGGATGGATGGATGGACGGGATAGACGGGATAGATGGACGGATAGACGGATGGTCGGATGGACGGGATGGACGGGATGGACAGGATGGACGGGATGGACGGGATGGATGGATGGATGATTATGATGATGATGATGATAATGATTTCCTCGCATTAGTCGTGAAAAGCACAATGTTTAGTCTCGGCCAAAAGTGCAATAGATGGACTCGTACTTTCGAGGGCCTCCGCTACGCGTCGGCCCTCAAACAAACTCGTCCATCTATTGCTTACTTTCCAGCCTCTACAACAATGTACTATTTAAAGTCGCCCCGCAATTCAGAGTCACACCGGTTACGGTATCGATTTTCTGCCGGTTACCTACTTGGTGTTGTAAAATAATCCCCATTTGGCAATCCCTAAATTCAAATAGGTAGCGTATCTGATCTGCGTAAATGATCATAATTTGATGACTAGATGGCTTAGTTGGACACTCTGACTGCGAAGCTTGTGGTCCCGGGTTCAATTCCCGGTCGGGCCAGATATTTGTGTGAAAAGTACGAATGTTTGTGCTCGAGTCTTCAGATTGTACAACAAGAGCATAAAAAGAGCCATTTTAGCCGAGACGTTCCGAGCCGGTACGGCGAGTGTGGATAGACATGTCGAGGGGAAAATGGGTTTAATGCTCGAGTTTTACACTCTGCTTTTCACTTCGATTACAAGGAAATTAAACAGCAACATTTGAAATTTTTACAAACTCTTATTTTTCATGCATTGTAAATTCTATAATAATGATTTCTCTAGTTTTATTAATTTCGAAATATAAAAAAACACCAGGTTTATTAAAAAAAAAACAATAAACTCATAAATTTAAATTAATTTCTACTGTTTGTGGCTGTTTGTGGCTCATTGATTACCTTGGTCTTAGACGATGATTTTACTTTATGCACAAATAGCATAAAAAGCTATTTTATGCAGCATCCTCTCGACAAAAAGAACAACGTTTGCGAGCATGAGAATTGCAAAAATATTTTGAAGTTGATTTTGACTTTGAAGCGAGTGAGTTGCGTAATTAAATTATGCCAAACGTTAATCTACCAAATAAACATCTGCGAATGTTTGGGAAACGAAAATCGGAGCAATAAAAATCGGCGAATGCGTTAAATGCAGCCTTGTCTACACCTAATTCATGGAAGAATTCCAGTGTAATCTTTATTCAATGTCTGATGCCACATCCGTTTAATTGGGTTTTGCTTCAAGCACAGGAAACAGCTCATTTCTACGGAATTCGCGACCGCACGATTATGACGCAGGAAATATCTAGCTCTTCTAGGTACGGTGAAATACTCAGGTGTTCAAGGTGTTTAGAGTTCCGTAGCCAAGGGGTCCCAACGCAATATTGGGCAGGCTCCATTGTCTGGTTGTCCGTGTATCCAATAAATCCGTCACTTTAAGGTCAATGTATTTTACATTTGACTGGAAGAAGGAAATGAGGACCGGTCAAGGCAAGCTACGGCTTTTAATTATATATTTCCGATTGCCGTTACGTAATAATAATTTGAATAATAATAATAAAAACTCGCTTTAATAATTATAAAGAAGTAGTTTTCAAAATCCTTAATAGCGATAAATTAACAATTTTAAAAACTCCCCAACGTAATGCACGCATGTAAGATTCCTTCCGCAGTTAACAAAAGAGCTGATAACTTTGAAACCGCTACACCAATTTTGATGAAACATGTCTTAAAACCATTGCCAAGAAACTTGCTTTCAAATAAGTTAAAAAAACCGCATCCAATTCGGTTCACCTGAAGGGTAAACCCCTTCTCCATATGAGATATATATTGCTCATAGGAGCAAAACACTGATATTATTCTGCGACAACCCAGAGGACCGAGAACAAAATATTACTTCCTGATTAAAAATAAATAATTATACAACAAAAACAAAACAGTGCTAAGCATTATCAGGCGGTCGGCATTATGTATTTTTTGCAAGAGAGGCGAAAAAGGCGGCGTAGATTCTAGAAAGAAATCCACACACTTCTAATCTATAATGGTACTACGTACCGCTTCAATACGACTTAAATATTGTCACAATGCAATTGTGACAATATCATTCTTTGGTTTGTTTTTGGACGTAATTACCGATATCCTTAGCGAAGTTAGTTCGATTCAATGCAACGAGCCTCACCCCGCGAGCACTAGATGGCGCTATTATCAAACTTACCGCTGCTATGATTTTTGGGCGTATTTATTTAATATAATTAAGTAAATACGGACAAAATCTGAGCTCTTGTCTTTCCTAAATATTTAATTAATTAAATAATGAGGAAAGCTAAATAAATTAAGTACATCGTTTTGTTGCGCAGTGTCTTCTCTGTGGCACGAACTGTCAAACCACATAACACAAATTACGGTTAGCGTTATCTCGAGGGGCGTGACTTAATTAAGCCTTTAAAACCCAGTGCCGCCAAAAATTCGGCACATTTTGAATCTGAACACAGCTATCTAAAAACAGTACATCTACTACATAATAATCCTGTGGATACTCTGCCCGTTATTGGTAAGTTCTCTCCAAAAGCAAATATCAACATTCACCTTGTCTAATTTTATGTGTTTATTTCTAGCTTTCTATCTCTAAATTTATCATAGTACTATCTCCTGTTCTTACCTAGCTAACTCCAACGGTCTGCATTTAATTGTAAATTCAATTTTAAACCTCTTAGACCGTTAGGCAGTTTCAGTTAGTTCAAATTTAAATTTAAAAAAAAAACAGTTTTCGTTTTCACTAAATGATTTTATTTTTTCTATTACATTTAGCTTCATCTTTCTCCTTTTGTAAATTCCGTATGATTGCTCTGCCACACAGCCAGCGTATAAATTCGGACCTATGGTCAGGGACCGTTATGGACGTTGGGCCGGTGGACAGAGCAATTGTATGGGCCCCTGCTGACATTGACTAAATTCCAGGGCAACCAAGTCGGGGTTAAACCGCCGACCGTTACTGCAGTCTCCACCTCTTGGCACTACACCACCAGCACACTCCGAGCCCTGAAGCACCCTGGTCTCAGCCTGCAAATCTACAACGTCTCTGGAGGTCCACCTGCAATGCCCGCAGCGCGTCCTACGGTCTCCTGAATCCAGGGCAGTGTCTGTCCGGAGAAAGCGAATCCCACTCAAGTGCTCTTAGAACCTACGACCCTCTAGTCTCTTGCTTGTTCACAGCTTTAGCGTTCTAATAAACGTCTAGACTTGTTTCTTATGGTTTAATTCCTCACCTCGAGACCTATACCTAAACTGTGACAATATTTAAGCTGGTAGTTATTTTTTTCCTACAAGTTGGTTAGCATTACAACAGACGTCAAACGTACACACAAGTACTTTTTTAAATTATATTTTATTTTGTTTCAAATTTGCTCCGTGGTCAGGCGTCTCGTTCGTGATCTTTTCAAACAACAATGAGACTTTCGACGCGCATATTTACACAAACATGGTGTTTTTCATTTCAGAACTGACGTGCAGCGAGTTCAAAGATCAAGCTAACACCGTATTTGGTATTTCCCTACAATTCATTTTAAACTTTAATTTCGCACGTAAATTCTGAAAAACTGAGAGGTGCGAGCCCGAAACCAGAAACCAGGTCGGTTTTTTTCAATTATTCATCATCACCATTTCAGCCCAAAGACGTCCACTGCTGAACATAGGCCTCCCCCAAGGCTCGCCAAACAGATCGGTCCCGTGCCATCCGCATCCAACGCGATCCCGCAACCTTAACCAGGCCGTCGCTCCATCTTGTTGGAGGCCTACCTAAACTGCGTCTTCCGGTCAATTATTATTTCAGTTCAATTATTATCATCAAAAATTATTCTTATGACCAGGTACTTAACCATTACAATTGTCCCGTTTTTAGGGTGTCGGAGCCAAAATGACAAAAACGGAACCCTTAAGTATAGTTTCGTCAGGTCTGTCTGTACGTCCATGGCTTAGCTCAGAGACTATTAGGGCTATAAAGCTGCAATTTTTTTGAGAGCAGCTTGGCCTATAAAATATTGCTTGTTTAATACGGACAGTATATCAATAGTAAAATTAATAAGATGTGACGTTTTTTCCGTAACGGCTGCGGAACCCTATCCTGGGCGTGTCCGACATGCTCTTGGCCGGTTTTTCAATTAATTATTCACAGTTAGAGCCCTCTCATTCCGAGAGGAGGCCTATGCCCTGCAGTGGGACGTATATAGGCTGGGATAATGATGATTCACAGTTAAAACATTGGTTTACTAAAGAACACAAACAAAATGATAAATAAATAAATAATAATTTTTCAATGTAAATTAATGTAATTAAATTCAATGTAATTTATTTCTATTAATTCAATATACCTAATAATAGTCTGATGTATACTATAAATGTAAGCTAATCCTGACAGAATATATCTGTATATAATTTGAATGCTACAAAGCAGAATGTGTAGGATCAAAACTATTATAAAGAACATCATTGTAAACCCATATTCGGCAAATAAAGAATTTATGATTATTATTATTATTAAATAAATAAATAAATATCACGGGACATTTCACACCAATTGACCTAGTCCCAAAGTTAGCTAAGCAAAGCTTGTGTTATGGGTACATGCTTAAATACATATTAAACACCCAAGACCCGAGAACAAACATTCGTATTTTTCATACAAATATCTGCCCCGACACGGGAATCGAACCCGGGACCTCAAGCTTCGCAGTCAGGTTCTCTAACCACTAGGCCATCTGGTCGTCTAAATGATACTAACACAAACTAGATCCAAGACTTTGGTTCTGTAAACAAACCTAGATGAAAAAAGCCAGCAAAAGGGCTAAGAACGAATTACAAAAAGGTCAAAGAGTCTTTACCATATCATCCTCCAGTCCTTTGGGAAATTATATATTTTCTGCAGATTCTAGACAGTTATTTGAACATAGGTCTTGAAGATCTATCCTGTAATTTATAGAGCTTGCGAAAGAAATCTATTGGGATGTGATATATTCCTACCTTTTTGCCCGGGATTCGGAAATGCCCTATTTCTGAAGAGTTATTCGTCGATATCCTGTTCTTTTATGGATATTTCAGCGCAATTTCGCAGGAGTTTTCACTGCAGGAGTGTGCTGTGCACTCTTTTATTGAACAAAAAACAACACGCGGAAATGAAAATGTCCAAACATGAATTTCGTTAGGAAACTTGTATTGTGTGTGTGTGTGTGCGAAGTTTCTAATCCGCACTGGGCCCGTCTGGGAGGGAACTATGGCCCAAGGCCTGTAATTCTAAGAGGAGGCCTGTGCCTGCAGTGGGACGTAAATAAGGTGGAATGATGATGATGATACAACATAAAACATGAATGCGAACGACGGAAAAGCTTTCAAAACAGTTAGTTAAACGTTGTGGGAAGCTAATATCTATACCTTTACCATGAGTTACACAAGTTCACAGTGACCGTACTCGCTAGCGACGGCGTAAATGATTTGTATGGAGAATTGTACTTCCGTAAGTGACCGCTAGAGGCGCTGTACACAATTCTCCATACAAATCATTTACGCCGTCGCTAGCGAGTACGGTCACTGTAAACTAGTGTAACTCATGGTAGAGGTACTGGTAATGGTAACGGTAACATTCGGTAATTTATAGCAAAATAATTGAATTTTTTAAAGAACAACCACAGCACACATTTAACATTTGACTTAACGTTTGGTAGCATAGCGTACGGTTGTAGTATGTACCTACTCTGAAGTTGAGTTCAGTACCTCTACCATGTGTTTACACTAGTTTACGTAACCGTACTCGCTAGCGACGGCGTAAATTATTTGTATGGAGAATTGTACAGCGCCTCTAGCGGTCACTTACGGAAGTACAATTCTCCATACAAATCATTTACGCCGTCGCTAGCGAGTACGGTCACTGTAAACTAGTGTAAACTAATGGTAGAGGTACTGGTTGAGTTCGAAACGCGTCAGTGTAGTTTGGTGGTGGTGATAGGGTTACCAATCATATTCTCGAAAAGCTCATTTCCGAATATTAAAATTCCGAAAACGAAACTCCTTTTTTTCATTTTCCAAATTATTGTTTGTCCGAAATTTTATTTACCATATTTTCTTTTGCCAAATGTTTTAAAACTCATTTTTTTATTTGCCAAATGATTCAAAATCCAACTGCATGAAATTCCGTAGGATCATTTGCCAAATATATATTTATTCCGCAAAATTATTATTCCGCAAAGGTCAGGGGTACAAAAGGCGACCATACCATTGTGTGGACAAATGTGTGGAGCGTAATATTAATTTCCGCCACGCTCCCGCATTAGCCTTTGAACCTAACCTCTACGAGTCGCTTCCGCTTCGAATCGTTTTGCTCGCTCGCTTCGCTCGCTCACTAAAAATTAAGCAATGTTGTCTTACTCTGATGTTAGGTTAGGTAGATAATAAAAACATACTTTCGGCTTTTCGTTACATTTAGACAAGAATATTTATTAAGAGAGTAAGCTTCAACATAAACATTGCAATTATGGTTAGGTAAAAGTGGAGAATACAATTAATTGTAAGCATACAGCAGGTTAGAGATGTACTTCGCAGTGAAATTCAGGATGTATTACAATGGCTCCTAGACTAGGCGTAGCCTGTCTTGTAGGCAACCAAACAAATTTCGTATTGTAGTAAAGGATCCATAGCTTTTTAGTCAAGTAAAAAAGATCTAGACAGAACGGAGCGAAATTGCAAACCCATTTCCTCGCGGAAACGGAATGGATAGTAGGATGTTAGCAAACATTGAATACAATACGACAAAGAAAAAATAAAGGGGAAAAGAATTGGGGTCGCTGAACTGTACCAGGGAGTACTAATTACTGTAAAAGTAGAAGCATGTGAGCTGTGGACATCGCAAAATGGTTGATTTAAATATTATTTTTAACGTTTTCAACACCCCTAACTCCGCCATTTTGAAAAATTTAAATAAATAAATAAATAAATATTAGGGGGCAATCTTACTCAAATCGACCTAGTCCCAAACTAAGCAAAGCTTGTACTATGGGTACTAGACGACGATAAACATACTTCTATAGGTAAATAAATACTTAAATACATAGAAAACATCCATAACTCAGGAACAAATATTCGTGCTCATCACACAAATAAATGCCCTTACCGGGATTCGAACCCAGGACCTCTTGCTTCGTAGGCAGGGTCACTACCAACAGGCTAAAGCGGTCGTTAAATAAACATCAACATCAACGCAATGAATCTATTATCATCTTCCCAGTCTATAATACGTTCCACTGCAGGGCACAGACCTCCTCTCAGAATGAGAGGGCTTGGGCCGTAGTTCCCACGCGGGCCCAGTGCGAATTGGAAACTTCACACCCACCATTGAATTTCTTCGCAGGTCTATGTAATTTCGCACATAATGGGATTTGAACCCACGACCCTCTGCTTGAGAGGCCATAGGTCAAACCGTCACTACGGCTTTTGGCAAAGAATCCATGTAAGAGAAAATGCAACCCGTAGAGAACAGCCGGATATCCATAAGCATTTTGGCCAATGTAAAGTGGAGACGCTTCGTTCGCCCTTACCGCTCGCTCGGTGAAAAATAAATTTAACACTATGTTATAAAAGTTTTAAGGCGACCACAAACCGGGAGCGCGGGGCGCCGACGGAGCGTGCCCAGCGCGCTCTATAAGGCTGTGTTCAGACCAAACTGACTGTCAGCCGCCGAAAGTGAGCGAGCGTTACGCAGTTTATTGCATTTCCATACATATTCATTTTTTCGTTCACACCTAACCGACAATACGCTATTACGTTTTTTTATTTTAACACTGGGGCTCAGTGAGCCTGCTCACATTCGGCGGCTGACTATACGTTTGGTTTGAACACGGCCTAACACTAAATTAAATATACGGTGACACACACCGGTAGCGCGGCGTACCGTATATGATTCAGTGTTATTGACCGCGCTGGGCACGCTCCGTCGGCGCCCCGCGCTCCCGGTTTGTTGTGGCCTTTAAGAGGATGTGTGTTTTGTCTGTATGTGGCTAATGACAAACACTACGATCTAATGCTACATTTAAACGCTTGCCAAGCTTCGACAAGCTTTCACAAGCACAAGCGTGAGAACAGGGGTGCTTCCGTGCTTGGCTTGGCCAGTGACAGTTTTTTAACACAGATCAAAGGAAGCAAGTATAACGGAACAATAACGCACTTCATCATCCTAGCCTATAATAATATACGTCCCACTGAAGGGCACAGGCATCCGCTTGCTTGGGCCGTAGTTCCCACGCGGGCCCAGTGCGGACTGGGAACTTCACATACACCATTGAATTTCTTCTTAGGTGTATGCAGTATCACCGTAAAGCTCATGGTAAATTACAAATTTAATGTAATTTCGCACATAAATTCTGAAAAACTCAGAGGTGCGAGCCCGGACTCGAACCCAAGACCCTCTGATTGAGAGAATACAAATTCAAGCATTTGTTAAGGCATGGAGTTTGTAGACGTTTGCTAAGTCTCGGCAAGCGTGTAAATCCATACTTAATATTACTCGTCTAAATGTAAAAGTGTGTTTTTTAGTTTGTCCTTCTTTCAGGTCGCAACTGAGCGACGGATTGCAGTGTTTTTTTATATGGTCATAGTTGAAGGGCTAGAGATTGATATAGGCTACTTTTTACCACGGGAAAATACGTTTTAATCTACTCCAGCGGGGACGAAGCCGCGGGCATCAGCTAGTGTAGCATGAAAATAATGACCTCAATATAATATTGTTTTTCTAAATAACTCTTAATCCTTGTAAAACAATCACGCTGAACATATCAGATGGATCCCATTTAATTATTACGACCGCTACCTGCGGTATATTTCCTCGACATGAACGCAATTTCGGGCAAAAGCAAGCGGGGTGAGTAATATTCAATTTCCATTGATGTTATTCAATTCATTTCAGCCGGCTTAACTTCTGCACGTGTGTCTATTGATATCGCTAAAATAGGTCTTTTTAACCCCACGTACGCTGTTCCTGACGACTCTGATTTAAAAGAGTCATTTTTATCGAAATAACGTTTCATCGAATATTCGTTTCTCATAATTGAATTCCCAGTTATGCAATAAGTTGAACCAGCAACGCCCCAAATACGCGGCTCTCAAGAGACTACGTTATTAGTGGCTTTTGCTGTATGTAGAAACATTAGGCTCTTGTTTTCTTCCTGTTTAAAAGGTTACCTGGAAGAGATCGCTTCGAACCGCTAAGGCATTGCTTAACTTACATATATTATTTCCATGTTTTTTTTTTATTTATGCTAAAGAGGCCAGACAAACGAACTAGTGGGTCACCTGATGTTAAATGATCACCACTGTCCATAGACACCCGCAGCGCTTTACACGATGCCAGTGCGTTGTCGGCCCTGGGAAAAGGAGAGGGAATAGGGGAGGGGGAGAGGTATTGGGCCCCCGGCGCTCTCACTGACCGTACGAAACGCAGCAGGAGTACTGCTGATTCACGCCGGTGTTCAGTGAGAGGGTGGTACTGCCCCGGACGAGCCAGCCCATTCGTGATGCAGCGGCTAGCTACAACATGGCTCTACCACTACAAAAACTTGTACTTGTTTTCCTGTATTGTATTCTTTGTGGTGTATACATTAAAGAGTCATTGTATTGTATTGTCCGTGGAGCTCAAATAAAACATATAACATGAGATATACCTTTGGCCACATATGCACGTTTCATTATGTGAGATAGTGTTCAATCACGGGTCAGTTTTATGTAAAAAAAAATCAACTTCCGAAAATTGAAATATTTTCCGAAATAATGAAGTTCCTAAATACACCAATGTATACGGAAAACGCAGATGGCAGTGCATGTTACCAAGTACAGTCGACTACAAAAAAATCCATACGGCCAAAGTTACAAAAATATGTATACACGACCTTAATGTTAAGTCAATAAAGGTGTGTATACATATCTTTGTAACTTTGGCGGTATCGATCTTTTTGTAGTCGACTGTACACTCACACTCACTGATACATATAATAGGGTATTGGACAATCCTAATATTTAGCTCTAAGAAAATTGTCCAAGCTTTCTTTTATCTTGTAGAGCTTCGTAGCAATAACTTCAAGTATTTTTAAGATGTAAAATAAAAAACACGCTTTAAAAAATAAAAAATAAATTTTAATAAATTTCAATTCACTATTCTTATAGTGCAGTAAAAAATCTTAATAAGCAATCATTATATTGTTATATCCAGATCAAAATTTGTAAACAATTCTAAATATTGATAAAATAAATAATAATAGTTTAAAATATTTTATTGTAAAAAAAGCGTGGGGTGCATGGTGTCAATTGTCAAGGATTATCATTTTGATAACATCTCAAAAAGCACCCCACGCTTTTCTACAATAAAATATTTTAAACTATTATTATTTATTTTATCAATATTTAGAATTGTTTACAAATTTTGATCTGGATATAACAATATAATAATTGCTTATTAAGATTTTTTACTGCACTATAAGAATAGTGAATTGAAATTTATTAAAATTTATTTTTTATTTTTTAAAGCGTGTTTTTTAGTTTTTTTAAACTATTATTTATTTTCTATTTTTTAGTTGCATTTTTTTCACAGTGAGAGTTTCCATGTGCTAAAAAGAGACAAAACGGTTTTTTGCTCGTCTTAAATAGAATCAGTCCATCTTATACTTGGTCTTTGGTGCGCGCGCACTGCCTTTAACCCCCTCACCTACAACCCCCCAACCCCCTAAACCCAACCCCCCAACATCCCCCCCCCCATTTCCCCCCCCCAAACCCCATACCCCAACCCCCACACCCTTACCCCCAATCCCCTAAACCCCCTTACCCCACTCCTCATTTTAAAAACCCTCCAACCACCTAAACCCAACCCCCCTAACACCAGACCCCCCAAACCCCCCAAACCCCCAACACCCAACCCCTCCCCCCCACCCCGCCACCTGCCCCCCACCAACCCCTCCCACACCCCCCACCCCGCCACCTACCCCCCCCCCCTTCCAGCTCCATCATCAAACCCTTGTTACCATCTAGGCCTCTTACCCTCTCCCCATTTCCCACAACCCCCAAAATCCCTTACCCCGACCGAACCCCCCAACACCCCCACCCTTTTTCCCGTAAACCCCCCCATCCCCTAACCCCAGCCGCCACACTCTTACCCCCCACCCTCTAAACCCCCACCCCCTTACCCCATACCCCATTCCCCCCCACCCCGCCACCTACCCCCCTTCCAGCTCCATCATCAGACCCTTGTTACCATCTAGGACCAAAGTACTCGTCAAAACGAATCAAACGAGCCCAAACTCGATGGGGTTGTTTGGTTTTATTGTGGAGTACCTTTGGCCATCTTCCAGCTCCATCATCAGACCCTAGTTACCATATGGGATCAAAGTGCTCGTCAAGACGAATCAAACGAGCCCAAACTCGATGGGGTTGTGTCGTTTTATTTTGGAGTGCCTTTGGCCATCTTCCAGCTCCATCATCAGACCCTGGTTACCATATGGGATCAAAGTGCTCGTCAAGACGAATCAAATGAGCCCAAACTCGATGGGGTTGTGTCGTTTTATTGTGGAGTGCCTTTGGCCATCTTCCAACTCCATCAACAGACCCTGGTTACCATCTGGGATCAAAGTACTCGACAAGACGAATCAAAAGAGCCTAAACTCGACGGGGTCGTGTCGTTTTATTACATAGTTCCTATGGCCACCATCCAGCTCCATCATCAGATCAGCTCTTTGTTACCATAATATTGCATTGTCATCCAATTTACACATACGTGCAAAATTTCAGCTCAATCGGAAAGCGGGAAGTGGGTCAAAATCGCGCCCAAAGGAGTCGGTTACAAACATACAGGTGAAGCTAATATAAAGCGTGTAAAAAAAAATGAGCGATTGATAACGGCAGATAAATTTGAAAATATTTTATTTCTAATAAAATTAAAGAAAAATTATGTTTGCCTTTTTTCGGCCTGTATTAATGTGACATACCGGTGTCACTTCCTTTCCCATAATTTCATTTGCCTTAGCAATGTTAGCCATAAAAATTATAATATAGAAGCGTGCTAGGTTGGGTAATCTTAGTTTAATAACATTACTGAAGAAAATACTGTTTCATTAATAAACTAAATTTATGCCAAACGGAAATTATGGCTACGATACATTATGGCATATTATATAATTCGGGAAAATGATAAAGAACCGTAACATAGCACTTGTAAAGCTGTAGATCTCTCGGATTTTGATTAAATACTATGCAAAATGAGATTCTCCTGTTATTCCAAGGATATGAGTAATTGCCAATTTATACGCCAAAGGAACATCCAAATGTGCGACGTCTAACACAATACTCTAGTTACACATCACAGTTAGGTAATTGGCACCATGACGATTGAAAACTGAGTTATTTGCACGTGCACGGCGTAACAAATCGTTTTAAACCAGCATTTGATTACAAATTATGGTTAATTTTAGGGTGTATTCATTACAGAGAGAGCCTGTGGGTTGGGTTGGGTATACTGAGGATATAGCGCGCTTCGTGTGAACTTCAATATAACAACCCTTCTGCATCGGATTGAAATGACAGTTTTTGTATGGCTGTGACAGCTGGCTGTTTCCGATACCAATTGTCAGCCCATACAAAAACTGTCAAAATTAACGCGATGGCGGTTGCAAGGGAGTTAGACATATTAGCCTGCAGAGGCCGTATATAGTCTAACGCTTCTGGCGCTTGCCTTCGCTTTCACCATCTCTTTCTGTCATCATCTTATACGGTTTGACAGAAATAAACGTTAGACAATAAGCCGATGGTCGCTTTTACGGCTGCCCCGCTGCTGCAGTGGCTCGCGGAGGCGCGCGTGGACTGTTTCTTCTGCCTTAGTTCTGCCTCCACTACACGTCCGCGGATGCGTCGGCGGATGCCATCTCCGGATGCATCCGCGGACGTGTAGAGGAGGTAATTTAGGCATCTGTGGTAGGTATTTGACGTCCGCAGACGCATCTGCCACCGATCCGTTTGTTGTCGGTTTTTGTGGCACGCATCAAAGGGTTCAAGCGCGAGCGTCCGGCGTCCCCACCGTCAACAGACGTGTGGTCGGTTGGTGGAGATTCATCTGCGGATGCATTTGCGTACGTCCGCGGATGCATCTGCGGACGTGTAGTGGAAGCATTAGCCACAATGCGCAAGAGGTGCGTCCATGGCGCGGCGAGCGCGGACTGTCTCTGCACGCACATGCGATATACTGTGACAGCTTTAATATGTGCACCTATGTCTTAGGGGGTGTTTCACCACCTTATTGTCAAACTGCTGGTTACGTAACCAATGAATAAACTAAGTACTGGACAAATCTGTCAGCTAGTGTTTTTTCAGTTTCACCACTCCGGTCCTGTGCAAACTAAGTACCACTTAACTAATCGTGGGTTTAACAAAAAGTCGGAGTGGCAACGTCGCATTTCACGACCACGCGTTCCTGAGGCCCTACCACGAAGTGCATAATTCGAACTTCGTTTCGTGCCGTCCCGCTCACGCTAATGGTATTTATTACGAGAGTGAGAGAGACCGCACGATCCGAACTTTGAACTTCGAATTTCGTAGTAACCCCCCTGTTCGCACACTTTCGTTCAAAGAGTCACTCATTATTAAAGCAAAAAAAATGGTTAACTACATAATTTTTGAATACATCTATTTTTTTGCATAAACAAATATGTAACATTATAATTGATCCAAAAACGGTACTTATTTACGATACTTTGTTAACAATAACAAACAAAAATAAAATCACGTAAAACGAATCGAAAAGTGGTGCCAAACCATTTGACAGATAAAGTTTTTTTTAATGGCGACATACAAGTTCAGGTAGAACAAACGATTGAGCCACTGAAAAAAAGTTTGTTATTAAAAAATATTACGAAATTTTGGATTTATTTTTACATGCTAAAAGTGTACCTACATTTTTTTATTCAAATCTTGATATTTAAATTATTTTATGCAATTTAGCATGACCTCTTTCTTTAAAAAATAAAAAATACTTTTTTCTGAAACCGGCTGAAGGGCTCTCCAACCATGGCCACAAAAAAATAAACTAACTTTATGTGACGGATAAAAATGCTAAATGCCTCCTGATCTGATGGTCAAATTAAGAAACAGTTTGTCCGTCACTTAGCGCTAATCGAGACTGGTGAAACAGAAATTTTAATTCCATCTGTCAAATAAGGTTATGATTAAGCTAATCCGAACTTTAAGAAAAGTGGTGAAACAGCCCCTTAGTCTATGTTTGTACTCTTATTTTTGCCTGTGTGCGTGTTATTGTTGTTACAAATAAATGTTTTGCTTTCTTTTTCTTTCACATGCCTCCATTCTAATTTGTAACGGTTCAATTATTTTAATTTTCTTGACATTTGATTTAATTTTGTAATTCATTTTTATTTTATTTTACTTGTAAACTGTGTAATTTAACTTAAATTTGCATTTCCATTTTTATTTTAAACTGTGTTACAATTTCATTAATAATAGACGATACGTTTTTATTTGTGTGCTTTTTACTAACAAAATGGATGTAATTTTCTGATTGCGGGGTTTGGGGTGCGGGGGAGGGGGTGCGGGGGTTTCATAGGGGGATGAAAATTTCATTGGTTTTGCCGTAGGATGCACCGTTTTCAAGATATTAGACAAAAACACTGGGGGGTGGGGACGACGGGGGTAGGGGGTGCGAAGGTTTCAAAGGGGGGATGAAAATTTCATTGTTTTTTTTTATAGGTATAAGAGGTGACTTCCACAACTCCCTTTCTGGCGCAATATCAGGCCGGTCCTTTTCATACACGTCCAAGTCGTCCCGCCATCTCCTTCTTGGTCTGCCTCGTCGTCGTTGGAGTTGTGGAAGTCAAGAGGAGAGGCCTTTGCCCAGCAGTGGGACACTATGCCAGGCTAATAAAAAAAAATAAAAAATAATAAGAGGTGGCAAACGAGCAGAGGGGTCACCTGATGGAAAGCGATCACCGTCGCCAATGGACACCCCTAACACGGGGGCATCACAGGTGCGTTGCCGACCCTTTTAGGAATTGGTAGGCTCGTTTTTTAAAGATCCCTGAGTTGTAACGCTCCGGGAATGCTGCCGCAGAAAGCTGATTCCAGATCTTTGTCGTGCGAGGAAAGAAGTTTCGCTTAAAACGCACGGTACTAGACTTCCAATCATCAAGATGGTGAGGATGGAAAGACAAACGGTTCCTCGAAGTGCGGTAGTGGAATTTAGCCGCAGGCAGCAATTCGAACAGTATGATGGATGAAAATTTCATTGGTTTTGCCGTAGGATGCACCGTTTTCAAGATATTTGACAAAAACACCGGTTCTCCTCCGATCACCGAGGTTAAGCAACGTCAGGCGCGGTCAGTACTTGGATGGGTGACCGCCTGGTTTTTTTATTTTTTACTATGAAGTTTCACTTCTTCCGCGCGGAGGGGCTCCACGCACTATTTTTTTTTGTTTTGAAAAAATTACTTTCTGCCAAGTTTCTTGCGGCGCATTCTTCTCGGCAAAAATAGATATGAACTGAAACTTGCTCACCCGCGATAGTATATAACGCCTCAATCAATAAATTATTTCAAAATAGACATGTACAAGAGCCCCGTCGTCTCCGCCCCGTCTCTTCTGTCTGCTTTGGTTCGCGACGCCTCAATACAGTCATTTAGGGGCTGTTTCACCACTTTTCTTAAAGTTCGGTTTAGCTTAATCATAACCTTATTTGAGAGATGGAATTAAAATTTCTGTTTCACCAGTCTTGATTAGCGCTAAGTGACGGACAAACTGTTTCTTAATGTGACCATAAGATCAGGTGGCATTTAGCATTTTTATCCGTCACATAACTTTTTAATTAGTTAAGTTTATTTTTTTGTGGCCATGGTTGGAGAGCCCATCAGCCGGTTTCAGAAAAATAAATCAAGGTTTTTTTATTTTTAAAAGAAAGATTTCACGCTAAATTGCATAAAACAATTTAAATATCAAGATTTGAATAAAAAAAATGTAGGTGCACTTTTAGTATGTAAAAATAAATCCAAAATTTCGTAATATTTTCTAATTACAGACTTTTTTCAGTGGCTCATTCGTTTGTTCTACCTGAACTTGTATATCGCCATTAAAAAAAAGTTTATCTGTCAAATGGTTTGGCGCCACTTTTCGATTCGTTTTACGTGATTTTATTTTTCTTTGTTATTGTTAACAAAGTATCGTAAATAAATACCGTTTTTGGATCAATTATAATGGTACACATTTGTTTATGCAAAAAAATAGATGTATTTAAAAATTATATAGTTAACGATTTCTTTTGCTTTAATAATGAGTGACTCTTTTAACGAAAGTGTGCGAACAGGAACGCGTGGTCGTGAAATGCGACGTTGCCATTCCGACTTTTTGTTAAACCCACGATTAGTTAAATGGTACTTAGTTTGCACAGGAGCGGCGTGGTGAAACTGAAAAAAACACTAGCTGACAGATTTGTCCAGTACTTAGTTTATTCATTGGTTACGTAACCAGCAGTTTGACAATAAGGTGGTGAAACACCCCCTTAGTGTGAAAACTGATTCAAGGGGCGCCGCGACTGCGACGCGGCTCCGTGCCACGTCTCTTCTGGGGGGTTACTACGAAATTCGAAGTTCGAAGTTCGGATCGTGCGGTCCCTCTCACTCTCGTAATAAATACCATTAGCGTGAAAGGAACGGCATGAAACGAAGTTCGAATTTCGCGCTTCGTAGTATAGGGCCTGTGTGGCTGGCGGGCAACACGGCCTAAAGTTCAACGGACCGCCGTTGACCGCCTTTATGTTTAATGCATGACAGTTTTGTACACGCCATTCCAGTGTACGGTACGGGCATCCAAGGGCACGATCTTCCGGTTAAATAAACGCTACAGGAAAGTCCTTTCGTAACTGGCGGCGCCGGCGGCGCTGGCACGCAACGAAATTTCCAGACCAACATTTATGAAATAGGTATCTACGAATAGGTATGCGCGGTATACCTACGCCGCGGCGGAATCAATACTTGAATGCTGCGTTTAGATTTTCTTCTGATTTGAATTTTAGTCTATTGCCCGTGATTCCGTCTGGGAAAAAATCGTTTATTGCTATCCCGCGGGTACTATGCATTTTTCCGGGATAAAAAGTATTCTCGAGGTTATAAAGTATCTGTGTGCCAGATTGCATCAGAATCCGTCAAACCGTTTTAGCGTGAACGAGTAATTAACAAACATCCATCCATACATCCATAGAAACTTTCACGTTTTTACTATTTGTGGAACATATAAAAAGAAAAGACCTGAATGATTGACTGACTCATTCATTGACTCACTAACGCCCAGCCCTTCGTCCTAGAAGGCTGAAATTTTTTATCGATTTTGCTTTTATGAGATAGGCAAGGAATAGTGACGCATTTGTTGTAATTCCCGCGGAATAAGGAATAAACGGGATTTCTATGTTTGACTCAGAGTGAATCTCCGTAACTATGATCACTAGACTTTTCAAATTTGGTCTGTATGTAGGAAATTATATCAGTAAAAACTGATTTCTGGATTTCTGATAATGCCCACGGGATGAGGAAATTCACTAACTGATACTGATGATGCATCATGATGACGGTGGATGGGTGGATGTTGCCGTTGCCGCATCTTTGTCCTCAACGAAAGAGATGAAGAAGCTTTACCACAAATTGGAATTCTGTGCGGAAGAAGTCGCGGGCAAAAGCTATTAATTACTAAAATAAAGTACAGTGAACTCGACACGGTTGGCGGTTGGATTTCCTTGCAAATCAACTTTGAGAAATAACCACAAATACCTTGACTACTAATACCTGAGTGAATCGTCTGATTTTAGTACCTAATTAATTATGTCTGTGTCAACTGTATTTCCTGTGTATCGAATATGTGTAAATAAACATCTCTCTCTCTCTCTCTCTCTCTCTCTCTCTCTCTCTCTCTCTCTCTCTCTCTCTCATATAATTTTAATGATAAAATTTACATTGTTTTAAGTATGGCGGAGTTCTCTCCGTCCAATATGCTTATTAGAAGCGTACTACAAACTAATCTCATTGATGTAACGATAAACAAGCTAGTTTTTCCGACGTAGCCTTCATTAACGTAAACTAGGGCATGTGAATAACGATTGAAAATAACGTAGGTACTTGAGTTCACGCAACATAAACCGACTTCTTCGAAGATTTTGTTTCCCTCTTCTAGATACTACTATCGCGTGAAGCAACCGCCGGACACCATAACATAAGCCGCGATACATTACACACGCCACGAATGGTCAACGGTAATCTAGGGTCAACGACCTCTCGGACTCGTTATCACACGATTGCCAATGATGAAAATCCAATCGTGTTAACGAATGTGACAAACTGACCTAAATTACAAATCCGATGAAGTAGCTCCGAGTGGAAATGTTTCGCGAGCCTATCATGTTGAAAGAATGGTCAGATAGAACAGGTTTTCAGCCGTGGGCTTGCAAAAGGCGCGTGTACTGTGCTATGTTATATTCTATTTGAAAAATTTGACAACCATTGCTTAAGCTAAAAGCGAGTGGCGCAACACGACCGCGTTGTAATCATTTTCCTCGATACATTTACTATATTAACCTTGTAAAGCGACAAAAATATAAGTAATAAACTCACCAATATGTATGTAGTGAAACGCATCGGTGACTAGCAGACTGGTACAATAACATAACATTGTCCACACGATTCAAACACAATAACTGAACTCATGAACTGCGAAAACTGAAACTGTTGAAGATTCGGTTTGTCGATGAAGTGCTGGATGTAGAAGTGTTGGAGCAAGAGGAGCTGTTGCTTCCTTTTCTGGAGAGCGCATTTTTGCTTCTGACGGCCTTGGTGGGGTCCTTGAGGATTCGGTCAAGGATCTGCCTGATGGTGGAGTGCTTCCGATCGAAGGGGTTCGGGTACATCGTGGGTCGTGCGCACCACGCCGCAGTTGCTTTGTGAGTGGCGCTACCACTGCTGTAAGCGGTGGGGTTGCTAAAGGCCACTAAAGGTCAAGTTCACCGTGGAAGCTAGCGACGCATGGAAAGATGCTTTTGTTTGGAAATGTTGTAAGGCTGTTGGCTCGTTAATAAGATGCGCGCTATCGCAATGAGGTGAGGAAACGCTCAACGCGTGTTCGATTTCAAATGCCCCGAGGCGATATTTGATGGCGCGGAGTATAAATTTCATCCGTGCTAATTCAAAAGAACAGCGTTGTTATGGTAATGAAATTAAATACGACGCTGTTCTACGAATTTCTGAGATTTTCGAGGATGAGCTTTAATTAGGTATTACTGAGGAATATACGTGGAAAACTGTCTGTGATATTTAGGAAGTTATGTTTTTTCAAGTTAGTAGGGACGATGTAGTTAGTTATGTTGTGAGTTTATTCTATTGTGCTTGGGCAAATAGTGTCCAAAAACAAGGTAATACCTAATGGTTCATTTAGATTAGACCTATTGTTGAAGTTTAATAAGTATTTAAAGATTCTATTCTCTTCTTTTGTTTCAAAAATAATGTACTCTCGCATGTTCATAAACATCAACCATGTTAGGGGCGAGGAGCACTTCTTATCCTATAGCACAGATTTTAAACGTATTTAGGGAGAAGAGGTCTAGATAATTTAAGTAAGTAAAACTTGTAATAGATGTTTTTTGAAATAAATTGATTATGATGGACTAGAAAATCTTTACATTTGTGGTATATAACCTTGGCATTTGTTCTTAATGGCTTTATTACAAAAAAGGTAGATAACCTAAACTATTAAAAAAAAACCTAGACTTTGGAAACCTTAGGCAATGGTAGACATTTATTGTGTTTCAAATTAAAGTCAACGCTCCTTTGTTTGAAAAGTTGAATGTTTAGTTTCATTGTTGCCTTGAACTTTATATTGAAATCATTAAAATCATAAATCATTTTTTTCTTTGCAAGAATGTAGTTCTACAAAACAAGATGTTTTTTAAATTTATATCCCATACATTCTGCTTTGTTAAACATGAAAAGTTTTTACTTGTAAATTAAACAGAATTCCAAAATTATCCACCAGATGTCACCAACAAAGCAACAAAGCAACAAATAGGTATACAATTTCATGGCATAAGTTCCTAAAATGTCAAACAGTAACAAAAAAATAACAACAATAATCGAGGCATGAATAAAGTGTAAAAATAAAAATCAAAGATATATCATCACAACATCAGAATATCAGAATATCTACCATTTTATTCGTAAGAAGTACAAACTTTCTTTTTTTTTCTTTGACTTTTCTGTATCTGATAAAGATTAATGTCGAAGTGACAGTTGTAGACAAATTAATGACTCTGACTTAAGTTATGCTGACTGAGCACTTATGGATGAGATTAAAACCGGCCAAGAGCGTGTCGGACACGCCCAAGGTAGGGTTCCGTAGCCATTACAAAAAAATCAAGTAATATTTTTCTAAGGATTTCGTATGTGCACGGAATCATCCAAGTTTAGGTATGTTTTATACCTTAGGCTACTATTTACTCTTAAACTACAAATAATTTCCAAGCAATCTTAGCCGCTATAATTTTCCTAGTAAATTTGATATATTTACTACCATTCTGAATTTTTTCAAATTTTTCCACCGAACAGTTTAGATTTTAGAGGGGGGGGGGACGCTCGATTTTAATGAAAATTTTCACTTTAAAGTTGACTATTTCGCAAACAGATCACTGAATAGAAAAATCATGCTAGCAACCCCGCAATGGTTTTAAAAGACCTATCCAACAATACCCCACACTATAGGATTAGTCGATAAAAAAAAAATCACCCCCCCTTTACGTCTATGGGAGGTACCCTAAAAAAAAATATTTTTTTATTTTTTATTTTACCACTTTGTTGGCGTGACTGATATGTATATTCATGCCAAATTACAGCTTCCTAGTACTAACGATCTCTGAGCTTAGCCGCGGACAGACAGACAGACGGACAGACATGGCGAAACTATAAGGGTTCCTAGTTGACTACGGAACCCTAAAAAAGATTACACAGTGAAAGTGATAAAGTACATACAAACCGGAAGCATGTATGGCAACTTTAAACTTTTATCAAATTAGGCCAGGATTTGATATGGCTATAATCATAATCGTATATTTATTCACTATTGAAGTGAATTATCAACAATTATAATAATAGGGATAATGACTGGGTTATAAATATGTCATTCTATTTAGTCCGTCAGTTAGATAATGGAAAAATATGGGACACGTATTTTTTGGTTTATCAAATTATTAAAAATCGACAAAGGCATAGATCATCAAACTTCCGGAGTTGGGGCTTGTGACGTCACTCTTAGGTAAAAATTGTACCATATAGTGACGTCACTCGAAACTTCTAAGTACCGTATCCTCGTCATTTTTTGTTTGTCAAACAAAAGAAAAAATACGTGTACAATATTTTTTAATAATCTAACTGACGATGACGGACTAAATAGTTTTTTTTAGTCGTCTAGCCTATTTAATGCATCCTTAATGCATCACATAATTTTCGATAAAACAATTATAAAGGGTTCATCAGGCAAACTAGATATTGATGCTGAAATACATAGGTATTTCGGATTAATTCGAAGACAGTTTATGTAACGACCGCTTTATAGCCTAGTTGGTAGTGACCCTGCCTACGAAGCAAGAGGTCCTGGGTTCGTATCCCGGTAAGGGCATTTATTTGTGTGATGAGCACGAATATTTCGTCGTATCCTAGGAAAAGGGGCGTAATCGCCATTAATACTGTTTTCCTCTTCTTCGATATTCGAATTCTACGATTTTTTTTACATCAACTGACCTAAAAAATAAGACCCTATCATTTCATTTGGAAAAGTTATTCAAGTTTTTCAAATTAGCCACAATTGCAGTGGCTCCAATTCCTTCATCGAATAACGCCGCTATAGTCGTAAGAGCCGTATTCCGCGGAGAGTTGAAGCGCGGGGAGCTTACGCCGCCGGCCGCGGGCGCCATTACGCCCTTTACACACGGAGCGTTTGCGCAATAGCAATGGTGTATGTTTTAGCAAAAATTAATAGTGTTAGCCGTAAATTGTGTGTTAAATTGGTTAAATCAAGATTTTAAATTACATAAGCAGACTCCGTGGAAACAAGCCATAAGTTAACGTTAGGTCCCGCTTCCACGGACTTTTGGCTGGTGTCGCTATGATCGTTACGCCTGTTTTCGATGGAAATAATTTTAAAACGAGATAATTTAGTCAAATATGTAAAAAAGAAGAGTATTAAGCAAAAAAACAAGTTTTATAGATGTAATATTAAACGAATAACATCAAATGATACCGTCAATAATGCCTCACATTAAAATACATTACGGTTCTTTGTACACGTAAAAACCCCTTAACAGACGTTATGCCCGTTTAAAAAGTGAACAAATAATTAGCTTTTACAAAATTATGTCATTTTAATAGTAATTGAATGTGCCTAATTATTTTCAGCCCCACCAGATTCACCAATTCCACAAGGGTTGGAGAGCGAAATTACATATTTAATGGAATGTGTGGATATAATGACAAGTTTATACCTACTCATTCCTAAAAAATAGCTTCAGTAATTTTTAAATCATTTTACTAACATAATTATTTTATTCTAATACGTAAAAATCTCGTGTCACGGTGTTTGTTATCGAACTCCTCCGAAACGGCTTGAGCGATTTTTATGAAACCTTTTTTTTCCTGTATTCGGTAGGTTTGAGAATAGGTCGTAGGTTATTTTTTATAAGTACTCCTATTCTTCGCGGGCGGAGTCGCGGGCAACAGCTAGTTTCACTATAAAATTATTTTTACTTCATTTTAAAATTATATTTTAATGTACAGGAAGGAAATATACCAATTTTTTGAAATTATGGCAAAGAGAGGAAATTGGAATATACTTTGGCGTTATAGCACAAATTCATGCTGATTCATCAAGCTCTGCAATCTGCAGACGCAGCATCTGCGACGATCTTTGCAGCCATTACTACCAGAACAATTTTCTTTACAATCCATCCAGAAATTTCAGGATACTTCGTTGGCATTGCAAGATAATTTGCCTAGCAACCATGTCTCTCAAGTTGCTGTCCATTAATTTTTGATTTATCGGTACAAAAAGATATGAAGGCACAAAGCAATAAAGCAGTAATTAATAGAGTAAAATTTTTCGGCAACAAGCCATATTAAACAAGTGTCGCCAGCAAAAAGACCAACCACTTTTATCATTGATTCATCAATTGTTGACAGCAGCGAAATACTGAAAAATTATTCTGATGACACATTGTCGTTGAAAGCCCTAAGTAATTTCAGTTTTCTAATTTCTTCGGTTCCTTAAACAGTTTAGTTGGATGCCAGTTTTAGTGAAAGTCCACATTTATCTCGAAGAAATTATGAATATAAAAGGAAAAAAAATAGTAATATACGAGGGGCGTTCAATATAAAGTGAGAATGAGATGCAAACTCTTTTAATATTACGAAATTAAATACTGGCCGGTAAAGCTAATCTATCTAGCTGATTGCTATGAAAAAAAAACTAACTGTCTTTTGTTTAAAAAAATACGGTAATTTCTTTGCAATGCTATTGAGTACGTTAGCGAAAATGGAGAAAATTGAACTGCGCGCCGTTATCAAATACTTGTGTTTGAAAAATTTTTCTACGGACCAAGTCAATTTTGATTTGCGGGACACTTTAGGGTCTAGTGCTCCTCCGTATTCGACAGTCGCACGTTGGTGCGCCGAATTTAGACGTGGAAGAACATCGACAATGGACGACCCCCGCTCCGGACGCCCTACTACAGCAGTAACTGAAGAAATTGTGAAAAAAGTCGAAAACCCAGTTTTGGCGGATCGTCGTGTCACGGTTCGTTTTATTGCTGAAAATGTAAAGATTGCAACGGGGAGCGTGCATAATATTTTACATGAACGCTTGGGTATGAAAAAGATATCTGCGCGTTGGGTACCAAGAATGCTTACTGACACGCAAAAACAAACTAGACTAGAGATTTGTCAAGAAGCTTTGAACCTGATGCAGCAAGACCGGGAACTTTTTTTGGCGCGATTTATAACAATGGACGAAACATGGCTCCATCATTACGACCCAGAAACGAAACTGCAGTCTATGACATTGTAGCGACTACTAGCGCCATCTAGTCATCGCATAAGGAACTATACTACAATCCTACATCACGCTATCGAAGTTTCTCAACTCGGCTGCATAAATACAACTTCCAACTTTCATCCATTGGACTTCGGTCCCCAGGCATAACATCTGCCTGGAGAGAGATCTCTCTATTGCAATTACCCCCAAATTGGTGACCCACGACATTGGACAAAATCGCAACCTTCAGACACACAAGACGATGACGCAGTCTCACAGCAAGCCATACTCACCGCACTGTGCACCATTAGCATGTATCTATTATCTGCCTGGTGTCTACAGTTCGTAAATCCTCCTCCCACTACTTCCACTTGCCAATCAATCAACCAACGCTCGCCAACAAGGCTCCGAGCAATCACGCAACAGGCATGCATCTACAAGTAGCAGAGGAACAACAATGCTCGCCGATGAGGCTCTGAGCGACCATTTCATCCATTGGACTTCGGTCCCCAGGCATAACATCTGCCTGGAGAGAGATCTCTCTATGGTTACCACCCCCAAAACATGGAAAAGGCCATCATCTCCAACTCCGAAGAAATTCAAGGTGAGCCCATCTGCCGGTAAGGTCATGGGCTCTGTTTTTTGGGATGGTAAAGGGGTATTAATGATTGAGTATCTCGAGCATGGAGCCACTATTACGGGCACATTATACGCCAAACAAATAGTAACATTGCGCAATGAGATCCGCGAAAAACGGCGAGGTAAACTCTCGAAAGTTGTGCTGTTCCACCAGGACAATGCCCTGGCACACAAGTCCGCCGTTGCAATGGCTGCAATTCGTGATGCTGGGTTCAATATCCTTAAGCATCCTCCGTATTCACCAGATCTCACTCCCAGTGATTTCTACCTATTTCCGAGATTGAAACAATACCTGAGAGGCCAGAAATTTGAAGACGACGACGCGGTAGTCGCTACAGTACAAGATTTTTTAAGTACTCAAGATGAGACCTTTTTTAAAAATGGAATTTTAAGTTTAGAAAAAAGATATACTAAGTGTATTATGCTAAAAGGTGACTATGTCGAAAAATAAAATGACATTTAGTAAAAGTTGTTTATAACATACTCATTCTCACTTTTTATTGAACGCCCCTAGTATATACGAGAAATCGCCTTTAAGTGCCTGGAACAGAAAGGACTAGATATCAACGTCAACGGCGAACACATCACTCACTTCAATTTGCTGACAATATTGATGGAGAAAGTCAGTATGATACTCAAAGGCCTCAACCGAGTCTCGCTACGGATAGGCCTCAGAATGAATGTGAACACGACGAAAGTCATGTTTTATGTCCATGTGGCCCCCTAACCACGTTATGGTTGAGAGTTCGATTCGACCTAAGACAAACTGTCCAATTTGGAAGGTTAAACTTCGAAAATGAGGACAAAATCGTCGAATTCAACTCGGATGGACAGCTTTCGGATAACTCCGCAATGTCTTTTCGTCTGAACTACCACAGTGCTCAAGAATAAAAGTCTTTAACCAGTGTGTGGGTGAATAGGCTCAGATCAGAGTCGCTCAACGAGCTATGGAGAGGGATATGCGCGAGGTTGCTCTAGGTAATCGAATCAGGAATGAGGAGATTCGTAGAAGGACAAGGGTCATCGACATAACCCAACGGATTAGCTCGTTGAAATGGCAATGGACAGGTCATATAGCACGCAGAACCGATAGTCGTTGGGATCGAAAAGTTCACGAATAGAAACCATGAACTAGCAAGCGCGGCGTTGGACGTCCACCAACGAGATGGACGGATGATCTGGTAAAGACCACAGGTTCACGGTGGATGCAAGCCGCTTCCAACTGTAATGATCGGGTATCAATGAGGGAGGCCTATGTCTAGCTGTGCACGTCTTTCGGCTAAAATGATGATGGTGATGAAAATCATGTTAATATTTATTAAAGTGATCAACGCAAATTTTATTTTACAAGTATTAGCATTTATGTCAGCTCATATATTTTATACTAGCTGTTGCCCGCGACTCCGTCTGCGAAGAATACGTTTATCGCTATCCCATGGGAAGTATGCAATTTTCCGGTATAAAAACTATCCTATGATAACATTAATCCTAAGGCCTCAAACTATCTCCATTCCAAATTTCATGTAAATCCGTTCAGCGGTTATTGCGTGATTGAGTAACAAACATCCAAACATCTTCATAAATTTTCATATTAGTAATAGTAATAGGATTAAATTCGACTAAAAACATATCAGCCATAATTGAAGAAAGCCCTAAATGCGTTTAAGACCCTCTTTTTCACGACGATCAAAGACATTATGGTGCTTACGCCCTTATTCCTTGTGAAAAAATAAACGTTTGGTTTAAATTAGCGTGGAAAAAAGAATTAAAGGACATATTTTATACAAATAACTTGAATAATAAAAATAATATTTATCTATATCAATGGTAAGGTATTAAGTATTCTTAGTTTTTAGTTTCAGTTCATAAGCTTCTACGCTGATTTTTTTAAACAGTTTAAACCGTCTCCTGTAAAATCAACTTTTCGTAATTACGCCCCTTTTCATAGGATACGACGATTTGTTCCTGAGTTATGGATGTTTTCTATGTATTTAAGTATTTATTTGTCTATATAAGTATGTTTATCGTCGTCGTCGTACCCATGGTACAAGCTTTGCTTAGTTTGGGACTAGGTCGATTTGTGTAAGATTGTCCCCTAATTTTATTTATTTATGTTTTTAACATTGAAAATATTTTGAGTATCAGATCACTTGTAGTTAATAAGTCCTTGAATAGCTTTCGTAGATTTGATTCATGAGGATTTTACTCGTTCGTGTGGTAATTCAGGGCATGCATGCGCGCCGCTCGGAGTCAAGGATTCGGAACAGCGAGTTTTCATTGAAGTGCCAGATTAACAATGAAACGATTCTTTTACTGATGTTTTTCATAGTAGAGTACTTCTCGCAGAACTAATACCTAAATAAGAAGAAATATCACGGAAGCTGGAAATGTCGCCGCGCACGCTTCTGGCTAAAACACTCAGTCTGTAATAGAGTTATTGCTTTAATATTGGGTTATTTCAGAGGTTGTACTTCAAAAAATTCCTCATCATCATTCCAGCCCATAGGTTAGGTTAGGCTGTGATGTAGATTCCACTAAAGCAAGCTTTCACCACCACCAGCACCTTTCTTTGCAAGTTTTGTGTTTCCTCACGATATTTTTCTTTAACTTTAGTCACGGTAAATTAATTTTAGCAACTCTGTTAAAGTACTCGAATCGCAGTCCATTGTGGTCTTCGTCATCAGTTCCACTTCACCAAATGATGATTTCCAAGAGCAACACTACTACAAAATATATCCATATCACTCTATGTGTTTCCATGGCGCAGTTTAAAAGACCGCAGACTTTCTATCGGCCGGTAGTTTAATTGGGCTCTTAGGCAGCATAAAGATGTATGCAAGTCCGCACACAGCGTACATACTCGTATCGTAGGTACAGAGGAACAGACGGTGTGAAGCTGTTTTGTTTTATACTAAGTTCAGATTAGTAGACAGTTTCTGTAAATATCTAGAAGAAAATCTAAATAAATTTTAATTTAATTAATTTAATTTTTAATTTACCTGATACCCCCTTCCCCTTTCCGTCACCGAACTACCAGGCGCGGCGAGCAATTTCACCCTTATGTTGTAGACATTCCTCCATTACGCACGAAGCGGTTTGCCTCTTCTTTCATTATGCGGACGGCTAAGGAGTGGAACTCTCTGCCGAGGTCAGTTTTTCCGGAACGCTATAATCTGGCCATCTTTAAGGTCAAAGTGAACAGACACCTTCTAGGCAAGCGTGTACCATCTTAGGCCTCATCTTCGCCTTCCATCAAGCGAGATTGAGGCCAAACGTAAGCCTATTTTTTATAAAAAAAAAAATCCTCCACGTGTAACTCAGAATTCGCACAAAATCATGCATTAATCAGAATCTAGTTTCTAACAACTAACCTAAACTCCTTAGACGTGAAGGTCAGTTCGTCCTAAAACGAGGCGTTGAAATTTGAACGCTCTGCAATACAAGACAAGGTCCAACGTGGTGTAATACATGTAAGAGTAGGTAGGCAACGTGTGTTTAGTGATTTTACAGAAAATTACGACTTGTTAATAAATAAAAATGTATTAACATGTTTTAAATCTTATAATGTGACGTGATTCTGTTGCTAGCCGTCTCTCGGTTACCTACAGTTGAATTCTGTATGCTTTGCCAAGTGTTTGAGTAGGATATACTAGAAATGCTCGAGTAAATCGATATTTCATTAAATATCGATATCGAAGAGTGCGTGGTCAGGCCTGTCAAGTCGAATTAATTGAGTAAGTATTGAAAAAAATAACACTGTGTATAAATCTATTAATTCAAAATTCCCATAAATTATTAAATCGGGTATCCTGGATTTTCGCATTTTTTGTTTATTTTAAAAGCTTTTTATTAATTTGCAATGTATAAGTATGTATGTGCGGGTCAAATTTTGGAAGTTGAATTTGACCCACTTCCAGTAGTCGGATTTACATGAAATTTGGTATGCTTATGTAAGTTGGATGACACTGCAAGTACAGTCATCAAAAAGTAGTCAGCGAAAAAGCTTGCATTGAAAATGAAATTTTTAACAAAAACTTATTTTCTGAAACTGTAAACTATTCAGGATATTATATTTCAGGACTATTCCTGTAGGTTAGGTTAGTTTTATAACAATCCTGAATAGTTAACAGTTCCAGAAAAATAAAAAGTTGGCAAATGAATCAGTTGGGAAAAGGCAGAGAACCATTAGATATATTTATTGTATTTAATATTATCCTTGTGACATTTTATATTAATGTATTTTTCATTTATGTTTTTAAATTCTTTTGACGATCTTTTTGTGAATTCTTTATATTTGTGACATTTGGAATGCTGAATATAATTGTAATTTTCAATCTGAAATAAATGAATCTATCTATCTATCTATATTATAGGCTTTGAGCACGTGCCCCTCGATATAATATGTACGCGATATATCGGTTAAACTCGATATTATTGTAACGTCTAGTATCGATACGTATACTATCGATATATTTCATCCTCATTTAGTTAATGACTACGAGCATTGTAAATAAAATAATTCGGATGACAGAGTTTTTGCTTAATTAGAATGAACCATTAAGCGGAATGTCGTCTCGTCAATTACATCGTTTGTAATCAAATCAAATAATGAGTGTTAGCCAAACTTGATCTTGAGACGGTAACGATGAAAGCGTGTTTACGGAATATTGAAAAATATTGTTTAGTTTTAAATGAGCCCGGTTTTGAAAAAAGAAACAAAGAAATGTTTATTTGGTTTTAGAATACGTATCAAAAGGTGAAGGTGGTTTGGAACAACTTATTTTTTTTTACATGAAACTGCCTCGTAATTGAATCTATCTCGGCTGATGGAAAGTGCAGATGAGGCCAAAGAAGTATCTCACCCGTTCAGTAACAACCTAAGTATTCGCTAAAGCCTTGAAGAGCCCTAAATAAAGCATACGAGGATGCTCCGATTGATAATATTCGTGTTGTCAACCCGGAACACGAATGTGGGATCAACGGATGTGATTCCGATTGTGATTGCGCGGTTGTGCAGCCAGCATACGGTCCATGGGCATTTTCGTTGTAAAAGTACAAGTTATCTGTAGAAGACGTTACCAGGGGCCTGTTGCATAACAAAGTACAACTTATATTACAAACGGAACTCCCTTTCTAGTTAATATAACTGAAGCGAGAGTTCCACTTGTAGTATTAGTTGTACTTTGTTATGCAACAGGCCCCAGGTGAGATTGGCATCATTTTTTAGTATGCCTCCTCCTTAGCGATAGACTTAAGGCGTGTGAAATCTTTACTTGTCATGGGCTTAGAGTAGAGATTGCCAATTCAACTGCCAGTTTTAAAATGTCAGAAGTAAAGGCTTGTAAAAAATAAACAAGACCCAGTTGTCGTTGAATCTTGCTTCAAATGCAGAGCGTGTGAATCACTCGACAAAAAACCCATTTTAGTGTCAACAATCATGATGAAATAACTGTTGACAACTTTACTATGGGTAAAACGAGTTTTGACCGGGGACCGAATCTTGTTCTATAAAATAACTGTCATTATAATTAGGTACACCCATTATTTATTACATTGACAAGGTTAAACACTTAAAGGAGAATGGGCTAATTAGCCTATCGGCGGCCACTAAAGAAATAAGTGTCAATATGAAAGCCCTGTTATTAAGGAATATTTTTTGTAAAGAAGTCTTTTCTGTATCTCTTTTAGAAAAGGAAATATTTAAACTTAAGGGCCCTACCACACCAGTGATTTTCTTCGGCTATTTTTCAACTTATATGCCCGAAAGTAAAGACATATTTTAAAAATGTAGCAACACTAGGCCCTAGAAAACATCTTGCTTTATTAACATTAAAAAAGTCATGTCCTGCCGTGCAGTTTTACGCCGTACTAAGAATTTATTTTATTTTTTAGATACTACTTTGCATTTTTTTCTATCGAGCAAACCACAAGTAATCGTGTTTCGAAAAACACTGGTAACTAGAGTGAATCCTCAAATATCTTACACATGAATTTCAGAACTAAAGCTTTGCTAGTAATGATACAGCAAGGGATTAAATGAATGCAATAAATGCGCCAAAAGCTCGGTAGGAGGTGCGCGAGACCGACACCCACTTAGCCCGGTTTTTAGAATTGATGTACGTACCCTATGTCTCGAAACATTAATACTCATAACAAGCAGTTGGAAAAATCCGAGTGTCAAGAAGATTTTCCTCGCGAGTGAAAACGCGACAGATATTGGCAAGTAAACAACGTCATGAATAAATACATTGTAAGTAGATATATTGAATCCGATTATGCGGTGAAACAAGTACCCTCAAATCTTATATAATCTTGGCGAGATTTTGTTTGTCTATCTTGCATGAACAAACACGAAAAGATAGACAAACACGAGAAGATACGAAGAAAAGTGGCAAACAGAGACGTTTAGTATCATTTTATAGATTCATGGTTATTTTTGACTGTGAAAACATAGAGACTCACAGGTAAATTTGGCCAAAATTAGAAAGTTGCAATTTTGTTTTCCATGTTCTCTTAATAGTCCAGTCATTATTGACATTCAAAATCGAAAATTTAATTATAATTCCAAAAGTTATCAAACTTCGGTCAAGTGAATGGTACTATCGCCCCAAGCGCCAGAGAACCACCTTAAAGGCTCAGTTTGCGTGCAGTGGCTAGACATCTGTCCATAACAATCCATAGCAATAAACATCAACGGCAAGCAAATTTGTTTTGAAAATGGGTATCTGGCGTCTGGGGCGATGGTACATTGGGACGACAATAAATCTCATTTTGCAACCTTGTCCGCAGTCCGGAACATTGTTAAAATTGCAATTAAATTAATTTTTGCTGTATGGTCGTGAAAAAAATTCCAAAAGTTCTGCAAACTTGGGGAAGTTTTCGATATAATATTTCATATCACGTATTAAATTTGCAACCAATCTAAGTGTACGGAACATTTTTTGTTATTGAAAATTAAGGTTTTTTTTTTATTAAACTGAATGTAAACGTTCCAAAAGTTCTGCAAACTTGACACATATATCGGAAAAATATACCGAACGGTTGTATAAATTTGCAACCTTTTACGTTGACCGGAACATGTTTATTTATAATTATTTTTAATTCGTGGTCATTTTTTCGAGTAAGGTGGTCTCGGAATAATTACAAAAGTTTTGAAACTTGGTTGCAAACTTCGAAAACATCTATTCTGATGCATTTACAAATTTGCAACCTCATACGCGATCCGGAACTTTATGCAATTTGCCAAAATGTATTTTTTTTATTTTAACATTTTTGCAAATTGCATAAAGTTCCGGATCGCGTATGAGGTTGCAAATTTGTAAATGCATCAGAATAGATGTTTACGAAGTTTGCAACCAAGTTTCAAAACTTTTGTAATTATTCCAAGACCACCTTACTCGAAAAAATGACCACGAATTAAAAAGAATTATACTAAACATGTTCCGGTCAACGTAAAAGGTTGCAAATTTATACAATCGTTCGGTATATTTTTCCGATATATCTGTCAAATTTGCAGAACTTTTGGAACGTTTTCCTTCAGTTTAATAAAGAAAAACATTAATTTTTAATAACAAAAAATTTTCCGTACACTTAAATTGGTTGCAAATTTGACACGTGATGTAAAATAATATATTTAACACCACTCCAACTTTGCAGAACTTTTGGAATTTTGGTGTCAAGAACTGAGCAAATTATCATTTATTGCATTTTTAACAATGTTCCGGACCGCAGAACAGGTTGCAAAATTTTATAGTTTGTTTTAATTCCATTCCCGACCTTACATCAAAATTTGAAAACTTTTGGAATTATAATGAATTAATTGTCTTGACTGACTGGACTATAAATTACTTCAGAAAACATATAAAAATAATTTAAATGTTAATAATTTAATGTTTAGCCATGCTAGTTAATTATACTTCTTAAACATCCCTCCTCTTCCTAGGTCGGCCTCTCATGTCTGAGGACTATTTTAAACATAAGACTATCACAATTTGTTATAGATAAAAAAAATAGAAATAAAAATGCAACTCTCTAATTTGGAGCAAATTTTTGCCGTTGAGTGTAAATAACTTTTTATTAAGATATTTTTTGACGTGACAACGTCTAACAAAATAAATCGATGACACCGGCTGCACGCACGAAAAAGGATGACGCAATGTAGCGTACATGTACGTACATGTCCCGTACATATTGTCCCGTACAAGAGAGAGCAGTGAACGCCAGGATGTACAAGAGAGCAGCGCGCGCCAGGATGTACAATCTTAGTACACTGTTTCCAAGATATTTGACAAAACACCGGTTATTTAAAAACGAAAAAGTTTTTCGGGTGCGCCGGCGGGATTCAAACCCACGTCTCCTGGGTATGCGCCCCAACGGCACTGTTGGCGTATGTAAGCGATTAAGAATTTCGGGGGTGTCGGTTGGATGCGACGTGGTTCAATTGGTAGAACACCCGTTGGGGCGCATACGCAGGAGACGTGGGTTCGAATCCCGCCGGCGCACCCGAAAAACTTTTTCGTTTTTAAATAATCTTAGATTCGGGGAGCAGCCGCACTGCTAATAAAATAAATAATATTTGAATAAATAGATGTGGTACATCATTTCTTACGCATTTCCAATGTAATTTGGAACGTAGGAGTCGTAGCTTCTAATAGTTGCGATGGATGTTACCACACGCCACTGTTGGCGTATGTAAGCGATTAAGAATTTCGGGGGTGTCGGTTGGATGCGACGTGGTTCAATTGGTAGAACACCCGTTGGGGCGCATACCCAGGAGAAGTGGGTTCGAATCCCGCCGGCGCACCCGTAAAACTTTTTCGTTTTTAAATAATCTTAGATTCGGTGAGCAGCCGCACTGCTAATAAAATAAATAATATTTAAAACACCGGTTCTCGTCCGATCACCGAGGTTAAGCAACGTCGGGCGCGGTCAATACTTGGATGGGTGACCGCCAGGTTTCATTTTTGTTTTTTGAATGTTTTGTTATGACGTTGTCACGTTAAACTATCGTCCGTAAACCGACTTTACAGACAATCGGTTTTTACACAAACTTTTTTGGTAATCTCGTAGTGAAATCTTGGTGGTCCGGCTAGGATCAGTCAAGAAGAAGTACAGTCCTATTCATAACTATTACACTAAACGGGACTTATCACGCAAACAATATTTACGTCAATTTAAACGTCGAGACGTTTCAGCCATATTGCAGCGGCCGTGGTCATGAGTTGACTCAGTTGAGTTTAGTGTAGTTATGAGTGAAAATCACGAAAGTTTAAAAAATATATATTGTTATTAAAGTACTTATTTATAATTATGAGCCTTGGAGTTACGCCGAGGAAAGGCAGACGGGCAGACGGATATGGTAAAATTATAAGGGTTCCATTTTGCCATTCTGGTTCCAGCCTACATAGGTCCGACTGAAGGGCCCAGGCCTCCTCTCAGAATGAGAGCGTTCGGGCTATAAGTAGTTTCCAAGCGAGCACAGTGCGAATTAGGAACTTCACACAGAGCATCGAAATTCTTCGCAGGTGTATGCAGGTTTTTCTTACGATATTGTCCTTCACCGTTAAGCTCATGGTAAATTAAAAGAATTCCGACAATCTCAGAGGTGCGAGCCGGGATTTGAACCCACGACCCTCTGCTTGAGAGGCCATAGGACAAACCACAAGGTTACCTACTACGGAAAAATAGATAACGGAAGCAAAGTCTATAAATAAATATGTAAAACACGTCCAACACAACGAACTTTGATGATACACAGTATGAGAAGGTCCAAAAACTATGTATCTGGCTTCATTCTATGCAGGATTAAATCCCCTACAATTTTTATGAAGAAAATAACAGTTTGTGATATTGTAATTTACAATAATTATCACAAACCAAACCAACACAAACCAAAAAATAACTCATATCGGAAATAATTGCTACAAAAGGTTTTATTGTTTTAATGGCTTCATTTGTTGTCCTATTTGCGGTTTTCAGGTTAAGTATATCTCGTAAAGGATTTACACTACAATTTGTAAATTCTTTACGAGATATACTTAACCGTAAAACCGCAAAAAGGACAACAAATGAAGCCATCACAACAATAAAACCTTTTGTAGCAATTATGTCCGATATGAGTTCTTTTTTGGTTTATCCCTACTGATTTTTTATCCCAAAGTGCAAATTCCCTTGGGATGCTGACGAAGGTAATTCGAAAAATAGAAAATACAAAAACGAAACAATTCAGGCGCCATTTTTAATCAATTTTCGAAAAATTTCGTAGGTACTTAAGATCCTCGTAACGAAGCAACTATAACGACTGTCTATGTTCCTATCAAGCTCATTAATCAAATTATTCTCAATATTTACGTTTTGTCGTCAAACAATTAAAATCAAATTTAAACGGTTATTTAACAATTACTAGTCTAACCTACTTTGTTATAAAAATTCCTAGGCATTTTACCTAGATCCGTTTGTAACCCGCGACACAAAAAGAGGGGTGTTATAAGTTTGACCGCTATGTGTGTGTGTGTAAACGGGTGAACTGATTTGGATGCTGTTTCTTTTGATTAGAAAGCTGGTTTCTTAGCGATGGTTCTTAGATATGTTTCATCAAAATCGGTTCAGCCGTTCCAAAGTTATCAGCTCTTTTGTTAGCTGCGGAAGGGATCTTAGACGCATAATGGGCATTTACTTTATGATCAAACATACGTGTGACATAATTGCGTAGGGGGTTTTTAAAATTTTGAATTTATAGGTTATTATATTAATTGACGTAGTTTAAATGTTTTCAATTATTATTTTGGATTTATTTAAAGGAAATAAGACGTTTTGTATTATGTATTATGTACATACGTTTATGCATAGCTGGGCATTAACTCGTTAATATGTTAATCGTTAATTAACGAAGTTAACATTGCACTAACGGATTAACCTTTAAGTTAAGTTTAAAAAATGTTAACGAACTCGTTAACTTCCGTTAAGTTTCATAAAGTCCAATAATCGTTCGTTAATCCAGTACCTACTATTCATCAAAAAAATACCGCTCGCACCACGCCGTGCCGTCGCAACTGAAACAAAGTTAGTTAGCTAGTAATGTCTTGCCAGCGCGTGTGAGCCAGAGAACTGCTAAGACACCAACAGTTTTTTTCAGGGTGACATCTAAGACGTAATCCAAAATTATATTTTCTGGATCCACTCATGATTACGATCAACTCTTAATATGGGACCAACTTCGAAAAAGTAAACACAAAATCGACGTCTCCATACAAATTGCGAAACCAGTTGATTTCTTTTAGTATGGGAGGCTCAATTATTTTCTACCGATTTCGATATTACTCCCTTTAAAAGTTGATCGTAATCATGAGTGGATCCAGAAAATATAATTTTGGATTACGTCTTAGATGTCACCTGTATAAGTAGATCACTAACACTACGATATTAAAATGCAATTGTAAACGGATTAACGATTAACGTTAACTTACGTTTAATCTTCCGCTTGATCGAGACATAATTGCTTGATAACTCATCTATTAAATTCCATTTTGGCTAGGGATTACCATTTTTCAACTCCTCGCCGTTGTATAATTTAAGTAATGTTAGAAACTGCCAAGCTTAAATGGCGCTGGACCGGGCATGTCTGCCAGATGCACCCATAAAGATGGTCGCACTCAGCTACATGGTGGGTGCCGCTCGACGATCACCGACTCTAAGCGAAGATGGCGATACGACCTGGACGCGGAACTGAGGGAGTGGCCAAATGTAGCTCCGGATAGGGAGATGTGGAGGTCAAGAAGAGAGGCCTTTGTCCAGACATCATCGTCATTATTTAAGCCGTAGGACGTCTACTGCTGGACATAGGCCTCCCTCATTGTTACCCAATCATTACGGTTGGAAGCGTCTTGCATCCGCCTTGAACCTGCGGCCTTTACCAAATAGTCCGTTCATCTCGTCGGTGGACCCTTCACGCTGCGCTTGCCAGTCCGTGGTCTCCATTTGAGAAGTTTACGGCCCCAACCGCCATCTCAACGAGATCACCGTTTGGCTATGTCGTTGACCCTCGTTTTTCGACGAATCTCTTCATTCCTGATTGATCCCGTAGAGAAACCCCGAGCATAGCCCTCTCCATAGGTCGTTGAGCGACTCTAGTCTATTCACAGACCTATTAGTAGCACCACGTCTCGGATCCATATGTCATTACTGGCCGCACACTGGTTGGTGGTTGGTTAGTGGGAGACAAATATAGGCTAAGAAATAATAAAAATACGCCATACTAATATTATACCTGATTTACACTCTCGCCTCGTCACCTCGCCTCGCGCCTTGCCTCGTTGTCTCGCTCCGGACGCGAGCCTCAAAATCAAGGCAAATCACGAGACGAGGCGCGAGGCGCGCCTGTTCACACTCTCGTCTCGTGGCTCGTCCCGCAGTTCGTCTCGCCACTCGTACGCGAGTGTAAACCAGGTATTATAAATGCGAAAGCGTATCTGTCTGTCTGTTGCCTCTTCACGCTGAAACCGCTGAACCGATTTGGATGTGGTATGGAGATAGTTGGAGACCCTGGGAAGGACATAGCATAGTTTTTATCACGGAAATTTAGTTCCCGCAGGATAGCGATAAATGAATTCTTTGCAGACGGAGTCTCGGGCAACAGCTAGTAATGATATAAACCCTCGGAGTTCAACGTGCTCTTGGCCGGTTTTGTCCTCTATAATCCGAAATTTTGAATAATTAGCCTTCTATAGCGATTAGGATGAGCACAACCGCAAACTGTGAGAGACTCCTTATCTTTTGATTGGGGTCCGACGTCCATCCGCGTCCCATACGGGCACAATGCCTACTTACAGGTTATTATTAGGACAAATTAAAAATAGTCAAGGGAATGACCGCAATTCTGCAAAAAAATTAAATTAGGACAGTATTTCTTACATTGTTTTTCTGTGGTGGGGCGATGTTAGCGAGAGCGCGGTTTGGACTGTCACTGTCACTCCGGGTCATTTCTGGCGGTGCAGTGAAAACACGACCCCAGGGCCCAATTGCATAACAAAATACAAGCAAATACAAACAAATACAAACAAATAGCTAATATTATTAGCTTGTGATTTGTTATGCCATTGGGCCCAATATTGTCAATCCAGGGCCCAATTGCATAACAAAGTACAACTTATATTACAAGCAGAACTCCCTTTTTAGTTAATATAACTGAAGCGAGAGTTCCGCTTGTAATATTAGTTGTAATTTGTTATGCAATTGGGCCCTGAATTAATGACAATAATGTACCTACGACCTGGGGCTTGTTGCATAACAAAGTACAACTTATATTACAAGCGGAACTCCCTTTCTAGTTAATATAACTGAAGCGAGAGTTCCGCTTGTAATATTAGTTGTACTTTGTTATGTAACAGGCCCCTGATAATTGAAACTCTTCATCATCATCATCACTGCCTGGTCATACGCCTCTCTCATTGATGCCCAATGATTACGGTTGGAAGCGACTTGCATCCACCCTGAACCTGCGGCCTTCACCAAATCGTCCGTCCACCTCGTTGGTGGACGTCCCACGCTGCGTTTGCCAGTTTGTGGGTATGTTGTTAATTTATTGAATCAGGCGTTACTTTGCGGAGGTTCATATCAATGAACTGAAACAGTTACTTTGCTCACCCGCCGTTGTTAGTCTAACATCTGGTAACAGTGAACGGTTGCGATATTCTAAGGATGAGCTCTGATTGAGTTCGAAACGCGTCAGTGTAGTTTGCTGATGGTAATAGTTGGGCTTTATGTGATTTGTGTGTGTTCCTACAGTGTGGATGTGGAGGGACTGCACAAACACACATTTCTTGCATAAACGTAGCTATCATAAGTTCGCGGGTGAGCAAAGTAATTGTTTCAGTTCCTTATGTTATTGGCAGAAGGGTTGGAAATATCCTGCATTGTTGTCGTTTATTAAAATCTATATGAAAATCTATATATTTTGCCTAGTAGGTACCCATAACACAAGCTTTGCTTAGCTTACTTTGGGACTGGGTCAATTGGTGTGAATTTGTCCCGTGATATTTATTTATTTATTTATTTATTTTATTCTATTTAAGTTCATTATTTTTTTGAGATTATAAAAAAGTAATAATTAAATATTCTTTAAAACGTCATGTGTTTTACGGTACATTTTTTGCAATAAACTTACCAATAAAATTGTATATGATTTACTTAAATATTTTCAGTTTTTCAGATCAACTTTACTGATAGCTTACTTGATGCATCGTGTTTTGACTCGTTAAATACTTAATGAGAAACGTGATAAAATACAAAACATATTTTTACCCGATCAAAAACATTTGAAAGTAAAAATTTGGACAAAAATATATTTATTTCAGGTAACCCGACCTTAACAAATATTTAGGGATGTTTTTAAAGCTGGCCGAATGCCTCGGGAGATGAAAAGAGTACTTATAATGCTAAGCTTAAATAAAATACGGTACTTCCATACATTACATCGTGAATCCCTTGAGAACCAATGATATATTTCGTTACGTTTTGTAATCCCAGGTCAAGGTAAAGTTTCCCTTTGTAAAAAGTGATTTAATGTTTAATATTTACCTATAAGTATGTAGAAAATAAAACCGCCTTCAAAAACATTCAAAAGGTAAAAAACAAAAAACCGGTTGTCTGTAAAGTCGGTTAACGGAAGATAGTCTAACGTGACAACGTCATAACAAAACATTCAAAAAACAAAAATGAAACCAGGCGGTCACCCATCCAAGTACTGACCGCGCCTGAGATCGGACGAGAACCGGTGTTTTGTCAAATATCTTGAAATTTATAGCGCTTTATAGCGCTTATTCTTGTTATCGTATTCTGCTTCAACCAAAGGACATAACAGATAATTGCATGGCATAGGTCATTGCGAGGGATAGATATAATGCGCGGCCTTTGCACTACATTACGCCCAAGAATAGAGCCTACGTGGAACTGTTTCGCAGTAAAATAATTACCTGTGACAGTTTGAATACAACTTCTAACTTACTTTCTTCGGCCTTCAGTCACCTGGAGAGATCTCCCTACTAAGTATACTACAGCTATCCCCACATTGGTAACCCACGAAATTAGACTAAACGCCTTCGAACAGTTTAAGACGAAGACTCAGTTTAATTTCATAGCAAACCAGAATACCATACTGTATACTACTGGCAACAATAACAATCTCACCAAATGATCAACTTCAACTCGATACTCAACAACAAGCACCGAAGCAACAACGCTCACCAGCGAGGCTCTAGCAACAACACAAATGGCGCTTGCAAAGCTCACATGACGCACAGACTGCAATGAAATCTGCACAAATATCCGGTCAAAAAAGAGAGGTTGATGACTACATCTACTCAAGCAAGGGTCACTAGACCTTTAGCGCCATCATCAAATAGAACAACTGCTAAGTAAGTACAACCAGCACGGCGCTATCAAAGTTTGTAAACTCAGATGTTCAAAAACAATTTTTAGCCCTCTTTCTTTGGACCTCGGCCTCCGGCTGAACATCTGCATGGAGAAAAATATCACTCTATTATTGTGGTCTGTCCTCACATCCTCCTAAGCTGGGGTTTTGTGGTATTAAGAGAGGTTTCATAGTGCCAATTAACGTCTGTAGGTGCTGGATACATATCATGTACGTGTACAATGCATTAAGACATAGACATAGACATAACTTTATTCGAAATCAAAAAAAGAAAAATACACTGACTAATACAGGAGAAAAATAATAATAAAACAGAAAACAATAAAAATAATTAAAAAAAAAACATAATTGAGATGTCAAAAAGGAATTTGACTCAGCATTAAGCTGCAGTAGGTGCCTGCTGCAGCGCTGATTTTCAGTCAAACCCTTCATATCATTGCATCAAACTTGTTGGACCGGAATCAGCACAAATAACCCTTCATTATTTACGATATTTTTTAAGATTTACATCGAACGAGGAAAATGTTAGCTTCCGTATTTTATTATCACTTGATTCATAAAATACTCGTTCAAAAAGCATTCGACTTAGCCGATAGGAATAAGTGGAGTTCAAGAAACAATCTCCAATTTAATATCGGTGAGTGTGTTTTCAATTTCAGCGGACATTTTTTTGTATTCATCATCATCATATCATCCAAAAGACATCCACTGTTGGACAAAGGCTTCCCTCAAAGAGTTCCACAACGATGGGTTCTGCGTTGCCCGTATCCAGGTGGTTCCTTCTACCTTTGAGACGGTCGATCCATTTTGTTGGGGACTTTCCTACGCTACATCTTTCACACACAAATCACGTCATGTAAAAATTAAAATGTACAACCTACTACTAACCAGAATAACCTGTCTACCAATGAAATCCTTCACGATCAAAATCCAGAAATTTCTGAAGGAGAATCCTTTTTACTCTATTAATGAATACATGGATTTCGTAAGAGAAGAGAAAGCATATTTTAAGTATTAAATTTAATAATGCATGGAGTACTAAATCGCTCAAAGTTGTTAAAATATATGACGTGTTAAATGTGATGTATGTTACATGGTCAATAAATTACCTATTCTATTCTATTCTATTCTATTCTATTCTATTCTATTCTATTCTATTCTATTCTATTCTATTCTATTCTATTCTATTCTATTCTATTCTATTCTATTCTATTCTATTCTATTCTATTCTATTCTATTCTATTCTATTCTATTCTATTCTATTCTATTCTATTCTATTCTATTCTATTCTATTCTATTCTATTCTATTCTATTCTATTCTATTCTATTCTATTCTATTCTATTCTATTCTATTCTATTCTATTCTATTCTATTCTATTCTATTCTATTCTATTCTATTCTATTCTATTCTATTCTATTCTATTCTATTCTATTCTATTCTATTCTATTCTATTCTATTCTATTCTATTCTATTCTATTCTATTCTATTCTATTCTATTCTATTCTATTCTATTCATGTTTTTGAATTAGCAAGGTCGAATTAGTAGACTAGACTAGCGGCTAGCCTCAAAATATTGTCCTCGATATTTCGACTAGGTTTTATTACACGCTTTATATTAGCTTCACCTGTATGTATGTTTGTAACCGACTCCTTAGGGCGCGATTTTGACCCACTTCCCGGTTTCCGATTGAGCTGAAATTTTGCACATATGTGTAAATTGGATGACAATGCAATATTATTGTAACATGGAGCTGATCTGATGATGGAGCTGGATGGTGGCCATAGGAACTATGTAATAAAACAACACAATCCCGTCGAGTTTGGGCTCGTTTGATTCGTCTTGACGAGCACTTTGATCCCAGATGGTAACCAGGGTCTGATGATGGAGCTGGAAGATGGCCAAAGGCACTCCACAATAAAACGACACAACCCCATCGAGTTTGGACTCGTTTGATTCGTCTTGACGAGCACTTTGATCCCATATGGTAACCAGGGTCTGATGATGGAGCTGGAAGATGGCCAAAGGCACTCCACAATAAAACGACACAACCCCATCGAGTTTGGGCTCGTTTGATTCGTCTTGACGAGCACTTTGATCCCATGTGGTAACCAGGGTCTGATGATGGAGCTGGATGATGGCCAAAGGCACTCCACAATAAAACGAAACAACCCCATCGAGTTTGGGCTCGTTTGATTCGTTTCGACGAGTACTTTGGTCCTAGATGGTAACAAGGGTCTGATGATGGAGCTGGAAGGGGGATAGGTGGCGGGGTGGTGGGGGAATGGGGTATGTGGGGTTAGGGGGTCGGGGGTTTAGAGGGTTGGGGGTAAGGGTGTGGCGGTTGGGGTTAGGGGATGGGGGGGTGTTGGGGGGTTCGGGGGTAAGTGATTTTGGGGGGTTGTGGGAAATGGGGAGGGGGTAAGAGGCCTAGATGGTAACAAGGGTTTGATGATGGAGCTGGAAGGGGGGGGCAGGTGGCGGGGAGGGCTTGGGTGGTGGGGGTCGGGGGGTTGTAGGTGAGGGGGGTAGAGTTAGAAAGAAAGAGGTTTACGTTTAGTAGTGTAGAGCAGTGCGCGCGCACCAAAGACCAAGTATAAGATGGACTGATTCTATTTAAGATGAGCAAAAACCGTTTTCTCTTTTTAGCACATGGAAACTCTCACTGTGAAAAAATGCAACTAAAAAATAGAAAATAAATAATAGTTTAAAAAAAACTAAAAAACACGCTTTAAAAAATAAAAAATAAATTTTAATAATTTCAATTCACTATTCTTATAGTACAGTAAAAAATCTTTATAAGCAATTATTATATTGTTATATCCAGATCAAAACTTGTAAACAATTCTAAATATTGATAAAATAAATAATAATAGTTTAAAATATTTTATTGTAAAAAAAGCGTGGGGTGCTTTTTAAGATGTTATCAAAATGATAATCCTTGACAATTGACACCATGCACCCCACGCTTTTTTTAGAATAAAATATTTTAAACTATTATTATTTAATTTATCAATATTTAGAATTGTTTACAAGTTTTGATCTGGATATAACAATATAATAATTGCTTATAAAGATTTTTTACTGTACTATAAGAATAGTGAATTGAAATTTATTAAAATTTATTTTTTATTTTTTAAAGCGTGTTTTTTAGTTTTTTTAAACTGTTATTTATTTTTGTTTATTTTTCTGATTAAAATGTTTAGGCACGTTTCTTATGCATAACCGGTAACGCAACAAATGTTACAAACAGGAAGGAAATATTATGTACAACAGATAACATTACCACGTTAATAAACGGTACACAAGTTAAATATACGCATTATTCTAAACTTAGAAAACACGCTGTTGTAGATAATAAACAACTCTAGATACGCATGTATTTACCAAGCTTACTCTGATTGTGGCAAAATTACTGCACGAGCCGCCAACTTGTTTGCATCGTTAATTCGCCGTAATTCACATATTCTACACCTTCTCTACGGCATTCTTTTTAATCCTGCAACTCCCTGCTAAGTACCTCAAAGAGCGATTTAACTATGTTACTTCTGTTCGATGCTCTCAGAACTTTCTTCTTTTATTTTTTTATTTTTTTAAATCTTTATTTTAAGGAATTTTGATCAAGTGGATTGAACATGTCAGTTCCAATAGGCCTTAACTAGATAAAAAAACTACCAACCTTACAATCAAAACACATGGCTCAAGCCAAGAGGGAACTTTCTTCTTACTGTCCCTCTTTCCAATTCTAAATTCTATGTGTACTCTTTTACTGTCCAGGCTATTCGGTTATGGAACTCCCTACCAATAGACCTACGGCGTGCTAAATCTTTGCCCATTTTTAAATCTATGCTTAAGTAACACTATCTGTTATCCTGTGCTTGAGAATTGTATTATTGTGTCCATTTATTTACAAGTATATTGTGTATCACTTATTTATGTATGTTTTATAATGTGTAGGTATTATTAGATTTTTTCAGTTGTTGTAATAAAATGTTTGTTTTTTATTATTATTTATTAAATTTTATATTGCACCACCTGCTGAAATGCATTCCTTGCTTTATTTCTTTTTTTTTAAAGGTTGTCTGGAAGAGATCGCTTCGAAGCGATATGGCCGCCCATTGCTTACCTTATTTCTTTTTTTTCATGTACTTGTTTTTCTGTATTGTATTATTTGTGGTGTACAATAAAGAGTCATTGTATTGTATTGTATTGTAGGTAGAGAATATTTATTTCCACCTGCCATTGATATTATTATTGTTGATAATTCGGTCGATATACAGTGTTCGGGATTTTTCTAAGGGATGTATGTCTCGTAACTGACTGTCTCGTGACCACGGACTGGCAAGCGAAGCGTGGGACGTCCACCAACAAGATGGACGGATGTTTTGGTGAAGGCCGCAGGTTCAGGGTGGATGCAAGTCGCTTCCAACCGTAATGCTTGGGCGCCAATGAGGGAGGCCTATGTCCAGCAGTGGACGTCTTACCTTACGGCTTATGATGATGATGTCTCGTAAACTATAAATTATTTTGTATTAAAAAAAGAAAAAAGCAAAACATGCAGCGCGCAATAAGCACAGTAAGTCCCCTTAACCATGAATCACTAAAAACTGTTATGTATCCAAGTTTATTCAAACCTCACTAAACGATGTCAAGCAATGTTATTATAAAAATTTCAAACTCAATTTGACATTTGACTGGAATATCTTATTAGCACATGTTTCTAAAAAAAAGTTTAACTCGTTTAAATACTTGTCAAAAGAAAATAGGTAGATCGGGTTTCATTAGCAAAATGCGTAAAGATTTGGGTAACAGGTCATTTTGGTACAAATGCCATAATGCATAAAATGTTTAGATGTAAATAACATTGTCAAAAAGTACAAAATGTTGTGCCACCAAGTCATTCTGTCTGAATATTTTAGGGGAATAACATGCTTTGGCCAACATGAATGGGCTCCAATGAGAAATGTCAATACATTAATATACCTTTTTGACTTTTGACAAAGGGATTTTCGAACCCATTGTGCATTTTCGGATCTTGGCCATTTATCTTCTGTTCGTTTTTTCTATTATATAATTAGACTCTTTGGTTTTTGTGGCATCTAATTATTTTATTTTTGTTCATTATAACATGTTTACATTTACATACATTTTGACCGTTGTACATTCTGATAATGAGACATTTTGAACCATTGTATATTTAGACATTTGTACCAAAATGACATGTTACCAAAGATTTGTATGTATTTTAACATGAATGCATTAAATCTTAGTATTAAGTATTGAGTTTTATATTGTTGTCAAAAGAAAATAGAGCAATCGGGTTTCATTAGCAAAATGAGAGTTAAACAATTTATTGTACGTTAATCTGAAGGCATTAAATCTAATAAATAGTAGGTATTAGTATTGAATATCAATGTATTATAAAAAAATCTTAATTTTGATTATAGACTCTACAAATACACCATGTTTGTTGATGTTTTTAATTTATTAAAGAAACTCAAATGGCTTACTTTGTTTTGAGTAGTTTATAAAACACAGGATTACATAACCCCTTAATTCCTCGTGTTCTTTAAAAAGAACAAATGTATCGTAAGAATAACTGCCGAATGTGCTATGTGTAGAACAAATTTTTCAATTAAACGAGAACTTTAAATTTGTATAAATAATTTCCAAAATCATAAAACTGGGTAGGTACTCTTGACTTTTTTTATAACGCGCGTGTTAAAAAAAGTCAGGACTTGCGAGGATAAACAAAATACATTTTTTTGTTTCTATCAGCAAAAAGATTGCTCTTTCAAATCTAAGATTAAAAAAGGCATCAAAAAACTTTTTGTTTATAAAAAAAAACAAAAAACAAAAATTGGTTGTAATTTTTTTTTATTGCAACAAACAACATGAAGCCATTTTGCGGTTCAACCGTTAGCCGTCGACGTAGGCGCGTGAGTCTCTGACGTCAATAGACTGGTCTGTATCCTGTGGACAAGAAAAAAAAAACGTTAAAACCGATTTCTTTTTATTACGCTGCTTATTAACGGGTTTACTTTAGTTTTAATTAGTCAGTCAATTAATTGTCGATTTGTAATAAGCATATCTTTATCATTAATTAAAAGTAAAGCAGGAAATGATAACAAATAAATATCAATAATTTTGGGAAAGAACTTGTGTAAAATACACAAAAAAATCAAAATCAGAAAGTTTTAATTTTTGTGTTCGGAATCGCGCTGCGCGGAGGCGTTGGTTGCAGTAGCTAACTTGTCTTGAAACTTATGATGCGGAAATGTTTGTGGAAATTTTAGCTCAGCCGGCTTTAGACATGCCGTTGGTGCTGTTCAGGTTGTCTAATGTGCAAGGTTACAAACACTGTGAGCATGCGTACACGTATTTTTTTAGTTTTTTTTTGCTTTAAGGGCACAGCAACAAATTGTTTAAAAAAATTGAATTATTTTAATTGGTTTAAGAGAAATGTTAGTCAAGAATGCCATGTATACTTTGCTCTATGCCGCATCTTAAGATTGTGGTAGCGAAGGATTATAGTTATGGTCATTCACATAGAAACGCTTGAATCAATCAGCTATACAAACGTTTTCTTCAGTTATTTAAACACAAGAAGATCAATTAGGTCTAAGATAAATAACAATGAAAAATAAACTGAAACCAACCTGTTCATCAAACAGAATCCTCGAAAAATTATCTCTGGAGTCGAACTGATTTCACTTCCCTTCATCTTTGCTTGGCGAACCGAGGTATGAAGTCAGAGATCGAAGACGATGCCACGGAAGAAGTACTCCCGGACACAGTTCTCCCGATCTTCGTGTGGACATCCTTCTTCTTCCTGAAGCTGAGCTTGGCTTCTTTCCCAATGAAGCGGTCCAGAGCCTGCCTCAGGGCAGAATGCTTCCTTTCGAACGGGTTAGTAAACATTGCACTGCACAAACAGTTTCAAACACTTCACAGTTGTCAGCGACGAGCGCTCGCTTCGAGTTTCAAAGTGTGTTTGATGTTAGCGTGCTCGCCGCCGCCTTTTATATGAATGGCCATGTGCGTAGATGCATCGGGTCATCAAGCAGCGTCACAATACAATATTTTGACCGCTTCTACCTGCGGATACAATAACAAATTAAATAATTTGTGACGTTAGTTTTAAATACTTACAGCTATTTATTTCATACTAAATACAAACTGAAATATGGATGCACAGAAAAAACCCCAGAAAAAAGACCAGTGCTGGGAATCGAACGTAGGTCCTCGGCATTCCGTGCCGCGTGCCATTCCCTACACCACCACTGGTCAGGAGTTAAGACACGATTTTTTTTTGTGCATCCATATTTCAGTTTGTATTTAGTATGAAATATATGGATTTCACGGGACGACCGTAAAAGTAATAAAAAATGAAGTTGATAAATAAAAAAAAATACAAAAATATACTTCATACCAAACTTGTTAATACAGCTATTGTCACACGTGATTGCATTTGTCATTTACTTAATTGACGTTAAAATGTAATTGGGGGAATGTAAATATTTTCGAACTGTTGTTTCCCTATGAATATTATTTACTGAGAACAAGAAGGACATTCCATGATCAGATTGGGGATGCCTTGAAGAACGGTCAGATCAAGAATATAATTTTCAATGAAAGCTTTTTCACTGATTGTACTTTTTGTTGACTGTACTTGCATTGCCATCCAACCTACATAAGTATACAAAATCTCAAGTAAACCCGACCGCTGGAAGTGGGTCAAATTCAACTTCCAAGATTTGACTATACTTACATACATTGCAAGCTAATAAAAAGCTCTTAAAATACTAATGAATGAGTGTTGTGGAAGCGAAAGATGTATGTCAGGATCGTGGCAGGTGGAAATAAATATTCTCTACCTACAATACAATACAATACAATGACTCTTTATTGTACACCAGGAATAGTAAGCAATACAGAAAACAGGTACACAGAGAGTAAGTTATAAGTTAAGCAATAGGCGGACCCCCCACCCACCACCCTACCCCTGCCCTACCTACCCCTTTGTTGGGAAGGAGGCGTGATTGTATGTATGTAGTTATTTATTTTATAATATGAAATTTATATCAGACTAGCTTTTGCCCGCGACTTCGTCCGCGTAGAATTCCAATTTGTGGTAAAGCTTCTTCATCTCTTTCATTGTATAAAACAAAAATCCGGCAACAGCAACATCCATCATTATTATAATTTCATCGTCATCAGTATCACTTTAGTGAATATTATAAATCCCGTTTATTCTCTATCTCGTGGGAATTTCAACAAATTTGTCCTTATTCTATGCAAATTTTCGCTTGTTTTTATCCCGCGGGAATTTTGCATTTTCCCCGAGAAAAAGTAGCCTATGTCCTTAAAGGTGTAGCTTTCTACCGGTAAAAGAAGTTTTAAAATCAGCCCCGTAGTTGAATTCACTTATTTTTTTCCCGTGGGAATTTTGCTTTTTCACGGAGAAAAGTAGTCTATGTAAATAATGGTTGGTGTAGCTTCCTACTGGTGAAAGAAATTTTCAAATCAGCCCTCAAGTGACAGCCCTCACTTCTTTCTATCCCACGGGAATTTTGCATTTTACCGAATAAATAGTAGGTAGCCTAGCCTTTACCAATAAAGGATAGTGTAGCTTTCTATTGGTCATTTTTTTTAAACTCAGCCCCGAAGTTAAATTTACTATTTTCTATACCGCGGGAATTTTGCATTTATCCGGAAAATAGCATCCTATGTTAATCAAGGACAGTGTATTTTTCTATTGGTGAAAGACATTTTAAAATGAGCTCCGAAGTTGAATTTTTATTTCTATCCCTTGGGAATTTTGTATGTTTCCGGAAAAAAGTAGTATAAAGGATAGTGTAACTTTTTACTGGTAAAAGATTTTTTTAAATCGGCTCTGAAGTTTCAGAGATTATCTATCCCACAGGAATTTCCAAAAATCCTGCAATAAGTTTTTTGCTGTTGTGTATGACCATTTACGTTTATACTGAATTTGAAAAGTTTAATTGTAGTTACGGAGATAGGATCCAGTTGATTTGAGTATATAAATCCTGATTTATCCTTATCCCGTGGATATTTTCAAAATCATTGAAATTAGCTTTATACCTGTTCTAATAGTCTACTTGCATGCCCAATTGGAACAGTTTAGTAATCTTCGTTATGGGGATAGGGTCACTCTCGATTGATGAAATACATATATACATCCCGTATATTCCTTATCCCGTGGGAATTCCGGTAAATTCTTTCTTATCGGATGCCTACGTCATACAAAGGACACATCCTCAAAGTTTCAGGTCTCTACATACAGCGGTTTAGGCTGTGCGTTAATCCGCCAGTCAGTCATTTAAGACTTCAGGACAAAGCATTTAATATGTATTTGCATTGCACCAAGCTTTTATGCGAGTTCAACAATGATGTTTGAATACTCAATTCGATTTTATTCGAAAAAGGTTGAACTCACATAAAAGCTTCATCATCATCATAATCATTTCAGCCGTAGGACGTCCACTGCTGGACATAGGCCTCCCTCATTGACGCCCAATCATTACGGTTGGAAGCGACTTGCATCCACCCTGAACCTGCGGCCTTCACCAAAACGTCCGTCCATCTCGTTGGTGGACGTCCCACGCTGCGCTTGTAAATGCAAAAGCTTGGTGAAATGCAAATTCTTATTATAATTAGTTATTATCAGAGATCAGATCAGGAAGTGGTTGACAAACGTAGACAAATGGTTTGCATAATTTGAAGTTTCGTTTCGTTTACATTGTGTCAAAATAAAAAGTAATTTAAATCAAAAGCACTAAGGAGTATTGATATCAACTTCGAAGCAAATCACCCCCAAAATAACTTTCTACTCCTTTTTAACCCCGTCAAGGGATGAATTTCAATAAAATACGAAACATGTCTTCTATCAATTCTGTTATAGAATGTTTATGCAAAATTTGAAGTAGATTGGACCAAGGAATCACGTTGTCCCATACAAACTTTGCCCCCCTTTTTTACCCCCTTAGGAGTAGAACTACAAAAAATCCTTTCTTATCGGATGCCTACGTCATACAAAGAACACACCCTCCAAGTTTCAGGTCTCTACAATCAGCGGTTTAGGCTGTGCGTTGATCCGTTAGTCAGGACAAAGGATTTTATATGTATAGATAATAAATTACGATTATCTAGTTCTATAACTTAGTAACTTGATAAGTAGTATTAATATCTAATTTGTATATTACTTTTTAAATAATTAAAGTTATGATAATCAAACGATAAGTATATTTTGATAAATTGATTAATAGAACTGATAGTATTATTGACCATATTCCAGAACAGTGGACTGATATTTATTTTCAACATACAAATGTGTCTACTACTGGCATGATTTAAAAAAAATTATGACCTGCATACGGTAATTAAGAGTCTGGAAATCTTTCTACGCGCGGAAATTTATAGCGTCGATAATCTATTTGAGTAAAGAAAAAAAAATAACCTGTGTGACCCAAACGTGAAAAATACAAAATCTAAGACTAAAATCCAGAGATTTCGAAAGTAAGCCCAAAAAATGGATAGCATCTGATATAAATGTCCATAATAGCACTCTAAACGAAAGGTGAAGAGTCCTTCTTTCTAATTAATTTCTTTAAAAAATGACATTTCATATTGAAGACCTGAATTATACAATGGCTACTTTTTTTCGTGGAGCAAGCCTTATTCGATGGTAACAGGTCATTTTGGTACGAATGTCTAAATATACAATGGTTCAAAATGTCTCATTATCAAAATGTAGAGCAGCGGTCAAAAAATATGTAAATGTAAACATGTTATAATAAAGAAAATACAAAAGAATTAGATGCCAGAAAAACCTAAGAGCCTATTGTATGACAGAAAAAACGAACAGAAGATAAATGGTCAAGATCCAAAAATATTCAGTGGGTTAGAATATCCCTTTGTTAAATTGTACAATTTTACTAACAATAAATGATAAGTTATTTGTATGCTTTTTAATAACAAAATGGATGTATTTTGTGAGTAAACGAATAAATTATAATAAATTATTATTATTAACAGTCAAAAAGTACGTATATAATAATGTCAATGAACCTTAAAACTTCTTGACACAATGACATCTAATAGTAAATGCTGCTTTGGAAAATTTGTGTCTTAAATAACATGTAGGCCAAAGCATATTCTGCCCCTAAAATATTCATATAAAATGACCTGCAGGCTTATTGTCTAACGTTTCTGACGCTTGCCTTCGCAAGATTCACTATGCCTTTCTGAACGGTATAAAATTATGACAGAAAGAGATGGTGAAAGCGAAGGCAAGCGTCAGAAACGCTAGACAATACGGCCTCTGGTGGCACCAACATTTTGTACTTTTTGACAATGTTACATCTCAACATTTTATGCATTCTGTCATTTGTACCAAAATGACCTGTTACCTATTCGATATACCCAAGAAATAAACTTTACGTAGAAAGTTTACACCACGAGTGAATCGAATTATATAAAATGTAGCATTATATCAAATGTTGTTATATCAATCATTACACACTCATGCCTTCCAGTGGGAAGTACAAAAGCTGGTTTAGACGTAAATCTGTATTATTGTCCCCGGCGTCTTTATGGGCAAGTTAGCCAACGTATATTTTGTGTGAATTCGTCCCCTGATACCAGACGCCAAATAAATCTTTTATCTCGACAAGCGCTTATCTCCAATTGTCTGTCGTTTGCAGACCTCGGATGACCCCCACAGTTCACATCTGGGACTGTGGCATTTATTTTTTATCACGCAAATAGAAAATAATTTGGGTAACTGCGTCGAAATTAATTTTATCAGCCATCAGTTCTACGAGCGATGTGCCCTGCCCACTGCCACTTGAGTCTGCCGAATCTTCGAGCTATGTACGAGTGAACTTATTTGAATGCGGTTTTTTTTTATTTAAAAGCAGGTTTCTTAGCGATGGTTCTGAGACACGTTTCATCAAAATTGGTTCAGCCATTTCAAAGTTATAAGCTCTTTTGTTAGCTTTGGAAGGGATCTAAGACGTATAGCGGGCATTTAATTTATTATCAAACCATTATGTATGTAGGCCTATGACCAAATTGAGTTGAAGGGTGAAGATAGGTAGTTCTAGTCCTACTTACTTAAAATTTTTAATTTATTTTACAATACATTTGCTCGAAAAATTCACTTTCAAAGGATGTATACATGGCTCGTAAGTTCATTTTACCGCACTAGTGCGATTTTTTTACAGTTTTTTTTAATTCTCCAGTTTAAAAGTTTACAAGCAAAGAGTTTTAAGTGACAAAAATAAAAAAATATCGATTTATACGTAGAAAAATGTATAAATATACAAAACTAAGTAATGAATTTGCAAAATTGATTGTTATTATTATAAACTGTAATTTAATTACCGCAGATTTTAATGATTTCCACCTTTTATTTATTCGAAAAAATCGCAGTGGCTGAACGCGTCGAACCTTTGCCTGATAATTTTAGTTAACCTAATTAAAAACAAAACTTACGCATGCGCATTACGGACGCGCCATTTTTGTAAAACTTTGCGTTGTTTTGAGTTGTTGATTATAGTTTATGTACAAAAACCAAACAAAATGAGTGATGTTCAAGTGATGAAGTCGACAATAACATGGAATTAATTCCGCCCGATATTTAAAGTAAGGCGCAAACCGCGCAAAATAATCTTTTGCTACCAATAAGTATCTCGAGAAATTTGTTTTTATTTTACAATTTTGTGTCATTAATTGCCTATTTTCTCACAAATGTATTGTAAAACGTCGTATGATACACGGTTGGCAAGGTTTTACAAACTCGTGACGATGAAAACCCTCGCCGTGCGGCTCGAGTTTATCACTCGTCAACTCATTTGTAAAACCATACTTACCAACCTTGCATCACAAATAACTATTATAGTCCTACTTACATAAAATTTTTAAGTTATACTTCTAACTAAGTAATTTGGAATTTTGTAAACAGTTTATTGATTACCTACGTAAACTGTTAAACACTGTAACTTTATCTTACGCATTATAAAAGGTACATGACCCCAACAAGGCAAATACTTACTGTTATTGTTAAACAGTCGTATCTAATTTTAACTATTAAGTATTTGTTGTCAGAAAATCCCAATAAGTGCGTAAGTCAAATTATTCACAACAAAGGTTTACCCGCCTGTTTGGTCGCGTTTTGAAAACCAATGAGTGTAACAGTTGACACAAATACCGATAAAAACAATGTTTTTTTTTCATTTCACTAAAAATAGCGATACAAACATTAAGCATATTATTTCTAATCCGTGATCCATCCAACAAGATGGTGCGGCGACCTGGTTAAGGTTGCGGGATCGCGTTGGATGCGGAGGGCACGGGACCGATCTGTTTAGCGAGCCTTGGGGGAGGCCTATGTTCAGAAGTGGACGTCTTTCGGCTGAAATGATGATTAATTTTCAAATTAAAATGTACAGTCAAGTCTAAAAATTAAATATAGGTGCATAGAACTTGCTCATAAAATATCTCAAAGCTCTTATTGTCATCGAATTAAGAGGGTACGATGCGCACCATTTCTCCATACAAACGTAATCCCCTGTTTCCTCCCTGGATAATGGCTTTAGAACCAATTTTTTTTACTGTGTAATCTGTATCTACCACAGCTATGCCCCTATGTTTCGTTTTTTTCCATATTTCAATTAACATAAGAAATATGAGCTTTCAAAAACTGAAAAAATTGCCCAATTTCAACGTCATTTTCAGACACTCATCAGAAAAGAATCCCTGATATAAACAAAAAAAGGAAAACATAGGGGCATAGCTAAATCTGTCCTCTAATTATTTTTGAAAAAAATAATTTTATTGGTCCAGTTTTCGAGAAGAAAACAGGGGATTACGAAATGCTGTTTTGATCAATTTTACGCGCCTAATAACGGTCTGAGCTGCAGTTGTCCCGCTCTCGCTGTACTGACACGGAGGGGTTCGGGCGAGACAGCGACATTTCATTAAAATACCTATTTCTCAAAAGTCTCTCAGCCATCGTACCCTCTTAAGGTGTACATAAAGATGAGAGGACTAACCGATACATTTTGGCACTTTACCGTACCTGTTACTTTTTGACGTGACAACGTCTAATAAATCGATTAACGGCTGTACGCACGAAAAAGGATGACGCAATGTCCCGTACATGTCCCGTACAAGAGAGAGCAGTGAACGCCAGGATGTACAAGAGAGCAGCGCGCGCCAGGATGTACAATCTTAGTCAACAACGGTCTTAGGCTTAGTTAGCAACGTCGGGCGCGGTCAGTACTTCGATAGGTGACCGCCTGGTTTCATTTTTGTTTTTTGAATGTTTTGTTATGACGTTGTCACGTTAAACTATGGTCCGTAAACCGACTTTACAGACAACCGGTTTTTTTTCAGTTCAGTAGTTTTGGGGTTTGCTTACTCAGATAAGAGTAACAGCCCGGCCGCAACGTCGCGCGACCGGCGGCAAAGCGAGCGTTTTGTCAGTTCATTGCGTGTGCCGCCAGATAATCACTGCATGTGCGGCGAGCGTCTCGGCCGCGCAATGAACGGAGAAAACGCTCGCCGCTGCCGCCGGTCGCGCGAAATCGTGGCCGTGCCAGGGTGCCTTTCCACCAGAGATGTGCTACGCTACGTTGCTAAGGATGTTTCTCATCATCCATCATTTCAGCCGAAAGACGCCCACTGCTGAACATAGGCCTCCCCCAAGGCTCCCCAAACAGACCGGCCCTGCGCCATCCGCATCCAAATGCGCTCCCGCCACCTGCACCAGGTCGTCGCTCCATTTTGTTGCAGACCTACCTACTTTGCGTCTTCCGGTCCGAGGACGCCACTCGAGAACCTTTCGGCCCCACCGGCCGTCAGTTCTACGAGCGATATTGTGTCTGACATCCACCAATCATGTTCATTGGTCCACATGCATAGCACTGGTGGAAACGGGTTCAACTATGCTATGATTTTTGTATGGAAAGAAGCGTGCCCTGGATGCGTGCTATGGATGCGTGCTATGTATGCGTGCTATGGATGCGTGCTACGCATGCGTGTAAGGCTGCGTTTACACCAGAGATGTGCGAGGATGCGTTGCGAGGGATGTGTGTGTCATGAACCAATAGAAACACTTCATTCACTTAGGACCTTTTAAATTAAGTGTTTCTATTGGTTCATGACACACACATCCCTCGCAACGCATCCTCGCACATCTCTGGGGGAAACGCAGCCTTATGGATGCGTGCTATGGATGGTCGCGAGTCGTGTAGCAATGTCCCCCCTCCCCGCGTTGCCGCTCCGCGCGCCCCTGTCGATACATCGCATAGCTCGAGCTGCGCATCTTCGCACAGCTGCCTCGCGGCTGCTCATCTACATAGCGCATCTTCCTCGCACAGTTACATAGCTTAGCATTGGTGGAAACGGTCACACAGTTTCGTAGCGTAGCTTTCACGTCTATTCTTCGCAGCATAGCTGCATAGCACATCTCTGGTGGAAAGGCACCCACGCTCCCCTCGCCTGGATGTCCGTTGGCAAAATGGAGATACCACACCTTCGTACACATATCCGTCCAGCCATTTTTGCGTGAAAGAGTAATAAACACACACAAATTCTTGCATTTTTATGTACCTAGTTAGTAAGATTAGACAAGTAGGTAACAAATATTTTTGACGCGACATTTGACTTACTAGGTTATTTCAAGTATAAAACTGAATTAACTACAACATTTTATTTGAGGTAGGTACGTACGTCACGTCTCGTCAATAGCAGTCAAGATGATTACAGGCGAACAGCTGACCCCGCAGTACAACCTTTTCACAATAAATGCCTTTTTGGCTTCTTTGATGAGTATAATGTTGGCTTACTAAGACAAAGTTGTACCGCCGATCCAGCTTACGACGGTTTACCTAAAGTTTTTCGTCCTCTACACCGACATTGGAAGAATTTGGTCGCTCTCATAGATGGTATTTTTTTCTCTATATATTTAATCCTGAAATAAAATAAATACATCGTCGTGGTAGCTTAGTGGCTTGACTTGGGTATGTATTACAAAACCGAAGTACGAAAGACCGAATGTATTAAAACATCGCATGGGTGAAAAGACCGACACGATTTTTTTCTGAAAAGTTTACGGTTTCAGAAAAAAATCGTGTCGGTCTTTTGACCCATTCGATGTTTTAATACATTCGGTCTTTCGTACTTCGGTATTATAATACATACCCCTTGACTTATGGTCTCTCAAGGAGAGTGTCGTAAGTTTGACTCTGGTCTTGCACCTCTGAGTTTTTCCAAATTTGTGTGCGAAATTACATTTCAAATTTACCATCAGTTTTACGGTGAAGGCAGACTTCGTGAGGAAACCTGCACACACATGTAATCTAACCTACATTTTTTTCCTTTTCCGTACATACATAAAAATTAAATATTCATCTGATTCTGACTTAGCACCCGACCGTGAATATCAGGTAGTGCCACCATTAAAAAATCTTAAAACTGTGGCAGAAATTATTACATTTATTACACGCTTTATTTTTTATTTTAATATTTTTGACTGAGTTTTGGGCTGACACACCTACAATATCCCCCGTGCCACCTATGCTACTACGCCACTGCCATTATGACATCAGTCCTCATAAGTATTGTTTTTAACTTCTTACTTATTTATTAGTTTTACTAAAGCATGTTTACAGAGGTTATAAAAATCGACGCGAGTAGACATTAGAACTACGCATTCGCCAAAATGGCTTGTTATTATACAGCGTGGGCTGTAAAAGAAACCGTCATGTTATTATTAATTAGTTTCTTACGTATTAATGTGCGAATGACGCTGCGGTTTCGCAAAATCATCTGACTCGGTGACGGCATCACTGTTTGTTAGGTTAAGTGTTGCCCCTTAGATACAAAATAATTTATTTAGAATACTTAATCCTTAGGTACTTTTACCTTCCCATGTTTCAAGACATTTTTAAAATTGATCCTGAGTTTTACGGCCAGGGACACCATCGTGAGGAAACCTGTACCTACACGCCTGCGAAGAAATTCAATGGAGTGTGTGTGTGTGTGTGTGTGTGTGTGTGTGTGTGTGTTTCCCAATCCGCATTGGACCTCTCATTCTGAGATCTGTATCAGAATTAATCAGAAAGTCGGATATTATAACCTAGGCTGATGACGATGTTGATTGTTTTTATATAATGCATAGAGATAAAAATACTCTGTTTTCTCGTTTGTTTCCTTCTCTTTCTCGACTCACGCATGAAAAGCATAGTCTCATCCCTAAATCTGTTTTTAACCCCTGAAACTAAAAGAGGGGTATTATAAGTTTGACCGCTATGTGTGTGTGTGTCTGTGGCATCATAGCTCTTAAGCGAGTTAACCGACTTGGATGCGTTTTTTTTTATTTGAAAGCATGTTTCTTGGCGATGGTTCTTAGACATATATCATCAAAATTGGTTCAGCCGTTGCAAAGTTATCATCTCGTTTTGTTAGCTGCGGAATTCTTAGACGCATAATAAAATTGATAGATATTTACTTTATTTTCAAAAATATGTAGGGTTGCCTGGAAGAGATCGCTCTTAAGCAATAAGGCCGCCTATTGCTTACCTTGTAATGTTCTCCCTGTGTAGGTACCTGTGTTCTGTATTGCTTACTATTTCTGGTGTACAATAAAGAGTCATTGTATTGTATTGTATTGTATATATGTGTGACCTAATTGCGTTGGGGGGTTTAAATTTTTTTTTTATAGTTATTTTGACGTCAAGTGTTATCTAAATATACTCGGCGTCAAAAATATCGCCCCTCCGCGAAAATCAGATTCAAGCTAATCCTAGACCTTAGCGAATTTATGTTACCTAATTAATATTATGTAGTATCATTTAAAAGCACGTTTAATGTGTTTTAAATTAACAATCTTTAATTTAAACGAAACATAATGGCTTGTGAATCAGAGCGTTTTGGAAAAAAGTGCACAAAAAGCACAAGTGCACATACAGGGTTATTTATAATTCACTGACATCCCCTTAACCCTGAATTCCTATCACTCAAACAAATGTTTTTTGTTTTACGACTATTTAAAATGAAGCACTTTTTTCCCATACAAATACACAGAGTATCGTAAAAATAAGAGCGCGCGCAGACAGAGAGCGGTCTGGCGTTCCGCGTTCCGAGTTCCGAGTTCTGCGTTCTTTCGAATGTACTAGGTCCCTTACGATAACGCACACAGCAGGCGGTCGGAACTCTCGAGCGGTCAAAACACAGAACTCTGAACGCGGAACGCGAAACTCCAGACCGCTCTCTGTCTGCGCGCGCTCTAAGAGGTAATCTCACATTTTCAAAACGTTATTACACCAAAAATATTAAGTTATAACAAAAGCCGTAAAACAAAAAAAACATTTGTTTAAGTGGTAGGAGTTTAGGGTTAAAAGGATGCTAGTGAATTACAAATAACCCTGTAAAGGGGGGGCGGTATTTTTGACGCCGAGTATACTAGGTTCGTGATTATCGGTACGTATTTATGAGACATCAATTTCGGTTCTTTACGGTAGGTAGGTTTCGTTTTGCTTTCTATTGACTTTAAAGACAAAAAAACCGCCATTTTTCTTTCTCTTTAAGTATCACACTGCCCTACTAAACGTGGTGTCTGACGTCAAACCAAGGAATTTTAATGAAGTCAAGTAAAAGTTATATTATATTGTGTCAGCTATGTTATATACGTTTTCCTACTCCTGTTCTTTTATCTGGTTTTTACATGGTCGCGAACAAATATATAAGAACATAGATAATATGACTTCAGAAAGTCTATACTTAATCTATTCGCCATAACAGCACTTGTGTCGTAATGTCGTTATTACGATACACCTAGCTGCCACATAATATTAAATGTAGGGTACACTCAACACTAAAGCCCAGTTTAGACCTGCTGAGTTGAGTAAAGTAGGGTACAGTCAGGTACAGTAGGGTAAAATAGGGTACGGTAGGGTACAGTCGGGTACAGTAGGGTACAGTCGGGTACAGTCGGGTACAGTAGGGTAAAATAGGGTACAGTCGGGTACAGTCGGGTACAGTCGGGTACAGTAGGGTAAAATAGGGTACAAAAGAGTACAGTCGGGTACAGTAGGGTAAAATAGGGTACAGTAGGGTACAGTCGGGTACAGTCGGGTACAGTAGGGTAAAATAGGGTACAGTAGGGTACAGTCGGATACAGTAGGATAAAATAGGGTACAGTTGGATAAAATAGGGTAAAATAGGGTACAGTAGAGTACAGTCGGGTACAGTAGGGTAAAATAGGGTACAGTAGGGTACAGTCGGGTACAGTCGGATACAGTAGGGTAAAATAGGGCACAGTCGGGTACAGTAGGATAAAATAGGGTACAGTAGGGTACAGTCGGGTACAGTCGGGTACAGTAGGGTAAAATAGGGTACAGTAGGGTACAGTCGGGTACAGTAGGATACAGTCGGGTACAGTAGGGTAAAATAGGGTACAGTTGGGTACAGTAGGGTAAAATAGGGTACAGTCGGGTACAGTCGGGTACAGTAGGGTAAAATAGGGTACAGTCGGGTACAGTAGGGTAAAATAGGGTACAGGAGGGTAAAATAGGGTACAGTAGAGTACAGTCGGGTGCAGTAGGATAAAATAGGGTACAGTTGGATAAAATAGGGTAAAATAGGGTACAGTAGAGTACAGTCGGGTACAGTAGGGTACAGTAGGGTAAAATAGGGTACAGTAGAGTACAGTCGGGTACAGTAGGGTAAAATAGGGTACAGTAGGGTACAGTCGGGTACAGTCGGATACAGTAGGGTAAAATAGGGCACAGTCGGGTACAGTAGGATAAAATAGGGTACAGTAGGGTACAGTCGGGTACAATCGGGTACAATAGGGTAAAATAGGGCACAGTCGGGTACAGTAGAGTAAAATAGGGTACAGTAGGGTACAGTCGGGTACAGTCGGGTACAGTAGGGTAAAATAGGGTACAGTAGGGTACAGTCGGGTACAGTAGGATACAGTCGGGTACAGTAGGGTAAAATAGGGTACAGGAGGGTACAGTCGGGTACAGTCGGGCACAGTCGGGTACAGTAGGGTAAAATAGGGTACAGTAGGGTACAGTCGGGTACAGTAGGGTAAAATAGGGTACAGTAGAGTACAGTCGGGTACAGTAGGGTAAAATAGGGTACAGTCGGGTACAGTAGGGTACAGTAGGGTACAGTCGGGTACAGTAGGGTAAAATAGGGTACAGGAGGGTACAGTCGGGTACAGTCGGGCACAGTCGGGTACAGTAGGGTAAAATAGGGTACAGTAGGGTACAGTCGGGTACAGTAGGGTAAAATAGGGTACAGTAGAGTACAGTCGGGTACAGTAGGGTAAAATAGGGTACAGTCGGGTACAGTAGGGTAAAATAGGGTACAGTCGTGTACAGTAGGGTAAAATAGGGTACAGTAGGGTACAGTCGGGTACAGTTGGGTAAAATAGGGTACAAAAGAGTACAGTCGGGTACAGTAGGGTAAAGTAGGGTACAGTAGGGTATTTTACCCTACTGTACCCGACTGTACTCTTTTGTACCCTATTTTACCCTACTGTACCCGACTGTACCCTACTGTACCCGATTTTACCCTACTGTACACGACTGTACCCTACTTTACCCTACTGTACCCGACTGTACCCTATTTTACCCTACTGTACCCGACTGTACTCTACTGTACCCTATTTTACCCTACTGTACCCGACTGTACTCTACTGTACCCTATTTTACCCTACTGTATCCGACTGAACCCTACTGTACCCTATTTTACCCTACTGTACCCGACTGTACCCTACTGTACCCTATTTTACCCTACTGTACCCGACTGTACCCGACTGTACCCTATTTTACCCTACTGTACCCGACTGTATCCTACTGTACCCGACTGTACCCTACTGTGCCCTATTTGACCCTACTGTACCCTACTGTACCCTATTTTACCCTTCTGTACCCTACTGTACCCGACTGTACCCTACTGTACCCTATTTCACCCGACTGTACCCTACTGTACCCTATTTTACCCTACTGTACCCGACTGTACCCGACTGTACCCTATTTTACCCTGATGTACCCTACTGTGCCCTATTTGACCCTACTGTACCCTATTTTACCCTTCTGTACCCTACTGTACCCGACTGTACCCTACTGTACCCTATTTTACCCTACTGTACCCGACTGTACCCGACTGTACCCTATTTTACCCTACTGTACCCTACTGTGCCCTATTTGACCCTACTGTACCCTACTGTACCCTATTTTACCCTTCTGTACCCTACTGTACCCGACTGTACCCTACTGTACCCGACTGTACCCATTTTACCCTACTGTACCCGATTGTACCCTACTGTACCCTATTTCACCCGACTGTACCCTACTGTACCCGACTGTACCCGACTGTACCCTACTGTACCCTATTTTACCCTACTGTTCCCGACTGTTTCCCATTTTACCCTACTGTACCCGACTGTACCCTACAGTAGGGTACAGTACAGTACAGTAGAGTCGAGTCGTAGGAAAAATATTGTATGCAACGGTGTATAATTTGGTCTTAACGGCTCGTGCCGTCTTCCATTGCGATACTCGCTTTCGCTCGTATCGCAACTCACGTCACTCGCCTTTTAAGACCTCACTTATACAACAGTTGCATAAAATACTATTTATTTAGTCCTTTGATGTATAATAAATTAGTATTTTTAACCCCCGACACAAAAAGAGGGGTGTTATAAGTTTGACCGCTATGTGTGTGTGTGTGGCTGTCTGTCTGTGGCATCACAGCTCTTTAACAGGTGGACCGATTTGGATGCGGTTTTTTATTAGAAAGCAGGTTTCTTGGCAATGGTTCGTAAATATTTTTCATCAAAATCGGTTCAGCCGTTCCAAAGTTATCAGCTCTTTTGTTAGCTGTGGAAGGGATCTTAGACGCGTAATGGGCATTTACTTTATGCGTTGGCGTATGTAAGCGATTAAGAATTTCGGGGAAGTCGGTTGGGAGCGACGTGGTTCAATTGGTAGAACACCCAGGTCGGGGCGCATACCCGTGAGACGTGGGTTCGAATCCCGCCGGCGCACCCGAAAAACTTTTTCGCTTTTTAATAATCTTAGATTCGGTGAGCAGCTGTATTGCTAATAAAAATAAATAATATTTTCATTTACTTTATGTTCAAACATACGTATGACATAAAAACCGGTTGTCTGTAAAGTCGGTTTACGGACGATAGTTTAACGTGACAACGTCATAACAAAACATTCAAAAAATGAAACTAGGCAGTCACCCATCCAAGTACTGACCGCACCCGACGTTGCTTAACCTCGGTGATCGGACGAGAACCGGTGTTTTGTCAAATATCTTGAAAACGGTACATCCTACGGCAAAATCAATGAAATTTTCATCCCCCTTTGAAACACCCGCACCCCACCACACCCCCATCCTCACCACCCCCTCACCCCAAACCCCCCCGGTGTTTTTGTCAAATATCTTGAAAACGGTGCATCCTACGGCAAAATCAATGATTTTTTCATCCCCCCTTTGAAGCCCCCCCGCACACTCACTTCTGGGCCCTGTACCACAAAAGTTACAAGTGCTACATTTCGACAAAATTGTCAAGTTTCTCATAGTAAAATGTTACAATTTTGTCGAATAGTAGCACTTGTAACTTTTGTGGTACAGGGAGCTGATCGACTGCACCAAATTGGATAATTCTTTTTTTGTTGCGTTTGTTACTCTCAGGAGAAGTTTAGTATGAAAGAAATTTTAGAAAAAATACAAGGCGAAGACACGGGCATCAGCTAGGTTATAATATTAATATTCGTAGGATAGAGCTGATGGAGCAAATAGGAACGGTTCTGATTCTCGGAAGCTCTTAACTATTTACATTGCCATTGACTGAAGGGTCCTTTCATTGAACTATCGAAGGTATTTTGTGTGAATGGCGATTGAAATAACACTTAGGACCCAGCGTGGCACGTGGCAGGGCACGGTCGACCCCAATAACGACGATAATTAAACATCGGTATCAGCTTTCGAATTTCATGGCACTCGGTAAGGGTAGCAAAATAAATAAATACATTCGAATATTTGAATAATAATGTTTGATTTATTTTTTTGTTTTTTACACTCAATTATACTGCGATAAACTGTACATTATACTAAAAGAGGTTTATATTTATATTCTAAATACGTCATAAAACTTAATACTCATTTTGCATTCGAAAAATAATACATATTAAATTTCCCAATGAATTTCAATTTAACTGTCATGCAAAATAATCTATAAAGTCAAACAATAGTTTCCTGTAACCTCAGTCAGTGAGGAAAGGTCTTTTACTCATTTAAAATTTATTATATTCTTGCAGACGTCAAAGTTTGATAGCAAAATCCATGGAACAATTTAATTTTAGTAATCTATTCTAACCTTCAAAACATTTTTAGAGTCCTTTTTGATTTGTACAAAATAAAGGTTAAAAATACCTACTAATTGAATTTGTTTGTATTTGTTTTTCTGCCGACCATATATATTGCCATTAAATTTGAACGTTGATACCGATGTATATTAATATTAATAATAATACACCATTAATTAATACTCTAACTCAAACGATCGCCAGACTCAAGTTTATTTATTCAGAAACATTACATGAATTGTGTTCGAATTTGATATTAAAATGTTCACATTGTCTTAAAAATTACATTACATTATCCTTTTATTATTCATTCATTAACATTATTTATTATTATTATTTATGTGCGATAAGGTCACCTATTACTTAACCGACTCCAAAAAGGAGGTTCTAAATTCAGTTGTATTTCCGAATACGGGGAGTGAGTCAAATTAGATTTGCGAGATTTGTCCTAAGCCAAATCACAAACTTTTGGAAAAACAAATACGTCGAGGGTAAAATGGGGTTTATGAACAAGTTCCACTCTACTCGTCACTTCCGTTACGAGGAAATTAAACAATAACAGTGCAAGTTCAATGTTCATTTATGACATTTAATTTCTTTTTGAATTGAATAGTTTTGCGTCGTCCGCGCAGAGATAAAATTTATGTCAAAAATCCCTTCTCAGTGCATCTCTATGATCCCAAAAGATGATATCTGAAAAGTATCAAATCTCTATAACAGCTACAGATACAGTTACAGAGATATACTTATTTTGCATCGAATATTCAACTTATTTCTGCCTTATCCCGCGAGATTTTTTCCGTAAGGATTTTTTACAAAGATTAAAAAACTTAAAAAAGTGAATAATATTTTAAGTGACTCTAGAACTCTAGAACGGTTTTGTGCTTAGCAGCACAATTTGGCGATATTTTTTAACACGGATTAAAAAAAAAACAAAAAAAAATTGTCATTGGCTGTTGCTTAGGTACAGTCACGAGCATTAATATATATACGTTTCCTAAATTGCAAAATAATATATGTACCTATCAAAATTTAGAATTATTTTTTTCCGAATATTTAAAATCCCGAATGCTTCATTTATCCGAATGCATTTTTTTCTGAAACTGTAAATATTTCAGGATTTTTATAAAACAACCCTAACCTAACCTAAAGGGTTCTACACAATGATCCTGAAATAAATCCTGAAATATTTACAGTTTCAGAAAAAAATGCTTTCGAACAAATGAAGTTTTCGGGATTCTAAACCTTCGGGAATAAAATTTTCTAAACAACGATAGGATCCCATCTATGTAAGATTTCCTAACTAAATACACATACATAACGTTCAAAATATTATATCCAAAAAACCCACCACAGTAATGTACACGATATTAAAACAAAATTAAGTCAACAACCTCGATCACAATATTGTATACGCCATTGCTCCCTTTTTGAAATATACGCGACAGTTTCTAAATAATGTCTACAACGCAGTGTCATTAATATGTAAACAATTACGTTTGGTTCATTTTTAATAACAATGTATACGCGTGGTCTTAGCGTTGCTCGTAATTTGCAAGGAAAGGCAACAGTAATTTTTATTTTTTTGTGAACCTACCCTCAAATGAATGAAGTATAAGAGATAGATGCAGATCAAATATTTCATATTTGTCTACGTCACGTTTGTTTGGATGTGTCACACAGAATAGATGTGTTACGTGGATTAACACATAGGATAAATTCGGGAAAATGCAAAGTTCCCGCGCGATAGGAATAGGTAAGTGAATTCTGTAGAAAGTTAAACTGTCCCTCATTGAAATAGGCTTATTTTTTCCCGGGAAATATTTTTTTAGATCGATATAAAAAAACTTTCACTAATAGAAAAGCTACAGTTCTTGACATTCTTTTTCTCGGGGAAAACGCAAAATTCCCGGGGCACAGAAATAAGAGAATTCTACATTTAGACAGATCAAAAATCTTTCACTCATAGAAAGCTGCACTGTTTTTGATTGACGTAAGCTGCTTTTACCCCGAGAAAGTGTAAGGTTCCCACGGGATAGATATAATGTTTTGACCTATTTTAAAAATTCTTAAATGTCAATCAAAGGCAGTGTATCTTTCAGTTAGTGTTTTTAAATCAGTTCCGAAATTGAATTCACTTACTTTTGTCCCGTGGGAATTTGAATGTTGGGAAAAACATTCTATATCCTTTCCCCGGACTCAAACTGTCTATATACCAAATTTCATTTAAATCGGTTCAGCGTTAGGTATATATCCCCATACAAACTTTCACCTCCCTTTTTGCCCCCTTAAAGGGTGATTTCTGAAATAAAAATCACCTGTGTCCTTTCCCGGCATTCAAATTATCTGTATACCAAATTTCATCAAAATCAGTAAAGCGGTTTAAGCGTTAAGAGGTAACAGACAGACAGACAGACACACTTCCGCACTTATAATATTAAATATAGATTGAAGAAAGAAGAAAAGAAGCTCTATATCTTGAACCGTAATAGCTAAACATTTCTGTGGCCGCTATAACAACAAATACTAATCTATATATATATATAATATAATATAATAAAATAAAGTTAAAAACTGAAGGGGGTCGTCATACAACAAACGTGATTTTTCAGCGTTTTTAACTCCGGCGATGGTTGCTAGGTGACAGCTGCTATGCTGTTCAGACGTTTACCTAGCTATAAGTTTTCACGATTTTGGTGCTTACATTTTGGCGATTTTTTACCGAACAGTATTTAAAAAAACTCTGTACGGAGGTAATGAACCCTTCACAGACGAGTCCGACTCGCACTTGACCGGTTTGTATAATGACTTAAGAAATGAACAAAAAATGTTCCTATCATTGTATTGGTATACATTGTTATGAAATATTGAGCAAACATAATTGTTTACATATTAATGGCACTGCGTTGTAGACATTATTTTGAAATTATAACGTATATTTCAAAAAGGGAGCAATGGCGCATACAATATTGCGATCGAGGTTGTTGACTTAATTTTGCTACAATAAATGTCGTGTACATTACTGTGGTGGGTTTTTTGGATACAATATTTTGAACGTTATGTATGTGTATTTAGTTAGGAAATCTTACATAGATATATTATATTGCAAATTAGGAAACGTTTATATATTATATTATTATTATATCTTATAATATATTAATATTAATGCATTAGGTTTATGCATTAGGTGTGATCATAAAAAGTAATTTTATGAAGCATAAAAATCAATGAAATCTGTAAAGTCGTTTTAGAGTTTTGCGCTTAGCAACACAATTTGGTGATTAATTTTTCATGAATTAAAAAAACGAAAACTAAAAAAAAAACATTTTTTTGTCATTAACTGTTGTTTAATACTTAATGCATTAGGTAGAGCATAAAAAGTAAGTTTATGCAGCATATATCCAGCATTAAAACGAAGATTACGCAAGCACGAGAAATGAAAAATGTTTTGTGTTCACTCGTTTCTCAAGAAATACCAATCAGGACAATAAGACGCGGAGCTGTATAAGCAACACAGATTAAGTTAATTTTAGGTCAATATTATCGATGGATAAACAAAAATGTCACGTAGTCACAATACGCTATTATTGTGCGAAGAAGTACTTTTAAAAATAATAATTGATCAAACGAACTGACACTTTTTATATACCATTTTTTTTAAACGACGAAATTTTGGGGTGCTTTTATTCATATAGAAAAAAAGTGTTTTTATTTTTTAATCAGTCTGGAGACTTTTTTCATACGGTTTACTATGGCTCGTATCAAAACTGACACAAATTTGTATAGAAAATAAGGATCATTTTTTTAAATCATCAAAATCGATAGCGCTCTTGGCTCTCAGTAAGAAACCCCAAAACTAACTAATTCTGAATATAAGTAGCAAACAAGTGCATTTTAAATTGAAAATACTCAAATATCATAAAAGCGATACTAATTGTTTTTCTGTCTATCTGTCTCTCTCCTTTGACTCTCTTAATTTGATTTTTAGATGCTTTAAAAGTAATAAATAGGGTGACGGCACCAATCATGGACATGTTAAGCACAGTAGTTACCCAGTAATGGACAACAAAGATTCAATGCCTTATCCTACCATTCATGGACTTTACCAGTTATGATCATCAGTTATCTGAGCATAGTGTTGGTAGCTTAAAAATGTAGTGTGTCGGTTTCTTAAAATTTGGGTTTACAGAAAAGAAATCCATAATTGGTTCTTGTCCATTACTGATACCTACTGATACTGTCACCCAGTTAGTCAATTAAATTGGCGGCTCACTATTCGCAAACAAAATCTATTTTTTTTAAATTATATTTTGCAATTTTATGTGTATTGTGTGTGGAATAAACTTTTTTTCATTTCATTTCATTTAATTTTTATGAGGGAATTTCGTTTTGAAAGTTCATAATAAAAATTGCGTCAATGGATTGTTGATGCTGATTTCAAATACCATAATGATAAAAAAATTGATTCAAAACATGATCTAAGTACCGATGAAGTTTAATTTCATCCCTATTGCTCAGTTGTTGTGTTGTTACCAATACCAAACCAGCTTAACTCCAACACAAATCAAATCCGGCTAGACTTTGAACACCAAAATGCGACGTAATAATAATTATTATAACAACCGTCACAGTAAATTCGTTCTGCGAGATCAAAATTAATTATCTCTAGATCACGTTTATCTTACACACCCAAGAGTTCTAGGTCACTGTCATGTCCCTAACAAATACCAAGTTATTATTGCCGTTCCTATCACTCCTGCACTAAGTAACTATCACTAATTTAATATACAGCCTTGCAAATTGCACCTGCAAGCGTAAGTTTGCGGAGTTACATATGTACAAACTTGTTTTGAGTTCCCGGTAAATTATAGTGTTGTTGTTTGGTGCAAAACCTGTTCGTAGATAAATGGATAACAACGTCATGGAGTGGTGCCTGATTTGCATACGAGTTCAATTCGAATGGGACCAACGGGCAAATGCTCAACGCATTAAGAATGTGCTTTCATAGAGCGGAGGCGTTACGTATATTACTTTAATTATTGAATCAGGCGTTACTTTGTGGAGATCCATATCAATGAACTAAAACAATTACTTTTCAATACATTTGCTCGAAAAATAACTTTCAAAGGATGAATACATGGCTCGTAAGTTCATTTTACCGCACTAGTGCGATTTTTTTACAGTTTTTTTTAGTTCTCCATTTTAAAAGTTTACAAGCAAAGAGTTTCAAATGACAAAAATAAAAAATATCGACTTATAAATACCTACGTAGAAAAATGTATAAATGTACAAAAGTAAGTAATGAATTTGTAAAATTGATTGTAATTATTATAAACTGTAATTAAGGTACCTCAGTTACCTCAGATTTTAATGATTTCCACCTTTTATTTATTCGAAAAAATCGCAGTGGCTGACCGCGTCGAACCTTTACCTCATAATTTTAGTTAACCTAATTAAAAACAAAACTTACGCATGCGCATTACGGATCGCCATTTATGTAAAGCTTTGCGTTGTTTTGTGTTGTTGATTAAAGTTGATTATATAGTATATGCACAACACAGAAATATATTGAGTAGATGTCACAAGTGGACATACTTTGCGTGTTTCTAACCCGACATTTTGTCGGGTTTGAATCCGTTTGAACCCAGTCTGCTTCACAGAGTACTTTTATATACTAGTGATAGTTGGGTTTCATGTGTTCATACAGTGTGGAGGTGGAGGAACTGCATGAACACGCATTTTTTACATAAACGTAGCTATCGTAAGATCGCGGGTGAGCAAAGTAATTGCTTCAGTTAATATTTATAACATTAGTAAGAGTAAGATAATTTAACGAACTCCAATAAACGACTAGAACATTTTTCTTCTTTTCTGTTGGAAGTTGGTTCTTCAGCACGAGCCAGAAGGAGTGATAGAAGCCCAATAGATAGAATTCAATGTCTTCTTCTTCAGCGCGTTTTCGCCCACCGTTGGGCATACGCCTCTCCAACCTTTCTCCATCCAGATCGACTATCTGTCTCTCTCTTGTCCTTTGTCTTGTTGTCCTGCTGTCTCCACAATGTCACCGGACCATCGGGCAGGCGGTCTGCCCACATTTCTTTTGCCTAGCCGGGGTCTCCACTCCAAAACGCGCTTACTCCACCGTGCGTCGTGTCGTCGGCACACGTGGCCGGCCCAAGCCCATTTCAGCATCGCGACTCTATGTCCCACATCGACATTCGAATCAATGTGAATGGCAATAAAATTACGAAGATTGTTTTAGACCACTATGCATTAGGCACATTCGGTCAGAGGCAAAAGTTAGCAACATAATAAAACATAAACTTAACAACGTAGTAAATAAAGTTTCACCATCAGGGAAACTCGATAATTACGACTACTTACTCGTCAATAAATTAGCGTGTTAAACGATTGATGAGTATACATAGGACTATTGTTACTAAAAGGAAACTTCATTAGTTAATGTCAAAGTGAAGAGAGTGATAAATTCAAAGATCTAATCACGTCGGACAAACACGTCAACCGCTTAAAACATGATAATTGATTGGCACTTAGTGAATGGGCGTAATTTCCCAGTTTAAGTGACGGCAAAGCATTATTTACTTCATCTGTGCGGAATCTTGTTACTGAACTCGATTTCACGGTACATAAATACATACACACGTCAAGCCTGTATTCTAAAGGGGTTAGGCAAAGCACACAAAACGCTACGTTTAGGTTTCGGGGCTACTTTTAGCAATTCTAGGTTTAATGTTCGTGGTACGTTAGTGGTAATTGGTGGTGGTGGTGGTAGGTTTAATGATGAAATCCGCGCAAGAACTAAAGTCACGGACATAGCTCGAAGAATTGCGAGACTTAAGTGGCAGTGGGCAGGGCACATCGCTCGTAGAACTGACGGCCGAAAGGTTCTCGAGTGGCGCCCGCGGACCGGAAGACGCAGTGTAGGTAGGCCTCCAACAAGATGGGGCGAAAACCTGGTGAAGGTGGCGCAGGGCCGATCTGTTTGGCGAGCCTTGGGGGAGGCCTATGTTCAGCAGTGGACGTCTTTCGGCTGAAATGATGAAAAGTGGTATAATAGTGACAGGTTGCTAGCTTAGGCCTTGTTTCTCTGACCACCCGCCGCAGGCGACCGGTGACCGACGCGTGTCCGCGACCAACGTTGTTCGAATGTTTTGTTCGGGAATGTTTGAGGGTGGTTTCTCTGAAACGTCACGCACCCGCGACCGACGGCGTGTGGCACGGCGTGCGACATACATCCAGACGCCGCTGGTCGCGTGTGACAGGCAGAGAAACCAGGGACTTACCGCCTACAATATACCTTAACCTATTTCCTTAGTCGCTTCTTACGACACCCATGGAGGAAATTGAGAGGTGTGATTCTAAACCCGATACCGCACGGGTAATTTCGCTCTAGATAACAAAAATATTTGTTCAGCGGCAATAAAGGTTTATAAGTTGTTAGTACAAAATGCTATCGTGTAAGTGGGTGGTGGGTGTATAGTAAAGTAGAATAGAACAGAATCGTGTATTGTAAGTCACATTTCAGTTAAAAGGTAGAAATATCAGGTAGCACACATGTGACGCCCTGCAACTGAATTGCAACATAAAACTAGAGCTTCATTATTATTCTTATATACTTTTAAACGTCCATTTAAACTTTTCCTATAACGTTAGCTAAATTTATTGAATCAGGCGTTACTTTGCGGAGGTAACAATGAACTGAAACAATTGCCTATTGTCTGCCTGAATTTTTATTTTTGTAATGTCACTGACGTCACTGTACTGCTTTTGGTGATCAATAAAGAATATTTGTATTGTATTGTATTGCATTGTAATTACTGTGCTCACCCGCGACCAAAGCAAAGCGCGCGTGTGGGTGAGGAAAATAATTGTTTCAGTTTAGTTAAATTATTCATTTCAAAATTATACAACAACATCAACTGAATTATTCGTTTTAAAATACAAACATCTTCGTTAAAAAACACATTTGAACTTATGATGTATAAATTTTTTTTACGTTTTTTAGGAAAGTAACTAAAGAACATCAGGCAAGTACAGTTTAGATTAAATATTACCGAAGAAGAATCTTGTTCCGGAAAGGATTTATGTAATATATTCAGATTAAAAATAGCTCGCAGTAACTTTATTACAATTCGTAAGAAATGCGTTACGAGAAATACGTTACCGGTAAACTGGGGTAACCTGGGGTTTAGGAAATTTTGGGGCTACTTTGATAGATTTAAAATGGTTTTAAAAACGCAAATATTCATAGCTCGATTGAGCAAATGACGTAAAAAGTTAGGTAATTTATCAAGGTAGCTATTTCACTGCCACAGATAGATGGTCTAGAAAATAGGGACACGTACACGCACTCGTTTTAAGACGTGAGTGATCCTTTTATTTTCACTATGAGTGAGTCTCACGGTAGTTTAATGTTTAAAATAATAAGGACACGGCGTAAAAACTGTTTTCCAAAGTAGCCCCTGTATCTTAATGTAACCCCAGTTTTACGGTACTGTCTACATTGTCCTTCTAATCTCCACGTGCGTAGCGTCATTTCACATTATTGTATTTAATGAATTGAAACCATCACTTTGCTTACCCGCGACCTTACGATAGTTACGTTTATGTAAGAAATGCGTGTTCATGCAGTTCCTCCACCTGCACACTGTACGAACATATACGAATCACATAAACCCAACTATCACCACCACCAAACTACACTGACGCGTTTCGAACTCAACCAGAGCTCATATTCAGGGTACCACAAACGTAGGGTATGTTAGACTGTGTCTGTGTGTGTGTGTGTGTGTTGTGTTGCTGTGTTCGTTTCTTACATAAACGTAACTATCCTAAGGTCGCGTTTGAGCAAAGTATTTGTTTCAGTTCATTAATATGGACCTCCGCAAAGTAACGCCTGATTCAATAAATTATTGACATTATTGTATTTATCTAATTACGAATACGAATACAACTGAATAGGCTGTTACCAATCCAATGGTATTGTTCGCCGACGACAGTACTATTATATTTAGTGAAAGCGACGTGTTCGTACATCAGCAAAACGTTACTCGAACCTTACACTTAATTATTGAATGGCTCAACAAAAATAATCTTCAAGTAAATCTCGAAAAAACATGTATAATGAATTACGAGGCAATAACATATCCAATCTACCTATTGTGTTCCAAAATCAAATAATTAATGAAACTGACTGTACAAAATTTTTAGGATTAAGCTTAGATAGTAATTTGACATGGGAAAAACAAATTGACATCATATGTAAGAAACTTAATCAGTTTAGTTATGCTTTGTATAATTTAAGAAAAATAGTGAATAAATCAGCAGTTTTAACTGCTTACCACGCATATGCTACGTCAACTTTAAGATATGGCGTAATATTGTGGGGAAATGCTACTGACAGGGAAATCATTTTTAGAAGCCAAAAGAAATGTTTGAGATCTGTGTGTGGCATTAAATCCATTGAATCGTGCAAACCACATTTCATCAAATTAAATATTCCTACTTTGCCGTGTCTCTATATTTATGAAATTTCAATATATATTAAATGTAACATCCACCAATTTTCAAAATTTAATAGCATCCGTCACCATGAAAAAATTTGTTGTAAACCATCAAGAACTGCTGTTTTAAAAAACGTTTTTTTGGAATGGCACCCCGAATATACAATAAATTACCAACAAAAATTGTTAAATTGGAAAATATGAATGAATTTAAAAATATGTTATATAAATTCTTAGTGTCTAAGGCGTATTACTCAATCAAAGAATACTTCAATGATGTTTTTTGATTGTAACTAACTTTGTGCATGCGATACACTTAACTATAGGTAACTAGGAAATATTTGCATGTCCTTGTGATAACACATGTGAAGCTATTTAACTTGTCTGTAGATCATCTTATTGTACCATGTTTAAGCAAATAAATGTTTGATTTGATTTGATTTGATTTACTGAATCAGTGAGATTTTATCCTTGGCCTAATCTGCACTTTGTATCATTTGAGATAGGGGTCAATCACGGGGCAGTTTTAATTAGGTTCTCAAAGGAAAAACCAAATGCGTGCAGTTCCTCCACGCGGAAGAAGTGAAACTTCGTAATGTGGAAATGAAAAAGGCACTTATACATCAATATGAACCTTATTGCTATAACTTAAAGAATTAAATTTACTTTTGCATCTATGTGTTTAAATTATTCACTGGATCGCACTTTTATTAAATCTCATACATTTTGCACAGACAGTATGAGTTCTGCATCGCACTATCAACCAGGCGGTCACCAATCCAAGTACTGACCGCGACCGACGTTGCTTAACTTCGGTGATCGGGCGAGAACCGGTGTTTTTGTCAAATATCTTGAAAACGGTGCATCCTACGGCAAAATCAATGAAATTTTCATCCCCCTTTAGAACTCCCGCACCCTCTCCCCGCATAATCCCTGCGTATTTAACACAACGCATTGAACGCAACGCTAGTTGGAAGTCGCATTAGACGTTTCACTTCAAAAATCAGAAAGAAACGTCGGCAAAAGTTGGTTATTCGCCATATTCTGTTTTCATGTTCACATTATTTTATTTAAAAAAAAACTTGTTTTTACGTACCATTTTAAGTCCTATCCCATCACCAATTTTTTACTGCAATCAACTTTATACTTATACTCAACTCAAACAGCTACGTTAAAAATGTTCTTGTTTTCTAACAAAATTTCCTTTACCCTACTTTGAATTTGAGTTTACGACCCAATGTTTTTGTCACTAGATAAAAAAAACAATTGCTTAGTGCTTACGTAACCTAGGGCACAGGGTTCGAGTGAGACGATATTTAGGATCCGTAAAACGTCACAGGCAACCTGCCGCACTTCCACTGGGAAATTTATGGTCACAGAAGGTGCTCCCACGCTTGTTGCAGGCAAAGAGATAGATAAGTTTTTATAAACTTATTTTTATCACTGAGGAATAAAACAGCTGCGCTTTAAAACTGGTGCAAAATATGACCAAGGGGAACAGATACAATCAAGGCACGAAAGAGAAAAGAAGCGAGATACCGTAAACTGGGGTTTACTTTGAAATACTTTAGAAAACAGTTTTTTACGCCGTGTCCTTATTTTTTTGGACCATCTGTGGCAGTGAAATAACTACCTTGATAAATCACCTAACTTTTTACGTCATTTGCTCAATCGAGCTATGAATATTTGCGTTTTTAAATCTATCAAAATTTTATCATTTTAAATCTATCAAAGTAGCCCCAAAATTTCCTAAAGTAACCCCAGTTTACCGGTACTAATTAGTAATGCTGTATCGGAAAGAATTTACCTATCTCGTCTCTTTACTTTTCTTTATCTATCGTGAACGCAAAATCTAACAAGCGTTTGGCCGAAATTGTTATGGATTCTATAGCGATGGACATGGCAATAGAGGCAGATCGAAGCGAAGATGGTATGATTACACTGACAGATATGGCGCACAAGATGCAGACCTTTTAAAGGCCACCGCTGTCGGTGGAACATTAAATAGGATATAAAAATAGAGAAATATGTAGGTACAAGTTCACTCAGAGTTGCATACGTGTTTTCAAGTATAAGATGGAATATACCTGATGGACGCCTTTTACGGCATTCACCTTCCATGAAGCAAAACATTGCAAGAACTGCCACCGAGCAGCAGTATTAGGTAGTAGGATGATGGTTGCGACTTGGATCTCATAGAAGATCCTTGCAGAAAAATTGCAGAAAAATAAATACCTTATCTCTTAGCCTATACTGTTCTTAAAGAGACGTGCGGAAATCGGAAAATGAACTTTTCAGAGTTACGTAATTGCTTCCTAAAATTATGTTGTTTGAGGCTTGAAACGCGAATTGCTTCGTTGTACTTTGTGGCAACTAACTTAATTAACTAAACTTCCTGCGTGTTTTAGAACCCAATTTTAACGGCTTTATCATTACAAAATAATATTTTTTTTTAATACTATGGCAAAAATTCCCCAACCATTACGACGTGGCTTCCCGATTAGGAAAATAATAGGGAAATCTGACGCGCTCGAGTAGGTATTTATTAGTACATTACTGCAGCGGCCGCGAAATAGGGGATTGCCGGCCGAGTAGTTATAGATGGCCGAGTGTTAACGAGGCCATCTAGAGATACAAGGCCGGCAATCCCTGTTCGTGGCCAAGGCTTGTATAGAGTTTTTCTCAAACATGCATCATCATCATCATCACCATCATCACCGCCATCATCATCACCATCACCATCACCATCACCATCACCATCACCAACAACATCATCAACATCCATCAACATCCATCAACATCCATCAACCCCCTTCCCTTCGTACCGTTGAACTGTACAGACGTGTTTGTCTAGTTGTTATCACTACTTAAAATTAATTTCACTCCGATTATATTCGCACGTAAATATTAGGAGCGCATAACAAGGAGAAGCGCTTGCTGTCGCTGCGCGCCGAGAGAGGGCATCGCGTGTAATACTTAGTAAGAATACTAAGAATAAAATTATATCTACCGGCTACCCGCACTTCTGTATCTTCGCGTCAAAAACGTGAGTGATTTACCGATATCAACTGCCCATAAGCGTTAAAGAGACGGCACTATTGCCACTGCTTTCGCCACCTCATAGCTCAGGTTATACTGGGCGTTGGGCGACTTTGTTTCGGATTACCGATAGCGGCCACTTATTGTTGAGCTACCGCATTAATCAGGGCTCTGGAAATACTGGACGGCGTGCGATTTTTAAAGTGAATCACCGATAGCGCCTAATCATTGTTGACCTGCATTGTTATTCTACCGCTTCAACTTGTTGTTCGCCTAGTACCGAGACTCACAGCTATTAACTATGCCGCTTAAGCGCACCCCGCCCGCGTCTCCCACGCCGTCGTTCGATGTTTTGCTTGCTCCTGCGCCCGCAATAATGCTTGAGCGTTCATTGTCGAATCCGACGCCGGATAAACCAACTAGAGTGACAGAACTTCAGCAGCAGATGCATGGTTCTTCGTCTGAACCTAATATACTGGGAAATGATAATGTTACCCTGCGCAAGCAAAATCGCGTTAATTTTGATAGTGTTAAACTGAATGGGTTTATGACAGAAATGAAGCAAATTTTTCATGACTTCAAGAAGGAGCAAAATAATAGGTGTGACAGAATGTGTTCTGCCGTCGAGGAGATGCGTGCTGCGGTTGACTTTTTGGCAGAAAAATATGAGGAGATGAGAGGCCGATTGGTGAAGTTTGAGGAGGAGCGCTTGGTGGACCGCAATTACATTAGGTCGCTGGAAAATAGGCTCGAATATTTTGAGTCCAGCACTAGAGCGACTTGTTTGGAGATTAGAAATATCCCGGCACCTGATAAGGAAACTAAGACTTCGCTCTTAGATACTTTCCTCGACACAGCTAAAGTTTTAAAAGTATCTGTTCAGCAGTGTGACGTCACTGATATTTACAGAATTAAATCTGCAAAGACCCCAGACAATAAAACGATTATTGTTAATCTCTCTAGCGTACTACTGAAGGATAAAGTTATTTCCATGTTCCGCCAGTTTAGTAAAGACTCCTCTAGATTGTCCACAGAACATTTACACATTGACGGACCCCCTGTTCCGATTTTTATCTCAGAGAATCTATCGCCAAGGATGAAGAAACTTTTTTATAATGCCAGGCAATTTGCAAAGGAGAACGATTTTAAATATTGCTGGGTGTCTCACGGAAAAATATTTCTTCGCAAAAAGGAAAAGGGTCAACATTTCCGAGTGGCATGCGAGACCGACCTTGCTAGGATTCTCCACGCGAAGTGACTCTCGATTCCTGTTGTTAACTTTATGTTTTTGATTTTTTACTATTGTCTTGCATTTGTCATGGTCATCACTATAACACTTCATCTCACTCAAAACTCTTCACATATACAACCTCACTTCTACAGTAAACACACTACAATATTTAAAACACACACACACTGCTACAATATTTTTTGGCACTGTCTAACAAGTCTTGTGCTGCCCACTCTTCCTGTTAGGGTGATTCCCACAAGTTTTTGGCTCTTTATTCCTAATAATTGTTTTCGTATATTTTTTCCCCATGCAATACTTTTACTTTCATAATGAATGACATAAACCTAATTAATAATGATATTGAAGATATTTCTGTATCAAATACTTTCGCGTGTTCTCCAGAGAATATTTTCAAGCACACAAACAGTGAAAAAATTGGATTAAAGATATTTCACGTAAATATTCGGAGCATTAACTGTAATTTTAGTAACCTATTAGTTCTTTTAGATAGAATTAATTTAACACTTGATATAATAGTCTTGTCTGAATGTTGGCTGTCCAAATGTCCTCATATTCCTATACTAAATGGTTATGATAACTTTAAAACTGACTTTAAAAACCAAAATGATGGGGTGGTGGTTTATATCCGGAAAGGTCTTCAGTATAATGTTGAAATGCCTTCCTTTCTTGACGCAAATTGCATTATAATAAAATTTTCCAATAAAGTTTCAGTTATGGCTTTGTACCGATCGCCGTCTTATAAAAATGTAACTCCTTTTCTATCCTGCCTGGATGAAACGTTGAATACGCTGAAAGCTTTTGCCACCACTGTTCTTGTAGGCGACATAAACATTAACCTACGTCCTTCTAACCCTGATCATATCGTCGATGAATATCTTGATCTTGTTGCTTCTCACGCCATGCTTCCAGCTCACCTTCTTCCTACAAGAGAAGATCACTGTCTTGATCATGTTATTCTTCGGGCACCAGCCCCCACCACAGCTATTGTTCTTGACTCCTTAATAACGGATCACGCTCCCGCATTGGTCTTTATTTATTCAAAAGTTAAAGAGAACAAGACTAAAAGCTTTTCGCAACGACTCGATGTTTCCAGCGTTATCAAAGAATTAGAAAACACAGATTTTTCATTTATATTAAATTCTTCTGATCCTGAATCAGCGGCAAATGCTTTAGTAGGCCGGATTTCCTCATTAATTAAACAAAATAGTTTATACATTCCCATTCCTAGCCGTAAGCGTATTTTGAAGCCCTGGATAACACCGGGCCTTCTGAAATGCATACGTCACAGAGACAAGCTCTTTCTCATAAGTAAGCGCGATCCTGATAATCAGATGAATAAAATTATATATAATCGCTATCGCTGTTACTGCAATAACCTTTTAAAGAAAGTTAAATGTGAATTCGAGAAAGGTGAGTTTATGAAGGCCCGAAAAAATCCTAAAGCTACATGGACTGTCATTAAAAAAATCGCCAATATACAAAAAATTAATTCGAATGCTTCGCCATTGTTGCGGTCGGGTGTTGACCCGGAGACTTCAGTTAATGCTGTTAACAATTACTTTGCTAACGTGGGAAGGAACCTTGCTATGGAAATTGAGCTCCAAGCCAATTCCACCTGTTCTCTTGATGTTGATTCATCTCAACAAGTATTTGACCTCTCGCGACCTGCTTTGAATTCCATGGTGCTTTTTAGTGTAGACGAAATAGAAATAGAAAACATCATCTTAAACCTAAAGGATAAATGTGCGCTGGGTTGGGATGGTATTCCTACATCTATTATTAAATCTGCTAGGCATGTGCTCATTCCCGTTTTTAAACACTTATTTAATATCTGTATGTCCAAAGGTGTTTTTCCACTTATCTTTAAAAGGGCTGTTGTGCACCCCATTTATAAGGGTGGTGATAGGGACAGTGTCTCAAACTACAGACCTATTTCGGTGCTAACAGTCTTGTCAAAAATTTTTGAAAAGATTCTTAACAGTAGATTGCTGACGTTTGTTAACCAAAACAGTATCCTCTCTGAGCACCAGTACGGTTTTAGAAGCGGGAAATCCACGGAGGATGCTGTTTTGGATTTGACTGATACGGTGATTAGAAATTTCGAAAGGAAGCAAAAGACTGTTGGCATTTTCTTGGATCTGGCCAAGGCTTTTGACACTGTCTCTATCCCTATCTTACTGCGTAAATTGGAACACATTGGTGTGAGAGGTGTTGCTTTGGATGTGTTTCGAACTTATCTCACAAATCGTACGCAGTATGTCGTAATAGATGGTATTCAAAGTGTAGATGTAAGTGTAACTTTTGGCGTCCCACAGGGGAGCGTCCTCGGACCTACCCTCTTTTTAATTTTTATCAACGATCTCTGTAATCTTTCCCTACCTAATTGCAAAATTATTACCTACGCAGATGATACAGCATTGCTTGTCCACGGTCCTAGTTGGGAAGAGGCTCGTGCTTTTTCTGAGGACGCTCTTGGGAAAGTCATGAACTGGTTACGCACTAATATACTCTCACTTAACGTCTCAAAAACTAAATGTGTCACTTTTTCTCCCGGTCTTACTCTTACTGCATTTCACCCCTATGACTTCTCTATCCGTGCTCATACCTGTTCTGGGGTTTTTGACCGGCATCAGATCGCCTGTAGTTGCACCAGTATCGAACGTACCTCTTGCCTGAAATACCTCGGAGTTATGATTGACAGCGCTTTATCTTGGATACCTCATATTGAATCCACTGTTTCCCGAATAAGAAAACTGATTTACGTGTTTAAGAATTTGAGAGCAGTCGTAGATTTTGAATGTTTAAAGTCTGTCTATTATGCATTAGCACAATCAATCCTATCTTATTGCATTACCTCCTGGGGTGGTACTTTTAAAACCCACATGTTAAAAATTGAAAGAGCACAGAGGGCCGTACTAAAAGTAATTACCCATAAACCGTACTATTTCCCTACTACAGAACTTTTTAATATATGCCAAGTCCTTTCAGTTAGACAACTATTTGTCTTTCACTCCGTCCTGCGCAGACATTCTCAACTTCATTACAACCCTTTACTTAAAACCACAAAACGTAGGTATGATTTAGTCTGTAAGATTGAACCCCGTCGTTCAGCAGCTGCTAGACGACATTTTAGTTACATCAGCTCAACTCTTTACAATCGCCTCCAAAAGCAGCTAGATATTTACCCACTTACACTTCACTCATGCAAGTTAAAATGTACGGATTGGTTGCTTTCATTATCATATGAAAACACGGAGGAACTTCTTGTGGTCGCTTCGTGAGTTAACATTTGACCCGTGTCCTATTTCGTTACTTTACTTGCATTTATATACCTATCATACATAACAATAACACGCCCACACGCTTGTAAGTGCACACATACTGACATATGCTCACACACACACACACACACACACACACACACACACACACACACACACACACACACACACACACACACACACACACTTCCACAACCAGTTTAATGACCATAATATTTATATTTCTTTTCTTTTGTGTATTTACTTAAATTTTAGTTAAACTTTTATATTAATTTTGGAACTAAATCACTTTGTTTACGGAGGGGGGCGTTGCTACCTGCGACACAGTTTTTAACTTCTGCGGGTGACATCGTTTTTCATATTTTGTAATGCACCTAATTGTTACTGTTCCAAATAAAGATTTATTATTATGTTGGTACGGATTTCCGATCACGGGCCCATGGGGACCCGGTCATTTGAAAGGCATTCATGGGGCCGAAGCCAACATGAAGAGGCCTTTGGTACCATATAATATAAATGAGATGGACGCAACTATTATTATTATTATGTTGGTACGGATTTCCGATCACGGGCCCATGGGGACCCGGTCATTTGAAAGGCATTCATGGGGCCGAAGCCAACATGAAGAGGCCTTTGGTACCATATAATATAAATGAGATGGGCGCAACTATGGAGGTCTATCCCCTAATACACCATGAGGATGTGCTAGCGGACAGTCCTCCACAGTTGCCAATCTATTGCCAGGTAGGAATCGACATGGAATTGGCTATGGGGTTGGGATGTTGTGGACAGGATTACCGGGCTATGGAGTGAGATAACGGACACCTACCATTTCAATATCTCATAAACTGAACTTTTGGTAGGCGGTGACTCGCCATTCACTAAATGGGCCCCTCAAACTATTGCCCACTCGGGGCAACGAGGCGGCAACATTGGTGTGAACGGCTAAGGATGGAGAGGTGTTCCTGGACTTTAAACTTCAAAATGCCAACTCGCCACTTACGGAAACACATCCATCCTTCGAGCATTAGCTCTTGCGCTCCACTCTAGGCGACCAACAAAGGCAAACTAGAGGCGGGGTGGGTGTGTAACTGTGTGTGAGTGTGTGTATAAGCGCATGTGTGTATGTGTACCCCTGGAGGTCTCGGGTTCGTGGTGTCGCTACGCACCAACAGCTCGCCACAAGCCGCCCTGCGATGACTGACTGCACTGGTGACACGACAACACCAGCGGGCGATGAGGTCGTCATATCCCTACGCCTTTATTATTATTATTATTATTATTATTATTATTAACATCCGTCAACATCCATGAACAAGAACATCCATCAACATCCATCCATCCATCCATCCATCAACATCCATCAACAACCATCAACATCCATCAACATCCATCAACATCAAACAACATCCATCAACATCCATCAACATACATCAACATCCATCAACCAACATCCATCAACATCCATCAACATCCATCAACAACCATCAACCAACATCCATCAACATCCATCAACATACATCAACATCCATCAACCAACATCCATCAACATCCATCAACATCCATCAACAACCATCAACCAACATCCATCAACATCCATCAACATCCATCAACATCCATCAACATCCATCAACATCCATTAACCAACATCCATCAACCAACATCCATCAACATCCATCCATCCATCCATCCATCAACATCCATCAACAACCATCAACATCCATCAACATCCATCAACATCCAACAACATCCATCAACATCCATCAACATACATCAACATCCATCAACCAACATCCATCAACATCCATCAACATCCATCAACAACCATCAACCAACATCCATCAACATCCATCAACATCCATCAACATCCATCAACATCCATCAACATCCATTAACCAACATCCATCAACCAACATCCATCAACATCCATCAACCAACATCCATCAACATCCATCAACATCCATCAACCAACATCCATCAACATCCATCAACCAACATCCATCAACATCCATCAACATCAATCAGCATCCATCAACATCCATCAACATCCATCCATCCATCCATCCATCAACATCCATCCATCCCTCCGTCCGTCCGTCCGTCCGTCCGTCCATCCGTCCGTCCATCCATCCATCCACGACGACCACGTCGACCTATTAAACGTCATGGTGCTGTGTCACATAAAACAATAGACGATCACTTTGCTGGCCTTGGCCAGCAATGTTGTATGAAATTCCATTATTGACCTCTCGTCTAGCCGCACCTGCAACGTGACAGTTCGTGGCGTATTTTAAGGAACATAACGTCAATATTTCATTAGCATGTTTGAGAAAAAGAATATTTTTTTACTAAGTATTCTGACGGGGTACCCCGGGCCAACCCCCTCCCCCACATGAAGTGCTCATATTCTGACGGGGTACCCCGGGCCAACCCCCTCCCCCACATGAAGTGCTCATATTAGCTGGAGGTACTCCAGAGGGTATAAGGTATCCCCCACGTCATATGTATTAATCTGCTGCGCTCGAGCGACTCCCCAAATGCCCTCTTGGGTTCTCCTACTATAAAAATTACATCGTGGCAAGGGCATTTAACTATATGCGTCATGCTAAAACGACTGGACGAATAAGGATAAAATTTGATATACTTACTATAGCTAGACCGTTTAAATGAGTCCTCGCCAGCGGGGCAGGGGCTGGGGGGTAAAATCACAAAGAGGGCCGGGAGAGGTGCGGGCGTTTACCTATCATATTCGCTCATTTCCGAATATTAAAATTCCGAAAACGAAACTCCTTTTTTTCATTTTCCAAATTATTGTTGGGCCGAAATTTTATTTACCAAATTTTCTTTTGCCAAATGTTTTAAAATCCATTTTATTATTTGCCAAATGATTCAGAATCCAACTGCATGAAATTCCGTAGGATCATTTGCCAAATATATAATATATTTATTCCGCAAAATTATTATTCCGCAAAGGTCAGGGGTACAAAAGGCGATCATACAATAGTGTGGACAAATGTGTGGAGCGTAATATTAATTTTGTTGTTTAATGTTGCCCAAATATTTTATTGAGTTTGGTATGTAGGTAGGGGGTTTTGTAGGTGGTTATAAAAAAAATAACTAACACCAAAGGCTAATGCAGGAGCTTCGCTCCGCTACGCTCCCGCATTAGCCTTTGAACCTAACCTATCCGAGTCGCTTCCGCTCCGAACCGTCTTGCTCGCTCGCTTCGCTCGCTTGCTAAAAATTAAGCAATGTTGTCTTACTCTGATGTTAGGTTAGGTAGATAATAAAAACATACTTTCGGCTTTTCGTTACATTTAGATTATGAAAATATGGCAACTGATCAGGTTGGCAAATAAAAAATGGATTAATGTAATTCGGGATTGTGTTTTTGTCGGCAATTAAAATTGTGATGAAATGAATCCGTGGCATTGTGAAGTTGTGAAAACATATGGATTTTAAAAAGTCGGGTGAGGCGCGCCCGGTCCCTTTGCCAACATACCCCCCCCCCCCCCAGCCTCTGTACCGCGAGGGCGAGAACTCATTTAAACGGTTGAGCTATTCTTTTCTATCCCGATATTCCCACATTTCAAAAATAAAAATCTATTAAAAAGTATTATTATCATTATCAGTCTTGTTTTATAAGTTTCATGTAAACTAGAACAAATTGATACCATTTTTAATTAGGTTACTTTACATAACAGCTAAGTTATTCGTCAGATAAGGGTTTAAGTTTTATCTATGTCATAATAAGGAAGGATGAGTAGTGTAATAATTTATTAATAAAACTATAATGTTGGCGTGTGCCGAGGTGTTGGTCTGGGGACTGATTTCTGAATTATCTCATTATTATTATTCATATAGGTAGTTATAATAATAATAATAATAAAGGCGTAGGGATGTGACGACCTCATCGCCCGCTGGTGTTGTCGTGTCACCAGTGCAGTCAGTCATCGCAGGGCGGCTTGTGGCGAGCTGTTGGTGCGTAGCGACACCACGAACCCGAGACCTCCAGGGGTACACATACACACATGCGCCTACACACACACTCACACACAGTTACACACCCACCCCGCCTCTAGTTTGCCTTTGTTGGCCGCCTAGAGTGGAGCGCAAGAGCTAAATGCTCGAAGGATGGATGTGTTTCCGTAAGTGGCGAGTTGGCATTTTGAAGTTTAAAGTCCAGGAACACCTCTCCATCCTTAGCCGTTCACACCAATGTTGCCGCCTCGTTGCCCCGAGTGGGCAATAGTTTGAGGGGCCCATTTAGTGAATGGCGAGTCACCGCCTACCAAAAGTTCAGTTTATGAGATATTGAAATGGTAGGTGTCCGTTATCTCACTCCATAGGTAAAATAGGGTACAGTAGAGTACAGTCGGGTACAGTAGGGTAAAATAGGGTACAGTAGGGTACAGTCAGGTACAGTAGGGTAAAATAGGGCACAGTCGGGTACAGTAGGGTAAAATAGGGTACAGTAGGGTACAGTCGGGTACAGTAAGGTACAGTCGGGTACAGTAGGGTAAAATAGGGTACAGTTGGGTACAGTCGGGTACAGTAGGGTAAAATAGGGTACAGTAGGGTACAGTCGGGTACATCGGGTACAGTCGGGTATAGTAGGGTACAGTAGGGTACAGTAGGGTACAGTCGGGTACAGTAGGGTAAAATAGGGTACAGTCGGGTACAGTAGGGTAAAATAGGATACAGTAGAGTACAGTCGGGTACAGTCGGGCACAGTCGGGTACAGTAGGGTAAAATAGGGCACAGTCGGGTACAGTAGGGTAAAATAGAGTACAGTAGGGTACAGTCGGGTACAACAGGGTATAATAGGGTACAGTTGGGTACAGTCGGGTACAGTAGGGTAAAATAGGGTACAGTCGAGTACAGTAGTGTAAAATAGGGTACAGTAGGGAACAGTAGGGTAAAATAGGGTTCAGTAAGGTACAGTCGGGTACAGTCCCTATTTTACCCTACTGTACCCAACTGTACCCTACTGTACCCTATTTTACCCTACTGTACCCTAATGTACCCTATTTTACCCTACTGTACCCGACTGTACCCTACTGTACCCTATTTCACACGACTGTACACTACTGTACCCGACTGTACCCCATTTTACCCTACTGTACCCTATTTCACCCGACTGTACCCTACTGTACCCGACTGTACCCCATTTTACCTTACTGTACCCTATTTTACCCTACTGTTCCCGACTGTATCCCATTTTACCCTACTGTACCCGACTATACCCTACTGTACCCTATTTCACCCGACTGTACCCGACTGTATCCCATTTTACCCTACTGTACCCTATTTTACCCTTCTGTTCCCGACTGTATCCCATTTTACCCTACTGTACCCGACTGTACCCTACAGTAGGGTACAGTACAGTACAGTAGAGTCGAGTCGTAGGAAAAATATTGTATGCAACGGTGTATAATTTGGTCTTAACGGCTCGTGCCATCTGCCATTGCGATACTCGCATTCGCTCGTATCGCAACTCACGTCACTCGCCTTTTAAGACCTCACTTATACAACCGTTGCATAAAATACTATTTTCACACGGCTGATCACTGGGTGTTGAATATCCAGTATTCAGCCACGATCTTATTTATGGTATTTTTTGCTCTACATCAATGACCTTCCCAGGCACGTTAAATACCCTATGGTTATGTTTGCAGACGATAGCACTGTAATAATTGAATGTAATGACATTAGAAGATATGAAATTGAAATAAATGAGACTGTTAATAGTGTAATAGAATGGCTTGGTCGAAATAATTTAGTCATAAACCTCAGTAAAACTAAAATTATGCATTTTCGACAGCGTATACCAACAATTCCCGTCAACTGTAATTATCAAGGACATGTTATAGAATCTGTTAATGTTTCCAAATTCTTAGGTGTAGCAATTGACAATCATCTGTCGTGGAAACCTCATACTGAAGATGTTTGTAAAAAATTAAACAAATATGCCTTTGCTCTGTACAAACTTGCTAAACAAGTTAGTCTTGATGCAGTTATGTCCGCTTATCATGCTTATGTTGGATCAACCCTTCGTTATGGCATTATCTTTTGGGGTAACTCATCGAATAGAGAACTCGTGTTTAAAGCGCAAAAGAGATGTATCAGAGCACTGTGCGGCCTGAAGCAGACAGACAGTTGTACTCCTTATTTTAGGGATCTGAACGTTTTAACAGTACCTGGTCTTTTCATTCTTGAGATAGCTTTGTTTGTTCGAAACAGTCCAAAGCTGTTTAAGAGGATATCCAAGGTATCTGATAGGAATATCCATCGCACCAATGACGTCTGCTCAGTAATAGCTCACACCGCACTAATGCGGAAAAGCGTGATTTGCTTGGCAAGCAAAATCTACAACAAAATACCTATTGCCTTAAGATTGCTGCCACTAAGGGAATTTAAGACTGAGCTCTCTAAATATTTAATTTGTAAATGCTATTATTCTATTTCGGATTTTTTGACAGATAAATTCAATTAAATGATTAGTTTTATGATTGCTGACATTCCTAGAATTATTATTTTGTTATTTTTTGTATTTTTAATTTTATCCTCGTTTTAATTTTAATTTTGATTTTATATAATTATTATGATTGTTGTACGCCTATCGGCAAAACATAGTGTTGCATGCCAAACTTTTCCACCACTGTAATCAGTTGTACCTATGTTTACAATTAAATCACTTTGACTTTGACTTTGACTTTTTTTAAGGTCGAATATGGATATTTGACCTCATCAAATATTTCGTCAACTTTAAATAACAATTTGAATCAACTTTCAGTTCTACCTGATCACAAGGACAATTATAAATTTATAATGTACGTAAGACCTCTGCAAATGTTTCATCAGCATTGAAACAAATTCTAAAGATACCGTCTCCTAATAAAAAATCTAGCACCCCTAGAGTAATGAAGCAATAAATCAATGAATTGGAGCAATATTGTTTGCTTGTGATACTAATTTTTGTAAGGTGGGACATTTTTATTGTGTTTTGAGAATTTTTGCTACAAATATATATAAGCAATATCGTTGATTTTGATATAATATTGCTCATTTTGATCTCATTATTAGTAATATTTACAAGGGCTGAGCACTGGGTTCATGGAGGCTGTTTATTGGTTTTTAGTGGCTGTCCACTGGGACAAAGGGTCATTTTTTGATTAAACTTAATTATATATTTTATTTATAGAATTATTGTTTTTGACATATATTGCTTAAAAACTATAATAAACAATAAATCCAATCATGTTGTGCGTTTCATTATCCGACGAATGCTGTAGAAATGCCAACTGTTTAAACTTCAAAAAGTCGTTATGAGGCTGACCACTGGTGCCTTTACCCTATTCAGTTAAAATCGTGAATTTCCTTAATGATCACGCTGAATTTTCCCAGTTTAAAAGAGAGCTGATGGCGATATTAGAAGAAAACTCTTAAAACTCTTAAAACTCTTTAATTAATCCTGTGTTATGTTATTTTCATATGTTTTTATGTGCAATAAAGAGTTCTACAATACCTACAATAAAATACAATAATTTATTGAGACAACTAATGAAAATATACAAATCTGTTATTTTACCTATAAAAGCATTCTTCGAACAAAAATGTTTTATATACCAATATGTCACATGCCACATTGACAATTAAATAAATATTGTGCGACAACCCTATGACTTAGTTTCAATGGATCTGCAACACTGATAACGGAGTATGGTCATAAGTAGGTTATTTTAATACGTAAATAAATCGTGATTTCGCGCACGTTGCTGTCTGACCCATTTCGTGAAAGATTTAACCGTAATACTTTTATTATTGTGCGATTTGATAACTAATTTAGTGTTATGTGTATTATCAATAAGCAAAATATGTAACTAGTGCTGATTTGAAACGCAGCACGTCACACGAAACCCCTCGTATGCGAGTCAGATTCGTGCTTGGGGTTTTTAATCATCTTTCCTAACCCAAAGAGATTGTCATATGCGGGCATTTGCAATTTAAAGTATATAGGTACCATTTGCATTTTTTGATGAGAAAATTTTGTGTGTATTCAAAATTTTTCGTCTTTTTTTGATTATTTTATACAGTTTATAATAATATGGTGCATCACAAATTGACACAAAAAATGCAGGGAAAATCAGGGATTTTTTTTAAAGCATCTATATTATTCTAAATCAATAGCACTCCTGATTCTGAGTCAGAAAAACCCAAAATAATCTAATTCTGAAAAAAAAAAACACTTTGCTCTTCTTACAAAAGGCATACGGTTGACTTTTTCGACGTTATATGAGGCTCGAGACTACAACTGTCGTCTGTCTTATGCTTAATTTTCAGCGAACTGATCTAATAACATATATCTACGTCTTTTAATACACATATTTACTTATTATCTACCTGAACACTCATGATTTTATATTAAGGGCACGGGAAAGAACTATATCCAAACACTCCGTAACCACGTCAGTGCGCAAGAGTGGATAAGACGCGAATAAGACCATTTAAAATTACCGTTCGTTGAACTACTAGCCCACGTTTTTCGGCACTAGGTAATTATCAGTATTTAAGATAATTTACATTTACATGAAAATGTCATGGTGGGATAGTGGTTTGACCTATGGCCCGACAAGCAGAGGGTAATGGGTTCTAGCCAGGGCTCGCACCTCTGAGTTTTTCGAAATTTATGTGCGAAATTATTTTTCGAAATTAAATGACTATGATTAACACGTTTCCTGTCCTGTGTTTACACTTACATATAAAAACTATGTTACCGACAAGTGCATGTATCCAAAAGATACGTGATTATGTTCTTGGATACATAGATATGTAAAAAAAGGACACAAAAACATACCAAAATTGCGAAAAATATTTATAAACGCAATAATTAAAACAAATAAATGAACTGAGAGGTATAGAATCAAAGCCCCTCAACTGTAACAATTACTTTACTCACCCGCGACCTTATGATAGCTACATTTATGTAAGAAATGTGTATTCATACAGTTCTCCACACTGTACGAACACACATAAATCACACAAACCCAACTATCACCACCAACCACCAAACTACACTGAGGCGTTTCAAACTCAACCAGAGCTCATCAAATCAATCAAAGATCATTGAAGTGATTGTTTCAGTTCATTGATATGACCTCCGCAAAGTAACGCGCGATTCAATAAATTATTTAAATCAAATAAACAAAATGCAATAAATATTAAAGTGGACTTGAGGAATAAATTTTACACTTTGAATGGTAGGGAACGTGTTAATATGTATTATCATATGACCTACTTCCGTAAAAAGCGTGGTGGGCTAGCGATTTGACCTATGGCCTCTCAAGCAGAGGGTCGAGGGTTCAAATCCCCGCTCGCATCTCTGAGATTTCGGAAATTATGTGCGAAATTACCTACATTTGAAATATACCATTTGCTTTACGGTGAAGGAAAACATCGTGAGGAAACCTGCTTACACCTGCGAAGAAATTCAATGGTGTGTGTGAAGTCTCCAATCCGCACTGGGCCCGCGTGGAACTACGGCCCAAGCCCTTTCATTCTGAGAGGAGGCCTGTTCCCTGCAGTGGGACGTAGGTATACATATACGCTGGTACGAATATTGACCTACTAGCTAATAAAATTTACCGCCAACGGTGTTAGTAGCAGTCAGAAAGCACATTTTCGATTGACAACTGCCAGAGAGCTATACCTAGGTGAAAACTTAAGAAAATTACCTTTTTTATGTAGTAGTAACGTATGCGTATAAACAAATTGGCGTTCCTAATTTGAAAAATGACTGAAGCTCCATATCAACTATGTGCACTACTACATACAACAGGTAATTTTCTTAAGTTTTTCACCTATACGTATCTACGACACGACAGCGGTGGGGAAGTACTTTATGATATGGAGTGACAGCGCACTGGTAGCGTTAATAAAAGTAATTACATATATACAGTTAATAGTTTTCCTGATCACTCAATCGCGTACAGAGGGAATCACCTCTCTAAGTTTGCGTGTGCATCTGCTACATATACTTAGCCCTGTCTTCCTGTAAGCCCGCCATTCATCTCCCGTCTAACAAGGTTTAAACGCATTTCAAATTGAATCTACTAAAAATATGTGGGCTATCTTAATTCTATCGTTCGTGGTTAAGATGCTGGCAGTGGAAGCCAATGGTATGTAAAATAATCATGTATATTTTTATACTGTTTTACACTTTCGTGATTTTACCTCATAATTACTATATTAAACGGGTCTTCTCACGCAAACAATATTTATCTCGACGTTTCAGCACCCGTATCTCGAACTACCCACTTGATCAAGATTTTAATCAGAATCAAGTGCGGGTAGTTCGAAAGACTCGAGTGGCTAAACGAACATGACACATGACACCCTACACTTCAGTCAACTCGTGACCACGGCTGCAGCAATGTGGCCGAAACGTCGAGGTAAATATTGTTTGCGTGATAAGTCCCGTTTAATATAATAGTACCTGGGCGACCGAGCTCTGCTCGGGCTGAAACTCGGTACCAAGTGTTTTCCGGTTTCCCAGAGATAAGACCAAGCTAGATCAATTTTTCATCCCCGAAAACCCCCACATACCAAATTTCATCGAAATCGTTGGAGCCGTTTCCGAGATCCTGATTATATATGTGCGAGGGAGGGGGGGTGGGGGAGGGGGTTCGGGGTTCCAAAGGAGGGATGAAAATTTCATTGATTTTGCCGTAGGATGCACCGTTTTCAAGATATTTGACAAAAACACCGGAGGGGTGGGGGGTGAGAGGGGGGAGGGTGTGGGGAGGGATGCGGGGAGGGAGTGTGGGGGTGACAAAGGGGGGATGAAAATTTCATTGATTTTGCCGTAGGATGCACCGTTTTCAAGATATTTGACAAAAACACCGGAGGGGGTGGAGGGGTGAGTCACGTTAAACTATCGTCCGTAAACCGACTATACAGACAACCGGTTTTTCCTGTTCTGTGCTCCCAATAGGGAACGTGCACATAGACGGTGCTGCCAACTGATGCCATAAGGGTGCCATCAATTTGAATGTTTTACCTTGATAAGTTTGTTTTACTGTCCGCATAGTGTCTCTTCTGTCGCATTAGTGCTGCCGCCTATAGTTACTGCACGTTCCCTATAATACCATTCTCACAAAAAGTAACTTTTTCTCACAAAAGAAGAAACTTGACGTTTTCTCATGAAAAATAAACTTAAAAAAAAACTAAAAACCTTAAAAAAAAACGTGGAATCGAACCGAGGTCGGCTGGATCCGCGACCACCCGATTTCTACTGTGCTATTTTGGTTTGCTCGAAGCTGGCAAAATTTAGCTTTGTATTCTAATGCAAACAAAAATAGCCGGAAAACACGAGTAAAAGCGATTTTCTGAAAATGAAACATAGCTAGATCAGTTTTTCATCCCCGAAAACCCCCACATACCGAATTTCATCGAAATCGTTGGAGCCGTTTCCAAGATCCTGATTATATATATACATATATACAAGAATTGCTCGTTTAAAGGTATTATATATAGATAGATAGATTTAGGTAGTTATTACTGTAGGTATTTTTTTTTATTTAAAAGCAACTGCACAACTGACTTGAATAGGCTACTTTCCTAACTAATCAGTCTTTGAGATTATCAAAAAATATTGGACACGTATTTTTTATTTTGTCAATTAAACAAAAAAATACGAAGATATGGCGCGTTGAAGTTTCGCGTGACGTCACTTGTTCCTACACTTTGTATGAGCGTTTTAGGAACAAGTGACGTCACGCCTCGTCACGCGGAACTTCAACGCGCCATATCTTCGTCATTTTTTGTTTAATTGTCAAAAGAAAAATTACGTGTCTAATATTTTTTGATAATGTAAAATACGGACTAATAAGAATTATTATTTTTTTACCTAGGAAACATCCCTATTAAATTTATTAGTATTCTAAATTTTATTAATATAATGATACTAATACAATATTTTTATACAAACAATTAGAAAATTAAGATCTATGTGACGATGTTTTCATACTAAATATATAGAAGCGTCGCGAGAGGCGGAGACGCGGCCTCGTCTCTTCTGTCTGCTTTGGATCGCGACGCTTCTATACATTAAGTATGAAAGCTGATTCAAGGGGCGCCAGAACTGCGACGCGCCCCCGTCCCACGTCTCTTCTCACGTCTCTTCTGTGTAGCTTATATACAGCAGCAACCTGCTGAACTAATATTGTTGGTCCTTCCAGAAGCAAAATGCGGTGAGGTCCCAATGACCCAATGGGCGGGTGAGCCGTCGCGTCGCCAGACTCCCCTCCCCCTCCCCGTGGGTGTGGTGGTGATCCAGCACTCCGTGTACGCAGCGTGTGCGTCAGATGAGGAGTGTGGGGCCGTAGCAAGGGCCATCCGGATCTATCAGATGAAGCAGGGATACGATGACATCGGGGCATCGTATGTTTATTCTCTATCGTATACTCAATTTAAGGTTGTAAGTTGGGATAGTCAAGCCGATATGTTTTAGTCGCTTCGGAAGGCCTACTTCAAGGTGAATGTGTGAGGCAGGTCTGTAGTGTTTCAATGTTTTGATATCACTAGCTGCCTACCTCGGTTTCACACGTATTTTACTACTTAGCTAAGAAAATTAGACCTAATCTGCCGTGCTATGCACAAAAGCGGTATCTCAGCGAAAGCGAGTTTCTAGAAAATCAAAGTTTTGTAAAAATAGTTTTCTTTTTACTTTACAGATTGTTTTCTTTATTTATTTGCAATGAATATCCGTTGCTAATTTTAATGCTTTGACGGTATTAAAATATACGGCTGTTCGCCTACGTCTAAAGTTCTCTTAGTGATTTCTGGTAAAACTGAGATAAGAAAAGCTTTTTAAAGGGTTTTCACATTTTTTTAAATATCTTACCAGTGTTTGGCTTAGTTCTTTGGATGCGTATTTTTGTAAGCTGACCTATGCCATAATCCGATTCAGTATTTTTCTGTCTCCGTTTACTATAAGGAAATTTTTCCATCGGAATTTTTCACCCGTATTTTATAAACATTCTTCATCCAAACCTTTTGATTTTTATTTTATTAAGAATAAAGTTTTGTAAACAAAAGTTTTTACGTCAAATCTTTAACACTTATTTTTTTATTTATTTATTTCTTTATTTATTTAGGTGTTCTACAGCGGTACAATCAAGTTTATACTAATTTACAGAGTGATTCTTATGGCCAATAACAGAACTCCCTTAATGATATAATTTTATAAACCTGAGTAGGAGCAAACGTACAGTCGAAAGCACAAACATCCACACATCCAACGCGTCAAATACATGCAATCTTCAACCTTATGGTTAATGGCATAGAAGTATAAAGTTAAGTATAACACTTACTTTGTCTAGCAGCTCTCCAATCATCATCATCATTTCAGCCGTAGGACGTCCACTGCTGGACATAGCCCATCCATCTCGCCTCAGTAGAAATTAAATATTCCTCCTTCATGCAGCTTCTTGCAGGTTTTGACGACCAGATGGCCTAGTGGTTAGAGAACCTGACTATGAAGCTTGAGGTCCCGGGTTCGATTCCCGTGTCGGGGCAGATATTTGCATGAAAAATGCGAATGTTTGTTCTCGGGTCTTGGGTGTTTAATATGTACTTAAGTATGTATCTATCTATATAAGTATGTTTATCCGTTGCCTAGTACCCATAGCACAAGCTTTGCCTAGCTTACTTTGGGACAAGGTCAATTGGCGTGAATTGTCCCGTGATATTTATTATTTATTTATTTGATATTTATGGGCGGCAACGGAAAGGTTAGATCTAAACTTATTTTTCAATTGTTAGGTAGTTTTTCAAGGAATTACGATTTTCTCTCCCGTATTGCAGGTTTCTTGTGGGAGGAAACGGGAAAATATACGAGGGTGCCGGCTGGGGTCGAGTGGGGGGGGGGGGTGCACACGAGGGCCCTCAACAACCGCTCTATCGCCAACTCCTTCATGGGAGACTTTAGAGGTAAGGGCTTCTACGAAATTCGAAGTTGGTATCGTGCCGTCCGTACCACTCATGTGTTTATATAATTAGCGTGAACGGAAAAGATACGAAGCCAAAAAAGCAGTGCGCATTTGGCAGCCGCCGCGACGTGTGGCTCCGGGAAGAAGGTCTACGGATTAGCGCGAAACAAGTCGAGCTAAAGTCGGACATAGACGTGAGGTATCCGTATTTTTTAAATATATTTACACTCGTTGAGGATTGCCTTCTTTCCGCACTTCTATCGTAAATATAACTATTTATTGATTTAAATTGGTCCCACATAAAGTGGTAGATAAAGTTTTCGATCTATTCTGTTTGTTTGCGGTCGGTTAGACTCGTCGTCTAGAGTTTAAGGGTGAAGTCACATCTATCAGCATCGAATCGCATTTAGTAATTACAAAAACGCAATATTGTATGATGTTTTCACACGCTAGGACAATAACGTTTATAGTTGACCTATCCAGAATGGTTTTCAACTTCAACTGCTGTGTAACGTATAAGCGTACTAAAGCATGTGTTGGCATCCTTTAGCAAAGAAAAGCATGCGATAGCACCCTTTAGCAGCTGAAAACATGTAACAGCAAACTTTAACTTGCGATGCGTAGGTATAGTGTGCCCAAAATCATCCAGCTAAATGCGATTCGATGCTGATAGATGTGACTTCACCCTAGTCCTGCGAGCGGCATGGCAATCTGATCCAAACCGCTTATTAAGAAAATATTTATCCACAGCCTTCAGACGCAGGTCTGGGAAATCTTAGGAAACGCAAATTGCATTCCTGTTTTGTATTTTCTAAAATAAGCAAATTATAATTGAGTTATTTTTACTTAATTTACATTTCCTACGCGTTAGTGAATAGGTACATTTTCATAATTCTATCCTATTCACTCACTTGTTTTTTTTGCGTTTACTGACATGTGATTTCAATCAACGTCAGTATTGTTTTAAGTAATGAATTTGATTGAAATAAATTAATATTTTAACAACCGGATAGCCTGTTGTTAGAGAACCTGAATACGAAGCTAGAGGTCCCGGGTTCGAACCCCGGTCGGGGCAGATATTTGTGTGAAAAACAGGAATGTTTGTGCTCGAGTCTTGGATGTTTAATATGGTTTTAAGTATGTATTTATCTATAGGTATAAATATTTTTATCCGTTGTCCAAATAGAACCCATAGTACAAGCTTTGCTTAGTTTGGGACTAGGTCAATTGGTATGAATTGTCTCGTGATATTATTATCACTACATAGTAAAACAAAGTCGCTTCTCGCTGTCTGTCTGTCCCTATGTATGCTTAGATCTTTAAAACTACGCAGCGGATTTTGATGCGGTTTTTTTAATCGATAGAGTGATTCAAGAGGAAGGTTTATGTATACATAAACCTTCCTCTTGCATAATTGCACCCGTGCAAAGCCGGGGCGGGTCGCTAGTCTATACTAATTTTATAAAGCTGAAGAGTTTGTTTGTTTGTGTGAACGCGCTAATCTCAGGAACTACTGCTCCGATTTGAAAAATTCTTTCAGTGTTAGATAGCCCATTTATCGAGGGAGGCGGGAGTTTTAAGGGGGATGAACATTTCATTGATTTTGCCGTAGGATGCACCGTTTTCAAGATATTTGACAAAAAAAAACTTGACGTAAAAGTTGAAGTAAAACTTCTATAGGCACGCTTGACTTGGGACGAACGCGGGTGTTGTGCGCGGGGTGCTGTGTGGGATGGCGTGTGCGGGCGGGGGGGGGTGTTGCTGGGGGGGGTTTTGCTGGGGGGGGGGTGTTGCTGGGGGGGGGTGTTGCTGGGGGGGGTGTTGCTGGGGTGTGGGGGGGTGTTGCTGGGGTGTGGGGGGGTGTTGCTGGGGGGTGGGGGGGGGTGTTGTTGGGGGGTGGGGGGTGTTGCTGGGGGGGAGGGGGGGGAGGGTGCGGGGGGGTTGCGGGGGGGTAATTTTTTTAATATCGAGGAACTAAGGAGAGCCATAATTCAAAGTAAGCTGCCCAAATTACTAATTCCACGCGGACGGAGTCGCGGGCAAAAGCTAATAATTTAATAAATTGGCAACCACAGTTGCACAGAGAATCTACTATAATAGCTCCTCTACACGATGGACCATTAAATGGTCGGCGATGGCTGCAATTAGTTGTGATCATAACGTAACCTTTGACGTGCGACCAAAAACCAACGCCGACCGACGCCATCCCACGACCATCGCACGCGCCATAACCATAAGCCATCCGACATCGCTACGCCCTCCGCACGCTGGCCCATCATAGTGGACCATCGCGATGGCGATGGCGTATACACCGTGAAATTTCAGTGGTTGTTTTCCCGAAACGAGGTGATTTAGTTTCGATTGTGCAATCGATTTATACTTAATATTATGACTAGAGTCAAAAATCCAATTGTGAAAAACTAAAGTCGAAAATTACCGCAAACCAATAGTAACGCTTCGTTGGTACAAGTAGCGTACGATCGTATGATAGGTTAGGTACCAACGAAGCGTTACTATTGGTTTGCGGTCATTTTCGACTTTCGTTTTTCACAATTGGATTTTTGATTCTAGTCAAAATAGTAATTATAAATCGATTGTACAATCGACACTAAATCACCTAGTTTCGGGAAAACAACCACTTAAATTTCACGGTGTAGATGAGAAATTTTGTGAAATAACAGCTGAATGGATTTAGATGAAACTTGGCGTACAGATACACAAAGATCTGAATACAAAATTAGCTTAGTAACTAAATTTTTTGGGGGTCGAAATCACTCGCATCCGTAAATTTACCCTCGAGACCCTACACCCTGGGTGGTGCTAAAAGTTTTTCAAAGTTTTATATTTCTCGTTAGTGCTTTTAAGGAAAATATGAGTTTGTGGCGAGCTTTAGATAAAAGCCAATAAGACTCTAAATAAGGACTCTATGGTTTCCCATAAATTTAACAAGTCATGATGTATCATTCTTCACGTTAGTCATAAAGGTGATTTATTTCTGAAACGGTTTCTTTTTCGAAATTGTTATATGTATAAAACAAACCTTTTTTTTTTTTTTCTGGTGTGAAAAATGCAGCTTATGCATCGTCTCCGTTCGGGGAAACGGAGGTATGTGGGGCTCTCCCCAAGGGGCCTACCCACTAAAAACCACACGGATTCCCTCGTTTGCCATTGTGAACGCCACGGGAGGATAAATACACCGCGACGCCCACTGGCCGCCCCGGGATGGGGCTCCTCTGTCGACACCGTGCAATGCGGGCTCGGCTTATGTATAAAACAAACCTAACCTAACTTACTGCATTCTATAAGATGGCATTTAAAAATCACTGTATTGCTAACGTATGAAGAATGATACATTATAAATAAATAAATACACACGGGACAATTCACACCAATTGACCTAGTCCCAAAGTAAGCTAGGCAAAGCTTGTGTTATGGGTACTAGGCAACGGATAAACATACTTATATAGATAGATACATACTTAAATACATATTAAACACCCAAGACCCGAGAACAAACATTTGTATTTTTCATACAAATATCTGCCCCGACACGGGAATCGAACCCGGGACCTCAAGCTTCATAGTCAGGTTCTCTAACCGCTAGGCCATCTGGTCGTCTAACTATGACTTATTAAATTATGGGAAACCAAGGGATCGCCTCTAAATAATCTGAATAACGTTTATATCTATTCCAGAAACCTTACCAGCACCCGAAGCCTTGAAGGCTTCGAAGGACTTCCTTGCGTGCGCGTTGGAGGCCAAGTTGCTGACAGAAGACTACCATCTGGTGGGCCATGGACAGGTATCGCAGACTGAGTGTCCTGGCGCCGCGCTGCAGAAGGAAATCACGACGTGGCCTTATTGGGTGGAGACCCTAAACCGCTGATTTGATTCATAACTAATATTTTTTGTTACTTATCATGAACTATTGTTGAGTCGACACGTGACCACGGTCGCTGCAATGACGGTGGAAATGTTGCGATAATTTCATCAATAATATAAATACTCGTTGTTTCCCGAAAAGTATTAGTTATGGTTATAAGTAAGTGAAAATCCCAATTGTTTAAAACGTTAATTTGGTTTCTTACGGCTTTGATGTAACAATTATGTTAATTAGGTGCATTATTTATTATTAAATAAGTTATTTATTTATAATATTGAGTTTGATTATGGCAATACAATAGGCTTAGGAATCCATGGTTCAAGTTTGTTGTGTACTTCGCGCACACCCTGTATTGTTTTGAGATTAATAAGGTTGCTGAAACGCGTTGGATGCGGGTGGCGCAGGAGCGATCTGTTTGGCGAGCCTGGGGAGGCCTATGTTTAGAAATGGACGTCTTTCGGCTGAAATGATGATGATGATAACCGAGGAAATCTATCGCAAACATGCTTTATCATTTTTATTACTAGTTTAAAATAAACTTCTACCTACGCAATTTTTTTTCCGCTGTCGACTATGTGAAAGGTCTATAAGGAAAACGATGTTGTTTTTGCAGTTTGAGAGAGTATCGAAAGTAGTCATTATGACAAGGGGAATACCATAAAGCATTACTTAACTCACAATCTTTATGCCCCTCTTGTGCTTTCTCATCCCCCGTATTATTTCGGTAAAAAGGTTCTTCGTGCTCGTCAAAATAAATATTGAAAGGTGAAAATGGCAGCTGTTTTGATGGACCATTTTTAGGCTTCCGTAGTCAACTAGGAACCCTTATAGTTTCGCCATGTCTGTCCGTCTGACTGACTGACTGTTAATACTAAAAAGATGTAATTTGGCATGAATATATATATCAGTCATGCCGACAAAGTGGTTAAATAAAAAAAACTAAAAAAATTTTTTTTAGGGTACCTCCCATAGACGTAAAGTGGGGGTGATTTTTTTTTCTTGACTAACCCTATAGTGTGGGGTATCATTGAATAGGTATTTGAAAATAAATAGGGGTTTTCTAAAACCATTTTTTGATAAAGTTCATATTTTCGGAGATATTCACTCCGAAAGTTCAAAATAATGTGTCCCCCTCTAACTCTTGAACCGCACGTCTAAAAAATATGAAAAAAATCACGTAAGTTAAACTTCATAAAAACTTTCTAGAAAAATTATTTTCAACTTAATCAGTTGAGCAGTTTTTAAGTTTTTGTAAAAAATATTTCTAAACTATGATTGTAATTTAACCGCCATTGCAAGCATTTTTTTTCTTTAAGTACCTATAAGATCACGCTAACATTATCTTATTTCAAATAAAAAAAATTTATTACATCCGAAAAATAATCAACAAGATTAGATAGATTAGTTACCCAATTCGCCGATAGATGGCGCTGTACCGCCGACGTTGGGACCAAAACAACCTGATACGGAGGGTATGTATTACAATACCGAAGTACGAAAGACCGAATGTATTAAAACATCGAATGGGTCAAAAGACCGACACGATTTTTTTCTGAAACCGTTAACTTTTTAAGATTGTTATAAAACAAACCTAACCTAACCTAATGGGTTCTGTATGATGCCGTTTTAATAAATTCTGAGAAGTTTACGGTTTCAGAAAAAAATCGTGTCGGTCTTTCGACCCATTCGATGTTTTAATACATTCGGTCTTTCGTACTTCGGTATTGTAATACATACCCGATACGGAACCCTATCTTGGGCGTGTCCGTCACGCTCTTGGCCGGTTTTTTTTAAATATTTGCCATGTGATATAGTAATAGTATAGACCGTGCGAGTGAAAACTACGTCCCAAACAATAGTATGTATGTTTGTATGTGAACTCTCTATTGTACAAAAAAAACCCTATTGACAACCGTTGAAATATTTGTACAAAGGCAAACTTATCGCTTTAAGGGATCTCTACCAGTCAACCTTTGAGTGGCTGAAAGGAGCATATAGCAATGATGTATTTGTACCTATTGCGCAATATTTCCAATAAATTCGGTATAATAACTACACAATAAACAAAGATAACAAAATAAAATCTTCATCAAATCTAAAGATTGGATCAACTCTTGTTAATTAAACACTTCGATTAACATTAGTGATTTTAACCAAGACTGTGATTTATTTATTTTCTGTGTAGCTAACGAATAACAAACTTTAAGGACGCCGACTTTGATATCACGCTCGCCAGAATCCATACAGGAGTAAAGTCCGCACACCCACTCTAAAATAGTTTTATACAGCGATTAATGTCCGTTACTCATTAAACACAACAGTTTTTAACTTACGAAAGTCAAGAAAAAATCCGCACAATTATCACATTATTCCGAGAATTTCAATTATTTCAACTGGACGGCTGCAGTGCGCTTTTGGCAGACGCCGTGACGTGTGACTCCGGGAAGAAGAGCTACGGATTAGCCCGAAACATGTCCAGTTAAACTCGTTTTAAGACGTGAGTGATCCGTATACAGGGTTATTTGTAATTCACTAGCATCCTTTGAACCCTAAACTCCTACCACTTAAACAAATGTTTTTTGTTTTACGGCTTTTGTCATAACTTAATATTTTTGGTGTAATAACGTTTTGAAAATTTGAGATTACCTCTTATTTTTACGATACTCTGTGTATTTGTATGGGAAAAAAAATGCTTCATATTAAAAAGTCGTAAAACAAAAAACATTTGTTTGAGTGATAGGAATTCAGGGTTAAGAGGATGTCAGTGAATTACAAATAACCCTGTATTTTCACTATGAGTGAGGCTCACGGTAGTCTTTTCATGTCTAATGGGCTTCCTGGCGTCTGTGATTCCTTTTAAAAAAATAATATATATATTTTTTGTAATTTTCGTCCTTTCTCTTAATTAGACTGTCGATCAGAAGCCTTGAACTTTTAACAGTTTCTGTTACGAGTCCTTTGGCAGCCGTCTGGAAACTTCGCCATACATGTATACATTGCGGTTGCCAGAAGGAATAAACAGATATTAAACTCAATAAGAGGATCTTAAAGTTTAGCTATAACATAGCACCTTCGCTTAGACATTTTGAACAAATGTTAAAATCTTCTAATCTTTCGTGGAATTACTTAGGTGACTATGGTTATAATATAAACCAAAAACAAATATTTTCGTTCAAATCCAAGGATACCAAGTCAATGCCGTAATTTAATAAAAGTCCAAGTTAAGTACCTAATTATTTCAGAAAAATATTAATTAGTTTGATAATACGAGCAAAGCCACGGGTTAAGGCTAGATTTAAAAGCGACGTTACCCACCGGTATTTTTAATCGAAAAAACATAACAGAGGTCCGTAAAACGGTCTAATATTACGGGTAGGGTCAACAGGATTGCCAATAAAGGCCCAGCGCGATAAAAAAGTTTAGAACTTTGATGAACGGCTGTATATTAAATGGAACCTTTAAAGCTTATACGAGTATGGTTTTCCGGTTGTTTAATAACGACGACCGGATCCTAGTCCAGTGGTTAGAGAACAAGGTGATCATTTGTGGATGATTTCTACCGTTTGGGCAGATTTAGTCCTTAAATTTTAACTCTGGCAGAATAAGCTATTTTAATAAAAAAACTAAAAAACACGCTTTAAAAAATAAAAAATAAATTTTAATAAATTTCAATTCACTATTCTTATAGTGCAGTAAAAAATCTTAATAAGCAATTATTATATTGTTATATCCAGATCAAAATTTATATTGATAAAATAAATAATAATAGTTTAAAATATTTTATTGTAAAAAAAGCGTGGGGTGCATGGTGTCAATTGTCAAGGATTATCATTTTGATAACATCTTAAAAAGCACCCCACGCTTTTTTTACAATAAAATATTTTAAACTATTATTATTTATTTCATCAATATTTAGAATTGTTTACAAATTTTGATCTGGATATAACAATATAATAATTGCTTATTAAGATTTTTACTGCACTATAAGAATAGTGAATTGAAATTTATTAAAATTTATTTTTTATTTTTTAAAGCGTGTTTTTTAGTTTTTTTAAACTATTATTTATTTTCTATTTTTTAGTTGCATTTTTTTTCTTTCTAACTTTACCCCCCTCACCTACAACCCCCAAACCCCCTAAACCCAACCCCCCAACATCCCCCACCCCTTTTCCCCAAACCCCCCCCCAAACCCCACACCCTTACCCCCAATCCCCTAAACCCCCCTTACCCCCCTCCTCATTTTACAAACCCCCGAACCACCTAAACCCAACTCTCCTAACATCGAACCCCCCAAACCCCCGGAATCCCCCCCTCCCCCACCCCACCACCTGCCCCCCCAACCCCTCCCCCCACCCCGCCACCTACCGCCCCCCCTTCCAGTTCCATCATCAAACCCTTGTTACCATCTAGGCCTCTTACCCCCTCCCCATTTCCCACAACCCCCCAAAATCACTTACCCCCGAACCCCCCAACACCCCCACCCTATTCCCCGTAAACCCCCCCCATCTCCTAACCCCAACCGCCACACCCTAACCCCCAACCCTCTAAACCCCCGACCCCCTTACCCCATACCCCATTCCCCCCCCCACCCCGCCACCTACCCCCCTTCCAGCTCCATCATCAGACCCTTGTTACCATCTAGGACCAAAGTACTCGTCAAAACGAATCAAACGAGCCCAAACTCGATAGGGTTGTTTCGTTTTATTGTGAAGTGCCTTTGGCCATCTTCCAGCTCCATCATCAGACCCTGGTTACCATCTAGGATCAAAGTGCTCGTCAAGACGAATCAAACGAGCCCAAACTCGACGGGGTTGTGTAGTTTTATTGTGGAGTGCCTTTGGCCATCTTCCAGCTTCATCATCAGACCCTGGTTATCATCTGAGATCAAAGTGCTCGTCAAGACGAATCAAACGAGCCCAAACTCGACGGGATTGTGTTGTTTTATTACATAGTTCCTATGGCCACCATCCAGCTCCATCATCAGATCAGCTCCATGTTACAATAATATTGCATTGTCATCCAATTTACACATGTGTGCAAAATTTCAGCTCAATCGGAAACCGGGAAGTGGGTCGAAATCGCGCCCTAAGGAGTCGGTTACAAACATACAAACATACAAACACACACACAAAAACATACAGGTGAAGCTAATACAGGGTTATTTGTAATTCACTAGCATCCTTTTAACCCTAAACTCCTACCACTTAGACAAATGTTTTTTTGTTTTACGACTTTTGTCATAACTTAATATTTTTGGTGTAATAACGTTTTGAAAATTTGAGATTACCTCTTATTTTTACGATACTCTGTGTATTTGTATGGGAAAAAAAGTGCTTCATTTTAAAAAGTCGTAAAACAAAAAACATTTGTTTGAGTGATAGGAATTCAGGGTTAAGACTTATAAATTTCTATGTCTTATCAGTTACTTTTTCATTATTTATTTAGTAGGAGATTATTTTATTTAAGTACTGAATAAAACGAACATACCTATAGTGAAGAATTTGCAAAACCAGGAGTGTCACAGGTGCGTTGCCGGCCCTTACTAGTGTAGTAAAAAAACGTCCAAGTGCGAGTCGGACTCGCGCACGAAGGGTTCCGTACCAATATCTATAAAAACGGCAAAAAATCATGTCTGTTGTATGTAATTGTTTTAAATAATTGTTTTATTTTAGTTTAATTATTTATTTTTAAAGTGAATACATAACTAAATATTCTGTGAATATTTCAATCACGCACCTGTTGCCGTTATCCATGACTATTGTACTGAGTATCATGTCTATTGTTATGTTGTAGTTCATGACTTTTTGAATGTTAATAAATGATGATGTTTTCTAGGGTCTAGTGTTGCTACATTTTTAAAATATGTATTTGTTTTAAAATACCTTAATACACGCGCGGTCTGACCAACCTATCTTGAGCCGTCGAGCTTCCCCCTTGTCCGTATAGTTAGTTGCGTTAGTTCTTCTTCCACCATCGGACGGGGAAATTGTATCGCTTGCGCTTACGCAGGGCTTTGATTCTAGCCGCTCTCACGCACACATATAGGTACGAGTGCATAGAATACGTAAAATCGATTAGCGCAAGAAGCTCGGTAGGGCCTTAACCGCATTACTTTGCGGAGAAGAAAAGTAGGTATTCCATTTGTATTCATTTCAATTAAATTAAAAACATCTGCCAAGAGAAATATACGCACGCACGCACGCACGCACACACACACACACACACACACACACACACACACACACACACGCGCGCACACACACACACACACACACACATATACACACACGTACACGCGCAGGCGCACACTTACACTTGCATGCCCAAATACCAATAATTATAAGTAGTTAAGATAATTGTAATTAAGTAGACTTTTAGTTTAAATGTTTTTCGATGTAATAATACACCGTGAAATTTTAGTGGTTGTTTTCCCGAAACGAGGTGATTTAGTTTCGATTGTACAATCGATTTATAATTATTATTTTGACTAGAGTCAAAAATCCAATTGTGAAAAACGAAAGTTTAAAATGATCGCGAACCAATAGTAACGCTTCGTTGGTACAAGTAGCGTACGATCGTACGATAGGTTAGGTACCAACGAAGCGTTACTATTGGTTTGCGGTCATTTTCGACATTCGTTTTTCACAATTGGATTTTTGACTCTAGTCAAAATAGTAATTATAAATCGATTGTACAATCGATACTAAATCACCTCGTTTCGGGAAAACAACCACTAAAATTTCACGGTGTATATGTTATAGAAGAGCGGGACCTTCTGCTACAAGTGTGTTACACACTTACTAGATGGCCCCAACCTTTAATCATTGTTAACCTACCTTAAGTTGAACAATAAACTTTTTCATTTCATTTTTCATCTCTATTGTGGCATGAATAAGTAAATCCCTTGGGCATTTTATAGCTTTTTTGTAAAATTTATTATTGCAACCTTTCCGTCGATAGTTTGTATAATGTACAATTATCTTGCCGGACTCCATTGTGATATCAAATCAAAGAAAACGACGGACAATTGACAGTAGATACTTAATTAATGTTGTTTTTTTTAAAAATAGGGACGCGACGGTTCAAGTGTCAGAAGAAATAAATGGAATATAATTACATTTAAGTGTCGATGTTACAATTTCCTTGTGCTTGGAGTGTAGCGATAATAGCCAAGCGAGGTCGCTAAATTGCTTGTACTACAGGAAAAATAGCATATTTTGGCGGCAAAATATGTACCTCAATGAAACTTTGTTTACAACTTTACTTGTCACTAAAAGTGAGGATCTGCCGAGTCCTACCAAAATTTTGGGGCCCTACCCCCTACCAGGGGTATGGGCAGGGGAAATTTAAAAAAATACAAATTTTACGAACTAGGTGAGTCAGGTATCATTTTCTATGTATTTTTTTCGCTGAATCGAATGATACCATACCCATACTTAAAGGATAAATAAATAAAATAAAAATAAATAAAATAAATATCATGGGACAATTCACACCAATTGACCTAGTCCCAAAGTAAGCTATGTGTTATGGGTACCAGGCAACGGATAAACATACTTATATAGATAGATACATACTTAAATACATATTAAACACCCAAGACCCGAGAACAAACATTCGTATTTTTCATACAAATATCTGCCCCGACACGGGAATCGAACCCGGGACCTCAAGCTTCATAGTCAGTTTCTCTAACCACTAGGCCATCTGGTCGTCAAGATATGAATGGTTTTTGTTGAACAGCCATAGAACAATCTAAAAATCACTTACCAAAGATAGTTTATCAAGATGTTGAGGTGATGGTGATGGTAATACTGATTGGTCTCAGTGATCCTGAGAAGCATATTGTTGCTTAAACCTAAAATTTTATGGCCGGTTCTCTTTCTTTTTATCCAACATTATTGATTTCTTAAAATATTTTACAAGCAAATATAAGAGGGGTTCCCCACTACAGTGTAACAGTCACTGTGGCGACATCAATGGGATGCTTTTGGAGTACGCACTGAGTGCTACGAGGGGCGTTCAATATAAAGTGAGAATGAGATGCAAACTCTTTCAATATTAGGAAATTAAATACTGGCCGGTAAAGCTAATCTATCTAGCTGATTGCTATGAAAAAAAAACTAACTGTCTTTTGTTTAAAAAAAAATACGGTAATTTCTTTGCAATGCTATTGAGTACGTTAGCGAAAATGGAGAAAATTGAACTGCGCGCCGTTATCAAATACTTGTGTTTGAAAATTTTTTCTACGGACCAAGTCAATTTGGATTTGCGGGACACTTTAGGGTCTAATGCTCCTCCGTATTCGACAGTCGCACGTTGGTGCGCCGAATTTAGACGTGGAAGAACATCGACAATGGACGACCCCCGCTCCGGACGCCCTACTACAGCAGTAACTGAAGAAATTGTGAAAAAAGTCGAAAACTCAGTTTTGGCGGATCGTCGTGTCACGGTTCGTTTTATTGCTGAAAATGTAAAGATTTCAACGGGGAGCGTGCATAATATTTTACATGAACGCTTGGGTATGAAAAAGGTATCTGCGCGTTGGGTACCAAGAATGCTTACTGACACGCAAAAACAAACTAGACTAGAGATTTGTCAAGAAGCTTTGAACCTGATGCAGCAAGACCGGGAACTTTTTTTGGCGCGATTTATAATATTGGACGAAACATGGCTCCATCATTACGACCCAGGAACTAAACTGCAGTCTATGACAAGGAAAAGGCCATCATCTCCAACTCCGAAGAAATTCAAGGCGAGCCCATCTGCCGGTAAGGTCATGGGCTCTGTTTTTTGGGATGGTAAAAGGGTATTAATGATTGAGTATCTCGAGCATGGAGCCACTATTACCCTTATACGCCAAACAAATAGCAACATTGCGCAATGAGATCCGCGAAAAACGGCGAGGTAAACTCTCGAAAGTTGTGCTGTTCCACCAGGACAATGCCCCGGCACACAAGTCCGCCGTTGCAATGGCTGCAATTCGTGATGCTGGGTTCGATATCCTTAAGCATCCTCCGTATTCACCAGTTCTCGCTCCCAGTGATTTCTACCTATTTCCGAGATTGAAGCAATACCTGAGAGGCCAGAAATTTGAAGACGACGACGCGGTAGTCGCTGCAGTACAAGATTTTTTAAGTACTCAAGATGAGACCTTTTTTAAAAATGAAATTTTAAGTTTAGAAAAAAGATATACTAAGTTTATTATGCTAAAAGGTGACTATGTCGAAAAATAAAATTACATTTAGTAAAAGTTGTTTATAACATACTCATTCTCACTTTTTATTGAACGCCCCTAGTAAGAATATGAATGAAGGTTATGAAAAGCCACAAATTAAGAATAAAGTTCTTAACAACGGATTACATTAAACAAAGTTTCGAATTCAATTAACCTCTTTGTACTCTAGGCTATGTAACCACAAAGAACAGGTAGATAAGGGAACTAGATCGGGGGTATACAAGCTTACTTGTAATGACTGCAATGGGATATACGTAGGACAGACAGGCCGAAGTTTTAATACTAGATTTAAAGAGCATGTTTCGGCATATAGGAATAAGCATCCAGATAGATCGAATTTTGCAAAACATTTGTTGGAATCAAATCATTCATTGTTAGATTCAGATTCTTATGAAGTGTTACATTATTGCGGCAAGGGGTTGCGTCTGGATGCTCTGGAATGCATGGAAATAATTAGGTACAACACTATGGGGTCTATTATTAATGATCAGGTAAATTTAGTATCTTCTCCTTTACTGCGGCTTGGGTCGAATTTGAACAGTTAGTATTAATAAAATATGCCTTACTTATAAATAAACAAAAATTCAAGGTAGTTTTATAATATGTCAATAAAAGTTAATTTTTGTGGGGTAGTTTGAGAATAAGAAAAATAAAGTGGGTACTTGAGAAGTTACAGTAACAAGTTAAAACATTTGTTTTGGTTTGTTACTTTAACATTTGGTAGCATAGCATACGGTTGTGGTAACTCTGAAGATGAGCTCTGGTTGAGTTCGAAACGCGTCAGTGTAGCTTGGTGGTGGTGATGGTTGGGTTTATGTGATTTGTGTGTTTTCGTACAGTGTGGAGGTGGAGGAATTGCATGAACGCACATTTGTTGCATAAACGTAACTATTGTAAGGTCGCGGGTGAGCAAAGTTATTGTTTTAGTTCATTAATATGGACCTCCGCAAAGTAACGCCTGATTCAATAAATTATTCAATTAACCTCTGTCCAAAGAATGGCGTTGTAACCCTTTTGTGGCTTTTGTGGCTACATAATTTAAACATTTTTGCTACCACTTTAAGCGTCATTAACAAGTTGTCTCAAAATTCTGTTTAATTCCATTTTGAATTGAATTTATGTGCAAAATTACATTTGTAATTTACCATGAGCTTACTGTGAAGGAAAACATCGTGAGGAAACCTGAGAAGAAATTCAATCGTGTTTGTGAAGTTCCCAATTCGCACTGGGCCCGCGTGGGAACTACGGCCCAAGCCCTCTCATTCTGAGAGGAGGCCTGTCCTGCAGTGGGACGTGTATAGGCTGGGATGATGAATAGATCGAACAACTCCTCGGAACACTCCCTATGATAAATTGTGAAAACCACTGAGGTGCTTCGGGTTCGAACGCATGACCTTCGGCTGGAGAGGCTACTGGTCAAACAACTAAGCTACCATGATTCTTAAACGTAGCGTAGAAATAGAAAATAAAACCGGCCAAGAGCGTGTCGGACACGCACAAGGTAGGGTTCCGTAGCCATTACAAAAAAAATCAAGTAATATTTTTCTAAGGATTTCGTATGTGTACGGAATCATCCAAGTTTAGGTATGTTTTATACCTTAGGCTACTATTTACTCTTAAACTACAAATAATTTCCAAGCAATTTTAGCCGCTATAATTTTCCTAGTAAATTTGATATATTTACTACCATTCTGAATTTTTTCTAATTTTTCCACCTAACAGTTTAGATTTTAGAGGGGGGGGGACGCTCGATTTTAATGAAAATTTTCACTTTAAAGTTGAATATTTCGCAAACAGATCGCTGAATAGAAAAATCATGTTAGCAACCCCGCAATGGTTTTAAAAGACCTATCCAACGATACCCCACAATATAGGATTAGTCGAGAAAAAAAAAACACCCCCCTTTACGTCTATGGGAGGTACCCTAAAAAAAAATATTTTTTTATTTTTTATTTTACCACTTTGTTGGCGTGACTGATATGTATATTCATGCCAAATTACAGCTTTCTAGTACTAACGATCTCTGAGCTTAGCCGCGGACAGACAGACAGACGGACAGACATGGCGAAACTATAAGGGTTCCTAGTTGACTACGGAACCCTAAAAATTGTTGGGACAGTATGCTAATTCCAGTGCTGGGATATCCCATACCCTACAGCAAAAGGCGTAAACCCAATCAATTAATATTCGACGCTAATGTCTTGAGCGCGTCTGCACATGTACATTCATATCCCAAGTGTCATTTACGTCAACACATAAACTCGGCATGATTTGCAAATTTAATACGTATTAAATTTTTCATAGGTAAAGAAAAGTCGTGGATAGTGGTTTGACCTATGACCTATGACCTATGACCTGCTATGTTTTCTTTTGTTAGTATTTTAGAAGAAATGGCGGTACCTTTAATTATTGTGAACGGATTTGCAAAGGGCTTGGCTGTGTGTTCCCACCTAACCTTAACTAATAAGAATGTTTTATTAAGTACTAGCTGTTGCCCGTGAATCCGTCTGCGCAGAATTCATTAATCGCTATCCCGCGGGAACTATGCAATTTTCTGGAAACTATCCTTGTCCTAAATCTAAATCGGTTCAGCGGCTTAAGCGTGAAGAGGTAACAGACAGACACACTTTCGCATTTATAATATTAAGCATGGATTACTTGGCTGTCGTATACCTACATTATATTATTATGTATTTATACGGGTGGTGCCACGGCCCTGACTTCAACAAAATTTTCGACAATTTTACCAAGTTTATTCGGTTTATTTTAATGGGTATAGTTTGTGCCGCGCCTCCAACAACATACTTGGTAATGACACGTTTTGTCACAGTGTTACGAAACATATTTATAAAATACTTGCTTTTGCCCGCGACTCCGTCCGCGTGGAATTAGTAATTTGGGCAGCTTTTTTTTTTTATCCAATTTGCTTTTTCATCAATTATGGCTCTCCTTAGTTCCTCGATAGTAAAAAAATTACCCCCCCCCCGCAACCCCCCCCCCCGCACCCTCCATTCCGCTCCCTCCCGCACAGCAACCCCGAACCCCCCCCCGCACCCCTCCGCACCCCCTGCACGCCCTCCTACACAGCACCCCCCGCACACCCGCGTTCGTCCCATCCCAAGTCAAGCGTGCCCTATAGAAGTTTTACTTCAAGTTTTACTTCAAGTTTTTTTTTGCCAAATATCTTGAAAACGGTGCATCCTACGGCAAAATCAATGAAATTTTCATCCCCCCTTTAATGCCCGCACACCCGCTCCCACGCGCCCTCCCCCGCACCCCCTACCCTCCCCCGCACCCCCTACCCTCCCCCGCACCCCCCCCACACCCCACCCCCTTGGTGTTTTTGTCAAATATCTTGAAAACGGTGCATCCTACGGCAAAATCAATGAAATTTTCATCCCCCCTTTAATGCCCCCACACCCTCTCCCCCGCACCCCCCCCGCACCCCCCCTCAACCCCACCCCCATCCCCTTGGTGTTTTGTCAAATATCTCGAAAACGGTGCAAATCAATGAAATTTGAATCCCCTCTCCGAAGCCCCCGCACTCCCTCCCCCGCACCCTCACCGCCCCCCCTCAGCCCCCCCACCCCCCCACCCCCTTGGTGTTATTGTCAAATATCTTGAAAACGGTGCATCCTACGGCAAAATCAATGAAATGTTAATCCCCCCTTAACCCCCCCTGCGCCCCTCACCCCCCTCAACCCCCCACCCCCCCGCACCCTCACCCCCCTCAACCCCCCCTGGTGTTAACACTAAAAGAATTTCTCAAATCGGAGTAGTAGTTCCTGAGATTAGCGCCTATATAGAAGTTTTACTTCAAAACCCCCGATTTTGAAACATTCTTCCGCTCCGCTCCGCTCCTATTGGTGTTAGCGTGATGATATATAGCCTATAGCCTTTCTCGATAAATGGGCTATCCAACAGTGAGAGAATTTTTAAAATCGGAGCAGTAGTTCCTGAGATTAGCGCCTATAGAAGTTTTACTTGAAAAACCCCCGATTTTGAAACATTCTTCCGCTCCGCTCCGCTCCTATTGGAGTTAGCGTGATGATATATAGCCTATAGCCTTCCTCGATAAATGGGCTATCTAACACTGAAAGAATTTTTCAAATCGGAGCAGTAGTTCCTGAGATTAGCGCGTTCAAACAAACAAACAAACAAACAAACTCTTCAGCTTTATATATTAGTATAGATTAGCGACCCGCCCTGGCTTCGCACGGGTACAATTATGCATGTATTATACATATAAACCTTCCTCTTGAATCACTCTATCTATTAAAAAAACCGCATCAAAATCCTTTGCGTAGTTTTAAAGATCTAAGCATCTAAGCATACATAGGGACACACAGACGGGAAGCGACTTTGTTTTATACTATGTAGTGACTAGCTGATGCCCGCGGCTTCGCCCCCGTTGCATTGTTTCTTAAATTTATTTCATAAGCACCTTCTCTTCGCCGCTCTCTTGCAACTGGCCTTCGTGGCTCATGTACTTACAACGTAACGTTACATTGCGACATCCTTTTTCGTGTAACATGCAGCCGGCGTTCATCGATTTATTAGACGTTGTCACGTCAAAAAGAATTATCCAATTTGGTGCAGTCGATCGGAAGTTATGCGCGTACAAACATTTCGGTGATTCATTTTTATATAGATAAGATAGATAGATAGATATGTAGTGATTAGATACAGTGAAACTTGATTAAGTGGAACCTGGATAAATGAGAAGCCTCCGTAGCTGGAACTCATGCCGAGGTCCCGGCACTTTAGCACTCAATCTGTAAGTGGGACTAAACACACCTCTAAGTATATCTGGAACTAGTTTTTCGATTTTATTGTCATAATTAGGTAACTCTATACTTGAAAGAAAGAAAATACATTTATTTACGACAACATAAGGCACATCATCAATATTTTTACAAAAAATGCCAGCAACAAAGCTAAAGATAGAATGTGTCATTGCGGTTGCAAGTTGGACACCGGCTCAGCATAATGCTGAGGCGTTTATAGCATCCCAGCGCTGATTTTCAGCCAGCACCGTTGGTGACACCCGGATCGCTGTTTAGATAGATAAATAAACTGCATACTAATAGCTACATAAGACTACATGCGTAAATAAATAATTTGTAGATTATAGATTATAGGTAAAATCAAGTAATAATAACAAATTACTTAAACATAATTACTACATCTCACTTGCCAAGTTTACAACCCTGCACGGACTAAATCGAAAAATGAAATACATAATTACATACTTAATACATAACTGAGATATCTAGTGTATTTTACCTCTTTTACTGATACCATATTTTAAATAATACTTTTGCTAAATTGTTTTCTTTGAATTTTATTACTTGATACCTCTGTTTGTAAGTAACTGAGATAGCGTCAATTGATACCTCTCTAACTAGATTTTATCGCAAACAAATTTCTGTTCTCTTTAGTCAGTTTAGTCTATCCGCAAATTCCGTACTTGGCTAATTGAGCCTAAATTACCTCCAATTTCAGTTTGGGTTTGCTATCGTTTGGATGTTTATTTGAAAAATGGTGAAATAAAGGCTCAAATCTTTATTACTATAACCACACTAGAAGCAATATTTTAAGCTAGTTGAAAAGATTAATGAATATGTAGAAACCGAAAACCTTCTGACTCTAGTTTCGTAATGTATTCAATTATTTAAGCCGTAGTTACTTACTTTTCATATTTTATTTTTTTCTAAGTTCAAATAACAGTTAAATTTGTATTCTGGTTATTATGTTAACTTTAAGGTCCTTTATTTTTTGCCTAAGATACAGGCTACTTATGTATCCTAATTTAGGCATTATTATATTTTAGTAGTAACCTGTTAGTCGTCTTGTAGAAGGCGTAGAGGCGGTTAGACGCTTAAGTCGAGCCATTAGTATAGTACCTGGATATAATACCTAACATAGATTAAGTAAAGTGCCTACTAATAATTATTACTATGTACTAAAACTATTTAAATAAATGAATTGAATTGAATTGAATTCATCACGATTTTTTACAATGTTCGAGTGATGTTTTGACAAAAATGTTTTTCAAAACAGTCACCTGTTTTTCCGTGGAGAAACTGGTTGACAATTAGCTTTAGGCAATCAATAGCATCCCGCGCCATCCGCATCCAACGCGATCCCGCAACCTTAACCAGGTCGTCGCTCCATATTGTTGGAGGCCTACCTACACTGCGTCTTCCGGTCCGTGGACGCCACTCCACCGCCGCCGATCTGTTTAGCGAGCCTTGGGGGAGGCCTATGTTCAGCAGTGGACGTCTTTCGGCTGAAATGATGGTGATGATGATGAATCAATAGCATGCACAAAGGTGCTCAAAAAAGTTATACGAATTAGTTTTTTAATTACCTAGTATTCGTTAGTTCAGTTAGAAGGTCAAAACTTTACTATAGGTACCTATTAAAATATATTGAAAATTGGCCCCATGCGCGTTGGACCACGAGTCAAGAGTGTTCTGTGCTACAACAAGTATTTAATATTAAGAAAAAGAAAATAACTATAAATTAAAAAAATAAAAAACCCCAACGCAATCTGGTTACACATATGTTTAAAAATAAAGTAAATGCCCATTTTGCGTCTAAGATCTCTTCGGCAGCTAGCAAAAGAGGTGATAACTTTGAAACGGCTAAACCAATTTTGATGAGTCATATATTATGCCTAAGAACCATTACCAAGAAACCCGCTTTCAAATAAAAAAAACCGCATCCAAATATGATGCCCCAGACAGACACACACAAACACAAACATAGCGGTTAAATTTTTAACACCCCTCTTTTTGTGTCGGGGGTTAAAAAAACATAAAAATATATTATTTCGCTGCCGGCTGTCAGACTCTAGACTTCATCAGGTGCCACAAACGCACGTGTGCGTTCAAATGACTGCAAAAGGCATGAAAACGCATAAATGCGGTCCCGGCAGTGAATGCGATACTGGCAGCTTTCCCTTTTTGAATAGCTTATGCTTTGTTTGAGGTAGCTGCCAGTTCTTCGGTTTTAAATATTGAATTTTGATCGACTACTCTATATTTTGTATAGATATGCGATCTGACCATGCGGACCGACGGATCCAGTGTGGCAAATCCTTTATTCGTCAACTTCAAAAGCTGACTTATCTAGCTGTGTGTGTAATGACGAGGGATCTTTGTTCCTACGAGGACTACGGAACCCTAAGAAGACAATAAAGACGCACGTAAATCTTGACGAACGTTGCCAGATCACGTTTTTGGTCACGAGCCTTGTAAAGAGTGTCGTCGAACTTGTCTCTTAAATCAACAAGTTATGATAATTTGATTGGACAGACTAAATTAAATGGACATGGTTTTTTGTACTGTTTTAAACTAGGTCTTTAAGTTTAGGCAAGGATGATATAGACTGGATTGGCAGTCGCCATAGTACGGATCGGCCGCGGTTTTTGTAGTTCGATTATTAAATCTAGATGGCGCTGAAATATAGCCAGAGGCTTTGAAGGCAAAACAATAAGACTACAGATGTTTCATATTACTACATGCTTGTATATTAGAGAAGCCTGTATATTTGTAAAAAGACACCCTGAGTTCTTCCAAACCAGAGCCCAGTCTTACAACTCCAGATGTCGGGGAAGGGATGAACTGGCGCTACCAAAACCAAACATTGGTTACCTATTAATAACCTGACTATCAAAAGCACACGTTTTTTGTTTTGATAACCAATAGAGAAGGGGACTTGTGACCGGGTTTTTTAGTCCGTGCAAGTCGGACACTGTCTGGGCCCTCCATTCCCAGTTCGTCCGAAGGGATTTTTCCCGAGCACAAGTCACCCTTCCAATCCTTAAAGTAAAAAACAGCAAAGACTTCGCGTCTTTGGCCCCTCTGGCAACTCATTCAAAAAAAAAACCTGTCTATCAAAACTTCTTTTTCATCTCATGTTATAGAGCAAAAACGTTTATAAACTAACGTTTATTGCATGTTGTGATCGGAAAATTGATAATCCTTTGACCTGCACTGACATTGTAATTATCTAGCAGTATGCGACAAGGTTCTACAGTGCCCTAGAAATCAAATTGGTTGACTGTGCCTAGTGTCATTCATAACGATCATTAGTTCAGCAGCAGTTCTATCTAGGGGTCATCCATAAATTACGTCACACCAATTTCGATCAATTTGGACCCCTCCCTCCTCTTGTCACACTTATTAGTGTCACAGATCGCTTGACCCCTCCCCCCCCATAAATGTGTGACGTACGTACTTTATGGGCGGCCCCCAGGTAAGTAAGTATTATTCCTAGGAACGTTTTTTTTATTTTTAACCCCCGACACAAAAAGAGGGGTGTTATAAGTTTGACCAATGTGTGTGTGTCTGTCTGTGGCATTATAGCTCTTAAACGGGTGGACCGATTTGGAAGCGGTTTTTTTTATTTGAAAGCTGGATTCTTGGCGATGGTTCTTTGACACGTTTCATCAAAATTGGTTCAGCCATTTCAAAGTTATCAGCTCTTTTGCTAGCTGCGGAAGGGATCTTAGATGCATAATAATAGGCATTTACTTTATTTTCAAAATATGTGTGACCAAATTGCGTCGGGGGTTTTTAAAATTTTCAATTTATAGTTATGTGAAATTCGACCAAAGCTCGGTCGGCCGTTCCTATTGATGTAATAAAAATGAATTAAGTAATGTTACAGAGGTTTAGCGCATTAGTTAAATAGCGTATTTAATTATGTGACCAAATTAGTCGTCTTGTCACATTGCTTTCATATTTTTGTAGGAGTTATTATTACGGTGAATAGAGTTGTTTAGGTAATCACGGTAATACCGTTTCCCGTATTCTTATAATATTACTCTATGATTGTACCTATAGGTATGTTCTCATCAGGAATATCACTTTGATAAAGTCATTTTGACACTGTTATTAACGAAGTTGTCGAACTTGCGGACCACTAATGAAAATGAACTTCCGAACTTGCCATTTAATCACTTTTATCAAGTTTTAGTTAAAAGTTACAAAGCTTATTAGGTTTTAGAGAGGAAGTGTCACTGTGACGGGGGTAAATTTCCATCAAAAGTGATTATTAGCTCTTTCTTCTTCACGTGCCGTGCATACACCTTTCCAACAGATACGGGGCACTGTAACCCGTACGCGCGCGCTGCACAACTGCTCAGACTCTTCCTACTGATTGGCTTCTGTAGGCAACAGGCCGGAACACGACGAGAGTCGCTTGGCGGCCTAGCTCAACCTATAGGGTGGTGACCAGCTTCGGCCGAAGCCTACCTACGGCGGTGGCGGAAGGACGCGGCAAGGATCAACCCGAATAACCCCCTCGGAGCACTCTCCGTTGTGTGCACCCATATTTTTACAGTAAGTGTAGAAATATGGGTGCACACAACTTGCTCATAAATATATCCCATAGCTCTTATGTCGTCGAATTAAGGTATAGGTATATAACGATGGGAGGATTAAATCGAAACTTATTTTTGCACTTGACCGTACATGCGATAGAAGATGCACAATGAAGCTACATCTCTACGCAGCGCCAAGTAGTCAAGTCGATCAGAAATTCGTTGGCAGCTGACTATTCGAGTCGCTCTCCGTTGTATGCGGTCCAGTGGGAGAGCTGGTACTCACGTCCCACCGCAGGGCACATGCCTCCTCTCAGAATGAGAGGGGTTGGGCCGCAATTCCCAAACGGCCCAGTACGGATTGGGAACTTCACACACACCATCGATTTTCTTCGCAGGTGTACGCAGGTTTCCTCACGATGTTTTCCTTCACCGTAAAGCCATGGTAAATTTCAAATTCAAATTAGTTCCGAAAATACAATACAATACAATACAATGACTCTTTATTGTACACCAGGAATAGTAAGCAATACAGAAAACAGGTACACAGAGAGTAAGTTACAAGGTAAGCAATAGGCGACCTTATCGCTTAAGAGCGATCTCTTTCAGGCAACCCTACAAAAAAATTCACATGTGTGAGCTAGGATTTGAACCCACGACCCTCTGCTTGAGTTGACAGGCAATGGGTCAAACCACTAGGCCACCACGGGTTCCCAGCATGTGGTGGCCTTTAAACCGTGACATTTTAAGCCAAGACTTGTTATGCTGTTATTACGCATTTTTACCATACCTTCGAAATAATGGTTAACCTAATGTGTAACCTTACGATAACGTGTTATTGCCAATATCATCTCCAAGGGGGAAATCCCCTTGGAGAATAATGTTTAACATCAGGTTTTTAGTAAGGGCTTAAGAAACAGTTAAAAGATAAACCGACATCAGGGAGTGCCCCTCGAAGTATGACGACGCCAGTGAAAAAGAAACTGGAAAAAAACTCGTTTTAATAACTGGAATCGTTTGTCTTCTTCCTTTGCATTTAATTGGTGGTCGTGAAAAAAGCAATGAAGCGAATGTTCTTTGTTAGAATTTCTGAATTGATATTTCAATTTGTGAAATACTAGTCCTTTACCGTGGGTTCACTCGCATAAAACATTAGATCTGGCAGTCAAATTTGTATTTCGGGATTTTACTAAATTTCCATGCGAAACCGATGCAATTAGCGATAATGATTGGAATTTTACATGAATGCCGTGAGAATGTCGGGATAAAAAGTAACGTGTTATTTCAAACGTTCAGCTATCAAACCAAATTTCATCCAAATCCGGTCAGGTCTTTTAGCGTGAAATAACAAATACAAAAACACACACACGCACACGCGTATTTTTTTAATTTTTTCAAACATATAATCAAACCAGTATTAATTTGCAACATGCTTGAAAAAAAAATCTTCAGAAGTTAGAGGGTTTAGTCACTTTTCAGTAGGTACTTTGGAGGACAATTTCTCTTAGGTTGAGTTCGGGCAGCTATAAATAAATATGGGTCTGTTATTTTAGACTACTCTCTAACATTATATCAAAATAAATCAAATCGGAGCCGGAGAGTTGGGGTACGAGGGTTCCTTGTAAGTAGGATTTGAGTTTTCGGTTCTTTTCATAACGTGCCTACTCTTTTTTCTGGGGTATGTATTATTGTATTACAATATCGAAGTACGAAAGACCGAATGTATTAAAACATCGAATGGGTCAAAAGACCGACACGATTTTTTTCTGAAACCGTTAACTTTTTAAGATTGTTACAAAACAAACCTAACCTAACCTACTTAATGGGTTCTATATGATGCCGTTTTAATAAATTCTGAGAAGTTTACGGTTTCAGAAAAAAATCGTGTCGGTCTTTTGATCCATTCGATGTTTTAATACATTCGGTCTTTCGTACTTTGGTATTGTAATACATACCCGCTGCAAAAGTGCATGGACATCTCGGGGCGATAATCGCGTGAGCAGTGTTTGATCGTTTGATGTTGTTAACATACCCGCGCGCGCGCGTGCTCACGCGATTATCGCCCCGAGATGCCCATGCACTTTTGCAGCCCACCGTACATCAGTTTTCAATGTTATCTTATCTGTTAACTTTATGTGTTTTATAAACAATAAAAAATTATACTTATAGACATTATTAAATAAAAAACAAGGGAAAAAACCTTTTCTTAAAAAGTCCCCAAACCATTACATTACAGTAGGTATAGAATGACCGACAGCTCGTTGCACTAACAGCACACAAACGTCGACATGAATTACCGTCTCTCTCACGCATTACCGGACAGATAAGGACCGACTGAGGAACGTGCCAAGTTTTTATAAGCAAAGTTTATCAACAGGGCAACTTAGAGGCTATTCGCGTCTTAGTTTGCGCAGACGCAGGTCGCTAGGAGCTGGGTTGAACAATATGTACAAATTAGCAAGTTTTGTTTTGTTGGTGGCCGTCCAACTGGAAAATGTTTATGCAGGTAAAAATTGTTGCCATATTTTTGCTTAATTTTAAAGCTTTAATCCGTATCAAGATTGGTTTTTTGGAGTGTTATTGTATTTTTTATTTTTTTCAACTCCAAATTTGTTACTTTTACGGTCATCCCGTGAAATTCATATACATATATTTCACACGATATACAAACTGAAACATGGATGCACAGAAAAACTCAGAAAAAGAGACCAGCGCTGGGAATCAAACCCAGGTCCTCAGCATTCTCTCTCTCTGAGTGAATTGAGCTTTCTTATGAATGAGGCCCATCGTTAGCGGCCACGTCTCAGTGCCATAAGTCGTCACTGGAAACATACACTGGTCAAAGAATTTTGACTTAAATTTTGTATCTGACTACATCGATATGTCACATTAATTAACAGCAGTGGCGTATGTAGGCGTGGGTGAAGCGTGCCGTCGCCCATGGCCTCGCGGTCAGAGGGGCTCGCGCCTCAAATGGTTCTCGTTTCTTTGCTCAAGCAAAAATCCGTACTTTAATGTGTGGTGTGTCAGCGTAGGGCCCCGCAAAATATACCTTATCTACACAAAATTTAGGTCCTGCGCTGCCACTGGGTAGATCCTGGGAATTAAAGAAAAGGGGCCTCTCTGAAGCGACTTCAGTCACGTCCATTTATATCAGTCCATGCTACGCCACTGATTAATAGGACGTCAACAAAGAGTGGTAATAGTTTCAGACTCATAATTATACTTTCCATTTCTTGTCTAGACTGCGGCGTATTGTCCAAGAAGGATTGGGGTGGCTTGACCCCCCGCCGGGTGGAGTACCTCCCCCGGCCAGTAGGACTGGTCATCATCCAGCACACGGCTTCTCCAACCTGCAGTACCGACAGCGGCTGCGCTGAGCTGGTCCGCAACATCCAGAATTACTTCTTGGACATTTTGGACTACCCTGATATAGGACCATCGTGAGTATTTAAAATCCGCGCAAGCGTTAGAGTCACCGACATAGCTCGATGAATTGCCACACTCAAGTGGCAGTGGGCAGGGCACATTGCTAGTAGAACTAATGGCCGATGGGGCCAAAAGGTTCTCGAGTGGCGTCCGCCAACCGAAAGACGCAGTTCGCAGTGTAGACAGGATTCCAACAAGATGAAGCACCCCGGTTAAGGTTGCGGGAACGCGATGGATGCGATGGCGCAGGACCGCAGGAATTTGGTAAAATTTTGAAACTTCGATTCGACTTCCAGATGTAACGGTCGCTTGGAAACCAATCAGTGGCGCTTTTTGCTGCTTTCGGCAGACATTTTGTAGTGGTGGAGCCATGTTTAAGCTAGCCGCTGCATCATGAATGGGTCGGGTCGTGCGGGGCAGTACCACCTCTCACAGAACATCGGCGTGAAGCAGCAGTACTCTCGCTGCATTTCGTACGATCAGTGAGAGCGCTGGCTGGGGTCCCAATGCCTCTCCCCCTACCCCTCCCCTATTCACTATATTTATGGGCCTGGTGATCATTTTCCATCATATGAACCGCTTGCTCGTTTGCCTCCCTCTCATAATAAAATAGAGACATATCCCCAGTCCCGCTTGAAAAATTATCATAATGTTGTTGTCTTCAGATTTCTGATCGGAGGCAACGGAAAGGTTTACGAAGGCGCAGGATGGATACACAAGGGAGCCCACACAGTGGGATACAATGGGAAGTCTATCGGGATCTCCTTCATCGGAAACTTTAACAGTAAGACACTCAAATTTTTATATAGGTATCCTTGTTTCTAACTACTTTGCAAGAGCTCTTTTTTCCTAGGTTCATCCGTTTGATCGCAAGCTCCAAACATTCCGATGTTCGAAATATTTTCACATCGTCCCTCCTTCACACCAAATAAATAGTATTAAATAAAATAAATACTTATATAAATATCACGGGATAATTTCCACCAATTGACCTAGCCTCGAAGTAAGCTTGTGTTATGGGTACTTAAATAGATACCAAACATCCAAGACTCGAGCACAAACATGAGCATTTTTCACTCAAATATCTGCCCCGAGCGGGAATTGAACCCAAGACCTCTAGCTTCGTAGTCAGGTTCTCTAAACACAAGGCCACCCGGTCATCTATCGGTCGGTCGGTATTGAAAGATATCTGCAAACAACAGTCAGGCTGGGTTAAACTATACTCGCTATGTACGTGTGTGTTATTTAGCACAAAGCACTGCAAAAGTAGTTGAGTTTATCGATAAAGGAACTTACCTTTCATTAAATTTTGCCCCCTAAATTCCTATGTCTGATAATTATTGTTTTGAGTTACTTTCTGCCGAGTTTCTAGCAGCGCTTTTCTTGGCAATGATGGTCGTTCCGAAAACTCTAAAGGGGGAAAACCTAAGATAGCCATATTAGGCAACAAATAAAGCAATATAACCTTTTGTAGCAATTATTTCCGATGTAATTTATTTTTTTGGTCTATTCCTACTGGCCTACAAGTGGCGGGAATCGCAATTTAATTCGGGAGCTTTTACCAAAATAAATAGGGACATGAAAAGGTTTTGATTAATTCCTGTAAGTGTTTCGTCCGTACGTTTCTTCGAAGTCCGCTGTCAGAATAATAAAAACCGGCCAAGAGCGTGTCGGACACGCACAAGGTAGGGTTCCGTAGCCATTACAAAAAAATCAAGTAATATTTTTCTAAGGATTTCGTATGTGTACGGAATCATCCAAGTATAGGTATGTTTTATACCTTAGGCTACTATTTACTCTTAAACTACAAATAATTTCGAAGCAATCTTAGCCGCTATAATTTTCCTAGTAAATTTAATATATTTACTACCATTCTGAATTTTTTCAAATTTTTCCACCTAACAGTTTAGATTTTAGAGGGGGGGGACGCTCGATTTTAATGAAAATTTTCACTTTAAAGTTGAATATTTCGCAAACAGATCACTGAATAGAAAAATCATGTTAGCAACCCCGCAATGGTTTTAAAATACCTATCCAACGATACACTTAGTCGAGAAAAGAAAAATCACCCCCCTTTACGTCTATGGGAGGTACCCTAACAAAAATTATTTTTTTATTTTTTATTTTACCACTTTGCTGGCGTGACTGATATGTATATTCATACCAAATTACAGCTTTCTAATACTAACGATCTCTGAGCTTAGCTGCGGACAGACAGACAGACAGACAGACGGACAGATATGGCGAAACTTTAAGGGTTCCTATTTGACTACGGAACCCTAAAAAGGTGTCAATTGAACGCTTGGTATAGTCGGGCTAAGAAAAGGTTCCTCACTTTTCGACCTTAACTCGTTGACATAGAGTCGAAAAGTGACGAACCTTTTCTTACCCCGACTATATATTCCAACACACATTTATTTAGGTACGTAAGAAAAAACTAAAATAAATGAATGGAAAACAGGTCACGTAATGTACTGTTTATTTTATAGTTTCTCGTAGTGTTTTATGATCATCATCATCATCCCAGTCTATATACGTCCCACTGCAGGGCACAGGCCTCCCCTCAGAATGAGAAAGCTTGGGCCGTAGTTCCCTCGCGGGCCCAGTGCGGATTGGGAACTTCACACACGCCATTGATTTCTTCGCAGGTATGCAGGTTTCCTCGCGATGTTTCCCTTCACCGTAAAGCTCATGGTAAATTTGAAATGTAATTTCGCACATAAATTCGGAAAAACTCAGATGTGCAAGCCGGGATTTGGACCCACCTCTGCTTGAGAGTCCATAGGTCAAACCTCTTGCAACGATAAAATACCCTAATTTCAAATGCTTGTATTTACATAATCTTCTATCTATATATATAAAAGAAGAAACTGACTGACTGACTGACTGACTGACTGACTGACATATCAACGCACAGCCCAAACCGCTGGGCCTAGAGATTCCAAATTTGGCACGTAGGTTCCTTATAAGGTCTAGGGGTGCATTAAGAAAGTATTTTTCAAAATTCACTCCCTAAGGGGGTGAAACGGGGGTCCAAAGTTTGTATGGGGAAACAAGATTAGTTCGACTATTTTATTCGAAACTTCACAGAAGTACTCCTAATGATAAATGAGTAAACACGTGTTTCAGGTTTTTTTGAGAATTCAACCCCTAAAAGGGGGGAAAGGGGTAACAAAGTCTGAAAATCAACATGGGTGTTGTTTCTATGGTTTATCGGGTCGCTGGTTATGAAAACAACAACGGTTTTAAAATCCGACGTGGCAGACGTAAAATACCATCTCCCTGGATGGGGTGCGATGGGGTTGAAATATCTAAATAAACTAAATGACTGTTGATATATCAACGCACAGCCCAAATCACTGGACCTAGAAGACTTGAAATTTTGCACATAGATACCTTATACAATGTAGGCATCCACTAAGGAAGGATTTTAGGGAATTCCCACGGGAAAGGGAAAAAACGGGATTTATATATACTCTTCAAATTTTGCATGGATGTAGGTAATTATAAATTCCCATGTGAATATGGGATAAGGAAAAAACGGGATTTTTCGTTTTACTGGTCGTAGAAAGCTGAAATTCGGCATGTAGGTTGTTTGGGAAGTGTTGAGCTGGATTGAGAGAGGACTTTCTAAAATTCCTACGGGAACGGGAAAAACAGGATTTTTTGTTTTACAGGTTGAAATTCGGCATGTAGGTTGCTTGGGGAGTGTAAATGAGCATTGAGAGAGGACTTTCCCAAATTCCCACGGGAACGGGAAAAAACGGGATTTTTCGTTTTACTGGTCGTAGAAAGCTGAAATTCGGCATGTAGGTCGTATGGGGAGTGTAGAGGAGCATTGAGAGAAGACTTTCCAAAATTCCCACGGGAACGGGAAAAACGGGATTTATCGTTTTACTGGTCAGAGAAAGCTGAAATTTGGCAAGTGGGTTCCTTGGGGAGTGTAGAGCTGGATTGAGAGAGGACTTTCCAAAATTTCCACGGGAACGGGAAAAAACAGGATTTTTCGTTTTACTGATCGTAGAAAGCTGAAATTCGGTATGTAGGTTGCTTGGGGAGTGTCGAGGAGCATTGAGAGAGGACTTTCCAAAATTCCCACGGGAACGGGAAAAACGGGATTTTTCGTTTTACTGGTTATAGAAAGCTGAAATTTGGCAAGTGGGTTCCTTGGGGAGTGTCGGGGAGCATTAAGAAAACATTTCCCGAAATTCTTACGGGAACGGGAAAAACAGGATTTTGCGTTTTACTGGTTGTAGAAAGCTAAAATTTCAAAATTCATAAGTTTATACTGTAAGTAGGCCGCAAAGGGCACTTTAACCGACTTCTAAAAAAGGAGGAGGTTATGTATTCCACTTTATGAATTTTTTTATGTAGGTATGTTCACCGATTTCTCGGTCAATTGTGGACCTGCTTGCTTGCTTGCCTGTATGCTTGCTTGCTTGATATCTTGGTTCTTTGGAATACTCATAGTACACGCGAGCGAAGCCGCGGGCAAAAGCTAGTTATTTATAAAAAAATTCTGCCATCAAAAGTTTGACGATACTGAGTGGTTCATAGAAACACATAGGTAGAGCTTTTCTAATTTAAAAAAAACCGGCCAAGAGCGTGTCAGACACGCCCAAGGTAGGGTTCCGTAGCCATTAAGAAAAAATCAAGTAATATTTTTCTAAGGATTTCGTATGTGTACGAGAATCATCCAAGTTTAGGTATATTTTATACCTTAGGCTACTATTTACTCTTAAACTACAAATAATTTCCAAGCAATCTTAGCCACTATAATTTTCCTAGTAAATTTGATATATTTACTACCATTCTGAGTTTTTTCAAATTTTTCCACCCAACAGTTTAGATTTTAGAGGGGGGGACGGTCGATTTTAATGAAAATTTTCACTTTAAAGTTGAATATTTCGCAAACAGATCACTGAATAGAAAAATCATGTTAGCAACCCCGCAATGGTTTTAAAAGACCTGTCCAACGATACCCCACACCACACAATAGGATTAGTCGAGAAAAAAAAAATCACCCCTGCATTACGTCTATGGGAGGTACCGCAAAAAAAAATTTTTTAGTTTTTTTATTTAATCACTTTGTCGGCGTGACTGATATATATATTCATGCCAAATTACAGCTTTCTAGTACTAACAGTCTCTGAGCTTAGCCGCGGACGGACAGACAGACAGACAGACGGACAAACATGGCGAAACTATAAGGGTTCCTAGTTGACTACGGAACCCTAAAAAATGACGCGCCCCACCACCGCATTTACGTACAGGATTTGAAACTCAATTTAATGTACAATAGAGAAATAAGTATTTCTCTTGGCAGATGTGCGTAAATGCGGTGGTTGGGCGCGCGTCATTTTAAATTAGACAAGCTCTACACCTTAGTGCAAAAATAATACGGAATTACCCTAGTGCACTTACTTAGTTACTTATTTCAGAGGAATATTAGTACAGTAGGTACTAAAAGATGACATACCACCGAGGGAAGGTAATTCCATCAGGATACCGCACTGCGCCTAGCCGTAATTCAATGCTCACACTCCATACTCACTAATATAGGCTTTGTATGCTAATGGAAGACATGTTACGGCATTATACTGTGGTTGGATGTACGATGTTTCATCATCATCATCATCTCAGCTGAAAGGCGTCCACTGCTGAACATAAGGTCGCCAAACAGATCGGTCCTGCGCCATCCGCAGCCAACGCGTTCCCGCAATCTTAACCAGGGCCCAATTGCATAACAAAGTACAACTTATATTACAAGCGGAACTCCCTTTCAAATCAAATCAAATCAAATCAATCAATTTTATTTCGTCATCACAGGTAGATTTTGTACAGATGATAGGCATTACAAAGTGGTTCGGCTATGATGTACCTTTTGGCATACGATAATTTAAAAAGCAAATACATAAAATTAAGTGCAAATGTCACAAACTTAAGGCTTAATTATTTATACAATATTATTAAGGATAACATCTGTTATCATTATCATCATTATCATTAAGGATTAAATACGCAAGCAAGCAAATACAAACAAAAATAGTGATAAATTACGAAAGTCAAAAGTAGCAATGGATAAATAATAAAATTAATCAAACATCAATATCAAAATCACAAAGGTAATCATTAACATCATAATAACATTTATCCACAAGCAGTTTAAACAGCAGTGCTTTAAATTGACTCTGGGTCTTGTTTTTCATATCACTATCCCTTTCTAGTTAATATAACTGAAGCGAGAGTTCCGCTTGTAATATAAGTTGTACTTTTTTTTTTTTGTAGTTGTGCCTGGTGCAACACTCTTGCTGGTGTACCACAAGGTGGAGTGCTGTCTCCATTATTATTCTCTATTTTTATAGATTCTATTTCTCGTAATCTTCTTTCTTCGTATCACCTTTATGCTGATGACCTACAAATCTACTCTCAGGGTGTGATTGGCGATCTTCCGTTGGTTATCGAGTCTGTTAACTTGGATCTAAAGAAGATTTTGAAATGGAGCCAACGATTTGGCCTGATTGTTAACCCAACAAAGACCCAGGTCATTGTTATTGGTAGCTCGAAACTTGTGCCAAGAGTCGACTTTGCATCTCTGCCACCGGTGCTTTTCGACGGAGTACTAATACTGTTTGCGCATCAGGTCAAGAGCCTGGGTGTTATTTTAGACCGCACTCTCTCATGGTCTCCTCATGTGTGCGAGGTGAGCAGGAAGGTGTTTGCTGCGGTGGGATCTTTAAGACGGCTTCAGAATTTCCTACCTTTTGCTACCAAGGTTGCGCTTGCTCAAACTTTGCTGCACCCTATATTCGACTATGCTGACATTTGCTATCCCGATCTCCTAGATGAGCAGCTTAATAAACTTGAGCGAATTCAAAATCTAAGCATTCGGTTTATCTTTGGTCTGCGTAAGTTCGATCATGTCTCTAATTTTCGATCACAGCTCAAGTGGCTCCCAATCCGCCTTCGCCGTAACTCTCACGTTCTCCACCTTCTTTACGGCATTCTCTTTAACCCTGCAACTCCTCGCTACCTCAAAGAGCGGTTTAGCTACGTAACTTCTATTCAATGCTCTCAGAACTTTCTCCTTACCGTGCCTCTCTCTAACTCCAAATTCTATGTCTATTCTTATACTGTCCAGGCTATTCGGTTGTGGAATGCCTTGCCGATTGACTTACGACGGGCAAAATCTCTGTCAATCTTTAAATCAATGCTTAAGGTGTACTATCTGTCTTCTTGTAATTATTAGCTTTGTTATAGTTTATTTATTTATATGTGGATGTTTATCCCAATGCTTATATTTGTTTTAGACGTGTACTTATTATATGTACGATATATGTATGAGTAGATGTACTATTTTTTGTTGCGTTTTAATTTTCTGATCCACTGTTGATGCACCACCTGCTGTAAACTAGTCCTTCCTTCTTTCTGGTAAAGGGTTGCCTGGAAGAGATCGCTCTTAAGCGATAAGGCCGCCTATTGCTTACCTTGTAACTTACTCTCTGTGCACCTGTTTTCTGTATTGCTTACTATTCCTGGTGTACAATAAAGAGTCATTGTATTGTTGTATTGTACTTAGTTATGCAATAGGGATGTTGACACCACCAATCAACTGACGTACTTTTTATGAGCTGTCAAAACACATTTCTCCCATAGAGTTTGAATGGCAATAGCAACATGTGACGTCACTTGTTCGCATACTCAATTAACTAACTATTTATTTGTTTTAAAGCAACAAAATATCTAATTTTGCAGTTAATCGAAAATTAATCTGGGTTTTAGGGCTAAAATAAAGCGTTTTTTTACTGGAGTCGTGTCTTCGAATTATTTTTTAATGGTGTCAACATCCCTATTGGGCCCAGGACGTCGTTCCATCTTGCTGGAGGCCTTTACCAGTGTAGAGGCCTCCAACCAGGACGAGGACTCAGTTACAGGGTTTAGCTATAGTAAAATCCAACAAATGCAATGTTAAAGTTTGCCGAAGCCCGTTTTAATCATTAGACATTGTTCTGTAGTTCATTGGTTTTGCCGAGTTAATTAGAGCTAACAATAAAGAGACCCACTCATTGAACTGCTACGCCGATATGAATGGTCCGAGGAAACCTTTAATTGATATTTTAGGCTGTTCAATAATTGAAAAGATTTCATATTTCTAAGACTATAATTTGATTCGTTCTTTGTCTTCTGTTTGGAAAGAGAAAGACGCTGATAGTTTTAAATTTTCTCTAGGATTATTACTTAATTTATTACAATTTTTTTAAGATGTGCTTATTCTAAAAGAGCATAACTCCAAAGCTACCACACAATAGATAGGTACATTACTTTAGTCGAGTCTCTATTAAAAAAAGTGATTGCGTAAATCTGACGTTGTGTGTGATTTGCTTAGATGGTTTGGTTCTTTCTTGTTTTTCGAACACAACTACGGGCTTCTTTAAAATCTTATTTAAATCAATAACACGCCGTTCGTGCATTAACATTAATAATAAAAACTAAAAAACACGCTTTAAAAAAAAAAAAAAAATTTTAATAAATTTCAATTCACTATTCTTATAGTGCAGTAAAAAATCTTAATAAGCAATTATTATATTGTAATAAATTAAGATCAAAATTTATATTGATAAAATAAATAATAATAGTTTAAAATATTTTATTGTAAAAAAAGCGTGGGGTGCATGGTGTCAATTGTCAAGGATTATCATTTTGATAACATCTTAAAAAGCACCCCACGCTTTTTTTACAATAAAATATTTTAAACTATTATTATTTATTTTATCAATATTTAGAATTGCTTACAAATTTTGATCTGGATATAACAATATAATAATTGCTTATTAAGATTTTTTACTGCACTATAAGAATAGTGAATTGAAATTTATTAAAATTTATTTTTTATTTTTTAAAGCGTGTTTTTTAGTTTTTTTTAAACTATTATTTATTTTCTATTATTTAGTTGCTTTTTTTTTCTTTCTAACTTTACCCCCCTCACCTACAACCCCCAAACCCCCTAAACCCAGCCCCCCAACATCCCCCACCCCATTTCCCCAAACCCCCCCAAACCCCACACCCTTACCCCCAATCTTCTAAACCCCCCTTACCCCCTCCTCATTTTACAAACCCCGAACCACCTAAACCCAACCCCCGGAACACCGAACCCTCCAAACCCCCGGAACCCCCCCCTAACCCACCCCCCCCCCCTCCCCTTCCTCCCAACCCCTCCCACACCCCACCCCGCCACCTACCGCCCCCCCCTTCCAGTTCCATCATCAAACCCTTGTTACCATCTAGGCCTCTTACCCCCTCCCCATTTCCCACAACCCCCCAAAATCACTTACCCCCGAACCCCCCAACACCCCCACCCTATTTCCCGTAAACCCCCCCCTATCCCCTAAACCCAACCGCCACACCCTAACCCCCAACCCTCTAAACCCCCGACCCCCTTAACCCATACCCCATTCCCCCCCACCCCGCCACCTACCCCCCTTCCAGCTCCATCATCAGACCCTTGTTACCATCTTGGACCAAAGTACTCGTCAAAACGAATCAAACGAGCCCAAACTCGATAGGGTTGTTTCGTTTTATTGTGAAGTGCCTTTGGCCATCTTCCAGCTCCATCATCAGACCCTGGTTACCATATGGGATCAAAGTGCTCGTCAAGACGAATCAAACGAGCCCAAACTCGATGGGGTTGTGTCGTTTTATTGTGGAGTGCCTTTGGCCATCTTCCAGCTCCATCATCAGACCCTGGTTACCATATGGGATCAAAGTGCTCGTCAAGACGAATCAAACGAGCCCAAACTCGATGGGGTTGTGTTGTTTTATTACATAGTTCCTATGGCCACCATCCAGCTCCATCATCAGATCAGCTCCATGTTACAATAATATTGCATTGTCATCCAATTTACACATATGTGCAAAATTTCAGCTCAATCGGAAACCGGGAAGTGGGTCAAAATCGCGCCCTAAGGAGTCGGTTACAAACATACATACAAACATACAGGTGAAGCTAATATAAAGCGTGTAAAAATAAAGCGTGTAAAAATAAATCATTTATGTATTTTCGAAGTCTCAATGTTAATGTCAAATTTAAAATTATGACAGCTCTTTGTTTCTAGTAAAAAAGGCAAAGGAAACATATCTATTCTGTGGTAAGTATTGGTAAATTCAGAAATATTTTTTTGGTTTCTTGTATTTTTTTAAATATGGAGAAATAAACTATAATAAATATTATCCGTGTTCAGGAGGCAAAACTCTTTCGATTCCTGTAGTAATTTTCAGGTGTCAAAAAAATGAAATCTCGTCAATTAGGTACACGACATTTGAAAACAAAACGTACAAATTTGATTAAATTTGACAAGTATGGTCGACTCAGTTTATAATAATAGCTCGCTTGATGTAGGCAATTTTTTCGCGATGTTGCGCTACGTTTGTCGCGATTTGTTGACGGCCGGATAGCCTACTTGTTAGAGAACCTGACTACGAAGCTTGAGGTACCGGGTTCGATTCTTTGTCTTGCGGTCCGTGGACGCCATTCTAGAGCCTTTTGGTCCCATCGGCAACAGTTCTACGAACGATATGTACTGCCCACTGCCACTAAAGTCTGGCGATTCTTCGAGCTATGCCCGTGACTTCGCCTTCGCGAGTAGTGTAGGTAGCTAACTTTTTTGTTCCTCCCTTTTTTAAATCATATTTGTCTTGTTATCTTTTAGTCTTAGAACGTTACACAAAAAGCTTCTACATTCATTGTCGAAAATGATGATCAAATTTAAATATTTGCCTCACAAAATGTTGGTTTTTGCTTTCTCTTGGGCCGGAAGAATAAAAGGCACCGCTTCCTCAAATAGGCTATAAAACGAAGTATGCAAATTACATTTTTTATTAAATTTTAGAGGTTTAAGTACACAGGGTGACTCCAGAGACATGATCAGTATTAAACCTACCTGTCTCAGTAAATTTATACAAGTCGGTATAATCACTACTAATGTGAAAAGTTCACATTTTTAGGGTTCCATAGGTACTCTAAGAATATCAAACGGAACCCTATTAATGTCGCTATACGGTTGTACAGGGTTATTTTTAATTCACTGACATCCTCTTAACCCTGAATTCCTATCACTCAAACAAATATTTTTTGTTCTACGGCTTTTTTAAAATGAAGCACTTTTTTTCCCATACAAATACACAGAGTATCGTAAAAATAAGAGGAAATCTCAAATTTTCAAAACGTTATTACACCATAAATATTAAGTTATGACAAAAGACGTAAAACAAAAAACATTTGTTTAAGTGGTAGGAGTTTAGGGTTAAAAGGATGCTAGTGAATTACAAATAACCCTGTATACAAATTTAAATTTATATAAATTTAAATTTTTATATGAATTTAAATTTACTTGTATTAATAGTTGACGCCGTGGTAGCGGTTTGACCTATGGTCTCTCAAGCAGAGGGTCGTGGGTTCGAGTCCGGGCTCGCACCTCTGAGTTTTTCGGAATTTATGTGCGAAATTACATTTGTAATTTACTACGAGCTTTACGGTGAAGGAAAACATCGTGAGGAAACCTGCATACACCTGAGAAAAAATTCAATGGTGTATGTGAAGTTCCCAATCCGCACTGGGCCCGCGTGGGAACTGTGCCCCAGGCCCTCTCATTCCGAGAGGAGGCCTGTGCCCTGCAGTGGGACGTATATAGGCTGGAATGATGATGAATAGTTCATCATACTAGCCAGTATTTTTTTTTTTGTTTAAAAAAAAAAACTTACTTTGCTTTGCAGATGACGACCCCACACCACAAGCGTTGGCCGCGGCCAAAGCGCTGATCAAGTGCGGCGTGACCAACGGGCACCTGATCAGGGACTACAAGCTGGTCGGCCATCGCCAGCTCATCGCCATCGAGGGCCCTGGCCGGAAGCTGTACCAGGAAATCCGGACCTGGCCTGACTGGACCGACAATCTTAACGGGATTAAGAACACCTAAACACTAACTAATACTATAACTAAACCGTTTAAAAACGAGTCCTCGCTCACGCGGTACAGGGGCACGACGCGGGGACAGGGGGACGACAAGGGGGGCTGGGAGAGGTGCGAGCGGCAAGCACTCGAGGCGCGCTCGCCGCCCGCACCTCTCTCTGCCCCTTTGTCGTCATACCCCCCAGCCCCTGAACCGCGCGAGCGAGGACTTAGTTAAACGGTTTAGCTATAGCTTTACTGCTACTCCCGTTAAAGAATAATATTTTAGCTCTCTATCCCATAAACATAAATAAGAAAGGGTAGATACATAGCTTCTCGCGCGTGGTTCACTTATATTAGTTGCTCTGCACCACGACTTGCCTTGGTCGTTGGTCTGGCGCGTTCATTCATTTAGTTATTTAAATCAGAGGTTGCCAAACTTTTTTTTCACATAGACCACTTTCAAAATTTACTTAGCTGGTTCCGGTGCACCCCCTGCAGCCCTGCTGCCTGCTTGATTTCTACCATATTCCCAAATCCCCCATTTTTGTCTCGCCAACGTAGACCCCCCTCGAGTCTCCTGTGGACCCCTGGGGGTCCACCTGGACCACTTTGGGAATGAATGATTTAAATGATAACATTCCAATTTTTAATTATTAATTTTATGTAGCTATTAGAGTGCAGTTTATTTATCTATCTAAACAGCGATCCCGGTGTCACCAACGGTACTAGCTGAAAAACAGCGCTGGGGTGCTTTAAACGCCTCAGCATTATGCTGAGCCAGTGTCCGATTTGCAACCGCAATAAGACACTATCTTTAGCTTTCGTGTTGTCTTTTGTTTTGTAAAAATATTGATGATATTGTGTCTTGTGTTGTTGTAAATAAATCTATTTTCTTTCTTTATTTTCTTTCAATTGTGAGTACTATAATCCAGTGACTTCTATAAAAATACAAAAAGTCGGTTCAGGAAGAAAGTAAACTCGATTACATTTATATTGTTCTTATTTAAGTTACGAGGTTACTAGACTGGAACATTAAAGGAAAGTCGTTTTACTTTTTCAGGAGTGTTCTCTGTGTCAGGTATAGTAGCGGAATGAAAAGTTTCGTCACCTTTCGACCTTAACTCGTTGACATAGAGTCGAAAAGTGACGAACCTTTTCATTCCGCGACTGTACTTTAGAGCTTCATCTGTTTGTTTTATTGCGTCATGAACACATCCGCGCGAGATCGAGACAAATAGAAAACTCCTCTGTGAGCCTTAATTCCCTAAAGCGGGATAACAGGAACACATCATCATCAACAACATCATACTATACTATAAATGTTTCGGTACTATACTAAATATAAACAAACATCTGGGGCTAAATTCAGGAACGGCCCAACACGGTTTGCGAGCGGTAATTCAATCGTTTGTGAGAGGATAGGGATGAACTGCTATTCAGGAACGCCAACAATCACTGGTTTGCGAGAGGTTTGGGCTGAGATTGGGATGAGCCTTATTTATTTATTTACTCATTTGTTTTATTTACAAAGCGAATTAACAGGAAAATAAGGCTCATCCCAAAGCTCAGCCCATTCCTATCCTCTCGCGAACGATTGAATTACCGCTCGCAAACCATGTGGGGCCGTTTCTGAATTTAGCCCCAGCTGCCAACACGACCAAAAGTTATGGCGTCGAATTAACCAGCCAAATGCAATATTTGTAATTGACTTTCACGCGTCACATTTTCCACGTACTCTTAAGTTTAGTCGCATAATATGGAGTTTGATTACATTTTAGTTAAGTGGGCCATTCTACTTTTCGTTGACCAGTCATTTTTAGTAATGTGCTCTGAAAATATTTTTTTTACAAAAACGGTAAAGTGCTCGGTTTTATCACTAAAGATTTAAATAGGCACATAATTAAGCTTATATTTAAAATTATCACTACGCATAAAAAGTAAGCATTATTATCTATAAAGTAGGTAACGCAGTGGGCATGCGTGTCCCCGCCAGTTGTATGGAAATCGGTGTATTTTCCGCTGAGTTACCAAAGTTACCACAAAATTTCTTTGAATTTAAAGTTTTTTCACTTTAAAATATTGAATTTAGTTATTACAGTTTTCATATAAGTTATTTACACTTGAAATTAATCACCAGGTATGCCTTATATTTCACGAAAGATTAATGGTTACTTAAAAGTAGAATGGCCCAAGTAACTAAACCTTTATAGTACAGGCAGGGGGGGTTCACTCCGCAGTTTAGGTATGTTCGGCCGGCGCTCCTCCCAGGGAGGAGTATGGCAGTAGGTTGTCGCGCGGCCTTCGGTTCGCACGCTAGCCGCGTCGCGCGTAATTAAGCATCTTTTTTTCTGTGATTTTTGCAACAAACAATGACTTCTAAACGATATTATAAGTAACTTACTTACATACTAAAGGTAGTTTACTGAATTAATACACACTGTTATCTTTCTTGATTTATATACCTACCAAATATGGGCGAGTGGGAACCCTGTGCCCCTGGTTTCGGATCAGCGGTGCCCAACGGAATATGAACGCTCGTATCACACGATAAGTTTTAATTTCGCGTGCACGCAGCAGGAGTAGGAAAGTTTTTATACCTAAAGTTGACCTTTGTTCGAGAGTGATCCTTCTGTACGTTAGTACTATTACTTATTCTGTGGTATAGGGTCCGATATCATTAAAATTGAGCGAAAAGGAAACACGCAGCATGGATTCATCATCATCATCATCCCAGCCTATAAATATACGTCCCACTGCAGGGCACAGGCCTCCTCTCAGAACGAGAGGGCTTGGGCCGTAGTTCCCACGCGGGCCCAGTGCGGATTGGGAACTTCACACACACCGTTGAATTTCTTCGCAGGTGCATGCAGGTTTCCTCACGATGTTTTCCTTCACCGTAAAGCTCGTGGTAAATTACATATGTAATTTCGCACATAAATTCCCAAAAACTCAGAGGTGCGAGCCGGAATTTGAACCCACGACCCTCTGCTTGAGAGGCCATAGGTCAAACCACTAGGCCACCACGCAATGGATTACATACATACATATACAAAATCACGCCTGTATTCCCAAAGGGGGTAGACAGAGCACATAAAACGTTACATTTACGTTACAAGGCCACTTTTAGCAATAGGGATGTTGACACCACCAATCAACTGACGTACTTTTTATGAGCTGTCAAAACACATTTCGCCCATAGAGTTTCAATGGCAATAGCAACATATGACGTCACTTGTTCGCATACTCAATTAACTAACTATTTATTTGTTTTAAAGCAACAAAAAATCTAATTTTGCAGTTAATCGAAAATTAATCTGGGTTTTAGGGCTAAAATAAAGCGTTTTATTACTGGAGTCGTGTCTTCGAATTATTTTTTAATGGTGTCAACATCCCTATTTTAGGTTTAAAAGAAGTGGTATAATAGTAACAGGTTGCTAGCATATCGCCTGCAGTATGCCTTAATCTATTTCCTTAGTAGTTCCTCACGTCATCCACGGAGGAAATGAAGAGGTGTAATTCTAAACCGAGGTTCTCCTTGCTGAAAATGATGAAATCCGAGCAAGAACTAAAGTCACGGACATAGCTCGAAGAATCGCTAGACATAAGTGGCAGTGGAAAGGGCACATCGCTCGGGTATGTATTACAATACCGAAGTACGAAAGACCGAATGTATTAAACCATCGAATGGGTCAAAAGACCGACACGATTTTTTTCTGAAACCGTAGACTTTTCAGAATTTATTAAAACGGCATCATACAGAACCCATTAGGTTAGGTTAGGTTTGTTTTATAACAATCTTAAAAAGTTAACGGTTTCAGAAAAAAATCGTGTCGGTCTTTTGACCCATTCGATGTTTTAATACATTCGGTCTTTCGTACTTCGGTATTGTAACACATACCCCGTCGCTCGTAGAACTGACGGCCGGTGGGACCGAAAGGTTCTCGAGTGGCGTCCGCGGACCGGAAGACGCAGTGTAGGTAGGCCTCCAACAAGATGGAGCGACGCATTGGATGCGGATGGCGCAGAGCCGATCTGTTTGGCGAGCCTTGGGGGAGGCCTATGTTCAGCGTGGACGTCTTTCGGCTGAAATGATGATGATGATGAGTGTTTCCAGACAATTATGACATCGGGGCTTTCAAGAAAAGATTGTATACGTCCTTTAAAGGCCGGCAACAGATTGGTGACTATCTTTGAATTGTTGATATTTATGGGCGGTGGTGATTTTCCATCAGAAGACCCGCTTGCACGTTTGCCTCCCTCTCAAAAAAAATATGCCATAATAGCGTTATAGTGGTATAGTCGACCAAGGAATCCCTCCACCACCCTAAGGTTTAATGACAGTTGCATCAAAACGTCAAAAGCTGTTTTCACTCACAAGTCAATGCGATGCTATGAGCTTCTCCCAACGGTCCGCATGAATGGAAGCGTATACTTACACTCTAATACGCATGAACTCTTCTAACCTGCGTCAAAGTCAAGTGTACTCCGATGTTTCACGTCTTATAAGGGTTTCTGAAATATACTAACTTAACGCCAATCTTGCAAAGTACGTTTATAAAAAAAACCAGCAAATGGGGTCAGCCATAGATACTGCCAACGAATCGTCTGGTGAGGCATCATCCCGTATATATACTCACTGCAGGGCACAGGCCTCCTCTCAGAATGAGAGGGCATGGGCCGTAGTTCCCACGTGGGTCCAGTGCAGATTGGGAACTTCACATACACCATTGAATTTCATAGTGAAAATAAACGGATCACTCACGTCTTAAAACGAGTTTAACTCGACATGTTTCGGGCTAATCCGTAGTTAGCCCTTCCTTTCGAAGTCGCACGTCCCGAACGACGTGCGACGTCCCGAACGCGGCGGGCGAAAACGACCACTCCCGAGCATTCCCGAACACACCATTCAGACGCCGCGGGCGGCGGGCCGCTGTCGGCCGCGTGCGGCGGGTGAAAGCGACCACGGCCTAACGCCCTGGTCGCGCGGCTACTCGACGCAACTGACAGCGACACAGAACTACCCCCGTTTTCATCATCACTTTTATTGTCATTGTCAAATGTAGGGTAGCACACTACACTAACCACATCACTTTGTTAAGGTTCGCTCACACTCACCGTTGACGCAGTACGAACATTCAACACTGTTTTCCAACTCGGGGGTACTGACCAACCACTATCCCGGTTAAAATTTGGATGACGACCAATCTCGATGGCTTCACGCACCTTCCGCGGAATGAAAAACTTTTCTCACGCAAGTACGGAAGCCTTATCAAAACGGATGTAGTGCGTCGAGCCCGAGTCCATTGAGTGTACGGCCACCGCAGACCCCTTGCTGTCTTGCTTTTTCATACTGCGTATGTGCGTATGTGCTGCGTATGTGCTGCGTATGTCTTCCTTAGGTGTATGCACCACACGGTCCAAATACTAACTATTGATGATGCTATGCGGACGTCCTAACGTTACAACTAAAACGGAATGCCACTGACAAAATAATCTTAATGCAAAAAGATGACGAATAACATCAGATATTTCTGGAATTTAATTTTGTAAAAGGTTTCAAACTACATATCGGAAATAGGGCGGCCGTAAACCGAAAAGAAATGGCGATCACAGCATTCTTCAGATGTTTACTATTCCTTTTCCCGACCTTTTTCCGAAGTTTGACACGTTAAGGCAACGTGAGAGAGTATAAGAACATTTAGAAACAATTTTTGAGAAGAGGGTACATCGCTCGTAGAACTGATACTTAGCTGATGGGGCCGAAAGGTTCTCTAGTTGCGTCCACGGACCGGAAGACGTACAGTGGGTAGGCCTCCAATGAGATGGAGCGACGACCTAGTTAAGGTTGCGGGAACGCGAAGCGGATGGCGCTGAACCGATCTATTTGGCGAGCCTTGGGGGAGGCTTATGTTCAGCAGTGGTCGTTTTCGGGTGAAATGATGATGATGATGATGATGATGATTTTAGTACTGGGGCTAAATTCAGGAACGTGAAGGACGGGTTTGGTAGCGGTAATTCAATTGTTTGGATTGGGTTTGGTTTGAACTGCTAATCAGGAACGCCAAAAAACACTGGTTTGCGAGAGGTTTGGGCTGAGTTTGGGATGAGCCTTATTTTTTTATTTTTTTATTTACAAGGCTCATCGCAAACCGTGTTGGGCCGTTCCTGAATTTAGCCCCAGGTTGACTAGTGGGAAATATCAATGCTCATAAATTAATTGTTCAGCGAGTTGCTCCCGAGTTCCTAGTTACGTCTTTAGGCAACAGAAGGTTATTTAGGCTTCGTCATTTTGTCAAAGTTACAAAGCGCTCTAATTAAGTGGGATAGTACTTGAACTCGCAGAATTTATGCACGTCTTGTCTCGCTACCTTTGTTTATAATTTATTCGTTAACTTTAATTTGCCCATTAAGCGTCGTCCATGCTGACGGCGGTTAGAAGTTATATCACAAAGGTTATGTTCAGAGGACACGATGCCAGAGAAACTTTAAAATAGGTATTTTAATTAAGGCCCAACTGAGTTTTTAACGCATTTATTGCATTCATTTAATCTCGTGCTGTATCATTACTAGCAAAGCTATAGTCCTGAAATTCATGTGTAAGATTATATTTGAGGAGGATTCACTCGAATAACACGATTACTTGTTGTATTTCACTCGATAGAAAAAATCCAAAGTCTCTAAAAAATAATATAAATCCGTAGTACCTACGACGTAAATACTGCACGGCACATGACTTTTTGAATGTCAATAAAACAAGATGTTTTCAAGGGCGTAGTGTTGCTACATTTTTATAATGTGTATTTGTTTTAGTAATACAATGAAAATACCTAAAGGCACGCGCAGTCTAACCAACCTATTTTTAGCCATCGGGTTCCCCCATGTCCGCGTGAGTGCTGCTTTAGTTCTCCTTCGGCCATAAGACTGCATAGAATACCTAAAATCGATTAATACCAAAAGCTCCGTAGGGCCTTAAATAAGGCTTTATCTGCGTGTCTGTGTGTGTTTATGTTTTTGTTTTGTTGTTAATATGAGTTTTATTGACGAGTGTCAGAAATTGACGTTGAGATTGGGCAATTTTCGTAGTTTTTAAACATCATAATTGGAATATAACCGAAATTTGTGTTGTGGGGATGGGGACAGAGATGTGATGTGGGGACAAAGACCGTCAAACTCAAGTGGGACTGGGCAGGTCATGTCTGCCGGATGCATCCGGATCGCTGGGCTAAAATCACTACTGATTGGGTTCCAAGCGACGGGCACCGGAGCAGAGGTAGGCCTAAAAGAAAGTGGCTGGATGATTTGGAGCGATTCCAGCCGGACTGGCAACACTTTGCTGAAGCCAGAGACGAGTGGAAGGAGAAAGGGGAGGCCTATGCCCAGCAGTGGGATACTGTATAGGCTATTTAAAAATAAATAAATTGGAATATGAAAAAAAATTAAACATAGATAAGTCAATTATAAGAAACTAATTTCAATACCTTTTCATTTAGTTCACTACTTTTTCAAAATTAATTATTGAAACTATTTTGGTTGATGACGTCAGATTATAATTGACGGCTCCTACACAGCGAAATTTCTAAATTCTTACGATAAGGCAACCCCTTTAATTATTTTTTGTGTAGTGGTACATTGTAACTAGTGTCACTTTACTGGCGCTGTCAGAGTGCTAGATGTCAGACAGCGGGTCCAAATCAAACTCCGTAGTTTAATCCACGCGTAAATTGTGAATAATTCTAAATAATACTATTCCCCACTGATTAAAGTACAACTTGGACCGTCTACGAAATTTGCTTTAATGTCAAATGAAGGTCATTGCTTATTTGAGATGTAATAAATGTATTACATTATATTAAAATTAAATAACTACATAAAACAATTTAAAAAGCATTTAATCTCGAAATGGTTTTCGATTTTCTGTACATTACAAAAGAATAGACCATGTAAAAAACAGATAAAATACAGAAGTACGATAAATACTATTTTAGCTCACATGGGTTTGCACCCTAATCTGGCAAACATTCGAGGACGTTGGCCGACGTCCGTAAAAGTCCCTGACACGATCCCTGTCAATTCAATCCTTGTTTACATGGAAAGGAATAGTAAAGGGATCTCTCAGCCGTGAGATGGCACGTCCAAAAGCAGCCGAGCGCGGCCGATACTCAATGGAATTGTTCTCCTTTGGAGTTTTTGCGCTTAGTTGATGAAGGTTGCTTGGAGTAAGATCGTTTTGAAATGTATTGTGTTATTTTTGATTTGAATACGACCAGACGACCAGATGGCCTAGTGGTTAGAGAACCTGACTACGAAGCTTGAGGTCTCGGGTTCGATTCCCGTGTCGGGGCAGATATTTGTATGAAAAATACGAATGTTTGTTCTCGGGTCTTGGGTGTTTAATATGTATTTAAGCATGTATCTATCTATATAAGTATGTTTATCCGTTGCTTAGTACCCATAACACAAGCTTTGCTAAGCTTACTTTGGGACTAGGTCAATTGATGTGAATTGTCCCATGATATTTATTTTATTTATTTATTTATTTTTAATACATCATTTTTCCGTCATAAATCTTTTTCATCATCATCATTTCAGCGAAATACGTCCACTGCTGAGCATAGGCCCCAAGGCTCGCCAAACAGATCGGTCCCGTGCCATCCGCATCCAGCGCGACCCCGCAACCTTAACCAGGTTGTCGCTCCTCTCGTTGGAGGCCTACCTGCACTTCGTCTTCCGGTCCGTGGACGCCACTCGAGAACCTTTTGCCCCATCGGCAACCAGTTCTACGAGCGATGTGCCTTGCCTACTGCCACTTAAGTCTGGCGATTCTTCGAGCTATGTACGTAACTCGACTGTTTCGGGCTAATCCGTGGCTCTTGCTCTCGGAAGAACAGGCTACGGCTGGTGCCAAATAGTACATTACTGCAGCGGCCGCGAAATAGGGGATTGCCGGCCGAGTAGTTATAGATGGCAGAGTGTTAACGAGGCCATCTAGAGATACGAGGCCGGCAATCCCTGTTCGTGGCCAAGGCTTGTATAGAGTTTTTCTCAAACATGCATCATCATCATCATCATCATCGTCATCGTCGTCGTCGTCATCACCATCATCATCACCATCACCATCACCACCATCATCATCTTATCATCACCATCATCATCACCATCATCATCATCATCATCATCATCATCATCACCATCACCCATCATCACCATCATCATCATCATCATCACCCATCATCACCATCATCATCATCATCATCATCACCCATCATCATCATCATCATCATCATCATCATCATCATCATCATCTCATCATCACCATCATCATCATCTCGTTATCACCATCATCATCACCATCATCACCCATCATCACCATCATCAACACCATCACCATCATCATCACCGCCATCATCGACACCATCAACATCACCATCATCATCACCAACATCATCATCATCATCTTACCTTACCTTAAATAAACGTAGTGGCAGAATGTCTTAATGAACCAAAACGCAAAATATTGCTTATAGTTTTTTTTTAATGGCTAAATGCTATGATGCCATAGACCTATAAATGTCATAGTATGAAACAATAGACGATCACTTTGCTGGCCAAGGCCAGCAATGTTGTATGAAATTCCATTATTGACCTCTCGTCTAGCCCGCACCTTCAACGTGACACTTCGTGGCGTATTATAAGGAACATAACGTCAATATTTCATAGCATGTTTGAGAAAAGTATATTATACATTTATGTGGAAATGGAGAAGAACGTTTAAACTAATACGTACACATGTATATAAACATAAGTCTATATCTCTGCTGTTCTCCGCTTTGGCTACTAGCAGGGCTAACTCTCCCAGTCACATTCTCCAACGCCTTCACCCAATTCCCAAGCTCCGTTTTGCTTTTTCCTTTTCTCCATCGAAGCTTTGTTTATTTATTGACACCACAGGTGATCGAACGCTGCTCGGGAACCCAAGCTGCTCTGCATAAGCCCTATGAATATACAATCAGCGAACCATCGATGCCTGTACTCATGGATGCGACATCTATTTAATAGATTTAAGACCTTTTATACCACATAATGCTATAAACGATATAACTATGAGTAATGACTATCTATCTTGACCAGTGGTGGTGTAGGGGAATGGCACGCGGCACGGAATGCTGAGGACCTGGGGTCGATTCCCAGCGCTGGTCTTTTTTGTAGGGTTTTTTTTCTGTGCATCCCTATTGCAGTTTGTATTTAGTATGAATTATATGACTATCTAATTTGCATGAGTACACAACTCAAAACATGGTTACATTTTACGCCGTTAATTTTTTTTCTACTTCTTACTTTTATCTGTTTTTTACATGGTCACGAACAATTAAAATAAGATCGTAGATGATATAAGTTCAGTAAAGTCTATAATCTATTCCCCATAACATCACTTGTATCGTAATGTCGTTATTACGATTATTAAATGTAGGTTACACTCAACACTAAAGCCCAGCTAAGACCTAAGGAAAACCGTGCAAGCTGCACTATACTTGCGCGATTTTTCTTGCAGGTGTAAACTTGGCATAAAACAAGCAATTGAATTCATGCGGTTTTTATTTCAAAATATAACTTTCCGAGATATTTTTTACTGCCAACATAAGAAAAATGTATTTTTTAATATCGAACGTCAATTAAAAACAAAGTATACCATAGACAATCACATCTGTCAAACATTTTTATATTTTTCACTGGCTTCGGAAGTCATGACTTTGTGAATGTTAATAAATCAAGATGTTTTCTAGGGCGTAGTGTTGCTACATTTTTAAAATATGTATTTGTTTTAGTAATACGAGCCAAATACCTAAATACGCGCGCGGTCTGACCAACCCTATCTTGAGCCGTCGTGCTTACCCCTTGACTGTATAGTTAGTTGCGTTAGTTCTTCTTCGGGCATCGAACGGGGAACTTGTGTGTGACGTTTGCGCTTACACACAGCTTTGATTCTAGCCGCTCTCACGCACACATACACGTGTGTGAGTGTGAGTGTGCATAGAATACCTAAAATAGATTAGCGAAAGAAGCTCGGTGCTCGATTTTCACGTTACGATACCGGATCAATGTTTTCGGGAATCCTCGTTCTGTTTACCTACTTACTTGCGGAATGGATGACCAATCGACAGTATTCAATTAACGCGGAATAATTTACGGCTTCAGAAGGGCCTGAAATTCAAACGAGGGAAACAGCTGCTACTTAATTAACTAAAAAAAACCTTTTTAAACCCCCGAACACAAAACGAGGGGTGTTATAAGTTTGACCGCTGTCTGTGTGTGTGTGTGTGTGACATCATATCTCTTAAACGAGTGAGCATTTTGAAAGCAGGTTTCTAGGCGATGGTTCTTAGACATGTTTCATCGAAATTGGTTCAGCCGTTTCAATGTTATCAGTTATTTTGTTAGCTGCGTAAGGAATCTTAGACGCATAACGGGCATTTACTTTATTTTCATATGTGTGACCAAATTGCGTTGGGGGTTTTTGGGCTTTGGGCTTAAAACAACTAAATTTCATAATAGCTTATTTACTAATACCCCTAATTTTCAAATTATCATGGGCTCATAATACCTAAAAATACCTAAAATTTCAAATTGTCTCATCTTAAAATTTGAAATTTTAGGTATTTTTAGGTATTATGGAGCCCATGGTAATTTGAAAATTAGGGGTATTAGTGAATAAGGTATTATGAAATTTAGTGGTTTTAAGCCCAAAGCGTTTTTGGAATGTTTTCGCAATGGCTGATCCATTTGGAAAAACTCGAGGTCTATAGCTCACAGAGCCACTAATGAATTATCTGCACGTAGGTAACGATATGAAGTATTAAATTGACATTTCGACGACCTAATGGCCTGGTGGCTAGAGAACCTGACTACTAAGCATAAGGTCCCTGGTTCGATTGTTTCTTCGATCAACAAATACAACGATTTTTTGTTCGCGAGTCTTAGGTGCTTAATATGTATTTAGGTATTTATCTATCTATATATTTAGGTATGTATATAAGTTTGTTTATCCGTTGCCTAGTACCCATAATACAAGCTTTGCTTACTTTGGGACTAGGTCAATAGGAATGAACTATATGTACTTATATGATATTTGATTTGATTTATTATTCAGGGTAATCTATACATATAATAAATCTGTAACAAGTCGGTGTCTGTACATTGAAGATATTTGAGAAAAACTGTCACTAGGGCTATTTATTAGCGCAATAGAACCCAAAACAATGATTTTTAGAATTATTGTCTGTTTGTCTGTTTGTCTGTGCGTTTGTGCGCGCTAATCTCAGAAACGGCTTAACTTATAAGGATGCGGTTTTCACTGATATGTTGGTATTTTCTTGAATTAACATTTAGTGTTTGTTTCATTTGAATCGGTTCACAAATAAGAAAGATACGTCTATTTTAAGAATTTATCGAACAGGTTTTTTGTTTAAACGCGCTAATCTCAGGAACTACTGCTCCGATTTGAATAATGCTTTCAGTGTTAGATAGCACATTTATCGAGGAAGGCTATAGGTTATATATTATCACGCTAACACCAATAGGAGCGGAGCGGAGCGGAATAATGTTTCCAAATCGGGGGTTTTGGAAGTAAAACGTCTATATCTCGGGAACTGCTGCTCCGATTTGGAAAATTCTTTCAGTGTTAGATAGCCCAGTTAGATAGGGCGGGTTGGGAGCGGTTGGGGGGCGGGTTGAGAGCGGGTTGGGGGCGGCTTGAGAGCGGGTTGGGGGCGGGTTGGGAGCGGGTGGGGGGGCGAGTAGGGAGCGGGTTTGGGGCGGGTTGGTAGCGGGTTGGGGGCGGGTTGGGAGTGGGTTGGGGGCGAGTTGGGAGCGGTTTGGGGGCGGGTTAGGAGCGGGTTGGGGGCGGGTTGAGAGCGGGTTGGGGGCGGGTGGGGGGCGAGTTGAGAGCGGGTTGGGAGCGGGTTGGGGGCGGGTTGAGAGCGGGTTGGGGCGGATTGGGAGCGGGTTGGTTTATTATGAAGTTTCACTTCTTCCGGAAGGATCTAAGGAGAGCCATAATTGATGAAAAAGCAAATTGGATAAAAAAATAAGCTGCCCAAATTACTAATTCCACGCGGACGGAGTCGCGGGCAAAAGCTAGTAACATAATAAACATAAATCTGGGGTCACGGTAGTGCCCCCGCCCAGACAAGCCAAGCGAAGCGCTTCGTCATTTTTTTGAACCCTCGTAAGTTGGGTTTGGATTATAATGTATGTTTTTGTTGCAAATTATCTTACGTTTACCTTTTCGTAATATATTTAACATGCACTGGCCACATTACCTCTATAAAAAACCTATATAGGTATACATTTTTTAGCATAATTAATAATACAATAAAAGTTCACAATAATACTACTTTGTAAGCGAATTAAAACTGATATGAGCATTCTGAGCTTTCATGAGCTGCGCCGCTACATATATTTTTACAAGTGATCTCATTAAATAACATACCTACTTATATGTAGATACAAAAATTGTAAGTTAATCAAAAGTTTGTCAAAATAAGACAATCATTTTCTACGAACTGACAAGTGCCGAAACGTGTTCAACGGCTTACTAAGTTTTTGTGATAACATGGGGTATGTTTTACTTTCTCAATAATTTATTTTAGCTTGGTTTGAGTTGTGATTAGTTGTTGGTCTAACTTTTCTAGTTCTATTTAGCTTAAGTTACACCACACAAAGTTTATCTAAAGTGGGTAACTTCGGATACCTTGAGCGTCCACCCATCCACCCATTGTTATTGTATCTTACAATACAATACAATACAATGACTCTTTATTGTACACCAGAAATAGTAAGCAATACAGAAAACAGGTACACAGAGAGAAAGTTACAAGGTAAGCAATAGGCGGCCTTATCGCTTAAGAGCGATCTCTTCCAGGCAACCCTTTAACAGAAAAAAGGAAGGACTAGTTTACATCAGGTGGTGCATCAACAGTGGATCAGAAAATTAAACACAACAAAAAATAGTACAGTAGTAGTATCTTATCCTGTCTTACTAATGTTGTAAATTAGAAAGTTAGAGAATGTTTTTTTACATGGCTCGAGGAATCGCCAGACTCAAGTGGCAGTGGGCAGGGCACATCGCTCGTCTTTCAATCGTCTTTCCTAATGCGAACTGCTAAGGAATGGAATTCGCTCCAGTCGTCTGTATTTCCAGATACCTAAGTATTAAAAAAAAAATATATCACGGGACAATTCACATCAAATTGACCTAGTCCCAAAGTACCTAAGCTTAGCAAAGCTTGTGTTATGGGTACTAAGCAACGGATAAACATACTTATATAGATAGATACATACTTAAATACATATTAAACACCCAAGACACGAGAACAAACATTCGTATTTTTCATACGAATATCTGCCCCGACACGGGAATCGAACCCGGGACCTCAAGCTTCGTAGTCAGGTTCTCTAACCACTAGGCCATCTAGTCGTCTAAGTATTATATCACGCCTTTACTGTCCCATCTACCGTCGGTGCTACGAGCGACGTGCCCTGTTCGCTAGCAGAATTATATGAATGGGATTTATGATTTCACAAAGTAAAATGAAAACGGAACTTGATTACCTTCAACCTTGTCGAATACAAGCAAGTTTGGCAAAATCGGATTGTTCCGGTGGTCTGCGCTCGCTGTAACTTGTTAAGTGCTAAGTTTAAAGGGTCTTTCAGCATTTCGTACGAGAAAACAATGACTTTTTTAATTTAAAACAAAGGAATCAAATTATTCAACTTCCCAAACTGTGCGTGGGCAAAGTTGGAGTAAAATATCTTTAGATCGTTGAAAAAATATCGCTCTCTCTCATCTCATCTACACCGTGAAATTTTAGTGGTTGTTTTCCCGAAACGAGGTGATTTAGTATCGATTGTACAATCGATTTATAATTACTATTAATTATATTTTGATGGTACCGTTATTCCTTTTTCGCCTACCGTCAGAAATCTGGGAATTATCATGGACCAGACATTTTCCTGGTCAGCTCAGGTTGCTGAGGTCAGTCGGAAACTTTTTGCCTCACTTCACTCGCTCAGACGCTTGCAAAATTTCCTGCCTCTCCAAACCAAAATTACCCTAGCTCAGTCTCTTTTACTTCCTTTGCTCGACTATGGTGATGTTGGTTATTTGGACCTTGCTGAGGGGTTGCTTGATAAGCTTGACCGCCTTCAAAACGTGTGTATCCGGTATATCTTTGGTCTCCGTAAATACGACCACGTTTCTCACTTTCGCGCGCAGCTGAGGTGGTTGCCCATCAGGGAGCGTAGGAACATCCACGTTCTGTCATTGCTTTTCAACACTCTATTTAATCCTTCCGCCCCTTTATACCTTTCCGAGCGTTTCAGCTACTTGGCTGAAGGAAGCCAGCATCGTTTGCGGTCGAGTACCAATCTTCTTTTGGCCTGTCCTTCTACTTCTTCCAAAATTTACTCAAAATCATTTACTGTGCAATCTGCTAGACTGTGGAATCGATTACCCACCTCCATTAGGCAATCTCCTTCCGTGGTGTCGTTCAGGGAAGCTTTGAAGAAGATGTGGCTCACACCATCACTTTAATATATTGAGAACACTGCTTATTTATTATATGTATTTTGCATATATATGTTGTATATGGTAGTATATTATTATTAGGTTTCTTTATATTATGAGTTTATGTATTGTATTTACTAAAAGTTGTATTGTAGCCTTTGCTTTGTCCGACTGTATTATTTTGACTTACTCTTTGTCGGTCCCTTACTAAATGCTCCTTTCATCCACTCAAGGGTTGACTGGTAGAGATCCCTTAATGGGATAAGTTCGCCTTTGTACATACATTTCAACGGTTGTCAATAATGTATTTCTTTTTTTCCTTATTTTTGTACAATAAAGAGTTTACATACATACATACATACATACTATTTTAACTAGAGTTAAAAATCCAATTGTGAAAAACGAAAGTCGAAAATGACCGCAAACCAATAGTAACGCTTCGTTGGTACCTAACCTATCGTACGATCGTACGCTACTTGTACCAACGAAGCGTTACTACTGGTTTGCGGTCATTTTCGATTTTCGTTTTTCACAATTGGATTTATGACTCTAGTCAAAATAGTAATTATAAATCGATTGTACAATCGAAACTAAATCACCTCGTTTCGGGAAAACAACCACTAAAATTACAAGGTGTATTTGTGCTTGCGATTGTGCGCGTGCGTGTGTGTGCACGTGTGTGAGTTTTTAGGGTTCCGTAGTCAACTAGGAACCCTTATAGTTTCGCCATGTCTGTCCGTCTGACTGTCTGTCTGTCTGTCTGTCCGCGGCTAAGCTCAGAGACTGTTAGTACTAGAAAGCTGTAATTTGGCATCAATATATATATTAGTCACGCCGACAAAGTGATTAAATAAAAAAAAAAAAATTTTTTTTAGGGCCCATAGACGTAAAGTGGGGGTGATTTTTTTTTCTCGGCTAACCCTATAGTGTGGGGTATCGTTGGATAGGTCTTTTAAAATCATTGCGGGGTTGCTAACATGATTGTTCTATTCAGTGATCTGTTTGCGAAATATTCAACTTTAAAGTGAAAAATTTCATTAAAATCGGCCGTCCCCCCCCCCCCCTCTAAAATCTAAACTGTTGGGTGGAAAAATTTGAAAAAATTCAGAAGGGTAGTAAATATATCAAATTTACTAGGAAAAATATAGCGGCTAAGATTGCTTGGAAATTATTTGTAGTTTAAGAATAAATAGTAGCCTAAGGTATAAAACATACCTAAACTTGGATGATTCCGTACACATACGAAATCCTTAGAAAAATATTACTTGATTTTTTCGTAATGGCTACGGAACCCTACCTTGGGCCTGTCCGACACGCTCTTGGCCGGTTTTTTGTTCTGTTATGGTAAAACAACTGGGCGAATTGTGATAAAATTTGATTTTCAGACAGCTGAATCTTTGGAATAACACATGTATGCTAGGTAGTTTGGTTCGGATATTCGCGCGGGATCTGTGTAAAATCCTAATCTCAACTCAACGCTTTAGCGCTTTAGACTTTAGTCTAGGGACATTTTTTTTTCACGCACCGTAAATAAAAATCACGATTTGATTTTTGGGATGTCCCCGAGGAATTCAATGAAATTATAGATTTTCTTATTGGACGCTTTGGTGTATTCTGTAGTCCATAAGAATGTATGAATAAAGAAATAAAGAAATAGGGTGAGTGGGCTTAAGATGAAAATAAGATGAACAACAGTGTATTTCTACACAACACAACTCAACACATGTGTTTAACATTTGGTAGCATAGCATACGGTTGTGGTAACTCTGAAGATGAGCTCTGGTTGAGTTCGAAACGCGGCAGTGTAGCTTGGTGGTGGTGATGGTTGGGTTTATGTGATTTGTGTGTGTTCGTACAGTGTGGAGGTGGAGGAACTGCATGAACGCACATTTCTTGCATAAACGTAACTATTGTAAGGTCGCGGGTGAGCAAAGTAATTGTTTTAGTTCATTATTAGACGTTGTCACTTCAAAAAAGTCGTCCTGCTAATGATTTGACCTGGGTCTATAATGACTCCCATAAAATTTTAAGTCATAATCAACGTTAGTCATACAGTGATTTATTTCTGAAACAATTTATTTTTCGGAATTGTTATAAAACAAACCTAACCTAACCTACTGCATTCTATAAGATGGCATTTAAAAAAGTCCTGAAAAAAATACCGTTTCAGAAATAAATCACTGTATGACTAACGTTAATTATGACTCCAAGTCCTCGCTGGAAGCACTCAAAACGCCACACACGACGCATCCACTGGTCCAAGCAATAAAGACCCAAACTACACAAGCGAGGGAGGCAGGAGTGGACATAAAATTCTTTTGGCTGCGAGCTCATATTAGAACGCCAGGAAACGAGAGGGCAGATGAACTGGCAAAGCAAGCAGCAATTAGAAAAAAGACCGCCCCGAATTACGACAAGGTGCCGATATCTTACGTCAAAAGGTCGATAAGATTAGAAACGGTCAAAAAATGGCAGGTCCGTTACGAAGCCTCCGAGACCGGTGCAACAACCAAAAAGTTCTTCCCACAAGTGAGAGATGCAAATAGCATCATAAAGAAACTCAAACTCACAAACTTCTTGGTTCAAGCCTTTACCGGGCACGGAGGATTCGCAGCCTATCTACACCGGTTCAAAATCAAAGATGTACCCTCGTGCATATGTGACCCGGCTAAAGACGAGGACGTCTGGCACATTGTCTGTGAATGCCCCCGCTTTGACACACAAAGGTTCGAGCTAGAGCAAAAAACCGGAGTCAAGGTAACTCAAGATAGCTCGACCTGGAGTGATTTGCTTGGATCGGCCAAGAATAGAGACCACACTAAGGAATTCCTGGAAAGAGTGGTTCGCGTGGCATGTCTTCGGAATAAATAGCACGCACACACACACACACACACACACGACATACACACACATTCAATCCAAATTTTCTTTCAATCCTTCTCCTGGACTTCGGCACTGTTTTATTTATTTATTTATTTATTTATTTTTTCAGTATATATAAAAATTATCAAACCTTTTTAATTATTAAATTGTATACTGGTTTCTGTATAATATTGATTAGTATGTAATTAGATCTAAGAATTCCTGACATATGCATCTCCCGCCCATACGACAGGTGAGCTCCGGACGGAGGACGCACCCGGTAGTCCCAGCGGGGACCTCGTGGGAGCAACGGCGGAAGCCTAAACAGAGAATCGAGACTAAAAGTTTCTTCTCTGGCCCTTCAGCATTGGCTGGGGTAAGGATCTGCCGAGCTCCGTATGATCCCTTTAAGACACTGGGGCGTCCAGCCGTCCGGGGGACACTCCTCGTCCCTCCGTATTATTATAGCAGAAAAACTATCGATGGAAGCGGAAACGAAAAGAGGGTAGCGCTAGGAGACAAGCGCAAAAAAGCACACAGCATGCCAAAAAACCACCAGGCATAAAGGGTAGCCCCACCCAAAAGATGGCATCCAAAGCCACACAATGGGTCCAAAAGATCTCCGACCCACCCTTCCATCGCAGGGCAAAAGAAAGGAAGCCCGTAGTTATGGATAAATGCATATGACAGGAAATCCCACCAACCCAACCAATAGCACTATGTAACTGTACAGAAACGGGCGAGGGTCGGTCAAGGAAGTAACCAACGGGTAAAAACATAAAAGACCGACCTAAGCACCCCCAGTGCCCAGCGGGAGAATGCATGCTCCTCTCCCGGCCTTCCAGCAAATGGCTGAGGCAGGACACTGTGGGTAGATTAAGTCCCCTCCCTACCCCTCCCCTCCTCAAAATTTATAGCACACGTTTTTTGTTTTGATAACCAATAGAGAAGGGGACTTGTGACCGGGTTTTTTAGTCCGTGCAAGTCGGACACTGTCTGGGCCCTCCATTCCCAGTTCGTCCGAAGGGATTTTTCCCGAGCATAAGTCACCCTTCCAATCCTTAAAGTAAAAAACAGCAAAGACTTTGCGTCTTTGGCCCCTCTGGCGACTCATTCAAAAAAAAAAAAACGTTAATTATGATTGTACAAAAACGGGCGAGGGTCGGTCAAGGAATTAACCAACGGGTAAAAACATAAAAGACCGATCTAAGCACCCCCAGTGCCCAGCGGGAGAATGCATGCTCCTCTCCCGGCCTTCCAGCAAATGGCTGAGGCAGGACACTGTGGGTAGATTAAGTCCCCTCCCTACCCCTCCCCTCCTCAAAATTTAAAGCATAGGTACCTACGTTTTTTGTCTTGATAACCAATAGAGAAGGGGACTTGTGACCGGGTTTTTTAGTCCGTGCAAGTCGGACACTGTCTGGGCCCTCCATTCCCAGTTCGTCCGAAGGGATTTTTCCCGAGCACAAGTCACCCTTCCAATCCTTAAAGTAAAAAACAGCAAAGACATCGCGTCTTTGGCCCCTCTGGCGACTCATTCAAAAAAAAAAGTTAATTATGACTAATGATACATTATGACTTAAAATTTTATGGGAGAAAAGGGGCACCGGATTTGACCTATGGCCTCTCAATCAGTTCGAGGCCGGGCTCGCACCTTTGAATTCACCACGATCTGTACGGTGAAGGGTAAAACTTTTGAAGAAAATTGCTGACACATTGCTGAGATGTTCAATCCATAAATTATAAATGTATTTTTTTTTTTATAAATGTAAGGGCAAAATAAAACACGTAACACGAGGAATTCGGATTTTAATTGGTCAAAAAATACGTTTAACGTTTAAATTTAAAGTTAAAACAATATTTTTTATCACATTAGTTACATCAAATCACCTTAAATATATTAACATTAACATTACAACATTGAACAATTCTTAAATATTAAAAATAATTCTCGTTGACCTTCGTTAGATACATATTTAACATTTCTCTCCCTTAAATCTACGTATTTGAATGGTCTTTAATGTTTTCTTGGACTTAAAAGACCCAAGTCTTTCCAAAAGTTCAAGTCAAGTAAAAATAAGCTACCTGTGGATAATAACGCCTAGCTAAAGAATAACAATAATTAAACAAGTTAGCTATGAAGTATCTTTTTTTTTTTGTACTTATTTTTTCAACTTCATTTTTTTATTACTTTTACGGTCATCCCGTGAAATCATATATATAATCATATAAAAGTGAACCACTGTTGCCGCTTTGACCCTACTTTGCTTAGGTATGGTTAGGTAATTGGAGTGAATTGTCCCGTTGTATTTATTATTATTCTTATTATTATTACAAAATTTGTTCAGCTAGGCCTTCTTAGACTCAGGTAACAAAGGGTTTGACAATTTCCTGAAAACTACTTCAAACTGAATTACAATGTATCTAATCTACATTTATTTGTCTTTAGACATCGGCAGGCTTACATATATTGTCTAACGTTTCTGACACTTGACATCGCAATCGCTATTTAATTCTGTCAAACGGTATAAAAATGATGACAGAAAGATATGGTGAAAGCGAAGGCAAGCGTCAGAAGCGTTAGACAATACGGCCTCAGGGCCATATTATTGATAAAAATATCCTTACGCCGTTTTCTCACAGCTATTGAAATGTGATAGATAAGTAAAAGTGATAGATAAACGTTTGGCTTTGCTATAGCAATGCATTTTCTATAAACAGTGAACACATTTAATACATTAGACATATTTTCTTACATTGTGTAATTATCTTACCGGGTATTGTTCATAGGATATACTGTGAATTAGGTACCTATGTGAAGTTATGCTGTGATATAAAAAGGCGTATCCACTTTTAGATTTACTTTTTCATCAGTAGGTAATTTTGCGTTTTTCAAGAATTGTTTTGTTAAGAATAAATTTCCGCAATTTTCTATATAGTCTAGGATCTGAGTATAAAACGACCTTATATATTCTATAGGCTTCATTCTTTTGATTGGTAGGTATTTCATTTGTCTATTAATCGAACGATGAAATGTTAGAAAAAATTATACTGGACTGAAATTTTTTAGTCAACCCAATTGCAATACAGAGTTATTTGTAATTCACTAGCATCCTTTTAACCCTAAACTCCTACCACCTAAACAAATGTTTTTTGTTTCACGACTTTTGTCATAACTTAATATTTTTGGTGTAATAACGTTTTGAACATTTGAGATTACCTCTTATTTTTACGATACTCTGTGTATTTGTATGGGAAAAAAAGTGCTTCATTTTAAAAAGTCGTAAAACAAAAAACATTTGTTTGAGTGATAGGAATTCAGGGTTAAGAGGATATCAGTGAATTAAAAATAACCCTGTATATTTATTAACATATATAATTTAATATAAAATACTTTTCATCCATTAACCAGTTCGGTGAAGGTCGTTGTATACTCGGATCTTAAGACTAATACTTACTTACACTTACAACACTTTGTACGCCCGTTTTTTCGTGGCGTGCCATATTTATCAATTGTATGAAAAATATCACAACTGTCTGAAAACTCATGAAAACTAAATAGACACATCTATTTCTTTTTAAAATCAATCATACATTATGTGTATAGATGAATACATTATTATAATTAATTCAGAAATTTACACTCATTACTGTTAGTGAAAAACATACGGATAACTTATTCACCTATTGTTAGTAAAAATATAATTAATGTCAAAATTTCAAATAAAACTATTAAGAAATAGAATACAGCCAGTCAAAATTAAATGAGGCATTGGAATGGAGTTAGAAAACAAAGCTAAGGAGTAAAATTCCCTTCCTGCGCCTGTGTTCCCTGAATACTACAATCTGGCCGTTTTCAAGTCTAGGGTTAATTAGCATTTATCTTCGTTTTCCATGAGGCGTGATTATGGTTAAACGCAAGCCTATATTTGTTGGTCGATTTAAGTAAATGAACTCAACACCCGTTCCCAATGAAGGTCAATGTATTTTCGAACGACCAAGGCTTTTAACTGAAACCCACGTCAGTTACCGCTATTTGTCACGTATTCCTATTGAATAAACTAAATTAGCGTCCATTGAGCGTGTGTTCAACTTGACTACTTTCTAAGTGCGCACTGCGATACGTCGGGGACGAGAACTATCAGTCAATGTTTGAAACAGGGCGAAAATCACCGAAGAGCCATTTGCAAAATCTAGGGTTAAAAAATTTCATCGTTAACCTTGGGTTATGGATGACAATTTCATACATTTTGACTCTAGGCCGCAGGCTTATTGTCTCTGACGCTTGCCTTCGCAATCGCTATTTCATTCTGTCAAACGGTATAAATTGATGACAGAAAGTGACGGTGCAAGCGAAGACAAGCGTCAGAAGCGTTAGACAAGAGACGGCCTCTGGGCTAGAACTTGGAGTTCATATATTTATTTCCAATGGTTGTTTTGTTAAATAAGTAGTAAGTATGTATTTAATTTTAACTTTTTGCTTTGTTAATGAACTTCCTTGCAAGGCTATTATTAGTTGTTTTATGACATTTTCTTGTATTTTATATTGTTTTATGTGATAAAACTTAGTTAAGCCACGTTTCACGATGTAATCGATTGTGATTAGATGCTTACAGCGTTTGCCTAATAGGGATATTAATCAATTATTAACATTAACACATTGATTTGACCTGTTGGCGAACCAAAATAAAAAAATATTTAAAATAACCAGAGATTTGACTGACGGTTTTAAATTGGTTAATCTTTATAGTAATTTGAAGAAACTTACTTATGAGGTGTACCCTGAAATAATTTATTTTCATGCCATTTTGTCAAATTATTTTATTTTTACGTTGCCAACACAATTAAAACAATTATACCTATGTACATACAAAAATTACCCACAACACACAAATTAAAGGACCAACTACACCGCGGTAAACTAATGTAAACTTTACATCATTATTTCATTATAGCAGCCTTTGACTGAAAATTAATGAACTCATCAAAAGTGTAGAACGCGTTTACATATTGATCATGTACCTACTTGAATGCTTTACAACAAACAAAACGAGCCTGAAGGTAATATAAATTTAAGTAACATCATGAAGGGTCAGCATAAATGAGTCTGCAGCTGTAACGGAAAAGGTTGTTTTAACCCTTCTAGCCCCGCACATGTCCCGGGATTGTGGTTCCGTACCTACTTTTATAGCGGTCCGGCTAATATTGCATGAAAGCTTTTTATTTTGCGCGACATTCCCTACGAAAATACGAACTGCCAAGGAATTCGCTCCCATCGGGCGCTTGTGCACTACAAGGAATTTTACTGTCCGACATCCGATTTTTTACGGTCTGATATGGCCCGAATTCAAATATTAGCTTGTACACGTAATTTTACCGTCCGACATTTTACTTTTCCGCATTCCGGACCGTTTTTTTCTGCTCCGAGATGACAACATTGAAAACTTAAGAGGGGTATAGCAAAAAATCGTAAATAAATAAATAATTAGTTGTAGACATCCGATAGTGCTTAGTTAGAAAATAAAGTTTCGTCCTGCTTGAATTAATTGTGGTTTATTTACTTAAACCCTGTCAGATGCCTTTGGATGAACCCAAAATTCTTTTTGTCTTCTACGTCTTCGCACATAGAGTAATAGAACAAGCAATTGCCGAGTTTCCAGGAAGCTCATCGTTCCTAGCGTGATTACGCCTGCGTGGCATGTAGTTTTTAAAGAGAGCTAACCCTTAACTATGCCGCTCCTCCGAGAAAAGACGGACAAGTGCACAAACCAATCATCCGTTTTTTTCATGCTACATCGTACCGTGCAAAATGGGATTTCCGGACAGTAAAATTCATTGTAGTGCACAAGCGCTCACCGTCTGTATTTCTAGATAAATACAACCTAGGGCTCTTCGGAGCCAGAGTGAAGAGGAGTTACTGAACCTGTGTCCAAGCATGTTACTCCCACAATAGGAGGTAATACGGCAGCCTTGAGGTTGGCAACATTGCCTTGCCTCCTGCGCTTACGACGCGACAGTGGCGCCGTGGAAATAATAAGAACAGGCCTTCTTCTTCTCGGCGGTTCGGCACGGGGCGCATCGCGCTCCGTGATATTTGTTATAATTTAATTATAATCCAAACTTTTACTGTGACTGTGAATTCAAGAACACTTCAGGATTCCCATTTATATCAAGCAACAGCAAGAGATAGAAATCGGCCAAACCCGGCGGCGGCTGCAGGCCACCTACAAGACATCGCGCGCTTCTAAAGGTACCTAAAGGTGGTCTTTTATTGGGGTCTGACATGCTTGGACACATATTTATGTATAGTGACTCTAGCTATCGAAGGTTAATATGTGAGTAAACAACCTGTTACTGAGATGTTACGAGCCGTCGTGCGATGGACAATATTGACTTTGATTATCCAGCTCCCTAAAGGTATATAATTGAAAACCAGCAAGTAAAAATATTGTAATCATATCACTTAGTGGGATACTTATAGCCACTCAATGTATGGGAACCAATATTTTTGACATTAAAGAATGAGACTTGGCACACTTGTTCCTTAGGTGGACCAGAGTGGAAAACGCCCGGGAGCCAGCGGGAGCCACCCTGCAGGGGGGGAGGGGGAGGGGGTAAAGTTTTCTTACGCCGCGCGTACTGTTGGTCGTAATAACTGCTAATTTATAGCTAGTATGGCAAGTGGGGTATCATTTTCAGATAAATAAAAGATGGCCAATCATTTTCCGAAACAAAAAAACACACTTTTACATACAAAAAAATTAAATTACCGCCGATAATCGAAAATTTTATGAGAAAATATTTTTTTCCAGTGGCGATAAATTCTGAACTAGTACCGATATCAGCAAATAAAAAATATGCTTAAAAAGCCACATTTATACAGACTCCGAAAACATAAAGTTTTTTTGGAAATTTACTTGTAAAAATGTGTTTAAAAAATATTAAGCGCAGCGCGGCAGAGCAATGAAAAAAAATATCAAAAGATCCACTGAATAACTTACTACATTACTTCAGATTTACTTATTCGTATTTCATATTTATTGAAGGTGGTTCAGGTAATATGCCCCGACCTCATCAAATCCAGATGAGGAAGTAGAGGCTACATGTGTATGAGGACATTAGTAGGGCCATACATACTGACAAGACTCTCTTCAACGTTGTTATGTGGGATTTCAATGCGAAACTGGGCATGAGAGGCGATAATGAGTTAAGAGTAGGGAACTTCGATTATGGGCAACAGAACCGTAGGAGACAGGCTGGCCGAATGCTAGAGAAAGAAGGACTCTTTATGATGAATTATTTCTTCCAGAAGTCGTCTCACAGGAAATGGACCAGGATGAGCCCCGATGGCTCCACGAGAAACGATATAGACTTCATCATGGCCGATAAGAGACGGGTATTCAATGATGGCTCTGTGATACACAGGGTGAAAACCAGCAGTGATCACTTAATAGTAAGAGGTGCATTCAATATGAACGTTAAATTTGAACGGTCCCGTCTGATGAAGTTCACGCTCCGACCTACACTTGCTTAGATCGAAAACCCCGAAAGCTTTCAACTCGAGCTCTCAAATAGCTTTGATCACGCATCAGTGGACGAAATTAACAACGGGTTCGTAGAAGCTGTCCATACTAGGGTCTCAGTTCTACAAGAGCCGCCGTACCAGTAGAACTCAGAAGCTCTCTGACTATACTCTTGACCTTATGGCTAAACGACGCTCGCTGAAACTGCAATCTCAAGATGCTGAGTCACATAGACAGCTTAATAGATGAATTCGTAAATCCTTATGACACGATATTCGTACCTTTAAGACTGTTGTTCGTATTAAATATGCGATAGAGCGGAACAAAGGCTCCAGCCAAAGTAAGATTCGCAAGAGATATGTCTACTGGGCAAAGCCAGATGACAAAGTTAAAGAGGATTATGGCAGTGTAGCGTTGACAAAAGCGGACATGTTAACGGAAATCGAGGAGTTCTATAGACAGCTCTACGATTCTGTCACAAAATCTGTTAATTCCATTGTGGCTGAAGACCCAAGAACCAAACTGACCCGACACTATACCGAAGATATCCCGGAAATCAGCCTGTACGAAATTAGGATGGCCCTGAAACAGCTTAAGAACAACAAAGCATCAACAAGCATCAATCTTTAATGCCGTCTTGCTCGAAGGTACCACGCCAGAAGCATGGAACAAAAGCGTGATTTTTTAAGAACTACATGCCCATCTCGCTTTTGAGCCATGTTTATAAGCTATTCTCCAGGGTCATTACAAAACGTCTCGAGCGCATGTTTGATGACTTATAGCCTCCCGAAGAAGCCGGGTTCCGAAAAGGATATAGTACCATAGACCACGTACACACGCTGCGAAAAGTTATACAGAAGACCGAAGAGTATAACTTGCCGCTATGTCCACCGTTTGTGGACTACAAGAAAGCCTTTGATTCGATCGAAACATGAGCGGTGCTCGAGTCTCTCCAGCGGTGCCATTGCCATATTGACTATCGATACATCAAAATACTAAAGTGTTTGTATAAGAGTGCCATTATGTTGGATTGAGTACAGGAATAGAGTTCGAAGGCGATTCCCTTAAAAAGAGGCGTGAGACAGGGGGCTGTTACTGCCGATCTGGAAGACGCCTTCAAGCTCCTGGAATGGAAAAAGGACTAGGCATCAATATCAACGGCGAATACATCACTCACCTTCGGTTTACCGAGGATATCGTGGTCATCGCGAAATCGATGGAGGAACTCAGCACGTTGCTCCAAAGCCTCAATCGAGTTCCCAACGGGTAGGACTCAGGATGAACATGGACAAGACCAAAATCATATCTAATGCCCATGTTGCCCCGACCCCCGTTATGATTAAGACCTCGACTCTTGAAGTTGTTGACGCATACCTACGACAAACTGTCCAACTAGATAGATCCAACTTTGAGAAGGAGGTGGGCAGCGTTCGGGAAGCTCCGCATTATCTTTTCGTCCGAGGTACCTCAGTACCTTGAGACAAAAGTCTTTGAGTGTGTGTTGCCAGTGGTGACGAATGGATCCGAGACGTGCCACTAAAGGTCTGATGAACAGGCTCAGAGCCACTCAACGAGCTGCGGAAAGGGCTATGCTTGGGGTTTCTCTACGGGATCGAATGAGGAATGAGGAGATCCGTAGAAGAACAAGGGCCACCAACATAACCAAACGGATTAGCTCGTTGAAATGGCAATAGGCAGGCCAAATAGCACGGAGAACAGATGGGCGTTGGGGCCGAAAGATTCTCGAATGGAGACCACGGACTGGCAAGAGCAGTGTGGGACGTCCACCAACAAGATGGACGGACAATTTGGTAAAGCCCGCAGGTTCAGCAGGGTGAATGCCAGTTGCATCTAACCGTAATGAATGAGGAAGGCCTATGTCCAGCAGTCGACGGCCTGCGGCTTAAATAATGATGATGATGAATATACTTACAGTAATACTCTGCTAACCCGTAAAATCCTCAGTATAAAGTGTAGTCCAATATACAAGAAATATACAAGAATATCCGCACAGTTGCTACTGAACATGTACCCACACATGCGGCGCGGCGGCTGGCCGCCCGCCTGCGCACTTTCCTGCGGTTCCCTCTTCCCTTCTAGACTTCTTCTAGCACATCTAAAGATAAGTAAGTACATATTTTCAGCCTAATTAAACATTTTGTGTAGAGTTGCATTTGCATGTCATGCCAAAAAATTAGCACTTAATGGAGTAACTAAGTTTTTAAAAGTAGGTACTAGGAGTAGGTAAACCGTTTAAAAATGCTAATCTTATTATTTTTTTGATAAAATACACAAATAAAAACATTCTATTGGCAGTACTTTGCGTATAGATAGTAAGTAAATCTGAAGTAATGTAATAAATAATTCAGTGGATCTTTTGATATTTTTTTCATTGCTCTGCCGCGCTGCGCTTAATAATTTTTAAAAACATTTTTTAAGTATTTTTTCCAAAAAAACTTATATTTTCGGAATCTGTATAAATGTGGCTTTCTAAACATATTTTTTATTTGCTGATACCGGTACTAGTTCAGAATTTATCGTCACTGGAAAAAAATATTTTCTCATAAAATTTTCAATTATCGGCAGTAATTTAATTTTTCTGTATGTAAAAGTGTATTTTTTGTTTCGGAAAATGATGGGCCATCTTTTATTTATCCGAAAATGATACCCCACTTGCCATACTAGCTATAAATTAGCAGTTATTACGACCAACAGTACGCGCGGCGTAAGAAAACTTTACCCCCTCCCCCTCCCCCCTGCAGGGTGGCTCCCGCTGGCTCCCGGGCGTTTTCACTCTGATCCACACAACAACAACAAGTGAACAAGTGTGCCAAGTCTCATTCTTTAATGCCAAAAATATTGGTGTTGTCCTATAAGTATCCCACTAACTGGGGACCTAGACAATTCGGCGTTCATGACAGTTAACAATAAAGGCCGCGACAAACCGGGAGCGCGGGACGCCGACGGAGCGTGCCTAGCGCGGTCAATAACACTGAATCAAATACGGTGTGCCGCGCTGCCCGTGTGTGTCATCGTATATTTGAGTCAGTGTTTTAGAGCGCGCTGGGCACGCTCCGTCGGCGCCCTGCGCTCCCGGTTTGTTCTGGGCTTTAGTGTACGAGATTGTCAGATTCTATTGAAATGTGTGAAACCTTTAATTACAAACTGAATCAAGTTTAGTACAGTCAAGGTCATAAATATATGTACGTTACCAAGGCTTCAAAAATATCTATACAACTATAGAGTTGTATAGATATTTAGGCATAGGCATAGGCATAGGCCTCTTATCATAAGGTTGGTGTTTGCATATACGGCTGTACATATATTTATGCTTTCAATTGTACCAAAGTCTACCACATTGATTCACAATGAAAGTAAGTATCAAAACAATTAAAGTACTCGTTTAACATACTAGATACAATTTTGAGCACCACTTAGAATTTTTCAATGTTTCATAAACACTCTTTACGCACTTTACAATAATTAATGAGCAATTATTATGTAAATTTAATTAATAACTAAATTCTATTCACAAAATGTACAACTTATAATTTAATGTCAGTCCAAAATGTATTAATTATCTAGTTTACACTTTGCGTCCGTGGATGTACGCTGTAACAAAAATAATAAATTATACTGGGGCCTGTATCATAACTTTGCATGTACCGATATCGAGCCGAACTTTTTTTTAATTTACTAAATATTTGAAGTTCAATTAGCAATATATAAATTGCATTTTTTTATTTGTTTTAACAAATTACTTGTGTTGAATTCTTCTTGCCAATGATAGTTTTAAAAACTTATGATTAACAGTGACCTATTTATTAAAAAAAAAACAGCGCCATCTCTCGTCCGGGGTGACCAGTATTTGAACTATGGGAATAAATATTTGCGTCGTATAGACACATGCCACGTAGATGGCGCTAGGCGACCAGTGATTCGCAAAAATTGCTGAAGTTACTGTTTCCGAAACAGAGTGAAAATTGTGGGCAAATTGGCCTATATGACCAATACACAAGCATATATATGACAAGCGATATATCACTTGATAGCTTATTGTAAGTTCTAAAGCTTGTACTATGGCAGATAGTCCCAAATCATTGTGAAAAAAAGGTAATCGCTACATAAAAGTAGTTTGACTTGAAACTATTATGTAGGTTTTTTGATACTATGTTCCTGTATCGCTTTACAAATTATGAAGGTTTTGTAACTCAGTTAGTGTCATATTTTTTTTGTGCGTTTTCGTATGTTTTTTATCTTGCCATACCTTTTTTTACAGAGCGATTCGAGATTACTCGCCATACAAAATAATGTATATTGTATATTGTTGTTGTTTTTGTCGTCGTCGTCGTCGTCGTCGTCGTCGTCGTCGTCGTCGTCGTCGTCGTCGTCGTCGTCGTCGTCGTCGTATTGGTCCCTAGGCCAGAGGCTATACAAATCTGCCAATCCTCCTGTCTTTATTATTGTATATGACGAAGCACGCACCACGGTTTCTTTAGAAACCGGGTTCGATTCCCGGCATAATAATTTTCCTTTTCCAATGAGTTGTAGTTTCAGTAAAACTTGAAAAATCAAATGCAGTTTACGTATACCATCGTAATGCGGCTGATGCAGGCAGCGGGGGCAGCTAGCAAGCAAACGTGGTCTCTGCGACGAGGGGGGGACGAGTCGAGCCCGACACGACAATTGCGGCCACTCGCTCGCTGCATTTCCTCTTGATTCGGGCGGTGCCTCTATACCTGTGAAGACGCATACTTCAATGGGATTATTTTGTTAGTAACCCGCTTTAATAGTTAGCTATATCACAGAATAACTAATAGTACTAGCGTACAGAAGGATGCACTCCCGAAAAAAAGTCAACTTTAGGTATAAAAATTTGCCTACTCTTACGACCGTTAACTGCTGGTACGCGAAATTGAAACTTATCGTGTGATACGAGCGTTCATATTCCGCTGGGCACCGCTGAACCGAAACCAAGAGCACAGGGTTCCCACTCGCCGATATTTAGGTAGATATAAATCAAGAAAGATAACAGTGTGTATTAATTCAGTAAACTATCTTTAGTAAGTAAGTAAGTTAATAATGAGATCGTTTAGAAGTAATTGTTTGTTGCAAAAATCACAGAAAAAAAATGCTTAATTACGCGCGACGCGGCTAGCGTGCGAACTGAATGCCGAGCGACAACCTACAGCCATACCTACGCCTGCCCGAGAGGCGCGCCGGCCCAACATACCTAAACTGCGGAGTGAAACCCTCCGCTATATACAAGACTAGGGCTATGTTCGGAGTTTCTCTGCGGGATCGCATTAGAAATGATGAAGCCCGCGCAAGAACTAAAGTCACCGACATAGCGCGAAGAATCACCAGACTCAAGTGGCAGTGGGCAGGGCTCGCTCGTAGAACTGATGGCCGATGGGGCAAAAAGGTTTTCGAGTGGCATCCAAGGACCGGAAGACGCAGTGTAGGTAGGCCTCCAACAACCTGGAGCGACGACCTGGTTAAGGTTGCGGGATCGCGTTGGATACGGATGGCACGGGACCGATCTGTTTGGCGAGCCTTGGGGGAGGCCTATGTTCAGCAGTGGACGTCTTTCGGCTGAAATGATGATGATGATACAAGACCAGCTTTCGAATGGCGTCCTCGGATCGGAAGACACGGTGTAGGCTCCAACAAGACGGAGCGACGACCTGAGGGCGTATTCTTTAACGCGCGGGGGCTTGCTGTCGCTTCCACCATCTCTTTCTGTCAACATCTTTAACAGATTGGTCCATCCGCATCCAACGTGTTCCCGTAACCTCAACCAGGTCGTCGCTCCATCTTATTGGAGGCCTACCTACACTGCGTCTTCCGGTCCGTGGACGCCACTCGAGAACCTTTTTATCGATATCCGCGTGAACCTTGCAATTTTTCGGGATACAAACTATCCTATGTCCTCCGTATGATCTCAAACTATATCCTTACCAAATTTCATCTAATTTCAGCGGTTTAAGAGTGAAGAGGTAACAGACAGACAGACGGATAGATAAACAAACATACACTTTTGCATTTATAATATTGGTATGGATGGATTCACGGTCAAAGACGCGTGCAAAACCATGTAAAGGAATATGAATAACAATGAATTGCTGAAGATTCATTAGGTAAGAGACGGTTTCTTAATTACTGTCTATTCACAGTTTAATTCGGGAACACTTAACTAAAATAGCGCTGTTCTATTGTAGATATAATTACATCTGCCACGATCTGTCGCTTCCTTAAGGCCCTACCAAGCTTTTGGCGCATTTATTGCATTAATTTAACCTCATGCTGTATTAGCAAAGCTTTAGTCCTGAAATTCATTTGTAAGACATTTGAGGATTCACTCTAATGACCAGCGTTTATCGAAAGACGATTAGGTACTTGTAGTTCGCTCAATAGAAAAAAATCCAAAGTCGTCTCTAAAAAATTAAATAAATTCGTAGTACGACGTAAATACTGCACGGCAGGTCATGATAATTATGACTTATTGAATGTTAATAAAACAAGATGTTTTCTAGGGCGTAGTGTTGCTACATTTTTAAAATATCTATTTGTTTTAGTAATTTGATGAAAATACCTAAATACACGCGCAGTCTAACCAACCTATCTTGAGCCATCGTGCTTCCCCCTTGTCCGGTAACAGTTGGGTTAGTTCTTCTTCGGCCATCGGACGGGGAACTCGTGTCGCTTGCGCTTACGCACGGCTTTGATTCTAGCCGCTCTTACGCACACGTATGTGTCCATAGAATACCTAAAATCGATTAGCGCTAAAAGCTCGGTAGCCTTAACAAACGCTGAAATTATAGTCGATATAAAGTCGTGGTACAATACGTTTACTTTTAGTTTACCACTGACAGATGGCTTGCCTTCATTTCATTTCCAACTTTAACACCATACAAATAAAGTAGCTATTACAAAATCTGCAAACGTGGGTAACAGTATTCTAAAGTTGGCTTTATTTGTAGGTCGTTAAAGTTGAATATGAAATGAAGGCAAACCATCTGTCAGTGGTAAACTTTATGTAATTTTACTGTAGCAAGTCGTTTAAGTTATTGCCTCTCAAACAGAGGATCGTGGGATCAAGCCTAAGCTCACACCTCGGGATCCCTTGGTTTCTCATAATTTGATTAAAAAAGTGGTCATCATCGCCGCGATTATGGGTCGTGGGTACACAATCGTGACTGTTCATTTACTCACTGTCGCCTGTTGATCATTGGCACGCATTCCTTTGATGTACCGCCAATTCTCCGATTATTCCCGATTACAGGCAACGATGGCCACTCACAGACGATTATGCTCTCTTCACAATCGTGCATGCCCGTACTCGCCCATCATGGGCCATTGTGTGGACGAGCCATAACAAGTCATAGTATTTCAAGGCGCGCACGGTGTCGTACAAAAGTTCACCTCTTGTTCGCACTTTACACAACCTTGATGAGCTTCTTGCATTAACACCTGACTGTGACATTTTTGCGTGTGACTGGAGCATTATAATTATGTGATGTGATGAGTGTATGAAATTCTGTGAGGCGAAGGATGACCGTCCGTCTTCCGTCGTTTGAGAGACCAGCGATTATTAACATACCTTTTAAATACCTATTTAGCACAAACCATTTTTCTTAATCTATAAGGATAGCTTCAATAATATATACGGAACAATCTAGATTCACTTAAAATGCGAGAACTACCTTACGTCACAAGAAAAATTATTAGAATGGGCGCGCCCCGCCGTTAACTGTCAGTTTTAAACACACCAAAAAGGCGGGACGGGCTCGACGCTGGTTGGTGGGATTATTTAGTTCGAGAGGTTGGCAGCCGGTGGCGCGGCCGTTCTTTGTGACGTTTCGTTTGACAGATGTCATCCCGGAAGCACCACAACACTCGCAGATGGTGCTAGTTAGAAGATTGCCAACACGATCATTCTTACAGCGCGGATTTGAATGTTCGTATTTACTATGAATTTACCTATAAAACAATCATTTGAACTATCAATATTGTCTAGTTCGGACTGATTGGCGAGTAATCGCCCATTACGCTCGAATACTCGCTTATAGCCGAGCGACCATACTATCGTAACCATCGCTTCTTGCTGCTCGCCAACCCGTTTCTATTCCAGCTCTAATCGCTTCTCGCTCATCGTCAGCGGTGGGACCAGTGCCTAATAATGACTATGTTTAATCTTATTATTACTGCTGGTTTCAGTAAAGCGCTTGAACAAATTACAACATTACTTTCTTAACGAATGTGCTAAACCAGACTAATGCGATCATTCCTTTTATTTTTCTCGCTTCGCGTTACAATGGTATTTTTAACACAAAGACGGCCACTTTACATTAAGAAATTATTATCGTTCATTAATATTCACGAGGTATTTTCGAGGATTTATTGTGCAAATTTAAATCGGTAAAACTGCAGGGTAATTGTGTAACTTTTTGACACTCGGCATCGGATTGAAATGGCAGTTTTCGTATGGCTCATAGATTAAATCACTCACTAGGCTACCATGACTTAAATTGACTGACGATTCCATTCAATTCCTAATAGATATCATTGCGGTCTAATAATAAAATTGTGTCGTACCGAAAATGTGTAGTTTCAGAATTGGTCATTTCATTATTAATTAAAAAAAAAATTAGAAGAAATCGTGAAAAAAATACACAAAAAATTAAACAAAAATCGTTTGAAAATGTCGCAGTTCATTGATATTATGAATCTCCGCTAAGCGATGCCTGAATCAGTCAATTAGGGTGAACCCAGACGAGCGTAATTATTTCAGCTGTGAGTCGCGTAATTTTGGTTTCATTTAAAAGTCCTTTTTGTGTAAGGGTGAGGCCAAACAAAGGTAATTTTTTGACTTGCGCATTTTCGGTCGCGTATTTTTGGTTTCATACTAAAGTCCTAATTGTCTAAAACTAATTTTGCGTTGCCGTGTGGCAAAAAGTGGAATTTTGTATAAAACCCAATCCACCAGAAATTACGCGACTTACAACTGAAAAAATTAAGTTCGTTTGGCCTCTCCTTAGGGGCCATCCATAAATTACGTCACACCAATTTCGATCAATTTGGACCCCTCCCCCCCCCTTGTCACACTTATTACTATGAAAATCGCCATTATTTTGATCTAGTGTCACAGATCGCTTGACCCCCCCTCCCCCTAAATGTGTGACGTAATTTATAGATGGCCCCTTAGTTATTATTAACGAGAACAAAATGAAGTAAAATTAAATGTAAATAAAAATACACAAATACACAAATGTCATGAACAAGGAACCTAATACATTTCAAACAATAATTACGTTAACGAGTAAAAACCTGATCTGGATCGCGAGCCCGACTGGGACAAGTAGTCGGGCGGCGAGTCGGGCAGCGGCCTCTTGCGCCGGCGCAGCGCGTCCCGCCAGCCGCACATCGCTGTGCGGAAGTACGTCCTGAATCTGAAACAAACAAATAAAATGGGTTACCTATCATATTCTCGAAAAGCTCATTTCCGAATATTAAAATTCCGAAAACGAAACTCCTTTTTTCATTTTCCAAATTATTGTTTGTCCGAAATTTTATTTACCATATTTTCTTTTGCTAAATGTTTTAAAATCCATTTTTTTATTTGCCAAATGATTCAAAATCCAACTGCATGAAATTCCGTAGGATCATTTGCCAAATATATGTATGTATGTATGTAAACTCTTTATTGTACAAAAATAAGGAAAAAAAAAAGAAATACATTATTGACAACCGTTGAAATGCATGTACAAAGGCGAACTTATCCCTTTAAGGGATCTCTACCAGTCAACCCTTGAGTGGATGAAAGGATATATATTTATTCCGCAAAATTATTATTCCGCAAAGGTCAGGGGTACAAAAGGCGACCATACAATTATGTGTGGAGCGTAATATTCATTTTGTTGTTTAATGTTGCCCAAATATTTAATTGACTTTGCTATGTGGGTAGGAGGTTTTGTAGGTGGTTATAAAAAAAATAACGAACACCAAAGGCTAATGCGGGAGCTTCGCTACGCTACGCTCCCGCATTAGCCTTTGAACCTAATCTATCCGAGTCGCTTCCGCTCCGAACCGTCTTGCTCGCTCGCTTCGCTCGCTCGCTAAAAATTAAGCAATATTGTCTTACTCTGATGTTAGGTTAGGTAGATAATAAAAACATACCTGATAAACCAGCGCAAGAAATTCTAAATGATTGCAACAAATATTTCTCCACTAATGGAAAAAACCTTGCAGACAGGATCTTAGCTGGAATATCTGAGACGCAAGCGACATTGGCCGCAAAATATAAACCCTGTCGGTCAGTCCTGAATTCGTTTTATTTACACCCAACTGATGCCCATGAGGTGGACAAAATTATATCCCAGCTTAAAATGGACAGTGCACCTGGACCAGACAAAGTGAAGCCGCTTCTAGTTAAACAGTTAAGAGGGGTCTTATTGGAACCACTGACTTTTATATTTAACCTTAGCATGCAAACCGGCTGTTTTCCTGATTGTTGGAAGGTGGCTTCGGTCTCACCTATACATAAAAAGGGGCCCAAAAACACTCCTACGAATTTCAGACCAATCTCTCTTTTGTCTGTATTCTCTAAAATTCTTGAGAAAATTGTAAAAGTGAGGCTGGCCAGTTTCATTGAGAAGAACCAACTAATCTCGGATCACCAGTTTGGCTTCAGAACAGGCAAGTCAACTGAGGATGCAGCTATCCTTCTTAATAATCTCATATCTGGTAACTTGGACGATGGGAATAAGAGCATAGGTATTTTTATCGATCTTGCCAAGGCCTTTGACACCGTCTCGGTCCCCATACTGCTTAGGAAACTGGAAAATATGGGTGTCAGGGGCGTGGCTCTTGACTGGTTTGTTAGTTACCTGACGGATCGCTCCCAAGCGGTAAAAATAGGCGAACTTGTTAGTGATCAGATCTCTGTCAGTTTTGGTGTTCCCCAGGGAAGCGTACTCGGCCCGTCGCTGTTTACCCTGTATATTAATGATATTTTTGACATTGCTCTGCCGAATGCTAGCCTTGTCTGCTACGCGGACGACACTGTTATACTTGTAAATGGCAAGTCATGGGATGAGGCGTTTTCTGGGGCTGAGGTTGCGTTGGCTGGAGTTGCTTCGTGGTTGAACAATAATCTGCTGACACTCAACCTTAACAAGACCAACTTTGTGGCTTTCTCAAAAACCTCGGCAACATCACCCTCAATAGAAAGAACCATCAAATTCCATACTTGCGCTTATAACGATATCATGAGGCAGTCTGGTGCAGCTCCTGCTTGCTCTTGTCAGGTAATTGGGAGGCAAGACTTTGTTAGGTACCTTGGGATTATTTTCGATCAGCATCTCTCTTTTGCACAGCACATCACCACTATTGCTTCTAGAGTAAGGAAACTCATATTCGTAATGAAGAGACTTCGGAACTTTGCTGGCCCTGATATACTTCGCCTTGTCTACCAGGCACTAGCTCAATCTATTTTGGACTATGGGGTGGCAGTCTGGGGTTGTGCTGCAAAAAGCCACCTGCTTCCCCTGGAACGTGCTCAGAGAGCAGTAATAAAGACGATGATGAGGAAGCCTTATCGGTTCCCTACAGACTTACTGTACTCCGAGACGAAGCTACTTAGGGTAAGGCAGCTTTTTATCATCAAAGCCGTCACTCGTACTCATGGCGTCGTACTCAACTCTGCTGGTTACGGGGATATGTTGCGAAGGCGCATCTATAGGGTCCCGCTCCCCCGGTGCAGATCCGCTTTAGCTAGGCGTTCACCGGCCTACTCACTCTGTTGCGTATATAACCACATCTGTAATTTCTGTGACATTAAACTTCTGTCAGTTCCCAGAGCTAAAAGGATGGTGAAACATTGGTTACTGACGTTGTCATACAGTGACACTGAAGAAATAATTAAATGCACAAGAATAAAGTGAATCCATTTTATGAGGACATATAACATACACACGCACACACACACGTACACACACGCCCACACACACACGCACACACATTCACACAGAGACACACACACACACACACACACACACACACATCCCCCAACCTTCTTTACCCTGCTGTATAGGATTGTAAATAGGTATAGGTAGTATAATTTAATTGAAAGCGTGATTTATAATAACACTTATGTAATATTTTTTCTTTTTTTTCTGTTTAATGCACTCGCAGATGGCCAAGATACAGGCTCAGCCTAGTTTGGCCACTGATGGATACCCTCAAGTATGTAAATATGTAGTTTTTGTTAATAAACGATTTTGTATTTTTTTTTTTTTTTTATACTTTCGGCTTTTCGTTACATTTGGATTATGAAAATATGGCAACTGATAAATAGGCAAATAAAAAAATGGATTAATGTAATTCGGGATTTTGAATTTGTTGGCAAATAAAACTGTGATTAAATGAATCCGTGGCATTGTGATGTTGTGGAAAAACAAAACATATGGATTTTAAAAAGTCGGTGAACCGTTTTCGGATAAATGAAATTCGAGTAAAGGAGTTTCTAAACATCGATAGGTTACCAATAAAATGTCATAATGATAATAGTGATCAAAGATGTAAACAAACAAAATGCCAATGTCAAAGTGACATTCAAAAGGGGTAGTCAACTTTCTTTTGTTTTGTTTTAACTAACAAATTTAAACCCGGAAGCCGTGGTGGCCTAGCGGTTTGACCTATAGCCTCTCAAGCAGAGGGTCTGGGTTCAAATCCCTGCTCGCACCTCTGAGTTTATCGGAATGTATGTGCGAAATTACATTTGAAATTTATCATGAGCTTTACGGTGAAGGAAAACATCGCAAGGAAACCTGCATACACCTGCGAAGAAATTCAATGGTGTGTGTGAAGTTCCCAATCCGCACTGGGCCCGCGTGGGAACTACGGCTCAAGCCCTCTCATTCTGAGAGGAGGCCTGTGCCCTGCAGTGCGACGTATGACGACGTGGACGTGGGACGTGGGGATGAACAAATTTAAATTACATATTCTATTTAGTAATAATGCTAAGGCTACACACATCGCGATAACGCGAATATTCGCATAATCGCGATGTATGTAGCCGAATATTTGCGAATACTTTGGCACTTCGCCCGAAGCCACAGACCCTTCGCCCCGCTGTCGGTCAATTTGCGCACATCAAAGGCTGCCAAACTAAAGTAAACTCTGCGGCATTGCTCTCTATAGCAGTGTGGCCATGCACATTCGCCGTAGCCCGAAGACGAAGTTTTATCGCGATAATTCTATCGCGATGTGTGTAGCCCTAGTATAATAATAATAAATAATAATATATTTTACGCAAAATAGGCGCATATTGACGTCGAGTTGCGGAAATTAGCCCGTTAGGTACTACCTACCTACCTAAATAATAATAATTTATTTTTCTATTCTAGTAACCTAATGAACACGTGTTTTATTTTATCCGCTCAAATTCATATTTTCCTAACCCCGGCGCCACACATATTACAAATGTTTCAACACATATTTGAACACATATTTGATCTATGGTTGATTGTATGGATGTTCTATTGAACAAATAAGCAAATACCGGTGCTACACATGTGATCAAATAACTGTGTTCAAACATTTGTAATATGTGTGGCGCCGGGGTAAAAAAAGCACCGTGAGAAGTATAAAACTTTGAGGGGCGCTTTTTTTCGGGTAAAAATGAGTTTGAGCCGATATAACTAAACACGTGCTCAGTATTTTTTCATGTTCTCAAACATAAAATCAAATCGGTATAAACTAGCAATTTGCTCGGAAAAAACTTTCTAGATAAGTTAGAGAGTTTACTTCTTTAGGCACTTTTCATTACGCTGAAGGTGAATTTCTCCAAATAGGTTGAGATTGGGTAGCTAAAACAAAAGTGTTCGTCTTTTTAGATTATTAGATTACTTTCTAACATATTGTATCAAAATGAATCAAATCGGTGCCGGAAAGTTGGGTGCCTTTCCTTGTTACTGTCAAAAAATACCTTACAATCAAAACAACAGTCAGACATACTTTCGAGACAGTGTGTAAGCTTCAGGGTCTATTAAATTAGTAACGAGTCTACGCCCTTTTCTTGTCGACGATAATAGCCTCCGGAATCGCTATAATCCTAGAATAACAGATAAAATATTAACTACATTATCTTTTGTATTAAGAATAAGACTAACGTAATCTTCTTAACATTTATTTAGCTTCTATAAGAACACGATACAAGTAACAAAACAAGGTTTTTATACTACGAAATTCGATTTTCAAACTTCGTGTAGTGCTATTGCATTCACGCTAATACTTAGCATAAAAATTGAAAGGACTGGCACGATACAAACTTCGAATTTCGAAATTCATAGTAGAGTCTACATCTACACCTAATCTTACAGTACACAGCTAGAAGCTGCAAGACCGGAAATTCTGGCGGGCTGTCAAAACTAGTGCTGTCCGAGTATTTTAGCGATGCTCCGCTTTTTTAATTTTGTTAAGAAATAGAGCAGTTTAAATAAAAATAAATAAATAAATATTAGGGGACAAACTTTACACAAATCGACCTAGTCCCAAACTAAGCAAAGCTTGTACTATGGGTACTAGACGACGATACACATACTTATGTAGATAAATAAATACTTAAACACATAGAAAACATCCATAACTCAGGAACAAATATTCGTGCTCATCACACAAATAAATGCCCTAAACGATGATGACGACGATGTCCTATTTAAAGATACAATTGCAATTTTTTTCGTATCTCGTGGGAATTTCAACAAATTCATCCTCATTTCTAGCTTACGTCACAAGGGCAACCTCTATGCAAAATTTCAGTCTTCTAGGGCCAAGGGTTGGAGCAGGTCGTTGATGAGTCAGTCAGTGAGTTGTCAGTCAATCCGTAGAATTTTTATTTTTATAATAATAACTAGCTTTTGCCCGCGACTCCGTCCGCGTGGAATTAGTAATTTGGGCAGCTTATTTTTTTATCCAATTTGCTTTTGCATCAATTATGGCTCTCCTTAGTTCCTCGATAATAAAAAAATTACCCCCCCCCCCGCAACCCCCCCGCACCCTCCGACCCGCTCCCTCCTGCACTCCCCCCGCACAGCAACCCCGAACCCCCCTCGCACCCCTCCGCACCCCCTGCACGCCCACCCACACAGCACCCCCGCACACCCGCGTTCGTCCCATCCCAAGTCAAGCGTGCCCTATAGAAGTTTTACTTGAAGTTTTACTTCAAGCTTTTTTTTGTCAAATATCTTGAAAACGGTGCATCCTACGGCGTGATTATATATAGCCTATAGCCTTCCTCGATAAATGGGTTATCTAACACTGAAAGAATTTTTCAAATCGGAGCAGTAGTTCCTGAGATTAGCGCGTGCAAACAAACAAACAAACAAACAAACAAACAAACAAACAAACAAACTCTTCAGCTTTATATATTAGTATAGATAATATGTATAAATGTGAAAGTTCGTGATTATGAGCGTGCGTGCATACTTGTGTGCGTGAATACAAAAATACGTAGCTTACTACTTTCACACATCAAACACTACTACCAAAATTTATCATTATTACATTTTAATCTTCACTATTCGCGGGCCTAAATCTGGGGTATTTTTTATGTAAAATTAAACTGTCGAACATAAATCACTTCGGCTCATATTTTTTACAAGACAAGCGTCAAAATCTAGATTTAATGAGACATTTATCTGGACAATGAGATTCATTACTGTACTAGGTAAATTTGTTCAGGCGTTTCTATATAATTTTTGTCTATAAAACTGTTTATTTGAATAACCTTGTAGCTCTGTATTAGATTTCCCGAGTTTTTAAATTTAAAAAAATATGTAATTTATTTCTTTTTCAATCTTCGTAGCACCGCCATTCAAAAAAAATGTACAAAAATATATCAACAATAGCTATTATCTATCTATCTATCTATCAATACCTTTAAACGAGCAATTCTTGTATATATATAATCAGGATCTCGGAAACGGCTCCAACGATTTCGATGAAATTCGGTATGTGGGGGTTTTCGGGGATGAAAAATTGATCTAGCTATGTTTCATTTTCAGAAAATCGCTTTTACTCGTGTTTTCCGGCTATTTTTGTTTGCATTAAGAATACAAAGCTAAATTTCGCCGGCTTCGAGCAAACCAAAATAGCACAGTAGAAATCGGGTGGTCGCGGATCCAGCCGACCTCGGTTCGATTCCACGTTTTTTTTTAAGGTTTTTAGTTTTTTTTTAAGTTTATTTTTCATGAGAAAACGTCAAGTTTCTTCTTTTGTGAGAAAAAGTTACTTTTTGTGAGAATGGTATTATAGGGAACGTGCAGTAACTATAGGTGGCAGCACTAATGCGACAGAAGAGACACTATGCGGACAGTAAAAAAAACTTATCAAGGTAAAACATTCAAATTGATGGCACCCTTATGGCACCAGTTGGCAGCAACGTCTATGTGCACGTTCCCTATTGGGAGCACAGAACAGGAAAAACCGGTTGTCTGTAAAGTCGGTTTACGGACGATAGTTTAACGTGACTCACCCCTCCACCCCCTCCGGTGTTTTTGTCAAATATCTTGAAAACGGTGCATCCTACGGCAAAATCAATGAAATTTTCATCCCCTTTGACACCTCCACACTCCATCCCCCGCATCCCCCCCCCCCGCACCCTCCCCCCTCTCACCCCCCACCCCTCCGGTGTTTTTGTCAAATATCTTGAAAACGGTGCATCCTACGGCAAAATCAATGAAATTTTCATCCCTCCTTTGGAAACCCCGAACCCCCTCCCCCGCCCCCCTCCCTCGCACATATATAATCAGGATCTCGGAAACGGCTCCAACGATTTCGATGAAATTTGGTATGTGGGGGTTTTCGGGGATGAAAAATTGATCTAGCTTGGTCTTATCTCTGGGAAACCGGAAAACGCTTGGTACCGAGTTTCAGCCCGAGCAGAGCTCGGTCGCCCAGGTACTTATGATAAATAGCGGGAAAGAATTCTGCAACGAGGGAGAATCCACGAGCGCAAGCTAGTTCACAAGTCGTTACTTTATTTCTTATCGTCAATGTATTAATAAACTAATTACTAAATCTTTTAACACAAATTATTTTTAATTAATTAATTGAGACATTTACTTAACATAAACGAGGGACGCCGTACGTAGTTTAATGAAAATTAATTAAATTTAGTTTAACGATGTTACGAACCGTGAGTATCTAAGAATGTGCTGTAAATAGAAATAGCTATTCTATTACCGAAACATTTTGAACATGATAACGTTACGATAAAGATGAACTTTTAAAATAATTGGGTGGATAATCCAGGGGCTTAATTCAGGAACGGCCCAACACGGTTTGCGAGCGGTAATTCAATCGTTTGCGAGAGGATAGGGATGAACTGCTATTCAGGAACGCCAAAAATCACTGGTTTGCGAGAGTTTTGGGCTGAGCTTGGGATGAGCCTTATTTATTTATTTATTCATTTATTTATTTACAAAGCGAATTAACAGGAAAATAAGGCTCATCCCAAGCTCAGCCCATCCCTATCCTCTCGCAAACGATCGAATTACCGCTCGCAAACCGTGTTGGGCCGTTCCTGAATTTAGCCCCAGATTGTTTTCCGCAAGAAAATCCTACTGCTATTGTGGCGGTACACTTACCGATGTTCATTGCATCAGCAGTTTTAAATAAGGTTGAGGCCAAAGAAAGGTAATTTTTTGAGTTGTGAGTCTCGTCGCGTAATTTTACAGTTGCGTAATCTTGGTTTCATACAAATTAAAATAATTAGTAAATTTGATTTCATCTATTGTATTCATTATTTATAATATATGTGTGTGTACTTGTGTGTATTCTTTGTTTTTATGGGGGTATTGTTTATGTTTTGTTAGTTTGGGTTTATTTTTGATTTCGGCACTTTTTTTTACACTGCATTGTATGCCTACTCTTGTCTCTGATGTCCTGTCAATCGTTCTAAGGTTAACTGGAAGAGATCCCTTTAAGGGATAAGTTCGCCTTTGTACATCTGTCTCTCTTGTTAACTGGTAATTTTCATGTTTTGTGTACAATAAAGAGTTTTACATACATACATACATACAAGTCCTATTTGTTGTTAAATGAGTTCATTTTACGTCGCCATGTGGCACAATCTTATTACACTGCACATTGCATTGCATTGCATGTACGAGTATGTTTCGATACTCAATCATTTTGTCTTTACATATTTTTAATTTGCCTTAATTGTTAATACATACTTAGGTAAGCGAGTTATTTTTTGTTGGAAAAAATGACTTTCTGCCAAGTTTCATGTTTCATGCGGCATATTCTTTTTGGCAAGATGGAGCCCTTTGCGATCTATTTACAATTAAACGTTATGATTTTTAAATCTTTAACCACAACCTGTTAAATCACGAAAATTTTCACACGTAGGTATATTATTCAGTGGATCATTTACCCCCAAAAGCTTAAATTTAAACCACGGAATAGAAAAAACTAGAGGAAGTGCCATGAGTCCCGTTTTGTGTCGAAACCAGGTGTGGCAAAACGCACACATACACATTCTCGCAATACATTGAATTCTTAGCAATCATTGGTCGTAGCTTAAACCATGGACAATACAATTGACGAGATTTCATTTTTTGACACCTGAAAATTACTACAGGAATCGAAAGAGTTTCGCCTCCTGAACACGGAAAAATATTATTATAATTTATTTCTCCATATTTAAAAAAATACAACAATTTTAAAAAACATATCTAAATTAACAAGTAGGTACCACAACAGAATAGATTATGTTTCCTTTACCTTTTTCACCAGAAAAAAGAGCTGAAATAATTTTAAATTTGATAACAACTTTAACGTCAAATTTACGTCATCACTTTTTTAAAGAGACTAGCTAGACATAGACAAAAGTAATGGATCTATTGTACCGTGGTTTTGGAGTTACGCCCTTTCAGAATAAGCAGATCTTTAAAAAATTAAAATCATTTTATTAATAATCCTAGTGAAAATTTAAAACTATCAGCGTCTTTCTCTTTCCAAACAGAATACAGAGAACGAATCAAAATTATAGTCTTAGAAATATGAAATCTTAGCCTAGTTGGTAGTGACCCTGCCTACGAAGCAAGAGGTCCTGGGTTCGAATCCCAGTAAGGGCATTTATTTGTGTGATGAGCACGAATATTTCGCTGCTTTGCTAAAAAACCGGTCTAATTCGAAATGATACGCTGTGTAACTATCCACTTAAGTTACACAGCGTATCATTTCGAATTAGGCCGGTTTTTTAGCAAAGCAGCGATTTGTTCCTGAGTTATGGATGTTTTCTATGTATTTAAGTATTTATTTATTTATATAAGTATGTTTATCGTCGTCTAGTACCCATAGTACAAGCTTTGCTTAGTTTGGGACTAGGTCGATTTGTGTAAGATTGTCCCCTAATATTTATTTTATTTATTTAATTACGAAGCGAGTGCGTTAATAGCCAATCTAAGTAATTAGCTGAGCAACAGATGGGCGTGACTCTCCAGACGTTACAAATGAATCCCGCCGTAATCAGACACCGTCAACCGTAAAGACGAAAGAATTTATCACTCAAAGAAAACTCGGTCACCTCTAAACATAGAGGTATTAACCTATAGACTAACGACCGCTTTAGCCTAGTTGGTAGTGACCCTGCCTACGAAGCAAGAGGTCCTGGGTTCGAATCCCGGTAAGGGCATTTATGTGTGTGATGAGCACGAATATTTGTTCCTGAGTTATGGATGTTTTCTATGTATTTAAGCATTTATTTATCTATATAAGACATATAAGTATGTTTATCGTCGTCTAGTACCCATAGTACAAGCTTTGCTTAGTTTGGGACTAGGTCGATTTGTGTAAGATTGTCCCCTAATATTATATTATATATTTATTTTATTTATAGACTGAAATTATCGGGTCATCATCATCATCATCCCAGCCTTTATACGACCCACTGTAGGGCAGGCCTTCTCTCAGTATGAGAGGGCTTGGGCCTTAGTTCACACGCGGGCCCAGTGCGGATTGGGAACCTCACCCACACCATTGCAACAAACAATGACTTCTAAACGATCTTGTAATCCGTATAAAAGATACTGTTGCGTTTAAAGGCACCTAGTTTACTGAATGAATACCAGTGATCGGTTATTTGGATTCCCCCTCGCGGGATATCAAGTAGAAAAATTAATATAGATACGACAGTTTCCCGCGATACCGAACAAACCGTACAAAAATTAAACAATTTAAATTATCTCTAAGGAATTTTTTACTCTTAAATGGCAACCAGTTGAGACAAAAACATGTATTGTTTTCCTAATCTCTACACTTTATTATAAGCAAAATATATTAAAACCTCCCAAAGTATTAGCTTATATACCTATCTGTCATGATGGAAAAAATACTGCAACATCTTGCCATTGACATTTCATTATTTTCTCTGGATTTCAGTTCTAATTATTTGCTTCTAAGGATCGCATAAATAAATAGGTATTAGCTGTATAATTTATACTATAGTATTAGGTCACAGATTATCGTATAAGTGCAAATACATAGATCTTATAGCTCAAAGGCGATCCAATAAATAAATATCAACGTTAAGTTCGCACACTATGATTTATGGTTCAATTTTCATTTCATCGACTTGTTTCGTGGACTCTGAGATTATCTTTTACGTTAACTGTGGCTTACTCTAATTGAACTTTTGATTCGCGTATGATTGGAATATTCTCGGGGAGTACTAGACCGTAAGGCAGTGTTACATACTAGTTGACATACCGCAAAAACCTAATTCTTTCCCTAAGGATGAAACTGTTCGATTTAGACAAAAGAACGGAGAGTAAGTACTCGTCTATCAGCTACTTAGATGTTCTAAAGTGTAATAAAATAAACACATTGTATTTTTTTGCCTTTTTTAACAACATAATGCCCGGATTCCCGGGGCATATCCATACTAACATAATGATTGAGGTCGTTCACCCCATGTCGAATCCAAGAAACCGATCACTGATGAATACACACTGTTATCTTTCTTGATTTATATACCCACCTAAATATCGGCGAGTGGGAACCCTGTGCTCTTGGTTTCGGGTCAGCGGTGCCCAACGGAATATGAACGCTCGTGTCACACGATACGAGTTAAAATAACGCTCTTCAGAGCATACTGTGTACATCCACTGTACTCCGGCGCCCTGAGGGCGAGCTGCACGCAACGCTCCATCAGCTCCCTGCGCGACCAGTACAACAACGACTACAGGGCTCTGTTGGGGATGCCACGGTTCTGCAGTGCGTCCACGATGTTTGCCGAAGCGCGAGTAGACAGCTTTAACGCTGTACTATGGAAAAAAATGGCATCGCTTCTGATAAGAATACGTGGCAGCACTAACAGCCTCCTGAAGACTTAGCTGTGAGAGATGAATGCTCTTTTATGCAAAATTAAATTAAAAACACAATGTCACTTGTCCAATATGTACTAACATAATTATAAGTAAAGTACTAATATTATATGGATCCTTGTTGTCTGAATAAATAAAATTATTATTATAATTACTAAACTAAACGGGACTTATCACGCACTAAATATGCGTAAGGTGATAAAGTGGTGGTAAGGGGGTGGTAGGTGATAAGTCCCGTTTAGTTTAGTAATTATGAGTAAAAATCACGAAAGTTTAAAACAGTAAAATTATTATTATTATTATAAGTTTCAATTTCGCGTGCAAGCAGTTAACGGTCGTAAGAGGGCCAATTTTTATACAGACTAAAGTTGACATTTGTTCGAGAGTGATCGTTCTGTACGCTAATAGTACTATTAGTTATTCTGTGGCTAAACTACGCTCGATGGACGGAGAGGCGAGCGTTTACTCTGTCCATTGCGTGTGATGTCAAGTAATCATTGTGCCTCCAGCGTCTCGGCCGAGCAATGAACAGAGAACACGCTTGTAGAAAACGATCGCGTGTAGTTACAGCCGGGCTATTCGAATGGAAAATCATATAAATTTCCCTCGGGTCACATTCTATGTGATTAATATCTCATATTTTTATGTGAACCAGTGACATGAATAGACGAAATGGAGGTCAGGGGGTTTCACACCCCATAAAGGGTGTAAGTATCCTGTGAGAGGTCTGACAAGGGGTATTGGTTACATAAACAGATACAAATTGCAATAAACTCTTGGGCATTTTCACTTTTAACGGCGGGTGAAACTTTTTTAAATAAATCAATTTTGATGCTTTATTACTCAGAATTACGAGCCGTTACGTATCAAAATATCTAAAATTAAAAAACCTAACGTAAAATAACCTACGTTCAAAATACCTAAAATCTAAATACCTAATGATTTTATATACCTAAGCAACTAACACCTACCTTCGAATTACCTAAGTTTAAAATACCTAATGGAGTAAATGTCTAATGTTTAAAATATCAACAGCTATGACACCTAAGTTTGATACACAAACATTTGAAATACCAAATGGTCAAAATACCTAAATGAAACGAACATCGCTTAATTTTCGGCGAGCGAGCGAAGCGAGCGAGCAAGACAGTTCGGGGCGGAAGCGACTCGGAATGGTTAGGTTCAAAGGCTAATGCGCGAGCGTAGCGGAGCGAAGCTCCCGCATTAGCCTTTGGTGTTAGTTATTTTTTTTATTACCACGTGAAAAATCTAATTTGTTTGATAAAATTTGGTATATGATTTACATTTAGGTACATTTCATAATGTTAAAGACAAAAATACCTAATGGAAATAATCATTTTCTGCGCTGTTACAAAAAAAATACCTAACACCGAAGGCTAAGGCGGGAGCTACGCTACGCTTCGCTCCCGCCTTAGCCTTCTGAACCTAACCTATCCGAGTCGCTTCTGCCTTAAAAAGTCTTGCTCGCTCGCTTCGCTCGCTCGCTGCCAGCGAGATACCGGTTAAGATATACGAAAGCTTTCGGTATTTTGGACATAGGTTATTTTACGTTAGGTTTTTTAATTTTAGACATTGCAATACGTAGGCATTTTAAGCTTTCGGTATTTTGAATATATGTGAAAAAATCATTAGGTATTTAGATTTTAGGTATTTTGAACGTAGGTTATTTTACGTTAGGTTTTTTAATTTTAGATATTTTGATACGTAACCCCTATTATTCTCAGACCTACCGAATATAGAGAAAAAAAATCATAAAAATCGGTCGAGCCGTTTCGGAGGAGTTCGATAACAAACACATGCACTTTTATACCACTTAAAATTAATAAAACCAATTTAAGTACCTACAGTCAAGGAATTTAATTCCCTAGCCATAAAAATGCGTAAAAATGTAGTGTAATATTCGCAATGCATTTAGGTCGAAATGTCAATTGCAACACGCCAAAACAACATCGTTCAAGCTCTTATGGTGACAGTTTTCCGTACGACATTCAAACTTAAGGCCGGCGCCCACTGACGGCATGGCACGGCGTGGCATTTTATTACTATCAAGTTATTTTGAATCTTATTTCAATGAGTTTAGAATTAATGTTACTTTATTTCGATACCACGATGCCGCGACGTCCTGAGGGCCGATGTCACGCAAAACCAAGGGATCCTATCGATGTTTAGAAAATTAAATTTCCGAAGGTTTAGAATCCCGAAAACTTCATTTGTCCGAAAGCATTTTTTTCTGAAACTGTAAATATTTCAGGATTTATTTCAGGACCATCGTGTAGAACCCTTTAGGTTAGGTTAGGGTTGTTTTATAAAAATCCTGAAATATTTACAGTTTCAGAAAAAAATGCATTCGGATAAATGAAGCATTCGGGATTTTAAATATTCGGAAAAAAATAATTCTAAATTTTGATAGGTAACCCAAAACCAATAAAGTAACATGAATTCTAAACTCATTGAAATAAGATTCAAAATAACTTGATAGTAATAAAATGCCACGCCGTGCCATGCCGACAGTGGGCGCCGGCCCTTAGGTGGGTAGGAAATTAATTTTCTTGACTGTACATCGTCATCATCATCATCATCATCATTTTAGACGAAAGACGTTCACTGCTGAACATAAACTCCCCCAAGGCTCGCCAAACAGACCGGTCCTGCGCCATCCGCATCCAACACGTTCCCGCAACCTTAACCAGTTGCTTCCTGCAGCACTGTTGCTTGCAGTTGTTTCCTGGCGCAGAAATAACTAGTTTCACTAATGACTTCAACTCCCAGTCATAAACATAACACCGCCAGGTGGCGGTTAGGCCGAGAGGTTGGTTCGTTTGAAATTTCCGACACGTTTCAAATCGGTCGCAGTAGGCATAAATTGACTACGCAATCTCGGATCTGGCAGATATACCTTAGTCTCTCAACGCTGAGGGAATATTCTGAATGCAAGATAGATTAATTATCAACTTTCACGATTTTCGTTCATAACTAACTTTTAAGGTTCGCATGAACTAAGTTATCATCATCTTTGATGATAATGTCATTATATTATTATCATACATTCTACTGCAAGGCACAGGCCTTCTTATGGCATAGTTTCGCACTAACGTGCATTCGCACTAAAGTTTATTCGAGAATACGTTATTCGGTGTGGCGTACTTTCGCACTAACTTGCATCGCAATTTTGAACTTCGAAGTTCGGTATGACAGTCACCTCTTACTACCTACTAATACTAGGTCACCAAAACCGCTGAACCCGGCTGCATACCAAGGAACATAGAAACTCTTACCAAGAAACATAGACAGGATCAAAAATGGATGGAATCTACTTACGACGTGAATTTCATTTTACGAAGCGGAAAATGACCAATAACGTCATTTGGCTGGTGCAACGACAAGATAATAAAGCAATTTCATTGGTCGATATTGTTCTCGCAAACCGGTCAGCTTTATATTATAACCCGCTTTAGATGAGCTTTCTTTAGTTCTTAACACGTTTACGGACCAGACTAAACCCACCAACAACACCAATCAACCAACCAACCAGTGGTGGTGGTTTGGTGGTGTGGTAGTGGTGGTGGTGGTGGTGGTGGTGTAGGGGAATAGCACGCGGCACGGAATGCTGAGGACCTGGGTTCGATTCCCAGCGCTGGTCTTTTTTCTGGGGTTTTTCTATGCATCCATGTTTCAGTTTGTATTTAGTATGAAATATACGGACAGTACGTCAAGGGACGTAAATTATAATCTTCGTGATATGGTACTACAACAGTTGGAGACGATGGATCTAATCACACCAAAAGTGGAACTATGTCCACAGCCGGCTATTTTTCATAGCATTTGTAGGAAGCATTTGACTCTGTGCCGCTTTAGGCTGAATCACAAACAGCTAATGCCACAGCAAACACTCCTTTACAAGTACACACGTTGTCTCCATCGCACATACAATAACTTTCATTTCAATACTAGATGAAAAAAATCCGCCTGTATGATTCCCGTTCCCATGGGAATTCCGGGAAAATTATTATATATCCTATGTGACACGCTTACCTGAGACGAATCTAACTGACACCTCACACTTCAAAATCCATTGAGCCGTTTAGGCTGTAGGGTGTGCCAAAGAATGATACATAGGGGAGAGTAACCTATATTGAACCTGCGCTTAAATTGGGCCACTTCCGTATTTCTACCAAATTACACTATTTATTTACACTGGCAACAAAAACTGAAGCGATGATGCAAAATGGCGGACTGTTTGTGTCGCTGCCATCGCTTCATTGTTTGTTGCCAGTGTAAATAAATAGTTTAATTTGGTAGAAATATGGAAGTGGTCCAATTTAAGCGCCGGTTCAATAAAGGTTACTCTCCCTTACATACATACATAAATACATACGCTCGAAAAACATAACCCTCCTTCGGCAGTCCGGTGAAAAAAGGCCTCGTGTTGTAACACTATGTCTGTAGCCGGACTATTTGCATACACAGTCTTCGTCGATGGTCGTTAGTGCCGCAACGTTTACTATAATGTTCCTATCACCTGTTTCACTCCTGCTCATGACTCCTGAATTAGTAATCCAAACAACATTTCCGAACTAAATTTCAGATTAAACGGTCAACAAGATGGACGTAAAATTTCAATTATGTACTAGATTTACCCTCAGAAAAGAAATTTCTATCAAATAAAAGTTTGTAATAAGGGTACAAATGGAATAAAATGTATTTACCAATCACGCAAAGATATGTTCACAGGGGTTAAATATACGGTACGTTTCTAGAAAAGCATGTGTTATCCGTTGGGCGCTATGCCAAATTTTGTGGCGCATCAACGTTTCATCCTCTGTGTAGGCCCTTTGTTCAAAGAGATATTAGAGATAAGTCTGCCTCGAAATCGGTTTAATAAAATAAGTCAGGCTAGTTTCTAGCAATGTTGAATTAGGTAACGAAGTGGATTTATTTATCTATAGAAACATATTTGACGAATTAAATGTAGGTATAAACTAAAGTATGTACAATTTATAAATAAAGGAAAATAAAACTGAACCTAAAACTAAAAATTTATAAATAAAAAATATCTTTTAGGATGTCACCCGACGGCATAGTTCCCAGAAGGCAGGCAGCGTTACCGCGTTGAATAGCCAGGCTTAATCTTTGGCGGAAATAGGCACCTGCCTTCTGGTCACCAGTCGTTTCTACCAGGCGCGAAGAAATCTCTTTTGCGAGTTCCTTCGCGCCTAGACCCCATGCGCCTAGAACTTCTACTCCAAACGGTGCAAATAAGTACGACTGTCCTATACAGGCATATTTGCGCCGTTTGAGGTGTTCAGCCGCAGTGGCCGCCGCACCTGCTCGGATTGAAGAGGTAGCAACGTGAGAAGGTGCCACCGTATCGACGCAGGTCGCATCCCAAACGAGACTCCTGCCCTGCCCCCTGCCTCCTGCCCCCTGCCTCCTGCCTCCGAGGAATAAGCGACATGCCGTCGGGCCTCTTGCCGTCGTCACGTGCGATACCGTTCGGCTCTAGGATAGCCGGCACGTTGGCGGTGGCAAGGGCTCTCCGGAGCAGGTCGTTCAGAGAGGCGTGACGAGAGATGCGGCCTGCGCTTCTCGAGCAGGAGAGGCCATGATAGCCTAGAGAATCTACAGGTTCTCCACAACTGCATCTATGGGGTTGGGTGACATTAAGACCTAGACGCAGGATAATCGCAAACGATAAAGTAATGGGGTCTAATAAAGTACCAATATTGGCAGAAGGCAGAGCTTGGAGCTAATATCCGGATTCGGATCCGGCACAGAAGCGGCTAACAGACGGGCGCGGTCAGCTTGGTTTGTTGCAGAGTTAATGAGTTGGCAGAGCGGTTCATCCCACAACCGTTGCGACTTGGGGACAGTGGGAAAAATTGTATTAGGGCAAGATGCCGTCCAGGCATCCAAAGCTTCGCCAAAGCACTCGGGCGGTTGGCAACCCACGGAGGGGCTTAATATTTGATTCACCAGAGCCTGAGTACTGTGAACAGAAGAAAGAAATGCCGGGAGGGCGACTTGAGAAGAATTTCTTATTCCCAAGCCACCAAAACGGATCGGAAGAGTAGCCTGTGTCCATGCGCGTCCGGATATGTCAGAATTTAGAATTTTGCACAGAGTTTTATGGAGCTGATCATCTAAAGGAATTAAGCAATCTTTGTATTTCCAAACAGGGCTGCATCGTAAAATGTAAGTAAATTTTGGAACAAATAAACAAAATCTGATAATGAACAAAGCCATGTGTGGGTTAATTTTGAGGAGTCTATCGGAATAATCATTGTATTTGGAGACATGTTCATTAATGAGGGGAACGATAGATTCTGGGAGGACGGGGGCACCCAAAAGACGAAGCGTACTATTGTGAATGATTTTTATGTTCGGAGCCAGTGTATTAAATTTAGAAGTTAAGTCAGTCAAGGTTTGAAGAGGTAAATTTTCCTTAAAGTAAACTTCGGGTGAGCAAAGTAATTGTTTTAGTTCATTAAACTTCGCATTTACAGAAATTTAGATCGAGACCGATTGCATTAAATAGAGAAGTAATTTTGCATAAATCATCAAGGACTGTCTTTCCCTCGCCACCAAAGGTCCCGTCGTCAAGATACCAGGTGTTAAATTTTGAATTTAGAGATGTAATTGCCGGGTGTATAGTCAAACTAAAAATGGCGGGACCAAGTGGGTCGCCTTGCTGGCAGCCAACTGCCGAGCTTAATAGGTTGTCTTTATAAACCAGGTGAGATGGAGTGCTGTAGTGCTGTGCTGTAAATCTCTGGGGTAACACTTTTAACCTGTGACAGCATTGCTCCTCGGTCTACAGAATTGAAAGCATTCCGAACATCCACCTTTAAAAGTACCTCACAGTCGCCCTTACTGAGGTAGGTGCGCGCTGCATGTACGGCTGCCTCGCACCCTCCTTTGCAGCCAAATCCCAACTGTATCGGCTGAAATTTTTCAGAAAGATTTTGAAAAATATGTCTACTACAAATTTTGGATGAGATGCGCCGAAATGTTGAGCCAATGGCAATTGGTCTAATGCCACCATCTTTTTTTTGAAGAGCGCATAGATTGGCGCCGTAAAGGGTAGGAACCACTTCAGAACATACCAAGCCGGATAACATAAAGTTAATGAGGTTGGTTACACTCTTTAATAGAGTAGTGCCAGCGTCACCTGTTGCCGCACTGATAAGATCCTTAAAATGTTGTGGCGAAAGACCGTCAAGGCCTCCCGCGGAACCATTTTTAAAAGATTTTATTGCTGCAAGTACGTTTTGCTCAGAAGTCAGAAGTCCGGCTAGTTTCTTAAAAATATAATTATTCCATCAGTTAGATTCATCATCATGATCATCATCTTAGAGTGAGAGGGTTTGGGCCGTAATTGGGGATGTCTATTTTTTTTGCAATGTATAGTAAATCGAAAACCATATCGAGATAAATGGTTTTTAACTCGTTTTCTGTAGTTATTTCATTTTAATATTATATAATGAATTTATTACATAACAAATAAGCAATGACCTTCATTTGACTTTGGTGTAAATTGCGTGACCGGTCCAAGTCGTACTTTATTCTGTGTGGTTAGAATTCTTCACAAATTTACGCGTGGATTATAATAACTACGGAGTTTGATTTGGACCCACTGCCTGACATCTAGCACTTTGACAGCGCCAGTAAAGTGACACTAGTTACAGTGTACCACCACGCAAAAAATAATTAAAGGGGTTGCCTTATCGTACGCATTTAGATAGATTTAGAAATTTGGCAGTGTGGGAGCCCTCAATTACAATCTGACGTCATCAACCAAAATAGTTTCAATAATTAATTTTGAAAAAAGTAGTGAACTAAGTGACAAAATATTGAAATTAGTTTCTTATAATTGACTTTTCTATACAAAAAAAATATAAAAACCACTGGTAATATTTTTAGACATTCCCAATTCAAATTTTTTTTTTGTGCGCTTGTCACTGCATAAGTTGATGATTTAGCAGATTGAAATGTATGATGTATAGGAAAGATTCGTGTCTAATCTCTAGACCAGTGGTGGTGTAGGGGTATGGCACGCGGCACGGAATGCTGAGGACCTGGGTTCGATTCCCAGCATTGGTCTTTTTTCTGGGGTTTTTTCTGTGCATCTAAATTTCAGTTTGTATTTAGTACGAAATATATTATTTCACGGGATGACCGTAAAAGTAATAAAAAAAAATGAAGTTGAAAAAATAAATACAAAAAGATACTTCATAGCTAACTTGTTTATTTATTTTCAACAATTTTTTTACTGATGGTATCGAATCCTCCTTTTAAGTTAGTGTAGTTCTCACGCGGGCCCAGTGTGGATTGAAAACTTCACACACACTATTGAATTTATTTACCGGTATCTGCAAGTTTCCTCACGAGGTTTTCCTTCACCGTAAAGCTCATGGGAAGTTTCAAATGTAATTTAGCACGTTTATTCCGAAAAAGCCAGAAGTGTGAAGTGTGTGTGATACATGTATAATGTATTTTATTTTAAAATTCAGTTTCATGTAGCGAAAAATTAGACACTTGAGAAGTACAGAGAGACCTGTTCTTTTGATACCGTTTGAAACGCGCTCAGTAATTTAATGTACTGTATAATACGAGCGCATTTTACGGGAAAAGGAGTTATGCCATTGGAAATGAAATGCTTGAGTGGAGGTAGCCATGGTAGTCGAATGGACGTGTAAAAGTCGATTCGTATCTACAGACACCGAGCGTGTCAGATACGTGCCGTATCAGACACCGATAAAAATATTCTTTCCACGTATACTGGGCGGGCAAGGCCCATGTTTGTCGGAGGCTGTCCGGTCGTGTTACGATAGATATGAATTCGTTTTAGAAGCGCGTAAGTGCGTAGTGTGTGGTCTGATGTAGCAACTACTAGCGCCATCAAGTCATCACGTCGGGGTCACCTATTTGGGGGTAGTTGCAATAGAGAGATCTCTCTCCAGGCAGATATTATGCCTGGGGACCGAAGTCCAATGGATGAAAGTTGGAAGTTGTATTTATGCAGCCGAGTTGAGAAACTTCGATAGCGCGATGCAGGATTGTAGAGATTAGTTTCTTATGTGATGACTAGATGGCGCTAGTAGTCGTCACAAACTGTATAGAAGAATATTATTTTTTCTGCTAGGTAGGTACTACTGTAGGTCTTACTGTCAAAAGATATAAGATGGTTAAGTATGAAGTATCTTTTTCTATTTATTTTTTTATTTTCTTCAACTTCATTTTTTTTTTTTTTTTTTCCCAGCATTGGTCTTTTTTCTGGGGTTTTTTATGTGCATCTATATTTCAGTTTGTATTTAGTTTGAAATATATATAAGATGGTGTCAAAAAGAGAAGGTGAAAGCTATAGCAAGCGCCTGCGCATTTGACAATAATGACCTCTGGTTACAGTTGCGGGAACGCGCGTGAGGACCTTTGGTGAACCTTGGGGGATGCTTGTTCAGCAGTTGACGTCTTTCGGCAGAAATGATGACGAGGAAAGTTACCCCGCATTGGGTCAAAGTATTCAGAATTTTTTTTTCCGATGACGCAGTGTAGGTAGGCCTCCAACAAGATGGAGCGACGACCTGGTTAAGGTTGCAGGAATGCGTTGGATGCGGATGGCGCAGGACCGTTTTGTTTGGCGAGCCTTGGGGGAGGCCTATGTTTACCAGTGGACGTCTTTCCGCTGAAATGTTAATGATTCCGAAATTAAGGTACAATATTATACTTTCTCACATACGAACGTAGGAAGTGAAATAAAAGCTAGTAAAAAAAACGTATAATATATCCCCAGAGACACTCAATGGTACTTCATGAGTACTAAAGTTGTACTAGATCCTTCAGTACATAATAAAAACAACCATAAAGACCTACCGCGTACGCGAAGGGAGCCAAGGAATAACCCTTTTGTTTACGTCTAAGATGGGGGCGTAAACATAAAAAAGTCATGCAAATATTTTGGCAAGCATATTTCAGTAATATGTTGATGTTGTTTGTCACCAGCGCATTACGGCCTGGGGAGATCGTTATGCTCCTTTTACTACATATTGTTCGAGACCGTATTTTACTTAGCTTTGACCTAATTCTTGAGAAGATGCCCTGTGAAGAATTCCCAAATCTCAATGCGTGAATCGATCAAAATAATAAAGCATTGACGTTTGCGCTGATGCATGGCAATAACTGCGAGACATGGCACAGATAACGTTATAAAAGTTTTTTTTTACAAATGTGTATATTATAATTTATAAAATACCGGTTGTTGAGTAATGCTCTTTCTGCTACCATCTCTAAATTCCTGATAGTTTAAGCTGTCACATTGGCATATACCAGGATGGTACATTTGTTAAAAAAAACCTTATAATTGTACAAAATGGAAAATGATAAAGTAATCAAGAGAGAAACTATTTTGCGAATTTGCCTGATTAAAATTAAAATTTTACTTCCAAAATCGTGAAAGTAATGCGACAATTACACTACTTCGTTCGCCCAATGCGTTCGCCGAACTTGTTTCGAACTACTTCGGCGAACGAACGTCGTCTTCACATTAGTCTGTCCGCCCAATGCGGTGGCCATATATCTAGGCGGTGGCAGCTGTCGCTCGCCGAATGCGGCCGACTACAGTGTTCTTTACACTGTTGAGGCCACCGCATGTGGCATGCGGTCGTCGACATAATGTAATTGCCGCATAAGCCGTGCTACGGTTAGAAATATAGTTCATCGATACATAAAAGAATACAGAATCGGAGACTCATCTTCAGAGTACCTACCGTCACTACGCTACCAACATCTAACATCTAACACCTGGTACCGTGCACTACTCTGAGGATGAGCTCTGGTTGAGTTCTAAACGCGTCAGTGTTGTTTAGTGGTGGTGATAGTTGGGTTTGTGTAATTTGTGTGTATTCAAACAGTGTGGAGGTGGAGGAACTGCATTCTACTTCAGAATCACCTAAGATTGCTAATGTCAATTAAATACGCCTTAGTGATCTCACGATTGCCATCTAGCAATTGTAACGTTCAGCAGAAGAAAATTATGCACGGCTGATAAAGAACATGCTCATTTGCTTATCGATAAACTACGAGGCGTAGCACGGTCTACATTACAATGAGCGATGATTATCCGTACAGCCTCTACGTGTTTCGCGTAGCAATACTACGGTAAAACCATTTGAATTCTGGGGAGCTACGAAATTAAATTTTTGAACTTCGTATCGAGCCATCCTTTTCACTCTTATGTTTGATACTAATTAGTGTGGAGGAAGCGGCACGATGCGAAGTTCGAAAATCAAATTTAGCAACAAATAATATTGCTTTAACGTGTCGGTAATAAATTATTATTTGTATTTAGAAACACTTTAGAAGTGAATGTTTTTACTTCATTACATTAGGTACATCAATCGCATATTTTTCTACAAAAAACGAAAGGATTGAAATCATCTTAACTCTGGCAACTCTAAGTCACTGTTAGAACGGGACACTTTAGAAGTGAATGTTTTTACTTCATTATATTTGGTACATCAATCGCATATTTTTCTACAAAAAACGAAAGGATTGAAATCATCTTATCTCTGGCAACTCTAAGTCACTGTTAGAACGGGACACAGCGTTCAGTGGTTGCCCTCTCACTCGGCTTCATTTTTATTTTGCGCGCAACAAAACTCTTACGACCTTAGCATAAGGTTTTATTTTCTTTATTTTAGCTGAAATATACACAGATAGAGCTCATTCCCGTTGTACGTAGTACTTATTACTTCCATGGTTGGGACCATTTCGTGACAATATTTGTCTTAGTTTCAGTTTCTTTGTTTTTATTAAAATGTCACGAATAAATGTCTCTCTCTCTCTCTCTCTCTCTCACTTTCTTTCTTTCATTCTTTAAACGTGCACAGAGAACAACATACAGAGACTTTTGCATATACATAATATTACTAGGATTATTGGGATTAGCCAAAAATCGTGGCAAGTGGCGACAACTTGTTCACAAAGGCCAACCAAGGCATGACGATGCCTGGTTTGAGTCGCTGAGGGATAAACGCATAAAGCGCCACAACCGGGCCACCAACCCTCGCCCATCTGGGGCTGCGTACACTGGTCGCGAGTGCGGCCGAGGGATCCCATCCCGTATCGGTCCTTTTACCCAGGAGCGCAAGTGTCGTCAGGGTGTTACTTAAATCATCTGTCACAGATGTAAAGCCCTATCTATATTGGGATTAACTGCAAACGCTATTCCTTGAAAGGCAAATTTACAAAATTTAGCTCAGAATCAAATTACGGCATGAAATAAGTGAACGAAGCTTAACCACCTTTATATCCCTGGATCCATTTAATTTAGCAATTACGAATATTCCACGGTGTCTTTTCGGAATAAGGTATCTTTTCAATAAATCAGAATATATCTCAGGCCGAAGTAATCCCGGTTTTATTTGGGGCATGTATTCTAAAAGTTTCCTCGCTAGGTTTTGGCAAGCGCCGAGATGTTCACGGTCTCAGGCTGACGCCAAGTCTTGTGTTACATAACCATGGCTCGAAGTTTTAGTGGCGGTGACGTTGAACCGCACATAGGATGATTTCAAATAGTCTTTTCGTAAATAATCGTAAATAATTACCACCTATCAGCCTCACTTATTAACGTTAGTTGTTTAGATGAAATTTGGCATACATGTAGTTATTACATGGATTAACAGATAGATTAATGCCAGGAAAATGAAAAGTTCCCGCGGAATAGGAATAAGTGAATTCTATAGCCGCTATAGTAGTTCCAATCATTTATTTTCTCGATGACAGATCTAGTTTGAAAGTTATAGTGTTGTGACCAAATAAGTGATCAGTAGATACGATATCGATGCAATTTTAAAATTTATAAATAAAAATTGCCTGTTGTTATAATTATTTAATTTCATTGTCGATTACCTATCTATACTTATATTATAAAGAGGAAAGATTTATATGTTTGTAATGAATAAGCTAAAAACTACTGGACAAATAAAAATTATTTCACTTAAGTAACATAGGCTATTTTATATCCCGGGAAAAAAATTACAACGTATAGGGTCAACGTCATAAATAAGTGATCACTTTTGTACCTTGTCACTTTAACGTCATGTTTGAAAAGCCATACGAAATTACGTAACGACTGAAAGCGACAAGGTACAAAAGTGATCACTTATTTATGACGTTGACTGTACAAAGTCGCGGGAACACTCTAGTTCTACATATACAATACCGATACAATATCGATATTTCAATCATAACATCACTATTTGTATTGCCATAGAATGTAACTTTATTAAAACGTTTATTATTTATCGTACTTTTAAAAAAATTTACTGCATATATATGGACTCAATTCGTCTTAGATGAATATTATATGGGATCAAGGAACAAAATTAGGCAGTTGTCGTATTTTTTATACCTCGCATTTAAAAGTTATTTTTTGCGTAAAAAACGCAGTTACATAAAAATAATAGTTAAATAAATGATTGGAAATACTATAAGCCGTGGTGGCCTAGTGGTGACCTATGGTCTCTTAAGCAGAGGGTCGTGGGTTTGAGCCCGGGCTTGCACCTCTGAGCTTTTCCGAATTCATGTGCTAAATTATGATGATGATGATGATGAAATATTAAAAACAATAAAAACATAAATTGTATAAATAAACAAGTACTTAGATTAAATATATATACATACATCGTCCTGTGTACAAAATGACGTCAATTTTACGTCATCCGCACCAAAAGTTCGAGGCCTGTACAGTCGACTACAAAAAAATCGATACGGCCAAAGTTACAAAAATATGTATACACGACCTTAATGTTAAGTCAATAAAGGTGTGTATACATATCTTTGTAACTTTGGCGGTATCGATCTTTTTGTAGTCGACTGTACATAACCTTTTGTACAGGGCGAAGCGCAAAAACACGGGTTTCATTCGAACTTTCATTATTATTTCATTTCATTGAAGTTGACAAAGGTTTAAGTATTTTTCACGTTTTGAAGTCAACATCATCATCATCTTTATTTCAAGACGTCCACTGCTAAACGTAGGTCTCTCTCTAGGTTTACCAAACAGACCAGCCCGGCGCCATTCCCGTCCAACTTGTTCCCGCAACTTAAACCCTTAAACCAGTTGACAACCCTGTCAAGACATTCGATTTTGAACCGTAAATGGTGCTACTTTGAATCGGATTTGTTTTCTGTTTGACGGCAAATATATTGCCGGTATCGATTTAAGGGTTAAGCAGGTTGTCGCTCCATAATTATAATACTACTGCGTCTTTTGGTCCGTGGACGCCATTGGAGAACCTTTTGGCACCATCGGCCATCAGTTTCTACGAGCCCTGCCCACTGCCACTTGAGTCTGGCGATGCTTCGAGCTATGACGGTGACTTTAGTTCTTGCGTGGATGTTAAAATTGTTTGTCAAAGACGTGATGTAATCTTGAATTAAAGTTTTCACAAAACATGTGTGTTTATTGGGGCGTCCCTACTTAATTACTGAACGAAATATTATGAATTAATTTTGAGATTTTAATTCGGCTCATCTCGTTGGGAGCCTTCTCACACCACGTCTTCGCAGGTATGCGGTCACCACTCCTAGGGTCTTACCGCCCCATCGGCTGTCGGTTCTACGAACAAGTACTCTCCCCACTGCTACTTGAGTCTGGCAACTCTCCGAGCTAGATCATGAATGAAGACCACAGTATAAGTTATACATACAACTCAGCTGGGCAACTGTACTGTCACGCGTGTAGGAGAGTATTTAAAAGTAAATTCGGCCTAGCCAGCCATATCAGAGCCCATGATAGGCGTCTTAATTTATATAATAGTGGGGTCGCCGTCATCGAAACCGATGAGGAGGACTATATATATATAAGTTATGGGAATTTCTATGGGGATTTAGTAAAATTCCGGAGTTTCAATTCAGTTGACAGTCTAATGTTTTACGCGTGCTCAGCAGTAGGCAAATGCTAGTTAAAGCATGACTATACCGTTCTCTTTCTTTATTACTGAAAAACAGCGTCGTGGCTTGCCACAACATTATGCTGAGTGGGGCCCAATTTATACTATTCGATATATTTTTTTTTATTTGTAAATTTCCTGTCAAATGTATTTTTTTTTCTGTGTTTGTATCGAATATGTGTAAATAAACATCTCTCTCTCTCTCACACACTCTCTCTCTCTCATTCGCCTGCTACGAACTTAATTTGACCCAATTTCTAGGTTCTAATGATACTTCCTTAACAAGGCGTGAAAGGAGAGACGCTTTTGTCCGTCCGTACGCAGAAGGTCGCTGGGAGCTATTTTGCCTTAACACACAAATAATATTTGGTATGTTTGGTTCCGTGCCGCCTCAAATCGCATAAATATTCGAAAAATGGGTTATCCCTCCCTATGGACGTATTTTCTCCATAAATTATACCGCTAATGAAGTTAATTTGTGATTAATGCTAAGCTATGCTGATAGGAATTGCTTACCGATTCCATTGGCGTGTTTATTAGTGTACAATTTTGATGGGATTAACAGAAATAGCTGCATTAGCTGCATATTGAAGCCTCGTCAACAGGTATTATCCATTGATTTGAACGTCGATTGTGTGCATTCAGCTATTACATAGTGTTTATTAGAAGAACATTATATCCACATTAATCTACTGTGACGTCGAAGTACTCTACTGTATTTGTTGGATTAAGTCTTCGAGCACGTCTGCGAGACGGCACGGGGTCGGTTACAGGGATCCCAGCTGTTCATCAGCCCGCTCGAGTCTCAAAGGGCTAACAATTTCAGCTCATTTAGGCTCTAAGTGCCTGCCAGCCACCAGCAGATGTTCCTACGCTCCGACTTCTGGCCGGAGGGTTTTCCACGCAGATTTCGAAAGACAAAGAAAACCTCATCAATCTTACAGCTAAATAGTGGAATTCCTTACCTCCGTCTGTGTTCCCTGAACACTACAATCTTCGTTTTCAAGTCTATGGTGAATGAGCGTTTACTAAGGAATCATGCTCCATCGCGTAGACCTCATCCATGCTTGCCATCAGGCGTGACTGTGATCAAACGCAAACCTATTTTTTTTTTATGTTAGAGAGGCCAGACAAATGAACTAGTGGGTCGCCTGATGTTAAATGATCACCACTCTGTCCATAGACACGCGCAGCGCTTTACGCGATGCCAGTGCGTTGTCGGCCCTAAAAGGGAGACGAAAAAGGAAAGGGAATAGAGGAGGGGGAGAGGTATTGGGCCCCCGGCGCTCTCACTGACCGTACGAAACGCAGCAGAAGTACTGCTGCTTCACGCCGGTGTTCTGTGAGATGGGCGGGTTTTTATATATATTTATATGAAAAAAACTTTTTTGAACTAGAGAAATAAAAAAAAGTACTTACTTGGCGTTCATCCAATAATATATGATGGGGTTAACCATAGCGTTAGCCATTGCGAGCCAGTAGAACCCGAGGTAGACGTGCTGCACATACTTCTTGTACAGCACCGATGGGTCGAAGTGCGTGTAGATGAAATACGATTGGTACGGCAACCAGCAGATCCCGAATATTACTATCACTAGGATGAACATTTTCACAACCTGGAACAATTAGAAATAGTTATGTGAGTGGTGCATAATGAGTTTAATAATATTGCAATGCGGACAAAGCCATGAGTTAAAACTAGTAAGGTAATAAATAACGTAACATTTTCATCGCAACGATATTGAGCAAACGTTTGCTTAACAACTGCGATATTATAATTTTGTACTGAAAAATGGTACAATATTGATGGCAATTTATATTTTCTGCTTCGCATGAACGTGCTTGAATGCCTTGAATATTGCGCAGTAGGTATAAGCTTTGTCCTATATTTTGTGTAACGTAAACTAATAATGATCATTCATTACCCCAGGCAGGCTTCCTCTCAGAATGATAGCTTGGGCCGCAGATCCCACCCGGATCCAGTGGGGGTAGTGGTGGAGATGGCAAGACGGTTTAGGCGCATAACATCCCACTCGCATAATGTCTCTTTGTCCCTTTCGCGAAATGTCCCTTTCCTAAATGTCCCTTACGCAAAACGACCCTTCTGCAAAAGGTCCCGTTCGCAAAACGTCCCTGCACATGCTTAAATAAAGTCCCGTTCGCAAAACGTCCCTTTCGCAAAATGACACGTTCGATTATACCTTGACAAGCTCGTGCGCGGCGCTCGGCGGAACCCTGTCGCAGGAAGCCTCTGCTAATAATAAGTAGTAATTTTAATAAGTGCGGCAAACGCTGACTGCGACAGAGTTCCGCGGAGGGTCGCGCACGAGCTTGTCGGACTGTAGCCATTACACCTCTTATCCGATGAGAAGACTCCTAGTCTCTACTGAAACAAGCTTTTTCCAGACGGGACATTTTGCGAATGGGTCATTTCGCAGACGGGACGTTTTGCGAAAGGGGCGTTATGCAGTAGGGACTTTCAGCGAAAGGGGCTTTCTCAGAAGGGACGTTTTGCGAAATGGGTGGGACCTTTTGAGAAAGGGACGTTTTGCGAATGGGGTATTTTACATAAGGGACCATTGCAGAGAAGACGTTTTTGGGAATGGGACGTAATTTTGGTGGAGGGACGTTTTGCGAGTGGGACGTTATGCGACCAAACCGGCAAGACCACCTGGACGCGGAACTGAGTACCTAAGTGTCTAATAGCTCTGCATAGGGAGGTGTGGTGGTCAAGAGAAGAGGCTTATGGCCTGCAGTGGGACACAAAAATAAGGCTGTAGTATAATGGCGGGTGGTAGAAGCCGTGGTGGCCTAGTGATAGCGGTTTGACCTATGGCCTCTCAAGCAGAGGGTCGTGGGTTCAAATCCCGGCTCGCACCTCTGAGTTTTTCGGAATTTATGTGCGAAATTACATTTGAAATTTATGAGCTTTACGGTGAAGGAAAACATCGTGAGGAAACCTGCATACACCTGTGAAGAAATTCAATGGTGTGTGTGAAGTTCCCAACAAGCACTGGGCCCGCGTGGGAACTACGGCCCAAGCCCTCTCATTCTGAGAGGAGGCCTGTGCTCTGCAGTGAGACGTATACTTATAGGCTGGGATGATGATGATGATAATGGTGGGTCTTACCTTCCGTTTGGACCTGATAGAGTCAGCCTGACGCTGCGTCAGCTCGCCAATGGAGCGCGAGCCCCACAGCACGCGGCCCATCGCGGAGTAAAAGAACGTCATGCCCAACATTGGGACTGCGTACGTCACAACGAAAAACAGCACCTGGTACCTAAGGACAAACATAGTTTCATAACGTGTATTCTTCGGGACTTAATCACGAACTTCTTCGGGACTTATTGCTAAAATTACTAATTGCGTTTCAACAACATTACTGAGGCCGTGGCCACGAGTCGACTCCATGAAATAATAATTATAAATCATGGGACAATTTGACACCAATTGCCCTAGTCACAAACTAAGCAAAACTTGTACTATGGGTGGTAGACAACGGATAAACATACTTATATAGATACTTATACACATACATATGTAAGGGCCCTAAGGGCAAGAGAGAGATAGCGTAAGCTATAAATGACTGTGTTAGAGTAAGACGGAAGATTTTGAATAAATACAGTTCCCAAGATGTCTGCTTTTATTGAATAGCACCTTACATGGCGCTGCGACAAAACAAATTATTTAAAATAGAAATGTGATAAATTTCACAAAAATTATTGAAGAAACGCGAATAATAGTCTTAAAGTAATGTAAAAATTTAAAAAGTATACGTAAATATTGCGAGATTAAGTGGATTACAAGAGATTATAAAGTGAAGTCATACGGTTCATGACTACGCGGCACGTTTCGCCATATACCACGTTTGGGTATAAAATTTCTTTTTTCCAGCATATTTCAGCAATATAAACAAGATGGACAGCCTTGATGCCAAAAATTACCAAGATTACACAGTAACGCAATTAAAGGAAGAATTACGCATGCGATATTTACCGATATTGGGTATCAAAAATGACTTAATATCACGCATTATAGAAGACAACCAACAAAAAATTCAAGCAGGTACAATGGAAACGCTTAAAGAAGAAAAGTTAAGACGACAATCTCTAATTATGGAAATGGAAACCATGAAAGAACGCCTTCGTGAACTCGAGTCACAGACTCAAGGTACGTCACAGTCTGAAATTAATAATACACAATATGGGGAAAATAATTTAACAGCTATACTGTCTCAGCTAGCGCAAACGCAACAATTAATGGCAAAGCAAATGTCGCCAACCTTCCAAGTATTTTCCACTAGTGACACAAGCACCGCTATACCGCTTTTTGGGGGCAATCGCACGGAAAACGCAAACGATTGGCTTAGGCAAGTCGAAAGAATATCAGCTTTAGCTAATTGGTCTGATAATTTAACGCTAGTAAACGCTACAATGAGATTACGGGGTCCAGCACAGAATTGGAATGCAGTTGTGGGTAAAATATATGAATGTTGGTCGGTATGGAAAAATGCTTTTGCTGAAAGATTTAAAATGAAAATGTCATTTGCAGAGTTCATACAATATCAAAGTAGAAGAACACTTCGCCCAACTGAAACTTTAACCGAATACATTTATGTTAAAAACGCAATGCTTGAAAAGTCGCCTAGTTTGATTTCAGATGTTGATCGTGTCTCACTTATATTAGAAGGCATACAAGACATGCGATGGTCTACTCCATTAGCTGTTCATTGCTGCCAGGAAGTTGAAATATTAATCACACATGCTACAGCACTGGATAATATAAGGAAAGTACAACGCAAGGTGATTGACCGACAAGAAACTGTAAATAGATATTCAGATTTTAAACAGAAAAGTACATATATACCAAGATATAACCCAGGACAAGACAAAATAGAAGAACAAACTTGTTTTCGTTGTAAAAAGAAAGGGCATATTTCATATAACTGTACATTAACATCACAAGATCAACAATCCACCAGTAAAGATAACAATAATAACAGAAAGTATAACACCCATAATGATAACCCCAGTACGTCCAAAAATGTAACAAATACCTCATTTAAAGAAAGGAAACATGACAAACAGGTTAATTGTGTACAATGTAATGAACCTAGCGTGACTCTGATTCCAGTAAAAGTAAACAACAACATTGAGATCAACGCATTACCAGATTCAGGCTCCGTTATCACTCTAATAGATCGGAAGATATTACCAGCAGATCAACAAGCATATCCATGGCAGAAAGGATCGTACAAGGTAGCAGGAAGTATTTTCACACCTATTGGATGGATTTCCGCACGAGTAGAGGTAGGAAAAATTGATTACATAATGCCACAAATAGCAATTTGCGAAAACTTACCCGTAGACATGATAATTGGAAAAGATTGGCAACATGCAGTATATGCTAGAATAATTCATGAACCCGATGGTAAGATTTGTATAATAACTCCTACTCATACGGAATATTTCCCAAATGTTTTTACAAGTGACACTCCGATAGCATGTTGTATAAATAACAAAAGTAATGCCTCGAAGGAAATATCTATTTCAAGTGATGACCATGAAAAAGTTATGAAATTAGTAGAAAAATACTCAGACATTTTCAAAAATGATGACAATGACATTGGTGAATTTCAAGATGCAGAACTTGAAATTAACTTAAAACACAACAATCCCATTAAATGCAAACCATACAGACTACCAGAACCAGAACGAGCATTTCTAAGAAAAACTGTAGAACAATGGATACAACAACAAGTATGTAGACATTCTAATTCGCCTTATGCAGCTCCAATGTTTGTTGTTCAACAACCTTATCATACAACAACACCCTTAAGACCTGTTGTTGATTATTCAAAAACGATAAATCCCATTACAGTAACCAATGTGCAACCAATAGACAGAATGGAAGATATTATTAATGTCATTTCCCAGTTTGCTTACAAATTTAAGTTAGACATATATCATGCATACCACAATATAAAGATTAAAGAAGCCGATATACATAAAACAGCTGTTATCACGCAAGATCATCATATCGAATTTATGCGAGTAATGTTTGGATTAGTTGGAGGTCCATCGATTATGTCAAAGGTCATTAACCTGACATACGGATATCTGTATGAACAAGGAGTAAGATTATATTATGATGACATTTCAGGAGGTTCAAATTCCATCGAACAGTTATTGACAGTTTTAGAACAAGTTTTTCTTGCCACACGTAACAAAAAATTAAAGTTGAACAAAGAAAAGTGCATTTTTGTCACTACAGAACTACCATTGTTTGGCAGAATAATAGGATACAAGGAAGAAAAACCCGATCCACAACGAACAGCCGCCGTACATAAATATAAAACATTAACATCAACATCAGAGATTCGATCATTTTTAGGATTTACAAATACTTTCAGAAAATATATAAAAAACTATGCCTTGATTGCAAAACCTTTAAACGACACTTTAAAAAAAACTAAGACCCAAACCATAGAGCAAAAACAACAAGAAAAAAAATCTAAAGTCGTTTTGACAGATGAACAACAACAATGTTTCGAAACGTTGAAAGAACTTATTCGATTTGTGGCATTCGAACATGGCGGATGTAGTCAGTATATAATTTTGGTATTTCTGTTTCTTTGGCTAGTTGTGGTATAATTCTGATAGTGTTTTATGCGGCGGTTAACCTTAACTGTTACAGTGATCTCAAAATTCTATATTGCTCTCGTGTCTGACATTTTTTAATGCGCAAGTTGTCTCCACGTGGTTTTTGGAATTTTACTATCAAGTTGCAAAAACTTCAATTACCGTACAACGTGAGTCGCTCTCAGAGCAATTAACTGATATTGGCACAAGCCTAGTGGCCGCCATTAAGGAAGAAAAGAAAAAAAAAAGAACTTATTACATCTCCACCTATTTTGGCATATTTTCAACAAAACGCTGAAACTATACTTGAAACAGACAGCTCACATCAAGGAATGGGAGCGTGTTTATTGCAGATACATGACGGTCAAAGAAAAGTAATAGAATACGCCAGCCGTTGTTTAAAAGACGCGGAAACACGTTACCACATCAATGAGTTAGAAGTAACTGCAGTTCATTGGGCAATTACCAATCAGTTTAGAATTTACCTACTTGGAACAAAATTTACATTGATAACAGACAGTTATACAACAGCATATGTGGTAAACAAGTCAAAAATGAACAGAAAATTCGCAAGATATGTAGTAGATTTGGCGCCATTTGATTTTATCTCTATCCACCGACCCGGAAAACAAAACTGCATTGCAGATCACCTATCAAGATACCCTTTAGAAGAAATTTGCATGACAATAGTATCAAGTAATTATGATAAATTACGACAAGCACAAAGTAAAGACAACTACATAAAACTCATTTACAATAAATTAGTACAAGAACCAACAACAAATCACTTGTAACAAATACACCAAAAGTACAAAATAGAAAACGGAATTTTAATTCACATAAATCAAGAAGACTTGTATAACAAAGAGAAAATTGTAATACCAGAGACATTACGTTCTTCAATCTTGAAAATAGCTCATGATGATAGTGGACATTTAGACTTCAAAACAACATTAACACGAATAAAACAGAAATATTGGTGGAAAACAATGACTAAAGATGTTAAAAGTTACACAAAATCTTGTATGATATGTGCAAGTATAAACAGAAGAACAACCTTAGCATATGGAACAATGGGAAGAAGACCAATACCTAACTCGCCAATGGACATAATATCAGCCGATCATATAGTTGCATTACCACAGACAACTTCAGGCAATCTATACATGATAGTACATATTGACCATGCTACAAGATATGTCATGGCAAAACCTACATGTTCATTATCGGCAAAAGATGTTGTAAACACCATAGAAAATGACATAATATACATGTATGGTCCCCCTTTAACTTACATTTCGGATAAAGCTCCATGCTTTATGAGCCAAGTAACTCAAAAGTTTTTTGCAAAATATGGTATAGAACACCTTCCAACAACGCCTTACACAGCACAAAGTAACGGATTAGTTGAACGGGCAAATGCCACAATAATATCTACATTAACAAAAATGGTACTCGAACATAAAAAAGAATGGGATATGATTTTACCTAACATATTGTTGTCAATTAACACTGCAAGACAGAAAACTACAGGATATTCACCATTTTATTTGTTACATGGATATCACCCCAGAATACCACCTATGGAAATACAAATTGGAACAATACAAGAAGATATAGAACGCACACATCAGTTAGAATACTTGGCAGAAGCTAGAAAAATTGCAATTCAAAATATACAAGAACAACATAACATCAATAAATCAAAATTTGACTTAAGAAGACTAGACCACGATTTTCAAGAACAAGATTATGTTTTATATGAATGGATTAAACCACAAGATGATAAATTAACACCAAAATATAAAGGACCTTTTCAGATAATAAGAAAAGTTGGCTCAGTTTGTTATGAAATACAAGATGTCAAACAGCCAAGAAAGAAAAAAGTAGTACATGTTCAATTTTTGAAGCCACTAGCAAAACCCCCTCTTTTAGATTCCTTTTCAGCTTTTTCAGATACAACACAGATGCAACACGGATGTGACAATGATGATGACCATGATGATGACAATGATGATGACCATGATGATAACAATGATGATGACGACCACCATACATTGGAAAGCGTAAACCACCAGCCAAACGAGGACAACAGCACGAGACCTACTAGTACCATGTATGTAACCAGACGAGGCCGCCTCACATCGAGACCTATCAAGTATGATGACTCTGATGAGTATTACACGGAATGACATATAACAATATGTATAATTTTTTTTATATTTCATTTAGTATACAATCTATGAACTAGACTAGCGGTAATAGATATCATTAATTATTTTCATTAATCAGTAAATTGTAACATGTAAATTAATTCACTTTAGACCATTACACCTAAATTAGTTTGTTTTTGTTACAAAAATAAAGTCCAACTGTATCAAGTATGAAAAAAAAAAATAGATGGAAAAACAAAGTATTATTGCGAAGCGACAGATGGTGTAAATATGGAATTTGCTGTAAATATGTACATTTGTAGATAGATCTATAACTAGTTAGCATATTTAGAATTAAGTAAGCAGTAAGGAAGAATTGAACAGAAAGAAATAAAATTCTCATAGATATGTATATTATGTACAGAATAGGGAAAGAATACATACATTAAATTTATTTTGTTTACTTCAATGTGAACAAGTTAAAAGTAAATATCACAAAAAAAATTACAAAATTTGAAAAAAAAAATACAAAAAAATATATTAGACAATTTAAGTAACTGTAAATATTGTAAGAAAAAAAAAAAGAATTAAGAACTAGAAAGTTCATGAAAGTTGCAGTGTCAGACCTGTAAAAAGAAAATAAAGTAAAATTAAACAAAAATTAAATGTAAAAAAAGATGAGTACAAATAAGTAAGTTTAAGATTATTTTTATTTTTATAAGATGAAAGTCGTGCATACAAGTGTATATACATTTCTTTTTTTGATTAATTGCATTAATTGTGTAAAGGAATAAAATAGATAGATACCTAAGTGTATATGACATGTAAATACTGTAAATATTTTGGTTGTGGTAAATAGTAATAAGGTCAAGTAGAATGACAATTTAAAAATATAAATACTGTAAATAATTGGTTGTGGTAAATAGATAAAATAAGGGCAAGTAAAATGAAAACTTAAATATGTAAACAATATGTAAATAATGTATTAAAGTTAAAAATTATAAAATCAAGGTAACAAGAGTAAGTAAAAGTAAATTCGATAACAATAAAGGAAGATAAAGTAAGTAGAAAATTAATAGTGTAAAAAGTTTAACACAGTAAAATGTTTATAATATTTGTAAAATTGTAACACAGTGAAAATATATGGTAAAAAGATATAATAACATTCAATAAGTCTTTTATACAGAAGATGTTGTAAAATTAAAGTTTAATATGTAAGAAAAAGTTTGGAAATTGTAAGATAGCTAAATCTTAATTTTTTTTTTTGTAGAGCATGTAAGGATATTGGTGTAAAATTTAAATTGAGTTTTTTTTAACTAAATTCGAAATTTTAAAGGGCATGTAAGGGCCCTAAGGGCAAGAGAGAGATAGCGTAAGCTATAAATGACTGTGTTAGAGTAAGACGGAAGATTTTGAATAAATACAGTTCCCAAGATGTCTGCTTTTATTGAATAGCACCTTACACATACTTATATACATACTAAACATCCAATACTAATATCTGCCCCGATCGGGAATCGAACCCGGGACCTCAAGTTTCGTTGTCAGGTTCTCTAACAACTAGGCTATCCGGTCATCAAGATTTGAGTCGACTCGTAACAAACAGACGAAATTTAAGCCTAACTTAATTAAAGCTAATGAAAAATACTAGCGTTATCCTGTGGTTTTATTTATCCCTGTACTAGAATATAAAATAGGTAGGTACAATCAACCAATTTGATTCCTAGGCCACTATAAAACCCTACCGCGGTAAATAACTGTATCTGTCTGTAGCAATCAAAATCAAAACGTTTATTCTGCAAGTAGGCCGCGCCGCAATGGGAAGATAGTTATTTTAGGGTGAGAAAAAAAAAACAGCAGAAATGTCTTTCTCTAGGCTCACATGTCATTTTTTTAAAACTACCTGTGCTTTCGGAAGTACCATCATTGCCAAAAATAATGCGCTGCTAGAAAATGGCTTGGAAAATACTTTTCTCAAAGATGCAATGAAATGTTAACTTAAGTCCCGGCCTCTGCAGTAATGTACTATTACGTTCCAAATAATGGGCCGGGACGCATCACGTTGCGGGCGCGGTTAGACGAGTTCTATGTAATGGATTTTCATACAGAATTGCAGGCCTAGCCCGGGAAAGCGATCGTCTATTGTTTTATGTGACACAAGGTCATGACGTTTATACATCATGTTTGTGGCATCATGGCTTTCAGCCCTAAAAAAACAAGTCAGTCAAACTCACTCGGCCAGCAACCCCTTACTTCTCGTCCTCTGCGGTAATTATATCGAATGACGTAAATGTCACCAATGTGGCCTAGGAATAAAACTGTTATACTATTTAAATTGAAATTTAAGGTGAAATAAAAACCTCTCACTATTATTCCACCTCTATATATGATCCTCAAGTATGACGTATGTGCCAAATTTAGCCTCTAGCTTGCCACTACCAAAAATAGAGAAAATGTCCAAATTTTTCACTGGAACGTAAACAGAATCTTAAATACTGGTCAAATTAAACGCTTAGTTACAACTCGTTAAATTTACTTAATAAACGTGGCTAAATGTTTCACCAGTTAGCCAGATATTGAAATGCGGAAAAGGTTTCAGTTACGAAGTCTGAATACGGAAATGGACAATGAAGCGGCCAGGCGGGAACAGGTGCGCTCTCATTGGCTTTTATGATTTCGTTTTAGACAGGTGCAGTCTTTTGGAGTACTCACACTGTCAGGTTTAACGGTTTGCGGAATTTGTTGGATGGAAAAACGAACAGATTTTGAATGCTTTTGCGTTACTTCAGTCTGGTGTTATGATTTTTTTATTTAACACGTTCACGGGCAGACATTCTATAGTGTTCGAATTTAGAACTGCTTTTTGTGGCACGGATTCTATAGTAGTTTTCTTTGTAGTTTTTATCATTCCCTCTTTTCTGAGCCCATATTGTCTAATGTGAGTAGGCTTGCTGTCACATGCACTTTCTTTCTGTCAAACGGTACAAGATAGTGACAGAAAGAGATGGTGAAAGCGTTGGCAAGCTCCCGAGCGTGGACTATACAGCCTCTGCACATTTTTTTTTTTTTGAATGAGTCGCCAGAGGGGCCAAAGACGCGAAGTCTTTGCTGTTTTTTACTTTAAGGATTGGAAGGGTGACTTGTGCTCGGGAAAAATCCCTTCGGACGAACTGGGAATGGAGGGCCCAGACAGTGTCCGACTTGCACGGACTAAAAAACCCGGTCACAAGTCCCCTTCTCTATTGGTTATCAAAACAAAAAACGTGTGCGCCTCTGCACATTGGTCACAATGGAGAATGCGCTGTGCCATAGCAAATTATTTATTTTATTATTCACTAGCCTATAATACGTCCCACTGCACGGAACAAGCCTCCTCTCAGAATGAGAGGGCTTGGGCCGTAGTTCCCACGCGGGCCCAGGGCGGATTGGGAACTACACACACACCATTAAATGTCTTCGCAGGTGTGTAAAGGTTTCCTCACGATGTTTTCCTTCACCGTAAAGCTCATGGTAAATTTCAAATGTAATTTCGCACATAAATTCCGAAAAACTCACGAGGTGCGAGCCGGGATTTGAACCCACGACCCTCTACTTGAAAGGCCATAGGTCAAACCACTAGGCCACCACGGCTTTTTAGCAACATACAAGCCACAATAAAAAAATATCTCTCAAGGCAGATGTTATGCTTAGCTAATTATAGTGCACCTAGATTTACTGTCACATCGTACATAGCTTGGAAGACCTTACTGTCATATAAAATGGTATTCGCACACAATTAATTTTACCTGCGACACCGCCCTCCACACCGCTCAAAATCAATGCTATATGGTTTGTGTTTATTAAAAAAAAAAAATTAAAATTTAATCTGTTTATTGCAATTAATGTTGTAACAATTTTCTCATACTTAGTTACAATCTTTAAATATTTAAGATTATTATAACTAAGGAAATAAACGAAATAAAATAAAACTATTACTATTACTAGTACTAGTACGGTCAGCGCCACAAACAAGCGACCACCTCTAACACCCCGCCACCATGTCATCCCATCATGTATAACGACTGAAAGCGATTATTTAGACGTGTTTTTCAAATTCAATGGCGTGTGTGAGGTTCCCACTCCACATTGGGCCCGCATGGGAACTAAGGCCCAAGCCCTCTCATTCGACGTAAATGATGATGATGAAGCGTGTCACACACAGCGCAGATGCGGTAACATTTTATCTGCGTATAAAAACTTATCCGTCTGCAGGTATCACACACAGTGCAGATGCGAGGTTTTACATTCACTGTAAAATTTCGGAGCTGAATAGACGTGTTTTGTGGTGCGGATTGCTTATACAGGGTGTTTTTTTTATATAAAAGGGGAAACGAGCATGCGGGTCACCTGATGGGGAGCAATCACCGCCGCCCATGGACACCCGCAACATTAAGGGTGTCACAGGTGCGTTGCCGGCCCTTTGAGAGATAGATAGGCTACAATGAATTTTCAATAAAAGCGCGTTACACTTTCCTTATTTCTCTTCACGTCAAAATGTAAAAAAATGCGAAAATGCGTTTCTACGCAAGGATGACTTGTTGTTTGCTTAAGTAGTACGTAATCTTTATATTTATTTTATTATACACTGAAGTTCCCAGTCCGCACTGGGCCCGCGTGGGAACTACGACCCAAACCCTCTTATTCTGAGAGGAAGCCTGTGCTCTGCAGTGGGACGTAATATAGACTGGGATGATGATGATGATGATGAAAGTGTGCCTCTGCGCATCCACTTGTATTTATCTGCAGATAAAATCTTCACATCTGTCGGATTCTGTCGATATTATGTCGATGCTCACAGATACGCAGATAAAAATCTTACCGCATCTGCGCTGTGTGTGGTCCTCCATTGAATTGTATAGAGAGCAATATTGACAGATATCCGTTCAGATACAGATATCTTACCGCATCTGCGCTTGATGACCAGCGTTAGTCAGGTAGATGAGCAGGGGTGATCCGGAGCTAATTAAAATTAGGTAATCACCGTTTAAATACCCGTAAATAAAATGTATACTTATCATAATAAAAACTAAAAAACACACGCCCAAGATAGGGTTCCGTAGCAGATACGAAAAAATCTTTGCATACTAGAAATATTTTTTTACCAAAAACTTAAAAACTGCTCCTGATTAAGTTGAAAATAATTTTCCTAGAAAGTTTTTACTAAGTTTAACTTACGTGATTTTTTTCATATTTTTTAGACGTGCGGTTCAAAAGTTAGAGGGGGGGATACATTATTTTGAACTTTCGGAGTGAATATCTCCGAAAATATTCACTTTATCATAAAATAGTTTTAGAAAACCCCTATTTATTTTCAAATACCTATCCAATGATACCCCACACTATAGGGTTAGTCGAGAAAAAAAAATCACCCCCACTTTACGTCTATGAGAGTTACCGTAAAAAAATTTTTTTAGTTTTTTGTATTTAATCACTTTGTCGGCGTGACTGATATATATATTCATGCCAAATTACAGCTTTCTATTACTAACAGTCTCTGAGCTTAGCCGCGGACGGACAGACAGACAGACAGACAGACAGACAGACAGACGGACAGACATGGCGAAACTATAAGGGTTCCTAGTTGACTACGGAACCCTAAAAAACAACTCTGTTAATGTTTAACGGCGATACCACTCATTTCCATTTATGAATACAAACTAAGGAAGCATCAAGTGAAATTTCTGCGCATTTTCAAGAAAACGTTCACAACAAGAGGATTGTTTATTTCATTACTATTCAGACGAGCATCGGGAAGTTCTTGTTCAAGAAAACGTTGGCGGGTGAAATGGGTACTCGCAATATCGCAATATACTGTTTGTGTTCGTGTATTTTTATGAATTGTTCACAATGCGAACAAAAAATAGTAGCTAATAGCCCGTCAAAATTGGAGTGTGGATGAGAGTACAATTTTATAACCCAGCCTTTGATCAAAGGTAAAGTGTACCTACAAACATTTGTAACCGACACGACGCGACGTTTACAAGTTCAAACGAAATTTTGTTAACAGTCATTGGATCCACAATTCACAAAGGACCCTTCGGACACCATTATTGTAATTGTTTCTGGATGGAAAGCCGATGGAAGCCTGACCAGGGTTATGAGAGCTGAAATGGACGTTTCTGAGAAAAAGTATTTTGTTTCCAGGGTTGACATGTCAAATATTCTACGGGTTATAATTAAATTTTGTGTCGACGGTTCGGGCTGTGTCTGTGTGAAATCTGGAAGCTGGCAGACGTTTTAGAATAGGTGTATTATATACTTTGGCGTCAATTGTTTTTGGTTTTGAACTTGTGATGCTTGGTTGATGACAGGATGATTGAAGAATAACGTATGAAGTAATTTTTGAATGATTTTAAATTTTAATGCAAAACAACTTTACTACATGCAGTTTAAACTATATAAACTTATTAATTATAACACTTGCTAACTAGTTTTGAGTTATTGAAAGGGCGTAAGTCACTGTGCGCTCGTTAACAGCGAATAAATACAACCTAGGTCTCTTCAAGGCTAGAGTGAATAGGCTGTTACTGAACCAGTGAGGTACACCTTTGGCCTCTTCTACACTTTTCATCAGGTGAGATAGTGGTCAATCACGGGTCAGTTTTACGTAAAAAAAAAAAAAAAAAAAACGGCGAAGAGTGACATGCAAATTCGGTGCATTCCCTCGAAGGTCCGGCGGCCGTAAGATTAGAGCTCCTTAACAGTAGGTATTTATGGATGGTTTGGTTTACCTATCAAGCAGAGGCTCGTTGGTTCAAATCCGGGACCTCTGAATTTTTCAGAATTCATGTGCGAAATTACATACCTAGTCGCTATTGCACACCTGGTAAGCATACAATAGTGTGTGTAAAGCTCCAGGAATTACGGCCCAAGCCCTTCAGCCAGTGGGACATCATAATTATTATATAAGCTGGGACGATGATTTTTCGGGCTACCCTTAATCGTAATTATGAACGAGATCTCCGAAACAAAAATAATAAATATACAAAAATGGCTCATCTGAAGGTTATTTCGTAGATACTGGCATAAAATATCGTTCCAAAGAGATCTTTTTTTATTTTACATCAGATATACACCGTGAAATTTTAGTGGTTGTTTTCCCGAAACGAGGTGATTTAGTTTCGATTGTACAATCGATTTATAATTACTATTTTGACTAGAGTCAAAAATCCAATTGTGAAAAACGAAAGTCGAAAATGACCGCAAACCAATAGTAACGCTTCGTTGGTACAAGTAGCGTACGATCGTACGATAGGTTAGGTACCAACGAAGCGTTACTATTGGTTTGCGGTCATTTTCGACTTTCGTTTTTCACAATTGGATTTTTGACTCTAGTCAAAATAGTAATTATAAATCGATTGTACAATCGATACTAAATCACCTCGTTTCGGGAAAACAACCACTAAAATTTCACGGTGTATACTTAGTATTGACTGACTGGCTTATCATGTTTTTTGGAATTCCCATGGGATAGTAAATTCTGCAAAGGTGGCGAACCGCGAGCGTTACAATACATATTTTCTCATTTAAATAAAATCCCTGTCCTATAAAAAAGTCTTGTATCATAAATAAAACAGTATAATTACTTACACAAAATCCATGTAGGAGACATCTGGCAAACCGTCGGGCCAGTTGAGCAGACAAGCAGTTTTCAGCGTGCCTTTGGACCTGCAAATAAAGTTTACGGTAGAATAATTCACGTCTTAAAAAAATCACATTTTATCGATCAACCCATTAAAACATCGCATCCAAAACATGACCAAATGGGCTAGTGGTTAGAGAACCTGACTACGAAGCTTGAGGTCCCTGGTTTGATTGCCGCGTCGAAGCAGAAATGTGTATGAAAAATACGAAAGTTTTTTCTCGAGTCTTGGGTGTGTTTGTAGTTAAGTATGACAAAAAACGAAAGGGAAGAACGACGAATGAGTGCAAGGAAGACCGTGACGAAAAGCGAATAAGACTTATTAAGAGATAGACAAGTTGCAGAATTTGACCAACAAATATAGTGACGGATAGCGAACAAGACGAAGACGGATACAGAATGAGACGAAATAAGAATTAAATGAAAAACGAATGAGGCGAGATAATAGGATACCTGATCAACACGATGTCACATTAATTTATTACCAACACCACACAGATGGTGGAAGCGATCTGACGGACTTGTATTTGGTTCTACCACCCGTATTAATTATAGTACACTCTAAAACGGGCAGAATTTGAGATCAATATTGAAAAGTTTACCCCTCTCGTGCTATTTCAATTCTAGCTGGCGAACTTTGTTTGAGGAGTACAATCATGGAATCTGAATTGCGTAACAGGATGGAAACTTTTCACAACCAATTTCACGATAGTTTCCTTGGCAGATGTATGGTATGTCAACATGACATTTGCAATGAGGTGCCTTTCATCTTAGCCTATAAACGTCCCACTACAGCACAGGTCTCCTCTCAGAATTAATGATTGAATTGTAATTTCGCACATAAATTCCGAAAAACCCAGAGGTGAGAGACCGATCTTGAACCCACGACCCTCTGTTTCTCAGGCCTTAAGAGAAACCGCTAGGCTTCCACGCCCTTTTTCTAAAATAAAGTTCAAGAAAGAAAGTAAATTTTACCCACGAAATTCGGTATATAAAAACAACTAAGAAAAATAAACTAATAATTAAAGATTAAACTAATTAATCAAATAATTAATTAAGGGTGCTTTTATAACTCAAATGAATATACTTTTGTAATTAATATTAAATTTAATATAGAATCAATTTTAACGTCGAAAGTTGGCAATCTGTTGGAACTTTTGAAATTATAAATTACGAAAATTGTACACGCAGTTTATCGAAATTCATGTGCGAAATTATGTTTCCAATTTGTTTCTACTATGAGCTTTATTTTCAAGGAACAACACCGTGAGGAAACCTAAACACAAATTCATTGGTGTGTGTGAAGTTCCCAATCTCAATCCAATTGGAGCCGGACAGTAGTTGAGTAGGATTATAGGATGCGTTAGTCATTATGGATACCAAAACGTTAGTCGTTGCGTAAGTGACAGAGACCTCAATACGAAGTCTCTCTCTCTCTCTCTCTCTCTCTCTCTCTCAAGTAAGTTATTTTAGAACGTTGTTCCTCCTTTAAATGTCACTGTGATTGTGATACTTTTAGACAGCGAGTCACTGTGATTTTTTCAACGTGACGTTATTTTTCACCCACCTCTAGTTGTTTTAATTTTACACTTTCCAACGTGGATCTTATCCTTTCCATATCCTTTGATGCCAAAGGAGAGCATGGCCTACGACTCCTCTGGGTATTTAGCAATAATAAGTTTAGCCGTAGTGAACGGTTGCCGTACCTACTCTGAAGTTGAGCTCTGATTGAGTTCGAAACGCATCAGTGTAGTTTGATGGTGGTGATAATCGGATTTGTGTGATTTGTGCGTGCTCGTACAGTGTGGAGGTGGAGGGACTGCATGAACACGTATTTCTTACATATAAACGTAACTATAGTAAGGTCGCAGGTGACCATATTATTTGTTTCAGTTCATTAATAAGCCAATCATTTGCTGAAATGTTATTTCGGATAATTACTGAAACAACTCGTATTTGTCCCCATTCTACATATAAATTGAACTCACATTTACTGAATAACAATTCGTCAATTATTATCAACAAACAGCAGAACGTGCAATAGTCATGGAATAGAATTAAATTATCAGTCACACCGCGTATGCTTCATACAAAGGAATTAAATCTAAATCAATATCGTCGAAGGCACGGAACCGTTCAACGGTAAATCATTCGATAAGACACATTGAGCCATGTAAGACTGTAGACTGTTGAAAAGGATGGAAATAAGGCCCGGTTATTAGGTTCCCAAACTTTTACAATAGATCTTATGAGCCCCGTGTTTCCTAAAATCACTACGCCCCCTTGCCTGTTAGAGTAAAACTTTACGCCCTACTGAGCTTTTGGCGCATTTATTGTATTCATTTAATCCCTTGCTGTATCATTACTAGCAAAGCTTTAGTTCTGAAATTCATGTGTAAGATATTTCAGGATTCACTATAGTGACAAATGTTTTTCGAAATACGATTACGTGTAGTTTGCTCCATAGGAAAAAATCCGAAGTCGTCTCGAAAAAATTAAATAAATCCTTATTACGGCGCAAACACTGCACGGCAGGTCATGACTTTTTGGATGTGAATAAAACGAGATGTTTTCTAGGGCCTAGTAATAGTAATCCTAAATTTTTAAAATAAGTATTTGTTTTAGTAAAATGAATTAAATACCTAAATACATGCGCGGTCTGACCAACCTATCTTAAGCCATCGTGCTTCCCCCTTGTCCGTATAGTTAGTAGCGTTAGTTCTCCTTCTGCTATCGGACGGGGAACTTGTGTTGCTCGCGCTTACGCACGGCTTTGATTCTAGCCGCTCTCACACACATACACATAGATACACGAGTGCATACACTTAGCGCAAGAAGCTCGTTGCGGCCTTATGGAGGTGTACTACGTGGGGTACTAGAGTTCATTTGGGTCACATCGCAAAATTTGTAATGATAACACTTTCCTTTTTATGCTCCACGCCCCCTGGAGACACTACGCCCGCCATGGGAGGAGGCATAGTTTGGGGACCCATTGGCTAAAAAATGGTTTGAAGTTACCAATACTCACTGGGCCCATGTGGGAAACGACCTCTTTAGCCTAGTTGGTAGTGACCCTGCCTACGAAGCAAGAGGTCCTGGGTTCGAATCCCGGTAAGGGCATTTATTTGTGTGATGAGCACGAATATTTGTTCCTGAGTTATGGATGTTTCTATGTATTTAAGTATTTATTTATCTATATAAGTATGTTTATCGTCGTTTAGTACCCATAGTACAAGCTTTGCTTAGTTTGGGACTAGGTCGATTTGTGTAAGATTGTCCCCTAATATTTATTTATTTATTTATTTATTTATTTATTAAAAAAAAAATTGTGGCCAAAGCTCTTTCATTCTGAGAGCTGTGCCCTGTAAGTATTTAAGTTGGGATCTGCGTCGTTTTGTTCGCAGGCCGCGTCTCCGCCCCGTCTCTTCTGTCAGCTTTGGATCGCGACGCTTCTATACATTTAGTATGAAAACTGATTCAAGGGGCTGTGCGACTGCGACGCGCCCCCGTCCCACGTCTCTTCTGTGTGGCTTGAGCCTAAGTCGCGTCTTGAATTATTTTTTATAGTGTCATTCTACCCATATATGTTTTCTTACCTATATTCTTTCGTGGTTGAGTAGAGCAGGCAAGGTATAGCGAGTAGCATCCCGCTCACCCAAATCACAGCGATCGTGATCAGAGAACACGTTTTGGACATGCGCGGACGCATCGGCCGCACTATCGCCTGGTACCTGTGGGACAATCAGATTCCTTTGAATAAGTAAATAGTCTGCGGAAAATTCGTTGATCGCTAACCCGCGGGAAATGTGGTATTTTCCGGAAAAGTATCGTATGTCCATTCCCGGGATTTAAACTATCTTTATACCAAATTTCATCTAAATTAGTTTAGCGGTTCAAGCGTGAAGAGGTAACAGATAGACAGACAGATAGACAGATACACTTTCGCATTTGTAATATTACTAAGGATATGGCATATGGATAAGTGTATGGAATATATTATGGTATAATTATGGATATGGACATAAAGTTGTTGTTTACAATATACGTCTCTTTCAATTCACGCCTTTTCATCATCACATCATCCCAGCTTATATACGTCCCACTGCAGGGCACAGGCCTCCTCTCAGAATGAGAGGGGTTGGGCCGTAGTTCCCAAGTGCGGATTGGGAACTTCACACACACCATTAAATCACCCCCTTTCACGCCTATTACTTTGCTAAAATTACTCAACGTTTTGGTCACATTGTAGTGGTCGTAATCACGAAAGGCATACACACATACACAATATAAAAACGTCATTAAATTGCGAGTGTTACGGAAATGTCTTGTTTTTCATACTGACGTAACTTCTACTGACATTCTGTATAGCTATTGTGTTCGACGTAAATACTACTCTTGCATTTTCATGGCTGTTTAACGGTTCTTGTGTCCGCAGAAGGCCGTAAAAACCGTCTGTGCCAATTATTATGGCCGTAACGATGACCAGATTGCGGACAAAATTTATGTCAAGTAGGTCAACATAAGCTCCATAAAATGGATCCTTCGATGCCCATCGTATTTATACAACGTCTCTCTACCCTCTGGACATAGACGAATAGGACGTGTTGATTAGGGTATTTGTAAGCTACTCGTATGTACAAAGTCTCGCACCAAACGCCACAGTATTAACGGAGAAATGACTGATTTACAATTTAATACTTTGGAACAACTAAAATACATTATATACATATATACATACATACATGTAGATACGTGGTAATTAAAGATTATTTCAACTTGATCAACCTCTGAATCGCAAAACTCATTCCGAACAACTGATACAATATGTTCCTACTTATTGTTGACTTTTTGTGGGTATTAATTACTTGAAAAAATCGAATCTAATAATTTTACAAAAGTAGAACATTCCTGAGAAGGAACTCTACTCGGGATTTCGGTCTTTGTCCAGAGAGATCTGGTGAAGGTGGCGGGAACGCATTGGATACGGATGGCGCAGGGCCGATCTGTTTGGCGAGCCTTGGGGGAGGCCTATGTTCAGCAGTGGACGTCTTTCGGCTGAAATGATGATGATGATGGTAGAGAACCGGTAAATGGTTGCAATACGTAGTGGCACTTTTCAACCAGCAAAGACAACTAAAATAGCCGACATTTATAAACCTGAATTCTTGATCCTCTTTTCGCTTATGCATATTGAAATGTGTATCAAACGGCGGCTTGTGAATGATCCCTTTTTCCAAAGCCAAATTCCTTTCACAAATAATCCCACGCATTCAACAATATTTCCCACAAAAGTCTGCGTACACTCTTTGTATTATCAAGTAGAATGTTGGGCCTAAATTATCAATCGTGACTTGAATATTAAACTGGAGGTGATAGCTTAAGACGAGCCATTCGAACTTAATTCCCATTCCAGTCCCGCTCACTGCCTATACTCAACCTAAAGATGTTTTTTCACTGGTAAAGCGAGACGACAATTGAAATTTGATGACCTGATTAGAGAAATGAGAAAATCCGTAGAAGAACAAGGGTCACCGACATAGCAAAGCAGATTAGATCGTTGATTAGGTCATATAGCATGCAGAAAAGATGGCCGTCGGGGCCGAAAAGTTCTCGAATGGAGACCACGGACTGGCAAGCGCAGCGGGGGACGTCCACCAACGAGATGGACGGACGATTTGGTGAAGGCCGCAAGTTCAAGTCGCTTCCAACCGTAATGATTGAGTGTCAATGAGGGAGGCCCATGTCCAGCAGGACGTCCTACGGCTGAATGATGATGATGATGATGATGATGACCAGATTAGAGAACCTCTACGTAAGTTGAGGTCTCGAGTCCGATCCTTTAACGGGGTGGCCATTTGTATGAAAAAGACGGATGTTTATGCTCAGGTCTTGAATGTTTATTATGTACTAGCTTTTGCCCGCGACTCCGTCCGCGTGGGATTAGTAATTTGGGCAGCTTATTTTTTTTTTATCCAATTTGCTTTTTCATCAATTATGGCTCTCCTTAGTTCAAGTTTTACTTCAAAAACCCCCGATTTTGAAACATTCTTCCGCTCCTATTGGTGTTAGCGTGATGATGTGCTATCTAATACTGAAATAATTTTTCAAATCGGAGCAGTAGTTCCTGAGATTAGCGCGTTCAAACAAAAAACCTGTTCGATAAATTCTTAAAATAGACGTATCTTTCTTATTTGTGAACCGATTCCAATGAAACAAACATTAAATGTTAATCCAAGAAAATACCAACATATCAGTGAAAACCGCATCATTCTAGGTTAAGCCGTTTCTGAGATTAGCGCGCACAAACGCACAGACAAACAGACAATAATTCTAAAAATCATTGTTTTGGGTTCTATTGTGCTAATAAATAGCCCTAGTGACAGTTTTTCTCAAATATCTTCAATGTACAGATACCGACTTTTTACAGATTTATTATATGTATAGATTTATTTATCTATATAAGTCTAAGTAAATAAAATAAATATCACAGGACAATTCACACCAATTGACTCAGTCCCAAAGTAAGTAGAATACATACTTAAATACAAATTAAGCACCCAAGACTCGAGAGCAAATATTCGTATTTTTCATATCTGCCCCGACGCGGGAATCGAACCCGGGGCCTCAAGCTTCGTAATCAGTCAGATTCTCCAACCATTAGGCCATTTTGTCGTTAAATAGTACTTGCAAGCTTTGGTTAGTTTGGGGCTAGGTCAATTGGGGTGCTTTGGTTGGTGATTCATTTATTTTTGTAGCAAAATTTGAATTTTCTCATAGCGCATCTTCAGTGGAAACAGTATAGGTTGGCGAGAAAGAGCGATAAAAGAATTTAACTTTCTGTTATTGTGATAATGAACCATATTACCGCGTTCATAGAGTGTTTATTAACTCAGCAACGGAAACACGATACGATTCAAGTCGTCGCGCCGGCCCGCGCGGTATCGGTGGAAATGGGTCGGCGTGATTTAAATTCTCGTCCCACCTCGTCTAGCCACGCCTCGCTTATGGAAAAACACCTTTAGGGGCCGTGGAGTACACAAGAACTTAGAGCCCTTTTGGAAATGAAAGAAAATGATAAAAGTAATCTCCAGAATTCCCCGGTTCTGCAAACCAAAGACAGTAGAGACTGCTTTATTTTTAAATTTAGTTTTGAGACGGAATTCGTACAATTTGTCACATTAGCCCATAGGGCAAAAAACCAACTAGACAAAATATGCAAGCGTCAGTGATTCTCCTTGAGTTGTTGATATTCATGGGTGGTAGTGACTATTTCCCATCAGGTAATCCGTTTGCTCATTGCCTCCCTCTCATAATAAAAAAAATTTGGTGAACTAAATTATCATGTCGGCATATACTGTATACCGTCCCACTGCAGTAAGGGGTATGTATTACAATACCGAAGTACGAAAGACCGAATGTATTAAAACATCGAATGGGTCAAAAGACCGACGCGATTTTTTTCTGAAACCGTTAACTTTTTAAGGTTGTTATAAAACAAACCTAACCTAACCTAATGGGTTCTGTATGATGCCGTTTTAATAAATTCTGAGAAGTTTACGGTTTCAGAAAAAAATTGTGTCGGTCTTTTGACCCATTCGATGTTTTAATACATTCGGTCTTTCGTACTTCGGTATTGTAATACATACCCGCAGTAAGCCTCCTCTTAAAATGAAAGAGCTTGGCCGTAAGACTCCACGAGGACCCAATCCGTCTTGTCTTATCAGTGTCTTCAGTGGTATTTGCTGGTTTTTCCTCACGATCTATTAAAGTTTCAAATGTAATTTCTCACATACAGAGTGTTTCAAAAATCCCGTACGATCCGAAAACCAGTGGCAGTACTCATGAAACTGAACAACTTTCCCCAAGGAACAGAGGTCGAAATACAAAAAAAAAATTGGACTGTCCATACAAAACATCCGATCAGCTGACAGAGTTAGTATGAAGAGACCAAAATTTTATTTCATACTAGCATTTGCCCGCGACTCCGTTCGCGTGGAATTAGTAATTTGGGCAGCTTATTTTTTTATCCAATTTGCTTTTTCTTCAATTATGGCTCTCCTTAGTTCCTCGATGTAAAAAAAGTACCCCCCCCCCACCCGCACACCCGCGTTCACATTCATTCACCACCAAAAGCGTGCCTATAGAAGTTTTACTTCAAAAACCCCCGATTTTGAAACATTCTTCCGCTCCGCTCCGCTCCTATTGGTGTTAGCGTGATGATATATAGCCTATAGCCTTCCTCGATAAATGGGCTATCTAACACTGAAAGAATTTTTCAAATCGGTGCAGTAGTTCCTGAAGTCCGGCGAGCGATTCAGTCAATTCTTCTAAAAACTGTTCGATAAATTCTTAAAATAAACGTATCTTTCTTATTTGTGAACCGATTCAAATAAAACAAACACTAAATGTTAATCCAAGAAAAAACCAACATATCAGTGAAAACCGCATCCTTCTAGGTTAAGCCGTTTCTGAGATTAGCGCGCACTAACGCACAGACAAACAGACAAACAGATAAACAGACAAACAGACAATAATTCTAAAAATCATTGTTTTGGGTTCTAATGCGCTAATAAATAGCCCTAGTGACAGTTTTTCTCAAATATCTTCAATGTACAGACACCGACTTGTTACAGATTTATTATATGTATAGATTCCGACCCATGTTTCTTGGGGAAAGTTGTTCAGTTTCATAAGTACTGTCACTGGGTTTCGGATCGTATGGGACTCTTGAAACACCCTGTATATTCCGAAAAAAATAGAGGTACGAGCCCGGGTTCGATTCGAACCTACAACCCTGTGTTTGAGAGACCATAGATGAAACCACTACAACATTAAATTCTAGCCTTTAAAGTTTTTTCAGAGTAACAATTGATCTCCTGACATCTGCCGTTGCACAGTTGAAATTCTTAGACTGTTTAATTAAACTTTGAGCTCGTTACGCCTGAAAATAGATTTATTGTGTCTGAATTTCAAAGCCAGGAGCTCATGTCTGTCTGTTCCATTAGAATAGAGCAGGGCGTGTGGTTGAGGTACTTGTCACTAATATTATCAAGTTACTTGGATACATATTCATAGACATAATTTGGTCCTTCGAAAGAGATTACAGGAAAGATCCCCGAGACTTTTTAAAATCGAAATAATCCTGACTTAGAATTATAATCTTACAACAATATTTTAGGAGTAGGTATCTTCTTTCCGAATAATTTTACGTTGAAAATATGTGTTCAAAATTAAACTAAGTAAGTAGATTGTCTTTCTACAATAGGGATGTTTCCTAGGTAAAAAAATAATAATTCTTATTAGTCCGTATTTTACATTATCAAAAAATATTAGACACGTAATTTTTCTTTTGACAATTAAACAAAAAATGACGAAGATATGGCGCGTTGAACTTCCGCGTGACGAGGCGTGACGTCACTTGTTCCTAAAACGCTCATACAAAGTGTAGGAACAAGTGACGTCACGCGAAACTTCAACGCGCCATATCTTCGTAATTTTTTGTTTAATTGACAAAATAAAAAATACGTGTCCAATATTTTTTGATAATCTAAAAGACTGACTAGTTAGGAAAGTAGCCTATTCATGTCTTTACCTTTTTATGGTACAACTAGCCTTCCGTCCGCAGCTTCGCCCGCGATAAATTAATTTTCCCGTAGGAAAAGGTATTTTCCCGCGGTAAATAGTAGCCTATGTCATTCAGTGATAATGTAGCTTTCTAACGGCAAAAGAATTTTTGAAATCGGTCCAGTAGTTTCGGAGCCTATTCAATGCAAACAAACAAACAAACAATCAAATCTTTCCTCTTTATAATATTAGTATAGATTGTTAGTTTTGGCGTACCGTCGACAAAAACCAAAAAGAATATTAAAAACATTTTTTTTTACAAAAACTTATTTTAGAAACAACGAACACAGATTTAATATTTTCTCTTTATGTTAGTTAAGGTTACCTGTCAAAGGAGATACCGGTGAGAGTGAACACGCTGGCTGCGACGGTCACGTTCGCAATGAAGTTGCTGAGCTGGCAGTAGCGGACGCCGAACACCCAATCACTGGAACAAACAAGCACATTGTTGATAATGTTATAAACAACAGACAGATGTTGTATAGGTAAGGCCACGAGAGTTGAGGTCACGCACACAACAACACGTCATGTAATGTCAGCGGGATTTTGACATTTATTCGTACCGATAGATAGTTCAACAGACTCAACAGTGAATTACAAAATTGACTAAAAATTTCTTCAACCTATTTCGTTAAGAATTATTTAGGAAAATACATCTAGTTCAAACAAAACAGAAAATAAAATATTTTGATCTATTTTATTTAAATCAGATAAGCATATTCTTCGCCATTTATAAAATACCATTTTTTTGTTACGAATATTCTTATCAGTTTCAAATTGTTTTATTTCAAAAATAGGTTATTTGAAATAGACAAAATTATAATATGCACAGTATTGCGTAGATATTTCATCATAAGATCATATAACTCACGTTTTCATTCACTCATTCATTTCATTCATTCACTACTTTTTTTTGCAATCAGTAAGTACTTTTTGTAGCAGTATGTGTGTAATCATTCGCCTCAACTCTCGTGGCGTTACCTATAGATAGTTTGTAGCGATTATGGCTGCCGGTGTCTGGAGAACGCGACGTATTTGGTTACACATTTATTAGTTATCTGAGCCGTCTCCAATTTTTATTAGGCAGACCGAGGAGTCGTACAGGGTTACTGACACTTTTTGATATTTTTCAGGTTCTGTATCCAACTGGACTCTATACTAAGCATACAGTGCCTATACACATTGGCTAATAGCAACAAATAATTTAATATTTTCTCAAACTTGTTAAAGTTGGCTTAGTAGCGACATCTCTTGTCCGGGTGAGCGGGTAGTTCCGAAGGAGTGTTGAAGTCTCTCGAGGAGGGTATAACATAGATGGTGCTGTATCACTGCAGAATGTGATTATCTAACAGACTGAGATGTGCGATGTATAGGAAAAATTTGTGTTTAAACTCCTGTCCAGTGGTGGTGTAGGGGATGCACGCGGCACGGAATGCTGAGGACCTGGGTTCGATTTTTTCTGTTTTTTTTTTCTGTGCATCCATGTTTCAGTTTGTATTTAATATGAAATGTACAAATAATTTAATTACAAGAAACGTGTTTTTTTCGACTGTGTTACGGAAGCCTTTATGTGCAAATTCGTTATGCATATGCATTCGCTAAGGTTAATTTTAGATTTTAGTTCTCTAGTTTTAGTAGTCTAATCTTGTTTCCGATGTCCTGTCAATCGTTCAAAGGTTAACTAGAAGAGATAGCTTTAAGGGATAAGTTTACCTTTGTTCATCTGCTTGTGTTGTTATCTGTTAATTTCATGTCTTTTATGTACAAAAAATAAATAAATATTCACACGCTTTGCTTCCAATTTGTTCAAATAGTTCAAATACATACACATTATATTCGAAACATTACGGTTAAAACTGAGCCGTCCCGAGTGTCAAGATGGAATAATCTTACTGTGTATTTGTAATTACTAGTCTTTACTTTAAATGGGTTCCGCTGAAATACAGCGTTGCTTGCCACAACATTATATTGAGTGGGACCTACCTACCTTAACCTATTGGATATTTTTATTTGTATCTTTTCCTACTAAATATATTTTTTCTCTGCGTATCGAATATGTATAAACAACTCTCTCCCTTGCCGGTTGCCGATTTTTATGCCAAACAATTATTTTTTCACAAAACAAGACGTACCTATACGAGCAGCTTGTGTTGTTCTTTAATATAGCCACGTATACAAAGAATAAACAGTTTTCTTTATTCCAATCCTTGGGTTGCCTTCATATTCATATCAAAATACCCCGTAACCTCTCACGCGGGAAAGGGTCGAATCCCAGGCGGTGGGCAATGGGCATTTATTGCAATCTATTTGTTTGCTCCATTTCGTTTCATATTCAAATACCATCTCTTTTGTTGCCAAATAGCGCGGCTTTCGATATGAATTACTATAAAACTGTGATTGACTGATTGGCAATGTTATTCACCGTGTCATAAAAAACGATTCCGCAATATTTTAGCAAACTGTTGGACAGGGGGCTTATTTTAACACAGAGGTTTCCATTTTTATTTAGGTGTGGAATCTTAATCCCGTCTTAACCAGTTCGTCGCTCGATCTTGTTGGGGCCTACCTACACTGCGTCTTCCGGTCCGTGGACGCCACTAGAGAACCTTTTTGCCCCATCGGCCATCAGTTCTACGATGTGTTCTGCCCACCGCCACTTGAGTCTGGCGATCCTTCAAGCTATGTCGGTGACTTTAGTTCTAACGCGGATTTCATCATTTCTAATGCGATCCCGTAGAGAAACTCAGGGCATAGCCCTCTCCATCGTCTTCTGAGTGACTTTGAGTTTTCTTATGAGGCCCATCGTTAGCAGCCACGTCTCAGTGCCATAAGTCATCACTGGCAACACGCACTGGTCAAAGACTATACGCGCATTGTATGCGGATGGCACGGGACCGATCTGTTTGGCGAGCCTTGGGGGAGGCCTATGTTCAGCAGTGGACGTCTTTCGGCTGAAATGATGATGATGATGATGATGATAGAATCAATCATACTTTTTATGGCGGAATCATAGCTGGTTATTTTGATAACTAAAGTGTTTATTTACCTTGTAGTTTGAATATATTTACGCTAGACTCGAAGAAAGAACAAATTATAAAATTGAAAAATAATTATTATTTAGTACTTCCAAAAACAAGACGAGATCAAATGGCCTAGTGGTTAAAGAACCCTTCCCCCTTTTTTACCTTCTTAGGGGTAAAATTTTCAAAAATGGTGTTTCACGTATCCTCTTAATTTCTGTTCAAGAGTCATTCACAAAGTTTCAGAATTAATCTCAAAAATATCGTTACAAAAATTACCATACCTACAACTCCTACAAGGTAGAATGGCTCATTTGGTGCTACCTCTACGTAGGTTTAAAAGCTGAGTTATGAAAACCAGAGATTAAATAAAAGAAGCACCTGTTGTTGTCTAAGTACTTGGACTTTGCAAATTAAATAAAAGTTTGTAATAAGACCTCACTTTGTAAGTGAAGCATTATTGCCAAGAAGACTTAGGAGCCCTAACTTGTCATCTTATTATCCTACGTACCTATTGCCCGCGACTTCGTCAGCGCAGAATTCCAATTCATGGTAAAGGTCGCGGGTGAGCAAAGTAATTGTTTCAGTTTATTAATATCGACCTCCGCAAAGTAACGCCTAATTCAATAAATTATGTAAAGCTTCGACTTTTTTTTCATTAAATAAAACAAAAATACGGCAGCATCAAAACCTCCGTCATAAAAAAAAAATATTAAAATTTTAAGCTGTTTATTTCAAGCAAAGACATTTCATAAAAAACATGCAAAACGAGTCCTTAATCCTAATTTTAAGGATTTTGCGTGGCCTCGGTTAGCGAAAGACTGAGTTGCTCACGCGTAATTAGTCTAATCATCATCGGTATTAGTTAGTGTATCCATAGTAATATTATACATAAATGCGAAAGTGTGTCTGTCTGTCTGTCTGTGTACCTGTTACCCCTTCACGCTTAAACCGCTGAACCGATTTAGATGAAATTTGGTACAGTGTTATTTTAAGTCCCGGGAAAGTTATTCGTTATAAACATACAAAAATCTTGCCTCCTCTTCTTCTTTTCTTATCTTTATTCTTTATAATATTAGTGTAGAGGTACAAGTGTAGATATATCTCCATGAAAAATTACAGCTTCCCAGCACTGACCGTCTCTACGATAAGGATGCCTTTCCACCAGAGGTGTGCTATGCAGCTATGCTGCGAAAATGTGAAAGCTACGCTACGAAACTGTGTGCCCGTTTCCACCAATGTCAAGCTATGTAGCTGTGCGAGGAAGATGCGATATGTAGATGAGCAGCCGCGAGGCAGCTGTGCGAAGAAGATGTGCAGCTCGAGCTATGCGATGTATCGACAGCGCGGTGAGGGGAGAGACGCTTGCACCGCCTCGCGACCATCCATAGCACGCATTCATAGCACGCATCCGTAGCACGCATCCATAGCACGCATCCAGGGCACGCATCTTTCCATATAAAATCATAGCTTAGTTGAACCAATATATCCAATGTGGACCAATGTACATGATTGGTGGATATCAGACACATCCATAGCAACGTAGCGTAACACATCTCTGGTGGAAAGGTACCCAGCGACGGAAAAGCGGACGGGCATGGCGAAACTATACCTAAGATTTTCTGTAGGATCACGGAATCCCAAAAAACCGAGAATCTAATTAAAAAATGTCCAGGGAAACCTCCCGTATCCGTGTGTATACATTAATGCAGCACCTTTGAGCTACAACGTTGGTACCGAGCGTAATCCCTGTCCTTGTTCACTAAAAAACTAAGACAAAGTCGGGAAACTCACCGGGTTATGTGGGATGAAAATGGATTTTTATTTTGTTTCCTTAACTTTGTACAGTTTGACCTTAGACCAAGTAAAAAGATGGAGTTCAGCGAATGGGAAAATGAGATCGGTAAATCTACGTTCAGCCTATGTTCAGCAGTGGACGGACGTCTTTAGGCTAAAATGATGATGATGATGATGAAATCTACGTTACTGTTGTATTCATGTATGCAGTTGCACGCACACACGTGCAAGTAAATTATATCTGGAAAGATAGGGTACCACACGAGCGTAATTTTGTGAGTTGTGAGCGGCAGAATTTCGGTTGCGCCATACATTGTGTCATGTGAGTGTCACGTGATGGCCCGCATATTGTATGGCGCGAACCGAAATTCTGCCGTTCACGACTCACAAAATTACGCTCGTGTGGCCTCACCCATAGTGTAGGTACTCTCGTTCCTTTACATACGTTTGATTCGATCGGCTGAGTTCAGACGGCGACGCCCGAATATACTTCGGCCGACAACGGATTAGGTGGACACGTACCGTTACTTTTCATACCTGGTTTACACTCGCGTACGAGTGGCGAGACGAACTGCGGGACGAGCCACGAGACGAGAGTGTGAACAGGCGCGCCTCGCGCCTCGTCTCGTGATTTGCCTTGATTTTGAGGCTCGCGTCCGGAGCGAGACGACGAGGCGAGGCGCGAGGCGAGGTGACGAGGCGGGAGTGTAAATCAGGTATCAAAGTTAGAGATAAACTACGATAACATGCCACCCCCCCCTCCAAATTACTATTTCAATTTGTTATGTCACATCCTTACGAAAGAGTGTGTATGTAAGTCTGCTTTTGTTTGATTGCTGTCTCAGCACGCACACATGCATTGAAAGTTTTGGTGGTGCTTTATAAACACTTTCACAAATACATTGAAGACTTCTTGAATTTTGGCGGGGCGGGCCATGTTATCGTAGTTTATCTCTACACCCGTGCGAAGCCGGGGCGGGTCGCTAGTTTTATGCAGGTACTTAGTGTAAGTATATGTGTCTTTATGTGAGTGACCAGTGTGACAAAGTCACGATTAGTTTTCACTGTAATTTTCTTGGAACTACAACGACAGTCACAGCGAAATGAAAGTAAAGTTTTTAGCCAACTCTACAAAGTAAGCGCGGCTATTTTTCTCTCGATCGATTTTATTTATCTTGACCGACTCTGCGTTCAACTAAGAGCTTTGGAACCCCACTGTCTTGTCAGAGTTCGGGTCCGGATTTTAATCGGATGTTCCAGTGGCAGAACATTTTATATTAAGTTATTCACACTTGCCTACATAAACCTGTTCATATTTGTACATGTATCCAGTATTGGTTGTCTGGAAGAGATCGCTTTTGAGCGATAAGACCGCCTATTGTCTGCCTGATTTTTTATTGTTATTAATATTTTTTTCTGTACTTTTTCGGTGATCAATAAATAATATTTGTATTGTATTGTATTGTATTGCCCGACATCGATTTTGTGTCGGTGCCGACAAGTAATATCGGGTGTTTTGCCATCCCTAATGTCCGGGACAAAATCGTGTCGGTTCTCGCTTGTCTATAGGTATAGGTAGGTCGGTATAGTGAAAATATACGGATCACTCACGTCTTAAAACGAGTTTAACTGGACATGTTTCGGGCTAATCCGTAGCCCTTTGTCCCGGAGCCACACGTCACGGCGGTTACCAAACGCGCACACGCGATGTCGATTTAAGACGTGAGTGATCCGTATATTTTTACTATATATTGAGTGAGTCTCGCGGTGGTTTCATGTTTAAAGTAATCATCATCATCAAAGCCTATAAACGTACAACTGTCGGGCACAAGCATCTTCTCAGAATGAGAGGGCTTAGTCCGTAGTTCCCACGCGGGCCCAGTGCAGATTGGGAATTTCACACACACCATTGAATTTCTGCGCAGGTCTATGCAGGTTTCCTCACGATGTTTTCCTTCACCGTAAAGCTCATGGTAAATTTCAAATATAATTTTGCACATGGATTCCGAAAAACTCACAGGTGCGAGCCGGGATTTGAACCCACGACCCTCTGCTTGAGAGGCCATAGGTCAAACCGCTAGGCCACCAACGGCTCATGCCACGGCCTATAAGTAAGCATGTCCACATTGGTCAGATGCCGGGGCGTGAATTACAGAGGCTCATCATTATTTATCATCATCATTATTTTCAGCCCAAAGACGTCCACTGCTGAGGCCTCCCCCAAGGCTCGCCAAACAGATCGGACCCGTGCCATCCGCATCCAACGCGATCCCGCAACCTTAACCAGGTCGTCGCTCCGTGTTAAGGCCTACCTCATTGACCTATAATAACAACAAGACACCCAATCGCTTAACAAAAGTTCCTCAAAAAACGTCCGAGCGGCGTTGTGTGTACGTATACATCAATTTATACAGATAACATTAACAGCATTCATTCAAATTAACACCTTGTTTCGTAGCAGTAATGTTTAATGTCAATTGAATACGATCGTTCGAAGTAGTGACATGACGTCACGCGCTGGAAACCGCCTAAAGAGTAAAGAATGCAGTGGAGTGGTCATGCGAAGCGGAAGCTAGACTGTCTGTCTCTTTTTTTCTCGTGAGTTTGATTACGGTGCGAAAGAGACATATACGAATACGGGGCGAGAAGTGACGTTGTAATCAACGCGCGGTCGAAACACAACTGAACCAAAAGCCTGCACAATAGACGCGTGTGTAGGCTTTTGCTTCCGACGGTTTTTGAGCGTGATTGGGAGTCTAGTTGTTATTATAGGTCAATGGCCTACCTACACTGCGTCTTCCAGTCCGTGGACGCCACTCGACAACCTTTTTGCCCCATCGGCCATCAGTACTACGAGCGATGTCCCCACTTGTGAGGCGCCCACAACCGATTAAAATCCGAGCCCGACATCCACCAGCTCTAAATCCAAATGGTTGGTCTTACCTGTGCAACATGTATATGAAGTTAAAGAGGCAGTTGAGCGACGCCATCATTAGGTCGGCGAAGGAGAGGTTCACCAGGAAGTAGTTGGTGACGGTGCGCATGCGTCGGTGGGCTGTCAACAAACAAAACAATAAATAAATAAATATCACGGGACAATAAACACCAATTGGGAATGTCTAAAAAAAATTACCAGTGGTTTTTATATTTTTTTTGTATAGAAAAGTCAATTATAGGAAACTAATTTCAATATTTTGTCACTTAGTTCACTACTTTTTTCAAAATTAATTATTGAAACTATTTTGGTTGATGACGTCAGATTGTAATTGAGGGCTGCCACACTGCCAAATTTCTAAATCTATCTAAATGCGTACGATAAGGCAACTCCTTTAATTATTTTTTGCGTGGTGGTACACTGTAACTAGTGTCACTTTACTGGCGCTGTCAAAGTGCTAGATGTCAGGCAGTGGGTCCAAATCAAACTCCGTAGTTATAATCCACGCGTAAATTTGTGAAGAATTCTAACCACACAGAATAAAGTACGACTTGGACCGGTCACGCAATTTACACCAAAGTCAAATGAAGGTCATTGCTTTTTTGGTATGTAATAAATTCATTATATAATATTAAAATTAAATAAGTACAGAAAACGAGTTAAAAACCATTTATCTCGAAATGGTTTTCGATTTAGTATACATTGCAAAAAAATAGACATCCCCAATTTGACCTATAGTCCCGAAGAGACAGTGGAGTCTCAGTAATAGGGTCCCTTTGGGAACGGAACTCTAGAAATTATGGATGCAATTCACAAAGATACTAAATCTGTGGCTGTACAAAAGACAGCAATTTTACAGTTCATTGCGTTTATTAACTCCCAAATCTTCTGTCCCGTCGGAAATGGGCTGCCTTGTTTAACGAACCGTATTTTGTGGCTAACACTCTTACCTCGTGTAAGATGAGCGCAGAATCGTGACATTACATAATAATACTTTAACAATGTGACAGAGTGTGCAATTTGAACATAATAGATCAGTGGTGGGCAACGTACGAAAATTCTTCACGAGCACTATTCATTTCCAGAAAAAAAGTGTTCTTTAAGCATATAACTACCGTGAGACTCAACAAATGAAGGAGTGAAGGGGTCTGCGGTGGCCGAACACTCAATGGACTCGGGCTCGATGCACTACATTCGCTTCGATAATGCTTCCGCACTTGCGAGAGAAAAGTTTTTCATTCCGCGGAAAGTGCGTGAAGCCATTGAGATTAGTCGTCATCCAAATTTCAACCGGGATAGTGGTTGGTCGGTACCCCCGAGTTGGAAAACAGTGTTGAATGTTCGTACTGCGTAAACGGTGAGTGTGAGCGAACCTTTGCAAATAATTTAATACTTAAGTCATAATGCATCATTCTTCATAATCAACGTAAAGCCGGCCACACACGCTAGGGTTTGCGTGTCGGTTTTGCATGCACAAGCAATGCCAACAGGCACGACCGAGTAAATATCAATTTTCATATTTAGGTTAGGTTTGTTTTATAACAATTCCGAAAAAAAAACTGTTTCAGGAATAAGTCACTTTATGACTAACGCTGATTATGAAGAATGCTACATTATGACTTGTTAAATTATGCGAAACCATAGAGAAGCGACCCTATTATAAAACTATACCAATGGCCCTATTCAAGGAAAATCCAATTAGTATCTCCATTTTAATTTTTAGGGTTCCGTACCAAAAGGGTAAAAACGGAAACCCTATTACTGAGGCTCCACTGTCCGTCCGTCCGTCCGTCTGTCTGTCCGTCTGTCACCAGGCTGTATCTCGGGAACCGTGATAGCTAGAGAGTTGAAATTTTCACGGATGATGTACTTCGGTTGCCGCTATAACAACAAATACTAAAAAATGGAATTAAATAAATATTTAAGGGGGCTCCCATACAACAAACGTGAATTTTATAGATAATTGTACGGAACCGTCCGTGCGCGAGTCCGACTCGCACTTGGCCGGTTTTTTTCATTTCTAGAACGTAACAGACTTGTCGCCATAAAAATACCTACGGCAATTTTATCCGCAAAACTGTTTCAGATAAGAAGAAACTTGAAACGATTGCAGTTTTAAATACTTTTTTAATATCTTTGTAGCACTGGCAAAGAATTTTACTCCGATTGGATCATGCTCTAGTTTTTAAAACTATTACTTAGTAGTAAGTTATAAAAGGATTTCTTAGATACTCGATCTTTATCAATATCATTTCAACGTCTTTCTCGAAGTTCAAAGTTCACACTCGTTTTATTGCAATTATTTTATATTATGTACAGTTTTTGTGGGTTTTCCTGAGTCATGTTTATTCTACCTGCATTAGCCGTGTAATATTTTTATTAGAACTAAGTTAGATACCTTGAACATAAAAAAGATAAGCTAAAGATAAGTTAGATACCTGCTCAATTTATTATGTCAAGTCACAAGTCAAGTGTAAAAATATGGGTGCACACAACTTGCTCATAAATATGCCCCATAATAGATTTTATAATGTCGTCGAACTAAGGTACATAATTGTGATTTATTTATTTATATATTTATTTCACTGTAAAAAGTCATGTACTTACTTACATTTTAAAAAGATTGTACAAGTACTTAATTTTATAAGTCAGTCCAGTCAGTCAGTCAGTTGAATCGATACATATTTTTGCACTTGACCGTTCATTAATAATTATCAGTATCTATTCATTAATCGAAGTGAAATGGTGGGCGTGAGAGATCACAACTGGACTGGTATTTGTAGTTACTATTAGTAGTTAGACATATGTTTTTTTCCGGTAAATTAATATCTTCATTAATTAGTTACACCACGTTATACTATTTTGGGGGTGGTAACCATAGAGAGATCTCTCTCCAGGCAGATGTTATGCCTGGGGACCGAAGTCCAATGGATGAAAGGATTGTAGTAATTAGTTCCTTATGTGATGACTAGATGGCGCTAGTAGTCGCTACACTATGTCATCGTCTTTCATATATCACACAGGAAATTTTTAATGTTAATTATTAGTTAAAATCGTCGTACAGATACTTCCAAATGGAACAGTAACAATTCTAACGAAGCCACATAGTAATTAGATGTTTATTATGTACCCGACTGCTGAAGGACGGTTGTAGTATGTAATTATGAATAGTCTCAGGGCGTGAGCTGTAGCCTAAGCGGCTTGATGGGTTTTAAAGTGTGAGGTGTTCTCTCTCATTTGCGAGAGTGACATAAGGTATAATATGCTATCCTGGTATTCCCGTGGGAACGGAAATCACACCGAGAACAGATCTATATTTGACTCTTAGCAATGTATTATAGTCTCTAAGGCCCATACTACACGGGCGGTTTCCCGCCGCGGGAAACCGCTCGACGGAGCTGCGCAGTGTAGTTTGCACCATACAACTTACATATAAAATTGTGTCTAGTGGCGGTTCAGAAGCGGTTTCCCGCGGCGGGAGAACCGCCCGTGTAGTATGGGCCTAACGGTAATATAGATTTTTGTGAACAGCATTGGTGTAAAAAGCCTTTGTGGTCAGAATAAATCCTACAATCTGCCATTAACCAATGCGTAGAGGGAGCTCTTCGCCTCTTTTTTTTATGGTGCGGAAAATGCGCCTTATGCATTCGTCTCTGTTCGAGGATGCAGAGGGTATGTGGGGCTCTCCCACATGGGGCCTACTCCCAAGGGGCCTACCCACTGAAAACCGCACGGATTCCCTCGTTGCCATTGTGAACGCCACGGGAGCATAAGAGACACCGCAACGCCCACTGGCCGCCCCGGGATGGGGCTCCTCTGTCGACACCGTGCAATGCGGGCTCGGCTTAGCTCTTCGCCTCTAACTGAACCAACCTAAACTTGTATAACTAGGATATAAAAACATTGTACTTAATAAAAATATTAGGATAGGTAAAATAGAATTAGTAACAATTGTGAATTCGATGATGTATCGTTATTAATAAAAGCGTTAAATATCCCCCATATCCCGCTCCCCTAAATAGAATTAAGCAGGAATATATGATGATGAGTGACATAGAGGACGGCTTGATAGAATGAAGGTAGCGACAAAGAGAACTAGAATGACAGAAAAGAAAAAACAAAAAAGTATGTAATTAGACAAATAGATATAAGATAGAATAGATAGAATAGTTTGAAGGGTGTAAACCCAATAGCAAGAAAGAGGATGGAGATGAGAAAGACCAAGTATGCGGAATGGAAGTACGAGTTGTAGAAAATGATGAAACTGGAATGGCAGTAGATGGTAGACATAGGCTCTGATACATTTGGAGGTAGCGTATTAAAAAAAAAAAACTTAACCAGCCTAACCCTAGGGAGTATACTAACCAGTAACTATCCAAATAACGATCGCGTTGCCCAGGATAGCCACTGCCAGCATGGCGGCGAACACACAGACCCAGGAGTTGTGGGCCCAGGCAGGCATCCCCGCGGGCCCCGGGCCAGGCCCAGCGGTGGGCGTCGTCCGCGGCACCAGCAGCGTCGATGCCCCCAGGACGCTGCGGTTGAAGTCCATCTCCCATGTGTATACCACCTGAAGACAAAGAATAAAAATCATCATCATCATCATTTCAGCCAAAAGACGTCCACTGCTGAACATAGGCCCTGCGCTATCCGCATCCAACGCGTTCCTGCAACTTTAACCAGGTCGTCGCTCCATTTTGTTGGAGGCCTACCTACATTGAGTCCGGTCCGCGGACGCCACTCGAAGGGCCTCATATGAAAGCTCAAAGTCATTTAGAGGGCGATGGAGAGGGCTATGCTTGGAGTTTATCTGCGGGATCGCATTAGAATAAAAATTATTACTAGAATCTAGAAGAAAATTCGGCACGGTAGCCTAGTGGTTTGACCTATGGCCTCTCAAGCAGAAGGTCTTGGGTTTGAGCCCGGGCACGCAGTTCTGAGTTCTTTAAAAACGTGTGAAATATATTTGAAATCTATTATGAGTCATGAGAGAAAACATCGTGAGGAAGCCCGAACATACCTGCGACGAAAATCAATGGTGTTTGTTAAGTTCCCATTCTGCACTGGGCCCAAGTGGGAACTACGGCCCAAGCCGTCTTATTCTGAGAAGAGGCCTGTGCCTTGCAATGGGACGTATGTACCTACGTAGGCTGGGATATTGAGAAGAAATTTGTGTTTCTCTTTTCTCATAAGACTTAGTATGTTTGATACCTAATATATAGCTATCCATGCCGTAATCGGCAACGGCGACCCTAGCTACTTAATTACGAGCGTGAGCTCTAACGTGGCTAGCAAAGCCAAACTTACTTTTAAAAACTCTATCGCAGGTGGGGCAGTAGAGGTTGTCCAGCATTATTGTAGGTATAATTATAGGAGGGTTTCGGTCGGGATTTACGTGCCTGACGTTTCGCATCAAGGTCAATGAGACGAGCGTCTTCAAAGTACTTTACGCTCATCTTAACACGAGAACGCCATTCCGGCCGCTGAGAAGCATACTCCTCCCATTTGTTAGGTGGTATACCGCAGGCAGTTAGGTGGCGCTTAAGCACGTCCTTATAACGTAAGTGCTGCCCACTTTGTTTCCGTTTACTGGGCTGGGAGTAGAAAACGGCTTTCGGTAGTCTGCAATCACTCATACGCCAAACATGCCCACACCACCTTAACTGACCCTTCATCAAGAGCGCCTCCATGCCAGATATCTTGCAACGACGAAGTACTTCAGTGTTGGGGACGCGATCTTGCCATTTTATACGCAGAATGGAACGTAGACAGCGTAGGTGGAACGTGTCTAGCAAGCGAATGACGCCTTTGTACAAACACCATGTCTCCGAAGCATACAAAAGAATCGGAAGAACCATGGCTCTGTACACCGACAACTTTGTCTGCAACTTTGTATCATGCGATCCCCAGACAAGATGCGTTAACCGACCGAAAGTGGACGCAGTCTTAGCAATTCTAGATGGGATCTCGGGGGCTAGTCTGTTATCCTTTCTGATCTGACTCCCAAGATACTTGAAAGAGGGCACTTCTGTTAGGGGTCTCCCTCTATAGTTAGGTTGGATGTGTCCGCTTCGCAATTACGAGCTGGTTGTTTTAGCACTTGAGTCTTGGATATGCTTATTACTAAGCCAAACCTAAGGCACGATCTTTGCAGAGCATCCATGTAGGACTGAAGAGCCCCCATGCTATCGGCCATCAAGCAAACGTCGTCGGCATAGAGAATCTCGAGTACGGAGAGCCTTGTGACTTTCGTTTTAGACTTGAAACGAGACAGGTCGAATACACCTCTGTCAGAACGAACACTTAGTTGTATTTGTCCAGAGCACCCAAAAAGTGAGTCCTCAAGCACTGTGGAGAAATACAACGCAAAGAGAGTTGGAGCCATCACACAACCTTGTTTGACTCCACTGGTGACTGGAAATTGTTCCGAAAACTCGTTTTCATGTCGAACTGTAGCCATCATATTTTCATGAAACTGCCTGACTAAGTTAACGAACTTTTCGGGACACCCAGCTTTTTGCAGAACAATCCAGAGAGCTTCGCGCGGTACGCGGTCGTAATCCTTTTCAAGGTCTACAAAGCACATATTATATAGGGGACAATTTTGTTCTAAGCTTTTCTCTTGGATTTGTTTTAGAACAAATATAGTATCAACAGTGCCCCTATAAGGTCGAAAACCGCACTGACTCTCCGACAAGAGCTGTTCTGCTAGGCAACTTAAGCGGGTGTTAAGTATATGCGCTAAGATTTTACCGGCAGTGGATAGAAGGGAGAAAGGATACCTAATAGCATTGTAACGAAAACTTTTCTCAGTAATTATTTACAAATTCATGCCTAAAACCGGCCAAGAGCGTGTCGGACACGCCCAAGGTAGGGTTTCGTAGCCATTACGAAAAAATCAAGTAATATTTTTCTAAGGATTTCGTATGTGTACGAAATCATCCAAGTTTAGGTATGCTTTATACCTTAGGCTACTATTTACTGTTAAACTACAAATAATTTCCAAGCAATCTTAGCCGCTATAATTTTCCTAGTAAATTTGATATATTTACTACCATTCTGAATTTTTTCAAATTTTTCCACCTAACAGTTTAGATTTTAGAGGGGGGGGGACGGCCGATTTGAATGAAATTTTTCACTTTAAAGTTGAATATTTCGCAAACAGATCACTGAATAGAAAAATCATGTTAGCAACCCCTCAATGGTTTTAAAAGACCTATCCAACGATACCCCACACTATAGGGTTAGCCGAGAAAAAAAAATCACTCCCACTTTACGTCTATGGGAGGTACCCTAAAAAAATTTTTTTTACTTTTTTTTATTCAATCACTTTGTCGGCGTGACTGATATATATATTCATGCCAAATTACAGCTTTCTAGTATTAACAGTCTCTGAGCTTAGCCGCGGACAGACAGACAGACGGACAGACATGGCGAAACTATAAGGGTTCCTAGTTGACTACGGAACCCTAAAAATGCTTTGATATTTGTAAACGGGTACGGGTACGTGTGTGAGTTTACATGTGAACTCTGTTGAAACGTATCATTCATTTCTTTGTGTGTCTGATATCCTTTTGACTTTGATGAAAATTTTATTTTATTTTTTTCCCCCTTTATCCTGTTGTTGAATAATTTGTAAAGAGGGTTTGACTTCTGCTTTGATATCTAGCGTGGGATTGTGTCAATACAAATCACTTTTTCACTTCGTTCTTCATAATTTCTCTTCATCCCAGTCTATATTCGTCCCACTGCAGGGCACAGGCCTCCTATCAGAATGAGAGGGCTTGGGCCGTAGTTCCACGCGGGCCCAGTGCGGATTGGAGACTTCACACACACCATTGAATTTCTTCGCAGGTGTATACAGGTTTCCTCACGATGTTTTTCTTCACCGTAAATGTCATGAAATTTAATGAAATTTCGCATATAAATTAGGAAAAACTCAGAGCTGAGAGCCAGGATTTTATCAATTTTATTGTCATTTAATTATTGATTCATTACGTATTAAGTAATGTTAAAAACTCATTTATTTGCATAGAATAAGGCATAAGCCTCTAGCTCAAAGAAATTCTTAATGTTTCTTGTTTCTTAATTTTTTGTTTAACATTAATTTACTTAAACTAGTTCGAGATTGACGAAAGGGAAGCTCCTGCATACACTTTGGCAGCCTTTAAAATATTCTAATGCACGTAATGTAACATTAATCACATAAAAACATTTTTTTGTCAAAAAAATTCAAGACAAGACCAAATGCACCTCGCGCTTTCAAAAAGTTACCAGATCTTAAGCAGCCAAGCTTCTAACTCTACATCCCGTAACTTTACAAGCCCTAAGTTCACAAACTCTACACGTTACTCAAAATATGTGGCTTATTTTTCTAATCTAAGATTTTCTAAAAAATTGTCAAAACCTTAAATTAAAAAAAAATGGGAAAGTCCTGATTATGAATATCATTATAATTAATTTTAAACGTAAATATTACACCAAATTTAATAAAAGCCGCATCCATTTTATGCTTTCGTCACCATATTGTATCCATTCCGCCTTTTATTATAATCATAATATTAATTTCCCCGCGTCCATAATATCATCTCGTTTTCCTGGTGACATGAACGTGCTACGCAGTAATGGCTGCTTGGATGATTTGTTCTCCGACACCTCGCCATAACTTTTGAACAAGCTACGGACGAGAGGAACTTCAAACTTCAAGTACCTATTATACGTGGGCCATTTTTTATTTTACTTATTGACTTTTTTTTAATTCGGAAAGTTTTATGTGATTTCTGCTCAGAATCACGAGCTTTAAACATGAAACTACCGTGAGACTCACTCGTAGTGAAAATAAACGGATCACTCACGTCTTAAAACGAGTTTAACTCGACATTTTTCGGGTTAATCCGGAGTCCTTCTCGGAGTCACACGTCACGGCGGCTGCCAAACGCGCACTGCGTGCTACCGCCCTGTCTGCTTAGTATAAGTTTTACTCCATCAAATACTTCTCGATCGCGTTTGTGTAAAAATTTAAATTCTATGGAAACATGGACGCGCGCGCGCGGAGGCGCTGTCCATGTTTCCATGGTAATTGATTTTTTTACGTAAACGCGATCGAGAAGTATTTGGTGAAGTAAAACTTATACTAAGCATACAGTACGCTTAGTATAAGTTTTACTTCACCAAAATACTTCTCGATCACGTTTACGTAAAAATTTCAATTCTATGGAAACATAGACGCGCGCGCGCAGAGGCGCTGTCCATGTTTCCCTAGTAATTGATTTGTTTACGTAAACGCGATCGAGAAGTATTGAAGTGAAGGAAAACTTATACTGGTCGCGCGGCTGCTCGACGCAACTGACAGCGACACAAAACTACCCCCGTTTTCATCATCACTTTTATTGTCATTGTCAAAATGTAGGGTACCTAGCAGACAACACTAACAACATCACTTTGTAAAGGTTCGCTCACACTCACCGTTGACGCATTCAACACTGTTTTCCAACTCGGGGGTACTGACCAACCACTATCCCGATTGAAATTTGGATGACGGCCAATCTCAATGGCCTCACGCACCTTCCGCGGAATGAAAAACTTTTCTCTCGCAAGTACGGAAGCCTTATCAAAGATATTTAAGAGTGGCTCCCATACAACAAACGTGATATTTTTGCCGTTTTTATAGATAATGGTACGGGACCCTTCGTGCGCGAGTCCGACTCGCACTTTGCCGGTTTATTCTGTTTTTAGTATTTGTTGTTATAGCGGCAACCGAAATACATCACCTGTGAAAATTTCAACTGTCTAGCTATCACGGTTCATGAGATACAGCCTGGTGACAGACGGACGGACAGACGGACGGACAGCAAAGTCTCAGTAAAAGGGTCCCGCTTTTACCCTTTGGGTACGGAACCCTAAAAATGGTAATAAGCTCACACATGTCCACTTCCGCAGTCATAGTGTTACTGTACTACGACTATCTTCCACATATTTTAAAAAGTTACTTATCATCATCATCATTTCAGCCAAAAGACGTCCAATTCTGAACATAGGCCTCCCCTAAGCTTCGCCAAACAGATCGGTCCTGCACTATCCGCATCCAACGGTTTCCCGCAACCTTTACCAGGTCATCGCATCGTAGAGGTTAAGCTACTCACGTCTGGCATATGAGAGCCGCCTACAGGCGTCAGTCGACATTTTGACGTGTAAACGGCTGTCAAGAGTTACGTTAACGGTATTTAGGCGATTGTTATCTACAAAATACCTAAAGGTTAAATTCATCAAACTTCACCCATTAATTTGAGCTATCGTCATGCAAAGCTTGTGTTAGTGGTAGGTACCAGGCAATGGATAAACATACTCCAATATACACATTATATTAAACACTCCAAAGCCGTGGTGATCTAGCGGTTTGACCGCGGATGAATGGATCGTAGGTTCAAATGCCGGCTCGCACCTAGAAAGACAGAAAGAACAACACAAGACACATCAGTATTTTTACAAAACAAAAGACAACACGAAACCTAAAGATAGAATGTGTCATTGTCATTGCGGTTCCAAATCGGACACTGGCTCAGCATAATGCTGAGGCGTTTGTAGCACCCCAACGCTGATTATCAGCCAGTACCTCTCACCTCACCTCTGAGTCTTAAAAGGATTTTTTTTTTATGTTAGAAAGGCCAGACAAACGAACTAGTGGGTCACCTGATGTTAAATGATCACCATTGTCCATAGACACCCTGCAGCGCTTTACGCGATGCCAGTGCGTTGTCGGCCCTAAAGGCAAAGGGAACAGGGGAAGGGGGTGAGGGAGGGGAAGAGGGAAGGGGTGAGGTAATGGGCCCCCGGCACTCTCACTGACCGTACGAAACGCAAGCAGCATTACTGCTGCTTCACGCCGGTGTTCTGTGAGAGGGTGGTACTGCCCCGGACGAGCCGGCCCATTCGTGATGCAGCGGCTAGCTACAACATGACTCTACCACTACTATTTCTCTACCACTATATTTATGTGCGTAATTACATTAGAAATTTGCCATGAGCTTTACATTTACTGGACATTTAATTTAAGCAAATAATTCTTATTCGATTTTAGTTTTGTTTTTAAATTTTAATTGTTATTTTTATTTTGGACATTTCATTTTTATTCTAATTCAATTTCTTCTTTTATTCTTATTTAAATTCAAAGTTTGACACATATTATGGATTATGAATTTTCGATTATAAATTTTAGTTGGACTAACTTAGCTTGTAAGCTAGTATTATTATTATTATTATTATTTACAGTGAAGGAAAACATCGCGAGGAAACCTGAATACATCTGAAAATAAATTCAATGGTGTGTGTGAAGTTCCCAATCCGGACTGGGCCCGCGTGGGAACTACGGCCGAAGCCCCATTCTGAGAGGAGGCCTGTGCCCTGCATTGGGACGTTCATAGGCTGAGATGATGATGATGTTGATCTGTTAAATTATATTACCATACACTGCGTCTCCGTGAAGAATTCGCAATATGCAATTTTCCGGGATATAAACTATCCTATGTTATTCCTAAGATTTCAAACTATCTCCATACCTTTAATGAAAATAAGTTCAGCCGAAATTGCGTGATTGAGTAACAAACATCCAAACACGCAAAAATCTTCACAATCTTTCACATAATATTAGTAGGATAACATAACATTTCTTCAGTCTAAGTTTTAATTTACATACAAAATTCCGACTACCCGAAGCCGCAGATAAACCCAGCTTTTAGGCGATGAAATATGAAACTCAAACTCTGCCGTATTGAGAGGAAATAATATCTTACTCCGCATTTAAATCGTTAGCTGGGAGCATTTAAAATTTATTTCGAGAAAGCAAATAACAGTTTCTTAGAATTAATTTAAAACGTCTTCTTCAATAAAATTAAGTGATTTCAGGGATCCGTTCCCAAAGGACCAATTATCATCATCATAATCCCATCCTATATACGTCCCACTGCAGGGCACAGGCCTCCTCTCAGAATGAGAGGGCTTGGGCCGTAGTTCCCACGTGGAGACCTGGTCCGGATTGGGAACTTCACACTCACCATTGAATTTCTTCTCAGGTGTATGCAGGCAGGTAAAACTCTGTTAAATTTCAAATGTAATTTCGCACATAATTTCCAAAAAACTCAGAGGTGCGAGCCGGGATTCGAACCCATGACCCTCTGCTTGAGAGGACATAGGTCAAACCACTAGGCCACAACGGCTACGGCGGGAAAGGACCAATGGAACCCTACAAATATCGCTACACTGTCCGTCTGTTCGTGAATAATAATTAAATTATACAATTTGGTATACTTATGTAAGTTGGATAACAATGCAAGTAGGTACAGTCAACAAAAAGTACAGTCAGCTAAAAAGCTTGCTCTGAAAAAATGAAATTTTTAACAAAAAGTCATTATATCTATCTATATCTATACATATAATAAATCTGTAACAAGTCGGTGTCTGTACATTGAAGATATTTGAGAAAAACTGTCACTAGGGCTATTTATTAGCACAATAGAACCCAAAACAATGATTTTTAGAATTATTGTCTGTTTGTCTGTTTGTCTGTGCGTTTGTGCGCGCTAATCTCAGAAACGGCTTAACCTAGAAGGATGCGGTTTTCACTGATATGTTGGTATTTTCTTGGATTAACATTTAGTGTTTGTTTCATTTGAATCGGTTCACAAATAAGAATGATACGTCTATTTTAAGAATTTATCGAACAGGTTTTTTGTTTGAACGCGCTAATCTCAGGAACTACTGCTCCGATTTGAATAATTCTTTCAGTGTTAGATAGCCCAGTTAGATAAGGCGGGTTGAGAGCGGGTTGGGGGCGGCTTGAGAGCGGGTTGGGGGCGGGTTGGGAGCGGGTGGGGGGGGCGAGTAGGGAGCGGGTTTGGGACGGGTTGGTAGCGGGTTGGGGGCGGGTTGGGGGCGGGTTGGGAGTGGGTTGGGGCGGGTTAGGAGCGGGTTGGGAGCGGGTTGGGGCGAGTTGGGAGCGGGTTGGGGGCGGGTTAGGAGCGGGTTGGGGGTGGGTTGGGAGCGGGTTGGGGGCGGGTTGAGAGCGGGTTGGGGCGGATTGGGAGCGGGTTGATTTATTATGAAGTTTCACTTCTTCCGGAAGGATCTAAGGAGAGCCATAATTGATGAAAAAGCAAATTGGATAAAAAAATAAGCTGCCCAAATTACTAATTCCACGCGGACGGAGTCGCGGGCAAAAGCTAGTATTATAATATAACTTTAATAATAATATATAAATAATAATAAATAATAATATATATAATATATATGAATATAACTTTGCGAAGCGTACCTAAGACCAAGATATGTGACCAAGATCTTGTTAGTTCGTTCCGTGTCATTGGTTTGTGTAAAAAATGGCCGCCAGACGAGTGGGTGTCGTAAATATAGGGTAGCGCTAGACGTAATTTATTGGGAAATTGGAAACCGGCCAAAATAGAAAACAAAGGTTTGAAAATTGAAAAGCCTGAAAATATCGTAGTAAAGATAATAATAAGTAGATTCGTAGAAGAACCGGAGTCACTGTCATAGCCAAACGATTAGCTCATTGAAATGGCAACAAGCAGGCCATATAACACGCAGAACAGATGGCCGTTGGGGCCCAAAAGTTTAACTTATGGCTGCATCTTGTGCCTTTGATAAAAATGTGACCAAAGATAAGACGGCAGCTCTCTTCCTTCACCTAGGTAATTTATCACATTATCCCGCCCAAGCCTATTAAGTCTGTCAATCTCCCTAGTTGATGCCCGAAATGTTTTCCCGAAAATCGAGTTACAGTCGTATTTCAACGTCAACAAACTATCTTGGGACGGCTGGAAGATTCGTAAAGTGCCAATTGTTATCAGTATCACTAAGTACCATAAAGCACTTACTAGAGTTCCCTTTAGCTTACCTTTAACATTATTTTCGCGATTAAAATACCTGGCAATAGGTATTATTGGGCCAATTTTTATTTGTTTTTATGACTTTGTTCTAACTTGGAAAATAGGAGATCCTAATAGGAGAGAAAAAGTGTCCCAAAACTTCCATCTAATTTTCGATTCTTCCATTTAGGGTCATGTAAAGTCTATGAAAAATGGTACCTCAACGAAAAAAAAACTTGGAACAGTTTTGTCCTCCTAGTGGTATCGAAAAAGCTTGTGTTTCAAGCAGAAATTACGTAGATTAATACAAATTAGGAAAAAAGTCAGAACATAAAACAAAATAAAAATTGGCCCATTTTCATTCAGTATGTCACAACATTACTAACTGTTCTGTTAACTGCCTACGAATCCGTCTGAGAAAAATTCGTTTGTCGCCATCCCACGGGCACTATGCGTTTTCCCGGGATAAAACTATCTTCTTAAACTATAAATTTAGTTCAGCGGTTTAAGCGTGAATAGGTAACATAGACAGAGTTACTTTCGCATATAAATTAATAAAATAAATAAATTAAACGTGGGACAATTGACACCAATAAATTAACCTGGTCCCAAACTAAGCAAAGCTTGTACTATGGGTACTTCTTCTCTGACGTTTCACTCTTGGCAGACGGTTCATTCATCATCATCATTTCAGCCGAAAGACGTCCACTGCTGAACATAGGCCTCCCCCGAGGCTCGCCCAACAGATCGGCCCCGTGCCATCCATCCATCAGGCCTACCTACACCGCGTCTTCCGGTCCGTGGACACCACTCGAGAACCATTTTGCCCCATCGGCCATTAGTTCTACGAGCGATAAGCCCTGCCCACTGCCACTTGAGTTTGGCGATTCTTCGAGCCTAATGCGGCCACTAAATTTGTTCCGCAAATTACATAATTTCTAATGCGATCCCGCAGAGAAACTCCGAGCATAGCCCTCTCCATTGCCCTCTGAGTGACTTTGAACTTCCTTATGAGGTCCATCGTTAGCGGCTGTTACGTTTAAAAATTTAGAGTTCTTTGTACGGTCGAGTTCACCAATACAGGGTGTTACAAAATAACCCCTAAAGCCTGAAACCCCATGAACAATAAATAAAACTGTAACTTTGCGCGCTGTTCTTTTCTTTGTAAAAAAAAAATATTTTTCATTTTTTTTATTTATATTTGTGTCCCACTGCTGGGCAAAGGCCTCTCCTCTCTTGCTCCGCTCCTGCCTATCAAAGGCGAGCTCCCGCCATCCCAAAAAAATATGTATACTAATTTAATTCTTTACTGGAGTACTTCCATACCCTTCAGTTATTACGGGGAATTTTGTAACACCCTGTATATGCATCGCCATTATCGCCAACCTTTCATAAATATCTATACATAGACCTTATGTTACCGTAATAAGGTCTATTTATAAATATTCATGTTAATGTTGGCTGTACAGATATTGGTGAACTCGACTGTGTAGTACGTCTACCATATAACTGGAAATTGTAGCATTTTCACAAATTTGCTTATGCGATGCGCACCAAAATACCGCACCGCGTAATAAATTTCACTTAAATAATATTGTGTCAGCGCTACAGCAGAAAACTACACATTCTCGTTTAAGTTTAAAGTTAAACTAACAAAACCTTTGGTTACATTATAGTTTCAATATTTACGTTGCTAAGTTTCTAGAGAGCTCCCTCAACTGTTATAATTATGAAGACATTAACAACCAACAATTACTTTACTAGTTTGTGTTGTGTTGTGAGATAATCTATTATTTAACGCTTTTAAGTGATCCTGATTATTTTTCTACATTGTCTATAATAACAATTCACAGATCTTACAAAACTCAAAAGTTTTGTTAAGAAAATAATTTTCAATGCAAGCTTTTTCGCTGACTAATACTTGCATTGTCATCCAACCTACATAAGTATACCAAATTTCAAGTTTTTCCGACCACTGGAAGTGGGTCAAATTCAACTTCTAAGATTTGACCGTACATACACAAATATTTACAGACATTGCAAGTTAATAAAAAGCTTTTAAGATACAACGTGGTTTTCGGTTTAAATAGCCCACAAAGATAATTTAGAAGATAATTTAGATTTAGACGACCAGATGGCCTAGTGGTTAGAGAACCTGACTATGAAGCTTGAGGTCCCGGGTTCGATTCCCGTGTCGGGGCAGATATTTGTATGAAAAATACGAATGTTTGTTCTCGGGTCTTGGGTGTTTAATATGTATTTAAGTATGTATCTATCTATATAAGTATGTTTATCCGTTGCCTAGTACCCATAACACAAGCTTGCCTAGCTTATTTTGGGACTAGATCAATTGGTGTGAATTGTCCCGTGATATTTATTTATTTATAAATTTATTTTACAAAGATAATACTAAGATACGAAGTGTACCTAATTGGTACCTTTCTAAGTATTCGTTGTATTGGAATTTCAGGAGTCGAGATCGATTCTCAGAAAGATCTTCAAGTTCTTACCTAAAGGATAAATGACTAGACTAGAAGCTTGATAAGCTGTATATCTAACTAATAAGTTTTCCCAAGCACTAAGCCAATTCCGCGCGTGTGTACTGCGTAAATAGCTCAGTGAATGTTTATATTTGAAATTACTATTTATTTACTGGTTTCAAGAGCTTCGTACAGTCGACTACGAAAATAGCGATATAACTAAAGTTACAAAACATATGTATACGCGACTTTCTTATAACATCTTGGCTTGAGTCGTATTTCCAGTTATGGTTATTAGATTTTTATAGTTAAGATCTGTTGGAACTGACATGTTAATTTCTTGATCAAATAAATTATATAGTAAAAAACTCCGACAGAAGTTCCGCCGTCATGGCAAACTTAGTATTAAATGTACCTATGTAGGTTTAAATAAAAGGGTTACACTAATAAACAGCGCAGGTGTGCTTCTCATATTGGGTAGTATTTGTTGGTGTAAGATTATCTGTAAGTACTTACTTACTTAACTAAATGTAAACAAACATGAACAACTAAAAGTCAATTACAAAAATATTGCATTTGGCTGGTAAGTGATTCACGTTTGTTTACATTTAGTTAAGTACGGTCAAGAGCAAAAATATATATATACGTTAACAAGGTGTCAAAAATATCTATATGTATACCTAACTATTAAGGTTGATGCTTACATATTTTGACGCGATGACTGAATAAATATTTAATTATGCTTTCGACTGTACCTAGGCATTTCTAGTATTAGTTAAATTGTTTTATTTTTCATCACCGTTATCATCCAGCCTATATACGACCAATTACAGGTTACAGGTCTCCTCTCAGGGTGAGAGGATAGCGCCGTAGTTCCCAAGCCGGCTTAGTGCGAATTGGGAACTTCACACAGCACCACTATAAGACAAAGTCGCTTCCCGTCTGTCTGTCCGTATGTATGCTTAGATCTTTAAAACTACACAACGGATTTTGATGCGGTTTTTTTTAATAGATAGAGTGATTAAAGAGGAAGGTCTATATGTATAACACATGCATAGTTGCACCCGTGCGAAGCCGGGGCGGGTTGCTAGTACTATTGAATTTCTTCTTAGTTTGTGTCTTGGTTTCCTCAGGATGTTTTCTTTCACCGTAAAGCTCGGGTGACATTTTAAATGTAATTTCGCACATAAAATCAGAAAAATCAGAGCTGCGAGCCTTGTTCAAACCCACGACCCTCGGCTTGAGAGGCCATAGGTCAAACCGCTAGACTACAGCGGGTCTTATTACTTTTTTTATTGTTTCTATGTGCCAAATCTTGCGAATCAAATTTTACTTTTTTTCCTTTAAATTAATAACAAATTCTCAAGTCTGCGATCCTTTGAAGAAGGGAAATAATTAAATTTCTTAGTTCACTCGTTCAATAATATCTAGACACGTGGCAGCGTGTCAAGCCAAGTTCAAGCAAAAGGAACTCGCGAAGCAGCGCCGTGTGCAATATTACACGAACCATTTGGAGCCACTTTGACCCCGTCATAACTCAAAATCTATTTTTTTTTTTAATTAATTAATTTATTGTAAATTTTATTATACACATTTATACATATAAAATATTTCGCCAAATTGCAAAACAATTTGTTGGCGAACTATACACTCAATTCAAAAAATTTTGTGCACAATAGATACAGTACATCTTACAAAACTAAACTGCTGACTATACTACTTAACAATTTTTTGTATGGAAAGAGTTTATCAACCAAGTTTTCAACGTCTTTTTGAAACAATTTTTAGTTTTACATTCTTCCTCCGAGAATAGGCTGTTGAATATACGCGGAGTTAAGTACCTCCTCGTCCTTTTTCCATAATAGTTACAGGCTCGAGGCTCCACATATTTTTTACGTAATGCTAGTCTAAAACAACGATCGTATTTTTTAAATTGCTTAAATTCCAGGCTCTCATACTGATCCAACGCTAACAAATAATTAACCTTTTCGGTCACTGGTATTACCTTACAAATTTTAAATAACTTATTATAGTTTTACAGCACATTTAACCGCGTACTGCCATTTCTGCGAAAATTATTTCGCAAAATGATTCATTTGGCAAATGTTTAATTTGGAAACTGTTTTTTTTTCTGAATCTGTTAGCTATTCAGCATATATTTCAGGACTATCCTGTAGATTAGGTTAGGTTTGTTCTATAATAATCCTGAAAGTTTTCAGTTTCAGAAAAAAACAGAGAAGTTGCCAAATGAAACATTTTGCCAAACGAATCATTTTGCGAAAAATGTTTCGCCGAAACATTAGTAAACCCTTTTTAAGACAAACACACCAAATTTGGTTTGTTTAATAGTACATTACTGCAGCGGCCGGCAATCCCTGTTCGTGGCCAAGGCTTGTATAGAGTTTTTCTCAAACATGCATCATCATCATCATCATCATCATCATCATCACCATCACCATCATCATCGTCATCGTCGTCGTCGTCGTCATCACCACCATCACCACCATCAACATCACCATCACCATCATCATCATCATCATCATCTTACCTTACCTTAAATAAGCGTAGTGGCAGAATGTCATAATGAACCAAAACGCAAATATTGCTTATAGTTTTTTTTTAATGGCTAAATGCTATGATGCCATAGATCTATAAACGTCATGGTATGAAACAATAGACGATCACTTTGCTGGCCTTGGCCTTGGCCAGCAAAGTTGTATGAAATTCCATTATTGACCTCTTGTCTAGCCGCACCTGCATTGTGACACTTCGTGGCGTATTATAAGGAACATAACGTCAATATTTCATATCATGTTTGAGAAAACATTATTATTATACAAATAGAGAGACAGTGAAACTCTTTTCGCTACGCTATAATCAAGTGGGAATTTATTGAATCAGGCGTTACTTTGCGGAGGTCCATATTAATGAACTAAAACAATTACTTTGCTCACCCGCGACCTTACAATAGTTACGTTTATGCAAGAAATGTGCGTTCATGCAGTTCCTCCACCTCCACACTGTACGAACACACAACCCAACCATCACCACCACCAAGCTACACTGACGCGTTTCGAACTCAACCAGAGCTCATCTTCAGAGTTACCACAACCGTATGCTATGCTACCAAATGTTAAACTAAAAAACCAAAACAAATGTTTTAACTTGTCACTGTAACTTCTCAAGTACCCACATTATTTTTCTTATTCTCAAACTACCCCACAAAAATTAACTTTTATTGACATATTTAAAACTACCTTGAATTTTTGTTTATTTATTTATAAGGCATATTTAATTAATACTAACTGTTCAAATTCGACCCAAGCCGCAGTAAAGGAGAAGATACTAAATTTACCTGTTCATTAATAATAGACCCCATAGTGTTGTACCTAATTATTTCCATGCATTCCAGAGCATCCAGACGCAACCCCTTGCCGCAATAATGTAACACTTCATAAGAATCTGAATCTAACAATGAATGATTTGATTCCAACAAATGTTTTGCAAAATTCGATCTATCTGGATGCTCATTCCTATATGCCGAAACATGCTCTTTAAATCTAGTATTAAAACTTCGGCCTGTCTGTCCTACGTATATCCCATTGCAGTCATTCAAGTAAGCTTGTATACCCCCGATCTAGTTCCCTTATCTACTTGTTCTTTGTGGTTACATAGCCTAGAGTACAAAGAGTTGTTAGTCTTAAAGGCAACATTAATATTGTTTGATTTTAAAATGCCATAAATCTTATCAGACAAACCCCCGACGTAAGAGATGCTAGATCTATATTTGTTAGTAGACTGAGAAGGTAACGCAGCGTAAAGCATGCTATTTACTAACCGTGCCTGCTTCTTTTGAACTAAACTATCTACCATTGATTTTGTATAACCATTTGAGATCGCTATCTGATAAATAGTAACAAGCACGTAAAGATAAGGTTCAAAAAAGAATTGGAGGAAAATTGTTCGTTGAACTTTTTGGATTTAACGATTTCAAAATTAAATGGTAAACATCAATTTAAAATATACCGTAAGCCCACGTACACAGATGCTGTTATACCAGCATCTTCTAATCATCCGTGGCAGCATAAACTGGCTGCTTTCCATTGTTATGTTAATAGATTGTTGACTGTGCCTCTTTCTAAGGAACATTTTGATTTAGAGTTGAGTACTATTTATCAGATAGCGATCTCAAATGGTTATACAAAATCAATGGTAGATAGTTTAGTTCAAAAGAAGCAGGCACGGTTAGTAAATAGCATGCTTTACGCTGCGTTACCTTCTCAGTCTACTAACAAATATAGATCTAGCATCTCTTACGTCGGGGGTTTGTCTGATAAGATTTATGGCATTTTAAAATCAAACAATATTAATGTTGCCTTTAAGACTAACAACTCTTTGTACTCTAGGCTATGTAACCACAAAGAACAGGTAGATAAGGGAACTAGATCGGGGGTATACAAGCTTACTTGTAATGACTGCAATGGGATATACGTAGGACAGACAGGCCGAAGTTTTAATACTAGATTTAAAGAGCATGTTTCGGCATATAGGAATGAGCATCCAGATAGATCGAATTTTGCAAAACATTTGTTGGAATCAAATCATTCATTGTTAGATTCAGATTCTTATGAAGTGTTACATTATTGCGGCAAGGGGTTGCGTCTGGATGCTCTGGAATGCATGGAAATAATTAGGTACAACACTATGGGGTCTATTATTAATGAACAGGTAAATTTAGTATCTTCTCCTTTACTGCGGCTTGGGTCGAATTTGAACAGTTAGTATTAATTAAATATGCCTTATAAATAAATAAACAAAAATTCAAGGTAGTTTTAAATATGTCAATAAAAGTTAATTTTTGTGGGGTAGTTTGAGAATAAGAAAAATAAAGTGGGTACTTGAGAAGTTACAGTGACAAGTTAAAACATTTGTTTTGGTTTGTTAGTTTAACATTTGGTAGCATAGCATACGGTTGTGGTAACTCTGAAGATGAGCTCTGGTTGAGTTCGAAACGCGTCAGTGTAGCTTGGTGGTGGTGATGGTTGGGTTTATGTGATTTGTGTGTGTTAGTACAGTGTGGAGGTGGAGGAACTGCATGAACGCTCATTTCTTGCATAAACGTAACTATTGTAAGATCGCGGGTGAGCAAAGTAATTGTTTTAGTTCATCAAGTGGGAACGCAAATTTTAAAAATTACTCTTTGTATTTGAATCGTTCTGCGTCCCTCATTCATTATTACTTTACTCTTACACCCTGAACTTTAGCTATTTGGTATTTCTAAGTTTAAATAGGTATCTCCTAAAGTTCAAAAGTTTCTGAGCGGTTGGTTGTCTGAAAGTCTTTGCTGAAAACTACAATGTTAAACCTGGGACCTGGGGCGTAATATAACTTTAAAATAATGTCTCAAAGTGCTACTTTAATATCGAAACTGTTTTCCAAGGTAATGAATTGTTGTGGACGCAGATGGTATTGAAAATAACCGTGATAATCTCGAGTTAGTAATTTATTGTTGTGTTTTTAGGGTTCCGTAGCCAACAGGCAAAAAACGGAACCCTTCTAGATTCGTCATGTCTGTCTGTCTGTCCGTCTGTCCGTCCGTGTGTCACAGCCACTTTTTTCCGAAACTATAAGAACTATGCTGTTGAAACTTGGTAAGTAGATGTATTCTGTGAACCGCATTAAGATTTTCACACAAAAATAGGAAAAAAACAATAAATTTTGGGGGTTCCCCATAATTAGAACTGAATCCCAAAAATTTTTTTTTCGACAAACCCATTACGTGTGGGGTATCTACGCGTTGGATGCGGATGGCACGGGACCAATCTGTTTAGCCAGCCTTGAGGGAGGCCTATGTTCTGCAGTGGACGTCTTTCGGCTGAAATAATGATCATAACGATAAGCGGCCTCCTCCCGTAGCTACAAAAACGAGTGACCTTGATTTATAAAATAGAGAGGATATTTATTCAATTAAAAAAAGAGGGTAGGTATATTATTTTTTTGAGTTTAACCACTATTGTGTAAGTTGATGACCAAAAAACAACCTTATATCACACACTCACAAACATTCGAATTTTAATTTATTTAGAATTTCAAGTCAGTAATAAACATTTATTACATTTATTTTATCAATGTCAAACCTTTACGAGCTCATAAATGTTGAAGAATTTCTGATGATGAGAAATTCAATTTTATTTTTAACGGGTACTTCATAAAATTTCATCCAATATGAGCCCTCAGAGAAATTATTTATGTGATAATTTTTACGAAAGTGTAAGTTAGCATGTATAGGTATGTATAAAAAATAACGTGACTGACTGACAGCAGCGTATATAGTCTAAGCCATTAGTTCCCAAACTTTTTTTTCTCATAGACCACTTTCAAAATTTAGCTGGTTCCGGTGGACCCCTTGCAGCTACATTTGTACCATATTCCCAAAACTCGACAAAAATGTGAAGATTCGATCTAAATCTAAATCCCGTCGAGCCTCCCGTGGACCCCTGGGGGGGTCCACGTGGACCACTTTGGGAATCAATGGTCTAAGCCAATGGAGACAGAGACTCGTTTGACAAACATGTTCTTGTGAGAATCCTGGAGGATCACTTAGAAAGTATACTTTGAAATTCTCACGGAGTCTATAATATTGTATATGTAAATAACCTCGCAAAATGATAGCCTTCTAGCATTAACAGTCTCTACCCTCCACCCTGGACCGACAGACAGATAGAGATAGACGAACATGGCATGGTGAAATTATAAGAGTTTCTTGTAGGACTACGAAACCCTGAAAATGAATGCTAACAAACACAATCTGTTTCTATTGCCATCTTATACCAAGGACGATCGCCATAATGACTATGCGCACGTCAAACAATAACGGTTGCCTTTATTACGTTTTTCATTTCCAAACCTAACATAAACCGTTATGCAAATAATCATTACGATACGGCAACGGGGAAGTTACCCGGAAAAACAAAACAATATCAACTGAATCGCTAAGAAAAGACCGTCAATTTGATAACAACGTGCAAAAGAGCGGCAAAAATTTGGAGCGCGAAATGTTTTGAGTTTGAAAGCGTTTTGTCCGCTACGAGTCGGCGCGTCGGTACAAAGTCGGAACACGACTCATTAGTTTTCAAAACATCTCGGTATCTTGCTGTAAATAGCTGTAATAAGTAGGTCGTAGTTTTTAATTATCTTACAATGCTTGTATATTACATTTTTTATTTAATTTGCTGTATTCATTTGTATGTTTGTTCATCCCCCCTTGAGGCTGCGTTTCCACCAGAGATGTGCGAGAATGCGTTGCGAGGGATGTGTGTGTCATGAACCAATAGAAACACTTCATTTACTTAGGAGCTTTTAAATGAAGTGTTTCTATTGGTTCATGACAAACACATCCCTCGCAACGCATCCTCGCACAGTTCCGGTGAATACGCAGCCTTTATACCCCCCCCCCCCCCCCCGCATTGAAAATTGGCCGAGCGCTAGTACTAATGGCTTGATCACACGAACCGAGTAAACGGGCGAGACAGTGCTCTCGGCCGAGTACTCGGTGCGTATAAACAAGCGCTGCCTTGTTTATACGCACCGAGTACTCCGCCGAGAGCAAATTCTCGCCCGTTCACTCGGTTCGTGTGATCAAGGCATAAGATTGTACATCCTGGCGCGCGCTGCTCTCTTACATCCTGGCGCGCGCTGCTGTCTCTTGCCCCTACACCCCCCCCACACCCCTTCCCCCGCGTTCGCCTCTTTTCGTAACGCGTTCGACTCTTTTCATAACGCATTCACCAGCTTACCCCCCAAGTCAAGCGTGCCAAAAGAAGTTTTACTTCAAAAATATTCTCATTTCACAACATAATAGGAGTCAATAACACAATAAAATTACATTTGAATTTTACCATGAACTTTACGGTGAAGGAAAACATCGTGAGGAAACGTGCATACACCTGCAATGGTGTGTATGAAGTTCCCAATCCGCACTGGGCCCGCGTGGGAACTACAGCACAAGCCCTCTCGTTTTGAGAGGAGACCTGTGCCCTGCAGTGGGACGTATATAGGCTGGGATGATCAACATATTTAGTGCCAAGAACCCACTAGTGATACAATAGTTTCTCGATATTATGTCATTGACAATTTTATTGTGACGTTGCTGAAACAGGGCCCTGCAATGGGCCAACGTCATAAGAAGTGATCACATCACTTTTGTACCTTGTCACTTTAACGTCATGTTTGAAAAGTCATACGAAATTATGTAACGACTGAAAGCGACAAGGTACAAAAGTAATCACTTATTTATTACGTTGACCGCACTTCAAAGTTCTTGAACCACCCCATTTGCTAGCCCTGTTTATTGTAAATAAACAGTCTGGCTTGTTCCTTAGGTATTTACCCAGTTATTTACTATACAAGCAAAGGAACAGCTAACAGACGGAAATAGCGACAGGGTGAAATTGCGCTTCCGGCACTCTAAAGCCGTTTGCAAGATTTTATAAAGTCCAAAGGAAAAGGCAGTGCAGTGCTCTTTGAAAATATGAGACTAGTAAATAAAATACCGTGGCTCTTAACAGTTTACAGTACCTCTAAGTTATACACTCACCGGCAAAAAATATGGCCCACAGTCCACCTTTCATACAAACGAGGTCACTATGATGTCTTGGTTCTCCACTAGGCGATGCTTCGGCTGTTATCTGATGATGGCTACTCCGAGCATTGATAAAGGACATTCAGAGTTTCTAAGTTACCCTCCTGATTGAATCTGCGTTTAACACGGAAATTATACCTACACATTTAGAGAAACAGCTAAAATGGCAATAAAATTAATGAAAATCTCAGTGCTGTACAAATTCTCTCGCTGTGGTGTAAACTGGTTGTTGAATCAGTTGTGTGTGTTAGAAACTCTGGACCACCATTATTGATGCTCTGGATATCCATCATTAGATCTCAACCGGGACACTATCCTGGTGTAGAAATAAGGTATCAAAGTAGCCTCGTTTGTATGAAAGGTGGACTGTAGGCCAAATTTTTTGCCGGTGTGTTTATATTACTAGCTGTTGCCCACGACTCCGTCTGCGAAGAATAGGGGTATAAAAAATAGCCTACAACTTATTCTTAGGCCTCTCTGTAACTTGCCACTGACGTAAAGGCCTATTATTATTATACTATAAGTAGGATAACAGTTCAAAATAATGTTCACAAACAGAAACCAGTATAAAGAAGGAAGCAACAAAGAAACAGTGTAACAGCATACAAAAAATAAGAAAAGAAAGTTTTTTTCGGAGTCGCCTGAAAAACGGGCCCCGTGAAGTTAAGGTTGCGTATAAACTGCAGAATCATCGGTTATGATGAGTAGCAACAGTTATCATTAATCATAGCGATAATTAATAATGATTCAACAAAACACATAATTAAATTGTTGACAGTGACAGTATGAGAATTATTAGTGCGAGGATATATACAGCTCATAAAATATGTCGTATGTTTACTGAATTTATTTATTCTTTATTATGAGAGGGAATCAAACAAGTATGCGGGTCATCTGATGGAAAATGATTACCACCGCTCATAAATATCAACAGCTCAATGAGAGTCATTGATCTGTTGCCAGCCTTTAACGGAAGTATAAACCCTTTTCTTGAAAGTCCCGATGTCATAGTTGTCTGGAAACACTGCTGCCGGAAGCTGGTTCCACAGTTTCACCGTACGTGGCAGGAAGTGCCGAAGAAAATGTACAGTAGTGGACCACCATTCATCGATATAGTGACGATGGAACTTAGACTTAAATTTCGCAACAGGTAGCAAATTAAATAATTCATCGGAGCACTCGCTGTAGTAAAACTTTTAGAACACACAAAGAGAACCTACGAAATATTTGTCGGAGCGCTGGTGGAGAATTTAGAGTTGGAGAAACTTGTAGAATTCTTCCTTCCTTTATCTAATTCAAAAATACAGACCTGTGGCCGCATTTTCTAATGCTAGGTTTACACTGAGCTTAGTAGCTAATTTTTAGTGCTTGTCATTTTACACTTGTCAAATGTGTGTAAACATATTGTACTCGTACAAGCGCTTAGTGCTAATGCAACTGTAAGTATGAGGGATTGCGATCTGACCGTCCGGTCCGCGCGGTCAGATCGCATATCTATACAAAATATAGGGACCGACAATGTTGTTCATGCATAATGCGGGCTACGTTCAATTGACCTAACCGCGAACGCAGGCCGCATCCAGTGTGACAATTCCTGTAACCCCAGCTACAAATTTACTGAATACTTGTCACTTTCATGTGGTGTGAACACTGTGAACATTCATCTCACAAGTGAAGTTTGATTACTCTACTCAAGGTGTTTTGTTTACTTTGTTTTCCCAGATCTTTGTAACTACTAATACCATTCTCTAACACCTATGTGTACACGGCTACTTCTCACTTTTCACAATGCAGATAAGTCCCTAATCACGTAAACTAATGACAAATACTAATGAACTGAAACAAAAAGGTGGCGGGTGAGCAAAGTAATTGTTTCAGTTCATTAATATGGTCCTCCGCAAAGTAACGCCTGATTCAATAAATTAGACAAATACTAATCCCGTGTAAACCTAGCGTAAGGCGCGGACGCTTGTTATTGCATTGACAATTATTTCTGTCAGACGGTATAAGATGGTGACAGAAAGAGATGGTGAGAGCGAAGCCTCCTGAGACCCAGAAAAAATATTGTGTATTCGAATTAGGAATCCTGTTGTTATTTATAACTTAAAGTCAATTTTGAAATATGTACAAAAAAACGTACGAGGGGATACGAGGATAGGTTGGGACGTCGATAGTAAATTCATTAAAAACAGTAGCTTACCTCAACTTCCTGAACCCGCGTGAGATTCTGCATCAAACCGTAGCTTCCCTGTTCCATGGTAATGTTAGCCACTGACACTATTTTCTTTATAAATTTTAACTATAACCCATTGATAAATAAACTTCACACTAAGTACATCGTTCACGAAACTTCTGTGCATCGTGGCAGTTTCACTCGAGTTCGACATGTACGTGATTGATTATGTTGACGCAATAAAAATACTGCAATGTGCCTGTAACAATAGAAAAGTTAGATTAAGCACCTGTAGGTCAAAGATTGTCATCACAACAATCGATCTATGTTAAAAATGGATTAGTTGACGTCGATCGACAGTTTACTATACAAAAACCTACTACGTAAATCGAACAGGTGCATCAATCGACTGTTGATCCAACGTTTATCGAACGGTGTACCAACAGGACCAATCGATCGATATCGATCGATGGCATCTCTCAGTGATCGATCTATTGGTATGGTAACACCCAAACTGTTTAAGTAAAATGGTGCGGCAACCACAGATTATTTGATACCTAGGACGATTAAATAAAAACCGGCCAAGTGCGAGTCGGACTCGCGCACCGAGGGTTCCGAACAAATTTTTGGGTATATCAAAATATACGCCGTAAACAGCCGTAACTATAGTAATCCAGTGTTTGTAGAAATCTGCTTCTAAGTAAAACTTTTATTTAATAATGACTTTAAAATACAAATATTAAGAAACAATAACAATAATAAATTAATACTATAACTATAAATAAAATAAAACTAACTTAAAAAAAAAATAAAAAAAAAAGAGTAAAAAAAAATAAGCTAGTAAAATAAATAAAAAAAAAATATCACCGGACAATTCACACCAATTGACCTAGCCACAAAGTTAAGCTAAGCAAAGCTTGTGTTATGGGTGCTAGGCAAGGCAACGGATAAACATACTTACTAGGGGCGTTCAATAAAAAGTGAGAATGAGTATGTTATAAACAACTTTTACTAAATGTCATTTTATTTTTCGACATAGTCACCTTTTAGCATAATACACTTAGTATATCTTTTTTCTAAACTTAAAATTCCATTTTTAAAAAAGGTCTCATCTTGAGTACTTAAAAAATCTTGTACTGCAGCGACTACCGCGTCGTCGTCTTCAAATTTCTGTCCTCTCAGGTATTGTTTCAATCTCGGAAATAGGTAGAAATCACTGGGAGCGAGATCTGGTGAATACAGAGGATGCTTAAGGATATCGAACCCAGCATCACTAATTGCAGCCATTGCAACGGCGGACTTGTGTGCCGGGGCATTGTTCTGGTGAAACAGCACAAGTTTCGAGAGTTTACCTCGCCGTTTTTCGCGGATCTCATTGCGCAATGTTGCTATTTGTTTAGCGTATAATGTGCCCGTAATAGTGGCTCCATGCTCGAGATACTCAATCATTAATACCCCTTTACCATCCCAAAAAACAGAGCCCATGACCTTACCGGCAGATGGGCTCACCTTGAATTTCTTCGGAGTTGGAGATCGGCCTTTTCCATGTCATAGACTGCAGTTTCGTTTCTGGGTCGTAATGATGGAGCCATGTTTCGTCCATTGTTATAAATCGCGCCAAAAAAAGTTCCCGGTCTTGCTGCATCAGGTTCAAAGTTTCTTGACAAATCTCTAGTCTAGTTTGTTTTTGCGTGTCAGTAAGCATTCTTGGTACCCAACGCGCAGATACCTTTTTCATACCCAAGCGTTCATGTAAAATATTATGCACGCTCCCCGTTGAAATCTTTACATTTTCAGCAATAAAACGAACCGTGACACGACGATCCGCCAAAACTGAGTTTTCGACTTTTTTCACAATTTCTTCAGTTACTGCTGTAGTAGGGCGTCCGGAGCGGGGGTCGTCCATTGTCGATGTTCTTCCACGTCTAAATTCAGCGCACCAACGTGGGACTGTCGAATACGGAGGAGCATTAGACCCTAAAGTGTCCCGCAAATCCAAATTGACTTGGTCCGTAGAAAAATTTTTCAAACACAAGTATTTGATAACGGCGCGCAGTTCAATTTTCTCCATTTTCGCTAACGTACTCAATAGCATTGCAAAGAAATTACCGTATATTTTTTTAAACAAAAGACAGTTAGTTTTTTTTTTCATAGCAATCAGCTAGATAGATTAGCTTTACCGGCCAATATTTAATTTTGTAATATTAAAAGAGTTTGCATCTCATTCTCACTTTATATTGAACGCCCCTCGTATATAGATAGATACATACTTAAATACATATTTAATTAATCACCCAAGACCCGAGAACAAACATTCGTATTTTTGATACAAATATCTGCCCCGACACGGGAATCGAACCCGAGACTGTACACATTGTAAGATTTGTTTATATTGGTTAGTCGGTACCTAATCGGTGAAAATTTCAATATTACAAAGATCGAATTAAAAACGTTCAAAAAAACACGTTTCTTGTATGACGACCCCCTAACGACGGTAACGACTAAATGAGGTTGGTCTTGAGTAAATTATTACTTTATAGCTCGGGAGAGCCATTTACAGAGTATTTTCTTTATTTGCCAAGTGCGATATAAAAATGGAAACTGTTTGATAAAGACACTTGACGACGTACGAAAGTAATGAGCACTATGATATTATTCATTTCAGTATTTTCTCGTTTTTAACGTTATTATTATTATCATCGTTAGTGGAATGACTTCCACTGCTGGACCCAGGCTCCTTCAAAATAAATAACAGCAATTCTAGTGTCTGAAACCAACCATTGTTGATTGAAGCCAACCAATTATAGAAGCCTAATAAAACCTATATGGCCTCTCAAGCGGAGGGTCATGGGTTCGATTCCGGGCTCGCACCTCTGAGTTTTTCGAAATTCATGTGCGAAATTGTATTTGAAATTTACCATGAGCTTTACAGTGAAGGAAAACATCGCGGGATACCTGCACACACCTGAGACGAAATTAAATGCTGTGTGTGAAGTTCCCAATCCGCACTGGGCTCGCATGGGAACTACGGCCCAACCCTCTCATTCTGAGAGGCGTGTGCCCTGTAGTTGGACGTATACGTATATAAATAAATAAATAAAATAAATAAATATTAGGGGACAATCTTACACAAATCGACCTAGTCCCAAACTAAGCAAAGCTTGTACTATGGGTACTAGACGACAATAAACATACTTATATAGATAAATAAATACTTAAATAAATAGAAAACATCCATAACTCAGGAACAAATATTCGTGCTCATCACACAAATAAATGCCCTTACCGGGATTTGAACCCAGGACCTCTTGCTTCGTAGGCAGGGTCACTACCAACTAGGCTAAAGCGGTCGGTATATAGGCTGGGATGATGATTGCTGGCATTGGCCCAGGTTTGCTATACGTGTATCTATTGGACTCCATCCATCTTTGCCAAGTTGTCAGTCCACAGCAACCTCATACTATCCGGCAATCGAATTGGTAAAGAATCGAATTCGCTCCCATTGTTTGTATTTCCAGATAAATACAACCTCGGGCCTAACGTAACTTTTAAGGCTAGAGTGAATGGGTTACTGAATCAGTGATATACGAGTAGGTGCACCTTTGGAATCATCTGCACTTTTTATCACATTTTTCCATCTATTTAACCTATGTTTGACAAATAAATTATTTGTATTTGTATTTTTTTGTGTTTGTATGGGATTGAGATCAATCACGGGTAAGTTTTATGTAAAAAAAAACTTGAACAAAGTAAAGTCGGTTTACGGACGATAGTTTTACGTGATAACGTCATAAGAATACGTTGATTAAACCCCCCCCCCCTCCCCCCTCTTACGGATTTTCGAGCAAGGTCACGTGTTTTGACGCGAGTTTAACATTTTTTACCCATCCCAAAAAGTGCACAAAACCGCTAAAGAAGTTTTCACTTCAAAAACCTTACAGTCTACCCACGCTGCGTCTTCCGGTACGTCGTCGCCACTCAAAAATACAAGCTTTCATTAAAATAAGTAAAATGCTTGAATTCAATTAAAGTAACATAATATTAGGTATCTAATTTATTTGCCGTACGCTACTAATTTACCTATCATATATAACTCTTTTTCCCATGATAACATGCCATAAATATATATTGAGCATAATAGAACACGTTTTATGATTAAAATTTCAAATAAAATCGATCGCTATCGCTACAGCCCATAATTTCCTGTTGCGACAAATACAATGAGGGTATTCAAGAACACTTTTATGCATTTCAAAAGGTATAATGTCCTAAAGCAATACGTTCTACTTTTATAAAGTTTAGCCTGTAAGTAGATACTTAAAAGAAAGAAGAAAGAAAATTGCGAAAGAACCGAAAATTTAAAGCGATGAAAAATCCGTAAATAATAACAATTGAAATTTCTTGAAAACTGTTAATAGCTCTCCTGAAGGGAAGTGGCAACTCACTGTCAAAAAGTCAGCAGATAAGATCGGAATCATTATTATTCTATTCCAAGATGAATTGAATTCCAGAGCTCCGCACTGCGCCAAAAGTAACCTCAGAATACAAAATTACGTACAAATCGTGCTTTACTTCCTTTTTAAATTAATCCCGTGCCGTAACTCAGAATTTAAGCTAAACGTTAAAGGGTAACCTAGATTTATTCGGGTCTAGCTTGTGCCGGCGCCTTTGCCCATTTGGAAAAAGTAATAAGGCTAGTACCCTTATCATGCTCAGATCTGAGGCGTCCACTGCTGGATATTGGGATTTTTGCTGCGTGCCAGCCCCAACAGGATGCTGAGCGTGTTCGTGGGCCGCTGTGACACCGCGCTGATGCGTCGGTGGTCACAGCTACATGACCTACATGAACCTTGATTCACAGTTTACTAACATAGCTTATAATATTTCTTAGTCAAGTCTAAATGGGCGTGGGAGACGTCTGGCCAACTTTCGGCTCATTTAAATAAATCTTAAGCTTGCTGACTCTGTCCACAGGGGAGACAACTTTTGTTTCTTACGCTGGTTATGACTGTTATCAAGCATCCAACAAGCACAAAAAACAAGCAACCGTTACGGTAGCTTAGCTTACGATATCGTATGCAACCCTTCGTGTTAATTCAACTTGCACTAGTCAGTATTTTTAAATAAGTAATTGAGAATTCCCAAAACTTTTTATCAAAGCATTTATTTACTATGTTTCAAAGTCACTATTTTCATTAAACGCCTAAAACAACCTCCCTTTTACCGATTTCAATAAAAGGTCCTCAGTTCGCAGCCTCTTTTTTGCATTCCCTGTTCTATGCCGAACTCGAGGATTCCCCAAACTTTTACTAAACAGTTTCACCCTCAATATTTTCGATCTTTTTTGAATACTCGTCTGAGCTTTGAGCTTTCATGAAAGCTGCGGTTTGGGATCCGTCTGTGATTAATGGTTAGGCTTCAGGACCCCAGCCCGGGACATATACCCTGTCCCAAATAATTCAGTCGATATCTCATTGACACCTACAGGCTTATACGATTGAGTGGCGAAGGCATTTTAGAATCAATGAAATCTTGTTGAATGATAGTGCTCTTTGGAGGACGTTATGTTTTTTCTCAAACTCTTCGACTTTATGAAAAGGAGGCTATCAATTCCATTGTTTTTTTTGACTTCAGACCTCCGTCATATACATATAAACCGATTTTTTTTTGTTTGAACAGAGGATAGTTACAATTAGGTCACCCTCTCATCTTGTCACCTTGTTGTTGTTTGTTAAGGAGTGGATTCTGGAGAAACTGAGGGAACTCTTTAAAATTTGTACGAATACTTATATACATTTGGATGGGTGCGCCTCGATAGATATAACAACATTTGATATAACTGTAACATTTGGTATAATGCGATTTACTCAAAAAGTAAACTTCGGAGGATTGATATTAATTCTATTTGATATGCATTAGGTTAGGTTAGGTTAGTTTATTTTAGAAAAGAATCGTAGAATGTTTACTTCTCGAGTAAATCGAATTATGTCAAATGTAGCATTATACCAAATGTTACAGTTATATCAAATGTTGTTATATCTATCATTACACACCCCATTTGGATAGTTCCTAGTAACTCGTGCATTTGCTCTTGGAAATCATCATTTTGGTGAACATCAGTGAAAAAGAAGAGCACAGAACTACTCAATAACAAGTATTTCACAGGTTGCGATTCAATTACTTTAACACAGTCAAAGTGAAATAGAACTGATGGGAAAGTACCAAAGTAAAGCACCGAGCACCAATATAAACAAAGTAGTGCACTCGACAGACAATTAAAGTCTCTAAATCGGGAAAAAAAATCAGGTAAGTAATCGGGTTGTAAAAGATGACGAGCAGTTGATAATGTTGAGAAATAAGAAAAATCATGGATTAAAAATTTATCCACTCGAGAAAACTAAGTACAATAATAATTTTTGTTCTGATCTGTTTGATTCAAGTCAGTGCCTCGGCACGAGCCAGCAGGGGTGGTAGAAGCCCAGTAGATAGTATATAGGTAAGGTAGAATGGCTATGTCCACTCCTGCTGGCTCGTGCTGAGGCACCGACATCAAAAAGACAAGGAGACAATTATTTTCGTGTTTTTTTAGCGACGTTTAAATCTTTATTTTATACAATTTTATCACTTAAAAATAGACGGGAAGTGCCTCGTTTCAGCCCAAGCGACACTTGGATGCCCAGATTCTAATTTATTAAATTTAATTCTTTACAGAAACACAAATTCTACAGGGATTTTACTCCGGTAGTTTTAATTAAAAAACTTACAATGTTTTAAGAATTAAGCTTGTAAGTTTTTGAAGTTACAAAAAAAGAAAAAGGCGACCGATCCGTTTGGCGAGCCTTGGGGTAGGCCTATGTTCAGCAGTGGACGTTTTTCGGCTAAAATGATGATGATGATGATGATGATGAATGTTTTATTGATACTTCAAGCTATACGTAGGCACAAGCTTTTATTTAACTTGAAACGTACAGTCAGGAAAACTGAATTACGTACCAGAGTACTTTCTCAAAGTCAATTTCAAGATAATTTCTTTGGCAGATGTATGGAATGTCAACATGACGTTTGCAATGAAAAAGTTCCAATCTGGTACGCGATTCAGTGTCTTCGACTGTACGTAAGCTTATTTGTATGGAAGCATAAATTAAAATTTCCAGCGGAAATCTTTTAGGTATATTTAATATTTTATATTACAAACTTGTTCAACCACAAGAGGAAATAATTCATAATTAATTTTGTGATGCTGTGGGGAGTTTAATTAAAAATAACCGGCCAAGTGCGAGTCGGACTCGTGCACTCAGAATTCCGTACAAAGTAGTTAAGTTAGCAGAACCCTAGGCATGTAACAAAATTGACGCAATGTTGTATTTTATATTTGTTACTGACGTAGACAGACAGACATGAGAAAATAAAAATTTCAGACTTTTCTCATTGGTTGCGTTAGAAATTGCACAAAACGCAGAGATGCGAATCCTGGTTTGAACTCGGGACCCTCTGCTTGAGAGGCCATAGGTCAAACTACCAGGCCATCACGGCTTTTTTATAACCTTTTATTGAAGTGAAACTTCTAATGCGACTTCCAACAAGCGTTGCGTTAAATACGCAACGCAACGCAACGCAAGTTGACGTTTACGAGACGTTTGCGAGAGGGGTGAGGTGAGGGGTGAGGGGGTGAGGGAGGGGGGTGCGGGAGGGAGGGGGTGAGGGGGTGTAGTGGTTTCAAAGAGGGGATGAAAATTTCATTGATTTTGCCGTAGGATGCACCGTTTTCAAGATATTTGACATAAACACCGGTTCTCGTCCGATCACCGAAGTTAAGCAACGTCGGGCGCGGTCAGTATTTAGAAGTTTCACTTCTTCCGCGCGGAGGGACTCCACGCACTATCTTTCTTACCTTCACCTGTCCCATTGTCTGTGTGTCATCAAATCTTGCAAGTTAAATTTTTCTATACAGCACCGGAGTAAATTATACTAAGAATTACCCAAAAATAATCTCGTTAACGTGTTTATGTAACATGTAATGGACATTATCTCCTGAGATCTTCGCCCACTTGTCCCAGAGCAATCAAAAGGGTCCATTTAAAGTAAGGCTATTTATAGTCCTTTCCTTATGAAGACGACCAAATTTATACCGAAGTTTGTCCGCATAATGTAGGTATTATTAGATGGTATTAATTGAGGATCTTGTTTCCGATAATGGGATGAAGCTATTTATACTCGTACTAAATCGAGTTGTAATTATCAGAGGAATATACAAATAGTACTTACTATATTCGCTGCTTTTCTAATATAAAGCAACGCTTTAATCCAAAATACAACGGTGTACAACATCGAGTTGTAATTATCAGAGGAATATACAAATAGTACTTACTATATTAGCTGCTTTTCTAATATAAAGCAACGCTTTAATCCAAAATACAACGGTGTGCAACTTGATACTTTAATTATTGCAAATAAGGTGTATATTACACAGCGTATGTCTTTTAGAATTAGTCCGTTGTGTTAGAAATGCTGCGAATATTGTAGATGTGTATTCGTATTGCTCATGTTTGGTAGTACTGGGAATATGGAATTCTGGGATTTTGGTTACCTGGCGACACACGCAATCTATACTAATATTAAAAAGCTGAAGAGTTTGTTTGTTTGCTTGAACGTGCCAATCTCAGGAACTACTGGTTCGATTTGAAAAATTCTTTCAGTGTTAGATAGCCCATTTATCGAGGAAGGCTATAGGCTATATAACATCATGCTACGATCAATAGGAGCGGAGCATCAATGAATAACGTGGACAAAGTCGCGGGCACCAGCTAGTGAACTGATAAAACGCTCGCCGCACCGCTGGTCGTACAAACTTGCCCTGTCTGTCTACACTTATGTCTAGCATGACGCTCGAGGACGTCTCTAAAGGCCTGGCCATAAGTTTGCCCGACCGGCGGAGCAGCCAGCGTTTTCTCTGTTAATTGCGCGGCCCAGTCGCTCGCCGAACAATGTTTAACTTTTTTTTTTAAAGATCCCTTATTTGTAACGCTCCGGGAATATTGCCGCAGTAAGCTGATTTTGTCGTGCGAGGAAAGAAGTTTCGCTTAAAACGCACGAAATTAGATAATCAAGATGGTGAGGATGGAAAGACAGACGGTTCCTCGAAGTGCGGTAGTGGAATTAAGCCGCAGGCAGCAATTCAAATAGTTCGTCAGTCACACTCCCCATGATAAATACGGTATAATATGCAGAGAGACGCCACATCCCTCCGCAAAGCCAAAGGATTGAGTAGGCCAGAGAGTGACTGATTATTGACAAATCGATCGAAATGACGTTGGATGCGGTCAAATGGAAGAATTTGGTACTTAGGTGCCCCAGCCCAGAGATGAGAACAGTACTCCAAGTGCGGCCTAACCTGCGCCTTATAGAGTTGTAAGCGATGGGCTGGCGAGAAGTACTGTCCCGCTCTATTAAGCACCCCCAATTTTTACCAAGCGGGAACCCTTAAATCATCCCTCCTGATATTATTTATTTTATTAGCAGTTACGTCTGCTCACCTGTGGGTTCTAATAGTTGTGATGGATGTTACCACATGCCACTGTTGGCGTATGTAAGCGATTAAGAATTTCGGGGAGGTCGGTTGGATGCGACGTGGTTCAGTTGGTAGAACACCCGTTGGGGCGCATACCCGGGAGACGTGGGTTCAAGTCCCACCGGCGCACCCGGAAACTTTTTCGCTTTTAAATCTTACATCCCTCCTGATATTTTTGGAAGCCGTGGTGGCCTAGTGGTTTGACCCATGGCCTCTCAAGCAGATCGTTGGTTCAAATCCCGGCTCGCACCTCTGGGTTTTTAGGAATTTATGTGCGAAATTATATTTGAAATTTACCATGAGCTTTACGGTGGAGGAAAACATCGTGAGGAAACCTGAGAAGGAATTCAATGGTGTGTCCGAAGGTTCCAATCCGCACTGCGCCCGCGTGGGAACTACGGCCCAAGCCCTTTCATTCTGAGAGAATACCTCTGCCGTTCAGTGGGACGTATGATTGATGATGGTGATTTACTTCGATTACTTAAGTAGAACAGATGGCCGTTAGGGCCGAAAAGTTGTCAAATGGAGACCACGGACTAGCAAGCGTTGCGTCCAGCAACGAGATGGATGGACTTTTAGTTAAAGACCGCATGTTCAAGGTGAATGCAATACGCATCCAACCGTAATGATTAGGTCTCAATGAGGGAGGCCTATGTCCAGCAGTGATGATTTACTTAGAAATTACTTACTTATAATTATGATAGCAAACTTTAATGAATGAATGTGGGTGTTAAAGATTAATTTAGTTCTGCAAACGACGCAGTACCCTGAATAGCGGTTAAGCCCAGCCATTCTTCAATGTCAGTTAAACCAGTTTACACTTCGAAGTTAACTGGCGCGGCTCGCCAAGTTAAGTAGAAACCGTTGGAATACATTCTATGTGTACTCTTTTACTGTCCAGGCTATTCGGTTATGAAACTCCCGACCAATAGACCTACGGCGTGCTAAATCTTTGCCCATCTTTAAATCTATGCTTAAGCAACACTACCTATTATCCTGTGCTTGAGAATTATATTATAGTCGATTTATTTACAAGTATATTGTGTATCACTTATCTATGTATGTTTTATGTATGTGTGTGTTGCATTATTGTATGTTTTTAGTCGTTTTAATAAAATGTCTGTTTTTTTATTAATATTAATTTTATATTGCACCATCTGCTGAAATGCATTCCTTGCTTTCTTTCTTTTTTTAAAGGTTGAACTGTACTAGTTCAAAAGGTTGTCCCTTCAAAGGATTTGTGGCTTTTCTGTTAATTTACAACATCTTAAATTCACATTTTCAAGGAAAACTTCCAATGTAATTACATATTTATAACGAGACCCAAGTGAAAACCAATGTAAAGTCTCATGACTAATGAAAGAGACGTTTGAGGAAGGTAAAAACTCAAACCGCTTGACATTTCCTCCGCAATAGTATTTTATACAATCGTTTCTTAAATTCAAATACAATCATTAGATCTCAAGGCTTTTCCGAGTGGGCTTAATAAGGTACGAGATTTGAAGACCTAAAGTAATCTGTCTTTAAATGTATAAAAAGGAGCGACATAATGTGTCTGGGCTAGGCTGGTTAAGTAGATGATTTACTTACAGATTATTCTGCATGACCAAATTTTAGGATTTCGTATAAATATTAAAAGGAAAAAGGAATCTAATGGAACAGATGTGTATGATCCTACTCTAATAGGATTACATCTGTTCATTTGTCACAGCCAATTTTCTCCGAATTTACCGCACCAGTAATGTTAACATTTGATGTGGTTATAATAATACGAGTATATATAATAAAATAATAATAATAATAATAATAATAATCATTTATTTCAGATTCAAAGATCCATACAATTAAAATGTCATGTATATACTTAAATAAATCGACGGTTGAAAAACTAATTAATCTAACCAATATTTTCTGCGATATTGACTTATACATATACGTACATGTTCGGAATGAGTGTTCTTTCCCAACTTCGAGCCATTTAAACAAAAATCTGATTACTTTTTTAGCGCTTAGCACTCACAAGCAAACAGGCCTCCTTTTTAACGTCATTGCTCTAATACAATCTAAGACTAATTTGATTTACGTCGTTTTGATTTTGTAAATTTTTAATACAATATTCTAAATTATAATATACTAGCCTTCCGTCCGCAGCTTCGCCCGCGATAAATTAATTTTTCCATAGGAATAGGTATTTTCCCGCGGTAAAAAGTAGCCTATGTCACTCAGTGATAATGTAGCTCTGTAACGGCAAAAGAATTTTTGAAATCGGTCCAGAAGTTTCGGAGCCTATTCAATGCAAACAAACAAACAAACAATCAAATCTTTCCTCTTTATAATATTAAGTACATATATATGTCAGTGGTTGAATAAGTAAGTTCGCTTTCAGTTGTTTTATCCATTGAACGTAGTGCCTTTCCCTAACAATAACTGATTGCATTTTGGGCTAAGTGACATAAATTTTCTAAAATAACACGTATTTATTCACAAAAACAAAAACAAGTTATTTTATTACTTTACAAAAACAAATCAGAAAATTTTCTTGTTTAGGTACTTACCTATGGATACGGCAAAAAAAATGAGGATAAGGTTGGTCCCGTTGTTACAACAATCCAGTTCTGATGATGGGATTTTTTTATATTTTTCAATTCAATTTTTAAAAATATAGCTCCATCGATACTGTCGATGATTCTGCCAATGTCAAGGTTGAGAAAGACACTATCGGTTGGCCGTTGTTCGGTAAACTCAATGTTCATCATCATCATCATCATCAGCAGCCTATGTTCGTCCACTGCTGGACATAGGCCTCTCCCATGGCACGCCACTGAGCACGATCCTCGGCCACTCTCATCCAGCTGTTGCCAGCCGCCTTGCGAAGATCATCGCTCCACCGAGTGTGAGGACGTCCCACGCTACGTTTGCCAATCCGTGGTCTCCACTCAAGAACTCGTCTACCCCAACGGTTATCGGTTCTTCGGGTTATATGGTCTGCCCATTGCCACTTCAGCGTGCCGATGCGTCGGGCTATGTCGATAACTTTGGTTCTCTGTCGGATCACTTCGTTACGAATTCGATCTTTTAGAGAAACTCCGAGCATATCCCTTTCCATAGCACGCTGAGCAACTTTAAATTTGTGTACCAGCCCTACAGTGAGTGTCCATGTTTCGGCACCGTATGTCATGACGGGTAGGACGCACTGATTGAAGACTTTCGTCTTTAGACTCTGTGGAATTGGCGACGTGAAGACTTGACGCAGTTTCCCATATGCTGCCCAACCCAGCTGTATTCTTCTGTTGGCCTCTTTCTCGAAGTTGTTTTTACCCAATTGCATAGTTTGCCTGAGGTAAACATACTCCTTAACAACCTCGAGAATATTGCCTTGAAATGCAATTGGTTCCGGACTTACATGTTCATTGAACATAACCTTGGTTTTATCCAGGTTCATCCGAAGACCAACGCGTTGAGAAGAATCAGCTAGGCCATTCAACATATGTTGCAAATCTTGCAGCGTTTCCGCCACGATGACGATATCATCTGCAAATCGCAAGTGTGAGAGGTACTCGCCATTTATGTTAATGCCGCGCCCCTTCCAGTCCAGCGTCTTGAACACATCCTCCAATGCATTTGTGAACAATTTGGGGGATATAACGTCCCCTTGTCTCACACCACGATGCAAGGGGATAGGTTCAGACTGCCGATTCTGGACTTGAACGGCCATAGTAGCGGCGTTGTACAGACCTCTCAACACTTGGATGTATCGCCAATCGACTTGGCATCGCTGCAAAGATTCCAGAACAGACCAGATCTCGATCGAGTCAAAGGCCTTTTCATAGTCCACAAACGCTAAGCACAGGGGCCGATTATACTCTTTGGTCTTCTGTATAATCTGCCGCACTGTATGGATGTGGTCTATGGTGGCGTATCCCGATCGAAACCCGGCCTGTTCGGGGGGCTGGAACACGTCGAGCCTTCGCGCAAGACGGTTCGTGATGACTCTTGAAAACAGCTTGGCTTAAGAGTTATATCACCCTTTTTGAAAAACAACACGGCAACACTCTTACTCCACGCCTCTGGAGCTCTCCCATCAAAAAGAACACGGATTATAGGTTTACCACCAGATTTCATGAACTCAGTCGTAATACCGTCTTCTCCAGGGGCTTTTCCATTTTTAAGCTGTCTGAGAGCCATCGCGATTTCGTCCAGGCTGATTTCTGGCAAGTCTTCCGTAAAGTGGCGTGTTAATGCAGTTCTGGGCTCCTCATTTTCGGGATCAGGTTGAGATGCATGCGTAGCGTATAACTGGCTGTAGAAGTTTACAATTTCCGAAAGAATCCCAGACCTGGAAGAAACAACTACTCCATCCGTAGTGGTCAGCTTCGTCAGATGACTTCTCCCAAGAGATTTGACAAAAACCTTTGATCCCCGATTTTGCTCGATCGCTCGTTCTATTGAACGGGTGTTGGAGCATCGGAGATCGGAGAAATTCAATGTGCGGATTTTATATTTTTAGTATTTGTTGTTATAGCGGCCACAGCAATACAAATAGGTGAGTATTTAAGTGACTATCTATAACGGTTTAAGAAACAGAGCCCTGTGCGGAGCCTCACTAATAGGGTCCTATTGGCACCGTTTGGGTACGGAACCCTAAAAAGTAGACGCGTCAAAATAAGAACCGTCTCATTTCTTACTGTTAATGAGATTTACTTACTTAAAATCAATATCGTTGATTTATTGAGAGAGAGAGAGAGAGAGAGAGAGAGAGAGAGAGAGAGAGAGAGAGAGAGAGAGAGATGTTTATTTACACATATTCGATACACAGGAAATACATTTGACAGGAAAAGATACAAATAAAAATCATCGAATAGTATAAATTGGGCCCCACTCAGCATAATGCTGCGGCAAGCCGCAACGCTGTTTTTCAGTGGGACCCATTTAAAAACTAAACACAAAAAAAAACAACACATTGTGAAGACACGAACGCCAGCGGAAAATGTAGTTCGCAACAAAAACCTAGATAGGTATACAAACCGGAAGTATGTATGGCAACACTTGATCAGTTTAATCGTATCAGAACCATTAAACCGCAACAAATTGACGTGACCAACACTTTTTAAAGTTTAAAAGCCACTTCGGTAAGGGGAAAAGCGGCCAAGAAAATTACCAAAGAAGATGCTAATCATTTTTTAAACTCAACTTTTGACACGCTGAATGGACAAATTCAAAAAATTTTTTCATTTTGTCATACCTCATAAACTTTTCTACGTTTTTAAAGTTAACATGGGCTAAATTCAGGAATGGCCCAACACGGTTTGCGAGCGGTAATTCAATCGTTTGCGAGAGGATAGGGATGAACTGCTATTCAGGAACGCCAATCCCTTAGGATTTATCATTTTCAAAATATTTTCCATTTTATTTACAGTTAGTAAGTATCTCAATGATACTAGCACCAATATTCTTCAACATTTTTCCACTTATAAAGATACCTATTATTATTTTATTAAATCATAATAAGACTTACCACGAATCAGCTCAAGAAAACGAAATCAAAACTCAAAAAGTCATCCACACAAAGTATTCCAAAAAGGAAAGTCCACCATGCTTGGATCTAACAAGATCCTCACGGGCCTACATTATCTATTATCTAACTCATTCACTCACTCGTAACATTCACATTTATTCACCAAACAAATGAATATCGTTCATTCGAAAACTTTTCGGGACCGAGAACTAAAATGGCGACGTCCATTCGCCACGCGCGGTGATAGCAAACTAAACTCCCGTGAGAGTTTCCATACGGAAGCTTGTGTCTTCCATCCCTTTTGCAATTTCCCATTTTCATGACAATGTGTATTGGTGCCGCGGTTGATTAAACAGGGTTTGGTATAATGTGTGGTAATTAAGGCTAGATGTTTTCAGGGGCTAAATTCAGGCACGGGCCTTCACGGGTTTGGTAGCGGTAATTCAATCGTTTGGGATGGGTTTGGTAATGAACTGCTATTCAGGAACGCCAAAAATCACTGGATTGCGAGAGGCTTGGGTTGAGTTTGGGATGAGCCTTATTTATTTGTTTATTAATTTATTAACAAAGCGAATTAACCGGAAATTAAGGCTCATCAAGGGCTCATCCCAAGCTCAACCCATTTATATCCTCTCCCAAACGATTGAATTCATCATCATCATCATCATCATTTCAGCCGAAAGACGTCCACTGCTGAACATAGGCCTCCCCCAAGGCTCGCCAAACAGATCGGCCCTGCGCCATCCGCATCCAATGCGTTGAACAACGATTGAATTACCGCTCGCAAACCGTATTGGGCCGTTCCTGAAATTAGCCCCTGTTTGCTATTTACTATAGCTTGTCTATTTTAAAATGTTGCGCCCTACTACCCCATTTATGCACAGGATTTTTCATGCGATTTGTCGATTTGATTGTTACACACTGATTTTCACGGATTAGTCGAGGCTCCCAAACAATTGAAGAGTCGTAATTAAAATTTGCACGGACACGTCAAAATCAACTGATTCAGTAGAGGGGCGCGTCTTTTAGCTTAGACAAGCTCTACTAAAGCTAGATAAAAATGAGAATTCGGATTCGTAATACACCATCCGACGAAACAATTACAAAATCCAAATCCATCGTCAATAATACTACCTAAGGCGTACTATAATGTTAATGATTTTGGTCATGGACATACTTAGCAAACCCTACTTTAAATATAATGCATTGTAAGATAAGATAAGATAAAGTTTATTGCAGAAAATGGGTACATACAAGATGTTATAATAATATATTATTCACAATGCGCCAAATTCGGCTTGGGTAAGCATGCAAACAAATAAGTTTAATAAATAAGTTTCTAGGCAGATTAGTCTCAACAGAGTTTTTTTTTAACCATTGCAGTGGTAGGTTATTTGACATTAATAAGTGGCTTGTTAATAGCCTACCTATAGACTGAATAAAGATAATTGTTTTGACTTTCACTTTGAACTTGAATGATCCAATTTTACTTTTATCTTTGCTTTAATATAATTCTAGTCTGGATACCCTTAATTTCAGGGGTAGAAATTTAAGAATGCTGTGCTTCAAGTATTTTTTTTTTAATTAAAAATGTCAGCTAAAAGCAAAACCATTCGTGGAAGAATGATGTAAGTTACAACTTTCGTTGTTCTTCCAGGTCTTACCGTTTTAGTTTCAAGACAAAATTACACTTTTGGGCTTATTACATGAAATGGTAAAGAGGCTAGTGACGTCAGTAGGGGATCGAAGACCTGGCAGTTTTTTCGGGCGTAAATAAGACTATATTTATTCATAGAGTTTTAAAAGCTTTTATTTAACTTGCAATGTTTGTATGTATGTAGGTACGGGTCAAATCTTGGAAGTCGAATTTAACCCACTTCAGGTCGGATTCACTTGAAATTTGGTATACTTATGTAAGTTTGATGACAATGCAAGTAAGTACACTTAACAAAAAGTACAGTCAACGAAAAAGCTTGCATTAAAATTGAATTTTTTAACAAAAACTTATTCAGTAGCTTTTCTTTGTGATCAGTAGAGCACAGGTTTACATAAACAAACAGACTTTAGTCCATTAATATTCTATGTAAGAGGACAATATTTACGTATCTCTGTCGATTTACCCATGCGAGCAGCTAGTATTTTGATTACCTAACAGGATCGTTCCCGAATTTTGCTCTCATTCATTTGCTTCAATAGATCCTTATGCCCGAACCGTCGTATTGTATTCACCAAACTATACAATCACTATTATTGCAGGCATTCGTAGTTATGTTTAGCGGTTCGCTTCATCTCTTCTAATGCGAACTGCTAAGGAATGGAATTCGCTCCCGTCGTCTTATTTCCAGAGAAATACAACCAAGGGCTCTTCAAGGCTAGAGTGGATAGGCTGTTCACTGAACCAGTGAGATACACCTTTGGCCTCATCTTCACTTTTCATCAGGTGAGATAGTGGTCAGTCACGGGTCAGTTTTATGAAAAAGAAATAAAAATAAGATTTCTAATGGCGTCCAGGGACGGAAGACCCCGTGTTGACCTGCAACAAGATGGAGCGACAACCTGATTAAGTCCTGAGTAAGTTGGTGTGATGGGGTGCCGTTAAAAAATCTTGATCAAGTGCGGGTAGTTCGAGATACGGGTGCTGATTCTAATCGGGATCAAGTGCTAAAGTGCTAAGTGCTAAGTGCTAAACGAACTTGACACCCTACACTTCAGTTGACTCGTGACCGCGGTTGCTGCAATGTGGCCGAAACGTCGAGGTAAATAAATAAATATTTATTGCGTGATAAGTCCCGTTTAGTTTAGTAATTAAATAAATAAATATTAGGGGGGACATTCTTACACAAATCGACCTAGTCCCAAACTAAGCAAAGCTTGTACTATGGGTACTAGACGACGATAAACATACTTGTATAGATAAATTAATACTTAAATACATAGAAAACATCCATAACTCAGGTACAAATATTCGTGCTCATCACACAAATAAATGCCCTTACCGGGATTCGAACCCAGGACCTCTTGCTTCGTAGGCAGGGTCACTATCAACTAGGCTAAAGCGGTCGTTAATAGCGGTCGGTAATTATGACCTGATTAAGGTAGCGGGAACGCGTTGGATGCGGATGGCGCTGAATAAAGTCTGTTTGATGAACCTTGGGAGAGACCTACGTTCAGCAGTGGACGTCATTCGGCTGAAATGATGATGATGACTCGTGAGCATAACTGTATACATGGTGTATTTACTTCCGTTTGGCAAATTATTTTTCCCAAACTGATTAATTTGGCAAATGTTTAATTTCCCAAATGTTTATTTTTTCTGAAACTGTACACTGTTCACTGTTCATGTTCTGTTGAGGACTTGGTGTCTGAGTCCAATGTTATAGGAGAGACCAAGGCGTCCAGACTCCGGTGGCTCGGACACGTAGAAAGGTTGGGAGAGGATCGAGCCGTGAAGAGAGCGTACTTGGGACGACCGAGTGGACGTAGGCCGGTTGGTCGTCCCAGATACCGCTGGAGGGACGAGGTCCTGAAAGATCTTTTGGACCTCGGGGTCGAGGACTGGCAAGGGCTGGCTCAAGATCGCAAAGCGTGGCGTAATCTGGTGTTGGAGGCCAAGACCCACTTTGGGTCACTGCGCCCTGGTAGTTAGTTAGTTAGTTGTACACTGTTCAGGATATATTTCAGGACTATTCTTTAAATTAGGCTAGGTTAGGTTAGGTTTGTTTAATAACAATTCTGAAAAGTTTACAGCTTCAGTAAAAATAAACAGTTGGGAAATTAAACATTTTGCCAAATCAATCAGTTTGGGAACTGCAAGGAATGATGAGGATCAGAGTTCGATCCCTGCCTCTAGCATGCTATAACTTATCATCTTTTTTTGATAATTATTAAGAAAAAGCTAACTATATGCATAACAAATTTTATCCATATCTGACCAGCCACTTAAGCGTGAAAGACTCATAAACACAAACCTTCCAATTTATAATATTAGTAAGATTAATTTAATGACACAGTATATTCGTAGTAAAGACATACATAAGCAAGCCTCATCTTAGCTAGTAGCTAGCGTGAAATTTAATACCCTTAGTGCTTCTAACATGTATCCTACGTTCAAAGTTAATGAAAGGAGAAAATCTTGGCGCTAAATGTTTCTTCAGCGATAAATTTTCGAGAAACAGAGTTAAAAGGCTTGTTCTTGTTCACATCATACTAGCGTGTTGCCTGAGCAATTAGGAATGGTCTGAGAGCTGTCAGACATTTAAAGAAGGTATTTCCGGCAGCGGAATATCTTGTTCAATGCTTCCATTATGAAAACAAAAGGCGTGGGTGAAAAAGAGAAACATGACATTTTAGGAAACAATAATTTAAGTAATTTACCTCAAAGGTTACCGAAGGTTTTTGCCGACTATAATAGGTTACTTGTTACCTTTCTACCTTTTGTACATAATTATATTAGATTATTTATGCACTAGATATAGTGTCAGTAGCAAACATTGCGATACAAAACGTCCACAAATTTCTTTTGACAGCTTCATATTACGATCGCGTTACGTCATTCAAACTGAAGGGAGGCAAATGACATATAAGCCAAGTTGGCTTATATTTTTCGGGACGTTTTCATGCCGCCGAAGCTCTATCTAATAATTATGTTCTAAGGTAATTATGGCGCGAAAATTACAAAATATACACGATGATTTTTAATTGGTGATCAGGAGTAACAAAAAGCGATAAAGACGATCATACTGAATAACTTTTCCCATGGAACCAATACGAAAGTCGGGGTGAAAAAATCAGCTATTTCATAGAAAACTTCAGGGCCTCACCAGCCTCCATGAATAGAACCACGGATTTTTTTCCCGATTTTCGTACTTATTGGTCTCATGGGAAAAGTTATTCAGTATGGCCGACTTTATCGCTTTTTTACACGCTTTATATTAGCTTCACCTGTATGTTTGTATGTATGTTTGTAACCGACTCCTTAGGGCGCGATTTTGACCCACTTCCCGGTTTCCGATTGAGCTGAAATTTTGCACATATGTGTAAATTGGATGACAATGCAATATTATTGTAACATGGAGCTGATCTGATGATGGAGCTGGATGGTGGCCATAGGAACTATGTAATAAAACAACACAATCCCGTCGAGTTTGGGCTCGTTTGATTCGTCTTGACGAGCACTTTGATCTCAGATGGTAACCAGGGTCTGATGATGGAGCTGGAAGATGGCCAAAGGCACTCCACAATAAAACTACACAACCCCGTCGAGTTTGGGCTCGTTTGATTCGTCTTGACGAGCACTTTGATCCTAGATGGTAACCAGGGTCTGATGATGGAGCTGGAAGATGGCCAAAGGCACTCCACAATAAAACGAAACAACCCCATCGAGTTTGGGCTCGTTTGATTCGTTTTGACGAGTACTTTGGTCCTAGATGGTAACAAGGGTCTGATGATGGAGCTGGAAGGGGGGTAGGTGGCGGGGCGGGGGGGGAATGGGGTATGGGGTAAGGGGGTCGGGGGTTTAGAGGGTTGGGGGTTAGGGTGTGGCGGTTGGGGTTAGGAGATGGGGGGGGGGGGTTACGGGGAATAGGGTGGGGGTGTTGGGGGGTTCGGGGGTAAGTGATTTTGGGGGGTTGTGGGAAATGGGGAGGGGGTAAGAGGCCTAGATGGTAACAAGGGTTTGATGATGGAACTGGAAGGGGGGGGCGGTAGGTGGTGGGGTGGGGGGGGTTCCGGGGGTTTGGGGGGTTCGGTGTTAGGGGGGTTGGGTTTAGGTGGTTCGGAGGTTTGTAAAATGAGGAGGGGGGTAAGGGGGGATTGGGGGTAAGGGTGTGGGGTTTGGGGAAATGGGGTGGGGGATGTTGGGGGGTTGGGTTTAGGGGGTTTGGGGGTTGTAGGTGAGGGGGGTAAAGTTAGAAAGAAAAAAAAATGCAACTAAAAAATAGAAAATAAATAATAGTTTAAAAAAACTAAAAAACACGCTTTAAAAAATAAAAAACAAATTTTAATAAATTTCAATGCACTATTCTTATAGTGCAGTAAAAAATCTTAATAAGCAATTATTATACTGTTATATCCAGATCAATATTTGTAAGCAATTCTAAATATTGATAAAATAAATAATAATACTTTAAAATATTTTATTGTAAAAAAAGCGTGGGGTGCTTTTTAAGATGTTATCAAAATGATAATCCTTGACAATTGACACCATGCACCCCACGCTTTTTTTACAATAAAATATTTTAAACTATTATTATTTATTTTATCAATATTTAGAATTGTTTACAAATTTTGATCTGGATATAACAATATAATAATTGCTTATTAAGATTTTTTACTGCACTATAAGAATAGTGCATTGAAATTTATTAAAATTTATTTTTTATTTTTTAAAGCGTGTTTTTTAGTTTTTTTAAACTATTATTTATGTTATTCCTGATCACCGATTAAAAATCACCATGTATAGGACTGAGAAATTTACAAGATAATATAATATTGTACTAGTTCTATCTCGAATTGATGGCAGTTGGGGGCAATGTGTTTTTGAATGGCGACCACGGACCGAAAGACGCCGCGCCGGTAGTCCTCCTAGACGCAAGACGCGTCGTTTGTTCGGGTCAGGTCCCGTTGGCCTTACTTGCATTCAGCCTTGGCGAGAAGAGCACCTTAGTTGTATTTTGACCGGGTAGCAAAATGCCTTGGTCTGTAAAACGCCCTCATTGCTATAAGCCATAGTAGACGGAATGACTTGGTTGCAAAACGACTTAATGTCATAATGTTTTAGTAGGTAAATGGTCTGGTCTGGTCTTGAAAATCTATTCAACACAATCAAGACCTTACACAATTGAGTCATTCTGCCTACTTGTGCATTTAACGACCTAGACGTTTTGCTAAGTAAGTCTTCTTGAAACTAAGACAATTTTGTAACCATGGCATTATAATTATAACCAAGTCATCTTGCATACTTGGTCAGTGTACTATTGAGCCGTTTTGCTCGCCAAGGCTATTTGCAAGTAAGGCCAACGGGACCTGACCCGTTTGTCCGCAGGCCGCGTCTCCGCCCCGTCTCTCCTGTCTGCTTTGGATCGCGACGCTTCATACATTTAGTATGAAAACTGATTCAAGGGGCTGTGCGACTGCGACGCGCCCCCGTCACATCTCTTCTGTGTGGCTTGCGCTCTACAAGGTGGACTGACCCGAGGCCTAATTGTCTAACACACAGACACTCGCGATTACATTCACTATCTCTTTATACCCTCAATGTGTAGGTACCGTTTGACAGAAAGAAGTGGTGAAAGCAATTTTAATTCCGATTGTATTGGGCAATATACAGCCTCTGGTCGCAGGATTCCCATGAATGTGGGCGGCACAAGAGCGGTCATTGTATTCGACGTTCACTGTCTTTTAGTTTACGATGATGATGAAGATAACTTCTAACCTCTTAAATTTTCCAAGTTGTAACCATTCACCATGGTAAGTAAGAGACTGAGCACTAACTTTTATTAGTCAATCAAATGTGACCCATATTACCAAGCCATATAGTTTAATAATGGCAACTAGAGACAGCGGTCCGAGAGATTACACACAAACTAGAGAAACTAGAGAATTATGTCCCACTCGCACCAGTACTTGATCACCCTAATTAGAACGAGATGCAACTCTCTGGTTTGTTTTTTTTTCGGCCTCACGTTTTTGTCGCAGTACTCAGTCCTGGTTAGGCATGAAGTCCATGGAGGTTTGTTAAATTGGTTAAAGGGGATGAAACCGATGCACTTTATTCTGTCTTTCACCCTTGTCTTTGGTCCGAAATAGAAACTCATCGGTTTTGACAATGCGACCAAAGAGATCGAGAGCTAAACTAAAAAAAAAATAAAAAAATAAACGTCAAAAATGAATAAATAGGTGACCAAACACAATTTCTAACATTAACTCGAAAAAAATATAAAAAAATTCCTTGTGAAATGCCAAATCAGAGACGGCGCAAATTTTTCGTTCAGAATGATGGTGCTGGGAAGAAGACGAATAAAGGTGCGCCTGGGCCTGGAAGGTACAACAACAACAGTCAGGGTCACTCCATAGTGTTGTCTTAAACCCATTATACTCAAGGGGGTCTATCATGTCGATAAGGGGTATAATGAGGGATGTTTACTTCGTCGATGGATCACAAGTGAAGCAAGCCAAACACGTGATAAAATAAGTAAAATTAGGCATGAAAGCAACTATTACAGATCCATATTCATAATAATCACTAGGTACATAGTATAAAACAAAGACGCTTCCCGCTGTCTGTCTGTCCCTGTATGCTTAGATATTTAAAACTGCGCAACGGATTTTGATGCGGATTTTTTATAATAGATAGACTCAGATCAAATAAAAAGTACCTAAAGATAGAGCGCTGCGAACAACGAAGTGAGGCCGGTCAAACTACACCAATCCGTGTGCTTATACAGTGGCGCGCACACACTTGCAACCAAACTACACCAAATTTTGCTTAGAACCCAAAACGTCAACACTAGTGTTGCCATTATAATGTTGTAGTTACCCTATTATTGGTTGAATGCCACATATGTAATACAACCTCTTCTTTTTTAATTTTAAATTCTATTCTTTATTAGCACGGCTCAAAACGTGAGAACGTGACACGCAACGTAGTATCGGGGTATTAAGAATTATTATGGCAACACCGGCCTACGCACACATGTTTATAAAACCAGCCTCACTTGGCTGTTCACCGCGCTCTATCTTTACTTTTTATTTGATCTGAGTAGATAGAGTGATTCAAGAGGAAGGTTTATAACACATACATAATTGCACCCGCGCGAAGCCGGGGCGGGTCGCTAGTAAATATTATAAATGTGAAAGTGTGTGTGTTTGTTTGTTTGTCTTTCTGTCTCGTTGAAACTGAGCGCCGGATGGCCGTGATTTTTTGTTTGTTGTTGAAGGGCTGGAGAGTGACATAGGCTACTAAAACACGTTTTGATCTACTTCAGTGGCGGCGAAGCCGCGGGCATCAGCTAGTTATTAATAAATTGCAACACTCACAAAGTCGGGGCAAGCTCGATTCACTTTAATTTTACTATGCAGAGTTGTACAGTTTAAATATTTTACAATACAATACAATACAATACAATGACTCTTTATTGTACACCAGGAATAGTAAGCAATACAGAAAACAGGTACACAGATAGTAAGTTACAAGGTAAGCAATAGGCGGCCTTATCGCTTAAGAGCGATCTCTGCCAGGCAACCCTTTACCAGAAAGAAGGAAGGACTAGTCTACAGCAGGTGGTGCATCAACAGTGGATCAGAAAATTAAAACTCAACAAAAATAGTACATCTACTCATACATATATCGTACATATAATAAGTACACGTCTAAAACAAATATAAGCATTGGGATAAACAGCCACATATAAATAAATAAACTATAACAAAGCTAATTATTACAAGAAAACAGATAGTACACCTTAAGCATAGATTTAAACAGTGACAGAGATTTTGCCCGTCGTAAGTCAATCGGCAAGGCATTCCACAACCGAATAGCCTGGACAGTATAAGAATAGACATAGAATTTGGAGTTAGAGAGAGGCACGGTAAGGAGAAAGTTCTGAGAGCATCGAATAGAAGTTACGTAGCTAAACCGCTCTTTGAGGTAGCGAGGAGTTGCAGGGTTAAAGAGAATGCCGTAAAGAAGGTGGAGAACGTGAGGGTTACGGCGAAGGCGGATTATTATTTTATTATTTTAATTAAATTTTTCGCGTAAACTTTAAGTTGATTAAATATTTGTACCTACAAGAAATATATTCGGAGTCCGTTGTGCGCCTACTACAATTCATTAGCCAAATTACTTCAGTATTTGATGATAATAAGTTGTCGTAGTTAATAATAATAATAAATTTTGGTTCTATTAAACATACTTTTATAGATAATTAATTACATACTTAAATACATATTAAACATCCAAGAGTCGAGAGCACAAACATTCGTATTTTTCACACAAATATCTGCCCCGACTGGGAATCGAGCCCGGGGCCTTAAGCTTCGTAGTCAGGTTCTCTAACCACTGGGCTATCCCTATTGGATCCTTATGCCAAGATCACATGTACCTACGTACCAAGTAAAATCGTGCGAGTAGCATTACATTGCAGGGCCGCGGGGCTAACGAGTTACAAGTGACCGATTGAGAGCCGCAATGTAATGCTACTCGCACGATTTTACTCGATACGAGTGATCTTGGCATTAGTTTAAGCATTGCCATTATCATCATATACACGTTCCACTGCAGCGCACAGGCCTCCTCTCAGAATGAGAGGGCTTGGGCCGTAGTTCCCACGCGGGCCCAGTGCGGATTGGGAACTTCACACACACCATTGAATTTCTTCGCAGGTTTCCTAACGACGTTTTTCTTCACCGTAAAGCTCGTGGTAAATTTCAAAGTAATTTCGCACATAGGTACTCGTAACTTCCGAAAAACTCAGAGGTGCGAGCCGGGATTTGAACCGACGACCCTCTGCTTGAGAGGCCATAGGTCAAACCACTAGGCCACAACGGCTTCTAAGCCGGCTTTTAAGCATTGTACATAGTTTTTATCATTCATTATAATAAAAATAATAAATAAATAAATAAATATTAGGGGACAATCTTACACAAATCGACCTAGTCCCAAACTAAGCAAAGCTTGTACTATGGGTACTAGACGACGATAAACATACTTGTATAGATAAATAAATACTTAAATACATAGAAAACATCCATGACTCAGTAAGTCATTGTAAGTTATCATTAAGTTTGAAATAGTAGATCGTAGCTTAAACTTGTTTCCTCAGAGGACTCTGTAGCAATTAGGTAAGTACGTTACACGAGGAATGCTGCGTTAGCGAAAAAACACATTTGTACTTGAATTTTACATTTCAAATCCACCCTTGCGTAATAGGTACGTCTGTGCTATGCATGCGTTTTCATGCAGAAATACGTCATTCAGTTTATTTGCAAATGGTTGTGTGCTTTGTATAGCTTTGGGAATTGCCTCGTAGAGGATTTGAAATGGGTCAGCGTTTTGTGTAGTATAATTGAGTGACGCTACTATGCCGCTTTCAAATGTGAATTCGCACATAAATTCCAAAAAAATCGGAGGTGCGAGTTGGGATTTGAACCCACGACCACACACACAGGCCATAGGTCAAACCGCTAGGCCACCACGGCTTTTACATTTGAAATTTACCATGAGCTTTACGGTGAAGGAAAACATCGTGAGGAAACCTGCATAGTAGGTACACCTGCGAAGAAATTCAATGGTGTGTGTGTGAATTTTCCAATCCGCACTGGGCCCACGTGGGAACTACGGCCCAATCACTCTCATACATATATATAGTCCGGGATGATGATGATGATGCCGCTTTCTGTGGAAATGTTCCTGGATGAAAAAATATATGTGTGGTATAGACGTATATATGTATGCGGTTTGGAGGTAGGAAGGTTTATTTTTAAATATTAGGTGAGCGAGGGATCAAACCAAAACCAAAAAAACCGGCCAAGAGCGTGTCGGACACGCACAAGGTAGGGTTCCGTAGCCATTACAAAAAAATCAAGTAATATTTTTCTAAGGATTTCGTATGTACGGAATCATCCAAGTTTAGGTATGTTTTATACCTTAGGCTACTATTTACTCTGAAACTACAAATAATTTCCAAGCAATCTTAGCCACTATAATTTTCCTAGTAAATTTGATATATTTACTATCATTCTGAATTTTTTCAAATTTTTCCACCTAACAGTTTAGATTTTAGAGGGGGGGACGCTCGATTTTAGTGAAAATTTTCACTTTAAAGTTGAATATTTCGCAAACAGATCACTGAATAGAAAAATTATGTTAGCAACCCCGCAATGGTTTTAAAAGACCTATCCAACGATACCCCACACTATAGGATTAGTCGAGGAAAAAAAAATCACCCCCACTTTACGTCTATGGGAGGTACCCTAAAGATTTTTTTTTTTTATTTTTTATTTTACCACTTTGTTGGCGTGACTGTTTTGTATATTCATGCCAAATTACAGCTTTCTAGTACTAACGATCTCTGATCTGAGCCGCGGACAGACAGACAGACAGACAGACAGACGGACAGACATGGCGAAACTATAAGGGTTCCTAGTTGACTACGGAACCCTAAAAACATGGCAGCCTCCGTGACAAAAAAGTTAGGAGATTACTATTTCAGACAGTATTTATGTAACTCAATGGCCCTTTGGCTTTGCAAATTAAGCCCAAGCAGCCTCGATCATTTCCGCTAAATCATTTTTTTTGCATTATTATCTTCACAGAAAACACACGACGTGCTAAAACGTCAAACAAAGTTTCGCAAAAACGTTTGGTCACAATTTACTGTTGGATCTAATTTGTTCTCTTATGGCTTACTAAAGAATCCTTTAATGACTACAAAAGTGGAAGAGAATAATAATATTCTTCTATACCAGCCTGCACACGTCCCACTGTAGGAAACAGACCTCTCAAAAGGAGAGGGCTTGGGTAGTGCAGATTAGGAACTTTACACACACCATTGAATTTCTTTCCAGGCGTGTACAGGATTTCTCACGACGCTATCCTTCCCCGTTAAGCTCACTCAATTTTGAAAACACTCACGAGGTGTGAGCCTGGCCTCGAATCCACGACTCTCTGCTTCAGAGGCCTTAGGTGAAGCCACTAGCCTAAGATAAATATAATAATTAAGATTGTAATATTATTTAAACATTTCAGCCACCCAAACTCCGACACAAAAATAAAAACCGGAAGACCGAAGAACAAAATGTACCCCAATTCCCCGAAGGGGAGTGGATTAGAAATGGTCCCGGAGCGACCCGAGAGCTCTTCGTCGATCAACGACACCCGCATGACTTTAGTGGACAAGGACGTCACTGCCAGTTCCAGCAACATCGACCTCTGCAACATCTTGAGCTCATCTGGAGAAGTCTCTCCCATGACGCCAATATCCCTCTTGTCCAGGGAAATTCTACCAGCTGCAAACCTGTCACCAGGCAGACGGGTTGGACGACAAGCCAACTGTAAACCGCGGCAGCATCGCGTGAAAGTCCGTAGCCCAAAACGCCGCATCGTGATTCTAGATACTCCAGTTGAAGTCAACAAGAGAAGCATAGCGTCCGGTGCGATAAACTGGGCGGAAGAACTGGAGTTTAATCCACCTGCCTTAGAGAACCGTTTGATTCAGAATGCGACGATTGAGTATGAGAGGATCAGCGATCATTCGTTTGATGATATGTGCAGGATTTGTCACGGAGGGGAGAGTTTATCCCCTGAGTTGGGGCGGTTGATCTCTGCGTGTAACTGTCGAGGCACCGTGGGAAGGGTCCATGTGAAGTGCTTGGAGAGATGGCTGACTGAGTCCGGGAAGACGCGTTGTGAGCTCTGTGGTACTCGCTACGTCACGAGACGAGTGCATAAGTACGGTGTGCCGAAGGCTTTGGTCATGTGGATTCTAAGCCAGAATGCTAAACAGGTAAGTCAATCAACGCTTTCAAGTAAATATAGAACAGTTAAACATTTTCAAACAAAGGTACAGTCAACGTCATAAATAAGTGATTACTTTTGTACCTTGTCGCTTTCAGTCGTTGCATAATTTCGTATGACTTTTCAAACATATGACGTTAAAGTGACAAGGTACAAAAGTGATCACTAATTTATGACGTTGACCCTACGTCGCCAGGCTCGCTTCGGAGCAAAATGCACAAAACGCAAAATGTACACGCAAATGTAACCAATGGCAAAATCTACAATGCGCAAAATGTACATTTAAGGCTGCGTATTCACCGGAGCTGAGCGAGGATGCGTTGCGAGGGATGTGTTTGTCATGAACCAATAGAAACACTTCATTTACCTATCCTAGCTCAGCTCAGCTCTGGTGGAAACAGCTCAGCGGAGCGAGGTTTTTGTAAATACAAAAGAAGGGGAAGATGTGTGCGAGGAATGTGTTGCGAGGGATGTGATGCCACAGAATAAGTAATATGTAACCAGTAATCCAACTTCATACTAGAGCGCCCGATCGACGCACGCACACAGCCAAGCGTCTTACACGGCCATTAACCAATCTTCGCTAGACGAAACAATGCAGTTCATAAAATTTCAACTCTCTAGCTATCACGGTTCATGAGATACAGCCTGGTGACAGACGGACAGACGGACGGACAGCGGAGCCTCAGTAATAGGGTCCCGTTCTTACCCTGTGGGTACGGAACCCTAAAAATGGTAAAGCACTTACTTGGTCGACTATACTAGTTTTTCTATATTGTTTTCTTTGTTGTATACCTTAAATTAAGAGTCATTGTATTGTATTGTGACACCGATTATTTTACGCAACTGCCAGGCAAGTTTTAATGGCTATTTATTAGAAATAGCGTTTTCCTTCTGTAACTGGTTTACAAGTTGCGCTATTATTATGTGTTTTCGCACCTCAAGTTAAATGTGAATAAAACAAACAAGTTTCTCGAAACAGTTATCGCCTGAGCCCATGAAGTACGCACAACAGGAGTCGCCTTTATTATTACTTACACTATGCTAAAGTTTAATTGTAATTTCGGTATATTTTTTTTTATTTTTTTTTATTGATAGAAGGAGGCAAACGAGCAAGTGGGTCACCTGTTGGTAAGCGATCACCACAACCCATGAGAACCAGAAACCCCAGAAGGGTCACTAGTCCGTTGCCGGCCTTTAAGGGAACAATACACTCTTTTCTTGAAGGACCCGATGTCATAGTTAGTTGGAAACACCGTAGACGGGAGTTGATTCCACAATTTAACTGTGCGTGGCAGAAAATGCCGACGGAAACGCACAGTTGTAGATGTATATTCATCAAGGTGGTGACGGTGGAACGCAGACTTACGGCGCGACGTGCGATAGTGGAAACCCGTAGCTGGTAATAAATTGAATAGCTCCTCGGAGCACTCCCCGTAGTAGAGCCTGTAGAGCACACAAAGAGAACCTACGTCTCTTCGCAAGGAAAGGGGATCCAAACGACCAGAAACTAGCGGGTCGCCGACAAGTCGATCTGCGCGACGTTGGGTACGGTCAAATGGAAGGAGAAAGCATTGGGGCGCCCCCGCCCAGAGGTGAGAGCAGTACTCTAAGTGCGGCCGCACCTGGGCCTAAGGCTGCGGCTCCACTGAGGCGGAGACGAGCGGAGCTGAGAGGAGACGTGTGGGGATCGACCAATCATATTACATGAACGGAGACGAGATGTGGATTTCATGTAATATGATTGGTCGATCCCCACACGTCTCCTCTCAGCTCCGCTCGTCTCCGCCTCAGTGGAGCCGCAGCCTTATACAGATGAAGAAGGTGCTTTGATGTAAAGTACAGCCTGGATCTGTTCAATACCCCAAGCCTTTCGAAGCCAATTTGGCTTTTCCCTCCAAATGACCGAGAAATTGAACGTCACTCGTTATGTCCACGCCGAGAATCCCTATGCTGGATTGGATATCCAGGGGAGCGCCATCAAAGCGGGGAGATAGCGCGAACGGGGACTTTTTTGCGGAGAACACGCACACCTGCGTCTTTGTGGGGTTGAATTTAACAAGGTTGGCCCTGCCCCAATCCGAAACCTTTCCGAGAGACGTCTCAATTTCGGACACAAGTTTAGTTCGGCACTCAGCGACATAGTCCCGAGAGGTGTCAGCTCGGCCAGAGTATCTTACATCCCCCGTACTGTCGTCCGCATAGCAATGAATATTACAAATCTGTAATAAGTCATTGATATGCAGAAGAAACAGGGTAGGGGATAGTACACAGCCTTGCGGTACACCAGCGTTCACGGGCATAAGATCAGAGAGATATTTTACTAGATTCCCAAAAGAATTCCCAAATTAAATCGTTGTTTTCATTTATCAAGTTGGATTACAAACATAGGTGCAATATTTCATGTCTCTAGAATTAGAGTTGGTATTTTATATCCTTTATTCCTTTTTATCTTTCCTATTATGACCTGGTGAGGGTTGCGGGAACGCATTGGATGTGGATGGCACAGTGCCGATCTGTTTGTCGAGCCTTGGGGGAGGCCTATGTCAGCAGTGAACGTCTTTCGGCTGAAATGATGATGATGATGATAATATCCTTTTACCGACCCTGTAGGAATATCGACATAAAAAGTGACCTATTTGTTATAATAATCCTCACTCACATCTAGCTACCTATATGTCAAATTTCAAGTAAGTAAATTCGCGTTAAAGTATAACACCCACGTACAACCCGTGTGTCGGTATGAGTATGTTCTCTAAATGACAATCATCTTGTAAGACCACAACCAAGAGAGGTTTAAAATTACACCGAATTATTGAAATTTGTCATCAAATTTCCATCAACTGTCAAAATCTCCAATTTAACAAAGACGGAGTGTTAATTTTATAACGAAATATTTATTTATTCCATACTTTGGCAGAAAACATATATGCTGCTTGCTCCGGTCATAGATGCTTTTAGTCTGAACCTTATTTATGGCAGCAACTTTCATTCTGCTCATGCCAGTTTGATTGTTTTCTGATAAAGTAACGAGTTAACGAGTACTGTGGATTTCCCCGATATACATGTTGGAAAAAACGAACGCCACATGGAGGGCAACTAGGTACCTTAAATATTGGAAATAGTTCATTCTATCTAAAGGAGACTTTCCTTTATATATATTTTTAGGGTTCCGTACCTCAAAAGGAAAAAACGAAACCCTTATAGGATCACTTTGTTGTCCGTCCGTCCGTCCGTCTGTCAAGACCCTTTTTCTCAGGAACAACTAATATATCGGTGTTAGGGGGGTTGGGTTTAGGTGGTTCGGGGGTTTGTAAAATGAGGAGGGGGGTAAGGGGGGTTTAGGGGATTGGGGGTAAGGGTGTGGGGTTTGGGGGGGGGGGGTTTGGGGAAATGGGGTGGGGGATGTTGGGGGGTTGTAGGTGAGGGGGGTAAAGTTAGAAAGAAAAAAAATGCAACTAAAAAATAGAAAATAAATAATAGTTTAAAAAAACTAAAAAACACGCTTTAAAAAATAAAAAATAAATTTTAATAAATTTCAATTCACTATTCTTATAGTGCAGTAAAAAATCTTAATAAGCAATTATTATATTGTTATATCCAGATCAAAATTTGTAACAATTCTAAATATTGATAAAATAAATAATAATAGTTTAAAATATTTTATTGTAAAAAAAAGCGTGGGGTGCTTTTTAAGATGTTATCAAAATGATAATCCTTGACAATTGACACCATGCACCCCACGCTTTTTTTACAATAAAATATTTTAAACTATTATTATTTATTTTATCAATATTTAGAATTGTTTACAAATTTTGATCTGGATATAACAATATAATAATTGCTTATTAAGATTTTTTACTGCACTTTAAGATTTTTGAATTGAAATTTATTAAAATTTATTTTTTATTTTTTAAAGCGTGTTTTTTAGTTTTTTTAAACTATTATTTATTAATGAACTAAAACAATTACTTTGCTCACCCGCGACCTTACAATAGTTACGTTTATGCAAGAAATGTGCGTTCATGCAGTTCCTCCACCTCCGCACTGTACGAACACACACAAATCACATAAACCCAACCATCACCACCACCAAGCTACACTGACGCGTTTCGAACTCAACCAGAGCTCATCTTCAGAGTTACCACAACCGTATGCTATGCTACCAAACGTTAAACTCAGGAGTTTAACGTTTGGTAGCATAGCATACGGTTGTGGTAACTCTGAAGATGAGCTCTGGTTGAGTTCGAAACGCGTCAGTGTAGCTTGGTGGTGGTGATGGTTGGGTTTATGTGATTTGTGTGTGTTCGTACAGTGCGGAGGTGGAGGAACTGCATGAACGCACATTTCTTGCATAAACGTAACTATTGTAAGGTCGCGGGTGAGCAAAGTAATTGTTTTAGTTCATTAATATGGACCTCCGCAAAGTAACGCCTGATTCAATAAATTATTATTTATTAATAGTTTAAGTTTTTCACAGACGTAGAAGCACGGCACGGGTTCCATATTTGAACACTTGATATGTAATGGAGTTTCATACTTACTTCCTGGCAGCTCGAGATTACTTCCTGGTCGCTAGCAGCTAGTCTCCAGGATGCGTTACTTTCTACGACGTTTTTGATAACGTAATGGCAACATTTCATAGCATTTTTGAGAAAAAGCACTATACAAGCCTCGGCCGGAACAGGGGTTGCCGGCCTCGTATCTTACTTGGCTTTACTTACTTGGCCGGCAACCCCTAGCTTCCCGGCCTCTGCAGTAATGTACTATTGTTGTCAGCTGATGGTGGACAGCCTGGGAATAATGCTAATGTCTCCGCTGGCGGTGCTGGCGGCCTGGCTTTCTGGGCGGACCCTGGCCGGCCTGATGACCCAGGAGAGCCACGTCACACCTTGGCCTCTGGCTTCGACCTTCGTTCTTGCCTGCATGACTCTTGTAAGTCACTTGTCTTTTTTTGTATTACCACCGTTAAGCTCCAAGCGCACAGACAGCGGAGGCGTGGCGCTGCGGGGGCGGTGACGGTTGTAATGTTCTAACTTGTATGAACGAGTTCGCGGTACGGTACCGCTCAACCGTTCATACAAGTTAGAATATTACAACCGTCACCGCCCCCGCAGCGCCACGCCTCCGCCTATCTGTGCGTTTGGAGCTTTACCGCCCGGCCACGACTTTGCGCGTTTGGCGGCGCGGCAAGCGTTTTCTGTGTTCATTGCGCGGCTGAGACGCTCGCCGTACAGTGGTTACCTGGCGGCACACGCAATGAACCGATAAAACGCTTGCCGCGCCGCCAAACGCGCGAAGTCGTGGCCGGGCGGTTATAGGGGAAACCTTTTTTTTTCACCTGACTGTACAGTGCTTTTGTGGTTGTATATTGTAAGAGAAATCGTAATTTGTTTAAAAAAAATCGTGCTGAGTTTCTTTTAGCGCATTCTCCTTGGCTATCATGGTCTTTCCGAGTGCATTGGTAGGCTCAAAAAACCGGCCAAGTGCGAGTCGGACTCGCGCACCGAGGGTTCCGTACAAATTTATATGTATCTATGAACATCCAGTCTTAGCAGACCCCTGCTCCTTAGCAAAATGTACGCAGTGTGGGATCATTGTAGATTGGTTAAAGATATAGACAGACAGACAAAAGAATTTATGCTTTTCGCAATTTTTCCTTTATCTGTGCTATAAGACCTTGCTTCGTACCAAATTTCAAGATTCTGAGTTCACGGAAAGTACCCTGTAGGTTTTGATTCCCTTGTGAGTTTTGAAAATTTGCGGAAATTTGCGGCATAAACGGCTGTATCTTTTGATTGCGTTGGTTTAGAAGTTTGATTTTTCACAGCTCCAAAGGACAGGTAGACTCAAGTATTTGATATAAATTTCAGCTTGATAACTCCACGCTTTCCTGAGAAAAAGGGTCTTGACAGACGGACAAAAGGGTCTTGACAGCGGACAACAAAGTGATCCTATAAGGGTTCCATTTTTTCCTTTTTAGGTACGGAATCCTCAGATGACACGTAAAGAAGCCCTTAACAGTCTGCTCCATCCCAGCCTATATACGTCCCACTGCGTAGCACAGGCCTCCTCTTAGAATGAGTGGGCTTGGGCCGTAGTTCCAACGCGGGCCCATTGCGGATTGGGAACTTCAGACACACCATTGAATTTCTTCGCAGGTGTATACAGGTTTCCTCACGATGTTTTCCTTCACCGTAATGCTCATTGTAAATTTCAAACGTAATCGTAAAGCTCATGATCAATTTCAAATGTAATTTCGCACGTAAATTTCGAAAAACTCAGAGGTGCGAGCCGGAATTTGAACCCATGACCCTCTGCTTGAGAGGCCATATGATTAGGTCAAACCGCTAACGGTCTACTTGAGAAATTTTTCTTTGTTTTTTTTTTTAAACTTTTTATTAACTTGCAATTTATGTTTGTTTGTTTGTTACTTAGAAGTTGAATTTAACCCACTTCCAGTGGTCGGATCGACTTGAAATTTGATATAGGTACTTATGTAGGTTGCATGACAATGCAAGTGGGTGTACCTACGTAGAAACGTACAACTTTGCCCGCTTTTTGCGATCTTTTACTTTTTTAGAGTCAATTGGTCCATATTGTGCAACTTTATCTGTGGCACTCACATATTGACATACTTTTCTTTGTGTCGATGAAAACACTACATTTAAAATGAGTTTCCGTACTCTAGAAAACGGGCCTCAAATAGGCGGGCCAAAATATTGAAAAAAATTCGAGATTACCCACATTTGTTTACACTTTTATAACTTCGGGATTATCAATTTTATGGTCATGATTCTTAAAAGTCTAATAATCTAGAATAGGCATAGCAACGTTGTGTCGTATTATTAGTCCTTTAAGTAATATATTTTACCTACAAAATCGTGTGGGCAAAGTCGTAAAAAAAAATTTGAAATCCTTCATACAAAATCCTGGATATGCTAGGGTTGTCAATTTTTACTTATTGCTTTTACCCGACTACGACTAAATAAGGTCCAGTATGATATTAATATTTTAATTTGGTCGTAACGGCCCTGGCACCTAATTTTTTTCTTTTTTTTTGTTGAACGTTGCATACCGAAAAAAATATTCAGAATTTATTAGGCTTGTTTATATTCAGTAAAAGAAAATTAAATACGTATTATTGCATATCATTTCAAAATATCCCGCGTGGGAACTACGGCCCAACCCCTCTCAGTCTGAGAGGAGGCCTGTGCCCTGCAGTGGGACGTATATAGGCTGGGATGATGATGATGATGATTTTATATAACATACTAGTGACAACCCTAAGGGTAAAATTTTGCTGGGCAAAGTTGAAGAAAGTAATACGAAAAAACGTTCATGACATTGCCCAATACCATAATTACAAAATTAATAGAGATAAGGTGTTGAGATTTTATCTACATCGTTTTTAAACTGAATATTAGTTACAGTTAAAATTAAATACTTGTGGGACTTTCCTGGCTTAAAATACACTCGAAGTTTTTTCGTCCTAATTGGCCCGCCAAAAAACACGTCCGCACTCCAAGCCAGCTCACGCGTGATAGAAGATAGATACGCGTCAACCGATAGGCCAGTGTTGCCAGCAATATGTTTAGCTATAAGCCACAGATTATAATGTAAGTGTATTTGTAACTATTTTTGGTACATTTCGCTTTTACTGAAATGTGACGCGGTGGGCAAAGCTATAATGAAAAGGCAAAGTTGTAAGTTTTTACGGTACGCTATTTTATAGACAAACATTTCATAGATTTTAATTTTGTATCTGGTTTTCAGTAGTAAAATAAAATGCTTGTGTGTGTGTGTGTGTGTGTGTGTGTGTGTGTGTGTGTGTGTGTATGTGTGTGTGTGTGTGTGTGCGTGCGTGCGTGCGTGCGTGCGTGCGTGCGTGCGTGCGTGCGTGCGTGCGTGCGTGCGTGCGTGCGTGCGTGCGTGCGTGCGTGCGTGCGTGCGTTCGTGTGTGTGTGTGTGTGTGTGTGTGTGTGTACATATGAATAAGTAACGATCCGAGTATCACCGACGGTGCTCATTGAAAATCAGCGCTGGGATGCTGTAAGCGCCTCAGCATTATGCTGAGCCAGTACCTATACGAATTGCAACCGCAATGACAAACTATCTTTATCCTTCGTGTCGTCTATTTGTTATATTTATGTGTTTTTGCTGTTGTAAATAAATGTATTTTCTTTACTTTGTTTTTCTACTACCTACATAGAGTCGCGTCTTAGAGTTATTGTTCTACGGTGGCGTCTATTGCTGCTGAACATGTTATTATTTGGGTGACCTTCAGTTTTATTTCTCCAGGTGTGTTACTACTGTTGGATAGTGTCAGCGGCAACGAGACACGCCCTGGGCTGGTGGATCTGGTACCGGTCCCAGTACGAAGTGCGGCTGCAACTCGCAGACGCCGAAGAAATAAACTAACGCTACTAAAGTCACAATGTCCTCGTGGTATCACTACATATCCTTCTTCTGGTGCCACTTCATTATTGAGGGTTGGTAGACAGCTCCTTTCATCTCCTCCTGTCCATAGACAACAGCTGTTCCATTGTCTTGATGCCGGTCCACTCCCGTATGTTACGGAGCCATGATATTTAGAAGCTATTTTGCCTATCATAATGGTTTGCAGAAGGCGGGATTGTTGGTGTAGGAAATTATGCCTTATCCTGAGAAAACCGAATAAACATGAAGGCGTTTAATCAACCAGTTGCCAGCAAAGAGAGCTGAAATGACATACAGTAACCAGTAATTTAGAATACAAACCTCTTTTAGTATATGTACAGTTCACCGCAGTATAATTCAGTGTAAAAACAAAAAGAAATTAAACATTATTATTCAAATATTCGAATGTATTTATTTATTTTGCTACCCTTACCGAGTGCCATGAAATTCGAACGCTGATACCGATGTTTAGTTATTTATTACCCAATAATCAATTTATTATTATCTTTATTAATTTGCATCTACATCATTACAATGTATTTAAGTACATCATGCACAAGGTATTCATTGATTTCTAAAGTCATTATTATTTCCCATGTCTTGCTTTCAATTTCAACGAATTTATCTTAATTTTCAACTCATTTTGTTCTTTTTCTATTTTTTCTTTAAATTGATCTATTAAATACAACATTACGTCTCGCGTAACCTTTGGTTTTGGTTGATTACACGTCAGATCCACTGCTTCACCGTCGTCCTCGGGTGCCGGGTCTGTTACGACTTGTATAACTGCATCGTCAGACCAGAACTCTTCTCCCACAGCCAGTTGAGACCGGATTGCTGCCCTGACTTCGTAAAATCTGTTTGCACAGGGAAGTTTCAATTCAAATACGTCATAATTATTATTAGTACCTAATAATAATGCATTGCCTTCATTTTGTTGGATCCCGGAGTACCAGTAACTGATTTTCCTCTCTAACAAAAGTTCTTCGATATTCTGATATATGTTGTGTTGCAATTTTAGAATAACACCGTTCGAACTTTTCGACACTAATTCAAATTCTGGCTTTTCAAATTTGACGATCGTCCGTTAATCCAAATCAAATGTCTGATTTGTGCACCCGACGCCGGTGCATGTGTTCATAATAAATCTAAGATTTGTAGCATCGTCTTCGTAGCGCAGTAACGGGTGACTTTTATCCCATAGACAGTTCTTGGCGTGATCGAACCAAGTTTCAAAAGTTTTTCACAAAAGTCTTGGGATGCCGTCATACCAAGAAACATAATACAGCAGATACGTAGGTTGAAAATTTTTTGACGTCCAAGAGCAGTTGAGGTATTCCAAGTTCATTGATTTGCAAAGAAAATTTTCTGTAATGGGCAGTGAATCCACAACTACCATAACATCATGCATATCGAAATAACTGATAATGGTTTTTAAATACTTACATGTGTAATATAAAAAACCTTTTTCTGGTCATTCTACAAACCACCTTATAGTTGTCTTTTAACTGAAACTGTTAGTAATTGTGTATCGTTTTCAGTCATCAGTAATTCGTAATCTTGTCCGGTGCAGAAAAGTTCAAGAGGCTCGCCATATAAGATCTCAATAATTTGTCTATTAAATAATGCTGTCCCATTCGCTAGAAGTATTGTGGGCGAGACTGATTCACTAGAACTGCAGGCCCATAATATAATAATTACCTTAAACAACTGCATTTCAATAACACACATTTTTGTGCCCAGTACAGTTGTTCAAGCCGTATCACCCAGTACATCACTCTACGCGTTTATTTTCACTTTTCTTTAAAAAGTTTCTTCGAAATGATTTAATGTTGCAGCTGGATTCATGCAATGCAGAACAAGTGCTCTTTTATCATCATCATCATCAGCCTATGCTCGTCCACTATTTTATATCACTGCACGCAATTATTGTTACTTTTCTAAAAAAAGTTTCTTCGAAATGACTTAATGCTGCAGTTCTGCATTCATGCAATACAGAACGAGTGCTTTTTATACTCAATAAATATTTCTCAAGGTATTTTATACCACTGCATGCGTTTATATTCACTTTTCTTTAAAAAGTTTCTTCAAAATGACTTAATGCGGCAGTTCTGCATTCATGCAATACAGAGCGAGTGCTCTTTTATACTCAATAAATATTCCTCAAGATATTTTCCTCCAGGAAACGGGACAATATTATTTTCACACCACCTGCTCGACAATGCCTTATTATATATAATGCAAATTTCTCTCAAAGGAAGTCATTATAGCCCTTGGCTTTCGCCGGGCAGTAATGTTGTATTGAATTTCATTATAACCCGCCGGGCAGTAATGTTGTACTGAATTTCATTATAACCCGCCGGGCAGTAATGTTGATTCTCACTTCTCGTAGTTCTTATTGGTATGCACTTAAAGTCTAATTTCAAAATCGCCCCGCGTGCAGGCCGGCGGCGTGCAGCTCGTGCACGCGCTGGTCGCGGCGGCGCAGCCCGTGCTGCTGCTGGTGCGGTGCTCAACGTCAAATAACAAAACAAACAAAGTCAAATACTTAAACAAAAGCCGCGAGAGTTTCAATACGCTGCAATTTTAAGTATCAAAACTGCAAAAGAAGATAAAACATTAAGAAAATATCGAGTGACGAAAGTGATTTGACTCCTGATTCCATTAAATTAGACGCCTTAGGACCACTTACACAGTTCAGGGTAAAAAAATTAAATCGGTGTACCCTGGGTTAAGAATGACAGTTCCATACATTTTGACACTTGTTAACCCTGGGTTAGCAGTTAACTCGCTCGGAGTTAAGTAGCTAACCCAGGTCTGCGCAAGCCGGCCTTAGAAATTGTTAATAATGTACTCCCAGAGAAGTCGAAGGAAAAATACTTAAAAGCTTACAAAGATTTCGACAAATGGAAAACTGCGAAAGGCGCAAAGTCAGTGTCAGAATCAGTGCTTCTGGGTCTATTTCGAGTATTTTTCTAGTAGCCTTGGTTTTTATTGTCTCGCAAAAGGTGAGAAAAGTAGAGTATACTCCTCGGGGATAAAACTTATTTTGCCTTGGGCGCGCTTAAATCCTTCACTGCTCTCAGGACTCCATCTTAATTCCCTCGGGAGTTAAATCTGGAGTCCTTCGATACGCTCAGGATTCAATATCGCGCCCGTGACATAATGCAGTGCTTTATCCCCTTGGTGTACAATCTACTATTGTTTTCTTGGTAAATAAATCAAAATAAATACCCGTATAAAATGCAATGCGGTTAATTAAGCATCCTTTACCGAGTATAAGAAACATTTTCTGGTGTTTCCTGTTGATATTTCAATATTTATCAACCGACTGCAAAAGAAGGAGGTTATATATTTTTCTATGTTTGTTTCTTCAGATCTCCGTCATTTATAAACCGATTTGAAAAGTTTTGTTTTGCTGGGAAAGCGAATACTTTTAATTAGATCCCGTTGTCACCAAAATCAGACAAGATGGCTGGATCTTCAAATATTGTTAAAATACCTATAGTGATTCGATTATAATTTGTAGCAACTTGCGTATGTGCTCTAGGAAATCATCATTTCTGGGGAAATGAAACTGATGAGACAGACCACAGGTTGGCCACTACAACAACTACCAACTTGCCAAGTTTCTAGCGGTGCATTCTTCTTAGCAATCAAGGTCTTTCCGTAAGCGCTGGTAGACTAAAAAAAAAACCGGCCAAGTGCGAGTCGGACTCGCGCACGAAGGGCTCGTGTACAATTATCTATAAAAATCACGTTTGGTATACTTATGTAGGTTAGATGACAATGCAAGTACAGTCAACAAAATAGCTTGCAATAAAAATGAAATAGGAGACGTAGGACTTCTAAAAATTTTGAATGAATATTTATTGTCTATCACGAAAGTCAAATATTAAATGGTTGAAAAGATTTTTTGTAATTGGTTTCTTTGCTCGCGTCGTACAGAGAAATATAGTCGCTTCACTAGTCTGTCGGAAACGTCAAATGCTACCTATATGTCACGAGTTACCGATGTCTAATCATCACTTTGAAGTTGACAATGTGTCAATATTGTTAGAAATGGCTACTTCAGTAAAAAGTATTCCACATGTTGATAAGAATGTTTCCTAATTTGATATTAAACGCTCATGAAATTGAGTCGTTTTTTGCATAAAATATTTAACTCAATACAAATTGTAAACTGTCAGTCAATTGAAATTGCAAACAATGTAAACAAACCTTGTATTTAAAATGTCTTTAATTTCCTTTTTTCCTCATCAAATACTGCTAAATCCGTGTGTTATTTAATCAATACTTACCACAACACTATCCTAAACCATTAATACAATAAACAAGTGTTAGAATATGGATATTTCATTAAATGGTTTATTTACATTGTTCGCAATGTCAATTGACAGCGGTTTTAAACAAGTAATGTTGGCATCTTCCTGAATACAGCTGCAAATGTCATGTTAACCGTGTTTGTTTCGTTTGGCAAATTACGTTTCCCAAACTGATTCATTTGGCAAATGTTTATTTTTTCTGAAACTGTAAACTATTCGGGATATATTTCAGGACTATTTTGTAGGTTAGGTTAGGTTAGGGTTGTTTTATAACAATCCTGAAAAGTTTACAGTTTCAGAAAAAAAAAACTTTTGGGAAATGAAACATTAAACCTTTATTAGTATTTATTAGTTATTAGTAAACCTTTTCCAGGCCCCGGCTATTTAGATAAATACTCAGGCAGGTCCTGGCCGTCGTGGGGAGATCAGAGGGTCGTGTTTTACGAGCCTGGTGATTTCACTATTCTGGAATACCAGATTACAGATTCATTCAAAACCGAATTCCCATAATAATGGGAATTTGGTTTTGAATGGAACATGGAGTATTGAAAACAAACTTTTTTGGCAATCCGATATAGAGAAAAACACGGTGACAGGAAAGTCTGGTTTTCTGGGAATTTGGTATTTTAGAAATAGGGTAAGTCGGCAATCTAGTGTTTTGCAATTCTGATATTTAGGGAAACGAGCGAGATGATGACAGAAAGAGATGGTGAAAGCAAAGGCAAGCGTCAGATAATAAGCCTGCTGAAGTAATCTCGAGTCTGACAGCCGGCAACGAATGCGCTAAACCAAGCGCTAAACCTAAATCCTAACTCAAACATGCGAATCAATAAAAATGTCTGGCCAACTTAAACTTCAAACTCAAGTAAAATGATTTTCTGACATTAAAGTCAAATTCAAAGTCAAAGTCAAAATTCTTTATTCAATTTAGGCATCAATTGATGCTCTTATGAACGTCGAAGAATCTACCACCGGTTCGGAAAAAACCCTGTTGAGAAGAAACCGGCAAGAAACTCAACAAGGTGTATTTTTTTCAATCAGATCTACATTGTTATTAAATTACATACATCTAAAGTATTTAATACAATTGAATTTTTTAACACAGTAGATACGCTATTTGAGACTAGGGATCGCCAATGCGGATCGGAATTATTTCCAAATAGTGTCCGACCGAAACACGATTTTTAGCCGAAACCGAAACCGAAACCGAATATTCGGTTTTTTTCTGATTTCGGCCGAAATCGAAACCGAAACCGAAATTTTGAAGACGTATCATATCAAACAAAATATTCAAGATTACTGTACAGATCGTAAGGAAAAGGTTATTGCAAGGATTTCTTATATGAGAACAGTTACTTTTTTTGTTAAACATAATAAAAAACGTTTATTTTTAATGAAAAATGTCTTGGCATAGGTATTATATTATTCAAAACAAACAACCTATTCTTATCACGTCTAAACTAAATTCACAATCCTAATATCAAACGTATTGTTCATTAATCACAGCATAAAATGCAGTAACAAATAAAATAAATAAAATAAATAAATATTAGGGGACAATCTTACACAAATCGACCTAATCCCAAACTAAGCAAAGCTTGTACTATGGGTACTAGACGATGATAAACATACTTATATAGATAAATAAATACTTAAATACATAGAAAACATCCGTAACTCAGGAACAAATATTCGTGCTCATCACACAAATAAATGCCCTTACCGGGATTCGAACCCTGGACCTCTTGCTTCGTAGGCAGGGTCACTACCAACTAGGCTAAAGCGGTCGCCAAACAGATTCTAAAAAGTAAATAAAAATTTAATAAATAAACAACACTCATACATACTACTGTCGCTGGTCCCAGCTGGGCCGGCCGCCGATGCATTACCTATACCTACCCGGCCGAGCGTGTCCGAATTAAGCCGAGCGCTCCCGATGCGAGAGCCGCGAGAGGCCGCGAAGTAATTTCGGCCCGGCCGAAGGTTTCGGCCGGATTCTGGCCGAAACCGAAACCTCGGCCGAAATCACTTTTTTGGCCGAAATTGGCCGAAACCGAAACCGAAACCGAAACTTCGGTCGGACACTATTTCCAAACATCCCTGTCCATGATATAGTCATTAATTTTATAGTACGCCTTAGATATTAATGTCTTCTTCACAATGGATTTGAATTTTGTATCAGTTTGTTCGGTTATTGTTTTCAGAATTTTATTATAAAAACGTATGCATCTTACCAGAAACGACTTTTTAGTTTTAGCCAGTCTGTAAGATTGAACCTTAAGCTTCCCTGTGTTTCTAGTAGCCTTTGGCTTACCGACGTTAGTGGGAAAATCACATACCTATGTTTTTTCTTACATACATGATTATTTCAAATATATACAACGACGGCAGGGTTAGGATACCTATTTCTTTAAAAAAAGATCTTAAAAAATCGCGTGCCCTTATGTTATATATCGCTCTGATAGCCCTCTTTTGCAAAATAAAAATTGATTCCCAGATCCCCATAAAATAATTAGTCATGTAAATTGGGGACCCAGACATTCATAATGACAGTCCTACTTATAAAAGTAAATCTCGAATTGCTGAAGTTAAAGGAAGTCCCTATAATTCAGTAAACCTGAAAGTTTTTCAGCGGAGACACGAATCGACTCTAGAGTTAGGCTCTAACATTTGGCGGGTTACGGAGCGTTAACTCAACTCGTAACTTGAAATGACTGATTGCGTACCTTGATTAACAATTGTCATGGTTTAACAGCGATTAAAAATGAATCCCCCCGGTAGTTAAATGAGTAGAAATCTAATTGTGCTTGGGTTAAAACGCTACGTCGTCAAAATGTACAATATGCTATGGTCATACGTCATTTTCTCGCGGCCTGAATGATCCTATGACAGAATACTACAATGCCAAAAGTGGGAATGTCTAAAAAAAATTACCAGTGGTTTTTAAATATTTTTTGTGCCAAATTTCTAAATCTATCTAAAATCTAAATGCGTACGATAAAGCAACCGCTTTAATTATTTTTTGCGTAGTTGTACAGTCGAGTTCTCCAATATATGTACAGCCAACCGTTCAAAAATATATAAACATGAACCTTATGTTACGGTAATAAGGTCTATGTACAGATATTTTATGAACGGTTGGCTGTACAGATATTGGAGAACTCGACTGTACACTGTAACTAGTGTCACTGTAGATGTCAGGCAGCGGGTCTAAATCAAACTCCGTAGTATAAATCCACGCGTAAACTTTGAAGAATTCTAACCACACTGAATAAAGTACGACTTGGACCGGTCACGCAATTTACACCAATGTCAAATGAAGGTCATAGCTTATTTGTTACGTAATAAATTCATTACATAATATTAAAATTAAATATCTACACAAAACGATTTAAAAAGCATTTATCTCGAAATGTTTTTCGATTTACTATACATTACAAAACAATTGACATCCCCAATAGGCTACTTTCCTAACTAGTCAGTCTTTTAGATTATCAAAAAATATTGGACACGTATTTTTTATTTTGTCAATTAAACAAAAAATTACGAAGATATGGCGCGTTGAAGTTTCGCGTGACGTCACTTGTTCCTACACTTTGTATGAGCGTTTTAGGAACAAGTGACGTCACGCCTCGTCACGCGGAACTTCAACGCGCCATATCTTCGTCATTTTTTGTTTAATTGTCAAAAGAAAAATTACGTGTCTAATATTTTTTGATAATGTAAAATACGGACTAATAAGAATTGTTATTTTTTTACCTAGGAAACATCCCTATTGTGCAATCGACCTAACGTGTAATGGTCAAATTGTCTCAAGGCCTAAACTGTAAAACCTCTGAAAATAATACTGTCGGTTATAATCACGGTTATAATTTTATCAGTGACAAGTACGGTAAACCATCATTTTACCGAAAATAGTTTCATCGATTTTCGTTTCCCATAACACTATTGTGTTGAGATTCTAATAAATAAGGGGCCTGTTTAATAAATTAAGACCAAAATATTTTTGAATTGTGGATGACAGGTTGTGACGTAATAATTTGAGCTGTATAATAATTTAAGATTTTTCTAATAAAAATATACAAAGCACTCATTTTACGGTGCAATTAAATTAATTTAATTATTTAATTGTCTGCAGTAGTAAACAATAGCAATTTGATTTAAATCAATACATGTATCGATTAAAACCGTTGGAATTTGTTTTCGTTCTGTTATGTGGGTAAGCAGAGTGAGCTCCACTGGAACCGCGGTAGTATCGCGACGACCGTGGAACTGAAAGCTAAGTATTACATTGTTACCGTATTATCCTTGCTATTTAGGACGTTATTTAACTTGCAAAGTGTATTTTTAGTTGCGGGTTTTGTGTAAAGTACGTTATAAATAAACCTAAGTTGTTAAATCATATTTCTCCCCAAAATAACGTAAGTTATGTAGAAAAGTGTAACCATTGGTTGAACAGGATTATAATTAAGATTATAGAAAGCAATCTAAAAGTAAATTGTGTGTGCATGTACAAAATAGATATAAATGTACGCGCTTTGTGTGTTCATGAAATGTATGTATGTATGTATGTATGTAAACACTTTATTGTACATAAAACACAAAAATAATACAAAACAACACAACAAAAATAGTACAAAGGCGAACTTATCCCTAAAAGGGATCTTTTCAAGCTAACCTGGAATGAAAGGAAAAACTTAAAAAAAAAGAGATAGGCAAACAATAATTTATGTACAGAGAGAAGAAAGAAAATATAACATATAAACAAATACACAAAATAAACAACAATTAGTGACTACGACAAATATACTTAATATACCTAACTTAACACTGAACAAAATACACACATACGAAAAAAAACAGTACACGTAAATAAAAATAAAACGATTAAGTAGGTACCCTACTTCCACAGTTTCTTCAACCTCTGTAATGATTAAAGAGTTGCGTTCGTAACCGACGTGTTTTCCTTATGTGTTCCCAGTGTTTAATACTTATTTCTTAACAATTGGCAGATTTTTTTTGACGCGTGGGAATCATTCATCGAACTTCGTTACATTGCTCATACAATTGCTCGAATTACCTTTTACACAAGAATCAGCTCGTCAAATTTTACGGATTTGATTTTCCTCGGACACCACTCGAGAACCTTTTTGCCCCATAGGCCAACGGTTCTGCGGGCGATGTGCCCTGCCCACTGCCACTTGAGTCTTCGAGCTATGTCCATGACTTTAGTTCTTGCGAGGATTTCATCATTTCTAATGTGATCCCGCAGAGAAACTCCAAGCATCCCTCTCCATCGCCCTCTGAGTGACTTTGAGCTCACTTATGGGGCCCATCGTTAGCGGCCACGTCTTAGTGCGTTAAATAAAAAAAACTAGTCCGTGTAGTCCCTCCGCGCGGAAGAAGTGAAACAAAAAATAATGAGTAGTACTTAATGAGGAGTGATAATAAAAAATAAAAAACCAGGCGGTCACCCATCCAAGTACTGACCGCGCCCGACGGTGCTTAACTTCGATGATCGGACGAGAACCAGTGTTTTTGTCAAATAATCTTGAAAATGGTGCACCCTACGGCAAAATCAATAAAGTTTTCATCCCGCTTTGAAACCCGCGCACCCCTTCCCCCGCACCCCCCTCCCCGCACCACCCTCTCATCCCCCCCCCCACCCCCCCGGTGTTTTTGGCAAATATCTTGAAAACGGTGCATCCTATGGCAAAATCAATGAAATTTTTTATCCCCCTTTGAAAACCCCGCACTCCCTCCCCCGCACCCCTCTCATCCCCACCCCCCCGGTGTTTTTGTCAAATATCTTGAAAACGGTGTAACCTACGGCAAAATAAATTAAATTTTCATCCTCCTTTGAAACCTCCGCACCCCCTCTCCCGCACCCCCTCCACCCCCCCGGTTTTTTTGTCAAACATCTTAAAAACGGTACATCCTACGGCAAAATCAATGAAATTTTCATTCCTCCTTTGAAACCCCCGCACCCAACCTCAGCCCCCCGCACCCCCCCTCACCCCCCTCACCTCACCGCCCTCGCAAACGTCTCGTAAACGTCAACTTGCGTTAAACGCAACGTTTTTTGGAAGTCGCATTAGAAGTTTCACTTCAATAAATAAATGTCACGGGACACTTGACAGCAATTGCCTAGTCCCAAGGACCCGCTGCCTGCTCGTTTGCCCCCAATCAGGTATTTAGTTATTTATTATCCACGTTAGCAATTCCCGTTTCCCAATAAAGCTGGTGGCAGCAAATAAAGTACGCCAAATTTTAACAACCTCAATTACGGCGTCAAGCAAAGTTTCACCTCAAGCCCATTAATTAACCTATAAATTAGTTGCTTAGCACGGGACGTGCGAAGTTTATTATGACCGTAGTTTGGAAATTATCGAAACAATGTGATAACTTCGTTCTCGTACACTCCTACGTAAAATCGTAGTAGATGGATGAAATTTTAAGTTATAGTGTAAATAAACGGATCACTAACGTCTTAAAACGAGTTTAACTCGACATGTTTCGGGCTAATCCGTAGACTTCTTCCCGGAGTCACACGTCACGGCGGCTGCCAAACGCGCACCGCGCGCTACCGCCCTGGGCCCAATTGCATAACAAAATACAAGCTATTAGCTTGTAATTTGTTATTATTATTATTTATTTAAAATATGGCTTCTGTCCTATTTAAGGACAATTTCGCCAGTGTCAAAGTAAGCTTACTTTTTAGCTAGCTAGCTAGCTCTCTTGGGAGCGGCGTTGTAGGCTGCGGCTCCACTGAGGCGGAACGAGCGGAGCTGAGAGGAGACGTGTGGGGATCGACCAATCATATTACATGAACGAAGACGAGATGTGGATTTCATGTAATATGATTGGTCGATCCCCACACGTCTCCTCTCAGCTCCGCTCGTCTCCGCCTCAGTGGAGCCGCAGCCGTACGGTGATTGTAGTTTCTGCAACTTGATAGTAAAATTCCAGAAACCACGTGGAGACAACTTGCGCATTAAAAAATGTCAGACACGAGAGCAATATAGAATTTTGTGATCACTGTTAATTAGGGTTAATCGCCGCATAAAACACTATGAAAATTATACTTCAACTAGCCAAAGAAACAGAAAACAATTTGTTATGCGATTGGGCCCTGATCGCGCTACTCGACGCAACTGACAGCGATACACAACTACCCCAGTTTTCATCATCACTTTTATTGTCATTGTCAAATTAAAGTAGGGTACCTAGCACACAACACGAACAACATCACTTTGTAAAGGTTCGCTCACCCTCACCGTTGGCGCAGTTTATGTTTAAAACTTTATTCTTCTTCTTGTGGTGCCACTCCGATTACTGAAGGTTGGCCATCAACTCCGAATATTTCTTCTAGTTCCTCGCAAGGTGGAACAGCTCTGCAGCACTCGTGACTCTGGTCCATTCTCGTATGTTTCTCAACCAAGACTTTATCATAATAAATTGCAGTAATTGAGATTACAGCATTTTATTGAATTCTCATGGGAACTCTCATAAATTATGTCGTAGCCTTTGTTTATATTAAAAACAGCACTTTTATTGCTTATTTCATCTAGAAAGAGGCTTGAAAGTATACATATTATAGCAAAAGAATTTAAAAAATAGCGTATATCAGATGTGGTGGTGAACCGAAATAAACATTTTTTTTTACATAAAACTGACCCGTTTTACGTCAAAAATGTACAAAATTTTATATTCCTCTTCTCATAAATTCTGCATTCAAGATATCTACCTACTAATGCAAATGCGCAAACTGTCTGTCTCGCGGTTAGCGGTTACGCTATGGGTTCATTAATTCTGTTAATGCCTTCTGGCCATTAGCAGCAGACTTCGTTTACTCGCTGACTTTGTCCGAATACAGAGTGGTTATTGCACTGTAATTGTTTCAGGCATTACGTTTAGGTGCCTTATTCCGCTCGTGCCTCGTACCACGTTCTCAAAAGGTTCTCTATTGGATGGCATAAAATTATTTGTAATATTATTGTTACGCATAATTGTATTTAGCCAAATTAGCGATGTGCATAATCATCTTTACGCATATTTTTTACGCATAAAATTAAAAAGCATAAATACAGAAAGCATAATCTTCATGAAGATGGGGTCTTCCCATCGAGTTACGACTGGGTGCCTTTAAGAGGCGAGTGTACAATTTTCTGCAGGGCCGACAACGCACTCTGGTATCGCATAAAGCACTGCGGGTGTCTATGGACAGTGGTGTTCATTTAACATCAGGTGACCCACTAGTTCGTTTGTCTGGCCTCTCTAGCGTAAAAAAAAAGATTAGCGTCAAATAGCATAAATACAAAAAATCATAATAAAAAATTAGTTAGCATCATTACAAAGTGCATAACAGTTTTAGGTCGATGGACTATTTCTGCATTGCTTGGGCGCTTCGCGCCTGGATATCATACTGACCTAACCTAACCTAATGTACCTAACGTGATCTAACCTAACCTAATTAATAGCCCAAACAATAATATGCACAATGTGTATTAGTCTAATACAACTTAGTCCAACTGAAATTATTGTAATAGCTTAATATGCCAAAAAAGTAGTAGGCCAAAGTATTACTATGCGACAGAACAATAATGCCAATACAAAATAATTATGCCAAATCAATTAAACGAAACAATAATAGTTTAAAAAAAATTATGCGATTGAAGGGGATCCCTCTCAAAATGATGAATTTCAGAAATAGGGTACAATACATTTTTTTCTCAGATTTTTTATTTGCATGGATCTACTTAGAATCAGTAGCACTATAGATTCTACACATTATAAAACCGAAGATTAGTCAAGGAAAAGATTTTTTTGATGGAATGTCTCATTTCAAGCAGCTGGTATAATGGGAATGCAATAAATAGGTAATGTAATACTTAGGTAATGTAGTATTTAGAAAAGTGTGGTATTTTGGGAACGTGGTATTTTGGGCACGAACGCTTTAATCACTCATCGACTCATTAACTCACTAGCACCCAGCCCAAGCACTGGGCATTAGAAAGTTGAAATCTACGTTTTAGAATTTATTATATGAATTTCGGTACAAAAAATTGCTTTCCCTAACGAGAAGCAATTAACGAAACGTTTTTTTTCGTGAAAAATAGGTTTTTGCAGTTATTATTTTATCCTCCGGGGCAGCGGTGTTGAGCCATATCACACTGGCTCAGTTGAACCCGTTTCCACCAGCGCTATGCTATGTGGAGCCATGAATATGATTAGAGGATATCCAACGCATCTATAGTAACGTAGCATAGCACATCTCTGGTGAAAATACTTATAACTCCCACGGTGTATACATAGCCGACGCGCCCAAGCTGCGCAGACATCCGGCAAAGCTTCCTGTCCTTTGTTCGTGAACTTCCAAATCTTGATAAATTGTTTACTTCCTACGTCCTTAAAAGATATTAAAGCTTGGTTTGATGATACTACGGATACATTACATTAGACGACTTTATATTTTAACCCCCTACTTGAAAGCGACGGGGTGTTATAATTTTGACGTATCTGTGCTCGTAGCTCCCGAATGGATGAACCGATTTTTGTTTTTTTTTTTGTTTGAAAGGTGAATTAGTCGGGAGTGTTCTTTGGGATGAGAATCGGTCCAAGATGGCCGCCGCCACAAAATGGCGGATTACATTATTTTTTCACAACTCCCCTCAATATGGGTATCAAATGAAAGGACTTGACTAGTCGACAGTGGCGTAACTATAACATCTGAGGCCCGTGGCAAATACTTTAGATGGGACCCTCACAGTAAAAATCGGGCTGTGTGATGATAGATAAACAACATTTGATATAACTGTACCATTTGGTATAATGCTACATTTTACATAATTCGATTTACTCGAGAAGTAAACATTCTACGATTCTTTTATAAAATAAACTAACCTAACCTAACCTAATGCATATCAAATAGAATTAATATCAATCCTCCGAAGTTTACTTTTTGGGTAAATCGCATTATATCAAATGTAGCATTATACCAAATGTTACAGTTATATCAAATGTTGTTATAAAAAACAGCAGCTAACAAAAGAGCTGATAACTTTGGAACGGCTGAACTGATTTTGATGAGACATATGTAAGAACCATTGCCAAGAAACCTGTTTTTTTTTTTAATCTATACATATAATAAATCTGTAACAAGTCGGTGTCTGTACATTGAAGATATTTGAGAAAAACTGTCACTAGGGCTATTTATTAGCGCAATAGAACCCAAAGTTTATCTGTTTGTCTGTTTGTCTGTGCGCGCTAATCTCAGAAACGGCTTAACCTAGAAGGATGCGGGTTTCATTGATATGTTGGTATTTTCTTGGATTAACATTGAGTGTTTGTTTCATTTGAATCGGTTTACAAATAAGAAAGATACGTCTATTTTACGAATTTATCGAACAGGTTTTTTTGTTTGAACGCGCTAATCTCAGGAACTACTGCTCCGATTTGAAAAATTCTTTCAGTGTTAGATAGCACATTTATTGAAAAAGGGTAAAGGCTATATAATCATCACGCTAACACCTATATATAGTATAGGCTATATAATCATCACACGGGGGGTTGCGGGGGGGGGGGGTAATTTTTTTATATCGAGGAACTTATGAGAGCCATAATTGATGAAAAAGCAAATTGGGTAAAAAAATAAGCTGCCCAAATTACTAATTCCACGCAGACGGAGTCGCGGGCAACAGCTATATTAAATATAGGTAATAAATTCTAAATAAGTTATTATTAAATGTTTTCTGTTTAAATTTATAGATCATAATTTTGTGTCAACTACTATCCCAAGCATAGTTTTTATTCGCTCAGAGTCGGAAGGGTCCGGCTGAAAACCAGCGCCGAGCCCTCGCGGCGTGCCGCGCGGATTGCTGAGCCGGTTCCTTTTGCCACAATATGCTTTGTAGTCATGTACCTACCTATTGTTTTTATTTTGCTTATTTGTGCTCTCTTTGTATTTTGTGGCAATAAATTAATGAATTTGAATTTGAATTTTTTATATCTATCGAGGCGCACCCTAAAAATCGTCACCTTGTAATTTAATTTTAATGTTATTTCTGAACTCTCTGACTCTTGGGCCGGGCCCTCTAAGGTCGGGGGCCCGTGGCATTTTGCCAGCCCTGCCGCCCTATTGTTACGCCACTGCTACTAGAATACTATACACTATGATAAATTTGAAATCCAAGATGGCCGCCAACACAAAATGATGAATTACATATTTTCAAACATATTGCGTTGTTGGTTTTTAATGTTTTGATTTTTAGTTTAGGTTAGGTTATCTACTAGCTGTTGCCTGCGACTCAGTCTGCGATGTTTCGTTGATCGCTCCCCGAACTATGCAATTTTCTTCTACTTACGTGCAATATTCTTCTTGTTGGAGGCCTACCTCCACTGCGTCTGCCGGTCCGTGGACGCCATTCGAGCACCTTCTAGCCCCATCGACCATCAGTTCTACGAGCGATATCAATGTTTTGTTTATTGTTTTTGACATTCTTTTATTAGTTTGTGTTTTGGCAATAAAGCAAATTCTTATGCTTAGTTCTGCGAGCGATGTGCTCTTCCCACCGCCACTTAAGGCTAGTGATTCTTCGAGTCATGTCGGTGGCTATTTTGGGAGTTTATTTTGCGGGATTACATTAGAACAAAAGTCACCAACATATCTCAAAGAACCCCTTAGAAAGAAATGTGAAATATTGTGTCGGTTTTAGTTTATAACAAGCAACTGTTACCTACACACAGTGTATTTAGCGGAATAACGGCTTGGACTAAACTTGGTATCGAAATAGTTCTTATCCCTTAGAACATGAAACATCCTTAACTCTGAAAAATTGTAAAGTTTCCGCGGGAAGCGAATAGGGATGTTGACACCATTAAAAAAGAATTTGAAGACACGACTACAGTAAAAAAACGCTTTATTTCAGCCCTGAAAGTCAGATTAATTTTCGATTAAATGCAAAATAACAATTTTTCATTATTTAGTTAAAATTAATCATTTATTTATGAAAAAATAACAAAGAATAAAACTTAATTATAAACTAAATATTACAAACTAAATTAAAAACTGAACTAGATCTAAACAAACAAAAATAATATTATTACAAACTAAATTTAAAACTAAACTAGATCTAAAAAAGGCCCCTGCGGCATTGTGCCGAAGATGCTGGCAGCATTACCTCGTTGAATCGCTAGGCTAATTCTTTGAGCGAGGTAGCTGCCAGCTCTTCGGTCACCGGTAGCATCTATAAGCCTCTTCGAAATCTCTTTGAAGAGGCTTAGTGCTCCTGGGCCCCACGGACCAAGGGTCTCGACACCGAAAGGGATGAAATTATATTCGGCGCCGAGACCACTATATTTGCCAATTTTAGCGGTTTCAGCCGCCTCTGCTGCGGCTGCTGCCCTTGTGGAGGTCCGGTGGATATGAGAAGGGGCTAGTGTGTCTACACAGGTTGCATCCCACACCAGAACCCTTCCCATACTCCACGGGATCAACGACATACCGTCTGGTCTCTTGCCGTCGGCTCTTGAAATACCTGACGGCTCCAGGAGAGCCGGCACGTTAGCCGATGCAAGAGACCGACGAATAATGTCGTTAAGGGCAGCATGTCTCGCGAAGCGGCCCGCGCTCTTCTGGCAGGAGAGTCCGTGGTGCCCAAGCCGTTCTACATCGCTTCCGCAGGGGCAACGATGTGGAGCGCAGACCGGGACCCCAAGACGTAAACAAACTGCGAAACGGAGAGTATTGGGGTCAAGAAAAGTGCCAGTGGTTGCAGATGGGTGTGCGTGGAGCCAGAAACCAGCCTCTTTTGTTCTTACTGCTAGAAGTCTGGCTCGTTCTGCGGTACAACACTGGTCAAGAAGGGAGTCAGCGGTTAATTTGCAAGTTATGTCGTCCCAGCACCTTTGAAAATTTGGATTATCGGGAAAATTTTGGTCAGGGCAAGCAATTCGCCAAGCACTTTTTGCGTCCACCAAGCCCGAAGTCTCATAGTATGTAGGTAGGATCTTACCTATGAGACTAGACGAGCTATGGGCTGACGACAAAAAAGCCGGTAAAGCAACACTAGAAATTTTGCGAATCCCTAGGCCACCGTATCGAATGGGAAGGGATCCTTGGGTCCAGGACTGCTCGTTTAGCTGTATATTAAGAATGCTTTCTAAATTAATTTTGATTAAAATGTCTATTTGTGTTAAAAGATTTTGATGTTTCCAAAGAGGGCAGCAGCGAAGCACATAAGTCAATTTTGGGACAAAAAGGCAAAACTTTATTACAGAAAGAGCATAATGCGGGCTAATTTCCAAAAGGCGATGACAATGATTTTTGAATTTTGATATTGAATTTTCAAAATAATCCGAAATAGATTCTTCAAAAATAGGGGACCCTAGGAGGCAAAGATTATTCTTATTGAGTATTTTAATGTTGGGTGCAAGTTGGTTAAACCTGTGTATCAGGTTATTGGAGTCGTTATGTAAATTTGGAATGTATAATTCGCACTTGTTAAAATTTAGTTCTAGGCCAATGGATTTAAATTTATCAATGATTAATGAAAGATCCGAAAGTACAGAGTCAGAGTCACCTCCTAAGGTTCCATCATCGAGGTACCACACATTAAATTTGGAAGCCAAATTTTGTATAATCGGGTTGATAGCCAAACTGAAAATAGCTGGCCCCAGAGGGTCACCTTGCTGACAACCGACTTCGGATGACAATTCGTTTAATCGATACATCAATTTTGTAGGTTCCGCGTAGCAATGAAGAAGGTAATTGTATAATTCGGGGATGTTCGATTTGATTTCTAACAGCAAGGCATCCCTATTTACTGAATTAAAAGCATTCTTAACGTCAATTTTGAGCAACACTTCGCAATCGCTGTTGTTCAGGTAGGTGCGGAGCGCGTGTACGGCAGCTTCGCAACCACCTCTAACGCCAAAGCCTAATTGAACGGGTTCAAATTGGTTGTGCAATTTTTCTAAAATATAGCGAACTGCAATTTTCGAAGCAAGCCGGCGAAGTGTTGTACCAACAGCAATTGGTCTTACTCCTCCGTCCTTTTTTGTAAGGGCGATTAGGTTGGCACCGTACAAGATAGGTACAATATCCGGGTGAATACTGCCAGAGTACATAAAATTTATTAAATTGGCAATACAGCTTGTTAGCTTCTCGCCTGTATCACCCAAGGACGGGGACGTCAGATCTTTTAAATGTTGTGGTGAAAGGCCATCAAGACCTGCAGCTGAACCGGTTTTAAATGAAAGAATCGCATTGAAGACATCGGTGTTTTTGATCTGCAGGCATGACTCAAAAGCTGTTGGAGGGTCGAAAAAATAGGGGGTCGCAGGTGCGGGAGGATGTTTTGTCAGTAGGGCCGAAAGAGTATCCGGGTTGTCTGGAGATAGCTCGTCACTCGAGAAAAGTAAGCGGGCGGCACCTTTGAGATCACCGTCACATATTTTATTTTCGATAGTTTTGATCTGGTTGTGAAAATAATTGGACTGTTTGTGTGTGGCCAATGGGATGGAATGGTGTGTACAGTTATTCTTAATTTTTTGTGTCAAAGATTGATGTGTATCATCCTCTTTAGCGTGTAGTACTAAATATGGAAAAAGGAGGAGGTTATGCCAGTCTTGAGGAGAGTTAGATTCGTAACATTTTTGTATGATATTGGTGAGGTGGGCAGCTACAGTGATTCTGGCACCTCGTGGGATACGCTTAACTATCTGGACGCTGTTTTTAAGGTGGCTAAGGCGATAATGGAAAGGTTGATTAAGAGGATGTGTACTGTTTAAATTTAAAGGAGTTGTATCTTGACTAAGGCAGTTGCGGTGGGATTTGGCTTTATGAATATTTAGACCTCTACTGGATTTAAATGATTTTGTGCACAATTGACACGCATAGTTACCGGAGCTACCACCAGACTGGGTCGCGGTCTGCATTCGACTATGCTTTACAGAAAAATAATAAGCAGAAAAATATAAATATATAAAACACTCAAAAGAAAAACACAAGTTTGTCACTGCACTTTACAAAAGTATTGAGAAAGCACGGCGCGAGTAACCGCTGAAAAGTAATAAGTACAAATAACTTGTAACAGCATGTCCTAACATTATTTAAAAATAAAAACACAAACACACTTTTTCCACAATAAAACCACAACAGAGATCGAGTGACGGGAGAACTTCAAAATGACAGCGCAGCACCCGTGAGTGCACATGTGGTGTTTGAATGTAGTCTTGGCGATAAATAGGACTACGCCAAAAAATAGATCTCAAGCATAGGTTCGCCGGGACGTTGGACTGGGAAAATGCCGTGGTAGCGCAGAAATGGCGTTCTGTCAAAAAGTGCTGTCACGAAGATTTATCGGAAATCAAAAAACGTTAGAGAGTCTGCCACACGCTGCCTACATTCACATAGCCTCTCGGTGGCATCGAAACTTCGACAGCAACATTCAGCATAAAAATAAAACCAAATCAAATTTAAATTATAAAATTACACAGAAAATGAGTGCGACTTGACTCCAAAATTAGATTTTTTGTTGCTTTAAAACAAATAAATAGTTAGTTGATTGAGCATTGCGAACAATGACGTCATATGTCGCTATTGTCATTCAAACTCTATGGGAGATTGTGTTTTGACAGCTCATAAAAAGAACGTCAGTTGATTGGTGGTGTCAACATCCCCATTCTTCGCATACGAAGTCGCGGGCAACACCTTGTAAATACACATATCCTCGGAAATAAGGTGTCAACCTATCTTTCGCAAGCATCAGTTAAAAAGATCCATCCTTCACCTCGCGTTAAGACGGTAAGCGTAATATAAATAAAATAAAAGGATACCGAAACCCCTTAGCGACGTGACGGGAATGTCTCGACGAGTAAATATTTTAAGAAAAGAGCCCATAAATAATGTAGTGAGCTAGTGAGTAAAGCTCTTCTGAGACAGAGCGCTCGCTTTTTAACCTCAAAGTATAAAAACTGCACGTGGATTGAATCTGTAGGCTGGAATCCCAGCGGCTCGCTTGCCGTGTCGCTGTTGGTCCCTAGGTACTTAGGTTTTCAGGTTATAAAAATACTGAGGTTGGAGCCATATTACCGCTCGTTCCATAAATATCAGAATTACAGAATACTAGATTGCCGACTTACCCTCTTTCTAAAATACCAAAGACTTTCCTGTCGCCGTGTTTTTCTGTATATTGGATTACCAAAACAGCTTGTTTTCAAAACACCATGTGCCATTCAAAACCGAATTCCCATAATACCAGATAATTAAATCATCAGACTCCTATAAGACAATGTACTTGAAACACCTACTTTCTTAATCTATCAGATATTGAATGAATAAATAAATAAATAAATTGAATATTCGGTTTTGAATGGAAAATGGTGTATTATTAAAAATAAGCTGTTTTGGCAATCTGATATACAAAGTAATTTTTTAATATGTGATACAGTGTCGTTAAAATAACAATTATTTTTTTTATTTTTCATACTAACTCGACTCATTTATTAGACCCAAATTTCAAAATGTAAAATAAAATCTTGAACAGATAATCGTGATCTACAGGGTTATTTGTAATTCACTGACATCCTCTTAACCCTGAATTCCTATCACTCAAACAAATGTTTTTTGTTTTACGACTTTTTTAAATGAAGCACTTTTTTCCCCATACAAATACACAGAGTACTTATCGTAAAAATAAGAGGTAATCTCACGTTTTGAAAACGTTATTACACCAAAAATATTAAGTTGTGACAAAAGCCGAAAAACAAAAAACATTTGTTGGTAGGAGTTTAGGGTTAAAAGGATGCTAGTGAATTACAAATAACCCTGTATTATTAATTGTATTTTGGATCCTAGCACAACTGATTAGCAAAAACCTGGCTTGTCGTCATTGCAATGAATTTATTTATATACCTTGAAGTTGGTATTATAAATTTGGGGAAAAAATTACCCCAAGGATGGAAAAAAAATATAAAATAAAAACTTTTTAACAAAAAATTAAACCGCCGAAAAAACTGAAAAGCAATAAATAATACCTTTTTTGTTTGACCTTAATCTAGGTACCAGTTTGAAGTCGGTGCCTCAGCACGAGCCAGGAGGAGTGATAGAAGCCAATCAGGTAGACGATTATAGGTCCACTCCTCCTGGCTAAGTGCTGAGGCACCGACTTCAAACTGGTACCTAGATTAAGGTCAAACAAAAAAGGTATTATTTATTGCTTTTCAGTTTTTTCGGCGGTTTAATTTTTTGTTAAAAAGTTTTTTTGTTTAAAGTATCGTAATGTATTCGTATCGTATCTGTATCCGTATTCGTATCGTAATGATATATCGTAATCGTAATAGCTTATACGATATTATCTGTATTCGTATCGGTATCGTAATAGAGATATCGTTGCATCACTGAACTAAAGGTATACGTGCATATGATACCTATTTAAAGAAACTTCCTATAACTCCTAATCGTTAAGGAGTTTAACCTTCTCTCATCAGCTCACCTGGATAACCTGAAAGAATATTAATATGTATTTAAGTATGTATTTATCTATATAAATATGTTTATCCGTTGTCTAGTACCCATAGTACCCTACATCCGTCATTGTTGTGGGCTGCATGTCCCAGTTAATTAATTACTAACACTTAGATCTAAGCAACTAATCAACATTTAATTCAATTTTAATTTTAATTTAATTTTAATTTAATCAATATTTCAATAATGTACTTAGATGTTAATTTATGGACTTATGTTGTTGTCTGAAATAAATTTATTTATTATTATTATTATAGTACTAGCTTTGCTTAGTTTGGGACTAGGTCAATTGGTGTCAAACGTCCCGTGATTATTTATTTATTTAATATCAGGGTAATTGCGTTCCGCTGTCGAAAAACGTTAGGGTATGTCACCTTTTCGGCGAAGCTTACTAATACTATAAATGCGACAGTGTGTCTGTCTGTCTGTTACCTCTTGACGCTTAAACCGCTGAATCGATTTTGATGACATCTGGGACATAGTTTGAGTCCCGGGAAAGGACATAGGATACTTTTTATCTCGAAAAATTGCAAAGCTCCCGCAGAATAGCGACAGGCAATTTTTTTTTAAAGTCGCGGGCAACACTCAGTACTTATCATCATCATCATCCCACATATACGTCCCGCTGCAGGGCACAGGCCTCTTCTCAGAATGAGACGGCTTGAGCCGTAGTTCCCACGTGGGCCCAGTGCGGATTAGGAACTTCACACACACCATTGAATTTTTTCGCAGGTTTTTCCTACACCGCAAAGCTCATGGTAAATTAGAAAAGTAATTTCGCACATAAATTCTAAAAAACTCAGAGGTGTGAGCCGGGATTTGAACCCTCCCTCTGCTTGAGAGGCCATAGGTCAAACCACTAGGCCACCAAAGCTTCCAGTACTTATATTCACACATATTTATTCGCAGACAAAGTCGCGGGCAGAAGTAAAGTAGTTAAGCGGGACTGTCTATGAACATGGACCGGTAATAAGCAGTCCGGTGATACGGCGGCAGCCGGTGCCGTATCCGGTCCAGACGGATACCAACTGGATTCAGATTATGATGACTTAGCGCTAGTACTAATTTCTGCCATTTCCTTAATATGATAGGATAGGGATGACTATAAAATACCTTTTTCTCAAGCATGCTCGGATATGTATTTCGTGTTTATGGCTCCCTATCTTCTTGGCCTAGGCCAAAAAGCAAGACTGAAAAACCATTATTGTCCGCTGCTCTAACTTTTTGGAGTTCCGTACCCAAAGGGTAAAAACGGGACCCTATTAGTGAGACATCGCTGTCCGTCCGTCCGTCCGTCACCAGGCCAGGTGTACCTCATGAACCGTGATAACTAGAAAGTTGAAATTTTCACAGATGATGTACTAGTATTTCGCCGCTATTATGCCGCTTTAACAACAAATACTAAAAAGCAGAATGAAATAAATATTTAAGGGGGCATCATAGGTAGTTTAACTAAACATGGTGCTCGAATAGCTCCTTCAAATGGCATGTTTAAAAAATAAAAAGGCGGCAAATTAAACAATTATTTACTTGATTACCTAGTTTGATTAGTAGTTTGCCCCCTATACCATAAAAAAAGTAGTTATTTAGTTAAAGTAGTTACTTATTAACGACCGCTTTAGCCTAGTTGGTAGTGACCCTGCCTACGAAGCAAGAGGTCCTGGGTTCAAATCCCGGTAAGGGCATTTATTTGTGTGATGAGCACGAATATTTGTTCCTGAGTTATGGATGTTTTCTATGTAATTTTAAGTATTTATTTATCTATATAAGTATGTTTATCGTCGTCTAGTACCCATAGTACAAGCTTTGCTTAGTTTGGGACTAGGTCGATTTGTGTAAGATTGTCCCCTAATATTTATTTATTTATTTATTTTAATTTTAATATTATTTCCTCACATTGTTTGAGAAAAGCACTATACAATCCTCGGCCGGTACAGGGATTGCAGAAATCGTTAACCGTAACCTTTTTTGATGTTAACCTTTGGTATGCATAAGCACTGATCAGTCTCAAATTTGCAATTTTATTTTTATATTTGAAAGAAAGAAAGAAAGAAAGAAAAACATTTGTATTATATCATTACATTTTATATTTACAAAACTCACCGAGGCTTGAATGTGGATAATTTTACTTATAACCGCATACGTAAGGAAGCTAGTAGGTAGGGTTAACGTCATAAATAAGTAATCAGTTTATACCTTGTCACTTTAACGTCATACTTGAAAAGCCATACGAAATTATGTAACGACTAAAAGCGACAAGGTACAAAAATGATCACTTATTATATTAATAACGTTGACTGATAAAACAGGTTTTCCATTTGACGAAATAATTTATTTTAGCGTCCATTTTAAATAATTATACGGATGAATTAAACAGAATATGTCGATCGCAAAAACACGTCCAATGATAATGAACTGGAAACAATGCGGTGGCGTGTCTGCGGAAAATGGAGCAGCAATTAAGTGTTAACTGTCCTTAAGCCCATTTTTTAAACATGCGGGAAAATCGTATTTATAAGTTGTATTCGCGTTGTAAAAACAAAAGAAAATGATATGTCAACGAGTCGCGCTGAACAAATGTTTGTTTTTGTTGGGTTAGGATCGATAGGTCCTCATAGCAAAACGTCATCGTTGAATTAAAGTCCGTAACGTAATATGCCATGGGAGCAAAACGTCCGCAACTTAAAAGGCACTGTGTCAACAAATCAAAATGTCACATGGATCAAACGACCGCAAAACCGAAAACCGAAACCGAAAACTTCCGCAATTAAAACTGTACTCCACACTACTAACTAATCCGTTGCTGACGATTTGCTTGATTTGCTTCAAGGACATTTTTAATTGCGGACAATTTTTTGTTCCCTGGGCTTTCACCCCTGCGGTCCTTCTCATTAAACGGACATGCTTTCAGTACAACCTGCTCAAAATTTGTTCTTTGTTTGCGTCTTTCCTGTGGACATGGCAAAAGTTAAGCGCCTATACTATAGTCATTATTCTTTAGTAGGTAAAGTCTAGACTCTGTATAGGTGTACATCGATCGGCGTCGCGTGTGGGAACTCTAACCAACTTTCGGCACATTAAATAAATCTTAAGTTTGCTGACTCGGAGTCACTTATTTTATTTAGAAAACTTTTGTTTCTTACGCTACCTTGATCGTAAATAAGTTCAACTAAGCATATCCACTCACTTGCTTGCGATTTTTAGCTACGGTAGCCTAAATTGTCATGACGTTTTATAGAAACGACGGCATAATGTTATGTTATTTTCAAAAATCGATAACTTTGCTTCTACTTAATTAATTACAAAGATGTTTTCAGTCATGTAAAGATAAAGAAAATAACTATTATAAAATGCAATTATAATTAATGAGTATATGGCAAAAATAATTTTTAAAAATTCACAAAGTTGACATATTGAAATAATTGCTGAGTTTTAAGAGAAAACTATTTTTTATTAAAAATTTAAAGTGATAACGTATATTTTTTTCTTACTCAATTGAAAGCAGACTAAACAAGCTTTTATATGACACCAAACAACTTGTTAGCTTCTCTATAAAAATTTAGAGTAAAAATGATTCAATTTCCGATTTAAAACTTTTGAAACGCTCAACTTGTTGCGAAATAATGCGTTACGTTCATGATTTTTTTGTGGATAATTTAGGCACCGAATTACCAAAATATAGCCATAAACAGGATGAGAAACTAATAATCTTTAAATAAAATGCATATTTTATGCATTTTTCATGGTTGTCGTAGCCCTATAACTCAATATAACAAAACAAGTATGTACGTACCCAAAAAATCCTAATGTTTTTGTAGTGCCAATCACAAAGAACAGAAATAACTTATAATCACAATAACACGTTTAATAAACACATCATAGTATACACATGATAACAGTTTATCGATTATAAGCAAATACTTAGGGAATTGCACTCACTCACAGTAAATAAACAAACGAAACTGCATTTTTGCAACAGCTGACCCCACGCGTTGGCCGGTAGTGAGCCAGGAGTAACCGAAAATTTTGAACAAAATTCAAGATGGCTGCCCACTTAGGGTGGAGACACAATGCGCGCGCGGCACAACTGTGTAATAGGAATGATGATGATGATTAACATTTTAATGATGTATGAGTACCTACGTAAAGCGAATAATTTAATAATGTTTATAATAAAATATAACCTTAGATTTGGAATAATATTTGATTTATGTGATCATCTATTACGATATCAGCGAAACATTGTTTTAGTAGTTGCACAGAAAAAGCCGTGTTTAAATAATATGTATACTTAAAGCAAACACGACAAAGCATGAAAGTAAAAAAAAAACATAAAAAAATTAATAAGTGAGTCCTTTATATTTTTCGTTAAATACCAAAATAAAAAATATTAGTAAAAAAATAAATAACATATTTATTTATTTATTATCCTATTTTTGTGTCCCACTGCTGGGCAAAGGCCTCTCATGAGAACAAAAAATCATCCCAAATGGCTACGCGACGATCGTTGTGTACACCAGCCTTACGACCTAAAGCGGATAGCAGAATTGATCTTGGTAACCACAGTTACCGAGTTTTAGTTGCAATTTTCTGTCACATGTTTCGTTTGATAATCCTATGAAACAATCTGTGGTTTCATACATTTTATGGTTTATAATCGAAGCATAATATTGTAACTATTTAATGACAATTGATTAGTTAAGAAATATTTGATAATCTTAAAAATGTAGGGCGTCAAAATACGAAACACGTCAAAAAACTACTGATATTTTGTCGTAAAGTAAATTTTTTTGCTCACCAATATGCAATAGAACAAAAATATAGATTTAATATAATTCACCAATAAACGCCGAGTATTTTGATATCTAATACTAATAGAAATATATAAATTTGAGTGCTTAAGGCATTTTAAAAACACTTAGTAGTTTGTTACGGAATCACTTCCGAAACACCTTGCAAAGAAACTTGAATAAAAAATATTTTGGTTGTATCCATTAGGCTGAACCATTTTTTTTATATGTTGTTATATTGGTACTCTGTATTTTGACTACATTTTATAGCGTATCTGTGCCACCATTTACAGATTAAAAATCAAAAACCGCCTATACTGCCCTTGGTAACCAGAGTTACCACAAGCAATTTGGAGGTGCACAAAGTTGGTAACTCTAGTTACCACAAGCGAGTGGATATAGGTCATACTGTCATACTTAGCGTAAGGAACAAAAGTTGTCTTGCTTGCGTGTTGTCTGGACTTGTTTGGAAACTATAACCCAAACCCTCTCGTAAGTGGTAGTCAGAACAATAGCCCAGGTCCTTGTGTTTGTAACACAACAACCCAAGTAGACCATTCTTTTTTTTAATTTTGCATCAACTTTCTCCTAATCCAATTCAATTACCTACTTCTAGTACTAAAATTATAAGTGCGATAGGAACTCTCTGTCTAAATATCTGACTATTACTTATTCATGCTAAAACCTCTGCATTGATTTAGATGAAACTTTTAATGAGTTAGTTTTTGACCTTGGGAAAGACCGTAAGATAGTTTTTATGCCGGAAAATTGCACAACAAATAATGTCTGCAGACGTAATCGCAGGCACGTACTAAGGGCTAGGCATCCCAAAGATCTTCTACTTAGGGCCTAGCAACTGCCTTTCCTTCTGAGACGACGCCTATCCGCTGCTGAAGCGGGACGCATTTAGTTCGAAAACGATGATAATAAAATAAACTTCATTTCTCATTTACAAAAGCCTACCTATACATCTCAACCGTAATAATTCGGATGATTACCTGCAACCTATTATGTATCCTTTCAGATGCTTTTCCCTCATCATCATCTTCATCATCACCTGTATCAGTCTACTGCAGGACAAAGGGCTCACCTATGGCACGCCACTGGACTCTATCTTCTGCTCTCCAATCCGCTGCCACCAATATCACACCTAGCTACAGCTCGTTGAAATGGCAATTTGCAGGGCACATAGCACGCAGAACAGACGGCTGTTGGGGTCGAAAAGTTCTCGAATGGAGACCACGGATTGCCAACCGCAGCGTGAGATGTCCACCAACGAGATGGACGGCTGATTTGGTAAAGACCGCAAGTTCACGGCGGATACAATACAATACATTACAATACAATGACTCTTTATTGTACACCAGGAATAGTAAGCAATACAGAAAACAGGTACACAGAGAGTAAGTTACAAGGTAAGCAATAGGCGGCCTTATCGCTTAAGAGCACAACAAGATACAAGATACAAGTTACTTCGAATATTGGGTATCATCTATGTCCAGCGGTGGACCTCCTACGGCTGAAATGATGATGGTGACATTGATGACCCAGCTAACAGGGCGTCCTACACTACGTTTGCCGCCACGCGGTCTCAACTCAAGAACCAGTCTGCCCCAACAATCAGTACTACGTTATATGCGACCTACCCACTATTTCCTTTTAAACTATACAAAAAAACTTCCACAACAGCTGTAAACTTTGTAGAACATTTTATAACTCCAACAACAATCACATTACAACGACAGAGTAAGAAAATTGAGAGTAAAACTAACAGTGACATTTTGCATTCATTAACTATCGATACAATCGAAAACGAACCTTACTTTAATTTAAACAGAGTTAGATTTAGAATTACAGAAACATGGTAACGGCTCAGACTCGACAAAAGCGACCGATTTACGGAGCTAACAACTTCGTGATACATTGCGTGTGTTTTTAAGTAATCGTTTCGCGGTGAGTGATGCAGCCGAGGAATGAACAGACATTTTGTATTCCGTGTCTTTTGATGCGCATTGAAGGCCAGGTTAATAATGGAGGGGCGGAGGCTTTTGCGCGGCGCATACGCAGTCAGTGTAGCGACGTCAGTGGAATAAGCGGTTTTAACGGTTTGGAGGACCAAAACGATACAGAACTGCTTTCAAACGAGTGAAAGTGCTAGGATCATGTGCAGTGCTAAGTGATTTAGTAAACAATCTTTCAAGTCGTTCTTTTGTGTAGTTATTAGGTACCAGTTTATTGAGTGCTCTTTGGATATTTGGTGGATGACACGGTAAGTTGAATGGTTAAGCTCCGTAGGTTTGGACAACGAATAGCTTTTTGTATGGAAACTTCATTTCAATAGATTATGACAATCTTTTAGAAATTTGTATCCATTGACGATACTTAAATACAATATTGTACTCCACATTGAAAACAATACAGAAAAACAAGTAAATGAGAAAATATGTAAGGTAAGTAATAGGCGGCCTTGTTGCTTTGGAGCAGTCTCGGAAGAAAATCGTTCTAGTTACCATATGCGGTACAGCACTTGTCTTGTTTAAGCACTGACCAGACTTCTGTACGCCTGTTAGACTAATTCCAAAGAAATCGTTCTTACAACCAACTGAGGTAAGGCACTGATGTTTACGGTACACAGAAAATATGGTCCTAACTGACCGGATGCTGTCAGGCGGCAGCATGTATCTGATCTACTAACTAGCCAGACATGTTGATAGAATGTATCTGATCTACTAACTAGCCAGACATGTTGATAGAATGAACCTTTCATCAGGTAAGATAGAGGTCAATCATGTGTCAGTTTTATAGAAAAAAATAGGCAAAGTTAAAGGAACCTTCACCAGTCAACCTTTAAGTTCAAGTCGTTAGGATATTAACGACTCACTAACACTAGTGATGCTGGGTTTTTAGTTGATTTGTCATTAATATCTGATACCTTTTATATCATCACATCAAATACCAATTAACCCGTCACGCGTCCCAGGGACTGCGTTAGTCCCTTAATTTTTTTTGCGGGAAATGTCCTAGGGACTACTACTCTGAAGACTCTAGGATATATCCCGGACAAAAAAGTTCCGGACTAATTTTAGTATGGTGGACGCGTGACGGGTTTAACTACTTAACTATATGTTTTGTTACACTTACGTAACCAATGGTCGGAATAAAAATATGACGGGAGCTAAAAACGCGAGGCGCCTATCTAGCTAAAAAGCCATGTAGCTGCTTTCCCAGCTCAGTCTCCTCGACACACGAGCTTTTTCCAAAGTAGTGACGATGATATGTATTTTTTTTACCTAAAATTGACTCGTGATTGACCACTTGACCACTAAATTGGTTGTAATATTCTTACTTGTATGAACGAGTTTGTGGCACGGCACCTCACAACCGTTCATACAAGTTAGAATATTACAACCGTCACCGCCACCGCACCGCCACGCCTCCGCTGTCTGTGCGTTTGGAGCTTAAAGGAATGGTTACGGAGATAAGATCCCGTTGAAGCGTAAATATAAACCCCATTTATCAGCTATCCCGTGGGAATTTCGAAAAATACCTTCTTAGTGTACCTGTACTCAATGTATAAGGTAAGGCTATGTGTGCCAAATTTCAAGTCTTTATTAGGTTCAGCGGTTTGGGCTGTGCGTTGATTTACCTCTGTAGCGACTACTAGGGCCATTAAGTCATCGCATAATAAACTAATTACTGCATCCTGCATCGCACTATCGAAGTTTCTCAACTCAGCTGCATAAATACAACTTCCAACTTTCAACCATCGGACTTCGGTCCTCAAGCATACCCACCCACACCTACGCCTGGAGAGAGATCTCTCTATTGCAGCCTACTTTTATCTTTATCAATAAATCAGTCAGCAGAATCAGTTTTGTACGTATAGATTAATTTTAGACAAAGAAAACTGCTGATTGTTGAAGGTTAGCTCGTGAGATGAAGCCGATGGCGGAACATTGACTTCCTCGGCGGCAAGGCCAACGCCGAGGGGATTGTAACAACAACGTTGTCTCAAGGCCCTTAATCTCGAGTTTAGTATAATTTTAGACAAACATTACAGTACATGCGGATTAACCGCCCGCTTATACTATGTAGAATTTAAAGGGAGTCTTCGAGATCATTTATGTGTAGGTATTATTAAACGCTCAAGTCTTAAGTAGGTATACGTTCAATTCGGGTTACAAGTATTTAAAATCTTAAAATTTGGCCTGAAATCTAACTCCTCCGAAACTCTAATATATAAAAATCTCGTGTCATGGTGTTCGTTATCGAACTCCTCCGAAACGGCTTGACCGATTTGTATGAAACTTTTTTCTCTACTGGGTGACCTTAGCCTCTGGACAAATACTAATACTACTGGTTTAGCAAGATATTTAAAACCAAACTGCTAAGTATCATAACAATCAGTCCAATATTTACCAAAAAACTAACGGTTTTCAATGTATCACTTAAAAGAAGCCTGTTTATTTGGATGATATGATTTCATAGATTTTTTTTGTTTTCTTGTCTAATTAAACAAATAACTATTTTACGATATATTGCTAAGTATCAGTCTTATTCATGGTTTCATTATTTGTCCAGAGGCTAAGGTTACCTTGTATATTTGGTAGGTCGTAGGCTATTTTTATACCCCTATTCTTTACAGACGGAGTTGCGGGCAACAGCTAGTTATATATAAAAACCGGCCAAGAGCGTGTCGGAGACGCCCAAGGTAGGATTCCGTAGCCATTACGAAAAAATCAAGTAATATTTTTCTAAGGATTTCGTATGTGTACGGAATCATCCAAGTTTAGGTATGTTTTATACCTTAGGCTACTATTTACTCTTAAACTACAAATAATTTCCAAGCAATCTTAGCCGCTATAATTTTCCTAGTAAATTTGATATATTTACTACCCTTCTGAATTTTTTCAAATTTTTCCACCCAACAGTTTAGATTTTAGAGGGGGGGACGACCGATTTTAACGAAAATTTTCACTTTGAAGTTGAATATTTCGCAAACAGGTCACTGAATAGAAAAATCATTTTAGCAACTCCGCAATGATTTTAAAAGACCTATCCAACGATACCCCACACTATAGGGTTAGCCGAGAAAAAAAAATCACCCCCACTTTACGTCTATGGGAGGTACCCTAAAAAAATTGTTTTTACTTGTTTTTATTCAATCACTTTGTCGGCGTGACTGATATATATATTCATGCCAAATTACAGCTTTCTAGTACTAACAGTCTCTGAGCTTAGCCGCGGACAGACAGACAGACAGACAGACAGACAGACAGACAGACAGACGGACAGACATGGCGAAACTATAAGGGTTCCTAGTTGACTACGGAACCCTAAAAAGGTATTCTATGTCACTCGGAGCATAATAACGAATCGATTGATCGCAATCACTATATCTTTCTGTCAAGCAGTATAAGATAGTGACAGGAAGAGATGGTGAAAGCGAAGGCAAGCGCCCGTGCGTTATACAATACGGCCTCAGGATAGTGCTTAAAGCGATTACACATAAATGTGCATAAAGATTAGACCTTAGTCCCTTTATAATATGGTAGAAAATCAATCAAATTCGTTCAAAACATCCTTTGCTGTTAAATTAATCCTTCATATTTTTTAGGAAAAGGGTTACCTATAGCTAATTCGGAAATACATTTAGTAGTCGTCATTACATTAGTTAGGCGATCTAAACTAATCCCCCTTCGTTTGACAATGACAGCTGTCAAATGAAATAAAAATCATGCAAGCTGCTAGCATTGTTTTACAATCTGTGGTACCTATCTAACTGTCAATCTACCCGCCCGATTGGATTGGCCGACATACCCACTGCTGGGTACAATCCACTCAGAATGAAAGGGCTTGAGCTGTAGTTCCCACACGGGCCCAGTGCGTATTGAGAACTTCGCACGCACCATTGAATTGCTTCACATCTGTAAGGGTAATATCATGTGAGAAATCATATGAATTCTGAAAAACTCAGAAGTGCGTGCCCGAATTTGAACCCACGGTCCTCTGCTTAAGAGACCATAGGTCAAACCTCTAGGCTACCCTTTGTTTCTAAGTATTTGGTTTTAAATATCAGCAGTATTGACTTAATTACAACCGCAATTAGTATCGGAGATAAATAATTAAAGGGCAATTACGTCACAATTTAGGTACTTTGTCGAGATTTATTCATATTTCCTCAAGTGAATGAACCATTAATTTCCAAAATCTCTGTTGATAATGGCCGATGCTATTTCATGGACAATTGGAAAATTCCACGGAAATTCCTTGAGCTTTCTTATGAGTTCCATCGCTAGCGGCCACGCCTCAGTGTCTTAAGTCATCACTGTCAACACACACTGGGTCAAATCTATAAAATTTATGATTTTTATGAGCTCTACGCCAAATTTTAACAAATTCGGTCCAATTAAAACTAGTTTAAAAAAGATTAAGTTTTTTTCTTAATACAGCTGTACTGTAAAATTTCAATTCCGTAGATAACCGTATACTCTTTGCTACCGTCGATATAAATATGCACACAATAAATTTAAAATTGTGTATCCAACTAGAGGGTACCTCATAATTTGCATAAGGTCCGACCGATACGGAAGGGTTCAGGGGATCCTCAAGTATCCCCAGTGGACTCCAATATATTTGCAACGGTATCGAAACACAATGAAGTTGTGTGTTGTTGTTTAATTAATGAATAGGGCAAAACTAATCAAACTTAGTTGTAAATTATATCAGAAGTGGCTCCAAATAGACCATCTAAAATTAAACTCGGCTGTTGCGTCGCAAGTACCTTTTTCTGATTTACGTCATCAATAAAGGAAAGTTCTGTTGTCTTTGCAGAATATTGCTAACATTAATTTAAGCCGAAAGGAATTTTGACGAATTTAATTAATGATTAATCATCATTAATTATTAATTAGGGGAGGCCTATGTTCAGCAGTGGACGTCTTGCGGCTGAAATGATGATGGTGATGAGAGATAAACGAATTCTTCGCAGACGGAGTTCGGGCAACAGATATTTATGCACAATAAACATTCCATTTCATTTGTTAGGGTTTCCTAATGAAATGATAAGATTTCATATATTTCTAAGACTAATATAGTTTGATTCGTTCTCTGTTTTCTGTTTGGGAAGAGAAAGACGCTATAGTTTGAAATGTTCACTAGGATTATTAATTAATTTATTTTCAATTTTATTAAGATGTGCTAATTCTAAAAGGGCATAACTCCAAAACTTTTCCGGTGAAAAAGGCAAAGGAAACATCTATTCTGTGGTAGTATTGGTAAATTCAGATATATTTTTATAATTTCTTGTATTTTTTTGAAATATGGAGAAATAAATTATAATAAATATATTTTTCCGTCTCCAGGAGGCAAAACTCTTTCGATTCCTGTAGTAATTTTCAGGTGTCAAAAAAATGAAATCTCAACAATTGTTCACTCCATTCGGTCCACTCCTCATAGACAACTTTTGCAAATTGTAATGATAGCTAGCTTTCTATGACACTAGGGTTCCAACCACAACCACAGGCCGAGCCACGAGACACTTATTACGGGAGTTGCTTGGTACTAGGGAATGCAATCCCGCAACAAAATTTTAATCCCGGTATTTGCGGGACTGAGAGGTCTAAGTCCCGCGGGATCCTGGTATTTGCGGAATACCGCATGTTTCTGAAATTATTTGAGAAAAGAGAGAAATCCAGTATCATAAATGCATCTAGAACTAAAAAATGAAACAAAAAAATATTATTCAAAGTAATGTATTGAAAGATTAATAAAAAGATATCATAAAAGAATACAAATTATTACAAAAGAGACTATACTTAGTTAGGCATTATTTTGAAAGTAACTGCGCATAAAACATAGCATGTTAAGAGTCTTTTCTGCCAAACGACCCCTAACTTTACATGCCAGATAGCCAGCAGCAGAAAACGCTCGTTCTGATTCCACGCTTGTGGGTACAACTGTTAATAAAGCGTTGTAGGCGAATTGGAGATATTCGCCTTTTAATCCACCAGACTCTATCAAATTCATTTCTTTTTTACCGTTGCGCAGTCCCGCTAATCCCGCGGGATCCCGCTCGAATTATGTGCGGGACTGGTCCCGCAAAAATAGTGCGGGATCCTGGTATTTCGGGATCCTGGTATCCCGGTATTGCATTCCCTACTTGGTACTATAAAAGTGTAACAATGGAAGTACTCAACCCTTAAACCATTTGACAACCCTGTTAAGACATTCGATTTTGGACCGTAAATGTTGCTTATTTGAATCGGCATTGATTTCTGTTTGACGGCAAATACAGGGTGAAATTTTCAACGTGATACAATAGTACATTACTGCAGCGGCCGCGAAATAGGGGATTGCCGGCCGAGTAGTTATATAGAGATACGAGGCCGGCAATCCCTGTTCGTGGCCAAGGCTTGTATAGAGTTTTTCTCAAACATGCATCATCATCATCACCACCATCATCACCGCCATCATCATCACCATCACCATCACCATCACCATCACCATCACCAACAACATCATCAACATCCATCAACCAACATCCATCAACATCCATCAACCAACATCCATCAACATCCATCAACATCCATCAACATCCATCAACATCCATCAACATCCATCCATCCATCCATCCATCAACATCCATCCATCCCTCCGTCCGTCCGTCCGTCCGTGGGGTGGGTGGGTGGGTGGATGGGTGGATGGGTGGATGGGTGGATGGGTGGATGGGTGGATTGATGGATGGATGTTGATGGATTTTGATGGATGTTGATGGATGTTGATGGATGTTGATGGATGTTGATGGATGTTGATGGATGTTGATGGATGTTGATGGATGTTGATGGATGGATGGATGGATGGATGTTGATGGATGTTGATGGATGTTGATGGATGTTGATGTATGTTGATGGATGTTGATGGATGTTGATGGATGTTGATGGATGTTGATGGATGGATGGATGGACCCCGGCAAGTCCCGGCCTCTGCAGTAATGTACTATTACTCAGTTGTTAGAATTAGTATTGTTAAATTTGAGGTGTCCATACAATTAGTTCATAATTTAGCTACAACAAAGTATGAAAATCCAAAATTTTATCAGACCAATTTCAACAATAATCCAGCATTAACTAAGCTTGAAACACTAATTTTGTATCACGTTAAAAATTTCAGCCTGTATATTGCCGGTGTCGTTTAAGAGTTTTTTTTTTCAATCTAATAGTGCAATTTTTATAGTAACGGCTAAAGAAAGTCGTTGAAGCCTAGTAATTTTACACATGGCCTCTCAATATTCTTACTGTTTTAAACTTTCGTGATTTCCACTCATAATTATTATACAAAACGGGACTTATCAAGCAAAAATATTTACCTCGGCGTTTATATATATTTACCTAGCAGCCGTGGTTGATGACGTTGGTGGTGCATATTAGTATAATTAGGTACTGTAAAAAAGAAACTGTAAGGACGTAGGAGCCTGGAATCATACAAAATTTGACTCACCAGATTAGACGAGCTGATGGTTTCCTGGGGGCCCCCGTTCATATATCCATAGGCCACTGGCTGAACTGGTCAGAGATTTAAATACTGCGGTGCTAATGACACTTTCTTCAGGGTTTTCAAGTGAATTTGTAAAGAATCAGAAAAGAACGATTTTTCTAGATGCGTGCGTGCCGCCATCGAAGTTGCGAAGTAACAACTTTTACAAACCGTCGTAGGACGCTGCTGCTTCGTTCGGAAATCAAATTTGCATCATTCCAGTTTGAATTCAAAAAACGTAACTTTCAGAATCAAAATTAAATTAAATTGTATGTACCAAACAATTCGAAATAAAGAAAGTTTTTAAAATGTATGAAAGTACGGAACAGGTACTAATATCGTCTCAAAGAGTCGTGTGTCTTTTTCGAAATTTATGTGCGAAAATTACATTTGAAATGTACCATGAGCTTTACGGCGAAGAATTTTAATGGTGTGGTGGTTCCCATTCCGCACTGGGTCCGAGTGGGAACTACGGCCCAGTCCCCCCCATTAGCTCCCTGCGGTTGGACGTATATAGGTTGGGATGAATGAACTAATGGCTATGAAACCCTACACTAAGGATGGTCCGATAATGCTTTTGCCCGGTTATTTACCTCAAACACGCATCAATCTAATACCTGATTTACACTCTCGCCTCGTCAACCTCGCCTCGCGCCTCGCCTCGTCGTCTCGCTCCGGACGCGAGCCTCAAAATCAAGGCAAATCACGAGACGAGGCGCGAGGCGCGCCTGTTCACACTCTCGTCTCGTGGCTCGTCCCGCAGTTCGTCTCGCCACTCGTACGCGAGTGTAAACCAGGTATTACAGCTCCCAAAAGCAGTGCCGAATGTCGTTGCGTGTGATTTAAATATAAATAAATCTTGGGACGATTGACACCAACTGACCTAGTCCCAAAGTAAACAATAATTGTACTAGACAACGGATAAAATATTTAAAAAAATCCTTAAATACATATTAAACATCCAAGACTCGCACAAGCATTCGTATTTTTCATACAAAAATCTGCCCCGACCGGGGACCAACCCAGGACTTCAAGCTTCGTAGTCAGATTCTCTAAACATTTGGCTATCCGGCCGTGTTTTTAGCAGAAAGGAACTAAAGCACTTGTTGCCATCTCCTGTCGTCATTGCTTCGTAGACCCAGCTGACTCGTGCTGCACTTTCTCAATTCCCTATTACTATTCAATAGAATAGTTAGTGCTAAGCTTTGAGTTATTCAAAGTACATAGTCATAGGACAAAACCTCTGAACTTACTTTTAGTTTGGCTCGGCTTAGCTTTCAATTGTTCCAAATTTTGTTCCATTGCACCTACTAAAACTGACTAATGAATTGAAACAATTACTCTGCTCACCCGCGACCTTACGGTAGTTACGTTTATTCATCCACCTCCACACTGTACGAACACACACAAATCACACAAAAACAACTATCACCACCACCAAACTACACTGACGCGTTTTACTGTTTTTTATTTAAAAGTGACTAGTTGTATTCCTTGTAAAATTATCTGCACACCTACCTTTTTCCTGTAATTTTTATTATGGTAGGGGAGCCAAAGAGGGGATTTGGGGAGTCACTCCAGCGCGGCAGATTAATATACGGGGGATACCTTATATGTGAATATGAGCACTTCATGTGGGGGGGGTTTGCCTGGGGCACCCCGTCAAAATACTTAGTAAAAAAATAAATTCTTTGAAATACTCGAGCGCGTCAGATTTTAATAATTTAATACTCCAGCGTGACACGTATAATAAATGTATGATAATCTGCCACTTTGCATGGTGGATGTGGCCATACGGAAGGGCGCGCGTCAGATTTTCATAGGGGATGTTAATTCCAAAGACTGACAATTTGAAAGTGAAATGTGTATTGTTCTGCTAATAATTGACCCACCTTATCTTAATCTGACGCGCTCGAGTATTTTAAAGGAACTATTTTTATTACAAAGTATTCTGACGGGGTGCCCTAGGCAAACCCCCCTACATGGGGGTCCGTTGCCTCGTAGGGAATCAGAACCTACCAAACTGACTCAGATTGGTGGACACTCAGATGACTTCTACAGGAAGTAAAAGACACGTGTCAAACGATAGTCAAAAACCCCCCCACATGAAGTCCTCATATTTTCTGGAGGTACTCTAGAGGATATAAGGTATCCCCCCATATATTAATCTGCCGCGCTCGAGTGACTCCCCAAACCACCTCTTGGGCTCCCCTACTATTATCAATAAACGAGGGTGATCTAAGGGCCGGCGCCCACTGACGGCATGGCACGGCGTGGCATTTTATTACCATCAAGTTATTTTGAATCTTATTTCAATGAGTTTAGAATTCATGTTACTTTATTGGTTATGCGTGGCATCGGCCCTCAGGACGTCGCGGCATCGTGGTATCGAAATAAAGTAACATGAATTCTAAACTCATTGCAATGAGATTCAAAATAACTTGATAGTAATAAAATGCCACGCCGTGCCATGCCGTCAGTGGGCGCCGGCCTTAACAGACCTTCCACCTTCTTCCCTCTTTCCGAGTACGAGTAAGTACGAGAGTAAGGAGGTAAGAAGGTGGAAGCTCCGTTTAATCACTGCCACCGTACTCGCTAAACAAATAGGGATGTTATAACGCCATTAAAGAATAATTTGAAAACCAGATTAATTTTCGATTAACTGCAAAATTTTATTTTTTGTAGCTTTGAAACAAATGGCGATCCCTATCTGGCGTGCTCTGCGATAACAAAATGCCAATAAAAACTAAAGGTAAAATTTACAAAACTGCTGTCAGACCCGCGATGACTTATGGATCAGAGTGTTGGACCACCCCCAAAAAGCACGAACAAAAGTTACACACAGCAGAAATGAAAATGTTGCGCTGGGCGGGTGGCGTGACGCGTTTGGATAAAGTCCGCAACGAGTACGTCAGAGGATCATTTAAAGTGGCTCCAGTTGCAGAGAAACCTAAGGAGAGTCGACTTCGCTGGTACGGCCACATAAATAGGAGAGATGAGAGCTACTCCGTAAAGATAACGCTAAACATCCCTACGAAACCCCGTGGTAGAGGAAGACCGCCGTCTACATGGTGGACTAATGTTGAGAGGGACCTGAAAGCCCTGAATATCTCACCAACGACAACCCAGGACAGAGCGTCCTGGCGCCGACGTACAAGGAGGCCCGACCCCAGTTGAGATGGGAGGGGGGCAAGAAGAAGAAGTTGCTTTGAAACAAATAAATAGTTAACTGATTGAGTTGGCGAACAAGTGACGTCATAAGTTGCTATTGCCATTCAAACTATGGGAGCATTGTCTTTTGACAGCTCATAAAAAGTACGTCAGTTGATTGGTGGTGTCATCAGGTCATCACCCTATTGCTAAAAGTAGTCCCTAAAATTTAATTTAGCGTTTCGTGTGCTGTCACCTTTGGGATCCAGGCGAGATGTGTGTGAAAAACTCATTGAATACCACTGTTCGTACAAATATGAGCATTTGATATAGTCTCAATTATCACGACACACATACGGTTGAGGCCAACGAGATTCCGACAGAACTAATGAACGTATGATTGGACGGCATTCCTTCGTCTATCGAATACTTGCCTTGTTCCAGGTAAGGAAAGCGATAAATCACGTAGATCGGCATTTTTGAATAGGCTTCGAATGAAAAGCTTCGTCAGTTTTGGAATGCTTTTATTTAACACCTTACAAGCACATGTTACCGGCAAGCGCAGCGTGGGACGTCCACCAACGAGATGGACGGACGATTTGGTGAAGGCCGCAGGTTCAGGGTGGATGCAAGTCGCTTCCAACCGTAATGATTGGGTGTCAATTAGGGAGGCCTATGTCCAGCAGTGGACGTCCTATGGCTGAAATAATGATGATGATGATGATGATGTTTTACCTTTCTAACTACATAACCACCATACTGTGGCATAGAAAATTATGGTTAAATTTTAGTTGGACCAATATTCTTTGGCCCCACGGACCGGAAGACGCAGTGTCGGTAGGCCTCCAACCAGATGGAGTGACGACACTGGTTAAGGTTGCGGGATCGCTTTGGATGCGGATGGCGCAGGACCGATCTGTTTGGCGACCCTTGGGGAAAGCCTATGTTTAGCAGTGAACGGCTTTTGAAATGATTATGATGATGAATATTCTTTGATATTATGTCATTATCATCGTCATCATTCCAGCTTATATATGATATGACCCACTGCATGGCACAGGCCTCCTCTCAGAATGAGGAGGCTTGGGCCGTGTAGTTCCCACGGGGGCCCATAGTGATGAGTATAAAATAGAGCCACATAACGTATTTTAGTGCTAAAAGTTTTAGAAAAAAAATTGTTGTCTCTTTAAGTGACATGATTTTTTAGGGTTCCTCACCTCGAAAGGAAAAAGCGGAATCCTTAGATAGAGAATCACTTTGTTGTCCGTCCGTCCGTCCGTCCGTCTGTCAAGACCCTTTTTCTCAGGAACGCGTGGAGGTATCAAGCTGAAATTTATATCAAATACTCAGGTCTACTGTCCCTTGGAGCTGTGAAAAAATCAAACTTCTAAGCCAACGCAATCAAAAGATACAGCCGTTTATGACGCAAATTTCCGCATATTTTCGACACTCGCAAGGGAATCAAAACCTACAGGGTACTTCCCGTGAACTCAGAATCTTGAAATTTGGTGCGAAGCAAGATCTTATAGCACAGATAAAGGAAACATTGCGAAAAAACTATTTTTTTTGTCTGTCTGTCTATATCGGTAACCAATCAACAATGCTTAGGAGCAGGGGTCTGCTAAGACTGGATTTTTATAAATACATATAAATTTGTACGGAACCCTCGATGCGCGAGTGCGACTCGCACTTGGCCGGTTTTTCCAGAAGTTTATAATTTGGTCTCTCGCCCGTTATCGTTGATTCTTAGGACACCCTGTATTGTAGCCGTGAAGATAAAGAAAGTGTGTCAACGTCAGTTCAGCGCGTTTTCGTTCTAGAAGCATAAATGGCATCCATTCAGACGTTCTACGTTGTGTAGTGGCGAGTGAAAAGGTTCGTCATCTTCGATCTTAACTCGTTGACATAGAGTCGAAAAGTGACGAACCTTCATTCCGCGACTACACTTGCTCATTACGAAAGCATCTGGGGGCTTTTCCAATGGGCATCTGTCACGAATACGGACAGAAAAAGATATTGGTAGGGTGAAGGTCTGAATCGCTGGAAGCGCCATATCCCGTGTGTTACAAACTGTAAGGATAAATTCAATGAACTACTTACATCACGCGTGGTGTTGGTTTTTCGGATTTTTAGTTGATGGTTTGGTTGGATTTAGTTATTTCTAGGACTATAATTTGATTTGTTCTCTGTATTCTGTTTGGAAAGAGAAAGACGCTGATAGTTTTAATTTTTCACTGGGATTATAAATTAATTTATTACAGTTTTTTTAAGATCTGCTTATTCTAAAAGGGCATAACTCCAAAACTACTACACAATAGATCCATTACTTTAGTCTAGTCTCTATTAAAAAAAGTGATTAGGTACATAAATCTGACGTTGACATTGTGTGTGGTTTGCTCAGGCGGTTTGATTCTTTCTTGCTTTTCGATCACAACTACGGGCTCCTTTAAAATCTCTTTTAAATCAATAACACGTCGCTCGTGCATTAACATTAATAAAACTAGATCATTTATGTATCTGTCAAGTCTCAATGTTAATGTTAAATTTAAAATTATGACAGCTCTTTTTCTGGTGAAAAAGGCAAAGGAAACATATCTATTCTGTGGCCTAATTGGTAAATTCAGATATTTATTTTTTGTATTTTTTTAAATATGGAGAAACAAATTATAAATAAATATTTTTCCTTGTTCAGGAGGCAATACTCTTTCGATTCCTGTAGTATTCAGGTGTCAAAAAAATGAAGTCTCGTCAATTATAGCGGAAGACTACGGATTACTCACGCCTTCAAACGAGTTTAATTCGACATTTTTCGGGCTAAGGGATTCCCCAAATCTATCGACGCGGAATTGGCTTCAGCCGATCCGAAACACTTTTATGCCAATGCAATAAGAGATCAGTTCGGCTCGCTTAAATAAGTGACATGGTCTTTTTAGGCTTCCGTACCCAAAGGGTAAAAACGGGACCCTATTAATGAGGCTCCGCTGTTCGTCCGTCCGTCCGTCCGTCCGTCCGTCTGTCACCAGGCTGTATCTCATGAACCGTAATAGCTAGACAATTGAAATTTTCGCAGATGATGTATTTTGGTTGCCGCTATAACATGAAATTCTGAAAACTAGAATAAAATAAATATTTAAGGGGGCTCCCATACAACAAACGTGATTTTATTTGCTCGTTTTTGCTCGATATTGATAACGGCAACAGGTAGACGCTTGAAATATTCACAGAATATTTAGTTATATATTCACAAAAAAAAAATTTAATTAAAATAAAACAAATATACTTATGGGGGGCTCCCATACAAAAAACGTAATTTTTTGCCGTTTTCATAGATAATGGTATGGAACCCTTCGTGCGCGAGTCCGACCCGCATTTGGCCGGTTTTAAATCTTATTTTTTCCAGAACTGGTATTTATAAATTAATTGATCTCTTGGCCAGTACCAGATTATCATTGCTTTGCCAGGTTAGCTTTGGGACACCCTGTATAAGCTAAGCTGCAGGTAGAAGCCAGTTTATCTTATAAAATAAACTGCATTGCAGCAACCTTTTTAGTTTAATGCAATAAGCATTTCCTAGCTTTCAAATTCCGTGAGAATCCCTTGAAGTGCAATTTATTTTTACGCTATTCAAGAGAGCATATTCAAAGACGCGCTAGGATTTAATAAATGAATACTTAAAGCAAAAACATTTACAAATCTTACTCAGTTTTCTAAATAAGGAAGTTTTACAGCTAAGGAGTGGAATTCCCTGCCTGCGACTGTGTTCCCTGAACACTACAATTTGGCCGCTTTCAAGTCTAGGGTGAATGAGCATTTACTAGGCAAGCGTGCTCCATCGTAGGCCTCATCTTCGCTTTCCATCAGGCGTAATTGTGGCCAATGCAACCCCTTTTTGAATAAAAAATAAAAATACCAGGATATTCGTCCGTAAAGCACAAGCCACAGAGAAGAGACGTGGGACGGAGGCGCGACGCAGTCGCGGCGCCCCCCTTGAATCAGTTTTCATACTTAATGTATAGAAGCGTCGCGATCCAAAGCAGACAGAAGAGACGGGGCGGAGACGCGGCCTGCAAACAAAATGACACCGACTCAGACGCGCCCCCGTCCCAGTCTCTTCTGTGTGGCTTGCGCCTTATTCGTGGAATCCAACTCGGATGGGCAGCGGTCGGGAAACTTCGCCATGGTCTTTTCGTCCAAAATACCTCAGTGCCTTAAGACGAAAGTCTGTAACCAGTGTGTGTTGCCAGTGATGACATATGGATCCGAGACATGATGCTTCACTATAATAGGTCAAATGAAAAAGCTCCGAGCCGCTCAACAAGGTATGGAGAAGGTTATACTTCTTTACGGGATCGAATCAGGAATGAGGAGATCCGTAGAAGAACCAGGGTCACCGACATAGCCAAACGGATTAGCTCGTTGAAATGGCAATGGGCAGACCATATAGCACGCAGAAGATATGGCCGTTGGAGCTGAAAAGGTCTCGAATAGAGACCACGGACTGGCAAACGCAGCGTGGGATCCACCAACGCGGTGGACAGACGATTTGGCAAAGGCCGCTGGTCCAAGGTGGATACAAGCTGCTTCTAACCGCAGTGATTGGGTATCAATGAGGAAGGCCTATGTCTAGCAGTGGACGTGCTATGGCTGAAATGATGTTGATGATAACCAGGATATTATGTATGCTTTATCTAAATAGAGATTTGTAAATCTGTACGCCATCATCTAAATCCGTTCAGCAGTCATTACGAGATTGCCTAACAAACATCCGAAAATCCTCACCAACTTTCGCATTTATAATATTAGTAGTAATTCTCACAAAATATTCAAATCCTCAAGGAAGATTACGAGGTCTGTTATGAATGATTTAAAAAAAAACAGCCAAGTGCGAGTCGGACTCGCGCACGAAGGGTTCCGTACCGTTATCTATAAAAACGGCATAAATTAATTAGAAATTAGAAATTAGAAATATCGTAAAATAATTTAAACCACCTGCCCAAGTTTGTTTTCTGTCTAATTAATAATAATAATTAATAATTTATTTTAATTAATAATTCATAAAATAAAAAAATATTGAATTGTAATTCTTGAGAGCAAAATTTACTGTTATGTAAATTTAATTTTTATGCTTCACTTTTGTTTTGCATGCGGTGTTTACTTATAAGTGATGGTGACACTCAGCCCAACATGTTTATACAAGCAGCAATTTCTGATGTACCTAGTGTTAACAATTGTTAGTAAACCTTAAATAAATAAATAAATAAAAATCACGTATGTTGTATGGGAGCCCCCGTAAATATTTGTTTTATTTTAATTTAATTATATATTTTTAAAGTGAATATATAATAAATATTCAGTGAATATTTCAAGCGTCTACCTGTTGCCGTTATCAATATTGAGCAAAAAAATCACGTTTGTTGTAGCCTCCTTAAATATTTATTGTATTCTGTTTTTTTAGTATTTTCTGTTATAGCGGCAAGCGAAATACCTACATCATCTGTGAAAATAACAAACTGTCTAGCTATCACGGTTCGTGAGATACAGCCTGGTGACAGACGGACGGACAGACGGACGGACAACGAAGCCTCAGTAATAGGGTCCCGTTTTTACCCTTTGGGTACGGAACCTTAAAAAGGCACGCCATTCGCCATATGTTCAGTACCTCTACCATGTGTTTACACTAGTTCACAGTGACCGTACTCGCTAGCGACGGCGTAAATGATTTGTATGGAGAATTGTACTTCCGTAAGTAACCGCTAGAGGCGCTGTACAATTCTCCATACAAATAATTTACGCCGTCGCTAGCGAGTACGGTCACGTAAACTAGTGTAAACTCATGGTAGAGGTACAGGCACTAACGTTGCAACGTGAGAAGATCGAAGATGGCAATTTCACATTCCACTGCCTGACGTAATTAGCTTGTAATTAGAGAACAGATTCATTAAAGAGTCATGCATTCATTAAAACAACCTTTAGATCTAACGGGATTTAACCTCTCGTATCCGCGGATCCGCGTCAGATTTAAGGCTATCTTTTTATTTATTTTTTGAAATCTGTAAAATTGATACTATTTAAAACAAACGAGACTATAATCCAGTTTTTTTTTTACTTCCGGCATACAAGAGGTTAAATTATAACTCGCTTTTTGTAACATTTGTATGTAATGTAAATTTGTGAGTTGTGTTTTTCTAAAGTTGCGAAACATTTTTTGATTTCCTGGTATACGATTGAGCTAAATTTGGCATACTTGTAAGTCCGGTGACAATACCTAAAGTTTGGTGATCCGAGGCCATTATTGCCAAACGCTTCTGACGCTTGCTACGTTTTCACCGTCTCTTTCTTTAATCACGTAAGAAAAGAAGGCAAGCGTCAGAAGTGTTAGACATTAAGTCTACCCCAGTCAGGATCATAGTCGTATTAGTCGTAGGAAGAAACTCTTCAACGGTTAACGGAATTGACTTGAAACGGTGTAATACTTTATTTTTTTAGCATTAGAAACAGAGTAAAATAATCTTGACGAGACTTTTTATCGATAAACGCTTAAAAAATAGTAACTATTACTTATGAAACTAAAACAATGACGCTTGCTTCGCTTTCACCATCTCTTTCTGGCACCGTCTTATACCGTTTCACAGAAAAAATAGTGATTGCGAAAGCAAGCGTCAGCGCGTTAGAAAATAAGCCTGCTGGGATCGAATCCGGGACCTCAAGCTTCGCCAGGTTCTCTAGCCGCTTTGCTAACCGGTGAATTTAGATTCCGTGAATGTATTATTTCATTAATTTCATTAGAAAACAACTTTTGGGAAGTATTGACATTCGGTTGCCTTCCAGGGTCAATCCGGGGTACACAAAAACGAACTCGGAAAGGACACAATGTGGCTAACAAAGGCCTACGTTTCAGTTTAAATACAATCCACTTAGAACTTTATGTGTCACTTGGAAGGACCGTTTTTCTGTGCACTAAAAATAAAATAGAACTTTGTTAACGAGGTCGACTTTTGGTTGCATCCGTTCAAAGAACTTTTGAATCGTAGGCGTATTGTAATGTAAAACTAAATGTGCTTCGTGGTTGGCTAAAAATATCAGTAATGCCTGTTTTTACCATGTTACAACAAAAAGTTTTCCTCGTTCATTAAACTTGATTTGCCACAGGTGCGGTTCTGAATATCGTATGTAATAAAATGTCGAACGATTATAGTATTTCCAATCATTTATTTTCTCGATGACAGCTTCCGTAGAATGTAACTGCGTTTTTTACGCAAAAATTAACTTATAAATGCGAGGTATAAAAAATACGACAACTGCCTAATTTTGTTCCTTGATCCCATTATAATATTCATCTAAGACGAATTGAGACCATGTATGCAGTATTTTTTTTTAAAAGTACGTTAAATAATAAACGTTTTAATAAAATTACATTCAATGGCAATACAAATACTGATGAAATATCGATATTGTATCGGTATTGTATATGTTGAACTAGATGTGTTCCCGCGACTTTAAATAAGTGATCACTTTTGTAGCTTGTCGCTTTCAGTCGTTACCTACGTAATTTCGTATGGCATTTCACTTGACAACTTAAGTATTTATGACGTTGACCCTACGCGTTGTAATTTTTTTCCCCGGGATATAAAATAGCCTATGTTACTCAAGTGAAATAATTTTTATTTGTCCAGTAGTTTTTAGCTTAATTCATTACAAACATACAAATATTTCCTCTTTATAATATAAGTAATATTAGTATAGATAGGTAATCGACACTGAAATGAAATAATTATAATAATAGGTATTTTTTATTTATTAATTTTAAAATTGGATCGATATCGTATCTACTGATCACATATTTGGTCACAACACTATAACTTTCAAACTAGATCTGTCATCGAGAAAATAAATGATTGGAAACCATTAGGTTAGTTTTATAACAATCTTAAATAGGAGTTACTAATAAGAGTTATAATATAAGGACATATGATTTAATAGTTATAATGATAATAGTTTTAATTTATTTTAAGTAAGTGCTTTATACCACTTTTATTGACAGTTTCTGGTCAGGATAAAAACAATAAGGCTGATTGTCACATTGACTGTAAGTGAAAATAGCCTTTGATGTTTTAAGCCGCACAACATTGAACCTTAGGGTGGTAAAGGAATTTCTTGGTCGACTATACCTAATGGAATTCATTCTCATTTCTATTAGTGTGTGTGAGCGTGCGTGCGTGCGCGCGTGTTGCATAATGATCGAGTAATCCACAGATATTTCCGATTTCCGAAAAAATTGCATTAGGTACATCAAAATAAACCAACAACTATGTATTTCGACAAATTATGCTTTCTAACTTAATGAATTTTCACGTAATTTACCTACCCAATAATTTAGATAAAGGCTTATTTTATTCCCCTTCTATTCTAATTTCAATTTACATGTTGAGATCAATTGAAACCTTTGGAGAATCCTTAACCCCAATAGACCGGATATAACTTTAGGGTTAGTGATACGTATAGTAAAAGTTTAAAATTAACTTTGGATAGCCATAAATATAAACGCAATAAAAAGCTTTTGCTGGTGGTATTCTCTTGAGTTTTTAGATGCTTAGCTTTTATGAAATAAAGCATAGTTTTAAACTTTTATTGCGACATTTCAAAACTTAACATTAAGGTTGTTCCCTGGTGAACGTTAAAATGTCCAGGAAATTAAAGTTAAATTGTGATGCCTCAGGCGCAAGCCACACAGAAGAGACGTAGGACGGGGCCGCGTCGCAGTCGCGGCGCAACTTGAATTAGTTTTCATGCTAAATGTATAGAAGCGTCGCGATCCAAAGCAGACAGAAGAGACGGGGCGGAGACGCGGCCTCCGAACAAACGACGCGCACTGCGACGCGCCCCCGTCCCACGTCTTTTCTGTGTGGCTTACGCCTTGGACTTTTTTAGGGTGCCGTACCCAAAGGGTAAAAACGGAAACCCTATTACTGAGGCTCCGCTGTCCGTCCGTCCGTCCGTCCGTCCGTCTGTCACCAAGCTGGTATCTCGGGAACCGTGATAGCTAGAGAGTTGAAATTTTCACAGATGATGTATTTCGGTTGCCGCTATGACAAAAAATACTAAAAAATGGAATTAAATAAATATTTAAGGGGGCTCCCATACAACAAACATGTTTTTTTGCTCGTTTTTGCTCGATATTGATAACGGCAACAGGTAGACACTTGAAATATTCACAGAATATTTAATTATATATTGACTTTAAAATAAATCATTAAATTAAAATAAGAAAAAACATTTAAGCGAGGCTCCCATACAACAAACGTGATTTTTATAGATAATTTGTACGGAACCCTTCGTGCGCGAGTCCGACTCGTACTTGTATGTTACACTCTTGCCACGTCCTACATACAAAGCACCGCACTCAAGGTCGGAGCGGCTGACGAGCAGGCTCTAATAAAGAAGCTCCGGAAATATTCAGACTGGGCTCCAGTTAGGGTGACCAGATCTGATTTCCGGTTAGGGTTGTCATCCGTCCGGGTTTCCCCAGATTTGTCCTAGTTTAGAGAGCGTCCGGGGAACGTCCGGGCCGGTCAGGGTTCCATTTGTAGTTTGGGTGTGAATTTTTTTAGTTTTTGGTCGCCGCTGGACGATTGTCAAAAGTACAGTAAAGACTAAAAAAAACCTTGGCGTGTCCGGGTTCTGAGCTCCAAATCCGGGGATTATATGCTTTTTGTCCTAGTTGTCGAATTTTGGAGATGGCAACCATATTTCCAGTTAATACGGGACAGGCTGCATTGAAAATACGGGATTCGAGGTTAATGTTTGCCCGTAGCTGTTAAAATTTCCCATGTAGGTATATAATTAAAAAATATTGTATAATATACACCGTGAAATTTTAGTGGTTGTTTTTCCGAAACGAGGTGATTTAGTTTCGATTGTACAATCGATTTATAATTACTATTTTGACTAGAGTCAAAAATCCAAATGTGAAAAACGAAAGTCGAAAATGACCGCAAACCAATAGTAACGCTTCGTTGGTACAAGTAGCGTACGATCGTACGATAGGTTAGGTACCAACGAAGCGTTACTATTGGTTTGCGGTCATTTTCGACTTTCGTTTTTCACAATTGAATTTTTGACTCTAGTCAAAATAATAATTATAAATCGATTGTACAATCGTAACTAAATCACCTCGTTTCGGGAAAACAACCACTAAAATTTCACGGTGTATAAAAGAAATATTTTTAAGTTACCTTAAAAAAAATATGTCAGATAAATGTTACTATTCCAAAAAATGAATACAATATAATGAGTAGGTACCTAAATCATAAGTTACAATGTAAAATAGATACAGGGTTATTTGTACAATTGATACTAAATCACCTCGTTTCGGGAAAATAACCACTAAAATTTCACGGTGTAGTGCTCGTATTTGTGCCTCACGTAACGTAGCTAGCTGCTGACGTAGTAGCTTTATAACCGATGGGGCTAGCACGGACGGAGCCGGATGCTGGCCTTGCCTTACGAAACTGCGCAGGTTCACGGATCTAAATCTAACCGTCTTGTAACGTAACTGGCGGCGTAACCGGCATAATAAAACTGTGCGAGCATCCGTGTTTGGCTTCGACCTCCGAGGCTATTTAAATGTCATCAGATTGTGCTTTTAAACATCGTATCGACTAAACATCAGAATGGCTATAAATATCCGCCTTAGAGAGAGAGATGAGAGAGAGAGAGAGAGAGAGAGAGATGTTTATTTACACATATTCGATACAAAGGAAATACATTTGACAGGAAAAGATACAAATAAAATCATCGAATAGTATATAGTACCTTAAAAAAAATATGTCAGATAAATGTTACTATTCCAAAAAATGAATACAATATAATGAGTAGGTACCTAAATCATAAGTTACAATGTAAAATAGATACAGGGTTATTTGTAATTCACTAGCATCCTTTTAACCCTAAACTCCTACCACTTGAACAAATTTTTTTTTTTTATAACTTAATATTTTTGGTGTAATAACGTTTTGATAATTTGAGATTACCTCTTATTTTTACGATACTCTGTGTATTTGTATGGGAAAAAAAGTGCTTCATTTTAAAAAGTCGTAAAACAAAAATCATTTGTTTGAGTGATAGTAATTCAGGGTTAAGAGGATGTCAGTGAATTACAAATAACCCTGTACAAGTAAAAAGACATAATAATACAGAATAGTTAATTTGACGACCGGTTAGCTTAGTTGTTAGAGAACCTGACTACGAAGCTTGAGGTTCCGGGTTCGATTCCCAGTCGGGGCAGATATTTGTATGACGAAGATGTAGTTATATTCTTTGGTTCATAATGATTAGGATTACTTATATGTTTATATGATTTTCGATTTTTCGAATACTCATTCGAATAAAACAGGATTCTCGTTGCGTGCTTGGCGGACATTTTGGGGCGGAAGTTCTCGAGTAGTTATGACCAATGCCACATATTTTATGGACATACCTACAGGATATATCAATAAGTCGGAAATGGTACATTGTTACTGTAAATTGATCATCGTTTTGTTTTTATTATCCTATTCCTATTCCTAACTAATATAAATGCGAAAGTAACTCTGTCTGTCTGTCTCGCTTTCACGCTAAAACTACTGAACCGATTTAAATGAAATTTGGTACACAGATAGTCTAGAGCCTGAGAAAGGACATAGGCTATATATCATCACGCTAAAAATTATATTTTACCAAATTATCACTAATACCGTATAATTAATTATACTCAATGCAAAATTACAACCTCCTAGCATTAACAGTCTCTAAGCTAAGCCACGAACGGACAGACAAACCATAAGGGTTCCTCGTAGGACTTCAGAACCCTAAAAACGAATATTGTTTTGTGGAATACACTACTGTAGTCCCTTACCTCGTTAAATGGTCCCGTACGTCGTTGACGTGCTTAATATACCGAAATTGATAGTAAAAGTTGGCAAGTTAAACACAACCGTTTATTTGGGCTTTTCTATTTGCAAGCCATTCGTGACTACAGCAAATAATCTAGCAGTCGGCGGAGGTAATGTTATAGTTACCCACCAAAAATATAAATGTAAAAAATGTTAGCCAAGTTCAGTGGCCATCGAAACAGAGGCAGACCGAAGAGAAGATGGCGGGACAACTTGGACGCATATCAAGTAGATTGGCAGGATCATGCTCTCGATAGGGACGAATGGCGGAAAAAAGGGGAGGCCTTTGCCCAACAGTGGGACACTTTAACAGGCTAAAAAAAAAAAAAAATTCAATACTAAAAATTTGCTTCATTGCAGACTTCGCTGACAAAAGGATTGAGATCTAAATGGTTGCCGAGTTATGCAGATAATCCTGAAATCTATTTATATTAGAACTCATAAACAATTATAAAACTCTTGTTTCTTTGTTTTCACTACTACAACATACAACACAGTGTTTGATATCTTAAAATATGAATTCTTAAATTGAACTATCGAATAATATCCACGAAAGTAGAGAAGTTTGTGCTTAATTGAAGCTTAAAATTTGACTTAGCATAATGCATATTTGGCTAATCAACAATGATCGTAAAAACGCCCGTCATTTAAAAAAACGGCTAAGTGCCAGTCGGACTCGCGCGCGAAGGGCTCTGTACTTACCATTATCTATAAAAACGGTAAAAAAAATCACGTTTGTTGCATGGGAGGCCCCGTTAAATATTTGTTTTATTTTAATTTAATTATTTATTTTTAAAGTGAATATATAACTAAATATTCTGTGAATATTTCAAGCGTCTACCTGTTGCCGTTATCAATATCGAGCAAAAACGAGCAAAAAAATCACGTTTCTTGTATGGGAGCCCCCTTAAATATTTATTTTAGTCTGTTTTTAGTGTTTTATGTTATAGCGGCAATCGAAATACATCATCTGTGAAAATTTCAACTGTCTAGCTATCACGGTTCATGAGATACAGCCTGGTGACAGACGGACGGACGGACAGCGAAGTCTCAGTAATAGGGTCCCGTTTTTACCCTTTGGGTACGGAACCCTGAAAAACTATCTCTTTTTATAGTAGAGACTTCCTTACAATGATACAATATGCTTTAAAGACATGCGTAGACTGGAAACGAACCATTTCGACATCTAAATAAATCCTAAATTGTTGTTATGTATGTATCACAATTGAAATGACGGGCGTTTTCCCGACCACTGCTAATCATCTTATATCTTCAAGATATCTTATTTGCTAGTAAAACCTGGGTTTAAAGTGGCTTCTAATGGTTCGTGTAAGGGTCTTCCCATATCCTGTTGACGCGGAATCGGCGTCAGCCGATTTGAAAATCCTTTATGTCAACGCAATAAGAGCGAAAAATACGTTGATCGGCTCGGCTCAATTCGGCCTGCGTCACAGAATATATAATAGTACTAACGTACCTGCGTAGCCGAGCCAATCAACATCTTTTTCGCTCTTATTGCGTTGACATGAGGCTTTTTTCGATTGGCTGAAGCCAATTCCGTTTCGATATGATAATGATGATATGAGATAAGGGGAGAACCTAATATTACACACGGCGCCTTGCTTTATCAGTTCTTTTTTTGCGTGAACTTGGCTTGACACACTGCCGTTCTAGATTACGTCTACTAAATAATCAAAAAGCTGGAGCGAGTTTTTGCGTACCTACTTTTATAATATTATAACCTTTTATGGTTAGTGAGGCAGACAATCTGTTTATTGTCTTCAACACGAACATTGCATTGGTATAGTCGACCAAGTAAGTGCTTTACCATTTTTTGTGACAGTTCCTACATCAGAATAAAAACAATAAGGCTGATTGTCACATTGACTTGTAAGTGAAAATAGCCTTTGATGTCTTAAGTCATACAACTAACATTGAACTTTAGGGTGGTAAAGGAGTTTCTTGGTCGACTATAAATTTGTTACATTTGTAACTATTATATTTGTAATTTTCATCAAGACTTATATTTTATAGAATCAATTGTAAATCTTCTGAAATCCTTTTTGAATTGTTCTTTGTGAGACAAATTCAATTCGTTAAAAATAAGTACCCTATTGGGGCGGGGAGATACTTTTTAGCCTCGCTCGAGACATTTATTTGCTAAGCAAATTAGACACATAAATTATTGAAAATACAGCTGACGATTATTCGTTCTTTTGTAAAAGAACTTAAAGAAATAAACATCGACTGTGAAACATACCATAGGTGTTAAATTTTCATACCTCAGTTTGACTATTTTAATTTTTAAAGTTCTTAAGGTTCCGGAACCAAAACGGCAAAAACGGAACCCTTATAGTTTCGCCATGTTTGTCTGTCCGTCCATCCGTCCGTCTGTCCGTCCGTCCGTTCGTCCGCGGCCTAGCTCAGAGACTATTAGGGCTAGATGCTGTTATTTTGTATGGGCGTGTGTAGCAATTATCCGGATAAAGCGAAAAAATAAAATTTAGAAAAATACACATACCTACCTATACATAGTGATTCGTTTGCAAAATATTCAACTTTAGAGCGCGCGCAGACAGAGATCGGTCTGGAGTTCCGAGTTCCGAGTTCTGCGTTCTTTCGAATGTACTGAGTCCCTTACGATAACGCACACAGCAGGCGGTCGGAACTCTCGAGGGGTCAAAACACAGAACTCTGAACGCGGAACGCGGAACTCCAGACCGCTCTCTGTCTGCGCGCGCTCTTAAAGTGCAATTTTTTGTTAAAATCGAGCGTCCCCCCCCTCTAAAAGCTAAACTGTTGATATCAAAATTTAAAAAAAATCACGATGGGAGGAAATATGTCCAATTAAGAAACTATAACGGCTAAGTTTGCTTGAGAATTTATTTTATTACAAAAAACGAAATATCTCCCAAACTAAACCAAAGCATCCATATTTTATACAACTGTTATGGCTTGAAGCAACCTAAAGCCGTGGAGGTCTAGTGGTTTGACTTGTAGCCTCTCAAGCACAGAGTATGGGTTCAAATCCGTTCTCGCAACTCTGAGATTATCGTAATTTATGTGTGACATTAAATTTGAAATTTACCATGAGCTTTACAGTGATGGAAAACATCATAAAAAAAATCTGTACAGGTACACCTGAGAAGACAATTAATGGTGTATGTAAAGTTACCAATGTGCATTAGGCGCGCGTAGGAACTACGGCCAAAGCCCTCTCATTCTGAGAGAAGGCCCTGCGGTGGAACGTGAGGAATCAATGGACAAAATGGATAGATCCCTAAGTTACTATGACCATTATGTCTACCGGCGAGCCGTTGGTAATATTTCCACCAATCAGAGCCATCGGTAATCGGCTTGATAGACACTTGGCTTGCGCGGGCGCGTGGTCACTGACTCTGGGTAACGGTAGCGATACCACATAACTAAGCACATCACTGAGGCAAATTCAACCATATTACTATAGATAAAGTGCAAAGTAGTATTAGATTTCAACACATCGTTGGGTTAATTTGGCTGAACGCTGAGTGGTTTTACAAAGGAAATTTTGATTCGAGTTGTATGTATAAAGAAAAAAAGAAAGAAAATACATTTTCTCAAACATGATATGAAATATTGACGTTATGTTCCTTAAAATACGCCACGAACTGTCACGTTGCAGGTGCGGCTAGACGAGAGGTCAATAATGGAATTTCATACAACATTGCTGGCCAAGGCCAGCAAAGTGATCGTTTATTGTTTTATGTGACACAGCACCATGACGTTTAATAGGTCGACGTGGTCGACGTGGATGGATGGATGGGCGGACGGATGGACGGACGGACGGACGGACGGACGGAGGGATGGATGGATGTTGATGGATGTTGATGGATGTTGATGGATGTTGATGGATGTTGATGGATGTTGGTTGATGGATGTTGATGGATGTTGGTTGATGGATGTTGATGGATGTTGGTTGATGGATGTTGATGGATGTTGGTTGATGGATGTTGGTTAATGGATGTTGATGGATGTTGATGGATGTTGATGGATGTTGGTTGATGGTTGTTGATGGATGTTGATGGATGTTGATGGATGTTGGTGAGCAGCATGAGGAATATGTCCGTGAATAATACAGGGTTATTTGTAATTCACTAGCATCCTTTTAACCCTATTCTCCTACCACTTAAACAAATGTGTTTTGTTTTACGGCTTTTGTCATAACTTAATATTTTTGGTGTAATGACGTTTTGAAAATTTGAAATTATCTCTTATTTTTACGATACTCTGTGTATTTGTATGGGAAAAAAAGTGCTTCATTTTAAAAAGTCGTAAAACAAAATCATTTGTTTGAGTGATAGGAATTCAGGGTTAAGAGGATGTCAGTGAATTGAAAATAACCCTGTATATCCGTGACTTTTGTTCGTCATTTCTAATGCGATCCCGCAGAGAAAGTCCGAGCCCTCTCCACTCAAGATGGAGCGAGGACCTGGTTAACCGATCTGTTTGGCGAGCCTTGGCGGAGGCTTATGTTCAGCAGTGGACATCTTTCGGCTGAAATGATGATGATAATGAACAAACATTCAAACATCCAAACAACTTCACAAACTTTCTCATTTACTACATTAGTAGGATATGCACGACTCAATGAAAGGAGAAAGGGCTTGTAAATTACGGCCCGCTTTGATCCGCCGCGGCCCAGAACAAGTACTAGCGCCCCGATCAGCCTGTCTGGCTGTCCGTCTGACTATGCTAACGATTATGTACGGTCAGCCGCAGAGAAAAGGTACAAAAGTAGATACCGCCGTTCACAGGAGGGTACCTTTTCTCTGCAACTCACTGTACAAATACCTACAATGATCGGTAGTAATAAAAATATTTCATAAAAAAATCCAAAAAGGAACGTACGGCTCTTCGGCTATGGATCCTGTGCTAAACCACTTCTAATAATAACCATTAATTTTCAGATAATTACATCCATAGACATGTTAGAAGTATTGCTTAAGGCCTATTATCGATAATAGTAATCAACCGGACTATTTTTTCCCCCTGCGACAGCCTGGCACTAAAACCAACCATGCGGCATTGCCATAAAGTTTCAATTGTATAATAAAATCTGTATCGACTTAATTCCAATGTCCAAAGTCACCTTCAGAACCTAAGTAACCCTTTACGGTAGCTAGATTTTTGGGTGACAACTTGTTAATTAAATAATAAAGAATAATGAAATGTAAGTGAGTAAAACAAGTGCTCGTAAACAATTGTCGGTTCAAACCAACAATTTTGTGTTTTCCCCAGTACTAAGTGATCGGCAGACCAAAACATCTCGTTTGCAAGGCGTTGGAAGCCTTATGACGGAGGTATAAGGCCTAAATCAGGTTTTGGGGTGACGTCAGTAGTGGGGCTGTCTGTCACGACTAGTGATGTTATGTTATCGATAGTCTCGCTATCGATATAACGAGTACCTTTTAGACCAGATGCTATATTGTATTGTATATCGCGCTAACGTTCGCGATTGCATTCACTGACAAATGATTATCAGAATCTGAAATTAAGATAAAATTAAAATAAACAATTATTACGGAACAGTTCATAACAAAAACTTACTTATGTAGTCCCAAAGTAAGCAAAGTTTGTGTCCTGTGCAAATGGATAAATATAATTAAACACCCAAGACTCGAGAACAAACATTAGTATTTTTCATACAAATATGTATGTATGTATGTATGTATGTAAAACTCTTTATTGTACGTAAAACATGAAAATTAACAGTTAACAAGAGAAACATATGTACAAAGGCGAACTTATCCCTTAAAGGGATCTTTTCCAGTTAACCTTTGAACGATTGACAGGACACCAGAGACAAGGTAGGCATACAATGCAGAGTAAAAAGAGTCGAAATCAAAAGTAAACCCAAACCAATAAACTTAACATAATCAATACACAAACATACAAAGAATACACGCAAGTATACACTAATATAATATATCATGAATACAGAAGACTAATACATATCATATCAACATAAATAGACTAACTACATAAAAATTACATAAAAACATTAATATACGCAAATACACTAAACAGAGAATACAATAGAGGTATGTATGTGCCCGAAGGGGGATATAACCTGGGACCTAAAGCTTAGTAGTCAGGTAATAAATAAATATCGCAGAACAATTCAGATCAATAATTGACCTAGCTCCAAGATAATAGGCTAGACGACTAAAAAAAACTGTTAAGTCCGTCAGTTAGATTGTTAAAAAATATTGTACACGTATTTTTTCTTTTGTTTCACAAACAAAAAATGACGAGGATACAGTGCTTAGAAGTTTCGAGTGACGTCACTGTATGGTACAATTTTTACCTAAGAGTGACGTCACATGCCCCCACTCCAGAAGTTTGATGATCTATGCCTTTGTCGATTATTAATAATTTGATAAATCAAAAAATACGTGTCCCTTATTTATCCATAATCTAACTGACGGACTAAATAGAATGACATATTTATAACCCAGTCGTCATCCCTATAGGGAACGTGCAGTAACTATAGGCGGCAGCACTAATGCGACACAAGAGACAATATGCGGACAGTAAAAGAAACTTATCAGAGTAAAACAGTCAAATTGATGGCACCAATTGGCAGCACCGTCTATGTGCACGTTCCCTATAGGCAGCAGCACTAATGCGACAGAAGAGACACTATGCGGACAGTAAAAGAAACTTATCAGAGTAAAACAGTCAAATTGATGGCACCAATTGGCAGCACCGTCTATGTGCACGTTCCCTATAGGCAGCAGCACTAATGCGACAGAAGAGACACTATGCGGACAGTAAAAGAAACTTATCAGAGTAAAACAGTCAAATTGATGGCACCAGATGGCAGCACCGTCGATGTGCTCGTTCCCTATTATAGCTTCTGTTATGGATACTAGGCAACGGACAACGTACGATAATAATACGCTTCAAGATAAAATTATCTATTTGTGCAATGTAATGTAATGTTAGTGATACATTTGTGTTTTTGTCGATCTCACTTTGATTCTTGTATTAACAATAGTAAACACCCAAGATTCACAAAATAGTCAAGAACAATACACAAGATATGACAGCCTGTCAGCAGCTGTATTTCATGAACATAAACCTAAAGTCCTGCAGGGTAATTGTGTAACTTTTTTGACACTCGGCATCGGATTGAAATGAAAGTTTTTGTATGGCTGTGACAGCTGGCTGTCTCCGATACCAATTGTCAGCCCATACAAGAACTGTCCAAATGGCGCGATGGCGATTGCGAGGGGGTTAAACGATTCGGCCTCTGATCACTTCAATTTTACTTCATTAGTAGGTTTAATGCTCTAAAATAAGTGACATCTTACGTCATAGAATCTTTAACCAACTCGCCTCATTAGCCTCGTTATAAACACAATTTAAAAAGAAAATACTACTAGTTCACTAAATTAGGAAACAACACACACTGATTAGCTTAACACAATTACCCTTAAATTACGTTCAGATACGGGATAGGATACTAGTTTCTTAGATCATCACCATCATCCCCGCCTATACACCGTGAAATGTTAGTGGTTGTTTTCCCGAAACGAGGTGATTTAGTTTCGATTGTACAATCTATATATATAAAGGAAGAAACTGACTGACTGACTGACTGACTGACATATCAACGCACAGCCCAAACCACTGGGCTTAGAGTTTCCAAATTTGGCATGTAGGTTCCTTATAAGGTCTAGGGGTGCACTAAGAAAGGATTTTTCAAAATTCACTCCCTAAGGGGGTGAAACAGGGGTACAAAGTTTGTATGGGGAAACAAGATTAGTTCGACTATTTTATTCGAAACTTCACAGAAGTACTCCTAACAATAAATGAGTAAACACATGTTTCAGGTTTTTTGAGAATTCAACCCCTAAAAGGGGGGAAAGGGGTAACAAAATCTGAAAATCAACATGGGTGTTATTTCTATGGTTTATCGGGTCGCTGGTTATGAAAACAACAACGGTTTTAAAATCCGACATGCAGACGTAAAATACCATCTCCCTGGATGGGGTGTGATGGGGTTGAAATATCTAAATAAACTAAATGACTGTTGATATATCAACGCACAGCCCAAACCACTGGACCTAGAGACTTGAAATTTTGCACATAGATACCTTATACAATGTAGGCATCCACTAAGGAAGGATTTTTGGGAATTCCCACGGGAAAGGGAAAAAACGGGATTTATATATTCGATTCCGAGTGACCGAGTTACATTATTTAAAACATTAATTTCAGGATTTTTCAAAATTCCCACGGGATAAGGAAAAAACGGGATTTATATATTCAGTTCAACGGGATCCTATGAACTATAATTACTAGACTCTTCAAATTTGGCATAGATGTCGGTAATTATAAATTCCCATGGGATAAGGAAAAAACGGGATTTTTCATTTTACTGGTCGTAGAAAGCTGAAATTCGGCATGTAGGTTGTTTTGGGAGTGTTGAGCTGGATTGAGAGAGGACTTTCCAAAATTCCTACGGGAACGGGAAAAACAGGATTTTTCGTTTTACAGGTCGTAGAAAGTTGAAATTCGGCATGTACCTAGGTTGCTTGGGGAGTGTAGATGAGCATTGAGAGAGGACTTTCCGAAATTCCCACGGGAACGGGAAAAAACAGGATTTTTCGTTTTACTGGTCGTAGAAAGCTGAAATTCGGTATGTAGGTTGCTTGGAGAGTGTAGAGGAGCATTGAGAGAGGACTTTCCGAAATTCCCACAGGAACGGGAAAAACGGGCTTTTTCGTTTTACTAGTCATAGAAAGCTGAAATTTGGCAAGTGGGTTCCTTGGGGAGTGTAGGGGAGCATTAAGAAAACATTTCCCGAAATTCTTACGGGAACGGGAAAAAACGGGATTTTGCGTTTTACTGGTTGTAGAAAGCTAAAATTTCAAAATTCATAAGTTTATACTGTAAGTAGGCCGCAAAGGGCACTATAACCGACTTCTAAAAAAGGAGGAGGTTATGCATTCCACTTTATGAATTTTTTTATGTAGGTATGTTCACCGATTTCTCGGTCAATTGTGGACCTGCTTGCTTGCTTGCCTGTATGCTTGCTTGCTTGATATCTTGGTTCTTTGGAATACTCATAGTACACGCGAGCGAAGCCGCGGGCAAAAGCTAGTTGATTTTTAATTACTATTTTGACTAGGGTCAAAAATCCAATTGTGAAAAACGAAAGTCGAAAATGACCGCAAACCAATAGTAACGCTTCGTTGGTACAAGTAGCGTACGATCGTACGATAGGCTAGGTACCAACGAAGCGTTACTATTGGTTTGCGGTAATTTTCGACTTTCGTTTTTTACAATTGGATTTTTGACTCTAGTCAAAATAGTAATTATAAATCGATTGTACAATCGATACTAAATCACCTCGTTTCGGGAAAACAACCACTAAAATTTCACGGTGTATACGTCCCACTGTAGGGCACAGGCCTCCTCTCAGAATGAGAGGGCTTGGACCGTAGTTCTCACGCGGGCCCAGTGCGGATTGTGTCCTAGAGGAGGGTGTCTTAGATAAATTAGCTTTACAATTATTTTTTTATTAGTGTGAAGAACCCTCCTTTTCAACATAAAGCAAAAAAACACGGTGTATTATTTGTACAGTGTAGTTGACGACCAGATGGCCTAGTTGTTAGAGAACCTGACTACGAAGCTTTAGGTCCCGGGGTCGATTCCCGGTCGGGGCAGATATTTCTGTGAAAATACGAATGTTTGCTCTCGGGTCTTGTTTTAAGTATGGGTTTTTGGGACCAGGTCGATTGGTGTCAAATTATTCAAATCAAAGTTAAGCTTTGCGGTAAAGGAAAACATCGTGAGGAAACCTGTATACACCTGCGAAGAAATTCAATGGCGTATGTGAAGTACCCAATCCGCACTGGCCCCGAGTGGGAACTACGGGCCAAGCCCTCCCATTCTGAGGGGAGGCCTGTGCCCTGCAGTGGGACGTATATAGGGTGGGATGATGATGATGATGTGTTTGCCACTGTCGATGAACTATCGATAGTCAACTAAGCATCACCACTAGTCATGACTTGTGCGTGCGCCCAGTCATCCGCGAGATCCGGTGCGCGCGCGCCGCCGCTAACGCCATCTTGATTTTACAAAACTTTCTGATTGAGTGTTTTGAACGTCGAATCGAATTCTTTAATTCGAAATTATTCAAACTCAAGTGCGTTGTTCGTGTTTTGTTTTCTAAGTGCAACAGCCAGAAGTGTTTTGTTTTATTTTACCAGTGGATTAAAAGGTGATTAATATAATACAGTCATAGAGGTGCATTAGTTACATTAATAAACTTTCTAATTTGACAAATGGATGTCCGCTGCAAGTGAATTGAATGGCATCGAACGACAGTTTTCTACACACTTTCTCCGACACACGATTGGGTAATTGCGTTTACTTAGTTTCTAACCGTTGAATTAAGATTCACGCTTTTAGAAACCTACCTAGTTTTCAACCGTTAATTTAAGAGATTAGTAAATAGCCGAGATTTCAAACAGTTACGAAATTACTTCGGTTATTAATTGCGTAACGATTTCAAAACGGTCTCGTAAGTTGCACCCGTTATTTAACTGAATTAAGATACACGCACTCACTTGTTAGTAGTCAAAGTAGGTACGAGGGGCGTTCAATATAAAGTGAGAATGAGATGCAAACTCTTTTAATATTACGAAATTAAATACTGGCCGGTAAAGCTAATCTATCTAGCTGATTGCTATGAAAAAAAAACTAACTGTCTTTTGTTTAAAAAAATATACGGTAATTTCTTTGCAATGCTATTGAGTACGTTAGCGAAAATGGAGAAAATTGAACTGCGCGCCGTATCAAATACTTGTATTTGAAAAATTTTTTTACGGACCAAGTCAATTTGGATTTGCGGGACACTTTAGGGTCTAATGCTCCTCCGTATTCGACAGTCGCACGTTGGTGCGCCGAATTTAGACGTGGAAGAACATCGAAAATGGACGACCCCCGCTCCGGACGCCCTACTACAGCAGTAACTGAAGAAATTGTGAAAAAAGTCGAAAACTCAGTTTTGGCGGATCGTCGTGTCACGGTTCGTTTTATTGCTGAAAATGTAAAGATTTCAACGGGGAGCGTGCATAATATTTTACATGAACGCTTGGGTATGAAAAAGGTATCTGCGCGTTGGGTACCAAGAATGCTTACTGACACGCAAAAACAAACTAGACTAGAGATTTGTCAAGAAGCTTTGAACCTGATGCAGCAAGACCGGGAACTTTTTTTGGCGCGATTTATAACAATGGACGAAACATGGCTCCATCATTACGACCCAGAAACGAAACTGCAGTCTATGACATGGAAAAGGCCATCATCTCCAACTCCGAAGAAATTCAAGGTGAGCCCATCTGCCGGTAAGGTCATGGGCTCTGTTTTTTGGGATGGTAAAGGGGTATTAATGATTGAGTATCTCGAGCATGGAGCCACTATTACGGGCACTTTATACGCCAAACAAATAGCAACATTGCGCAATGAGATCCGCGAAAAACGGCGAGGTAAACGCTCGAAAGTTGTGCTGTTCCACCAGGAGAATGCCCCGGCACACAAGTCCATCGTTGCAATGGCTGCAATTCATGATGCTGGGTTCAATATCATTAAGCATCCTCTGTATTCACCAGATCTCGCTCCCAGTGATTTCTACCTATTTCCGAGATTGAAACAATACCCGAGAGGCCAGAAATTTGAAGACGACGACGCGGTAGTCGCTACAGTACAAGATTTTTTAAGTACTCAAGATGAGACCTTTTTTAAAAATGAAATTTTAAGTTTAGAAAAAAGATTTAATAAGTGTATTATGCTAAAAGGTGACTATGTCGAAAAATAAAATTACATTTAGTAAAAGTTGTTTATAACATACTCATTCTCACTTTTTATTGAACGCCCCTAGTATGCCCGCTATGTTTCGAACCAATCCATGGATGTTTTTCAAGGTTGATTCAAACGGAAAGCCAACCGTGAAAAACCGAATGCGATGTTCATGTTTTTGATTTTAGGTAAGTGTCTCTGTCTCACGTTATTTAACTTTTATTTGAAAGCACACAAATTCAATGGTCTACATAGGCTCATTCGGTATCGATACCACTGGTCCGTGCGGTCCTATAGTAGTGGCCATAATTCGAGAGACAACTTTGACAATTCATTTTGCTCAAATGTTGCCACAGACAGGGTAGTGCTGTTCGTGTCGATAGTAAAAAAAACATTACGGCTTTGGCTACCTGTGGTATTTATTCATTACTTTCGGTGATATGATTAAATTAATTAAACAATTTAGATTTCAATGTAAGATATCATTAAAGGAAGTAAAAAAAAACCGTTTTATATCAAATTATATAGTCCAGGCGACACTGATTATCGATATCGGCCACATCACTACCTATTTAATTTCGTCTATAATAATAATAAATGTTTATTTTACAAAAACAGATTTTTTACATACTTTGAATTATTCTATCAGACTCCAAACTAGGCTGAGCCTGTATCTTGGAAGTCCGCGAGTGCGATTTACGAATGTCGTGTAGTTAAAAAGATAGGTAGATTTGTTTTACATCGATAACAAAATAAAAAGATAGTGATAATAAATTATAAGTAACATGCAGAATTAATAAGCGCACGTGTGTGTGTGTGTGTGTGTGTGTGTGTGTGTGTGTGTGTGTGTGTGTGTGTGTGTGTGTGTGTGTGTGTGTGTGTGTGTGTGTGTGTGTGTGTGTGTGTGCTATAATAAATAAATAAATAAATAAATATCATGGGACAATTCACACCAATTGACCTAGTCCCAAAGTAAGCTAAAACGAACCTATCAATTCCTAAAAGGGTCGGCAACGCACCTGTGATGCCCCCCGTGTTGCGGGTGTCCATGGGCGACGGTGATCGCTTTCCATCAGGTGACCCGTCTGCTCGTTTGCCACCTCTTATATAAAAAAAAAAAGCTAAGCAAAGCTTGTGTTATGGGTACTAAGCAACGGATAAACATACTTATATAGATATATAAATACTTAAATACATAGAAAACATCCATAACTCAGGAACAAATATTCGTGCTCATCACACAAATAAATGCCCTTACCGGGATTTGAACCCAGGACCTCTTGCTTCGTAGGCAGGGTCACTACCAACTAGGCTAAAGCGGTCGTTAAACAACGTTAAACAACGTTAAACAACGTCTATCCCTGGTAACCCTTTAATTGTCAAGCTACTATAGCGCTTTGCTTTATGAAAAAGCAGAGGCTAGTCGACGTAACCGAAGAGCTGGCAGATTCCTCGGACAAAGAATTAGCTTAGCTATTCAAAGAGGAAACGCTGTCAGCATCTTCGGAACCTTGCTGAGGGGACTTCCTTTTATAACACGTTAAAGTACAAGCTTTTTTTTATGAACTTTAATAAAATGACGGAGATGTGTACGGTCAACAACGTTAATTTGTTGATTAACTTGCTACTATTCGTACTTAGTTTCAGCCGTGCAATGCAAATCAGTTTTAGCCGCTTATACTCTTATATCCTGATTTGCATTACGCGACTAAAATGCAAAGAGTGTCAAGTTGCTCAACAATTAAAGTTGTTGATCGTACTAAGAGCGCGCAGACAGAGAGCGGTCTGGAGTTCCGCGTTCCGAGTTCCGAGTTCTGCGTTCTTTCGAATGTACTGAGTCCCTTACGACAACGCACACAGCAGGCGGTCGGAACTCTCGAGCGGTCAATACACAGAACTCTGAACGCGGAACGCGGAACTCCAGACCGCTCTCTGTCTGCGCGCGCTCTAAAACATTCATATTATAAATTACACTAACCAGCCAAATATGTATTACCTGGTTTACACTCGCGTACGAGTGGCGAGACGAACTGCGGGACGAGCCACGAGACGAGAGTGTGAACAGGCGTGCCTCGCGCCTCGTCTCGTGATTTGCCTTGATTTTGAGGCTCGCGTCCGGAGCGAGACAACGAGGCGAGAGTGTAAATCAGGTATATGAAGCTATGGTTGAAGGTTTACGTATTGACGCATAACTTAGGCCAAAGAGTATTGTAATATTATATGAACAAGAGTGGCAACTCTATGGTCAAATTTGCATGTATGGAAGGTGCTGCTGACCTACGCCCTGGTGAAGAACTAATGTGACGTATCTATAGATGTATACCTATCTATATGTATATGTTGGTAGTGATGTACAGCTATAATTACGCGTAATTTTAATTGATAGGCTAATTGCCACTATTCGTATTTTAGCCGTCTAATTCAAATCAGCATATACGAAGTATAAGCGGCTAAACCCGATTTGCACTATACGGCTAAAATACGAACATTGGCAAGTGGCCTATCAATTAAAGTCCTTGACCGTACAATTTGGTACGCCATGGCCATGGCCGATGAATGACAACTGACAAGTTTGACAAGTCAACCAAGATGGCCGCTAATTTAGTTCTTTACCAAACAACCAGAGTTCGCTGTAGTCGCATGAAAAGTGTGATATATGTAAGTGTGCCCCCCCTGACTTAGGCACTCGTCTCAAAAGTCAGTGAACTTCGCGAGACGAATCTCAATGTTGAATAGGTACAATGTGGGTGGCTACTTACCGAGTTTAACTGTACTATGAAATATTGCAAATTCATTAGGTACATCTTAAATTAAGATACTGCAGCATTTGAAACAACTTCTGTGTGGAGATTCGATTTTGGCGTTAAAGCTCCAAACGCACAGACAGTGGAGGCGTGGCGGTGCAGTGGCGGTGATGGTTGTAATATTCTAACTTGTATGAACGGTTGTGCGGTACCGTACCGCAAACTCGGTCATAGAACTTAGAATATTACAACCGTCACCGCCACCACACCGCCACGCCTCCGCTGTCTGTGTGTTTGGAGCTTTATTGATTCCTGCAGTATATCTAGCACAGTCAGAGTCTAATAAAAAGCCTTCACGCCCTGCAAAGCATGCTTCAAGAATATTTTATTTGCCGAAATTTACAAAATGACAAATGGAAAAAGTGAAATTTACCGTTAGTTGTATATATTATTGTTTGTAACAGTTTCACTATGCATTGCCTTTTCATTGTGAAACTGTTAAAAACAATAATATATACAACCATTATGTTCGGACGAAACATTTGGACGCCAACATAAAAAAATTCTTATGGTTAAATTATTGTACTCTGTAAAAGAATATGATATTATCCTTATTTAAGTTTGACACCTGAATCGGAATGTATTTTTATTCTTTTTGTTTTTATTATTATTATTTAGGAATCATTTATTCTTAATTATGACATCGGCACATTATGTGAATAAATATTTTTTATTTAACATTTTATGTTGTAGTTTTTAAATTTCTTCGACATTCACACATAATAATGTGATTTAATATTTTTATTGACATTTTTGTTTTGTTACACTTTTATTCTGAACTAAATGAACTAAAACAATTACTTTGCTCACCCGCGACCTTACAATAGTTACGTTTATGCAAGAAATGTGCGTTCATGCAGTTCCTCCACCTCCACACTGTACGAACACACACAAATCACATAAACCCAACCATCACCACCACCAAGCTACACTGACGCGTTTCGAACTCAACCAGAGCTCATCTTCAGAGTTACCACAACCGTATGCTATGCTACCAAATGTTAAACTTTTATTCTTTTTAATATTACTATCTTTGTGATACTAATTTGATTTTGTTCACTGACATTTGCACATACACATGTTGGCATTTTATATTAATGTATTTTTCAATTATATTTTTCAATTTCTTTTGACGATCTTTTAGTGAATTCTTTTTATTTGTGACATTCAAAATGCAGAAAATTTGTTTTGTTTTGTTTTTTTTTTTCAATCTGAAATAAATTAATCTAATCTAATCTATTGGCATATAAAAATTTAGCATGCGTTATAAATTAGCCTGCAACGTGTTTATATCATATTACTAGTTTTTGCCCATTGTTTCAAAAGCTCCTTCCGAATGCTTCTCTATGATCCTAAAAGATTAAATACACCAAGTATCAAGTCTCTGTAAAAGCTACAGTTACAAAGATAAGGTTACTTTGAATTGGATATATGTATAATTGTTCCGTTTATCCCTTATTCCGTGGGTTTTTGCCCGTAAGAACCTTCAATAGAAATATTTGAAAAAAAGAAAGAAACTCGTGTTTTGCTAGCAACACAATTGAGTATTCATTTTTATTTATGTAGAGTTGTAGACTATGAGACTGAGTATTATAGTAACTTTAATTTGGCATGAATTTACATAGTTAGTGTACATAAAGTAGTGGTAGGGGTGGTGGTGGTGTGAGGTGTTGTTGGATAGGCATTTCATAAAATATTGAATGATCGCAAAAACCTTTTTTAAAAATGTGTTTGAACTCACAACGCTAAAAGATCGTGATGTCCACGTTTTAGTGTATTCGTGACTAGATATAATTTTAACAATATAAAATTGTGATTAACTCCCAGATGTGTTAGCATTACCAGTTTTTGATTTAGGAATCCATTTGAGATAAATATTTATGATGATTCGAATGAACAGTTGCCGCATTATCGTTATCTGCGAGGTAAAACGTCAGAAACTACCAAAAAGTGTTGAAAGATGCTCTTAGGCGGGCTTCATCCTTTATCAATGCAGGGGATAGGCCTCCTCGCAGAACAAGAGAACTTAGGCCGTAGTTTCACACACATTGATACCCAATCATTATGGTTGGAAGCGGTTTGCATCCACCATGTTCATGCGGCCTTTCCACATCATCCTTCCATCTCGTTGGTGGACATACCACTCCGCGCTTGAAAGTCCGTAGTCTCCATTCGAGAACTTTTTGGCCGCAACACACTGTTCTTCGTGCTGGCCTGCCAATGCATTTCAATGAGATTTCATTATTAACTACCAAAGTATAATAATCACTAGTGTCAACATACGTGTGAGGAAGTACTCTATTGTATGTAGTGTCGAAGCACTGGCCATAGCGTAAAATTCTGATGTTTGAATGAATCGGAGAAAGCCAGTGTGTTCGGCCGCTCGATTTACGCGCGGCGGGCATGTGGACCATTCCGCCCCGATCGCTACAGCTGTGAATTATAGCTAGAAAGCGACTCAAACAGTGTTAAGAAAAGTGTTAAAATATTGACTTTTTAAATTCTAACGCGGGAAAATGGACGAATTAATTTTATTCCAAACTTTTGACGAGACAACGTCTAATAAATCGATGAACGCCGGGTGCAGACACGAAAAAGGATGACGCAATGTAACGAACGTACGGCTGTATGTACGTACATGTAACGTACATGCACTTAAAGAGCGGCTAGGGCCAGTTGCAATAGAGCGGCTAGGGCCAGTTGCAATAGAGCGGCGAAGGCCAGTTGCAATATTACGTAATACAATCTTAGTAAGTACTAGCACTCGGGTAATTTTTATTGAATGTTTTATTATGACGATGTCACGTTAAACAATCGTCCGTAAACCGACTTTACAGACAACTGGTTTTTTTTTACAAAATAAGGTAAACGTCCCTCTGCTCGACACTGACCCAATACTTTCACTTTCAATCTTATGTCATTGTAAAAGAGGTGACAGATGGGTGTCATCTACTGGGCGTTGAGGTGTCGCGCATTGGTACTTTTATCTTAGGTACGAGACGGATACATTTAAGCTACCCGACGATTTATGCTGATACGACTAGTTCTTTGCGTTAGTCTTAGCTCTCTCATTTGAGAGGAGGCCTGTGCCTCAAGTTAGGTTAGTCATACAAACTGTATGGGTAACTATTGTTACACAAAGGAACCAATTTAGTTTTGTTTTAATTAAATCCCTTAATTTTATAACCATCCCTTAGTGTTTTTCATATAGTATTGTTGCATAAACTGAACTATCATAAGGTCGCGGGTGAGCAAAGTAATTGTTTCAGTTCTTTTAAATAACAATAATGTACCCTTTAAATTCTGAAAATAACTTTCTGTCTTCCGTTTCCTACGGCCCGGCGTAAAGAATTCCCTCGAGTAGAAAAACCTACGTGGTTAGAGGCTAAAACAAACATTTACGAGAGTTTAACTCAATTTTAAAGTTTGGCCTGTTTACCGATCTCGAAAGTATGGGATGCTTGCTCGATAACTTAGTAGAGAACTAGTTTAAAACTGGACCAAGTGGTCAACCCAACTCAATTATAACTCCTTTAGTACTAGTAAGAAATCCTTTTAGAGGCAGATATTGAGGCGGGAAAATTGGGCTTGTCACCCTAAAATAATAATCTAATATTGTATAAAAATCTCGTGTCACGGTGTTTGTTATCGAACGCCTCCGAGACGGTTCGACCGATTTTTATAAAACTTTTTTCTCCATAATTGGTAGGTCTGAGAATGGGTCGCAGGCAAATTTTTATACCCCTATTCTTCGCAGAAGGAGTCGCGAGAATTAGCAAGTAAATTAATTTAAATTAGTTTAAGCGACCGAAACTGCGAGTAGAACCCCGTGAGTTGAACTGAGGTCTAGCATAGAATACATGGCGCTTTGATACAAAGGGACGTCAGGCAGCTGTGGCACTGAGCTCAGGCAAGAGACAAGTACGACAAAAGATGGCAATACGCGTTTTCCCTTCTCCCCAGACGGACACCCATAAGAAATGTGTGTATTTAGATATTGCGTGTCAGTTTTGTAGATTAAACGGCAAACGTTCTGTCAAATAAATAAATTGTGTGTTTTATTTATTTATTTTTTTAAATAAATTATCAAAGAAATTGGACCTAATTGGGGTAGAAGGGTGAAAAATCGGAGTGTGACCACAAACACCGTGACACGAAATCTTTATACTTAAGAAAATAGATTAATTCTGGTGGTCGTCTGCCAGGAGCCTTTTTCCCAAGCATGCGTAAAGATATATAGTTGTTTTTTGTTTTAACCCACGAGCGCGGATTTCTCATGATTGTGTGCATCGATGTACGTTCATATTACATCGGTGCTCTTGGGATATTATAAAAGTTCTGTATAATGTTGAAATTAATTATAATAATCATCACATACTCAGGTTCACAGTCTCTTGAAACCGTGAATAAAAATAATGTTTTAATCAGTAGAGCCCAGGGGCCTGTTGCATAACAAGTACAACTGTTATGACAAGCGGAACTCTCGCTTCAGTTATATTAACTAGAAAGGGAGTTCAGCTTGTAATATAAGTTGTACTTTGTTATGCAACAGGTCCCTGGTGTGGGACGCTACATGCCTTGACACATTCGCTCTGTCCCATATCCAGACAACTAGCTCGCAAACCGGCACTGGAGCCTACTAAACTAACTCCAGTACGCTTAGTATAAGTTTTACTTCACCAAAATACATCTCGATCGCGTTTACGTAAAAAAATCAATTACTAGGGAAACATGGACAGCGCCTCCGCGGCCGCGCGTCCATGTTTCCATAGAATTGAAATTTTTACGTAAACGCGATCGAGAAGTATTGAAGTGAAGGAAAACTTATACTAAGCATACAGTTTACTAAAGCATTATGAGTTCACAACGCTTGGAGTTGAGACATTAGATGCATTGTCAACCCACGTGAAGAAATTTGCTGCACGCTGTGTCGACCCAATCGATCAAATGGTTCTACGACTACTCTGGAGCGTATTTTCACGAATTCGGATCGGGCGTAGTGCGAAACTACTTTTAAAGCAACTCCTGTTCTTAGTACTCTGTGCTCACAGTGCACCGTTGCCCTATCTATTGTGCATTTGACATACTGTAAGACGACTTTGTCTGCGCCCACTGCCGTCAGCCAGAACTGGCAAGACCTCCTTTTCTACATTTATAGGGAATAGTGACGCCGCAAAAACACGGAATGCAGTGATGCGCATGCTCAAACGTTTTAAATGAAATCACTTCGTTTCTTATAATTTCCCCAATCATGACGTTCCACCAACTTATACCGTTTTACAGCAAGAAATAGTGATTGCGTAGGCAAGCGTCAGAAGCGTTAGACAATAAGCCTACAGTCTACAGGATTTAGATAGAGAAATAAACTGCACACTAGTACGGTATTTCGATGATTCTTCAACGTGTTTTCATGTTTCTTTCAGGTAGTTTGTGTGTATGGTGTTAGTGGAGGGATGCGGTGCTGTGCCGAGCCACCGTTGAGGCGGCGGACCCACCCCGCCGTGCAATGACCATGACCAACGCACTTTGGGTGCTGCTGGCAGGATGCTTCGCTCTCGGTAAGTTTATTTATTTATTCAGAATTTCCTTGCCTAATTTACTGTTTCCCAACACATTTGGCATGTTACGAACAAGTATAAATGGAATTTAATTCACAATATGTCTATTTGGTGAGGCCACACGAGCGTAATTTTGTGAGTAGTGTCGTGAGCGGCAGATTTTCGGTTCGTGCCATACAATATGCGGGCCATCACGTGACAGTCACGTGACACAATGTATCGCGGTTTGACATTACTATCTGAGAGTAAGCGTTATTCTCGGAACAAAAGTTTGGTAAAATCCAGCCTTAGTATGACTAACTCTATACAACTTAAGGTCGATTAATATCTACAGAAACCGAGTATGTCAGAAACATGCCGTGGCAGACAAAACTTCTATACATACAGTTTCTATTATTGAATTCACTATGAGCGTTTCACTACAAGGAAATTTACTGCGGCATCCGATTTTTTACGGTCCGTTTTTTTTCATGGCATGATTGGTTTCTGCACTTCGTCTTTTCTCGGAGGTGCGCGCAGTTAAGGATTACCTCTATTTAAAAACTACACGCCACGACCGCGTAATTACGCTAGGAACTAGCTTCCTGGAACGTCAGCAGTTGCTTGCTTGCTTTATTACTCAACGTGCGAAGATGTAGAAGGCAAAAAGAATTTTGGGTTCATCCCCATATAAGTGAAAGGTAACTGACGGGGTCATTTTACATAAACCACAATAAATTGAAGCAGGACGAATGTTTATTTTCTAAGTAAGTACTAAATAAATATTTATTGCGTGATATGTCCCGTTTACCCCCTGTTTCACCATCCATTGATCAAATTTATTTGACGGATAAGTGTGATGCCGTCTCTGTTTGTTTTGTTCGAATAGACGGAGACGGCATCACATTAAACCGTCAGTTAAAATTAATCAATGGATGGTGAAACAGCCTCTTAGTTTAGTAATTATAAGTACTATCGGATGTCTACAACTAGTTATTTATTTATTTATGATTTTTTTGCTATACACCTTAAGTTTTCATTGTTGTCATTTCGAAGCGGAAAAAAACGGTCCTGAATACGGAAAAGTAAAATGTCGGATGGTAAAATTACGTGTAGTTTACAAGCGCCCTATAGTAACGCGGCCGCGCAGACATCGACAGATTGGGGCCTTGCCTGGCCAGTATGCGCGGAAAGAATATTGTAATTTTTTCCGACTATTTAACAGCATTCGCTGTGGCGTATGCTCCTAGAGGAAGGGTACTATAGTTATTTGTTATACAAGGGGGGAAAGTTGTATTTTAACTGCGAGTGTTCATTTTGAAACACGAGCTATCGAAAGGATTCTATGATTGACCACGAGCGAAGCGAGTGGTTCAAAAATAGAATTCTTTCGATAGCGAGTGCTTCAACACACGAGACGTAAAATAACTTTTCACCCGTGTATAACACAAAACTTTTCACCTCACTACAGCGAGGAAAATAAGAAAAAGGGTTTGTACTATCAATTATTATTTATTTACCTCTTTGTCAATACAATAATTTTGAAGTACTTATAGAAATATTGGTAAAATCAAAAATAATGCAAAATAGCCTAAGCAAATCCAGTCTTTATGGAACTATTCCAATACCGACATATCGTCACTACTTTGAAAAAACTCGTATCTCCAATCAATGAATAAACCAAACTGAACTTTATTGCACATCGAGTAAAGTTCAATTAGCCAGATTATCGATTTTGAGATACGAGCAAACTGTATTACTGTTAAATTGTATACCGTTTTGACTTAAGTTTTTTTTTATTATTTCGGATGCGTTTTGTTCGCACATCGACTTACTTGGACTGTTGGATTTTATCCGTTTTTACAACAAGAATGAAGGTTAATGTTGAATGCTGATATTTATGAATTAAAATAAAGTTGTAAGACTGTATTTAGTGTTTTTTACTCGATGCAATTCATTAATTGTGATGTTAAAAATTCAGCACTTTTAACGTTTTACGTTTTGTTAGCTGTCAAATATCACTTAAGCTGCCTTCAAATGTCAAAACTCTTTCTTCACTTGTGGATAAAAAGCGATTTTCTCAATAGATGTCAAACAAACAAAAAGGGCTTTCCGAGCTAGTGAGGTGAAAAGTACTTTACTTTTTCAAAGTCAAAGTAGAATACCAGCTGAGTTCCTCTCAATGCCCGCGTTCATGATACGTCTCCATTATGTAAACTATTTGAATGTCAACTGTTTATTTTGTGCACGACACTGTATTACCGCAATGTAGACAATTAGCCGGTTCATGTTATTTGCTGTTGTGATAATGGATGCAAGCCGATTGTGGCCGGCAATGTTTACGATCAGAATCAAGTTTATTTTGCAAATAGCCGCTGACTATACGTGTCTTTTTTTAGGGATCTTTATCGGAAGAATGATGATAAATGGAACCATAATTAATGTCGCTACATTGTCTGTCCGTCATAGAGCAGTGTCTCAAGAACCATAAATAGAGAGATAGTTGAACTACATAATATTATACGTTTACATATATCCATAAAATATCCTACGACCTATTCTCAGACCTACCAAATATACATAAAAAAAATCGGTGATGCCGTTTCGGAGGTGTTCGATATCAAATATTTTTCTGAAAATATACTAAAAGCGATAATGATATGTGACTCTATTGTCGCTTAACAAAGTAATGGATTAATTTCTAATTTTATCCAGAAATGGTTAACAATCGAATTGATTCAAACGCCATCTTGGGGGCGTAATGTACATATAAAACTCAATATATCAACAATAGCGTTTCAATAAATTAGCCTTTTAACCGTCGGTATAATATAACTTAACCTTTGACCTGATCCCAGATTATTGTTAAAGCCAAAGTCAAAATTGTTTTATTTGTTGAGTTTTGGGACACCTGTTCGAGTACCTATCTACTAACTTAGAATAAGACTTACTATTACCATATGAGTCCAAAGTGTCTAAAATATAGAATTATTTAATTTAATTTAATGTACACAAAACATTTGTAGAAGACGCGTTTAAATGTCTAATCGATTCACCAACAGAACCGGTTTTTTCTAAGCGAATTAGATGTCTCTAAGCGTTAGATGTTCTTAGATAGTACTAAGGCATCATAACCAATGAGCAGGTCTAGCCTAGCTATCCCGTATGTGGGACGCGTCGCTATCCCAAGTCCAGTACAAACGCATGTGTGCACACATACACGCAAATCGATAAACGACCTGCGATACCTATGGCTGTTCCTTTCGAACCCGGTGCAAATCGACAATTGGATAGAGATAGCACACGCGTCTATGACTCGGTAGGAAAAAGTCGAGTCCCGGTTTGTGTGGCTTTGGGATAAAGTTTTATTTGTTCTGATCCTAACGGGTAGCCTGAAGTGGTACTAAGGTAACAGGAGTTGTGCGGGATGTAGCTGGAACGCGGAACTCTAGTTTGGATATGTGAAAATTCTTGGAAAAGTTTTTTGGAACGAGATGCGTCTAAAAAGCCCTGGTGCTAAAGTTAACATCAACAGACAGTATGATTATTATAAGTATAGAGAACTCTACTTATTCCGACTTTCCAACTGATTAACATGATTGGGAAAGTTGGCAAATGTGTATTGTGTTTGTTAGTCTTTCACACTTCAACGTAATCCCTTGAAAACAACACATTTTGTGTCGCTAAACTGTCCGTCATTTTGTCCGTCAAAGGGCTGTTTATCTCAAGAGCCGTAATAGATAGACAGCTGGAATGTATACCTACGACAAATAATAATAAAAAAACCGGTTGTCTGTAAAGTCGGTTTACGGACGATAGTCTAACGTGACAACGTCATAACAAAACATTCAAAAAACAATAATGAAACCAGGCGGTCACCCATCCAAGTACTGACCGCGCCCGACGTTGCTTAACCTCTGTGATCGGACGCGAACCGGTGTTTTGTCAAATATCTTGAAAACGGTGCATCCTACGGCAAAATCAATTAAATTTTCATCCCCCCTTAATACCACCGCAGCGCTGGGTGGACGGCATTCGACGACACGGAGGCCAGGACTGGATGAGACGACGGGCACAGGATCGCCAAGAGTGGAGGCAAAGGGAAGAGGCCTACATCCAAGATTAGATCAATAAAAGGCCAATATGATGATGATGATGATGGATGATGACCTGTAGCAGAAAGTCTCGGTCCTCCAAAACAAAACAGTTGTTAACAAAATTATACTTATCTAAATAAGTAAAGTTTAAAGGAATTTAGATAACAAGTTATGAAAAATCAGGCTTCTCGAATACTGTCGTGAGCCTGTAATTTTGAAAAGGTGTGTGTGTGTTGAAGTTAACACATCAAACTACTCAACGTTCTAGGACACCTTCTATTCTTGTTTAAATTTAAAAAATCCACGGAAACGCGTTACTGGAATATTAAGTGAATGACCATGACATGTGAATGAGCCTATGCCGCAAACCTAATCGTTACGTGAGAAAAGCCACGAGCATAATTGCATCAAAACTTTATTATATTGAACAAATTAACTTTCACATTTTCAATATTTTATTGCTCCCAATAGAAACTTTTATTGACAATACCTACATTCCGCTACTAAATAAGGCTTCGCTAGGCGAAAAATTCGTGCGATTGTATTCCATTGCGGGACCGCGTGACTATGAATTTCTATGTGGACGTACATCGATAGCAATGTACCGCCACTAGCGCGGTATTTACAGCATCACCTAATGAGCCTCAGGTCGCAGACTAGACGCTAGCGGGCAGCGGGCCGTGCAGCGGCGCGGTGAGCGTTTTCTCTGTTTATTGCGTATGCTGCCAGGTACCACTGTGCGTCGAGCGTTTCATCCGCGCAATCGTTACTAATGTTATAAATGCGAAAGGAATCCTGTCTGTCTATCTGTGATTTCACGCTTTAACCGCCGAAGCGATTTAGATCAAAGAGACTGAAAAGGACATAGGATAGTTTTAATGTCAGGAAATGACATAGTTCCCGCGGGATAGCGATAACCGAATTATTCGCAGACGGAGTCGTGGGCAACAGTCAGTACAGTAGTAAATAAATTTATAAGTATATCACGGGACAATTGACAGCAATTGACGTTACCCCAAAGTAAGCAAAGCTTGTGTTTTGGGTTAGTACCCAAATATAAAAACCCAAGTAAAGCTTGGGTTTGGCTTTGGTTACTTTGGGGTTACCTAGTGCCTAGTGGCAATAGATAAACATTACTTAAATATATATATATATTAAACACCTAAGACGCAAGAACAAACTATATTCATCGTAAATAATATCTGTTCTGTTCTTTAAACGGTTCTCTAAATACTACCCGCTCGTCAAAGTAATCAACAGAGAACACGCTCGCTGCTCCGCTGCCCGCTCCGCTGCCCGCTGGCGTACACGCCGCGGCTTTAACTAATGAATCGTCATCGTTCGGCGGTGGAATAAAACTTAATTACGGAATAGATAAGTAATTAACTTTACCTAAATTAATTTATTGTCTTTGCGATGACACAAATTAGTTCCCAAAGCCCCGTGGCCTAGTTGTTTTATGACTGGTAAAAACGAAAAGGCAATTTAATTGATAGTATCTGAAATAAGATGGTAAAATATATATGTACAGGTGAAAGATATCTTTACACTTTAGTATTTTAAACAAAAGTTTAAAAAACAACACAACAACTTACACAATCACAACAACACAAACGACAAGACAACAAACAATAAGTAGACAAGATACTCGACTTTACTAGTGACCCGCCCCCAGTTTCGTAGGTCTAGGTCTTTCAAACGCGCTAATGTTACTATAGGAAGTTTAGATAGTCGTTAAGTTTTCTGAAAATAATGTTCTTATTTTCTGCACGATTTTCCTAATCACCCGACTGTCGAAGGAGGATTATACAGGGTTATTTGTAATTCACTAGCATCCTTTTAACCCTAAACTCCTACCACTTAAACAAATGTTATTTGATTTACGGCTTTTGTCATAACTTAATATCTTTGGTGTAATAACGTTTTGAAAATTTGAGATTACCTCTTATTTTTACGATACTCTGTGTATTTGTATAGGAAAAAAAGTGCTTCATTTTAAAAGATCGTAAAACAAAAAACATTTGTTTGAGTGATAGGAATTCAGGGTTAAGAGGATGCCAGTGAATTACAAATAACCCTGTATTCTTCGAGCGTATGTATTTATGTATGTGGGTTATATGTATCACTCTTTGGCACGCCCTGCAGCCTAAATGACTTAATGGATTCTAAAGTGTGGGGTGTCATTAGATTCGAGACGAAATTGCGAGAGTGACATAAGGTATATTTCCCCGGAATTTCCATGAAAACGGGAATTATATAGGCAGGTGTTTTTTCATCTAGTATTGAAATTCATCTCATTTTGAGAGGCTACCTGTGCTGTGCCCTGCTGTGGGACGTATTAGGCTAAGATGTGTGTGTGTGTGTGTGTGTGTGTGTGATGTATGGTTCATCATAGTTAGTTCTTATCACTTTGAATTATTTCTGAATATTTATAGAGATGTGAAAATAAAGTTCGCTGTCATTCATAAAACTTGGATATTGACACGTATACCGTGTGGGCTGACTCCAAACGAGTTCCCAAAGTTTACTGCGAGAAAGCAAGTACGAGCTCTCTAACTTTAAGGAGTCGTAAAAATAAGTTGAGCCGCTATTTAATGTTACACGCGCCCTTTTACAATCAAAACTATTTACTTTATTATTCGTGTACAATAAAACAGCCATGATATAAATATAGTTCAGTGGTTCTCATACCTTTCAGGGCTTGAACCCGGGCTCGCACCTTTGAGTTTTCGGAATTTATATGCAAAGTGACATTTGAAATCTGTGTGTATGTATATTTAAAACAAAATTTTACCATTGTGCGTTACAGACTTTGAAACCATCCGATGTGCCTCAAACCGGTTTCATTTGAAAGGGGACACTGCGAAGATGATTTAATGGTGGCACTCTACACGATGGGCCATTGCGATGGTCCACTATGGTCGGAAAGCGTGTCGAGGGCGTAGTGGTGTCAGATGGCTTATGGCGCGTGCGATGGTCGTGGGATGGCGTCGGTGTCGGTTTTCGGCCGCACACCAAAAGAAACAAAAGAACATCGCCATCGTGTAGATGCGTTGCAGCCATCGCTGGGCCAACGCACCGACCATTTAATGGCCCATCGTTTAGGGGAGCTATTAAACCATTAAAACCATGTGCATTGAGTACATTCGTCCTATTAATACGGACGCATTATCACTAAATACATAGTATAAAACAAAGTCGCTTCCCGCTGTCTGTCCCTATGTATGCTTAGATCTTTAAAACTACGCAACGGATTTTGATGCGGTTTTTTTAATAGATATAGTGATTCAAGAGGAAGTTTTAAATCCAAAGCAAAGCCGGGGCGGATCGCTAGTTATGTATAGATTTATTTATTTATTTATTTATTTATTTAATCATAAAGTTCACATAAGATACAAAATACAGGGTTATTTGTAATTCACTGACATCCTCTTAACCCTGAATTCATATCACTCAAACAAATGTTTTTTGTTTTACGACTTTTTAAAATGAAGCACTTTTTTTCCCATACAAATACACAGAGTATCGTAAAAATAATAGGTAATTTAAAATTTTCAAAACGTTATAACACCAAAAATATTAAGTTATGACAAAAACCGTAAAACAAAAAACTAGTGTCCGACCGAAACACGATTTTTAGCCGAAACCGAAACCGAAACCGAATATTCGGTTTTTTTCTGATTTCGGCCGAAACCGAAACCGAAACCGAAATTTTTGAAGACGTATCATATCAAACAAAATATTCAAAATTACTGTACAGATCGTAAGGAAAAGGTTATTGCAAGGATTTCTTATATGAGAACAGTTACTTTTTTTGTTAAACATAATAAAAAGCGATTATTTTTAATGAAAAATGTCTTGGCATAGGTATTATATTATTCAAAACAAATAACCTATTCTTATCACGTCTAAACTAAATTCACAATCCTAATATCAAACGTATTGTTCATTAATCACAGCATAAAATGCAGTAACAAATAAAATAAATAAATATTAGGGGACAATCTTACACAAATCGACCTAGTCCCAAACTAAGCAAAGCTTGTACTATGGGTACTAGATGACGATAAACATACTTATATAGATAAATAAATACTTAAATACATAGAAAACATCCATAACTCAGGAACAAATGTTCGTGCTCATCACACAAATAAATGCCCTTACCGGGTTTCGAACCCAGGACCTCATGCTTCGTAGGCAGGGTCACTACCAACTAGGCTAAAGCGGTCGCCAAACAGATTCTAAAAAGTAAATAATAATTTAATAAATAAACAACACTCATACATACTACTGTCGCTGGTCCCAGCTGGGCCGGCTGCCGATGCATTACCTATACCTACCCGGCCGAGCGTGTCCGAATTAAGCCGAGCGCTCCCGATGCGAGAGCCGCGAGAGGCCGCGAAGTAATTTCGGCCCGGCCGAAGGTTTCGGCCGGATTCTGGCCGAAACCGAAACCTCGGCCGAAATCACTTTTTTGGCCGAAATTGGCCGAAACCGAAACCGAAACCGAAACTTCGGTCGGACACTACAAAAAACATTTGTTTAAGTGGTAGGAGTTTAGGGTTAAAAGGATGCTAGTGAATTACAAATAACCCTGTAAGTATAAGCATGAAATAATCTTAGGTCTAGTAAGTAAATTTAGTTTAGTCTAAGCTAGGTTACAAGTGTAACCTGTGTTATAGACAAAAGGAATCTAAAATAGATTGCGATGATGATGACTGTACTAATATTTGGCGTAAATTAATAGCTACATTGACGTTTAATATTGACTTAGTCGTCTAAAGTCCGTAGGTGCGAAGTCAAACAAGTCATTCACACCAGCAAGCCGCCATATTGATTCAGGAAAAAAGAAATCTTGTGATGTTGTTGCTTAGATAATTCTTTTATACTATTACACGGGCAATGTTGGTACGTAAATACATTATACACCGTGAAATTTTAGTGGTTGTTTTCCCGAAACGAGGTGATTTAGTTTCGATTGTACAATCGATTTATAATTACTATTTTGACTAGAGTCAAAAATCCAATTGCGAAAAACGAAAGTCGAAAATGACCGCAAACCAATAGTAACGCTTCGTTGGTACAAGTAGCGTACGATCGTACGATAGGTTAGGCACCAACGAAGCGTTACTATTAGTTTGCGGTCATTTTCGACTTTCGTTTTTCACAATTGGATTTTTGACTCTAGTTAAAATAGTAATTATAAATCGATTGTACAATCGATACTAAATCACCTCGTTTCGGGAAAACAACCACTAAAATTTCACGGTGTACATATACTTATGTAATAATGTTACGAGATGATCTGAGTGCGTGTTGCCAGTGATGCTGATGACTTATGGCACTGAGACCTGGCCGCTAATGATGGGCCTCATAAGAAAGCTCAACGTCACTCATAGGGCGGTGGAGAAGGCTATGCTCAGAGTTTCTCTGCGGGATTACATTGGAAATGATGAAATCCGTGCAATAACTAAATTTATTATATCGACATAGCTTGAAGAAACGCCAGACCCAAGTGGCAGTGGGCAGGTCACATCGCTCGTAGAAACTGTTGGCTGATGGGGCCAAAAAGTTCTCGAATGGCGTCCGCGAACCGGAAGACGCAGTGTAGGTAGGCCTCTAACAAGATAGAGCGACGATCTGGTTACGGTTGCGGGAACGGGTTGGGTGCAGATAGCGAGAACTGGTCTGTTTGGAGAACTTTGGGGGAGCCCCATGTTCAGCAGTGGGCATTTTTGAGCAGAAAATATGATGATGATGATGATGATGATGTGATGATGATGACAATATATTAGATTAGAACTCTTTATTGTACCCTTACAAAAACTCGTGGAAAATATATACATACATATAACGTAAGCAATAGCAGGCTTCCCGCTTTGTAACGATCTCTTCCAGGCCACAGTTGTGCATATTCAAAACCAACTTAAGAGATAACCATTGTAAATAAACATACAATTTTCCACAAGTGAAATCTGTCACACACATCCAGCTGCAATTGAATACATACCTTATGCTTTGAGTTAAGATTCCAAAACCGTTTGGTCATCACTCGTGCCATATTCTTCTTACGCTAGCGTAGTGGAAATTCATCTCAATGACAAAAATAGTAAAGTTAAAGTTAGACTGTCAGTGTTAAGCAAAGAACTCCTATGCATTTCTTCTTGCCTGGTACCTTTGGACGAGCACACATCGCGCAGCGTGATTCTCATTCCACACATCAAGGCCGCAACCCACATAAGCTTGCATCTGTCTCTTTCTGCGGCAACGACATCTCCACAAGCCTGACAAGGTCGTCTATAGTTTACGTAAAGCGTTTAACGAGTCTAGACGAGTCGTGTGAACTTTCCTACACCGGACGCTACCTCATTCCGTGGTTGGTTAAAAACGTTTGCAACAGGTTTCTATACCACGTGCCGGAAAAACAAAAACGATAACAAATTAAATGATTATCGGATTCTGTGCAAAAAATATAGGGTACATACTGTTTATATTATGTACATGTTTTGATTTAATAGCCTATTAGACCCGCGCATGTCTTATAATTAATGGGAGACCGACGGATGCAAAATACGTCAAAATCATGTCAAACGATATACGTAATATTGATATGACTATAAGTGGTTTAAAAAAGATAACATAATTGCAAAATAGTTATATAATTTGTAGTAATTAATCATAATTTTCTTCAATATTACATTTTAGTAGTCCATTCCTTTAATGATTCACTTTCCACTTATTTATATACGGATTACTAATCTACATCTACAGATGTAAGAGGTATTCATAGAGTGACACTTCAGCATTATTAATAGGTAACACTATCACCATCACTCAAATTACTTATAAAATCATAATCTGAAATTCTGTCTGTAACTGACTCCATTTTATTGGAGATAGAGATACCTCTTATGTACTTACTGATATTTAATTTATTGAATCAGGCGTTACTTTGCGGAGGTCCATATTAATGAACTAAAACAATTACTTTGCTCACCCGCGACCTTACAATAGTTACGTTTATGCAAGAAATGTGCGTTCATGCAGTTCCTCCACCTCCACACTGTACGAACACACACAAATCACATAAACCCAACCATCACCACCACCAAGCTACACTGACGCGTTTCGAACTCAACCAGAGCTCATCTTCAGAGTTACCACAACCGTATGCTATGCTACCAAACGTTAAACTAACAAACCAAAACAAATGTTTTAACTTGTCACTGTAACTTCTCAAGTACCCACTTTATTTTTCTTATTCTCAAACTACCCCACAAAAATTAACTTTTATTGACATATTTAAAACTACCTTGAATTTTTTTTTTGTTTATTTATTTATAAGGCATATTTAATTAATACTAACTGTTCAAATTCGACCCAAGCCGCAGTAAAGGAGAAGATACTAAATTTACCTGTTCATTAATAATAGACCCCATAGTGTTGTACCTAATTATTTCCATGCATTCCAGAGCATCCAGACGCAACCCCTTGCCGCAATAATGTAACACTTCATAAGAATCTGAATCTAACAATGAATGATTTGATTCCAACAAATGTTTTGCAAAATTCGATCTATCTGGATGCTCATTCCTATATGCCGAAACATGCTCTTTAAATCTAGTATTAAAACTTCGGCCTGTCTGTCCTACGTATATCCCATTGCAGTCATTACAAGTAAGCTTGTATACCCCCGATCTAGTTCCCTTATCTACCTGTTCTTTGTGGTTACATAGCCTAGAGTACAAAGAGTTGTTAGTCTTAAAGGCAACATTAATATTGTTTGATTTTAAAATGCCATAAATCTTATCAGACAAACCCCCGACGTAAGAGATGCTAGATCTATATTTGTTAGTAGACTGAGAAGGTAACGCAGCGTAAAGCATGCTATTTACTAACCGTGCCTGCTTCTTTTGAACTAAACTATCTACCATTGATTTTGTATAACCATTTGAGATCGCTATCTGATAAATAGTACTCAACTCTAAATCATAATGTTCCTTAGAAAGAGGCACAGTCAACAATCTATTAACATAACAATGGAAAGCAGCCAGTTTATGCTGCCACGGATGATTAGAAGATGCTGGTATAACAGCATCTGTGTACGTGGGCTTACGGTATATTTTAAATTGATGTTTACCATTTAATTTTGAAATCGTTAAATCCAAAAAGTTCAACGAACAATTTTCCTCCAATTCTTTTTTGAACCTTATCTTTACGTGCTTGTTATTCAAACCATTAATAAACACGTCAAGCTGTCTCATACTCCCTCTCCAGCATAGGATCAAATCATCAACAAACCTAAAATAGTACACAATATTACTATTACCCACAATATACTGATTCTCAAAATGATCCATAAATATATCTGCCATTAAAGGACTCAGAGGTGAACCCATAGCTAAACCATCACTCTGTAAGTAATAAAGACCATTGAACCGGAAATAATTTTGTTTCATGCATAAAGTTACCAAATCTATTAATTCACAAACTTCACCCGGATGCAACCGCTTCCTTTCTAAGTGGTCTTTTAGAATTTCTAGTGTCTCACTATATGGTACGTTAGTAAATAAACTGAGGACATCAGCATACCGCCGAATGCAACGTTGCTTTCTTTGGATGTAGACAGTTTATTTACTAACGTACCATATAGTGAGACACTAGAAATTCTAAAAGACCACTTAGAAAGGAAGCGGTTGCATCCGGGTGAAGTTTGTGAATTAATAGATTTGGTAACTTTATGCATGAAACAAAATTATTTCCGGTTCAATGGTCTTTATTACTTACAGAGTGATGGTTTAGCTATGGGTTCACCTCTGAGTCCTTTAATGGCAGATATATTTATGGATCATTTTGAGAATCAGTATATTGTTGGTAATAGTAATATTGTGTACTATTTTAGGTTTGTTGATGATTTGATCCTATGCTGGAGAGGGAGTATGAGACAGCTTGACGTGTTTATTAATGGTTTGAATAACAAGCACGTAAAGATAAGGTTCAAAAAAGAATTGGAGGAAAATTGTTCGTTGAACTTTTTGGATTTAACGATTTCAAAATTAAATGGTAAACATCAATTTAAAATATACCGTAAGCCCACGTACACAGATGCTGTTATACCAGCATCTTCTAATCATCCGTGGCAGCATAAACTGGCTGCTTTCCATTGTTATGTTAATAGATTGTTGACTGTGCCTCTTTCTAAGGAACATTATGATTTAGAGTTGAGTACTATTTATCAGATAGCGATCTCAAATGGTTATACAAAATCAATGGTAGATAGTTTAGTTCAAAAGAAGCAGGCACGGTTAGTAAATAGCATGCTTTACGCTGCGTTACCTTCTCAGTCTACTAACAAATATAGATCTAGCATCTCTTACGTCGGGGGTTTGTCTGATAAGATTTATGGCATTTTAAAATCAAACAATATTAATGTTGCCTTTAAGACTAACAACTCTTTGTACTCTAGGCTATGTAACCACAAAGAACAGGTAGATAAGGGAACTAGATCGGGGGTATACAAGCTTACTTGTAATGACTGCAATGGGATATACGTAGGACAGACAGGCCGAAGTTTTAATACTAGATTTAAAGAGCATGTTTCGGCATATAGGAATGAGCATCCAGATAGATCGAATTTTGCAAAACATTTGTTGGAATCAAATCATTCATTGTTAGATTCAGATTCTTATGAAGTGTTACATTATTGCGGCAAGGGGTTGCGTCTGGATGCTCTGGAATGCATGGAAATAATTAGGTACAACACTATGGGGTCTATTATTAATGAACAGGTAAATTTAGTATCTTCTCCTTTACTGCGGCTTGGGTCGAATTTGAACAGTTAGTATTAATTAAATATGCCTTATAAATAAATAAACAAAAAAAAAATTCAAGGTAGTTTTAAATATGTCAATAAAAGTTAATTTTTGTGGGGTAGTTTGAGAATAAGAAAAATAAAGTGGGTACTTGAGAAGTTACAGTGACAAGTTAAAACATTTGTTTTGGTTTGTTAGTTTAACGTTTGGTAGCATAGCATACGGTTGTGGTAACTCTGAAGATGAGCTCTGGTTGAGTTCGAAACGCGTCAGTGTAGCTTGGTGGTGGTGATGGTTGGGTTTATGTGATTTGTGTGTGTTCGTACAGTGTGGAGGTGGAGGAACTGCATGAACGCACATTTCTTGCATAAACGTAACTATTGTAAGGTCGCGGGTGAGCAAAGTAATTGTTTTAGTTCATTACTGATATTTGTATAACAAAAACTGCATATATATTTTTATACATAACGCATGCTTAGTAATAAACGGGCTTAACTCAAAATCGTGAATTATGGTAAATTGAGTTTAAAGTTTAAACTTTAAAATCGATTTACCATAATTCACGATTTTTGAGTTAAGCCCGTTTATTACTAAGCATGCGATAAATATTACTCGAAATTTAATAGTCTTATCCATCTTATGCTTTCGTCACCATATTGCATCCATTGTCCGCCCTTTGCTTATTATTATTAACAACTGCGGCCAGTAATACCGGAGCTGCGGAGGACGGGCAGCAGCGTCCTCGATATTTAGCGATCTCCGACCCTCCTGCCAAGTGTGACAATTATGGCACCAACCCCATCATGGTTAGGTTAAGCAAAAAACGGTTCCAAGTCCCCGGCTGAAATGATGATGATGATGAGTCTATTAGACGTTCCCTTTTTCTATCCATCCATTTCTCTCCTTCGCAAAATTTTGCTAAAATGGGACAAAACGGTCCAAATCATCACGCCATCTTCATTTTGGCTTGCCCCTACTCCGTGACGATTTTTGCCTAGCAATCCGGATGCATTTATGTAAAAAAAATACAATGTTTGTTTGTTTGATTACTTAGTTCAAATCGTGCAAGTAGAATTTACCCACTTTTTTTTAAGTAAGTACTTTATTCGTTTACTTTTAATATTGCAACGCTTCAATTATTTATTTTTGTAGTAAGAAAATAGTACTTACCTAACTGCAAACACTGAGTCGGTCTTGCGTGGATTCCACCCTTAAATTTTAACTCACAGTCAAACTGCTAACCTAAGGTTAAGTAGTGTCAAAAATGTATTAAACTGTCATTCTTTATCGTTTGCCTGAATTTCATATGTCATAAATGTCATAATGTTTCTTTTCCATAATTTTTACTTGTCATAAATTGATTTATTTGTGAAACAAAATTTTTTTCGAATGCTTTTTAAACTAGCTTATCCTGCTGCGTTCTATTAGACGACATTTTAAAAAAATCCTGAAAGCAGCAGTTTTCTATATATTTTATTGCAAATGTTGATATGCCAAGTGAAATTATTACAAGTAAAAATGTGCAAAATTATTGGGAAATTGTCATCCCTAACCATCCACGTTCTTAGATCATGCAAGTGACCCTTACTAGTTCAATTATACGTGATTCAATCTCAAAATTAAAGTATTCAATATATATTTACTAAAACAGGCGTTACTTTGCGGAGGTCCATATTAATGAACTGAAACAATTACTTTGCTCACCCACGACCTTACGAACCATCAACGTTACTATCGTAAGGTTATGGGTGAGCAAAGTAATGGTTTCAGTTCATTATTCAATATAAAGATTTTTTAATGTAAAAACATACATCTAACTCTGTGAAGTAAAGGGAGCACTGCTTATCCTAGGGCACAGGTTTTACCAATTTAGGGATTAGAGTTTCTAGATATACTTAAGGACTTTGTATTAGATGTCAAACTTTTTTCAGTAAATTATAGTTATTATTATTTAAAAGTATATTTTATGCCCATTGAATGCTCAGGGCTCAGACGAAAGTCAGAAAAAACCTTTTTTCACTCGCTACGTTTAATTTCATAGCCATTTTACTAAAGTCACTGCACCGTAATGTTGAGCATTTATTTAATACGGCCATTACGTGAATCAAATAAGATCAATAGTGACTCATAGAATGCAGTGATCGTTATTAATTTCAGTTTAAAAGTTTTTACGCTTCTAAATCTTAGTTTCGGTGAGCAGACGTAACTGCTAATAAAAATAAATAATATTTAAAAGTTTTTGTCTGTAAAAACGTTATTGCAAAACGTTTTTCTAGGAATTTCAGTTAACGAGTCGCCCTGTGATAATCATTGAAAAAAAATTACGCGCTGTCAGTTAATTATAGATAATTTGTGTCGCTTAAAACTTAATTAAAACTTGGGGAATTGTTTTGTAAATTACGAATAATGCTCGTTAACAAACTGTACTCTGGCGAACCACCACGAATCCTTACTTTCCTTACTAATATTATAAAATGTGAAAGGAACTGTCTATCTGTCTGTTAACTCTTCATGCTTAAACCACGGAACCGGATTTAGATGAAATTTGATGTGGAGATAGTTTGAGACCCTGCAAAGGAGATAGGATAGTATTTATCCTGTAAAATTATAGTTCCCGCGGGATAGAGATAAACGAATTCTTCACAGACAGAGTCGCGGGCAACACAGCTAGTCCCACTAATATTATAAACGTGAAAGTTTGTATAGGTGGATGTGTGGGCGTAACATCTGCCTAGAGAAATATTTATCTATTGTAGCTTGTAAAAATCGTAAAGCTACAATAGAGAAATATTTCTCTAGGCAGGTGTTACGCCTTAGCCCTTAACTTGATAATGTATCCGCTAAAACACATTATTTAATGAACTGAAACAATTACTTTGCTCACCCGTGACCTTATAAAAAGGTTAAGGTCGCGGGTGAGCAAAGTAACGCCTGATTCAATAGATTACATTATTTAAAACCACCTTTTTGCATTTTTTTTAGATGTAGAACTTTTAGGAGTTCTTATTTGAAAGTGGCTGAATTACTAAATACTTTCAGAAATCTTGCCAACTTTAGGGTAGCGAATTTTGACGGAATTTGGCACAGAAGTAATGTGTATGTTAAAAATACTTTTTATCCCGGAAATTTGCATAGTTCCCGCGGGATAACGATAAACGAATTCTTCGCAGACGGAGTCGCGGGAAAAAGTTAGTTTTTAATAATTTATTCTTGGTTTTCAATTAAACTGAATGTGATAGTTTTAACAACAGTTTAACTTAACTTTGTTATTTTACTGTCCATAAAATGAGGTTGTAAAAAGTTTATAAATTCTAATTTGAGCATAATGTAAAGAGGGGTGTACAACACATACGCCTATGGTTTTAATGCTTTTTAACCCATATGTGCCCAGAACAAGTGAAACAAGTGAACAAGTGAGCAGTGTTGTTTTAGGTATGTATGTATATAAGCTTTATAGCCTATTTTAATTACTAGTTTATAAAAAAGAGTGCTGTCTTCGCCAACAAACTGCTTAGTAGTTTGGCGAAAATATTTTTAAGTTGTTATTTTTATAAATTGTGGCTTAATAAAAAAACTACGTGTTTGAATTGTTTCTTAAAATGTCCCGTGATTCGTAAACGATTAACATCGTGCCCATAACCGTGTTTTATTTGGTTTTTTTAAATGCGTTTTGATTGAAAAAATGGATCTAAAGTGGAGCTGTCATTAGTTAATTTCGTTCAGATTTGATTTTGATCGGTTTTGATTTGAACAGGGGGTCAATATGGGCTAGGCGTACAAAGTTTAAGCTAATTAAACTAATAGGTATTTTTTTATCTTGTGTCTCCGTTGGTCAACATCATCATCCCAGCTTATATAGGTCCCACTGCAGGGCACAGGACTCCTACAAGTTAAGTATGAAGTATTTTTTTCTATTTATTTTTTTCAACTTCATTTTTTTACTACTTTTACGGTCATCCCGTGAAACCATATATTTCAAACTAAATACAAACTGAAATATAGATGCACAGAAAAAACCCCCAGAAAAAAGACCAATGCTGGGAATCGAACCCAGGTCCTCAGCGTTCCGTGCTGCGTGCTTACCCCTACACCATCACTGGTCTAGAAGTTAGCGACGAATCGAGTTAGAGACTGAAGTGTACGATGTATGGGAAAGATTCGTCGCTAACTTCTAGATCAGTGATGGTGTAGGGGTAAGCACGCAGCACGGAACGCTGAGGACCTGGGTTCGATTCCCAGCATTGGTCTTTTTTCTGGGGGTTTTTTCTGTGCATCTATATTTCAGTTTGTATTTAGTTTGAAATACACAGGACTCCTCTCAGAATCACAGGGTTTGGGCCGTAGTTCCCACACAGGCCCAATGCGGATTGGGAACTTCACACACACCATTCAATTTCTTCGCAGGTGTATGCAGATTTCCTCACGATGTTTTCCTTCACCGTAAAGCTCGTGGTAAAATTCAAATGTCTCATTCTGAGAGGAGGCCTGTGCCCTGCAGTGGGACGTATATAGGCTGGGATGATGATGATGACCACTCCCCCGTTACCATGTTGTCGTTAAGTTTTGGAACATCCTTCATACCTGTGTTTATTAATTTTACGCAACCACCTTTTTGATCATTTAATAAACATTGTGTACCCAGCCTTAGATCCCCGAAAACGATTAGTTTTAATTGGAGCAATAAAATAAAAACAATTATACGAGCCGCAACCGACATGCCGCAGCTCGCAGCATTAGGCGGTAAAATATTAATAACTGTACTTTGGCAGACGAGGTAAATGTCCTGGGAATTGGCTTCTTTGATGCGATATTGAAATATCGTATGTCACCAGCAAGGTCTGCCTCAAGCCAATTTGGACCTAACAAAGATAGCTATATCCTTTGTTTTCTTTATTTTTTGTGTCTCTTCCTACTTCCTATTAACGTTATACATGTGAAAGTTTGCGAGTATATAATAAGCGTACGCGTATACACATCTGTATAAGTACAGAATGAAATCTGAATGCTGATACCAAATTACTGTTCCATACTCAGTCAATGCTAGAACAACATAACGCATTAAATAAAATAAAATGAATAAATATCACGGGACAATTCACACCAATTGACATAGTCCCAAAGTAAGCTAAGCATAGCTTGTGTTATGGGTACAAGGCAACGGATAAACATACTTATACAGGGTTATTTGTAATTCACTAGCATCCTTTTAACCCTAAACTCCTACCACATAAACAAATGTTTTTTGTTTTACGGCTTTTGTCATAACTTAATATTTTTGGTGTAATAACGTTTTGAAAATTTGAGATTGCCTCTTATTTTTAAGATACTCTGTGTATTTGTATGGGAAAAAAAGTGCTTCATTTTAAAAAGTCGTAAAACAAAAAACATTTGTTTGAGTGATAGGAATTCAGGGCTAAGAGGATGTCAGTGAATTACAAATAACCCTGTATAGATAGATACATACTTCAATACATATTAAACACCCAAGACCCGAGAACAAATATTCGGGAACTCAAGCTTCGTAGTCAGGTTCTCAACCTACTAGGCCATTTGGTCGTCATTAATGAACTGTAGCAATTACTTTGCTCACCCGCGACCAAAGGTCAAAAGTTAAGGTCGCGGGTGAGCAAAGTATTGTTTCAGTTCATTAATATGGACCTCCGCAAAGTAACGCTTAATTAAATTAATTATTAACAATGCATTAACTCAATTTTATTTAACTTTTATTCATGAAAGAAAAAGCATATACTTAAATGTGTAAATGCAAGACTAAAAAACTCAATTGTTACCTAATATTAATCTGATAAAATTTAGGATGTTTTTACTGAGAGTTTTTAACTCGATTTTTGTATTTTTTTACTTAGCACATTAAATTGGCATTGTTAGTTAAAATGAAATCACAAACGCAATGTATGGACACCTCAAATTAAAAAAGACTAATTTATTGAATCAGGCGTTACTTTGCGGAGGTCCATATTAATGAACTAAAACAATTACTTTGCTCACCCGCGACCTTACAATAGTTACGTTTATCAACCGTTGTTCTAAGGAACATTTTGATTTAGAGTTGAGTACTATTTATCAGATAGCGATCTCAAATGGTTATACAAAATCAATGGTAGATAGTTTAGTTCAAAAGAAGCAGGCACGGTTAGTAAATAGCATGCTTTACGCTGCGTTACCTTTTCAGTCTACTAACAAATATAGATCTAGCATCTCTTACGTCGGGGGTTTGTCTGATAAGATTTATGGCATTTTAAAATCAAACAATATTAATGTTGCCTTTAAGACTAACAACTCTTTGTACTCTAGGCTATGTAACCACAAAGAACAGGTAGATAAGGGAACTAGATCGGGGGTATACAAGCTTACTTGTAATGACTGCAATGGGATATACGTAGGACAGACAGGCCGAAGTTTTAATACTAGATTTAAAGAGCATGTTTCGGCATATAGGAATGAGCATCCAGATAGATCGAATTTTGCAAAACATTTGTTGGAATCAAATCATTCATTGTTAGATTCAGATTCTTATGAAGTGTTACATTATTGCGGCAAGGGGTTGCGTCTGGATGCTCTGGAATGCATGGAAATAATTAGGTACAACACTATGGGGTCTATTATTAATGAACAGGTAAATTTAGTATCTTCTCCTTTACTGCGGCTTGGGTCGAATTTGAACAGTTAGTATTAATTAAATATGCCTTATAAATAAATAAACAAAAAAATTCAAGGTAGTTTTAAATATGTCAATAAAAGTTAATTTTTGTGGGGTAGTTTGAGAATAAGAAAAATAAAGTGGGTACTTGAGAAGTTACAGTGACAAGTTAAAACATTTGTTTTGGTTTGTTAGTTTAACATTTGGTAGCATAGCATACGGTTGTGGTAACTCTGAAGATGAGCTCTGGTTGAGTTCGAAACGCGTCAGTGTAGCTTGGTGGTGGTGATGGTTGGGTTTATGTGATTTGTGTGTGTTCGTACAGTGTGGAGGTGGAGGAACTGCATGAACGCACATTTCTTGCATAAACGTAACTATTGTAAGGTCGCGGGTGAGCAAAGTAATTGTTTTAGTTCATTAAAAAAGACTAATTAAAACAATGAGTTAGGGGCTGTTTCACCACTTTTCTTAAAGTTCGGATTAGCTTAATCCTTATTTGACAGATGGAATTAAAATTTCCGTTTCACCAGTCTCGATTAGCGCTAAGTGACGGACAAACTGTTTCTTAATTTGACCATCAGATCAGGAGGCATTTAGCATTTTTATCCGTCACATAAAGTTAGTTTATTTTTTTGTGGCCATGGTTGGAGAGCCCTTCAGCCGGTTTCAGAAAAATAAATCAAAGTATTTTTTATTTTTTAAAGAAAAAGGTCATGCTAAATTGCATAAAGTAATTTAAATATCAAGATTCGAATAAAAAAATGAAGGTACACTTTTAGTATGTAAAAATAAATCCAAAAATTCGTAATATTTTTTAATAACAAACTTTTTTTCAGTGGCTCAATCGTTTGTTCTACCTGAACTTGTATGTCGCCATTAAAAAAAAGTTTATCTGTCAAATGGTTTGGCGCCACTTTTCGATTCGTTTTACGTGATTTTATTTTTCTTTGTTATTGTTAAGAAAGTATCGTAAATAAATACCGTTTTTGGATCAATTATAATGTTTTATATTTGTTTATGCAAAAAAAATAGATGTATTCAAAAATTATATAGTTAACCATTTCTTTTGCTTTAATAATGAGTGACTCTTTGAACGAAAGTGTGCGAACAGGAACGCGTGGTCGTGAAATGCGACGTTGCCATTCCGACTTATTGTTAAACCCACGATTAGTTAAGTGGTACTTAGTTTGCACAGGACCGGAGTGGCGAAACTGAAAAAACACTAGCTGACAGATTTGTCCAGTACTTAGTTTATTCATTGGTTACTTAACCAGCAGTTTGACAATAAGGTGGTGAAACACCCCCTTAGTCCATTATATTGTCCAGCATTAACTGAGTTAGAAACGCTAATTCTGTATCACCATTTAGATTTCACCCTGTACAGGGTGAATTGATGATAATGATGGCTGGACGTCTAGAATAAAACTTGATATTACTTTTGATGCCGATCCCGTGGAATTCGTGTAATATCCAAAAATGTTAACCGCTAGCTAAATCTAGGAACAAAAAAATAATGTATGGATCGTCGTACGACTTTTCTGAAGTCGAAATTGGAAGTCTAATATCATTATAATCAGTTCCAAATGATTCTAATCGGAGTCAAACCCTTCATAAAATTTTACTCCAAAGTGTGTCACGCGGCGCTGCCAGATTTTTTTTCGGGTAAAGCGTGATTCTTAGACATATAGAGTAAAAAATATTTTATTGTAAAAAAAGTGTGGGGTGCATGGTGTCAATTGTCAAGGATTATCATTTTGATAACATCTTAAAAAGCACCCCACGCTTTTTTTACAATAAAATATTTTAAACTATTATTATTTATTTTATCAATATTTAGAATTGTTTACAAATTTTGATCTGGATATAACAATATAATAATTGCTTATTAAGATTTTTTACTGCACTATAAGAATAGTGAATTGAAATTTATTAAAATTTATTTTTTATTTTTTAAAGCGTGTTTTTTAGTTTTTTTAAACTATTACTTATTTTCTATTTTTTAGTTGCATTTTTTTTCTTTCTACGCCCCTCACCTACAACCCCCCCAACTCCCCAACATCCCCCACCCCATTTCCCCGAACCCCCCCCCCCAAACCCCAAACCCCAACCCCCACACCCTTACCCCCAATCCCCTAAACCCCCCTTACCCCCTCCTCATTTTACAAACCGCCCAACCACCTAAACCCAACCCCCCTAACACCGGGCCCCCCAACCCCTCCAACCCCCACCACCCCCCGTCCCCCCGCCCCGCCAACTGCCCCCCCAACCCCTCCCACATCCCCCACCCCGTCATCTACCCCCCCCCCTTCCAGCTCCATCATGAAACCCTTGTTACCATCTAGGCCTCTTACCCCCTCCCCATTTCCCACAACCCCCCATATTCACTTACCCCTGAACCCCCCAACACCCCCACCCTATTTCCCGTAAACCCCCCCCCCCATCCCCTAACCCCAACCGCCACACCCTTACCCCCAACCCTCTAAACCCCGGACCCCCTTACCCCATACCCCATTCCCCCCCCCCCACCCCGCCACCCCCTTCCAGCGCCATCATCAGACCCTTGTTACCATCTAGGACCAAAGTACTCGTCCAAAACGAATCAAACGAGCCCAAACTCGATGGGGTTGTTTCGTTTTATTGTGGAGTGCCTTTGGCCATCTTACAGCTCCATCATCAGACCCTGGTTACCATATGGGATCAAAGTGCTCGTCAAGACGAATCAAACGAGCCCAAACTCGATGGGGTTGTGTCGTTTTATTGTGGAGTGCCTTTGGCCATCTTCCAGCTCCATCATCAGACCCTGGTTACCATCTGGGATCAAAGTGCTCGTCAAGACGAATCAAACGAGCCCAAACTCGACGGGATTGTGTCGTTTTATTACATAGTTCCTATGGCCACCATCCAGCTCCATCATCAGATCAGCTCCATGTTACAATAATATTGCATTGTCATCCAATTTACACATATGTGCAAAATTTCAGCTCAATCGGAAACCGGGAAGTGGGTCAAAATCGCGCCCTAAGGAGTCGGTTACAAACATACAAACATACATACAAAAAACATACAGGTGAAGCTAATATAAAGCGTGTAAAAAAAGGGGGACTTTGCCGTCGAAAATGGGACATACTAAAAAAAAAGTTGGTCAAGTGCAAGTCGGACTCGCACACCGCAGGTATAACTTGTATGTAAATACACTGACGAGCAAAAATAAAGGGTCGGTTACAAAAATGACGATAACTACAAAACCCCCTGTGATAACTTCTTCGAGTAAAATGAGTTTAGTAAAGAGTTTTATTCTTAACAATAAAAAGTTTAATTGAGAATAAAACTCTTTACTAAACTCATTTTACTCGAAGAAGCTATCACAACGGATTTTGTAGTTATCGTCATTTTTTTGTAACCGACCCTTTATTTTTGCTCGTCAGTGTAGTTACACAATAATTTTTCTTTGTGATATAATAACGTTTTTAAAATTCATCCTTTTATTTTAATTCCAAATTACGTTCATATGTATGAGAATTATTTCTATTATAGAAGTTATTTTAATGAAAATACATTATTTTACCACACGTCGTCACAAATTCTCGCAAAAGCAGGGGGGTTACTACGAAATTCGAAGTTCGAAGTTCGGATCGTGCGGTCCCTCTTACTCTCGTAATAAATACCATTAGCGTGAGCGGAACGGCATGAAACGAAGTTCGAATTTCGCGCTTCGTAGTATAGGGCCAGGACTGAGCCTGTCCCGCGCGGGAAATTTAATTTTGGGCCAAAAAATTGGGACGTCTGGCAACACTGGGTCACGATTCATTAAGTTCAATATCTCGTAATTTAGAAAGGGTCCGTCCACATTCTCCGAATCAAGTGCAACGTTTCGAGGCGTCGGTGAAAGCCAGGTTTACTTTCACTCGACCTTGCGTTACTTGGCGTTACGTTATGTTATAAGTCCTATTATGTATTCTCTGCATGTTTCATAACGGAGAAAGATATTTAATCACATGCAAGTATTATCGACGTTTCCCTTTGCGAGGATTTCGGCGTGGAATTGCGTCGGCGGTGTTGAAAGTGTTACCAATTTTGGAGCGTGTATTGTTTCGAGAAGTATACATTTTAGTGTAGGTGCCTATTATATGGAGGCCTTCGGCGTTATTTGTTAATATCGTACTTGCTACGTAAACTAAACTCTTTATGTTTGAAGTAAACACTAAACAGAAATAAAATTAATTAATTTATTGAATCAGGCGTTACTTTGCGGAGGTCCATATTAATGAACTAAAACAATTACTTTGCTCGCCCGCGACCTTAACCCCCCTCAACCCGTGACCTTAAGGACGCGGGTGAGCAAAGTAATTGTTTCAGTTCACAAAATTAATTAAACTACGTAAGAACCAAAACTAAATTAAGACTGTAATCTTTATCCTTACTTGTCTTATATTAAAAATGCGGAAGTAACTCTGTATGTTTGCCTATCTGAAACTTAAAATAACGGTAATGTGTATTTTACGGTAAATGTACTTTTTGTGTGTAATTATTTATTTTATTTTCGTTTGAAAAGATGACTTTCTGACAAGTTTCTTGCGGCGTATTCTTCTTGACAATGTTGGTCCTCCGGAAAACGCTGGTAGTTTTAAAAAAAGTGACATGTAAAAGAGCCTTTGAGTATTCAACTAAGTTTCAATTAATTAAATTACAAAAGCTTTCTGCCGCGGCATTAATTCAACGATGGTGGTAGTGTAGGTTGTGCGAGAAAGCTCCCAGCTTTTCGGTCCCCTGTGGTGTTAGACAGTCATGTTGCGAGTTCTTTGGGGCCTCACAGACCTAAGGTCTCAAACCCGAATGTTACTAAGTACAAATACATTTAAACAAGAATAGTATACAAAGTAAATGCCATGTTTCTTATGACAATTCCTGCATCAGAAAAAACAATGCTGCTGATTATCACATTGACTTGAAAGTGAAAATTGCCTTTAGTTTTTTAAGCTGTACAAAGTACATTGAACCTTAAGATGGTAAACGAATTTCTCGGTCGACTATACTTAACCGACAAATAATTGAACTGAATAATTTAAATAATTTATTGAATCAGGCGTTACTTTGCGGAGGTCTAAATATATCAATGAACTGAAACAATTACGTTGTCGCGGGTGAGCAAAGTAGGTAAATGTTTCAGTTCATTGAATAAATTAATTTTATATCGGTAACGACCGCTTTAGCCTAGTTCGTAGTGACCCTGCCTACGAAGCATGAGGTCCTGGATTCAAATCCCGGTAAGGGCATTTATTTGTGTGATGAGCACGAATATTTGTTCCTGAGTTATGGATGTTTTCTATGTATGTGTAAGATTGTCCCCTAATATATATATATATATTTTTTTTATTTATTTAAGTATTTATTTATCTATATAAGTATGTTTATCGTCGTCTAGTACCCATAGTACAAGCTTTGCTTAGTTTGGGATTAGGTCGATTTGTGTAAGATAGTGCCCTAATATTTATTTATTTAAATGAACTGAGCAAAGTAAGTTTTAGTTCATTAATATGGACCTCCGCAAAGTAACGCCTGATTCAATAAATTATTTATTTAAATTTAAAAAAAAGAAATTTTGTCTTATATATTTTTTTCTCTTTCCAGCGTCTCCCCAGGAGTTCAACCTGCAGAACTTGCTGCAAGTCGAGAGGCATTGGTATGCGCGCTCCTCGGACCCTGTGGGCACCCTGGTCACCAAGGCGTACCGGGCGCCCACGGGGGACAAGCCTGTGACCTACAGCCTGGAGACCACCGGGCCCCCCGTGCCCTTCGCCGTCGACCCGAACACTGGAATTGTCACTGTTAATGACACACTTAGTGACAAGGTAACTTAGCACACATCTGGAGAACCGATATTTTGCAAAAGATGACAAGCATTTGATATTAAGCTGATTATAACTTAAATTTGTTACACTTTAAAGCAAGAAATTAAACAGTTACAAAATAAAAATTTAACCGACTCGAAAAAAACACTTAAATAACTTTCTTCTGACTTGTTTGAAGTCGGTGCCTCAGCATGAGCCACCAGGAGTGACGATACATTGTATGTAAGTTAGGTAGATAACAAGGTCCACGCCGGCTGGCTTGTGCTAAGAAACCAAACTTCAAACACACCAAAAGAAATTAATTTTACTGATTTTTTGGAGTCGGTTCAATTTTTATTTTATTAATTTTTTGCTTTATAAAAACTTTAGACTAGCTGTATCATGAAAATAATGCGACCTTAGCAAGGTCATACATATTAATGAAATCTGCCTCCTATTTGTGTGGTTTAGATTAATTACCATTTTTATCGATTACAGGAAAATCGTTCATACTCGCTATGGGTATCAGCTCACGATGGCTACATACCGCTGAAGACCGAAGTCCTAGCATCAATAACCGACAGCAGCGGGAGAAAAATAAAAGTGCCTCATCCTCCTTCCCCGTTCCCTTCATTTCCCTTCCCACCAAACCCACCCTACCCTAGACCAACACAAAGAACTACCAAAGCAACTGAAGCAACCATAGAAGATACCACAGTACCTGATGAAATAACTACGACGTTAGCGCCTGCGAAGACGACTTTGCAGATTACGACGAAGGACAGCATTCTTAATGATACGACAGAGCCACCAGAAGTGCCAAGCAATGATATATCTTTTGCTATTATACCATTGATCGCTATTGCGGGGTTGGTTATTATTGTTGTCGCAGTAATTATCTTTGTATGGAAGAGGAATCATGGGCAGAAAGAGCCTAGCAAAAAGGATGACATGGTAAGTTGAATCATTACGCTGATCATCATACTAATGCCGTCTTGCAAAGAAAAATATCTAGATTTAGTCATTAAAACTTCATAAAAGCTTGATAGTTGTATACTAAGACTAAACTATATTATATTTTTTCTAACCAGTGGTCGGAAGCTATGTGACACTGAATATTTTAAAAGTACTGCCCTGGTAGATTGTGCTCAAGACAGGCCAGTTGGTGATAGCATCGTGAAGTCCGTTTGACATCTTCGAAATTTGTTTCACGAATATATTGGTTTATAACACATTGAGATAATAGCTAGCAAGACTACGGACTGACGGACCTCACGATGCTAATGCCACCTAAAAATATTCTACCACCCAGAAAACTCTCATTACTACATCATCTAACTGTTCATGTACCTAATAGCAATTAAGTATGTTTTAATGTACTGCATACTCTTGAATTAGAAAGTAGTAGAACGAGTAACTTATTTACTACTTCACTAACATATTTATTGTCGTCATCAGTATAACTGCCATATACAGCTGAACGTAAATCTTTCTCAAAGTTCACTACTGAATCTGTTTTTAATTATTTTATTTAATCTATGCTAGCACGTCACTCCACCTAATTTTGAGGCATCTCACGCTAAGCTTGCCACAACATCCACAATAAGCTCTAGCAATTAAAATACATGATGTTCTTCTGTGAATGAAGGTTTGCAATTAGTTCTGCATACTTTTCTCAATCTTTGGCTAGGTTAAATAGTTCCGCGATTCTAATGATTCTGGTCTATTCCTGGTTATTACGGATCCTATGGCCAACATCTCCTTTTTCAGCCAATTTTTCCATCATCAAGTATTAAACTTCATTCATGATCATCGCCAATACTTTCTAAACATATCACTTTGGTCCTAATAGTGGCAAATATTCTTCACAGAGCAAAGACTCTACCGGCATCGTCCTCCAAGAACCTTCCTTGAACCTGTGGGACCGCCCTCACGTATACTCCAACCGATATGAGTCCTGGGACAACGGTCACTTACAGGTCAGTCTCACTTCTTGACAATTATATCCAACAATCAATCACCCAAACACCCATAGTCCATAGCCATAACCCGCGCATTGCTGAAAATAGGCTTCCTTCATGTTATGCCACAATTCTCCATGTTAGTCTGCCCTCATTCAGCTATTGCTATCATCAGTGCTTTAAAGGTCACCATTTATACGAGTTTTAGGGCGTCTCACGCTACGTTGCCCAAACGTGGTCTTCACTCCAAAACTCGTACGCTCTAACGACTGTAGGTTTCACGGCAAACTTGACCAGCCCACTGCTACTTCAGCGCGCTATGTCTATAATGATTAGGTAATACAAAAAATCCCATCCACATCTTTCTCGTTTTATCACGCTCAGACATTTTCTCCTCATGACCAAAATTAAAAATTTTAAATTTCTATTTCTATGTCAATTTTCTCGAAAACTGACTAGCAATTTATCCCTATCTCACTCAATTTAAAGTGCAAAAGCGTAAAGTGTGGTTTAGGCGTTCAGTAAAACCCTATTCGCCTCCTATAAAATTTTATTTAATGTTGTTATATTTATTGTGGCATACCCTTGTAATGTAATTTTAATCTAGAATTCAACATAGAGAATGATTGGCCGCTACGCTACCAGATATTAACTCTGCAGTTTTTCATCATAATATTCAAACTGGTCTGTTGAATTTCCTCCGGATAACTTTTATCATCTAAAATATTTGGTTAGCTATTCCAAACTCTGTTCCATTTAAAATGGTATTGATTCAACTTTATCCATTTTGCTTCCACCAAAAATTTCAAATTTTAGATTTTGCCGAATTTTTTTAGTGATGGACAACACTAAGGTTTGTTTTCTTTTCAAAGTAAATAATTAAAAAACAAAATGCAACTCTCCTCAAATCGAAAACAGAATAATATGTAGATTAGCCCAGGGACGGGAGGTTCATACAGGCTAAAACGAGAACAGATTTTTACACATGGACATTTAAGAAAGCACAAGTATGGCGGAAACAGTGACAAAATATGTGTTTCTAAATATCACACAATACTCGCTTCATAATGTAATAAATTACTGACAGTTTAATGGTTCTACCTATTATAAAGTTTATTGCAAGGGAAATATTACCGAATACTTATCTTAATGTATGGCGCAATCAGATATTAAACTGATTTAGAATCATACGTACAATAATTTTGATTGCCTCCCTTACGTTCCATAACGCTTTGCTTCCGCCTAAGCTTATTCAAATTGAACGTAAAATGTCAAATTAGCCGGTCTAAAAACGGCTGTGAAATACGAAATATTTGTATTTCGAGTATTTTTATCAAAGCAATGTTTACACACACACAAAGCGTGGCTGAGTCGTGATGGTGATCACCTAATCAAACAAAGATTTATTTCTAAAAATTGCATTCTGCTGAGCTGTTTTTCTACATTTCGTACTAAATACAAACTGAAATATATGATAGTATAATAGTATGATTTCACGGGATGACCGTAAAAGTAATAAAAAAAATGAAGTTGAAAAAATATGTACAAAAAAAGATACTTCATAGCTAACCTGTTTTTCTAGTTAAACTGTTTTTTTTTTATATAGATACGATTGAAAAACGAAACCGATACGAAGTAAATTAAAAATGTTACTTTCCCTACAAATAGGTAAAAAGTAAGGTAACGTTTATAATACGTTTAGTCTAGACGGCCAATAGTATTAAAGTTTGACTAATTAAAATAGACGTGCAAAACTTGGTGGCTACTACTACAATAGTTTCAAAATTGCTGCAAATTCGATATCGTTTATACGAGGTTTTTGAAATTGTAATGAAAGTAAATCAATGAGGACATTGACTAAAAGTTCCAAACGTCAATACCAATGAGTCATCTTGTTGCCAAACTAATTTTTTAAAGCCACTCCCGCTGTTGAATTGAAAGTAATTCCCTATCACGGTTTCCACTCTAAAAAATGAAAATAAATATACAGGGTTATTTGTAATTCACTAGCATCCTTTTAACCCTAAACTCCTACCACATAAACAAATGTTTTTTGTTTTACGGTTTTTGTCATAACTTAATATTTTTGGTGTAATAACGTTTTGAAAATTTGAGATTTCCTCTTATTTTTACGATACTCTGTGTATTTGTATGGGAAAAAAAGTGCTTCATTTTAAAAAGTCGTAAAACAAAAAACATTTGTTTGAGTGATAGGAATTTAGGGTTAAGAGGATGTCAGTGAATTAAAAATAACCCTGTATATCCATCCGAAGTACACAAACGTTAAGTAAAATAAACTTGAACTGACTTAATATACCTAAACCTAAAAACCTATATTTACAAATATCACCAACATGGCATCATCATCGAGTTCTCGACGTCCGCAAAATGAGATGGACGGACGATTTGGTGAAGGCCTCAGGTTCAAGTTGGATGCAGGTCGCTGGCAACCGTAATGATTGGGTATCAGGGGGGCCTATGTCCAGCAGTGGACGTCTTGCGGCTGAAATAACGATGATGATGAAAAACATCGCTGCTATTCGGCAGGGTGCCCGTAAAGCTGGCTGAATTTCCTCGTCGTATGACAAGCTTTTAGTTTTATTTAAAAAAAAATTGAGCTTCGGGTCCCCACGGCTCTAAGAGTCTCAACAGCAAAAGCCGCAAAAATAATTATGTAGCTGTCATTGTTTATTGTTGTTCTAAAAACTATTTCACTATTAGAAAACCACAACTTTTCTGATTATTAAAGGTTACTTTTTTAACCTGAGAAAGTACAAAATTGCAACGGGACGTAGACGAAATTATTAGCAACAGCTATTGTAAAATAAATGGAGGTGAAAACAAATTAAACAGTTAGTTTTGGGCGACAAAGATTAAATTAATTAAAGTTTTAATAAGTTTATTACCCCCGGCCAAATTGGATTTTCCAAAGCAGTCATTGTCCTTAACATAATTTTAACGTTAGAGATAGTGTTATTGACAAACTACCAACAATTTCCAACTAAAATAGTAAGTGATTCAGTGTCTCGTATGTAAGTCCTTAAGATAATACGAATTTGATATTGAGCACAGGTCTAAATTTAAATTCAAGCCGTGGTGGCCTAGTGGTCGCGTGGCCTCTCAAACAGAGGGTCTTGGGTTCAAATCCCGGCTCGCACCTCTGAGTTTTTCGGTATTTATGTGCAAAATACATTACATTTGAAATTTACCATGAGCTTTACAGTAATGGAAAAATTCATACACCTGGGAAGAAATTCAATAGTGTCTGTGAAGCTCCCAATCCGCACTGGGCCCGCGCGAGAACTACGGCTCAAGCCCTCTCATTCTGAGAGATGACCTGTGCCCAGCTGTGGGACGTCTATAGGCTGTGATGATGTTGATGATGATCAGCCAAAAGACGGCTACTGCTGGACAAAAGCCTCCCCGCAAAAGTTCGGCAACGATCAGTCCAACGCTGCCCAAGTAGTTCCCGTGATCTTTGCTAGATCGTCGGTTCATCTTGTTACTGGTCTTCCGGTTCAGTTCGCAGTCGCTACTCTAGAAACTTACTGACCCATTGGCTGTTGTCAAATCTATATTTTGTATAAACTGGATGGCAAATACTGCCCCATCGGCCGTCGTTAAATCTATATTTCGTGTGAAATTGGATGGCAAATAAACAAGCGTTTCACCTGATGGTAAATGCGTACTTCCCTGCAACACCAGATGCCAACCAAGAAGACTTCTTAGTCAACAAGTATCTCATCTGCTTATAATTTTACTGGTTGTCTTATTCTTCATAATGAAATACAGCAGCTGTCACTTAGCAGCACGATTAGTGCGGTCTGAGAGGACCATGCACAAGATTCTACTGGCCATGAAACTTCTACTACCTTTGTAGGTTATTCCTTGAACCACAAACCTTTCAGCTTGCCTCGCTGCGTTAAAAATCACAGCGAAGCAAATTAATTTGAAGCTGACGCCAGTGGTTGCCCAATCAATTCGGTCAAATATTTTTTAATAAGTATTTCCTCTGAAGATTTGTTTTTGCTTTAGAACACGGATTCGCACTGTCATTGTTCATCCTTTATCTCTCATATTTCGTTTACTAGATTTTTTTACTATATACCGGAAAAATTCACTAGACGCTGACCTAATTGTCTTCTGATGGACAGAGCCATATTTTTAAATCACTAACTACTTTCGAAGACGTATATGTCTGTAACAAAATTATTTTCAAAAATAGCAGGTAATCCGAAAATCCGCTGTTTTCTTTTCGATTGCTTAAATGCGGACCTCTGCAAAGAAATTTCTCAATTATTCAAGGATTTTTTATGGCTTTTCTGCAGCTTTCCGAGGAGACGACAATCACGAAGGAGGATCCAGAAGACGAGTGGGAGTTCCCCCGGCATCGGCTGCGGATCTTCAACATCGTGGGCGAAGGTGCTTTCGGGCAAGTCTGGCGAGCCCAGGCCATTGACATCGATGGTAATTACTGTAATTTACAGTATTGTATACTCTTACAGTCAAAAGCTTTAAGGCCCTTTTTATGCTAAGGAGGCCAGACAAACGAACTAGTGGGTCACCTGATGTTAAATGATCACCACTGTCCATAGACACCCGCAGCGCTTTACACAATGTCAGTGAGTTGTCGGCCCTAGGAAAAGGAGAGGGAATAGGGCCCTACCGAGCTTTTGGCGAATTTATTTAATTTTATTAATCTCGTGCTGTATCATTACTACCAAAGCTTTAGTCCTGAAATTCACGTGTAAGATATTTGAGAATTCACTCTAGTGACCAGTGTTTATCGAAACACGATTACTACAAAAAAATAAAATAAATCCAGTACGGTCACGTAATTAAAAAATAAATAAATTTAATAATTAAATTAATTTAATGAATAAGATTCTTCATAAAAATGGAATATGCCATTACAACACTATGAAAATAACTGACGACCTAATGAAAATGCAAATGACATTCAAAATTGCAGGAACCACATAATTTCCTCTAAAATGAAGCAGGATAATGTTTATTATGTAAAATACTCGTAGAATATAGCTTGCTTCCTTATTTACATGCAAAACAAACATGAATTACGTGGAATGTTTTGACTTCGTTGCCGCGCAGTGTAGAGCAGAAAATGGGTTTTGATGAATGCATGAAAGGTCACCACACCGTGTATGTACGGTCGGCCAAAAAAGTGGTGTATCAGTTTTGTCAAGAGTTTCTGTGAGATCTAAATATTGCTAAGGTTGACTTTTCTAACTGAATGAAGTATTTTAGTCACTGTCATCCATCATACATAAATATTGCAAGGGAAAATCGACTCCGTTGTATCAAGACGTGCAAATTAACTTCAACCGTAGGGTGGTAGACCATTATATTTGGCCGGCTGTACCGTTCTATGACCGTAGCTATCCTATTTAAATAAACGTAAGAGTCAAGCTAAATCATTACTTTGAAAAATTGGAAAAAAAAACACAATGAATTCAAAAAGAAAATTATCACAGCATGGTGATCTAAATTAGTTAAGAAGGTAAGTTAGTAATAGCGCGATTGAAATTTAATTCTTACCTATAAATAAAAATGAATCGTCATATTCGTTGCTGAACGCAAAACTCGAGAACGACTTTACTGATCTCATTTTACCTCTTTCTTTCTAAAGATTTTATATATTTTGCAGAAGGTTACGGAAATAAAACTACGGGATAAAGAAGAAACGAAAATATATTAGGTTCAAAGTAACCGTATCGCTGTAACTGTTGCTGTAGCTGTTATAGATTCTTGACACTTGGCAGATTATCATCTTTTAGGATCATAAATATGCAATGAGAAGGGATTTTTGGAATTTTCCGCGGAATAAAAAATGCGATTTGACTATAAATTATATATCTGCCTGGAGAAAGTCTCGCGCTAAGGCTAGTGTTGAATATTTTGTTGCATTATGTCGTATATATTTACCACGGAAACTTGCACTGCGCGCAGACAGATTACAGGTCTATCGCTTAACTGAGTTTGTTCCTGAAGTATATGGTACTTAGCGGTACGGAAGGGGTGACAAATGACGCCCGCGGGGTTGTGTTTGTCGTAAAACTGTCGTAAAAATGGTAAAAGCATTTACTTGAACTGAAACAATTATTTTGCTCATCCTTAACCTTAATCTGTTCATTGACATGGACCACCGTAAAGTAACGCCCGATTCAATAAAGCACTTACTTGGTCTACTATACAAACCTTTACCTCTTTATTTCCTCTGCAGGCAAGAAAGGTGAACAGACAGTTGCTGTGAAGACCTTGAAAGAGAACGCGTCAGAGAAAGAGAAGACGGACCTGGTGCAGGAACTCATCGTGATGAAGAACCTTGGCACCCACCCCAATGTTGTCCGGCTTATAGGCTGCTGCACTGACAAGGTATAAATGAAAAAAAATCTTCTTAAGAGTCCCAAAACCCAAGAATAACCTGGTATCTGGCTAGAGAACAAGTTATACCAGTTCTGGAAAACATAAGAAAAAAATTCGTTGCACTTAGTTAACCGGATTGTACCGTAACCTTTTTTTCGTCATCATCATCAGCCTGTGCTCGTCCACTGCTGGACATAGGCCTCTCCCATAGCACGCCACTGAACACGATACTCGGCCACTCTCATGCAGCTCTTGCCAGCCGCCTTGCGAAGATCATCGCTCCACCGAGTCTGAGGACGTGCTACGCTACGTTTGCCGATCCGTAGTCTCTACTCAAGAACTCGTCTACCTCAACGGTTTACGGTTCTTCGGGTTATAATTATGGCCGGCCCATTGCCACTTCACTTGTAACTTTATTTAGACCTTTGTAATTTAATATAGCCGTGGCGGCCCAGTGGTTTGCCCTATAGCCTCTGAAGCAGAGGGTTGTGCGTCGAGCCCGGGATCGCACCTCTGAGCTTTTCAGAATTTGTGTGCAAAATAACATTGGAAATTTACCAAAAGCTTTAACGGTGACGGAAAACATCGCGGCGAAACCTTGCAAGGAAATTCAATGGTGTGTTTGAAGGCCCAAGTCCTCTTCTTCTGAGAGGAGGCTTGTGCAGTGGGACGTATATAGATTGGGGTGATGATGATGGTACATAACCGCATGCTTACCTTATTTTCCAGGAGCCGACCCTAGTGATCATGGAGTTCGTGAGTCTGGGCAAGCTGCAGCAGTTCCTTCGCGACTCTCGGGCGGAGCGTCACTACGGGAACACGCATGCTGGCAGCCAGTTCCTCACCTCACGGGACCTCACGCACTTCGCCTTCCAAGTCGCCAGGGGCATGGACTTTCTTAGCTCAAAAGGGGTAAGCTTTAAGCTTTATTAGTTATAGTGTGTAAGTTAGTTTAGTAGCAGGTGGCAGTGGGGAGGGCACATCGCTTATAGAACGCTTATGGACCGGCAAACACAGTGTAGGTAGGTCTCCAAAAAGAAGGAGCGACGACTAAGGTTGCAGTACAGCATTGGATGCGGATGGAGCAGGACCGGTCTGTTTGGCGAACCTTGGGTTCTAGCCTATGTTCAGTAAAGCTGGTATGTACACTTCAGTTGATATTTATCATTAAACGTCGGAGTTGTTGAGGTGATTTACAATGCGGCCATAGTTGCCTCGTGGTTTGATTTATGCCTTCTGAAGCAGCAGTGGGTTGAAACCCCGGCTTGGGTCTCTGATTTTTATATGTATAATTCATATGCGAAATTTTTTAATATTACTTACCTACCATGAGAGTTATGGTGATGGAAGACATCCTGAGGGAACCTGCGTGAGTGAAGCTTCCATTCTTCTTTGGCCCGCGCGGAAACTATTACCCCAGCTCGTTCTCGTTCTGAGAGGAGACCTGTGCTGGCAAGTCGGACGTTTAAGCTAAAGATAAGATAAAACCGCCCCAAAGTTTGTAATGACGACTGTACAGGACATCATTTGTAATGGCGTAAGTACGGGACATCGACATTCATTTCAAAACTGTCACACAAATCAAAGACACACACAGCTAAACATATCCATTACAGTAAAATTACATAAAGTTTACCACTGACAGATGGCTGGCCTTCATTTCATATTCAACTTTAACGACCTACAAATAAAGCCAATTTTAGAATACCCACGTTTGCAGATGTTGTAATAACTACTTTACTTGTATGGTGTTAAAGTTGGAAATGAAATGAAGGCAAGCAATCTGTCAGTGGTAAACTAAAAGTAAACGTATTGTAATTAAGTATGGTATTATTATTATTTGTATCAGGACCAATATAGTCGGCACTTGTAATTTTTTTGGCAGTAGATAAAGTCCCCTGTCATAATATAAGAGCCTTTGCGGCTACAACGGATACCTATGATTATGATAATTATAATTATGACTATATGCTCAAGCAAGATAACGAGCTCGTCTTCCTCCGTTGTTTTTTGCAGATCATCCATCGGGACCTGGCAGCCCGGAACGTGTTGATCACTGAGGAACGCATGTGCAAAGTGGCAGACTTCGGGTTTGCTCGTGACGTCGCCGGCACGCATGTGTATGAGAGGAAGAGTGATGGACGCCTGCCTATACGGTAAGATGAAATGAAATATATTATATTTATTTGCGTAACATTATGTCATACTCATAATAGATGGTGATCAATTTAAAATTTCAAAAAGTATCAATAATGTCAATTACCTTATAAAAGTAGGCATTTAAACATTTTCTTAGTCTAAATAAAGCTACAAAAGATACTTGTTGATGATGGATATAAGCCACAATTTTCCAGAATATTTTAAAACAAACCTGACAGCAACACAGATTACTGGGTCATATCTGGTTCGAAGGACCAAAATGTTGACGAACAATTTAAACAGACATTATGACATGACTATAATAATATTATCATTTATGACTTGACAGCAACATAGATCACTGGTTTATAAGCGATACGTAAGACCAAAATGCCGACTTTGACTTTGACTTTGACTTTGATGATGATAATCCTAAACACTGTTAACAATTCCAGATGGATGGCACCAGAGTCGCTGTACGACGATATCTTCAGCGTAAAGTCAGACATCTGGAGCTTCGGCGTGTTGCTCTGGGAGATCGTGACTCTGGGCTCCACGCCGTACCCTGGCTTGTCAGCTGGTGACGTCATGAGAAAGGTTGGAACTCTATTATAAACTTTTCCAGCGACAAACAATAAATCTATCTATCTATACATATAATAAATCTGTAACAAGTCGGTGTCTGTACATTGACGATATTTGAGAAAAACTGTCACTAGGGCAGGGCTATTTATTAGCACAATAGAACCCAAAACAATGATTTTTAGAATTATTGTCTGTTTGTCTGTGCGTTTGTGCACGCTAATCTCAGAAACGGCTTAACCTAGAAGGATGCGGTTTTCACTGATATGTTGGTATTTTCTTGGATTAACATTTGGTGTTTGTTTCATTTGAATCGGTTCACAAATAAGAAAGATACGTCTATTTTAAGAATTTATCGAACAGGTTTTTTTGTTTGCACGCGCTAATCTCAGGAACTACTGCTCCGATTTGAAAAATTCTTTTAGTGTTAGATAGCACATTTATCGAGGAAGGCTATAGACTATATATCATCACGCTAACACCAATAGGAGCGGAGCGGAGCGGAAGAATGTTTCAAAATCGGGGGTTTTTGAAGTAAAACTTCTATAGGCACGCTTGACTTGGGAGTACGGTGTTGAATGTGAACGCGGGTGTGCGGGGGCGTGCGGGGGCGGGTAATTTTTTTATATCGAGGAACTAAGGAGAGCCATAATTGATGAAAAAGCAAATTGGATAAAAAAAAAATAAGCTGCCCAAATTACTAATTCCACGCGGACGGAGTCGCGGGCAAAAGCTATCTATACTAATATTATAAAGCTGAAGAGTTTGTTTGTTTGTTTGTTTGTTTGAACGCGCTAATCTCAGGAACTACTCCGATTAGAAAAATTTTTTCAGCGTTAGATAGCCCATTTATCGAGGAAGGCTATAGGCTATATATCATCACGCTAACACCAATAGGAGCGGAGCGGAGCGGAAGAATGTTTCAAAATCGGGGGTTTTTGCTAATCTCAGGAACTACTGCTCCGATTTGAAAGAATCTTTCAGTGTTAGATAGTCCAGTTAGATAGGGCGGGTTGGGAGCGGGTTGAGAGCGGGTTGGGGGCGGGTTGGGAGCGGGTTGAGAGCGGGTTGGGGCGGGTTAGGAGCGGGTTGGGAGCGGGTTGGGGGCGGGTTGAGAGCGGATTGGGGGCGGGTTGAGAGCTAGTTGGGGGCGGGTTGGGGGCGGGTTAGGAGCGGGTTGGGGGCTGGTTGGGAGCGGGTTGGGTGGGTTGGGGAAGGGGGAGAGTGAGTTGGGGGCGGGTTGTGGCGGGTTGGGAGCGAGTTGGGGGCGGGTTGGGAGTGGGTTGGGAGCGGGTTGTAGGCGGGTTGAGAGCGAGTTGGGGGCGGGTTGGGGGCGGGGCGGGTTAGGAGCGGATTTTGGGTGATTGGGAGCGGGTTGGTTTATTATGAAGTTTCACTACTTCCGGAAGGAACTTAAGGAGAGCCATAATTGATGAAAAAGCAAATTGGATAAAAAAAATAAGCTGCCCAAATTACTAATTCCACGCGAACGGAGTCGCGGGCAAAAGCTAGTAAATAAATATAGATGTTGTCAGGATTCCCTAGATTAGCACAAACCGTTTTTGCTAGTAATCTTTTTGTGGACCAGTAAAATTTGTGATTTTTTTCCTTTAGTTGTACTGTGAGGCCTAACTTCTATGTCTATGGGAGTTATCCAATAAATTCCTACAGTTCTTTTTATGAATATTCACTTTCAAAAGTTTGTACCTATTTAAATGTTTTTGTTCAATTTGGAGATGATTTTCTTTCGTAACTCTAAGGGTTTTCTGACATGGGTACCTGTCTATTATTAGTTCTTCCATACGTACCTCCATAGTTTCCATTTTGAAGTACAAAACCTTATTAACAAAAAATTAAACCGCCGAAAAAACTGAAAAGCAAAAAATAATACCGTTTTTGTTTGACCTTAGTCTAGGTACCAGTTTGAAGTCTGTGCCTCAGCAGTTAGCCAGGAGGAGTGGACCTATAATCGTCTATCTGATTGGCTTCTATCACTCCTCCTGGCTCGTGCTGAGGCACCGACTTCAAACTGATACCTAGATTAAGGTCAAACAAAAAAGGTATTATTTTTTGCTTTTCAGTTTTTTCGGCGGTTTAATTTTTTGTTAAAAAGTTTTTATTTTATACTTTTTTCCATCCTTGGGATAATTTTTTTTCCAAATTTATAATACCAACTTCAAGGTATACCCTATCTATCCAATAAAAAAGAATTATGAAAATCAGACTACTCTGTAAAAAGTTAGTGAATCATCCCCTGTTTTCCTACCCTAGGGTAGGAATATTATTTCCAAATTTAAATGGAACCACCCTTGGGGTATACGCTTTCCAATAAAAAAAGAATCATCAAAATCCGACTACCCTGTAATAAGTTATGCGTGGTCATATAGTACAATCAGTAACTGAACAATCAATCATCCCCTGTTTTTCTACCCTTAGGGTAGGAATATTGTTTCCAAATTTAAATGTAACCACCCTCGGGGTATACGCTTTCCAATAAAAAAAGAATCATCAAAATCGGACCACTCTGTAAAAAGTTCTGCGTGATCATACATAAAAAAATATATATATATATATATATACACGTCGAATTGAGAACCTCCTCCTTTTGTTTTCGTCGGTTGAAAAATATATCTTTTAGGTTTCCGTCCTTTTAGGGTTAATTTTTGCTTACTTACAGATGAAAAGTACAAGTATGTTTAGACCGAGTTCAGACTGAAGAAGCAATAAAACTTGCCAAATTGACTCCAACTTGACCACTTAGCTAAACTAAATATCTTTTTCAGGTTCGAGAAGGTCATCGATTGGAAAAACCAGAGCATTGCCGCCGAGAACTTTACAACATAATGTACTATTGTTGGGAGGCCGAAGCTTCCTCCAGGCCCGATTTTAAGGAAGTGGTCTCCATGTTAGAACGCCTTCTTTGCACAGAAACCGACTATATAGAACTGGAACGGTTCCCTGACCATTCTTATTATAACGTTCAGCATTTGGACGGAGAGAAACTTTAGTTTTAGTTACACTAGTTAGTTACTTGAATTTGCATCTGTGAATTTGAACCAATTATGGTAATACGAAAGTTACGGCGATGAAAGCGTGCTTTTTGCATGAAATTTACTAGGTCAGCAGTCAGCCGACGTTACGTGCTTTGAATTAGAAAAAGGGCCGGTTTCACCCACTGTTTAATAAGTTCCTGGCATTTTATGTGACATTATCTGTGAAGCCATCTCTGTTTATTTAAACAAAATAAAAAGAGACATCTACATAAAAAATCGTCACTTAAAAATTTGTCAGGTAGTGACGAAATTGAACATTAATCGGGTACTTATTGCTATAGTATTTTTTATTTTGATAGCAGGTGTGATTTAATGATAATGCTCTAAGACGAGAGTCTTTAAGTAACAACGATACGATGGTAATGGACGTCAAAAAAAGGACTATGTTATTTGAAAATTCAGATAAGAATCTATTTTGTAACATTTATTATAGTGATGAAAAAGGTAAACCTAAATTAGGTTTTCTTTAAATGAAATGTAAAAACCAAGTTTGTATAGTTTATGCAGCACATGATGAGGGAGCGTAAATGTATGACCAACCTACCAAAATTTGTTAAAGGGGTTGATTTTTTCCACAATTTCACAAATAAACTAAAGGATCATACTGTCAATAACAGTCATACTTGCAACCTAAATTTGAATCTGACGCCATATTCTGTTGCTGAGCACGCGGTGTGTATAAATGCATTTTAATTAACTTTAACATCCTTTAATGAATCTACCCGATATGCATATATTGCATGTCGGTTTGAAACGTGATATTTATTTGTTTCACAGTCGATAAATTAAATGCAAATTAATGTTCACGGTTGCTACGTATACATATTTAAGAAATTATTATTGTGTACTTTCTTTATGTTTTGAAAAAATTATATTCTTAATGAATAAGAAGAAGACTCCACGGGAAAAACAATGAATGACACTTTTTTGTGAATTGAGCTTTTAAAGCCATCGGCTTATTGGTGGCATTAAAACGTCAGTTTCATAAAAAAGTGACAATTGATTATTTTTCCCGTGGATTCTTAAATAATCCTTGGTGAAAAATGAGATTATCTTGTAACAGTGGCAATAACAGCAGATTACTCAAAGTACTTTGATATTGTAAGTATAATTAGATCAACTAGCTGCTAGTCTTTAGGTTTAGGTCAGCAATTACGATAAGTATGTAATAATACATTTAGTTCCAAATATTTGTGTAGTAAATCAGTTTTGTAATTAATGCACATTCGAAATACAATTTTGTTAAAAGAAGTTTTATTAAATTAAATCAACTTGTACACGGACTTTTTTTAATATTTTTATATTCTTCACATATTTAGTGTTCATAATAATTTCTATGAAAAATACAATGGTACCAAAAACATAGCCAAAGACGAGTGCGAAAAATCCACCTTGTAAAGATTCGATGGATAAGGCTTCTCTACTAGAGTTTTCTGCTTCTAGATCATTTAGCAATGTTGCTTTCTTTGATAACGTATAGCCTGCAAAATATTTACGCACCTTATCATTTACTCCATACTGTCTAAACGACTCTAAGGTCTTCGAAAAGTTCTTCAGAAACGGAAACCCTCTCAATGACACCATCTCCAGAGGAACTGTGAAAACGTTATCTTCAAATGCATAGAATTTAGCATTCCCAAACTTATCACTAAGCTCGGGTATTACAGCAGATATATAAGCCAACTCTAAACGACTACATAACAAAGAAAAATTCCTGTGAATTACAACGTTAATCATTGCCTCCCTTTTATCAATAACATTCTCCCACTTATCAGAAAAATACATATCCATAGAATCAGTCGAGTTTTCAAAAAGATCTTGTAATTCTTCTGAGCCACCATATCCTAAATCGCTCGCTACCAATTCTTCTACGGTCGATATCTGATGTTCAAAATTTGGATTTGTTAATACGCCAATCAATTTTGTCTGGTATCCTGTTAAAAGCAAAATACAATACAAATTAAGGAAAATAAAAAACAAACGTAAACTGTTAGTTACTGGGCGAGAAAACGCCACGAATCCTAGGTTACTGATCCAGGTGTTAATGAAATAATGATCTAAATTTGTCTTGTACGTAGGGTCTTTACTCAATTTAGCCAGTAGCATCCATGTCAATGCTACTGCAATAAATCCAGCTACAACTGAGAACCACACTATTCGCTTAAATATGATAAAGAAAGCCAACCATAAGGGTTGTTGCAAAGCGCGGGGCACAACCCAAGTGTACGAGTCCGCTAAATAAGTAGAGCTGCATTCAAAGTCTTCGTGAACCTCATTATCAGGAAATATACCTCCTAAGAGTATTACACCTTTTTTAGATATAAGATCAGCAAGGGCTCCGTCCCAGAGCCCTCCTCGCTGTTTCTCACCACGAAAAGCATTGAGCATTTTATAGTTCAATTTGATATTAAAACGTTTCGCCACATCATTGATCAACATTACCTCTATATTGGGATCATTAGGACCCTCGCTAATAAATGGTTGTCGTTCAAGAGCAAGCATTTCCAAAGTGCATCCTTTCATATCCGATGGAATTTTGTCTTCAAATACAGTCTTTGTGTATTTCACAATACCACGGTCACACACGTTTTCTACAAATAATCTTGCTCTGGCTGATTCATTGGCATACCCGCAATATTTAGGGGGATCGTATGGTCTCCAACCGTAAATAGTGGCTCGTCTTATGTTATTTGCTTGCGGAATAATAACAACTATATTAACGGCATTCAGTGTAAAAAGACAGTGTATAATTTTCTCCGCTTGTTTGATATTGTGATCGTCTGAGCTCGACATATCAAAAAATACAAAAATGAATAATGCTTTTGGGTTCCAACTTCTTGCTCTCGTCAGTCTACTCGCTAGACGGGTGAAATCGTCGAAGTTGTCTATAACAGCAACAAAATAGTCTGCTAGAGGTATCGGTTCATAAGTGTCCATGTGAGAAACTGAAATTTGTAATAATTCTTTGTCATTAACGCAGATAGCTTTATCTTTTTCTGTTGGTTTGGCAATTTTTACGGAATATTTTAGTTTATCGTGCACTGATTTTAATATTGCTGTTCTTATAGCAACCACTGATGTACTGACGTCGTTCGTGTTGATGAAGTAGAGAAGTCCTGGTTCAACAAAGTTTTTGTCTATTAGTTCGTTCACACAGTTCGCGAAATCATTTGCTACTGTGGGTCCATGGGGATTGATTCGCGCGTTCACCCCGAGCACAACAAAAATAAACAAAATCATTCTCACTGCTTCGGTACCGTTGAATAAACCTGAATAACTAATGGAAACTGGAACATCGTTTATTCGCGATAAATTCAAATGCACTCACGTTATAAAACGTCATAAAACAAATGAAAAATTCATGTTGATTTTTATCAGAGACACGATAGTTAACTTTACTTTACCGGTAACTACGTAATAACGCGAAACGTCATTTAAATACTTTCCAAGGTGATTTTTACTCATTATCCAAATTCCAACATCGTGAATAAATACTTCCGATTCAAAGTATTTTTCAATTTCTGATCTACATTTTAAAGTTTGTGTTGTTCTGTCGGATTCGTCAAATCATTTGTGGCTGGACTGTGAATTCCGTGAATTCTGTGTGCCAAAAATCGACTAATAATATATCCCTATGAACACCACCACGCATGCGGTGTGTGGTCGGTGATTTTCTACTGGTTTTAGATCATGGATATTATCTTTAGATTTTCGTAAGACACGGGATATGGTGGTATACGCTTCGGGGCTCCCCTGCTGTTTGAATACAAAGAACAACCAAAAATTGAAAATGTTAATACGTAATTTCATGATAAATACTTAAACCTGTTATTTTACCAATCACAAACGAAAACTTGCATTGTGATTAAAAATTACATTGCGTTGTAAGTGAGCTTTTGTATTTACTTAATAGCCTATCTGCCAGATTATTTTGCACAAAAGCAGGAAAGTAATTGTCTCGTAACAACGCATTCGTTTTATTGAAACATCAAAACCATAGTCATTTATTTTCCGATACTGGATTTCCACTGCATGATGGGATATCCGATAGCCCGAGCTTAGTGTACAGATAAAGAGTGACTAGGGTAGGTACCTGAAGAACCAATGATGTGAAAAGACTATAGTGAAAGAATGATGGTCACAAATAAGAAAGGTCGTGATGTCCCCCCTTAAATATTTGTTTCATTTTAATTTAATAATTCATTTTTAAAGTGAATAAACACCGTGAAATTTTAGTGGTTGTTTTCCCGAAACGAGGTGATTTAGTATCGATTGTACAATCGATTTATAATTACTATTTTGACTAGAGTCAAAAATCCAATTGTGAAAAACGAAAGTCGAAAATGACCGCAAACCAATAGTAACGCTTCGTTGGTACAAGTAGCGTACGCTCGTACGATAGGTTAGGTACTAACGAAGCGTTACTATTGGTTTGCGGTCATTTTCGACTTTCGTTTTTCACAATTGGATTTTTGACTCTAGTCAAAATAGTAATTATAAATCGATTGTACAATCGATACTAAATCACCTCGTTTCGGGAAAACAACCACTAAAATTTCACGGTGTATAACTAAATATTCTGTGAATATTTCAAGCGTCTACCTGTTGCCGTTATCAATACCGAGCAGAAACTGCCAAAAAAATAACGTTTGTTGTATGGGAGCCCCCTTAATTATTTATTTTATTATATTATTTAGTATTTGTTGTTATAGCGGCAACCAAAATACATCATCTTTGAAAATTTCAATTGTCTAGCTATCATGGTTCATGAGATACAGCCTGGTGACAGACGGAAAAACGGACAGACGGACGGACAGCGGAGCCTCAGTTAGTAAAAAAAAAGTTGGTTTGAATTTTATCTCAAAGTGTGGTCTTTCAGATATGCCAGGTTCTTGTAAATCTGTTAATACGTTGCAGAACCCCCTAGCATTCCGCAAAATCCGGCCTGCTTGTCTACCTAGAATACCTTTATACGCAATTTTCCGCTATCTAGGTACGACCAAAGGTTTGGGCTTGTTTGCGTCAGTCAGGCATTCAGCACTTGTCTTGAAGACCTCAGTTTAATCAACGGAAATAAGAGGCTGAGCAATTCAAGAACATAATAGCAGCAGTGACAAAAAGCTCCCTAGTCATTATCAGCTACGGGTTTCCTTATGGCTGGCAAAAAGTGACGATTAAGCGGGTGCACATGTCAGGGCGGCGCCAAGCAGAGTTATGCCGCCATTCTTGATCCTCGAGGGCATACATAATTAAACAATGCTACATTTTGCTGAGAAACCGGTAGCGCTGCGGTAGTTTTTGTAAAATGAAGAGAGAGTCATCATCACCATCAGCCCATCCTATATACGTCCCACTGCAGGGCACAAGCCTCCTCTCAGAATGAGATCCAGTGCTGATTGGGAACTTCACACTCCATTGAATTTCTTCTCAGGTAAATACAGGTTTCCTCACGAAGTTTTTCTCCACCGTTAAGCTCATGAAAACTCAGAGGTACGAGGCTGGACTCGAACCTACGACCCTCTGCTTGAGAGACCAAGTCAAACCACTAGGCCACCACGGCTTTTTAAAGAAGGAAGAAGAAAGAGTAGGTGGTTTAAATACTGTCGGTATAAACCGTATAAATGAACTGAAATAATTACTTTGCTCACCCACGACCTTAATGATAGTTACTTTGTTAAATGTTCATGCAGTTCCTCCACCCCCACACACGAACACACACAAATTTCAACTTTGTGGAGGTGAAGGAGCTGCATGAACATACATTTCTTGCATAATCGTAGCTATCATAAGGTCGCGGGTGAGCAAATTAATTGTTTCAGTTCGTTGATATGGACCTCCGCAAAGTAACGCCTGATTCAATAAATTACTTAGTGTAACTCAAAGATATAGAGAAAATAGTCTATACCTACCTTTATAATATAACTCCAGAAAGCTGGGGTCCTAAGTAAAGTTTTTCCTTAGCCTAGAAATAAGAAAGCCAAGAGCCAAATTACTTAGGAATTTGTGGGTGTTGTTCCTTCCTTCATGTGTTTACGGTGAAAAGAAACTGCTAGTTACTTTAGTGCTTTAACGTTTCAGGGATCCGTTAGCAAAGTGGCAAAAATAAAACCCTTGTGGGATTTGTCTGTCTGTCAATCAAGTCCCTTTCCTCAGAAACGCGTAGAGTTATCACGCTGAAATTATTAATATGAAATACTTTTAATACACTTAAAAAAATTCTAACGTCATGCGATCAAAAGATACAAACCTTTTCAAAGTCAATGTCATAATAGCTTTATTGAATTTAGGCACTTGTGTGTGAATCTCGAAGAATCCACCACCGGTTCGGAGAAATCCTTATGAGAAGAATCAGGCGAGAAACTTAACAAGGTATAATTCATACACACGACGTCTTGGCTTGTGCTGTAAGTCCACTGGATCAATATTGCATAAATAAATAAATAAATAAATACAGATCCACTACAGTATAGCTTTGTTTTTATACAAAAAACGTGAAGGCAAATCAATCAACAACCAGAATTAGACGGTTTTTACAGGATTTTATTTTACTTGATGTTTTAGTTTGGGTCAAATGTTGGAAGTCGCATTTAACTTAGTTCTACTTACTGGTCTGATTGACTTTAAATTTGGTTTATATACCTACGTGAAGCATGTTATTGTTCACAAACTTATCGATGATGCCTTAATGAGATCTCTTTCAGTTAACCATTTAATTACATTAGAAACAAGAAGAGATAAGCAATGAAGAGTTAAAAGAACCATAAAAAGCCAAAAATAAAAAAATTTAAATATAAAATAGAACCGCCTTCAAAAACGCCCAAAAAAATATTAAATAAAAATTTAGCCGACTATAATGAGCATTATAATATCTTTCTACTAATCTGTTTGAAGTCGGGCCTCAGCACGAGATAGCAGGAGTGGTAGAAGCCCAACAGATAGTAGGTATAATAGGGATAATAGGTAGGTAAGATAAATTACTTCTATAAAGTTTGAGGTTCCAGGTTCGGTTCCCGCGTCGGGGCAGATATTTGTATGAAAAACACGAATGTTTGATCTCGGGTCTTGGGTGTTTAATATGTATTTAAGTATGTATCATCTATATAAGTATATTTATCCTTTGCCTAGTACCCATAACACAAGCTTTGCTTACTTTGAGACTAGGTCGATTGGTGTGAATTGTCCCGGGATATTTATTTATTAATTTAATTACTAGGTCCACTCCTGCTGGCTCGAGCTGAGGCCCGACTTCAAACAAATTAGTAGAAAGATATTATAATGCTCATTATAGTCGGTTAAATTTTTATTTAATATTTTTTTGGGCGTTTTTGAAGGCGGTTCTATTTTTTATTTAAATTTTTTTATTTTTGGCTTTTTAGTTGTATTGGTATAAAAAAGATGCGTAGGCGTAGCCAGTGAACGAAGCCCCGCTTCTGTTTACGCTCTGAGGATCGCAAGGTAACTAACGAACTTAACCTGACTCTGCATTGAATGTTTATCCGTTGTCTGGTACTCATAGTACAAGCTTTGCTTACTTTGGGACTAGGTCAATTCGTGTAGATTGTCCCGTGATATTATTATTATTGTTATTATTTTTTATTGTTTTATTTCTTTATTATTATTGGAATTACATACAACGTTTGTGTTTCATGTTTATAACTTTCTTTTGTTATTTTTATTTTTATGACACTGATATTGTGTTGTGCGTGTCTTGATTGGAAATGTCTTAAGTCACTGCTATTTTTTCACTTTTTCACTCTTTGTTTTTATTATTTAATTGTTACAAGTTACAATAATTAAAATATTTTATTTATTATATATCGTTTTGCTTGCTGCTCATGTGGTCGGCCGTGTCAGTTGTCAATGTCAACGCCATGCCAAAATATAACGCCCTTGTGTTGGTATTGGTACAGTTGCACGATCATATGGTTGCGTTCACAATTAGACACGGTCCGATCGTGTGTGCAGCGAGCAAATGACGGCCTCACGGTCCCACCGGAAGACCAGCGCTGGCTCTCGAGCCGGTATTATGCTGAGGTGGGTCCGTTTCGTGATATCTAGTTTCTTTCTTTATTTTGTAACCTTTATGCCTATATACTATTGTTGTCACGAATAAATGTTTTTTCTTTCTTCTTTCTTTCTTTCTAACCAGGTTAAACGGGGGTAGTTTGAAGGTATTTTTTTAATGCGGGAAGCTCTGCCCCCCGAGCCCCCGTTCCAGTAGCGAGGCTTCTATTACTACTCTGAGGGACGCTAGATAAACTGACGAATTTAACCAAGTGAAACGGTAGATGGTTTAACAGATTTTTTTATTGCGGGGGGCTCTGCCCCCCGAGCCCCCCTCCCCTCCAAGGGCGGGGCTTTTATTTTCACCCTGAGGGACGCAAGACAGCTAACTAACCTAACCAGGTTAAACGGGAAGTGATTTGAAGGTATTTTTTATTACGGTAGCTCCACCCCCCAAGCCCCTCTACCGGTACCGAGGTTTCTATTTCCACTCTGAGGGACGCAAGATAACTGACGAATCAAACCAGGTTAAACGGGAGGTGGTTTAAGAGTACTTTTATTGCGGGGGGGCTCCGCCCCCCGAGCCTCCCTCCAGCAGCGGGGTTTCTATTTCCACTCTGAGGGACGTGAGATAACTAACGAACCTAACTAGGTTAAACAAGGGGTGGTTTGAAGGTGTTTTTTATTACGGGGGGCTCCGCCCCCCGAGCCCCCCTTCCAGTACCAAGGCTTCATTTTCCACTCTGAGGGACGCAAGATAACTAACGAATCTGGTAAGGTAAACGGGACGCGGTTTGACAGTTTTTTTATTGCGGGGGGCTCCGCCCCCCGAGCCCCCCCTCCCCCCTAGTATCACTTTGAGGAGCGCAAGGTAACTAACGAACCTAACCAGGTTGAACGGGGGATGGTTTGAAAGTACTTTTTATTGCGGGGGCTCCGCCCAACGAGTCCCCTTTCCGGTAGCGATGCTTCTATTTCCACTCTGAGGGACGTAAGATAATTAATGAACCTAACCAGCTCCGCCCCTAACAGGGTTTAAAACAGGTTTGGTTTTAAACAGAGGGTGATTTGAAGGTGTTTTTTATTACGGGGGCTCCGCCCCCCGAGCCCCCCTTCCAGTACCAAGGCTTCATTTTCCACTCTGAGGGACGCAAGATAACTAACGAATCTGGTAAGTTAAACGGGAGGCGGTTTGACAGGTTTTTTATTTCGGGGAGCTCTGCCCCCCAAGCCCCCCCTCTAATATCACTTTGGAGAGCGCAAGGTAACTAACGAACCTAGACAGGTTAAACGGGGAATGGTTTCAAAGTATTTTTTTTATTGCGGGGGGCTTCGCCCCCCGAGCCCCCCCCCTTTATTATCACTTTGAGGAGCGCAAGGTAACTAACGAACCTAACCAGGTTAAACGGGGGATGGTTTGAATTTTTTTTTTATTGCGGGGGGCTTAGCCCCCCTAGCCCCCCTCCGCTGACTGAACTTTCATTCCCACTCTACGGGACGCAAGATAACTAACAAACCTAATAAGGTTAAGTGAGAGGTGGTTTGTAGGTATTTTTTATTGCCATACCTACTTACTATAGTTTAGGTGAATAACTAACACAATTCTTAGGACTGCTTTGGCGAAATAATATTAGTAATAAAACGTAACGTAGGTAATTCGATGTTCTTGTTATCAATATAAGGACGAGCAAATATGCTTTAGGACTTTCAACAGTATGCCAAACATTCTTCGCCAGAAAATTTTAGAATGATCAACATTATGCGATACAACAGGCACTCTTTGCTGACTGTACTTTTTGATCCTTGTTACCAAAGTACTCGTCAAGACGAATCAAACGAGCCCAAACTCGATGGGGTTATGTCGTTTTATTACGGAGTTCTTATGGTCACCTTCCAACTCCATCTTCAGACCCTAGTTACCATCTAGGATCAAAGTACTCGTCAAGACAAATCGAATGAGCTCAAACTCAATGCGGTCGTATCGTTTTATTACAGAGTTTCTATGGCCATCTTTCAGCTCCATCATCAGATCAGCTCCATGTCATAATTATTTTGCATTCTAATTCACGCATGTCTGCAAAATTTCAGCTCAATTGGAAACCGGGAAGTGGGTCAAATTTAACTTGCAAGATTTAACCCGTTGAGGAGTTCCGTTGGGCATCTACGGTCTTCTTCATCAGGTCCAGTTTACCAAATGATACTTTCTGAATGCAAATACTTCACTTAATACTAAAAATGCTAAAATCACTATAGGTTTGCCTGTAAAATTTGAAGGTTGCCCTCGATTTCTCTAGGATCCCATGATCAGATCTTAACTTGGTGCCAATGGGACCATCTCAGGAGTATACTGTTTCAAACAAAAAAAGAATTTTTAAAATCGGTTCACAATTGAGGGAGTAATCGCGTAACAAACATACAAAAAAAAAAAAAATACACAGACGAATTGATAACCTCCTCTTTTTTTTGAAGTCGGTTAAAAATCTAAAATTACCCTAAATTATGTGCCAGTTACTGTTATGTACGAAACGTAAGTATATCGTTATGTATGTACTAAGCAACATTAACTGTCTAATTTTATAGTAGGCGTTAGGTTACGGAGAAAAGTCTGCTATCAGGCCTTTGATCGGCTTATATGGTAATAAGTACTTATTACTCAGAATTTAGTTAAGCTTACAATACATCTTTGATACTTGCCAAGTAGCTTGCAGCTCGCTGAAATAAATTTTATTTAAGTAAGTACCTAGTAAGCGTTTTCTTTTACTTTTCGATTGCTATTTTTCTCGCTAATTTTATTTATATTTTTAATTTAAAATCCCTTTGTGCAGAGAATAAGTAATAAATATGTATAGTATAAATTTTGTGTTTCATAATTTAAGAGACTCTTTGACACACCTAATACTAAGTACATTATTGTACTGCCTGTCCTAACTTACGGTGCTCACACATGGCCATCGATGGAGTTGAAGACCAAAATTATAGGTTTGCCAAAGAGCAATGGAGCGCAGTATGCTCGGGGTGACGCACCTACAAATTTGTACGGAACTCTCGGTGCGCGAAACTGACTCGCACTTGACCTTTTCTTACCTTGGTGCCTTTTACTACTTTTATTTCGTGATTTCTTAACACCTCTGGGCTTAGAGACCTCATATTTGAGGCCTAGAAATCTAAAAACTAATTTAGTATTCAAGTAGCTTCCTCGAATTCCTGATCATCATAAAATTACTTTACTTAGACTACGAAGATTACGGGCGACCGGCAGCGTAGCTAGCGTCTTTCACTGTTCATTGCGCGGTCGAAGCGTTCCCTACACGGTAGCAACCTGGTTACACCCGCAACGTATTAGATTAGATTAGATTTAGCCACGGCGTTGTTGCTACTTTTTACTGCGGGAAAATACCTATTCCCACGGGAAAATTAATTTATCGCGGGCGAAGCTGCGGACGGAAGGCTAGTATTAAGGTAGATAAAGTTACGATAGTGAGACTTCTGGGGCCTGTTGCATAACAAAGCACAACTAATATTACAAGCGGAACTCTTATGCTTCAGTTATATTAACTAGAATGGGAGTTCCGCTTGTAATATAAGTTGTACTTTGTTATGCAACAGGCCCCTGGTGGTTAGGATGAGCCCGTAGGACAAAGAACAGCACCAAATGTTACTGCTGTCTGTCTATCCGTCTGACTATCACAGCCCTGCATGTCAATAACCGTAACAGATGGACAGCTGTTATACATTAGGTATGTGTATTTCTATTGCCACTTAACACTTTGTCTCCGTAAAAACATGTTAACTAATCACTTTGCACCTGCACTTGCTATTAACAAAATGAAAACAAGCAAGTCTTGTGAAAAATAAATAATATTATTAATCGCTAGTTCAAAAAAAAACAATAACAGTTCTAATTAAATAGCGTCACAAAAATTCATTCACGTAATCCGCCATGTTCGTCGACATTGTGCGGAAAAATACGGAGAATTGGAGAAACGGCAATTGTGGGGAGGTTTTGTGATTTGGTCGAGATTAATTGATTACGTGGCATGCGACGGGGCACGTGCCTAGCACGCTAAGCGGGCACACGCCCGGCACGATACTGGCACAAACACAGCCATTAGGGCAATTGAAAAACAGGCGCCTATTTCCCAATTTTCAAGTAGCCCATTTTACCACGCTGATAAGTGATAAGAAGAAATGAATTGTCACGGCTAAATTCAATGCGATTCGCAATCGGAAAGACACACTCTGTCTTCATCCTTCGTATTGTCAATCCCACTTTATTATCCTACTAATCCCACTAAGTGGCATGTATATTATAATAACGTGAAAATTTGTATCAGGTTTGTATGGAAGGATGGATGGATGTTTGTGGGGGTTTTCAGAAAAAAATGCACGCGTTTTGCCTTAATTTTCCAAAAAAAATTTATAGGCAGTTTTGTGACGGTCCATACAACATGTATGGTTAACTGCGTCACAAAACTGACAATTAACAGTGGGACACTTTTTTATTGTTCCGTAGTCAACTAGGAACCCATATAGTTTCGCCATGTCTGTCCGTCTGTCTGTCTGTCCGTATAGTCATGTATGACGTTACGTATTTGCCTACTCAAACGACTATTTATTTGTTTTAAAGCCACTAAAAATCTAATTTTGCGGTTGATTTAAAATAATCTATTGAATAAAGCTTACTTCGCGGAGGTCCATGCGGTCGCGGGTGAGTAAAGTAATTGTTTCAGTTCGTTTAAATTAATCTGGATTTGAGAGCTAAAATAAAAGTAATTTTTTAAAGAGTCAAGTCAAGTTTTTTTAATTATTATTTTACGGTGTTATCTCACCTTTTTTTTATTTAACAGGTGCTGGCGACTAGACGCCATTGACTGTCAAACAATGTCAACGTCAACAGAAGATTGCTGCCAAAGCCACCAAACAATATTTACCTAACATTGTTAATTTTGTGGTAGAAATAGAATTAGTAAATGTAAGATCAGAGAATCGTATGGTGCCGCGAGCGGGATCCCACGCAATATGCATTTCTTGCCTTTTTGCGTTATGCGTTTTAAATTTAGGACATTACGGTGAGTTCTACAATCAATCAGTCAGTCATTTATCTGCTCAAACATGGTAGAATAAGACTATTATACAACAACAACACAAGACAACAAACAACACAACAACAACAGCAAGACATGTTAAATCGTTTTACATGTTTTATCACAAATACATGCAAATATTTACAACTAGCTATGCCCGCGGCTTCGCCCCCGCCCGACCGTTGGCTAGTGATTTGACCTATGGCATTTCAAGCACGGAATCATTGGTTCAATCCCGGCCTCTGAGTTTTTTGAAATTTAAATAAATAAATAAATATCACGGGACAATTCACACCAATCGACCTAGTCCCAAAGTAAGCTAAACAAAGCTTGTTTTTTGGTGTGCGTGTGGACTGAGGGACCACTTGGTTTTTAATGGTTTTAGACAGTTTTAGTAAGTGTAAAATTTAGTAGTAGTAGCGAATTACTTTGTAAAAAAATCCTGGAATTCGTAAAGAATTCACTAAAAAGTTATACAGCCAAAGGTGTGGTCCCTCAGTTCACACACTGAACCTTCCACTTCTGGGCAAGTGTTTAATTTGCTGGCTTATTTTGATGTTACAGATTTAGTAAAAACATGTCTAAACGCATTCGTAATGACCGAAACGTAATTTGGCAATGATTATACACTAAAGCAGTCTTCCTTCTTTGGTCCCTGAGAGACCACATAAAATAACTAATAAATCGGTACATTTGTACAAAAAAAAATGCATTTTTCTTTGCAAACATTAATAAAAATCGCAAGGAAGATTATAAAAGTTAAACAAAAGCACAACTATTAATAAATTTCGTCAAATTTATATTTTTTTGTGGTCCCTCAGTTCACACACTATGAATTAATAAAATAATTAAAATATCTTAAAATATAAACATTATGGAAAGGTTTGTCGTACTGAGGTTTAGTTAAAAAGTTTGACTACATTTATATATTTTTTTAACGTGGATTGATGGCGTATAGTATAAGATAAATTGCTTTTTAATATTTCCTTAGCAGTGTTTATTAGGGTGTCCACATAATGAAAAGCATTTACTAACGTGAATCATTTTTAAATTCAACTTTTTATATTTGCTTACTAACATTAAATGGACCAAGGAAAAACTGCATACAGCCAAAACTACATTTTAGATTCTGTAAGCAAAATTACGAAATTAAAAACAAACTTAGTTGGTATCAGATTTGGTGCGGTAAAACATGTAGCTCGAATATACTTGCCCTGCGTATTATGTTTAAAGAATAAAAAGGCGGCAAATTAACTTGAATTGATGTGTTTGGTTTGTTATTGCTGTGTAATAGGCAAATTTATATTTGTTTGTGCTCCCTCAGTTCACACGCTATGAATTAATAAAATAATTAAAATATCCTAAAATATAAACATTATGGAAAGGTTTGTCGTACTGAGATTTAGTTAACGTGGATTGATGGCGTATAATATAAGATAAATTGCGTTTTAATATTTCCTTAGCAGAGTGTTTATTAGGGTGTCCACACAATGAAAACCATTTACCTACATCACATTGACAAGCGATATCTGGACGAGTAGTGCATCATCCCATTTGAATGATTTTATTAGCTTTACTGCGCATGGGCTAGATAAATCCTTCAATCCGAAGTCCTACTGTTTAGAAGGCATGCCTTTCCAAGGAGAGAATCATTCGGGTGTGAATATTGCTGAGAACATGAAAATGGCTATATTGAACTGGGAAATACTACAAAGAGTAATAGCAATTGTTACTTATAACGCACGGAATATGATATATGCAGTGAATGAACTATGTGATAATTTAATGACAGGGAGTCAGTTTGTTCATATATGTTGTAATGCGCACACATTGCAGTTGGTTTTAGAGCATGGTTTGTTTGAACGCGAATCTGAGGAAGTCATTACAACTTGTAGGAAAATACTTGGACATTTTAGCCATTCAACAGTGTCAATGAAATGCTTGAAAAAGAGCAGGAAGACCTTGGGATGCATAATTTTGCTTACAGAATCTAAAATGTAGTTTTGGCTGTATGCAGTTTTTCCTTGGTCCATTTAATGTTGGTAAGCAAATATAAAAAGTTGAATTTAAAAATGATTCACGTTAGTAAATGCTTTTCATTGTGTGGAAACCCTAATAAATACTGCTAAGGAAATATTAAAAAGCAATTTATCTTATACTAGCTTTTGCCCGCGGCTTCGCTCGCGTGTACTATGAGTATTCCAAAGAACCAAGATATCAAGCAAGCAAGGATACAGGCAAGCAAGCAAGCAGGTCCACAATTGACCGAGAAATCGGTGAACATACCTACATAAAAAAATACATAAAGTGGAACGCATAACCTCCTCCTTTTTTAGAAGTCGGTTAAAGTGCCCTTTGCGGCCTACTTACAGTAAAAACTTATGAATTTTGAAATTTTAGCTTTCTACAACCAGTAAAACGCAAAATCCCGTTTTATCCCGTTCCCGTAAGAATTTCGGGAAATGTTTTCTTAATGCTCCCCTACACTCCCCAAGGAACCCACTTGCCAAATTTCAGCTTTCTATGACCAGTAAAACGAAAAAGCCCGTTTTTCCCGTCCCCGTGGGAATTTTGGAAAGTCCCCTCTCAATGCTCCTCTGCACTCCCCAAACAACCTACATGCCGAATTTCAGCTTTCTACGACCAGTAAAACGAAAAATCCCGTTTTTTCCCGTTGCCGTTGGAATTTGGGTAAGTTCTCTCTCAATGCTCCTCTTCACTCTCCAAGCAACCTACATGCCGAATTTCAGCTTTCTACGACCAGTAAAACGAAAAATCCCGTTTTTTCCCGTTCCCGTGGGAATTTGGGAAAGTCCTCTCTCAATGCTCATCTACACTCCCCAAGCAACCTACATGCCGAATTTTGGCTTTCTACGACCAGTAAAACGAAAAATCCCGTTTTTTCCTTATCCCGTGGGAATTTTGAAAAATCCTGAAATTAATGTTTTAAATAATGTAATACCTACTTGTGTATCAAATTTGAAGAGTCTAGTTATTATAGTTACTGAGATAGGGTCACTCGGAATCGAATATATAAATCCCGTTTTTTCCCTTTCCCGTGGGAATTCCCAAAAATCCTTCCTTAGTAGATGCCTCCATTGTATAAGGTATCTATCTATGTGCAAAATTTCAAGTCTCTAGGTCCAGTGGTTTGGACTGTGCGTTGATATATCAACAGTCATTTAGTTTATTTAGATATTTCAACCCCATCGCACCCCATCCAGGGAGATGGTATTTTACGTCTGCCACGTCGGATTTTAAAACCGTTGTTGTTTTCATAACCAGCGACCCGATAAACCATAGAAACAACACCCATGTTGATTTTCAGACTTTGTTACCCCTTTCCCCCCTTTTAGGGGTTGAATTCTCAAAAAACCTGAAACACGTGTTGACTCATTTATTATTCGGAGTACTTCTGAGAAGTTTCGAATAAAATAGTCGAACTAATCTTGTTTCCCCATACAAACTTTGGACCCCCGTTTCACCCCCTTAGGGAGTGAATTTTGAAAAATTCTTTCTTAGTGCACCCCTAGACCTTATAAGGAACTTACATGCCAAATTTGGAATCTCTAGGCCCAGTGGTTTGGGCTGTGCGTTGATATGTCAGTCAGTCAGTCAGTTTCTTCTTTTATATATATAGATTATACGCCATCAATCCACGTTAAAAAAATATATAAATGTAGTCAAACTTTTTAACTAAACCTCAGTACGACAAACCTTTCCATAATGTTTATATTTTAAGATATTTTAATTATTTTATTAATTCATAGTGTGTGAACTGAGGGACCACAAAAAAATATAAATTTGACGAAATTTATTAATAGTTGTGCTTTTGTTTAACTTTTATAATCTTCCTTGCGATTTTTATTAATGTTTGCAAAGAAAAATGCATTTTTTTTTGTACAAATGTACCGATTTATTAGTTATTTTATGTGGTCTCTCAGGGACCAAAGAAGGAAGACTGCTTTAGTGTATAATCATTGCCAAATTACGTTTCGGTCATTACGAATGCGTTTAGACATGTTTTTACTAAATCTGTAACATCAAAATAAGCCAGCAAATTAAACACTTGCCCAGAAGTGGAAGGTTCAGTGTGTGAACTGAGGGACCACACCTTTGGCTGTATAACTTTTTAGTGAATTCTTTACGAATTCCAGGATTTTTTTACAAAGTAATTCGCTACTACTACTAAATTTTACACTTACTAAAACTGTCTAAAACCATTAAAAACCAAGTGGTCCCTCAGTCCACACGCACACGTTTTTTGGGTACTAAGCAACGGATAAACATACTTATATAGATAGATACATACTTTGTTAAATGAGGTCGGCAATCGACATTGAATATCTATGGTTAATTCTAGATTTAAATCATGTTTAAATATGACAGTCCGATCTTTTCTGTTTGTTATGACTGACTCTGCTGTCAGCTGCCGATCTATAAACATCTTATACTAAACTGACATGTTTATTTATATTTAAAGATTTTAGTATGTCTTGTGCCGTGTAGTAAATATAGTTTTGGTGCCAAAGTCCCTTGAATTTCATTTAAGATACTTAAATACATATTAAACACCCAAGACCCGAGAACAAACATTCGTATTTTTCATACAAATATCTGCCCCGACACGGGAATCGAACCCGGGGCCTCAAGCTTCGTAGTCAGGTTCTTTAACCACTAGGCCATCTAAATTTATGTGTGAAATTACATTTGAAGTAGACCATGAGCTTGAGCATGAGCTGAGCTGAAGGAAAACGAGGAAACCAATTTCAATGATGTGTATGAAGTTCCCAATCTGCACTGGGCATACATGAAAACTACAGCCTAAACGTAGATTAAAAGCATTTTGAGCGTAGTTACAATAGAGAGATCTCTCTCCAGGCAGATGTTATGCCTGGGGACCGAAGTCCAATGGATGAAAGTTGGAAGTTGTATTTATGCAGCCGAGTCGAGAAACTTCGATAGCGTGATGTAGGATTGTAGTGATTAGTTCCTTATGTGATGACTAGATGGCGCTAGTAGCACATGAATAATACGGAGCAGAATAAAAAGTTCAAACAACGTCGCGCACACATTACACTACTACTCGCACAAAATATGTGTGCGTGACCTGTCACAGACAGGACGGGGGGGGCGTGCACCGGCGCCCGCTCGGAGACAAACCGGTTTGAACTAGCTCAGTGAGTAGACAAAGTTCAGGTGTGCCGCTAGCGACGACGCGACCGTTTAGCGTTTGGCTACATAGTTCGGGTGTTCGGTTGTTTTTAAAGATGCCTACCTGTTGTAGTGTTTGTAGATATACAGATATTATATATTTAGGTACTTGTTTGAATAAAATATTTTGATTTTTAATATATTTTTTTACCGAGCGATAACCCTATGATAATAGGTAACAATTTCGATCACTGTTCGGAAGCTTTTCTTCTGCTCTATATTTATTCATGTGCTAGTAGTCGCTACAGCATTCAGAGGCATGTGCTTTGCTGTGAGACGTATAAAGGCTGGGATGACGATGATGATTAATGAAATGTGAATACAGTTAGCAAAAAGCTGTAAAACTTTTTATTTCTTATGAGTATGAGGTACCTAGGTAGGTACGAAAAGCTAAAACGAAAATCCAAAGAACTTAAATGTCAAAGTAATTTCCATTTTATTTCCCTAGCACTCTAACCGAGATAAAGTTGTGAAACTAGAAGTATTTCCAGCATTATAGATATGCGAATTTTGTAGGAGCTCAAAGCGGGTTTCGAAATCTAAGGTTTTGAAAGCACTTATTGGTTCACAGAGAACTTTTGACGAGAAGTTCCTTATGGCGAGTATTCTTGCAGAAGAGGGGCGACTTGATTTTATTAAAACCATCTGAGACATAGAATATAGTGTTTTATATTAATTTATTGAATCAGGCGTTACTTTGCGGAGGTCCATATTAATGAACTAAAACAATTTCCTCCACCTCCACACTGTACGAACACACACAAATCACATAAACCCAACCATCACCACCACCAAGCTACACTGACGCGTTTCGAACTCAACCAGAGCTCATCTTCAGAGTTACCACAACCGTATGCTATGCTACCAAATGTTAAAGTTTAACATTTGGTAGCATAGCATACGGTTGTGGTAACTCTGAAGATGAGCTCTGGTTGAGTTCGAAACGCGTCAGTGTAGCTTGGTGGTGGTGATGGTTGGGTTTATGTGATTTGTGTGTGTTCGTACAGTGTGGAGGTGGAGGAACTGCATGAACGCACATTTCTTGCATAAACGTAACTATTGTAAGGTCGCGGGTGAGCAAAGTAATTGTTTTAGTTCATAGTGTTTTATATTCTAAAATAAAGATACGTATCAGTTAAGGATCTCGTCTAATCAAATTCGCACCTTACCAGTAGGTAATGTTTCCTTAGTCGCTTCTGATTCCATAAATGTAAGAAATAGAGAGGTGTAATTGTCCATTGTTTTCATCCTGCCACATTCATTAAAATAAATTTAGAAATATATAAAAAAATTTTTAGTGAAAATAAACAGATCACTCACGTCTTAAAACGAGTTTAACTCGACATGTTTCGGGCTAATCCGCAGCCCTTCTTGTTGGAGTCACACGTCACGGCGGCTGCCTATTTATTTTCACTATGAGCGAGTCTTGCGGTAGTTTCATGTTTAAAATTTTTTTAAGTGTAAAGCGCGTAATGTTTCTCCTCTCATAAGTGCTCTTTGCCGTGGTTAGACAAAGTACTTTTCGAGGCATTCGGTACTCATAGTTTAGTCTAAAAGACTTAAAATGTGCTGATAGGGCACGTCTTCGCTTTTCTCGGCTTTCAAATTATGTGTCACACGTTTTGTGGATGCTGAATTATTTTAACCGTTTATGAAATTGGGGAGAAAGAGCACATTTTTTGATAAAAATATGTTTAAGTGTCAAATTACCTTGCAAAAGTGGACTCGGATTGGGAACTTCATACTTGACAACGTTCAACTATTTCAAGTAAGTTTATGTCATAGTATATTAATTGATTGGAAGATTAAGTAGCCCCAAACAGCCTTTGATAGGCTTAAGTTCAAAAAGAGACGTCTTTCGGCTGAATTGACGATGATGAAAATACCCAAATTATAAAGTTAATTCTTGTGCGCGTGCGATATAAAAATTGTTTAGGTACCTATTTGTTTGTTAATCATACCTACGTAAATACAGAAACATAAATATAGTCGCAAATTTTCAAATTCCGTTTTTTCTGATCCTTAAGATCCTTTGACATTTATTAGATCTACTTTCTTGTCCCGTTTTATTTCCTCGAGACGCGAACAGGTGGGTACTTAATATGAATGAGTGTTGTACATCGGATAAACTTAGTCACAAGCTTTCGTAAGTATATTCGTAATGGTACGTGATAAAAATATACATTGGAGAAGATAAGGATACATAAAGAGTTAAATATTTTTTTGTTAATAATTTCATTTTCAAAGGAAGCTTATTCGCTGAACTCGTCTAATCCTTATACCTGATTTACACTCTCGCCTCGTCACCTCGCCTCGCGCCTCGCCTCGTCGTCTCGCTCCGGACGCGAGCCTCAAAATCAAGGCAAATCACGAGACGAGGCGCGAGGCGCGCTCTTCACACTCTCGTCTCGTGGCTCGTCCCGCAGTTCGTATCGCCACTCGTACGCGAGTGTAAACCAGGTATTAGCCCTAGTCTTCCCGGAGTCACACTTCACGGCGGCTGTGGGCGTGTGCTGTGTGTGTGAGTGCGCGTCTGCCAGCCGCCGTGACGTGTGACTCCGGGAAGAAGGGCTATGGATTAGCCCGAGACTTGTCCAGTTAAACTCGTTTTAAGACGTGAGTGATCCGTTTATTTTCACTACAAGTGACACTTCATACTGTTTCGTAGAAAAATGCTTAGGTTGTCCAAGGGACATAATTTGTGTAACCATAGCAACGGGTGGCACTAAGAAGTTGATTCACCTAAAAAGTCTGTCGCTTCGATGAGAGAGTACAGTAAAATTACATAAAGTTTACCACTGACAGATGGTTTGCCTCCATTTCATATTCAACTTTAACGACCTACAAATAAAGCCAATTTTAGAATACTGTTACCCACGTTTGCAGATTTTGTAATAACTACTTTATTTGTATGGTGTTAAAGTTGGAAATGAAATGAAGGCAAGCAATCTGTCAGTGGTAAACTAAAAGTAAACGTATTGTAGTACAATTTGAGGGTCGGATCTTAAGCTACGAACAACTTATTTATTTCCGCGTAATTGATTTCTAACATAAATAAATTCGTGGAAGACGTAAAGACCAGCTTAAAATTGGTAAATTATGGGCGTATAAAGGAGTGGTCCTCGTTTACGGCCCTTGCCGTACTTTGGCCTTTTTAGCTTTAAATAAATAAGGATTTACCACCGGGAGCTGAGTGGCGTCATGATACCGATCTTAGGCATATGAGGGTCAGAATTATTACGGTTTTTAAGACCAGTCGGGGGGGGGGGGGGTTATTCAAGGGTAGTTCTGCTCCCGCACAAATTTATTTATCAAAAAAAAAACATGACATCAGAAAATATCCTTAAGCTGGTACTATTTTGTCAAGTTTAAATTGGATGGAAGTACACCGTCCTAAACAAAAAGATTCAAATCTGTTCATAAATGACGAATTTTCAGGTGATAAAGAAAACAAATACAGCTGTATCAAAAACTTCCTTCTTTTTTGAAGTCAGTGAACCATACAATTTAAAATAAATAAATTTTTAAATTATTTCATTTGAATCAAAAATTAGTTGATTTCAGAGAACGTGGCCTTAGGCTCAGTCAGACGTTATTTTGTGTGAATGAGGTTTATAACGCTTGGTGGGAGAGATTAGGCGGTAGCACTAATACACAATTCACGCCAAATGTGAGGCCACCAGGTAACTTGTAATAACATAAAAATTGTCTTAATGGCATATCTGATGATACTAGTAACTTTAAACGAGCAATTGTTGTACATTAATTATTTGAGGGATCTCTGAAACTGCTCTAATTTGGTTGAAGTTTGCTATGTAAGGGTTTTTGGAGGGAAACAATCGATCTAGCTTGGTCTTATCTTTGGGACAAGATTGTTGAAGCTCGGTCACCCAGGCACTATAGTTAAATCGTTTAAATCAGTCCTCGCCCGCGGGGTACCGAGGCACGGGGGGGGGTTGGCGACAAAGGGGGCCAGGAGAGGCGCGGGCGGCAGGCTCACGTGGCGCACTTACCTCAATATTCTACCTTGTATGAACGAGTTCGTGGTACGGTACTGCACTACCGTTCATACAAGTTAGAATATTACAACCGTCGCCGCCACCCCACCGAGCTTTTGGCGCATTTATTGCATTCATTTAATCTCGTGCTGTATCATTACTAGCAAAACTTTAGTCTTGAAATTCATGTGTAAGTTATTTGAGGATTCACTCTAATGACCAGCGTTTATCGAAACACGATTACTTATAGTTCGCTCGACAGAAAAAAAACCAAAGTCTTCTCTAAAAAATAAAATAAATTCATAGTATGACGTAAATACTGCACGGCAGGCCATGACTTTTTGAATGTTAATAAAACAAGATGTTTTCTAGGGCGTAGTGTTGCTACATTTTTAAAATATGTGTTTGTTTTAGTAATACGATGAAAATACCTAAATACACGCGCAGTCTAACCAACCTATCTTAAGCCATCGTGCTTCCCCACTGTCCGATAGTTAGTTGCGTCAGTTCTCCTTCGGCCACCGGTCGGGAACTCGTGTCGCTAATGTCGCTTGCGCTTACGCACGGCTTTGATTCTAGCCGCTCTCACGCACACATACACGAGTACATAGAATACCTAAAATCGATTATGCCTTGATCACACGTACCGAGCAAACGGGCGAGACAGTAAAATGTTTCTCGGCCGAGACAGTGATGTAAGCGAGTAGCTGTTCACACGTGTTTTGAAATTAGCACAGTCAGTTCAGTTCTCATGTGGCCGAGTGGCGAGACAGTGAACGTTCAGACCTGCCGAGTGAGCGAGCGAGACAGTGCCTCATACGTGCTCGGCCTAGTAGATAGAACGGGGGCCGAGCTACTGTTTCGCCGCTTCGTTCGGCCGAGCGCTCGGCCCAGCACTCGGCGCTATGTTTATACGCACCGAGTACTTGGCCGAGAGCACTGTCTCGCCCGTTTGGTCGGTACGTGTGGTCAAGGCATTAGAACCAAAAGCTCGGTAGGGCCTTAATCTGAGTTTACCGCTTGCCCGCAGGCTCGTGCAGCCAAGACCAGACCAGCCAGCGAGTCAACACGCTGCGCGACGACGCCGACGACATCCAGCGGCAGCTTGACAACGAGGCGCGCGACCGGATCAAGTACGGCCGTGTGAGTGGCGCTCATGCTAGTTTCACACGAGGGCAGAACAGTCGGGCAGGACAGTAGGCAGCACAGTACTGCTACAATCTGAACGCACACGCCGAGACAGAACAGTACTGTGCTGCCACGGCGTGTGCGTTCAGATTGTAGCAGTACTGTGCTGCTTACTGTCCTGCCCGACTGTTCTGCTCTCGTGTGAAACTGGAATTACAACCGTGCTAATAATTTACCTGATTTACACTCTCGCCTCGTTACCTCGCCTCGTGCCTCGTCTCGTCGTCTCGCTCCGGACGCGAGTCTGCAAATCACGAGACGAGGCGCGAGGCGAGCTTGTTCAAACTCTCGTCTCGTTGCTCGTCTCGCAGTTCGTCTCGCCGCTCGTACGCGAATGTAAACCAGGTACTATTTCACTTCTCATGCTCGTAAAGTTAGAGCTGTCCCGGCGAACTTTGTTCCGCCTTAGAGTACACTGGCCCTCACCGCTCATATACTTACATTGCGTCATCCTTTTTAGGGTTCCGTAGTCAACTAGGAACCCTTATAGTTTCGCCATGTCTGTCCGTCTGTCTGTCTGTCTGTCTGTCCGCGGCTAAGCTCAGAGACTGTTAGTACTAGAAAGCTGTAATTTGGCATCAATATATATATCAGTCACGCCGACAAAGTGATTGAATAAAAAAAAGTAAAAAAAATTTTTTTAGGGTACCTTCCATAGACGTAAAGTGGGGGTGATTTTTTTTTCTCAGCTAACCCTATAGTGTGGGGTATCGTTGGATAGGTCTTTTAAAATCATTGCGGGGTTGCTAACATGATTTTTCTATTCAGCGATCTGTTTGCGAAATATTCAACTTTAAAGTGAAAATTTTCATTAAAATCGGCCGTCCCCCCCCCCTCTAAAATCTAAACTGTTGGGTGGAAAAATTTGAAAAAATTCAGAAGGGTAGTAAATATATCAAATTTACTAGGAAAATTTAAGGTATAAAACATACCTAAACTTGGATGATTCCGTACACATACGAAATCCTTAGAAAAATATTACTTAATATTATTTTTTCGTAATGGCTACGGAACCCTACCTTGGGCGGGTCCGACACGCTCTTGGCCGGTTTTTCGTGTATGCAGCCGGCGTTCATCGATTTATTAGACGTCGTCACGTCAAAAATTAAGGGGTAAACCACCCTTAGCATTTGGGGGTATGAAAAATAGATGTTGGCCGATTCTCAGACCTACCCTATATGCACACAAAATTTCATGAGAATCGGTTGAGCCATTTCGGTCGGACTTTGGTAACAAGCACCGCGACAAGAGAATTTTATATATAAGATAAGTTTTTTTATACGAATGGCTCACAATATTCAATTTTTTTTTTATATACCTACAACTCTAGTTTTATATTACGAAATTAATAAAACTAGGCAAATCTTTTTGTAGAAATTACAATGCATGAAAAATAAGAGCTTGTAAATTTTATTTCCAATGTTAAACAACAACATATTATGTATTAGATTTATTATAATTATTAGATTTTTATATATTACATTTATTATCGTCTAATATATAAAAAACTCGTGTCACGGTGTTTGTTATCGAACTCCTCCACACAAACTTTTGTCTATATTTGGTAGGTCTGAGAATAGGTCGTAGGCTATTTTTACATCCCTATTATTCGCAGACGGAGTCGCGGGCAACAGCTAGTTACTATAAAGCCGCATTCACATTTATCTGACGTGTTGTGTTGTGACGCAACAGAACAGTATCGGTTTCATACATTTAAGACAAGCCGTCACAACACGCTGCATCAGAAAAATATGAACGCAATCATATTAAATATGTGAAACTGAAACTGTTCTGACGCGTCACGACGCAACACGTCAGATTGTGAATGAGGCTTAAGTCACAGCAGCAGCAGATCGTACTGAAAACAAAAACAATACGCTGTATAAAGTTACCAGCAGTGCCAGTAATTGAAACACGACGCCGAGCCATCCATACTAATAATTATAATAGCGAAAGTATTTTTGTCTGTCGATCTGTTACTTCTGCACGTTTGAACCACTGAAACGATTTCGATTAAATTCGATATACAGATAGTTCGAGTCCCAGGAAAGGACATGAGTCATCAATGAACTGAAACTATTACTTTGCTCAGCCGCTTTTTATTTTCCGCTTATGCTTTGCTTTGGGCGGGTGAGCAAAATAATTGTTTCAATTCTTTAATATGGACCTGCGCTAAGTAACGCCTGAATCAATAAATCATCAACCATCATTTAAGGAAGTGAAAGGGGGGTTATTAAGGCAGGTGTGAGGCTGTGAAGGTTTCCACACTTGATGACGTACCTGCCAGCTGCTCAGGGCGTAGGTTCAGCTGGGGCTCGGTTTGACAAATAGAAATTCGGATAGAAAGACTGAAAGTAAAAAAATAATAATAATAAAATCACAAAGAAAAAAAATAAGAGGAAATACTATAGGGGCGCCACCGCGCTTTTGTAAACCTAAAGCAGGAAAAGGTACTTATAACTAAGAGAGACAAATTAAAATATTGTTGCACTCAAAAATTAGATTATATTAAAGCAAAATACAGGAGTCGTGGATAGTGGGGTTCGGGAACAATGCTTGAAATTATATTAAGAAAACTTACAATAAAAGAACACCAATGAAGAATTGGACATAGGTCTTAGGCTAAAAAATAAACTGCCTTCGAACAAGGACGATGGTAAATATGTGTAGTTAAAAAAATACGAATAAAACCTAATTTTAAGGCCCGAGCTCCGGGATAAAAAAATTTAAAAGGTATCACCTATTTGTGGGTGTATGTGAGGGGTCCAACGGAGCTTGTGTCACGGGAGATGTTAAGCCGTGCCCATCCAAAGCATCCGCAGTCAACTGTTCAGCAGCAAGCGATCTTAGCCCCACCCTTGGTACTATAATCTTAGGCAGGTTCTCTCTGCCCCCGCCCAAGCACCGAACAATGTTCGGAAAAAGAAGAAAAACACGTAAGTAGAAAGCTTTCAAAAAACAAATATGCTGGGTTTCTCGTCCAAAACGTGAGCCGGCGAAATAAGTAAATAGATAATAATAATATTGGGTACGTATCAAAATATAAAAAGTTTAAAAATAATAATGGACGAAATACTTACATAATGGTCATCTACACTAATATTATAAAGAGGAAAGATTTGTACCTATTTTTGTATGTTTGTAATGAATAGGCTCAAAAAGTACTGGGCCGATTTAAAAAATTCTTTCACCAATAGAATGCTACATTCTTCCAATTTGACATAGGCTACATTTAATTTTGAAAAAAATTAGGGATCCTTGGTAAAATTTGAACAATGTAACCGAAGGTGTAGAAAAATGAGTCTTAAAATGTCTTTCGTCGAATGCGCTGCCGAAACTATTAGCGATAGAACAAAATAATGTACAACAATATTGAAGAACATCATAATGTCTACAAAAAACTCCGCGGTAGCATATGTCCAACTATTGTAGTTATGTCACTACAACAACTTTTTTCATTTTAAACATTAATGAAAATGCTAACCAAATTCAAACCATGCTATTTATGTGTTTATATATTAGATAAAGTGATTCAAGAGGAAGGTTTACAAGTATAATACATGCATAATATAGTTGTACCCGTGCGAAGCCGGGGCGGGTCGCTAGTTTGATATAATGCAATTTTCTTGGAAATTCTCAACTTTACAGGATTTTCATAAAATAAACCTAACCTAACCTAAACCAATCTTTAGATTACCCCATTAAAAAAGTTCATTTAATCAATAGTTTCATAGAAAATTCTAGTATATATTATGACCATTATGTATTTCGTCCATTATTCGTTTTAAACTTTATATATGTTGATACGTTCCCAATAATATTATAGATGTTTTGAAAATCTGATATTTTGGGAACGTGGAATATTAGGCACGAGTGAAAAAAATAAGCTACCCAATTAATAATTCAACGCGGACGTAGTCTCGCGCGAAAGCTAGTATCCAATAAATTGAACGGTGGCTTTTAATTCCAGGCCAAAACAATATGGGTGCTCCATTTCCCCACCCGGCTGCCAAGCGGGTCAACTCGTACGCGGAAGGATGTGAGTATAAAAGCCTTATTTCCACGAAGCCTTATTACCGCAATGTCTCAAGTCAAAAGTCTTTGACCAGTGTGTGTTGCCAGTGATGGCTTATGGCACTGAGACGTGGCCGCTAACGATAGGCCTCTAGGAAACTCAAAGTCACTCAGAGGGCAATGGAGAGGGCTATGTTCCCGTTCCGCACTGGGCTCACATGGGAACTACGACCCAAGCCCTCTCAATCTGAGATGTGTATTATGGCCCGCAGTGTGACGTACGATCGGCCCAAACGCCGGCTTACCATTTTCAAAACAAATTTGCTTGCAGTCGTTGAAGTTCATTGGTATGGATTGGTATGGACAGATGTCTAGCCACTGCACGCAAACTGGGCCTTTAAGGTGTCAAGCTGGCTTCTGGGCCGATTGTACATTGTATACATTTTGAAATTTAAATGGTGGTACAAAGTGTTTCTAAGTAGCTAAGTTAATGCTGGACAATCTAATGCACTAACTTATTTGTTTTATTTAGTCTTATTTAATTTGAGGTGTCCATACATTGACTTTGTGATTACATTTCCAGAAAGTAAAAATCGTGCCTGCAGCTCCTCCGCGCGGAAGAAGTGAAACTTCGTAATGTGGAAATGAAAAAGGCACTTATACATCAATATGAACCTTATTGCAATAACTTAAAGAACTAAATTTACTTATGTATCTATGTGTTTAAATTACTCACTAGATGGCGCTTTTATCAAGTCTCATACAAATTAGCGAAACAAGTTACATAACTCGTCGCTAGATGGCGTGGCTCCTCGTGCGCACGTTATTTTTAATAATTTTCCTTGTTTTTTCGTAATTCTCAGCGATATTCAATACTTTTTTTACTAAATACGTTTAAAATACTTTATTCCATGATCTACCATTAAAATAGTTACCAGTTTTCATACTAAACCACGCAATTGTTTTGGATCGCACTGACGAAGTTTTTAACATCCGTTAGCGTATATACAATGCGAACGTCTCGTAAACGTCAACTTGCATTTAACGCAACGCTTGTTGGAAGTCGCATTAGAAGTTTAACTTCAAAAACATTCTAAATTTTATGAAGTTAATTTCAACAAAATTATTCAATCACTATTTTTGACCCCCGACCCCGACACAAAGAAGAGGGGTGTTATAAGTTTGACCGCTATGTGTGTGTGTGTGTGTGTGTGTGTGTGTGTGTGTCTGTCTGTGGCATCATAGCTCTTAAACGGGTGAACCGATTTAGATGCGGTTTTTTTTAGAAAGCAGGTTTCTTGGCGATGGTTCTTAGACATGCTTCATCAAAATTGGTCCAGCCATTTCAAAGTTATCAGTTCTTTTGTTAGCTGCTGAAGGGATCTTATTTGCATAATTGCGTTGAGGGTTTTTAAAATTTTTAATTTTTAACAATTTATTTATAAGTTAAGTATGAAGTAATAGTATCTTTTTCTATTTATTTTTTTTATTTTCTTCAACTTCATTTTTTATCACCACTTTAAGTTTCAACCTGTATATAGAATTATGTATCAAGGTTTTTATTGCCGACCTCTTTTCTATTTTCCGTGTATGACGCTACCCTCGATATAATTCCATTTCAAATCCTAACAAAATCGAAATTAGCTTGTTAAACAGGTCATGTCTGTCGCCATTAAACCGCCGAATCGGGATCAAAATATTATTCATAAAACGGATTGCCGATGGAATTCAATTTGTTTTCACTCCTGGCAATATTTCGTGCCTGACATATTTAAAATATCCGTATTTTTAGGAGTCCATTACGGAACGAAATGTTTAAGCTCTAGCTGTGTTTGGACCAGTTTTGCTGGGTGGCGTATTGTTTCGCCGTGTGAAAGGATTATCAGACAAAGCTGCAATGTAAATGAGATTATCTGGTTGTCATTCGATGTAAATGCGCATTTCATACTTGTAAACGGTGTTAATCCTTTAAATACGTTTCACTGAACCACATTGCTAAATAATTTTGTACTTTTTTAAACACATAAGTTCGCGACACGAGTTCGCGGTACGACGGTACCGCACAACCGTTCTTATAAGTTAGAATATTACAACCGCCACCGCACCGCCACACCTCCGTTGTATGTGCGTTTAGAGTTTTATCATTTATCATCCCTATACCTACTCAAGCTTTTCTCAAAAACAAAGATCAACAAAAAAAAGCAGAAAAATCGAAGTCAATGGCGTTTCTTTAAATTTTTCCGAGGTCGATTGATGTTTTTTTTGTTTTTATTAATGTATAACGGAGGTCACGAAATACGATCCCTACACATGCACTCTTTTTAAGCGGAAATTGAATTGTTTGCGCTGTACGGGATACTTTAGATCAAAAAATATAGAGCTGCTCGAGAGGGCGCGTTGTTTTTTATCTTATTTTCACAGTATAGACAAAATGAGAGGAAATGTCATTGCTATGCAGGTAACTTTAATCCTTGAATGCGTGTTTCACTAAACAATCAGAGCAGTTTTCTTATACAATACTTATATTCTTTTATTTGACCACAATCACGCCGTATGGAAAGCGAAGATGAGGCCGACGATGGAGCACGCTTGCCTAATAAATGCTCATCCACCCTAGACTTAAATTTAGGGGAATAAGCAGAAAGAAGGCAGTTGAGCAAGGTGTTGCGGGGGCCTCAAGCAATGCAAACCGTATCGCAACAGCGTAACAAATACGAGGCACAACTGCTCAGACCCTTCCTCCAGAATGTCTTTTATAGGCAACAGGCCGGAACACGACGAGTCGCTTGGCGGCCTAGCCTAACCTATAGGGTGGTGACCAGCCACGGCCGAAGCCTACCAACCGGAGTTGTGTCGCTCCTTTAGCACCACGAGTCTAGAGTGAATGAGCATTTACTAGGCAAGCGTGCTCCATCGTACGGTAGGCCTTATCTTCGCTTTCCATCAGGCGTGTTAGTGGTCAAACGCAAGCCTATATGTATAAAAAAAACATAAACGTTGCTATCGTAAGGTTGCGGACGAGCAAAGTGAAGTTTCAGTTCATTAATATGGACCTTCGCTATGTAGGTAACGCCTGATTTAATAAATTAACATTTGTTTCAGATTACGTTGAGACTAAAAAGGACAGAACAGACAAGAGAAAATACACCAGAGCCAAAATCTGAACCAAAACCGGTACCAAAACCATGCCCCAAACCATGCAAATCGTGCAAACCATGCAAACCATGCCCGAAAACAGAACCAAAAAAAGAAAAACCAGCAAAGCACATATGCTTTGATCCCGAACTGTCGACTCCTCCAACGCAGCGTGAGTTTTTGCTTTTATTATTCCTTGACTAGAAAAGAGGGGTGTAATTAGTCTCACTTGTGGGTTTGCGTATCTGTGACATCGTAGTTTACAAACAGATGCTGACAGCTGTTAATTAGGAAAATGTAGCCGTCACCCGATAGATGCTTACGCAGGTACGTAAATGAATATTGCATGCAATGTGCTGGCACCGAGCTTGCAATAGCGGCAATATAATTGACTTCGCAGGTGGGGTATGTATTACAATACCGAAGTACGAAAAACCGAATTTCACAAAACCTACGGAAGAAAGGCCGAAAATTAAAACGTTGAATGTTTGTATGACCGCAAGCCTAAAAGCCCGAAGACCACAAACCCGAAAATTAATATACCTACACAAGAAAGGCCAATAAATTATAAAAGCGCGAGCGAGCGAGGCGAGCGAGCAAGACGTTTCGGGGCAGAAGCGACTCGTGTAGATTAGGTTCAGTATGCTTAGGGCCACTTGCATGGTCCAGGGTTAAAAAATTAAATCGTTAACCCCGGGGTAAAGATGACAGTACCATACATTTTGACACTTCTTAGCTCTGGGTTACCACTTAACTCGGAGTTAACTCGGGTCCGTGCAAACCGGCCTTAGTATAAGTTTTACTTAACCAAATACTTCTCGATCGCGTTTACGTTAAAATTTCAATTACTATGGAAAGTTTCCATAATATACTGAAGCATACTGAAGGCTAAGGCGGGGTTTCTTTGTAACAACACAGAACTATTATACTATGATTTTTCAACTTTTATTTTGGATCCCAATTCCACCTTTTAATGTTTGGCTCTCCTATTACAGGTCATAAATCATAATCGATCTTCTGTTTTCGGGATTTCGTGCTTTCGGTCATTTTAAAATAGATATTTTGAGCTTCGGTACCTCTATGATTATGATGATGATATTGCTATGTCATAGTATTTTACATTAGAAATGTGTGAAAGCCTCCCATTTTTAGTGTTTTATGTGTTACTCTTCTTCTTGTAGTTTTTGCAGTGTAGGTAGGCCTCCATCAAGAAGGAGAGCCCACCTGGTTGAGGTTTCGAGGACACGTTGGATGCGGATAGCGCAGGGTCGGTCTGTTTGACGAACCTTGGGGGAAACCTGTGTTCAGTAGTGAACGTCTTTCGGCTGAAATGATGATGATGTAGAATTAAAAAATTAAACCGCCGAAAAAACTGAAAAGCAAAAAATAATACCTTTTTTGTTTGACCTTAATCTAGGTACCAGTTTGAAGTCGGTGCCTCAGCACTTAGCCAGGAGGAGTGGACCTCGTCTACCTGATTGGCTTCTATCACTCCTCCTGGCTCGTGCTGAGGCACCGACTTCAAACTGGTACCTAGATTAAGGTCAAACAAAAAAGGTATTATTTTTTGCTTTTCAGTTTTTTCGGCGGTTTAATTTATTGTTAAAAAGTTTTTATTTTATACTTTTTTTCCATCCTTGGGGTATTTTTTTTCCAAATTTATAATACCAACTTCAAGGTATACCCTATCTATCCAATAAAAAAGAATTATGAAAATTAGACTACTCTGTAAAAAGTTAGTCAATCATCCCCAGTTTTCCTACCCTTAGGGTAGGAATATTATTCCCAAATTTAAATGGGACCACCCTTGGGGTATACTGGTAAGTTTTGTTCTACGATTTATAAAAACAATCAATCAACGGGTGATGAAACCGGTTGCACGGAACAATTAAGCATAAGTGGTGGTGAGCGGGTGACGTCGACGCGAAGCAGTACGGCCCGAATGAGTGTTATCACTGCGCCGGAGATCGACTCGGGACACACGGTCACTGAGGATGTAAAGTCCGAGTACCCGGTAGGGGATAAAACTTTGAAGAATCAGAAATATACTACTACTACAACTAATAATGGTGATGAAGATGATGGTGGTGAAGGTTTTTCTCGTTTTAATATACAGAAAAGAAAAACAGTATTTTATAATAACACTAGGAATCGAGTCACTGGGTTCAAAGGAAAGGCTTCGGTGGAATTTCATGATAAATTCAAAGCCGTTGACGTGAAAATACCGATTCTTATTTATAATGTTGCTAAGAATGTTTCACCTATTGATATAAATGATTACATAAAAAATAAATCAGGTGTACACGTTGAGATAAAAGAAATATCCATGAAGTCGAAGAAACCATACAACTCGTTTAAAATTATGATTCCGAATCACTGCATGGATATATTTATGAAAGATGATTTTTGGCCTATTGGAATATCATACAGAAAATTTTTTAATTATCGATATACTAAAAAAGGCGGAGAAGGGCCGAACTATCGATAGCAGATGCAGACAAGGGCAGTATAACTACAACTGAGACCCCAGTTAAATTGATCAGCTTTAACTGTAAAAATGTTCAAAGGTCAGTTGAATGTATTAGGCGACTGTGTGTATCGGCTCATATTATAGCGTTACAGGAAACATGGCTTCTGCCGGATGAGATTACCTTCCTAGGCCAAATAGATGATAACTTCGCCTTTACTGGGGTCTCAGCGGTTGACCCCTCTGCTGGCGTGCTGCGTGGAAGACCGCATGGTGGCGTCGCACTTCTTTGGAGAAAAGACGCGTTTACGAACGTCAATGTTATTAAATGTAACAGTGCGCGTTTAGTGGCCATTGAGGTGATGTTACAACAACGTTCGGCTTTAATGTTTTCTATTTATATGCCTACTGACTGTGTAGATAATTTAGCAGAGTATACAGATTGCCTTAGTGAAATTAACGCAATAATTGAAACTAATAATGTAGAATCCGTGTTTATGTTGGGGGATTTCAATGCCCATCCAGGTGAACTCTTTAATATTGAATTAATTCGTTTCTGTCGTGATCAGTCATGGAGTTGTGTCGACCAGGAACTGTTGCCGCCGGACACGTACACGTTCGTGAGCGACGCGCACGGCTGCCGCCGCTGGCTGGACCACTGCGCGGTGACGGCGGCCGCGCGTGCCGCGGTGTCTCGTGCGGCCGTTATCTATGACACATACTGGTCTGACCACCTACCGTTGATTGTTACTTGTAACATGCAATTACTAAAGCCTAAGATTATAGTACCTAATATGGGTTGTCCTGTTAGTAAAGTATTATGGGGAGAGAGAGATGTTAGTCAAATTCTAAAATATAATGATTTATGTAATTCTAAATTAAAAGACATTCATTTCCCTCCCGAGTTTTATAACTGTAGTGATAGACGATGTTCAGATAGCGATCACAGGATTCTTCTTAATAAATTATATCAACAAATTATAAATACGCTTTCTTCGTCAGCGGAGGATAGCTCTAAACAAATTAATAATAAGAAGAAAATGGCAGTAATAGGCTGGAATAAGCACGTTAAGGCCGCTCATGGTAGGGCTCGACTTGCATTTCAGATATGGAATGGGTTTGGAAAACCTACGTCAGGGTATTATTATAATAGTATGCGTGAAACGAGAAAAATTTTCAAAAGTAAGCTAAAATGGTGCCAGAATAACCAAAGTCAGATTAAAATGGATATTATTGCCAAACATCACTCAGCTAAGGACTTTGGGAAATTCTGGAAAAACACAAACAAGCTGAGTCCTAGGCCGACCCTGCCGGTGAGCGTGGCAGGGGAGGCTGAGCCTGCAGCCATAGCCAATCGTTTCATGGACCAGTTCAGGGTGTCCTCGTCTGGGGGCCGTGTGATGCCGGTGATTGATGCTGGGGGGGTTGCCAATGAGTTGACTGTCCGGTTCTCAGCCAAGGATGTGGCAACAGTAATCAATAATATGGTTCGAGGTAAGTCTCCGGGGCACGACCTCCTCAGCATTGAGCATCTGCAGCACGCTGGGGTTCACCTACCCAGAGTTCTGTCTATGTTTTTCACATTATGTATTGGTCATTGTCATCTTCCAGAAGCTCTTATTAAAACTAATGTAGTGCCAATATTGAAAAACAAAACAGGTGATGCTTCTGACATATGCAATTATAGGCCAATCTCACTGGCACCTGTAGTTGCAAAGGTATTGGACAGTCTGCTTGATAAACACATGGCAAATCGCATTGATCTACATGACGCGCAGTTCGGTTTCAGGCCTGGACTGTCTACTGAAAGCGCAATCCTGTCACTGAAGCATACTGTTCAATATTATGCGGACAGGCGCACACCTGTAATAGCGTGTTTCCTCGACTTATCTAAAGCCTTCGATCTGGTCAATTATGACATACTTTGGAATAAGTTGAGGAACAATACACGGGTTTCTGACGAGGTTATACGGTTGCTCGAGTTCTGGTACGGTGAGCAGTCGAATAGCGTAAGGTGGGCAGGCTCTTTTTCGAGGGAGTATAGGTTGGAATGCGGAGTGAGACAGGGGGGTCTGTCGTCTCCACGCCTTTTCAACCTTTATATTAATGGGCTAATCGAGGAACTTAGTAACACCAGCATCGGTTGCCATGTGGGAGGCGTTTGCGTAAATAATATTAGCTACGCAGACGATATGGTGTTGCTGAGTCCGTCGATAGCAGCAATGAGAAAGTTGCTCAGCATATGTGAGAGGTACGCGGAGGCCCATGGGCTCAGATATAATTCGACTAAGAGTGAAATGATGATTTTCAAAGCAGGTAAAAAGACTTTTTCCACTCTGCCTTCACTCTACCTGACGGGAACACCACTCGCCAGAGTGCAAAAATTTAAATATCTGGGCCACTGGGTCACCGAGGACCTCAATGATAATTGTGATATTGAGCGGGAGCGCAGAGCGCTGTCCGTCCGGTGCAATATGTTGGCTCGTAGGTTTGCAAGGTGTACTGAGGAAGTAAAGATAACATTATTTAAAGCTTTTTGTCAATCCTTCTACACATGCAGCCTATGGGTCAGCTGTACAAAGCGGACGTGCAGCGCACTGAGGGTGCAATACAATAATGCGTTCCGGGTGCTGATGGGGTTGGGGCGACGCTGCAGTGCGTCTGGCATGTTCGCCGCGGCGCGTGTGGACGGTTTTCACGCTATCATGCGCAAGCGCTGCGCCGCGGCGATGCAGCGTGTGCGCTCCAGCCCCAACAGCATCCTATCCACGGTGCATCGGTGGGATAGCCCACTGATAAAACACTGGCTGAGCTTACATGCACCGTAGATGTACCTTTATAAAATTTATGATGATGTGTCAATGATAGAATTTAGATATAAATATTACTAACCCTTAGTATATAAAATTAATGTATTTACTAACACAAACTATGGATTTTTGTCTGAAAATAAAATTATTATTATTATTATTATACGCTTTTACTATGCCAAATAAATCAGTTTGGGAAAAATAATTTGCCAAACGGAAGTACGCCGTTTCGAACTCCTGGTATCACAGTTTGAAGGTCCTATCCATTTCTGCGTTCACCCACAACTTCCGATTTAGGTATAACAACGTTATCCCCGGGATTATTTATCGTCGAGAATGTTTTCGTCAGTCCAGACACAGCTGGGAGTGAAAAGGGATCGGGCACACTAACCCAATTTAATCATCATTTTAGTCTAAGTACAGCTACTTAGGGCAGGGTCGTCCAACTAACGAGGTTGTACCAACGAAGCACTCGCGGAGTTGCCTTTAGTAGCCTAGGATCGTTTCAACCGCTTAGTATCATGTCGCATCATTTTATCAGCCAAAAGGCATCCACTGCAGGACAAACGCCTCCGCCAAAGAGTTTCACGTTCACAATGAACGGTTCTGCACTGCCCGCATCTAATGCGTTCCCTCAAGCTTAACCAGGTCGTCGCTTCATCTTGTTGGAGGAAAGAAGAGTACCACACAAAACAATAGAAATAGGGAGGCTTTCACACATAGCCTTGAATGAAGAGTCCTTACTTGTATTCGTCGTGATTATGGAACTGTTGAAGTTATTATTGCACTCGAAGCTACATTCTAAAATGACATCGGCGTTTGTTGCTTTAAATCAAATAATAGTTAGTTGATTGAGTTGGCGAACAACTGACATCATAACTTTCTATTGCCATTCAAACTCTATGGGAGATTTGTGTTTTGACAACTCATAAAAAGTAGGTACGTCAGTTGATTGGTTGTGTCAACATCCCTATTTAACGACCGCCTTAGCCTAGTTGGTAGTTACCCTGCCTACGAAGCAAGAGGTCCTGGGTTATGAGCACGAATATTTGTTCCTGAGTTATGGATGTTTTCTATGTATTTAAGTATTTATTTATCTATATATGTATGTTTATCGTCGTCTAGTACCCATAGTACAAGCTTTGCTTAGTTTGGGACTAGGTCGATTTGTGTAAGATTGTCCCCTAATATTTATTATTTATTTATTTATTTCCAAAAAATACTGACGGCCTATATTAACTTTGCATGGCAAACAAACTTGCAAAATTTTATGTCTACACTCAGCAGTACATACGAGAGGCGTTCAATATAAAGTGAGAATGAGATGCAAACTCTTTTAATATTACGAAATTAAATACTGGCCGGTAAATCTAATCTATCTAGCTGATTGCTATGAAAAAAAAACTAACTGTCTTTTGTTTAAAAAAATACACGGTAATTTGTTTGCAATGCTTTTGAGTACGTTAGCGAAAATGAAGAAAATTGAACTGCGCGCCGTTATCAAATACTTGTATTTGAAAAATTTTTCGACGTACCAAGTCAATTTGGATTTGCGGGACACTTTAGGGTCTAATGCTCCTCTGTATTCGATAGTCGCACGTTGGTGCGCCGAATTTAGACGTAGAAGAACATCGACAATGGACGACCCCCGCTCCGGACGCCCTACTACAGCAGTAACTGAAGAAATTGTGAAAAAGTCGAAAACTCAGTTTTGGCGGATCGTCGTGTCACACTTCGTTTTATTGCTGAAAATGTAAAGATTTCAACGGGGAGCGTGCATAATATTTTACATGAACGCTTGGGTATGAAAAAGGTATCTGCGCGTTGAGTACCAAGAATGCTTACTGACACGCAAAAACAAACTAGACTAGAGATTTGTCAAGAAGCTTTGAACCTGATGCAGCAAGACCGGGAACTTTTTTTGCCGCGATTTATAACAATGGACGAAACATGGCTCAATCATTACGACCCTGAAACGAAACTGCAGTCTATGACATGGAAAAGGCCATCATCTCCAACTCCGAAGAAATTCAAGGTGAGCCCATCTGCCGGTAAGTTCATGGGCTCTGTTATTTGGGATGATAAAGGGGTATTAATGATTGAGTATCTCGAGCATGGAGCCACTATTACGGGCACTTTATACGCCAAACAAATAGCAACATTGCGCAATGAGATCCGCGAAAAACGGCGAGGTAAACTCTCAAAAGTTGTGCTGTTCCACCAGGACAATGCCCCGGCACACAAGTCCGCCGTTGCAATGGCTGCAATTCGTGATGCTGGGTTCGATATCCTTAAGCATCCTCCGTATTGACCAGATCTCACTCCCAGTGATTTCTACCTATTTCCGAGATTGAAACAATACCTGAGAGGCCAGAAATTTGAAGACGACGACGCGGTAGTCGCTGCAGTACAAGATTTTTTAAGTACTCAAGATGAGACCTTTTTTAAAAATGGAATTTCAAGTTTAGAAAAAAGATATACTAACCCCCTGTTTCACCATCCATTGATCAAATTTATTTGACAGATAAACGTGATGCCGTCTTTGTTTGTTTTGTTCGAATAGACGGAGACAGCATCACATTTATCCGTCAGTTAAAATTAATCAATGGGTGGTGGAACAGCCCCTAAGTGTATTATGCTAAAAGGTGACTATGTCGAAAAATAAAATGACATTTAGTAAAAGTTGTTTATAACATACTCATTCTCACTTTTTATTGAACGCCCCTAGTATTTTGGGATTTTACCTGAATCCCGTGAGAATATCGGGACAAAAGTTGTCTATCTTACAGACGTGAAGCTAATTGTGGGATTCCATCTCTTGTCGTAGATACTTCTCGTTAGAACCTTACGGGGCTGGCTAAGGGACTCGTTGCTTTTTATTATTAACCCCGACTTGTGCTCGTCATGTTTAATTTTACTGCGCGGAGAATAATTTTTGCTTTTTTTGTTACAGCCGACGCCACCTGGGATTATAGGTGTAAGTTTATTTTTATTTCTAACTAGCTTCGCCCTCGCCTTTTTTAGGGTTCCGTAGTCAACTAGGACCCCTTATAGTTTCGCCATGTCTGTCCGTCTGTCTGTCTGTCCGCGGCTAAGCTCAGAGACTGTTAGTACTAGAAAGCTGTAATTTGGCATGAATATATATATCAGTCACGCCGACAAAGTGGTAAAATAAAAAATAAAAAATAATTTTTTTTTAGTGTACCTCCCATAGACGTAAAGGGGGGGTGGTTTTTTTTTCTCGACTAACCCTATATTGTGGGGTATTGTTGGATAGGTCTTTTAAAACCATTGCGGGGTTGCTAACATGATTTTTCTATTTAGTGATCTGTTTGCGAAATATTCAACTTTTAAGTGACAATTTTCATTAAAATCGACCGTCCCCCCCCTCTAAAATCTAAACTGTTGAGTGGAAAAATTTGAAAAATTCAGAATAGTAGTAAATATATCAAATTTACTAGGAAAATTATAGCGGCTAAGATTGCTTGGAAATTATTTGTAGTTTAAGAGTAGGTAAATAGTAGCCTAAGGTATAAAACATACCTAAACTTGGATGATTCCGTACACATACGAAATCCTTAGAAAAATATTACTTGATTTTTTAGTAATGGCTACGGAACCCTACCTTTTTTTTTTTTTTTTTTTTTTTTTTTTATGATATAGGGGGCAAACGAGCAGACGGATCGCCTGATGGTAAACGATTACCGTCGCCCATGGACACCTGCGACACCAAAAGAGTCACAAGTGCGTTGCCGGCCTTGGGCGTGTCCGACACGCTCTTGGCCGGTTTTTTATGATTTGGCCAATATCCAAAGTTTAATAATATGACATCAACCAACATCAACTTGAATAATTTCGCGCAATAAATCTTGGCGGGGCTGTTCGCTTAGACTTACTTAAGGCCGCACGGAGCTTCTTGCGCTAATCGACTTTAGGTATTCTATGCCTTCGTGTATGTGTGCGTGAGTGCGGCTAGAATCAAAGCCGTGCGTAAGCGCAAGCGACACAAGTTCCCCGTCCGATGGCCGAAAGAAAACTCACGCAACTAACTACACGGACAAGGGGAAGCACGGCGGCTCATGATAGGTTGGTCAGACCGCCCGTGTATTTAGGTATTTTCATCGTATTACCAAGGATGATTGATATAGACTGGATTAGCAATTCCTATAATACAGATCGGCCGCGGAAAAATAGTTCGATTATTAAATCTAGATGGCGCTGACATATAGCCCGAGGGTATGAAAGCAAAACAATAAGACTACAGATATTTCATATTACTGCAAATTGCAGCATAAAAAGCCGTCTGAGTGCACTTAAGGTGCGCGCAAACGCCTAATCATGCCGACATAAATAAAACATTAAACCACTGTTTTAGCCTACCTTTTATTACAGTTATCACCTTGTGTCCAACACAGGACAAATAGAAAAATCATATAAAAGATACACGGAGCATATACAGCGGAAAAAGGACTAAATAATCTCACGTGAGATGTAATAAGGGTTATGACTAAGAGACAATTATATACAATTTACCAAAATGTTTGTGTTTTGCCAAATTAATCTAAAAATCAGAAAAAAATCGAGTCAACAATATGTGGGGCACTTGTGGAAAGTCCAAATTTTGAATTTAGGGAATTCACAGGTGCGGTTTAGCACCAATTGAGCCGTAGTGCATCACGAAAAATTATAAGAATAACTAATAACCTAAACCCTAATCCCCAAAACTACATGCGCATGTCATAACAGGATATTAGCTGGTTGTATAAGGAAAACGGTGTTGCATTTACGAATCAATCGCTAGAATAAAGTGCCGCAAAAGAACACAAAACGTACAGATTCAAAGTAATGTATAAATTTAGGCCTTAGAATCTAAAAAACTAGCGTGAATTCGGCTTCTGTAGCTATTATAGTTGAATTAAGCATCCCCTCAGCCGGCGACTGAAGTAAAGTTGGTGAATACTCAAGGTAGGTGGTGTTCCTGGTGTCTTCTTACTCTGGCGCAATTTAGAATAATATTCTGTATTAAGTTAGGCACAGAATCATTGAACCTCCCACGGATTCGCAGCAATTATCAATTTCTGGGGTAACCGTCGGGCTGGAAAGGAATTTAAAAAATTAGCCCATTTAAATACAATAAGCTATACGAACGACCTGCTCTAACAAACAATGAAGATGACACTTACCCGATGAAAAATCGGCCTTCCGAAAAATCTACTATATCAATAGGCGAGCAGCGATCGGATACTATGTAAAACGCTCCTTTTATAGCCTTTCCTTTTTAATAAATCACTTAATCGACGCCTTCTATACAGAAAGAACTGTTTTTCTTAAAAAAAAATCAAAGACTGTCTTGCGACCGGTCCGTCTTATGTCTCAAGCGATTCTGTCATCAACACCAAAAAAAACAACTCTGACAATTCCCAAACTCAATTTTAAATTTGAATAAAATTTCTATTACGCTTGAAAAGATGTATGCGGCCAGTAAAATAATGGCGAATAGCCAAAAAGTTTTAATTTTAAAGTATTCGTGCAGCTCTATAATGCTGCAAAATGTAGTACCTATTATGCAATATTTTTGAAAATAATATATTTTTAGTAATATGAAACATCTGTAGTTTTATTGTTTTGCTTTCAAACCCTCGGGCTATTATGTCAGCGCCATCTAGATTTAATAATCGAACTATTTTTCCACGGCCGATCTGTACTATGTCGATTGCTAATCCAGTCTATATCATCCTTAGTATTACTAAAACAAATACATGACTTAAAAAAAAAAAAAATGTAGCACCACTAGACCCTAGAAAACATTTTGGTTCATTAACATTCAAAAGTCATGACCTGCCCGTGCAGTATTTACGCTGTACTAGGGATCTGATAACTCTTTGACAGGTGGTATATGGTCTCGTCTTGGTACCATTTTCGGTAGGATATTTTATACTTATTTATTGAAGTGAAACTTCTAATGCGACTTCCAACAAGGTTGCGTTAAACGTTTAACGCTACCATAGAGGGGATATGAAAGCATTAGTATAATGTACTGCCGAAGCAAGTAATCTCGCATTGTATATATACTAACGGATGTTAAAAACTTCGATAGTGCGATGCAGAACTCATACTCTCTGTGCAAATGTATGAGACTTGATAAAAGCGCCATCTAGTGAGTAATTTAAACACATAGATGCAAGTAATCTCGCATTGTATAATAATACTAACGGATGTTAAAAACTTCGATAGTGCGATGCTGAACTCATACTGTCTGTGCAAATGTATGAGAGTTGATAAAAGCGCCATCTAGTGGTAATTTCAACACATAGATGCATAAGTAAATTTAGTTCTTTAAGTTATTGCAATAAGGTTCATATTGATGTATAAGTGCCTTTTTCATTTCCACATTACGAAGTTTCACTTCTTCCGCGCGGAGGAACTGCAGGCACGATTTCATCACCATTTTCTCTTTGTTCAGGTCAAGCCCAATGGAAGAAGAAGTTCCCCAAATGCGGGGGCTGTCACCAGTCCCCTATGATGCTGCCTGTGGGGGGCCTGTCGCCCGTGCAGACGGACGTCCTCACGTTCTGCAACTTCCACGTCCCACCGACGAAGATGGTGTTGAATGTTGACAGTCATAGGAGTAAGTTCCCAAAGAGATGTGCTATGCAGATGATGCGACGATGTAAAAGCTACGTTACAAAATTATAGCTAAACCGTTTCAATGAGTCCTCGCCCGCGTAGGGTTGCCAGGTGTCCGGCTTTAGCCGGACATGTTTGGCTTTTTGCGGTCGCGTCCGGCCAAATGGGTATGTATTACAATACCGAAGTACGAAAGACCGAATGTATTAAAACACCGAATGGGTCAAAAGACCGACACGATTTTTTTCTGAAACCGTTAACTTTTTAAGATTGTTATAAAACAAACCTAACCTAACCTAATGGGTTCTGTATGATGCCGTTTTAATAAATTCTGAAAAGTTTACGGTTTCAGAAAAAAATCGTGTCGGTCTTTTGACCCATTCGATGTTTAAATACATTCGGTCTTTCGTACTTCGGTATTGTAATACATACCCGGCCAAGGTACGTGTTCGGCTTGTCCGGCTTTTGTCAGGCTTTTTGTCAGAGTGGCGATTCGTACGACGATGGGCGGACGAGCGCCCGAGCGGACAAGGGCGAGCGGAGAGCAAACGAGTTTTTTTATTATAAATATTATGTCCATCTTTAAATAAATATCGAATATGCATATATCTGGCACATACACTCCATCTTCAATCTCATCCTCACTTTACATCACGTATAAATACTTTTTTCAACAGCCCAGCTGTAAAAACATTATGTTTGGCAATAAAAAAAACATGTCCGGCTTTTAGGGCAAAATGTCCGGCCTTATATAGCGCGCAGTCCGGCCTTTGCATTTTATGGCCTGACAACCCTACGCCCGCGGGATATAGAGGCGCGGTGGTAGACGGCGAAGGGGGGCGGGAGGCACACGAGGCGTGCTCGCCGCCCGCACCTCTCCCGCCCCCCTTTGTCGTCTAACCCCCAGCCCCTATACCGTGCGGGCGAGAACTCATTTAAACGTTTTAACTATAGGTGGCCGTTTCCAATAATACTAAGCTATGTAGCCGCTTGAGGAAAATTCAGAGCACGCATACGCACCACCAGACGACCAGATGGCCTAGCCTAGTAGGTAGAGAACCTGCCTACGAAGCTTGAGGTCCCGGGTTCGATTCCCGCGTCGAGGCAGATGTTTGTATGAATAATACGAATATTTGTTCTCGGGTCTTGGGTGTTTAATATGTATTTAAGTATGTATCTATCTATATAAGTATGTTTGTCCGTTGCTTGGTACCCATAACACAAGCTTTGCTAAGCTTACTTTGGGACTAGGTCAATTGGTGTGAATTGTCCCATGATATTTATTTATTTATTTATTTATTTACGCATCTTTCCATATAAAAAACAGCTTAGTTAAACCCGTTTCCACTATTAGTGCTATGATAATGGGAACCAATGAATATAACTGGAGGATACAGACGCATCCATAGCAACGTAGCGTAGAACATCTCTGGTGGAAAGGGACCCTTACTACACCAATCGATCGATCGTTGATCGACGGTTTCGACTACACCAAAACCTACCACACCAAAACTTCAAACAGTAGCATCGATCGGCTGTCGATCAATTATTTATCGACCGATATCCGTCGATCAGCCAAACCGAACACACCAATCCATCGATATCAATCGATGGCATCGTCAATCGATCTCTTGGTGTGGTAACACCAATTAATAGTGTAGGTAGTGTAGTGTGAGATCTCCGAAATGTTAAATGTCACTGTTTGTGGCTGAGTTATGCGGCTTTATTTCTAGCTAGCCTTCACCCGTGGTTTCACATCATCACTACCTTTAATGAATCTTATCGAAATTTTAAAGAAGCACTGCACCGAATAAAATGGAATCGATCGAAATCCATTGTAATTGTTGTCTGTTAAACGATTTCACAAATAGTTCAGTCGAGAGGTTCACAAATACAGGTTTTGTAAATTGACTTGTCAGGAATGACAAAACCACAGTTTAAAAGAAACTAAGTTTGTTATTGTGTCGCCGTGCACGTGCCGTCTAGCGCTCAGTAAATAAAATAGGAAAAGTGGATCAATATGCAGACGCAGTTCGTTCTGAGAGGAGTCCTGGGGCTAAATTCAGGAACGGCCCAACACGGTATGCGAGCGGTAATTCAATCGTTTGCGAGAGGATAGGGATGAACTGCTATTCAGGAACGCCAAAAATCACTGGTTTGCGATAGGTTTGGGCTGAGCCGTGTTGGGCCGTTCCTGAATTTAGCCCATGTGCCCTGCAGTGAGACGAGACTATAGTTTTCCCAAATTATTTATTTGCCAACTGTTTTTTTTTTCTGAAACTGTAAACTTGTCAGGACTGTTATAAAACATACCTAACCCAACCTACAGGATAGTTCTGAAATAGATATATCCTGAATAGTTAACAGTTTAAAAAAAAATAAACAGTTGGCAAATGAATCATGTAGGAAATAATTTTCGGCGAAAAAGTGGGATACCTAGGCTCAGACGATGATAATGATGATGATTGTAATTGGCTCACAAAAAATACACTCAACGAAATAAATTTGGTCACAAAAAATCCACTAAAGGAGCGTCCTCACTGAGAGCATTCGCATGTGATGAGCATTCGGCGTCGAATATTCGAGTGGTGTGGACGTTGAGTCAAGCGTACAAAGCTTATACGCCGGAACCGGCGATTGCTCGTTTACAAATGCTCGGGGACGCTCCTGTAAACAATACGTGATGTAGTTTGAATAGAAGAACATGTTTCTACCTGGATACTTGACTTGGTCTTTGATGGATCTTGGTCGTGATCTTTTCAGTAACCCTATCAGGAGTCTGGCCAGGCAATCGGCGGCCGACACTCTTCGGCGGAGTACTCGCCTCCAGGAGGTACATCTTTGAGCACATGGTGTTCCACTGGCCCTCGGAGCACATTGTGGGAGAGAAGCGGTACCCTCTGGAGACCCAGGCGTACTTCGTGGCTGCAGAGTACAGGGACATGATGGATGCTATCGCTGCGCCCACGGATAAACAGGCTATACTAGGCATAGCCAGTCTATATAATGTAAGTTGTCAATCACTAAAGATCACCATACCAATCGATTGATCTACGTCGATCAATCTATTCTACAGTTACTTGACGATCGATCAATGGGTGTGGTTATACGCTGACATAGTAAATACTATCGATTAATTATAGAATGGATTGGTCGAGGTCAGCACAGGGGCAGCAAAAGATATCGATCGATTCTTGATATCGAACGACAATCGATAGATTGGTGTGGTAATACACTTGTGCACTATAAACTACCGATTGACATCGACCAATCCATTCTACCATCGATCAATACCATCGAAAGATAGCAATTGATTCGTCTTTTAAAACTATTAATTGACTTTGATCAATTCAATGTAACATCGATCGACGACATTAGTCGATACATAGTCAATCAAATTGATGTAGAGGTAAATAGATTGACGAATTTTTTCTATATATATTTAAATAAACTATAACACATTTGATTGAGTCGCGTTGTTAAAGAAACTTCATTAACTTACGGTAGCTGGCATCATAAAACAAAAAATCCCAGACGCGTCTACGAGAAAATATATTGGCCCTGAAATCCAGATTAATTTTCAATTAACTGCAAAATTAGATTTTCAGTTGCTTTTAAAAAATTGAGTCAGTAATGTGGGGGAGGTTTGTGTTTTGGCAGCTCATAAAAAGTCCGTCGGTTGATTGTCGGTATCATCGTCCCTATTATTATCACTTGCTTCATACACCCTGTAACGGAACGAGGGGCTTTCCTTTTAACATCCGATTCTACTCACAATTGGATGAAAAAAATTGGATGGCTCATACTATAAGCCCTAAATAAATAAGCCCTGTAGACAGTATCCAGTTTGGTTTACTGCGAAATTGATAAGTGACTTAAAACTAAAAGCTAATTTTCATCGTGAATGGAAGGCATCTAAAAATAAGTCTGCGTATATGAAGTTTGCCCAGCTTAGGACTAATATTAAGAAACAAATATCCATTGCTCACGATGAGCATATACGAGGAATACAAGACAAAATAAAAAGTGATCCGCGCTCTTTTTGGCAGCACATAAACGGTCTTAAGTCGAAGGGCGGATTTGTGTCGCAGGTAGAGTTCGAGGGGAAACAGTTTGTTGGGGCAGAGGCTGCTCGCGCTTTTGCAAAGTTCTTTTCGAGCGTTTTCTTGGCAGATGTTCCTCGTCTTGACATTGATTATGTTTTGGGCAATAAACAGCAGCAGAGATGTACTGCGAACTATGTTCATATAAATGATATATCAGTGCAAGAAATTGAGGCAGGTATTAGGCGTCTAAAATCCAGAAGCTCTGTAGGACCGGATAATTTGCCGGCGTACGTCGTTAAAGGATGCATGCAGCAGTTGATGGTTCCTTTACTCTTTTTATTCAACTTGGCACTCTCCTCTGGAACATATCCGGACCTATGGAAGGTCACGAGAGTTAAACCGATCCCTAAGACGAGTGACAATGCCAGTGTTGAAAATCACAGACCCATAGCTGTTCTTTCGACACTTCCAAAGTTGTTCGAGTCTATACTGCACCAAGTGATATCTCCGCAAATAAAGCCTTTTCTATGTGACTCGCAGCATGGTTTCAGAGTGAATCGTTCCGTTAACTCTAATCTCCTGATCTTGAACGACGAAATATCTGAGCATCTCGACAGGGGTGTCCAGGTTGACGTTCTTTATTTTGATTTTAAAAAGGCTTTCGATCGCGTAGATAACGACGTGCTGCTGGGCAAATTGGATGATATTGGTTTCTCTCCCAATTTGCTTACTTTTTTTTCGAGTTATCTACGCGATCGACAACAGTACGTTCGGCATGGATGTTTTCGGTCTGAGCCGTATCACACTCGATCAGGCGTCAGTCAGGGCTCGATATTGGGTCCACTCTTATTTGGGATAATGATAAATGACCTACAATCCGTGATTAAGCATTCCAAATGTTTGTTATATGCTGACGATCTTAAGTTGGTGTATGGGGTGGAACGGAAAGTGGACTGTGACTTGTTACAGGAGGATGTCGCTTCAGTGGTCAGGTGGAGTGTCGAGAATAAATTACTTTTTAATGCTTCCAAGTGCTGTGTGTACTTTCAGTCGCGCGTCTGCCCCTTTTTCATGCCCAATACTTGCTTGAAGGTGAGCCTATTGAACGTGTCTTCTCGGTTAGAGATCTCGGCGTAGTGTTTGACACTCGTTTCATCTTTCACGATCATATACGGTCACTCGCGGTTAGTTCCTTTCGGCGCCTAGGCTTTGTGATCCGCAACGTCAAAGACTTTTATGACCCTCGAGTCATAAAACTTGTATATTTTGCTCTGGTGAGAAGCAAGCTGGAGGCTTCGTCACTCATTTGGAACCCTTATGAGTACTCATACATTCTTCTGTTAGAGAAGGTCCAAAAGGCTTTTTTAAGGTTTCTATTTAAGAAAAGCTTTGGGTATTATCCTTATCTGTATCCGACCAAATTCTTACTCGGCTGTCTCGGTTTCAATTCGCTTGAAGTGAGGCGTAATTATAATTTGCTAGTCACAGTTTGTAGTATTTTGCGGGGTGAGTCTGACTGTCCTGAACTGGTGGGTCGTGTGGTGAGGCTTTACGTCCCGGAAGTTGGTCGTATAACCCTCCGCATTCGGGCGCGCGGGCTGCTTGCAGTCCCGGCGGCGCGCACCGTATCTCGCACAAACTCGCCGCTGCCCCGCGCACTGGCGTCTCTGAATGGCATCGGCACCAGAGTGTGACCTGCTTGCAAGTCGATGGCTGACTGTGTGTTTAGAATGCTTGAGATTTTGCGAAAGGATTGATGCTAGACTGTCTAGTATTTATAAATAATGTATTTGTCTGTAGATTATAAATGTTATTTTCTAAGTAGTTTAAGTTTCTCGGTGTATTGGTTTCACTGTAATGCCGTGTAAACTTTTTTTTTAATAATAAATAAATAATAAATAATACTGAAGTGCTCTGTTAGCTGCAAGTTATGTATGGAGAAAAATTTTTTTTTGTACGATTTTGTTGTTGGTCCCATACTAAAAGTTGATCGTAATTGTGAGTACAATCGGATGTTAAAAGGAAAGCCCCTCGTTCTGTTAGATGACGCTATTCGAGAAATGTCTAATTTATCCGGACTACCAAATTTAACGAGGTATAATGAAATGAAAAGTAATATTCGGATTCAGACGTCGCCGTCCAAAATCTTTGCTATCTGTCTCGAGAATAAATTACTTTGGATTATATTTAGCGATTTATCTTCCCCAGTCTCACTTAATCGATTCAAATGCTTTGTGACAACTTCCGTCTTGAAAGATAAGGGTTGTAATAAAACCCTATTTGTCAGATGCTTCTAAAGAATTGACGAAGTGTTTTGTAAGTAATTTCTTAAAAAAATTACAGACATGCAGATTGAATGATACCGAACTTAACTATACCTACTATAAAGGTACTTTATTAAATGTGAATAAACATTAACTGCCAACACGACCAAAAGTTATGGATACCTACGAGTAAGGTAAACATACGAACGGGTGTAGTTTGGTGGTGGTGATAGTTGGGTTTGTGTGATTTGTGTGTGTTCGTAGGAACTGCATGAACACACATTTCTTGCATATTTAAACGTAACTATCATAAGGTCGCGGGTTAGCAAAGTAATTGTTTCAGTTCACAATACATTTTTAATTTTCTGTTTCTTGCTTTTACCACTTGTTGAGCGAATCGTGATATAATTTTGGTTCAGAAAAAATTACTTCCGGGCAAGTTTCTTGCGGCGCATTCTTCTTAGCAGTGATGGTCTTTCCGAAAGCGGTGATAGTAAAAATAGACGCGTAAAAGAGCTCTTTTCAGGCTACTAACAGAATCATCATCATCATCGTCATAATATCAGCCAAAAGACGTCCACTGATGGACGAAGCCCCCCCCCCCCCAAAGAGTTCCCCAATCCAAGTGGTTCCTGTGACCTTCACTAGATCGTCAGTCTATCTTTTTGGAAGTCTTCTTACATCACGTCTTCCGATTCACGGTCTCCCAGCATAATCCTTTAATTTTTTTAAACTCCTTTCCTATTAATGAACTGCAACAATTACTTTGCTCACCCGCGACCTTACGATAGTTACGTTTATGCAAGAAATGTGTGTTCATACAGTTCCTCCACCTCCACACTGTACGAACACACACAAATGAAATAAACAGACTAAATTTTTTTTTTTTTTTTTTTAATCACATAAACCCAACATTAACATTTGGTGGTTTAGCATCCGGTTGTGGTGCTCTGAAGATGAGCTCTGGTTGAGTTCGAAACGCAAAAAGTGTAGTTTGGCGGTGGTGATGGTTTGGTTTGTGTGATTTGTGTATGTTCATACAGTGTGGAGGTGGAGGAACTGCATGAACACACATTTCTTGCATAAACGTAACTATCGTAAGGTCGCGGGTGAGCAAAGTAATTGTTTCAGTTCATTAATATGGACCTCCGCAAAGTAACGCCTGATTCAATAAATCCTTTCCTATTACTTTGCAGTTTGCAAACGTCACTCAACCAGCACTGGAGCCCATAATAGAGGAAGCGCTGTACATGGCGAACCAAAATGAATCGGTGCAGCCGGAGCCCCTGGTCAGCTTCATCCCCGTGTTTACGGACTACGCGAGCTATCAGGGCTCGCTCCCCATACCACCCTGCACCGAGAGTGTGCTGTGGATAGTGCCGGCTCGGACCTTACCAGTAACCGAGGTGAGAAAGTGGTCAAAGTGCCTCAAAAATTGTAATAATTTTAACACCTTCCCTGTCCATGTGCCCCCCCCCCCAGTGTGGGGTCATGAAGCTCTTTTTAAGGTTCCGTACCCAAAGGGTAAAAACGGGACCCTATTGCTGAGACTTCGCTGTCCGTCTGTCTATTACCAGGCTGTATCTCATGAACTGTGGCAGCTAGACAGTTGAAATTTTCACACATGATGTATTTCGGTTGCCGCTATAACAACAAATACTAAAAAAATAGAAAAAAAGAAATATTTAAGGGCTCCCATTAAAACATACGTGATTTTTTTTGCTCGTTTTTGCTCGGTATTGATAACGGCAACAGGCAGACGCTTGGAATATTCACAGAATATTTAGTTATACAGGGTAATTTTTTAATCAGTACACAAATTTTGATACGTGATTCAGTATCGTTAATAGATCACGATTATATGTTCAAGATTTTTTTTACATTTTTAAATTTGGGTTGTTTATAGTAATTCATCCAATAAATTGGTCGACTTACTATGAACAATAAAAAAATAAGTGATAAATATTATAACGAAAAATACTGAAATTTGTTGTTTTAACGACACTGTATCACATATTAAAATTTGTGCACGTATTAAAAAAAATACCCTGTATATTCACTTTAAAAATAAATAAGTAGGTAATTAAATTAAAATAAAACAAATATTTAAGGGGGCTCCCACACAAACAGAGGTGATTTTTTTGCCGTTTTTATATATAATGGTACGGAACACTTCGTGCGGGAGTCCGACTCGCATTTGACCGGTTTTTTCAGAAATGATGTGTCATGTAGGCTGAATAATGTCAAACTATGAATAAAATCAGCTGCGGAATTTCGGTTGCAAATCTTCGGCATTGCGTTCTTAAATATTTACATGGAAAGGATCGTTGCTTTGCTTGATGCCCTGGCTATAATAAATACTCAAGTTTTCTTACGCTTCCAGCTTATACCAATTTTCAGAGAGCGGTCCAGATAGCAAACAGCCACGTCTGCGTCAACGGCCTGCCGACAAGCATGCTTCGGAGGTGCCCGCAAAAAATGAACAACAGAACAGTTTTGTACTGCAAAAGCGAAATACGGATATCCCAATCACTTTATAAGGATCAGAATTAGTATTAAATATTGAAAAATAAATTTGTGTAAATCAGAGTTTTTCTAGTCTTTCAGTGACTTATTGACGACTTAACTATAGATATAGAGTATTGGTAATGCGAGGCGTGAAAGTCAATTACAAATATTGTAGTCTGCTGGTTAACCCGACGCCTTAACTGTTGGTTGTTGTTGACAGCTGAAGTTTGTGTACATTTAGTTAAGTAGGTATCTATAGTAAATTACTACAGAGGCCGGCAACCCCTGTTCCGGCCGAGGCTTGTGTAGTGCTTTTCTCAAACATGCAATGAAATAAATAAAAAACTTCAAGAATTAAAATTGCAAAGAAAGCAACTATTGCTTATGTTTTATTTAGGGCTGAATGCCATGATGCCATAGACCTATAAACGTCATGATGCTGTGTCACATGAAACAATAGACGATCGCTTTCCCGGCCTAGGCCTGCAATTCTGTATGAAAATCCATTACATAGCACTCGTCTAACCGCGCCCGCAACGCGATACTTTCCGGCCCGTTAACAAGTCATTGCATCTTTGAGAAAAGTTTCTAATTTAGATATCAAACCCGACCAACGTCCCGAAAAAAAGATTGACGTGAGCTCTTCAGTGACGAAGAGCAACGTGGTGCTACAAGTTTGAGCGGAATATGGCAAAAATGGTCGAGCAAGTAGTGTTTGTACAAATCAATATCAATGCTACTGCGTCAGGTGGGTTGGTCATTTTGCTATCGATTGCATTGAAAATTTATGGAGAAATGCACACGGATGTGTTTATGGGGAGTTCTGCTGGCACGATTTTAGGAAAAATATTTTGTGTAAAAAGAAAATTTTGGATATTTAGATTCTTTTTTTGCAGTTAGTCCACTAGATATGGTAAAACAGGTAAAGAGAGTTGCAAAGTATTCTGAAGTTATGGAACTTTTATAGGTTATTTGCGGGTTATTTTAAGTTTCCGACCGCAAGGACCATCAAGCACATTTTGTGTGTCATGTTGCATGTTGCAATACAATGTTTATTTATTTATTGAGAAGAGAAACAAACGGTCATATTTTATACAAGATTGTGTACAGAAATACTTTAAATGATTAACATAAGACCAAATTTTGAAGAGAATTAAACTATCTAAAAGTTCGTTGGTAAACCAGATTTCAGGCCCAATCATTTAAAATTATTTAAATCAATGAAATCATTTAAAACATTTAAAAAAAAATCATTTAAACGGTTTATTAATTGTCAAGACTGTGTACACAAGCTCACATTACAGAATTAAAGTTCCAACATTTCATCCATTTCGGACGTACAATAAAATTTAACTTAGCAATAGCCTAAACTTAATCATCTGAACTAAAATATTCATTTAAATTATAAAAACACGTAGTAGCTAGCCATTCTCTAAGTTTCCTCTTAAACTGGGTACCTTCAAGTGACTTATTACATTCAGGTAAATGATTAAATATTTAAATTCCGCAACATAGTTACTCTTTCTTAAAATATAACTGAAAGGCCGGACTGTACATACACCATGTTTATATTGGGATCTAATATTACTCTTGAAGTCACTTTTTTTAATGAAAATGTCATTTCTATCTTTAATAAATACACAAATTTCTAAAATGTTAACGAAGATACAGTTACATACAACGAAGTTAGACGAAGTTTTAAAATTTTGCCTTTTATCAACCCTAACTCACACTATAAACCTTAACGTTATACAGACAGTAAGACATCATCGGGGTAAGGGCAACGGGTGGACTGGTTAGATCAATTTACCAAAATCGTTATTTCCCAGAAGCAAAATTTCCATTCGTATTTTTCCCAAATGCTATTTTCTCACTTTAGTTTTTTCCTGAAGCTTATTTTCACAGTAGCGTTTTTTCCCAATATGAATTGGGGATGTCTATTTTTTTGCAATGTATAGTTACTTTGCTCACCCGCGACCTGAGCAAAGCTAAAAAGTTAAGTTAAAGCTAGGTCGCGGGTGATCAATGATCAAACTAATTGTTTCAGTTCATCAATAAGAAAAGTAAACCAAGAATCGACGAAGTGGCCACGCACTTTAACGGCCCCAATCCGTAAATTATTAATACTGCTGTCTGACCAGTATCTTATCAATGGTGCTACTAAACCATCCATCAAGCAAATATTCGGGAGTTTGTTATCTAATCTTAAGGGCGTAATGCGTGGTTCTTCACGTAATCCGCTTAGATTACTGAACCAATTGTGTCTGAATACGTCTCGCTTCTTTATTCGCGTATCTTTTTTAATGATATTACTTTTTTATTGAGAGCATCGAACGTTCAAAGGGATCAAGTAGGTGGTAGTTCTACTAGCGTTTCAACTGCTGTCTGTATTGAAGAAATGAGTCACACCGTATGGAAAGATATTATAAAGCGATACAGTTTACTTGCTACAATGTACTTAATGCAAACTGTAGCTCATTTTGAAGGTTCCGTACCCCAAAAGGAAAAAAAAAACGGAGCCCGTAATAGGATCTGATCTTATAGGTCTCTCGAGACCCTTTATCTCGGGAACGCGTGAAGATATGAAGTCGAAATTAAAACCATTATCTATAGTTAGTTACTCAGGTCTACAGTCCCTTGAAGCTGCGAAAAAAAAGTCTAAGTTGACGTTAAAAAAAGATACGGTCGTTTATGTCGCAAAAAACGTACATTTCGACACTCTCAAGGGAATCAAAATTTAAAGGGTATTTTCCATTGACCTAGTATTTGGTAATTATTACCGTCTTTTACTACAAGTACAGGGAAAAATCTGAAAACTATACATTTGTCATTTTGTAAGGGGGTCCCGACTTACCAATATAAAATGATCCTACTGCGTACATTTTACTTAAAAGTAGGGCTCTGCTAACACTGGATAATAATAGATACGGCTGTTTACCGCTTATATTTTGACATACCTACAAATTTGTACGGAACCCTCAATGCGCGAGTCCGACTCGCACATGGCCGGTTTTTTTTAAAGTTTGCAACAAGAAACTGATAGTGGTTGAAAAGCTACTAGATCTACCCAGGTATTAGGGTGTAATACGGCTTTAGGTTCAAGGATTGGTTATGTGTAGTGTGTAGAATATTTATTGCTTACTTAGCTTAGAAGTTCTCTTCCCTCAAGATAAGATAAAATGTCACTATTTCTGTGTTATTGAATGTACATCTATATCTATACTTCTATACTAATATTATAAAGAGGAAAGATTTGATTGTTTGTTTGTTTGTTTGCATTGAATAGGCTCTGAAACTACTGGACCGAATTCAAAAATTATTTTGCCGTTAGACAGCTAGGTACATTATCACTGAGTAACATAGGCTACTTTTTACCGCGGGAAAATACCTTTTCCTAAGGGAAAATTAATTTATCGCGGGCGAAGTTGCGGATGGAAGGTTAGTAACACATAACTATTAAATACAACGTACGATCATTATGTGTGGATATAACGTTGATAGTAAAATAGGGCTTATGATTATTTTTTATTTGTCTCCGGATAACGGGCTTGCGGCCCATGTGTTCTTGAGTGGAAACCACGCAGCGTACATAGACCGAAGATGGATAAATAACCTGGTGTAGGTCACAGGAGTCCAACCAATCATTGTGCCATTTTTTTGCCAAGGCTATAAAGCACTGGACGATGCGCTGATCATTATGTGTTGGAAGGATTTAGAAAACGTCCGTCAGATTCCACTTTAGTCAGATCACTTCTTTTTTTCCGTATGGGTCAGATAGGTCAGATTTTGAAACTAGTGACGAAACAGCAATTCTCGCGATTCCTCGTCCGTCAGATTCCGCTTTCGTCAGATCAGACTTAATTCACCCAGGATATATTCATCCATAATTCAGTTAAAACATACAATTTCTGGGCGGTTTGCCCTTCAGGCAGAAGAAATTACCTAACTAACCTAAACTTCTTATTTTCTTGATCTTTTTATTCTTCTTTATCTTGGTCATCATATCCTTCTTGACGAAACTGAACTGAAATTATAAAAAAACTGCTTCTGACGAATTGACGGACGTGTTCTCAACCGTTTAAGCCACGTAGAGCCGCAAAACAAAACGCTGTATCGGACACAACAGGCTAATCCTTCCGCGCCGTCACAAATACGATAAATAATTCGCCATATCTTATCACGGCGAATTCGATAGCATTGAAAGAGTTCGTACACCCATTTGTTTTCTAATACCCTTCGGACGTTCGGCACAGCACGTGGAAGATGAGGCTCCTACCAAGATGCGTCGCACCGGCCCACACAGCAGCTTCTGAAGGTTCTAACACTTTCTTCTTTGTTTTATCTGATAGCCTAGTGATTGGAGAATCTGACTACGAAGCTTGAGGTTCGATCCCTGGTTGGGGCAAATATTTGTATGAATAATACGAATGTTTGTGCAGTCATGGATGTGTAATATGTATTTAAGTGTGTATTTATCTAAATTAAGTATGTTTATCCGTTGCCTAGTACAAATGCGTATGTTTGAACCTACTGCGATCCTGACTTACACCTATCGCTTCCAACATTTATTAGTCTTTTCATTCATGCTTGCCGGTTTCGGGTCCTCTTGACTCTGACCTTTCTTCAAGACATCTCCAATCTGATCTTGGAATTTCCTTCTTAGTCTCCATTTTCCAGCATTTCAATCAACACTCGCCTTACTCTTTCTCTTTCATAATTCTTCCCTCATCCATCCTCTCCACATCCCCAAACCAACTTAACATTCCTTTCTCTGTTGACTGAGATATGTTTTGTTTATTGTAGCGGAACAAATATCACGGTTGCGAGCATCACAATCTCCCATAGCGATATCCCTTCAGAAATGTCCAACATGGACATCGCTGGACGCGCTGAAGTTCAAAGGGTACTGGGACAACGAAGGCAAAGGGATACTCCTGAACACGGGACAGACTGGTGAGTTACTTTATTTTGTTCCACCTCCGTTTCTCTACCGTACACTTGTCGCAGGAAGCGACTTCATCCTTCATCATCATCATCATCATCGTCATCATCAGCCAAAAGACGAACATAGGGGTCTATATCGGATGGCGTAAAAGTATTAGTCCTAATGGTGTATCGCATAACTATTTTCCACCGAAAATTGGTGGAACTCTCAATATATATAGGTATGTATACATTTATTCATAGAATACAAATATTAAGAAACAATAATTAAAACTTCACTAAAAACTAAAGGAAGGCACACATAGAGATGGTTTGTAAAAAAGTTAATAAATTTGTGTTCGCTCTTAAAAAGATCAAACAGATCACATCTATAAGAACTGCTTTGCTTGTATATCATGGTTATGTGTGCTCTGCGCTTCGATATGGAGTTGTTTTGTGGGGGAACTCAACAGATATGCAAAGAGTTTTCTTGGTGCAGAAGATGTGTGTAAGAGCGATATGGAGCTTAAAACCGACTGATTCATGCAAACCTTACTTTAAGAACTTTAAGATTCTTACATTCCCATGTTTGTATATTTTCGAGGCATGTGTATTTGTGAGAAAGCACTTTGTATTGTTCATAAAGAAAAATAATACCAATAAACGGACCATAACCCATAGGCCTTTGAATCTGCCTCCAGCAAGATTAACCGTATTCAAAAGGAACTCTTATTATGTCGTTAGCAAGATTTATAATGCAGTGCCAAGGTCTATAACTGATTTGACTGGTAACCAGTTCCAGACAAAACTAAAGGCATGGTTACATGATAAGTGTTTTTACTCATTAGAGGATTTCTTTGAGGATTGCAAATAAGTTATGTGTAAAATTAGATTGGAAGAATCATTTGTGTGTCAGAAATGGCTGGATGGTTGGGCTTTATATTATATTTATGTCTAACACCTAATTGTAACCCATTCAATGCAAATAAAGATATTCTATTCTATTCTATTCTAAATATCTAACTTAAAAACTACTAGACTAAGACTACAAAAGGCCCCCGTGGCGTACCCAAAAGGCTGGCAGCATTCCCTCGTTGAATGGCGATGGCGATTCGTTGAGAGAGATAGTTGCCAGCCCTTTGGTCTCCCAGTGGTGTTAACCAGACGCTTTTGCACTTGTTTAACCAAATTGTGTGCGCCGGGACCCCAAGGACCCAGGGTCTCAAAACCTACAGCAACAAAATTGTAAGGTAAGCTGAACCGAGACCCTGGTATTTTAATACTTTCCTACTCTCGGCCGCTTCAGCCGCTGCGCCAGCTTTTTTTGTTGTACCCTGCAGGTGTGAAGGGGCTAGGGTATCGACGCAGGTTGCGTCCCAAAGTAAAACTCGACCCATCCTCCAGGGAATCAGAGACATACCGTCCGGGCTTTTGCCATCATCCCGCGCAATGCCATTTGGCTCTAATTATTGACGGCACGTTTATGGTGGCAAGAGAAATAAGTATAAATACCTTCTCTCAATTAGACCTAATTTAATCCTAATTTTGATAATGCATGAGTCAACATTGTGAACAATGTTGATAAACAAGAGTGCAATACTGCGTGCAGTCACGTGCTTCAATTTAATAATCCAGAATCACTTCAGTTATTTTATCGTGAAATTTTACACAAATTACATAACGTATTTGGCTAAAATCAGTTGTGCGGTGCTTAGGCTTTATCGCAAGATATTGATAGTATTATCTTTAATCTATTGAGTTACAAAACAAGTGAAACGAGGTATGGTCAAGGGAATTCAAGTTCACGGTGTACGTTTTTATAGATATTTAGGAGAATGATACTGAAAGTAGCCAACTTTTGAAAATTAGTAAGGGTATTCTAGAGAGGTCATGAAGACCAACATTAACCAGAATCTAATACTAAAATTCTGTATCTAGATCGTAAAAAATTTGAAGAAATATCGGTGTAAAAACTTCCAAACACGTGAAATAGTAATCATTTGGAAATACGTTGTGACGCTTAGACACAACAGCTATGAGGTGAATAGAGGACGGTGACCCTTGTCACTGAAGAGGGTAATGGCGTCACGATTTTAACTAGGTACTTTATAATTACTGTATTGTTGTGAATCTTAGCGCGACACCCCGTATCGCTGAATATTCCATTATGGTGAAAGAGTGAAATAACACGAATCTATAAAAACTATTTACTTACTTAGTCTGTTCTTTTGTATCCATTCCTAACTTATAATCAGTGGCGTAGCGTTCCTTGGAGGGACCCTGTATCAAAATTAGTTGGAGGGCTTTCCCGGGAAGCACGAGATTAAGTGACACATTATTATTATCTAGCCTGGATTGATGTCCCACTGCTGGGCAAAGGCCTCCCCCCATGTCCTCCATTTCTCCCGATCCAAAGCAGGCTGAGGCCAGTCGTCGAGAAATATGTCCATGTCGTCCCACCACCGCCGTCTGGGCCTACCCCGTCGTCGCCATCCATCCTGTGGCGCCCACTCAGTGGCATTTTTAGCCCACCTCAGTGGATGCATTCGGCTGACGTGGCCGGCCCAGTCCCACTTCAACCTGGCAGTCTAAGTGACACATTATAACGTTTTACTAATTTTTGCTTACCTACACACGTTAGGGGCCTCTGTAGCCCGGGGTCCCGTATCATATACAGCTGATACGGCGGTAGCTACGCCCCTGCTTATAATGCTATGTTTTCCAGCATATTTCACCCTGGACACCGCGAGCCGGCCGCGTCTCAGCGGGGGCCCGCTCATCGGCGAGTACATCTTCGAACAAATGCATTTCCACTGGTCGGTGGATGACTTCACAGGCTGTGAACACGTGCTGGATGGACATGGGTAAATAAATCATCCCATCTTATACACCACTGCAGGGCGCAAAGTCAATAGCTTCAAACATTGGCTTCAATTCGGTTCGATTCCTGGTCGGGGCAGATATTTGTGTGAAAAATACGAATGTTTGTGCTCGAGTCTTGGATGTTTAATATGTATTTAAGTATGTATTTATCTATATAAGTATGTTTATTCGTTGTCTAGTACCCATAGTACAAGTTTTGCTTAGTTTGGGACTAGGTCAATTGGTGTGAATTGTCCCGTGATATTTATTATTTATTATTAAAGTTTTGATGTGCGGGTTAGTGACGTCACTCTAAGTAAAGTGTGCCGAAGCTATACGCCGTTCCTTATTACCTTACCTTCAAAATTTTTCGTTTAGTTATATACATCCCACTGCAGCAAGGCATAGGCCTTCGGATTAAGTAGCTTGGGTAGTAGTTCTCATGTTCCAGTGCGGATCAGGAACTTCACACACACCACCGAATTTTTGGAGGAGTACGCGCTACATTCCCTTCATTCTAAAGCTCATGGTAAAAAATGTAATTACACACATAAATACCGAGGTGAGAGCCTGGAAAAACACGTAGGTACATATCCAAATATTTTTAATAATCTAACTGACGGCCCAAATATATTTTTAGGGAGCCAACCAATTACATCGCTTTCGAGTATTATTTTCACAGACGTGATTACAGAAATCGGTCCGCTGTCGCTATTAATGTGTTTTAAAATCACTTCGTATGTAAAGCGATAAGTACGATATCTAAGAATTCGTTCTTTTCCGCGTGGTCGGTGCGGATTCCACGGAGAGATACAGAGGCTGTCCTTGATTTTGTAAACATTCCGATAAAATGTGTCTGATAATTATATTAATGGAAAATATTTCGAGATATAAATCTCGTCTCTAATGCTACATTTGTCTGTTCCATCTGCAGATACGCTGCCGAATGCCATTTCGTCCACTACAACAGCAAGTACGAGTCTCTGGAAGCGGCTATCGGCCACGCCGACGGCTTGGCTGTCGTTGGCTTCCTTCTGGAGGCTGTCGACGCACCGAACCCCACTTTCGACAAACTGGTTGAAGGCCTCGACGGCATCCAGAAAAGGGATCAGACGGTCCAGGTCACTGCTGGTGAGTTGGTAGGATACGAGTGTGGCATGTAATTAGACTACTCCTACCTATCCCCAATTGTTTCTTCTTTTGTGGAAGACATGGAATTTTCTTTGGATGAAAACTCAAAAATTGGGTAACAAACTTTAATCTTCAAATAATTAATAAATTTTACAAAAATTTATTATGTGCTTGTATTGCTACGTAAGATGCAGAGTAAAAGTACTGAAGCGCCGAAGCACCTAAACAAAAACATAATGCAATCCATTGCACTGAGGTGCATCTGCATTGTGCAGGCGTGAGCTGGAACACCAATCTTTTGACATACCTAGTTAAACATGAATTATGACTAATATAGCCAACATTAGACATATTTTTCTAGGTAATAATCTCAATGAGATAGTTCTTTAAAATTTTCATTGTAAAATGAACTCTATGTGAAAGAATGAAAGAACTTAGATCCAACATGGCCGAAGACATAGCCAAAGAACTACTGGAGGGTGCTCAAATTATCAAATTCAAATTTTACAGCAATATTACTGTAACTTTGTTCAGTTGGACTTATATAAGACTAGCTGTTGCCCGCGGCTCTGTTTGTCGCTATCCTATGGGAACTATGCAATACTATTTCGCGATATAAAAACTGTCCTATGGCCTTCTCAGGATCTCAAACTATCTCCATACCAAATTTCATTTTAATCAGTTCTTCGGTTAAAACGTATTTATAATAAATAAACGCACGCCACATTAGTATGAAAGTATGTATATGTACAAGCTGAAACATTTACTTTTCTCACCCGCGACCTTAAACCTTATCTTTTTTCTTAAAGGTCGCTGGTGAGCAAAGTAATGGTTTCAGTTCATTAATATGGATCTCCGCAAAGTAACGCCTGATTCAACAAAGTATGCATATATTATGTATTGGTATGGATAATATGGATGAGCGTGTCTAGTTGAAATGTAATTTTCTGTTTTTTCCCCCTAACCTGTGTTGCGTAAAGAACCCCGTCGATATAATGTAACTTCAATGTGTCACAGAGTCGCTGTCGTGGATGGACAGGGACGACCTGCACGAGGGTAGCTACGTGACGTACAAGGGGTCGTTGACCACGCCGCCATACACCGAATGCGTCACGTGGATCATTTACGAGAAACCCGTGCAAATTGGGACGGAGCAGGTGAGATTGATAATCTTTGAACGAGCATTTCTTATTTATTCATGTGGGGGCGAACAATCGATCTTGTTTAATCGTGTATCGGGCAAAAGCGTGTATTCGAGTATTCACGCGTTTCTCTTTGGGACGGCGCGCAGTAGCAGTATGATCGATAATTTCACTGAATACAGTGGAATGGCTGTATAAGAGTTGGATTTGCAAATTAGGTACAATTAATTTTGGGCGCATTCACCGAATGTTGTTCTACAACCCAGTTTTGGTTATTTTTTGCAGTTGGGTCTCCTCAGGCAGCTGGAAGGTCTGGACAGCAAGCCGATAGACAGAAACGTGCGGCCAACGCAGCGGCATCCACCCGGCCACTCCGTCATATATGTGAAGCAAGTGAAGGCGAAGCTCTGACGTCACTACACCCGTGCCAAGATTAAAGAGGGGTTTCACTTTATGAGAAATCATCCACGTAGCAATACATTGCGGGCCTTAAGTAAACCATCACACTAAAGTTAGTTCGGTAGCTCCGCAATCTGCAGCTGCTCGGATGATTTTAGCCGTATTGTGAAAAGCTGGGTTAAGCAGCACTTTAGTCATAGTCATAGTAGTATCAAAGTCTCCTTGACATTAGGTGTAAAATAAATAAAATAAATATCAAAGGATATTTGATCCCAATTCGTCCCCTTTCCGGCTAACATGTCGTAACTAGCATCTGACTCCTTGATACGACAGTTAGCGAGGAAGAAGATGAATTGACCTACTCCCAAAGTATATTCGCATAGTGTTTTACAGTAAAACTAGCTCAGGGTTGGGCAAAAATTATCTATTTACGAAAAACCGGGAAGATAACTAAATAATCCGTCATTTGTTATTTTGAATTTATCTAGATCAGTTTCATTGTTATCTAGATAAATTAGTTGGGATTTTAAATAAAAGATGAATGTTAGTAGTACAGTCATGTAGAACTAGAAGTGGTGTCAGTGTGACGGTTTGACCCGACGTGACATTCTGTATACATTTATTATTATAAGCTTACTTCAATAACAAACGAGGTCGGTAATCTTCATCTAGATAATTTATCTAAATAAAAAGTTGTCAACGCACTATTTGTGATTGAATTTATCTTTGAATAAATTTATTTGAAATGATTTTATTTGAAATAATTATCTAGATAAGAAATTATCTAAATAACGCCCAACTCTGAACTAGCTACATCAAGTTCATTATTTAAAGGGACACGACAGCTTACAGACTTTGACAGTTCTCTTGATTTAAACGTCCTAGGTTTGTACCTGAAAATTGAAATTTTATTCTTACTGGCAGCGAGATTTTAATTCTAGGAATAGTTTGGCGCAACTCGCCCGAGAGCTTCTTCAATGTCCGCAAAACTTGTTCTAACGACATTTTTTCACACGACAGCGTTTTTAAAAACGCGGCATTTTTTATCTTTTATGGAACTCCGTGTGTGTCTATTTTAACGTAACGTTTTTTAACCCCTCGTATATAGGAAGTGAACAAAAACGTGCATTCTCGTCTCAATCGTTTCATATATACGTAAATTCAATTTCACAAATAAAAAGAAAACGGGAATAGATTTTTTAATTTGATACAGATTAAGATCAAGAAGAAGCAAGGAGAAGAAGAAGATTAAGTCTTAATCATACGAAAGGATAAGCTCTCGTGCGAATGAGGCCTTACCGGCATCGTATAGGGCAAAGTACTCAAAAACAGCTGATACGCTTCAGCAGACAGGAATAGAATTGCGTCAGACATCTTTTGAATGCTTTGTCCCACCAGATATTGCCGTGGCTGTAATTCAGCGTTTCATGTTCACGTATTTGGCCTATTTGGCGGGAAACATCATAGCTGAGTTAAATACGGTATTTGCGAAGCAAACACGTGTCGTGTTTGAGCTGGTTTGCCTATTCTAGGTACTTGGATCAGATGTCAATGGGTTTCAATAGGCCTAACGTTCGATGAAGTTCGTTTTGAACATTGACGGTTGTAAAGATATAAAACCTGTAATATTTATAAGTCGGTTTGAAACTGAATCCTTTGCTCGCCGAGTGAGCGTAACACCCTAAATTATTAATTAAATTTACGTAGTACAAATTACCGTTGTTTTATTTTATAAACTAGCTGTTACCCACGATTCCGTCTGCAAAGTACCTATCCGTTTATCTTTATTCCGGGGGCACTATGCAATTTTTCGGGATGAAAAATATTCTATTATTAAGAATCCAGGTTACAGTCTCCATTGCTTACAATTTGCTATTACCAATATTTAATGTACCTAACTGTGGTCCATTTCCCGAAAATAATAACGCCATAAATGAACCTTATTACAATACATACATACTTATACCTACACATTTCCATATACGTATTTTGTATCAGGTTTAAACTTTCACGCACGCACGCACGACAAACTTATAAAACCCCGTCGTTTTTGCGTCGGGGGTTGATTACCAAAATGAATTTTTAGCGTAATCTATATACATATAATAAATCTGTAACAAGTCGGTGTCTGTACATTGAAGATATTTGAGAATAACTGTCACTAGGGCTATTTATTAGCACAATAGAACCCAAAACAATGATTTTTAGAATTATTGTCTGTTTGTCTGTTTGTCTGTGCGTTTGTGCGCGCTAATCTCAGAAACGGCTAAACCTAGAAGGATGCGGTTTTCACTGATATGTTGGTTTTTTCTTGGATTAACATTTAGTGTTTGTTTCATTTGAATCGGTTCACAAATAAGAAAGATACGTCTATTTTAAGAATTTATCGAACAGGTTTTTTTGTTTGAACGCGCTAATCTCAGGAACTACTGCTCCGATATGAAAAATTCTTTCAGTGTTAGATAGCCCATTTATCGAGGAAGGCTATAGGCTATATATCATCACGCTAACACCAATAGGAGCGGAGCGGAGCGGAAGAATGTTTCAAAATCGGGGGTTTTTGAAGTAAAACTTCTATAGGCACGCTGTTGGTGGTGAATGAATGTGAACGCGGGTGTGCGGGTGAGAGCCATAATTGATGAAAAAGCAAATTGGATAAAAAAAATAAGCTGCCCAAATTACTAATTCCACGCGGACGGAGTCGCGGGCAAAAGCTAGTTAATAATAATATTATAATTTGTGCGGCAAAGCAGGACAGCGAACAACCAAGTGGAACGAGTGTGAAAGCTAGGACACTTCAATGAAATCTTGCGAATTTGTTTGATCCCTTGGCTGACTGACTAAGGGTGCATTTCCACCAGAGATGTGCTGTGTTACGTTGCTATGGATGCGTTTGATATCATATTCCATAGTCCGCATAGCGTAGCATTGGTGAAAGCGGTTCAGCTAAAATGTTTTTTTATATGAAAAGATACGTTCTCTGGATGCGTGCTATGGATGCGTGCTATGGATACGTGCTATGGATGCGTGTTATAGATGCGTGCTATGAATGCGTGCTATGCATGCGTGATGTGGATGCGAGCTATGGATGCGTGATGTGGATGCGTGATGTGTATGCGTGCTATGGATGCGCGCTCTGGATACTTGCTATGAATGCGTGCTATGGATGCGTGCTATGGATGCGCGCTCTGGGTGCGTGCTATGGATGCGTGATGTGGATGCGTGCTATGGATGCGCGCTCTGGATGCTTGCTAAGAATGCTTGCTATAGATGCGTGCTGTGGATGCGTGCTAAGAATGCGTGCTATGGATGCGCGCGATGCGTGCTATGGATGCGTTCTATGGACGCGCGCTCTGGATGCGTGCTATGGATGCGTGCTATGGATGCGTGATGTCGATGCGTGCTATGGATGCGCGCTCTGGATACGTGCTAAGGATGCGTGCTATGGATGCGTGCTGTGGGTGGATGCGTGCAAAGGATGCATACTATGGATGCGTGCTGTATGAGTGCTATGGATGAGTGCTATGGATGGTGCTATCCATATGCTATGCTATATATGCTATATATATGGATGGTGCTATGCTCTCGGCCTCTTTGTCATCATACCCCCCCCCCGCCCCTGTACCGCGGGGGCGAGGACTCATTTAAACGGTCTAGCTCTATATGAGCCATACTATAGCAATAGTGGAAACGGTCACATAGTATCGTAGCGAAGCATTTAATCCTCGCACCACAGCTGTATAGCACATCCCTGGTGGAGAGTCTCCTTGAGGCACGTTAAACCGGGACTTACGCCATAATCCAGGCTCTCGAATAAGGCTCTGATTTTAGGACTCCTGGGTGTATAATTAATTAGAACGGTCGGCCTTAACTTTAACTACTTAAACAAGTTAGCTATGAAGTATCTTTTTTTTTTTTTTTTTTTTTTTTGTACTTATTTTTTGTGCGCTTGTCACTGCATAAGGTGATGATTTAGCAGATTGAAATGTATGATGTATAGGAAAGATTCGTGTCTAATCTCTAGACCAGTGGTGGTGTAGGGGTATGGCACGCGGCACGGAATGCTGAGGACCTGGGTTCGATTCCCAGCATTGGTCTTTTTTCTGGGGTTTTTTCTGTGCATCTATATTTCAGTTTGTATTTAGTACGAAATATTTAACTACTTATTCAACCGTTGACCTTCAAACGCGGTTAACTTGACGTGTCTACGTATAATGTAGAGCATTCATCATCATCCTAGCCTATATACACCCCACTTCAGGGCACAGGCCTCCTCTCAGACGAGAGGGCTCGGGCCGTATTTCTCTTGATGTTACAAATCATACACTGGACACTGAATCTTAAGGTGATAGAAGAATTTTTTGAACTGTATAGTCGACAAAGTTCTTTACCATTTTTAATGACAGTTCCTAGATCAGAATAAAAGCAATAAGGCTGCCTGTCACAGACTTGTTAGTTAAAATAGCCTGTGATGTTTCAAGCCGTACAGTCAACGTCATAAATAAGTGATCACTTTTGTACCTTGTCGCTTTCAGTTGTTACATAATTTCGTATGGCTTTTCAAACATGACGATAAAGTGACAAGGTACAAATCTGATCACTTATTTATGACGTTGACTCTACAATTAACATTGAACCATAGGGTGGTAAAGGAGTTCCTTGGTGGACTGTACGTAAGTACATGGTGAAAATGACAAGGTAAGCAATTTTTACAACAGAAAGAAGTAAGGAATAGATTTCATCCGACGATGCCATTTACAGCAAATGAGAGCAATAACAAAAATACACAAAACTAAGCATACCTACATACATACAACAAAAACTAAAACTCAAATATAACCTGAAAGTAAGAAGCCATTTTCTAACAGTTCTGAAAAACCAAAAAAAATCTATGTCACTCAGTCAAGCGATAATAGATATTTTTCGAAAATATCTAATACTAAAGCCACGTCGAATAAAATAAATGTACGTCGAAAGGCACAACATGGAGGACTGTTGTAATTTTTTGTAACATCTGTATTTATTTGTAACTCATGTTGAATATTAAATTATCTTTATCTTTTATCACTAAAGGTGAAAATGTTATGGGGTCGGCAACCTCTCGAGAAGGAAGAGACAAAAATTACAACCATTTCGCCATACAAACGTAATCCCCTGTTTCCTCCCTGGATAATGGTTTTAGAGCCAATATTTTTTTACTGTGTAATCTGTATCTACCGCAGCTATGCCCCTATGTTTCGTTTTTTTCCATATTTCAATTAACATAAGAAATATGAGCTTTCAAAAACTGAAAAAATTGCCCAATTTCAACGTCATTTTCAGACACTCATCAGAAAAGAATCCCTGATATAAACAAAAAAAGGAAAACATAGGGGCATAGCTAAATCTGTCCTCTAATTAATTTTGAAAAAAAAAATAATTTTATTGGTCCAGTTTTCGAGAAGAAAACAGGGGATTACGAAATGCTGTTTTGATCAATTTTACGCGCCTAATAACGGTCTGAGCTGCAGTTGTCCCGCTCTCGCTGTACTGACACGGAGGGGTTCGGGCGAGACGGCGACATTATTAAAATACCTATTTCTCAAAAGTCTCTCAGCCATCGTACCCTCTTAAAGGGCCACAAAAAAATTCTTGCCAACAATAATTGTACTTGCATAAATTAGTTTTTTGATAAAAAACTAATCTATTTATTCATTAGAAAAAATATCTGTTAAGTCATATAACACATAAGTAGTGTTTTTCGTAACAAATTAGATTTTATATATATGGTATTATTAGATAATTACTAATAAATTTAAGTAACAAATTAAAAACGAGTATAAGTGACTGAGACATAGAAATGGTGCCTAATCCTCTTTAATCGATTCAGAACGACTTTCAAATGCTTATTTTATAAATATTATTTGCATTATAATATGGAACTAAAGGTTGCCGACCTCTGTGTTATGCGACTCTATTATTGCTTGAGTGACATGGATTTTTTCTTATTTTTCCAAAACTGGCAGAGTTTAACTACTCGCCTGTACCCGGTTATCGTTGCATTTTGAACCACCCTATGGATCTTCAGCGCCCGTTTAAATATTCGTTAACCAGCCACATATTAGTGCGGTTGTAAAGATATCGACTGACATCAAATTATCACGTAACGAGCTTGAAAGAGGAGTACCAATTACAGCATTGGGTCGAGAGTAATATGAACGCGAGGACACTCTTTAATTACAGTGAAGTATTAAATAAATGGATTTGACCTTCGATCAACAATACGATTTGACAAAGCTGATGGACATTGGCTGACTGATGTTTTCCACATCTCCAACATGTAACGCCACACTGTTAAGCACAAGCGCCCTTAGTGTAGGAGGAGCATAGAAGGGGCAAACGAGGCCTCCTCTCAGAATGAGAGGACTTGGGCCGTGGTTCACACGCGGGCCCAGTGCGGATTGGGAACTTCACACACACTATTGAATTTCTTCGCAGGTGTATGCAAGTTACGAATGTAATTTCGCATATAAATTCTGAAAAAGTCAGAGGTGCGAGCCAGGATTTTGAAACCACGATCCTCTGCTTGAGAGGCCATAGGTCAAACCACTAGGCCACCATGGCTTATAATATTAGTGGGACAGAATATAGGCGTCTCGTGCTTTTAGCTCATGAGTTCATTCTATTTCTCGTATTTAACACTTACCTATACATTCTAGGAGCCCACCCGTCTGTCCATATCCTCAGGTAGTTCTTCATACAAATACAAACAAGACGACGAAACGTGATGCTCCTACAAATTCAATTTCATTTAACGCTAATCAAGTTTCAAACAAACATCAAAGAGGGACTTGCCCTTTTTACAGAATTGGAAACAGATCCCACTTCACCTAGAAGCAAAATGATCCTCTTACAAATGTGTTGTAATTCGTTTATGTTCCAAATATCTGTTGTACGTCAATTACATAAACATAAATAAACATTTTACTTGCGACTACAAGGCTGGAAGGGGCTGTAAACTGATCGCCAACCCTTGCATATAAAATGTTCTTTTTATGATGTAAACAAGATAATATGATTATCCTCCTCCTTGTGTCATTGCTGAAGCTCGTGACCTCCACGAATCATATTCCAGACATATTATCAAGGTTCACTAAGAATAAGGTCTGATTAGATACAAGTAATATAAAAATATTTCAAACTAAATACAAACTGAAATATAGATGCACAGAAAAAATCCCAGAAAAAAGACAAATGCTGGGAATCGAACCCAGGTCCTCAGCGTTCCGTGCTGCGTGCTTACCCCTACACCATCACTGGTCTAGAGGTTAGCGACGAATCTTTCCCATATATCGTACATTTCAGTCTGTTATAATCACCTTATTCAGTGATAAAGCGCGCATCTATGTTATGCCCTCTATCGAGAAAAATTAAAAATTAATAAAAAAATGAAAAAAAAAAATGAAAAATGAAATGAAATGAAATATTAAAATTAAATTATAGTATAAAAATGTTGACTAACTAAGTTAAGATCATGAAAATATTTTATTTGATAATGAAAAAAGTTAGCAAATTCTACATTACGTTCTGCAGAAATCAAATTCAATCCACCTGTTCAAGTCCAGACTACTTAGGATACCGGCACACGCCTCAATCGTTGCTGCCACGTGCTCGTACATTTGTATATAAAACACATTGTTAATAGTAAACAAAATTAGTGGGCTTACACGAGTTATCGATTCAACTTTTTGCCTACTGCCAGGATTGATATCAGTAATTTGATCAGCAGCATTGTCATCCCCACTTGGGATATACAAATTGGTAATATAACTTCTCTCGACCTCAAATTTGTCTGCTAATTGGCCCAGCAAAAGCTTTACAGCACGGTACTTGGATTTCAGAAGATCTTCACCCTCGTACCAAGGCTTTAATAAATCATTGTGCGAAGTCCGAAGCAACTCGTAGTATTTCATTCTATTGTCAAAGTCCAACTTTAACATCGCCTCTCTCCAGCTGGTTACAGAAAGATCCCATTCTTTATTGTTACTCATTTCCGCGTATAAATTTCTCATTTTCATTACTTCTGTCTGGTGATAGAAGCATACGGGGTTCTTCATTACAAATAATTCTGCTTCGAGGAAGTATTTTTTGTAAGGATAAATTTGCGGTGGAACCACAGTTGCTTTGTATATAACATCGTTAACTAGTTCATACACAAGGTTGTGGATCGATTTATCATAAATATCTGCTTTGAGTTTTGCAACTGCTTTTTGCCTCGTTTCTAAATCTTCAACCGAGTCTGCATTCAAATTGACAACAAGTTTGTTTGCCAGCGTATCGAAAAAACAAATGTTGCATAAACTAAACTCCCAGATTTCACTGTAAATACCAGGTTTGTCCGAAATAAAAGTAAAATATATTTCTTTATCTTGCCCAGGTGATAATACGTCTTCGTTTTTATTGAAGAAGAATACCTGATCAAAAGTATCTTCAGGTATGAAAGGAATGGGTTTTTTTATCTTTTTCCAGCAGTATCTAAGAGCGACCGTGCCAAGATTTTGAAGGTATAATTTGCTTCTACCCACTCTTTTGACTGGAACGTTGAAATAGTAAGTCCATGAAGTGCATTGCTCATGCCACGGTTCGAATTTCATTTTAACCAGGTGCATCAGATTTTGACCTGGAATTGCTTTGTAAATAACCGTGTTATTAATTCTTATTGCATATATACCATAAAGCTCTTTACGAGTGTTAGAGTCCAGATGAATTAAGACATTGGGCATTGGAGGCAGTTTTTTTGGTGGCGTTTTTGGTTTTTTGCCTCTTACTATTAATCCACCTATTTCGGGCCTGTAAAAAAATTAAGATGACATCATCTTGCTACAAAGCAAGAACATAAATAAACAAATACAACTGCACAAAATGCATTAGATTACTCTGGTAATTTTAGAAACAGGATAGGAAAAAATGGTGGAAACTAGTGCCGGAGGGAGGGATCCACTTTAGATCGCTGAGTCAGGGTAGTAAGTAACTTTAGAAACAGTATTCACCTGAACGGATCTATCTTCATAATTTTCTTATGTAGCTCCCTCTCGCGTTTGTCCCTGTAAGCGTGATAGTCCGAGTCTAAAATGGTGCACCTTGCTCGCTCATGATTACCAATAACACCCATTTCAGTTTTCTGAATGTCCTTAGGGACACCAATGTGTTCTATGAGAGGAGGTCGTCCCATTTCAGCAGGGGACCTATGAATCTCATAAACGGGATCACAGTAGCATCGCTGTTTCAATCTCTGAGGCTGATCCCACAAGGTGTCTCTTACCCCTACTTTTTCTTCTATTTGAGCGTCTTCTAGAACAACTTTGCGCTCTTTATCTTCACGAATGTCTTGCATCAGATTGATTACCAGGTCCGCTGGCGATCGTTTTGTTTGTTTGGCCAGCTTCATAGCTTCTTCTTTTCTAATCGTTATCCACTTTTCCCATATTAACAATTCTTTGTCAGGTTCTACGGGATATGTTTTCGGGATTTTTTGGGGCTCGTTAGGTTCTTTCATTTTTTATTTGTTTATTTTTTGCAATTTATATGATTTATGCAATGATAAGTGACGTGTTTTCAATACGAAACACTCGGAAATATTAGACACAATTTTGACAATATGCGATAACAGTTGTGTTGTTTGATTTCGACATGGTTTAAATGCCAAAAATAAATAAAATACATATGAAAACTTCATGTACCAAGTAAAATTTTAAATATGACGCATAGCATGTTCACTCGCTATCAACTACTAACGAGTATTATTTATCTGTATTTAATTGTATTTACAAGTCGTTTCACTGTTTAAAAACAAGGAAACAAAATAAAACAGCAACGTTATAAGTTAAAGATTGACTTTGGTGTATTTATTGAGTAGAATGTTATTAGAAAGAAACGTTAGCTTTAGACAAATTATAAGCCTAATGGATATTTGATAAGTGCCAAAACAAAACGTCAAATTCACCCGAGTCACAACAATGTTTTAGATAAAGTTTAAAAAGTAATAAATAAACTAAATGTGTAATTTAACAATAAAGTAAAGAAATCGTCACGACCTTTTAAACTTCTGTTCAATTAATCTGTTTCTGATAAATTTCCATCACGTTCAAGATGATGAAAGGTGCAGCTCCGCAGCAAACTGGTAAATTTATGATAACCAAGTGCAACTTTGCTAACTTACTCTCCCAGTAAAAACGTTTATTTTTAATGAAAAATGTCTTGGCATAGGTATTATATTATTCAAAACAAACAACCTATTCTTATCACGTCTAAACTAAATTCACAATCCTAATATCAAACGTATTGTTCATTAATCACAGCATAAAATGCAGTAACAAATAAAATAAATAAATATTAGGGGACAATCTTACACAAATCGACCTAGTCCCAAACTAAGCAAAGCTTGTACTATGGGTACTAGACGACGATAAACATACTTATATAGATAAATAAATACTTAAATACATAGAAAACAACCATAACTCAGGAACAAATATTCGTACTCATCACACAAATAAATGCCCTTACCGGGATTCGAACCCTGGACCTCTTGCTTCGTAGGCAGGGTCACTACCAACTAGGCTAAAGCGGTCGCCAACCGCCGATGCATTACCTATACCTACCCGGCCGAGCGTGTCCGAATTAAGCCGAGCGCTCCCGATGCGAGAGCCGCGAGAGGCCGCGAAGTAATTTCGGCCCGGCCGAAGGTTTCGGCCGGATTCTGGCCGAAACCGAAACCTCGGCCGAAATCACTTTTTTGTCCGAAATTGGCCGAAACCGAAACCGAAACCGAAACTTCGGTCGGACACTACTTATCTTATTATACCTACTTAACGAACTAAACCTGAAAACGCATGACAATTTTATTGTATCTATTTGGTATAAGTACCCAACAAAAACGCCACCGCGCCCGCGCGTTCCTATGTGAACAACCACTGAGCTATTAGAATGGTTTGTGGTTTTTAAGTTTGTTTTATCGATGGTTGAGTCATCACAATATCAAAATTAATGAAATTACTGATAAGTCAGTACAGTAGCCAGAATAAATCTTGGCGTAATTTGTCGCGGTTTAATAGTTCAAATACAATTTAAAAAAAACTTTTATCAAGTGTTGACATACATGCTTCCGGTTTGTACCTACCTATTTAGGTTTTGTTGCAAACTACACTTTCCGCTGGCGTTCGTGTCATCACAATGTATTTTTATTTATCTTTTCTTGCCAAATGAATTTTATCCTGTGTATCGAATATACAGTGAGTAGTCATACACTTTGAACACCAACCATCATCATGAAAACATCTACAGGGGTTGAGGAACTCCTTATCCAATCTTCAACTTCTTGAATATTACATTTACGAATTATGTAGAGCAGCTACTTTCCTTGAAAGTTGGGGGTGCATAATAGCGCGGGACGGTACTTCTCGCCAGCCCATCGCTTACAACTTTATAAGGCGCAGGTTAGGCCGCACATGGAGTACTGCTCTCATCTCTGGGCTGGGGCACCCAAGTACCAAATTCTTCCATTTGACCGCATCCAACGTAGAGCTGCTCGATTTGTCGGTAATCAGGCACTCTCTGGCCTACTCGATCCTTTGGCTTTGCGGAGGGATGTGACGTCTCTCTGTATATTATACCGTATCTATCATGGGGAGTGTTCTGACGAAGTGTTCGAATTGCTGCCTGCGGCTAAATTCCACTACCACACTTCGAGGAACCGTTTGTCTTTCCATCCTCACCATCTTGATGATTGGCAGTCTAGTACCGTGTGTTTTAAGCGAAACTTCTTTCCTCGCACGACAAAGATCTGGAATCAGCTTTCTGCGGCAGCATTCCCGGAGCGTTACAACTTAGGGATCTTTAAAAAACGAGCCTACCAATTCCTAAAAGGGTCGGCAACGCACCTGTGATGCCCCCCGTGTTGCGGGTGTCCATGGGCGACGGTGATCGCTTTCCATCAGGTGACCCGTCTGCTCGTTTGCCACCTCTTATATATAAAAAAAAAAATTTTTTTTTAGTAAAAGCTTTTTCTCGAACTGGAATTGGAACTACTTACTTCATTTAAATTTTTTCTATAATTTTTTTATTATAATATTGCAGACTTCATTTAAGTCTGTTGTAATTTTCTTGTAAGTTAGACAAAATTATGATACGACATCGACAGACTACCTCAGTCACCTTATATTAAACGAACGGTTTTTGTCAACACAACAAACAGTATATGAAATATACGGTACTATCCCACGATGCCCAGTCAGTACCGACTACTGTTGAACAATCCCCCCCCCCCCCTACTTAGTAGAACAAGAACAACACAACGAACGAACGCTTACCACCAGCATCTATGTAACGGTTGTCTGCAAATCTTGCGATGTCCTCTTTCCACCTGTTGGGAGACCTGCCAACATTGCGTCTTCCAGCAGGTGATCGCAACTCGACAACCTTAACCAATGGTTGCTTAAAATAATTGTAGTTATTTCTGAAATGACAGTTTCAGAAAATCCTACAGTAATACAGTTCGTGGTCACCGTCATTTGAGAACCTTTCTTATCCAACGTCTATCTATTCTTCTAGCGATGTTGCCGCCCATTGCTACTTCAATTTATATACAGCAAGCGAATAAATTATAATTTAAAATTTCAGAGGAAGAAGTAGAAACGTCCCCAAAAGAAGAGAAAGAAGTTGTACCTCCCTTTGGGACTATCAGTTGGATTCACTATTGGAGCAAATATGAGGGTGAACTACCGTCTCCCATAGACGTATCTATCACTGGTTCCATGGTTTACCTCTGCCCTGAACTCAAGTGGTACAACTTTGACGTCTACCCTCATAAAATTAAATTGACTAATACCGGATATACCCGTAAGTACAAAATTCGTTTGGACCACCATCAAAAGCAAATGCGAGTAATAAATTGCCTTTGATGATTGATCACTTCCAAATGCAAACAGGCTGGGTCCGCATTATACTTAACCAACTCGTGCGATATTTTTGCACGGTCTAAATGGAACTTTCTTGCCACACAGAAGAGATGTAGGACGGGGGCGCGTCTCAGTCGCAGCGCCCCTTCTCTGCTTTCATACTAAATGTATAGAAGCGTCGTGATCCAAAGCAGACAGAAGAGACGGGGCGGAGACGCGGCCTGCGAACAAACGACGCGTTTGCTTTGCTGGACTCATCATCATCATCCCAGGCTATATTCGTCTCAGAACTGTGCTGACCTATTTTACAAAAAAAATAACAGGTGATTTTCTTTTTAGGGTTCCGTACCCAAAGGATAAAAACGGGACCCTATAACTGAGACTTCGCTGTCCGTCAGTTTGTCACCAGGCTGTATCTCATGAACCGTGATAGCTAGACAGTTGAAATTTTCACAGAAGATGTATTTCGGTTGCCGCTATAACAGTTAATAACTACTAAAACACAGAATAAAATAAATATTTAGGGGGCTCCCATACAACAAACGTTATTGTTTTGCTCGTTTTTGCTTGATATTGATAACGGCGACAGGTAGACGCTTTAAATATTCACAGAATATTTAGTTATAACTTATAATATATTCACTTTAAAAATAAATAATTAAATTAAAATAAAAAAAAATTATCTAAGGGGCTCGCACACAACAAACGTGATTTTTTTGCCGTTTTTATTTATAATGGTACGCAACCCTTCGTGCGCGAGTCCGACTCGCACTTGGCCGGTTTTTTCCAAATATTATTAAGAACTCTTTAGTTTCCAACGGTTGATTGATCAGGGCTAAATATATGCAAGCTCAAAATAAATTGTTCGAGCAAAACAACTAATATTTTCAAGTGAACTTTGAATTGATTCTTAGAGAACTTTAGAAGATATAAATTTAATTAATAAAACATCCGATACCAAAGTATTACTTCACGGCGTTCAATCTAAAGTTAAAATTATAAATGTCAGCAGCTTAATCATCATCATCATCATCATCATCATCATCATCATTTAAGCCGAAAGACGTCCACTGCTGAACATAGGCCTCCCCCAAGGCTCAATGGCTTAATGGTTTGACTTTATACCCCAGTGTCATAGATTCGAACCCGGACTCACACTTCTGAGGGCTTTGGAAATTATGTGCAAAATAACACTTGAAATTTAGCATGGGCTTTTTGGGGAAGAAACATTCGTTAAGAAACCTACATACTGCAGGACATAGGTTTTTCCCAAGCATCTCAACGGTGATTGGTTTTGTGTTACCTGTTGTCAATGGCTTTCCGCGATCTTTATACCTTAATTCACTATCTTTGTGCGGTTCGCTTTCTTTCCTCAACATTTCAGTTTCAACGGTCATCAGTTCTACGAGCGATGTGCCCTGCCGACTGCCACTTGGGTCTGGTGATTCTTCGATGTCGGTGACTTTAATTCTTGCGCGAATTTCATCATTTCTGACGAGATACCACAGATAAACTCCAAGCATAGCCCTCTAAAGAACTAACTAGCTAAATAGTTTCATTGATGGGCCAGCAAGTTCAGCAAATTGAGTCTAGGTGGCGTTGTATCAAACATAGTTCTGTAAGTATCACTAATTTCAGTTTTACTTGGAGCAAAATGGAAGACAGAGCGTCCGTACCTCGAAGGTGGATGTTTCATGGAGAAGCACGTGATATCGCAGATGCATTTCCACTGGGGAGCTGACATGACAGAGGGCAGCGACCACACCGTCGATAAGAGACGGTACCCTGGAGAATTGCAGGTGTGGACTTTTAGAGCTTAATGCACGTTTGGTACTTTTTACTGCCAGGCAAAGGCGTAGAGATTTTACATTGGACGCGGGAATGTAAGTAGGATACGAGATTGGGTGCCATCTCTTTCACCATCTCTTTCTGCCACCATCTTAATTATACCGTTTGACAGAAAGCAATAGTGAGTGGTGAAGCGCCCACACGTTAGAGATTAAGCGTACTGTACCTCTACCATGAGTTTACACTAGTTTACGTGACCGTACTCGCTAGCGACGGCGTAAATTATTTGTATGGAGAATTGTACAGCGCCTCTAGCGGTCACTTACGGAAGTACAATTCTCCATACAAATCATTTACGCCGTCGCTAGCGAGTACGATCACTGTGAACTAGTGTAAACTCATGGTAGAGGTACTGGTACCTAATTTCGTCATCGTTTGAAATGTCAGTGACATTATGTCGAGTAACAATGGTCGAGCGACAGGTACCTAACGTAACAATTTTGATAATTACTTTCTACAGAAAAGCTAATAAAATGACATGCGTTTTGTTACAAATTGTTTGATCACAGTCATAATCATAACGATCTACACTCTATCATACTCCACGCGTTTCACATCTACCACGGTGGTAATACCACCTTAAATCTGCGCTCATTTAATGAGGAATGGATGTTAGAAATACAGTTACAAACGCTGTGGGAAAGCCGTAAAGAGCAAATAAATAGTAAAACATTTCTCTCTATTTAGGGTCCTTAACGTCTTCCATTAGCGTGAAATTTACCGTCCGAAATAAAACATGTCGGTTTGAACAACAAAGCATTTAAGACAGGAGCTGCCTTTAACTTATTTTTGCACTTTAATTATGTTTTCAGCCACATTGCGTTCAGGATGATGTATAAGTTTATACTACCTTCAAAGGCCGGCAACAGATCAGTTATATTATATTTCATACTAAATACAAACTGAAACATGGATGCACAGAAAAAACCCCAGAAAAAAGACCAGCGCTGGGAATCGAACCCAGGTCGTCAGCATTCCTGCCGCGTGCTATTCCCCTACACCACCACTGGTCTGTAGTTTAGACACAAAATTTTCCTATACATCGCACATCTCAGCCTGTTAAATAATCAAATTGGCATTGATCACTTTTTTACAATGTGGTCTAATTCCAAAACCATTTCGAGGGATAGGTTTATTAAATCATTTTTCCTACTCCTGTACTTTTATCTGGTTTTTACATGGTCGCGAACAAATATATAAGAACATAGATAATATGACTTCAGAAAGTCTATACTTAATCTATTCGCCATAACAGCACTTGTGTCGTAATGTCGTTATTACGATACACCTAGCTGCCACATAATATTAAATGTAGGGTACACTCAACACTAAAGCCCAGTTTAGACCTGCTGAGTTGAGTAGAGTAGGGTACAGTCGGGTACAGTAGGGTAAAATAGGGTACAGTAGGGTACAGTCGGGTACAGTCGGGTACAGTAGGGTAAAATGGGGTATAGTCAGGTACAGTAGGGTAAAATAGGGTACACTAGGGTACAGTCGGGTACATCGGGTACAGTCGGGTACAGTAGGGTAAAATAGGGTACAGTCGGGTACAGTCGGGCACAGTCGGGTACAGTAGGGTAAAATAGGGCACAGTCGGGTACAGTAAGGTAAAATAGGGTTCAGTAGGGTACAGTCGGGTACAGTCGGGTACAGTAGAGTAAAATACCTTATTTTACCCTACTTTACCCAAATGTACCCTACTGTACCCTATTTTACCCTACTGTACCCTGCTGTACCCTATTTTACCCTACTGTACCCGACTGTACCCCATTTTACCCTACTGTACCCGACTGTACCCTATTTCACCCGACTGTACCCTACTGTACCCGACTGTGCCCCATTTTACCCTACTGTACCCGACTGTACCCTACTGTACCCTATTTTACCCTTCTGTTCCCGACTGTATCCCATTTTACCCTACTGTACCCGACTGTACCCGATGTACCCGACTGTACCCTAGTGTACCCTATTTTACCCTACTGTACCCGACTGTACCCCATTTTACCCTACTGTACCCGACTGTACCCTACTGTACCCTATTTTACCCTTCTGTTCCCGACTGTATCCCATTTTACCCTACTGTACCCGACTGTACCCGATGTACCCGACTGTACCCTAGTGTACTCTATTTTACCCTACTGTACCCGACTGTACCCCATTTTACCCTACTGTACCCGACTGTACCCTACTGTACCCTATTTTACCCTTCTGTTCCCGACTGTATCCCATTTTACCCTACTGTACCCGACTGTACCCTACAGTAGGGTACAGTACAGTACAGTAGAGTCGAGTCGTAGGAAAAATATTGTATGCAGCGGTGTATAATTTGGTCTTAACGGCTCGTGCCGTCTTCCATTGCGATACTCGCATTCGCTCGTATCGCAACTCACGTCACTCGCCTTTTAAGACCTCACTTATACAACAGTTGCATAAAATACTATTATAACATTGTAGTAAAAAAATATTAAATGATCGCGTGTATTTTTGCAAAATAATGTTTGACCTTTGTTTGACCTTTCTGTGGGCATTAACTTTGAAATTCTTTGCAACAAGAAAAAAAAAGCCGTCCGTCTATTTTCTCTATACTATTCTCTGTCACTTCGACGTAGTTATCACCTGTCAGTTTAAGGATACTATTTTGAAAAACATTCTTCGCGTTTTTCATATTTTAATAATGGATTTATACAGGAAGTGTTTCATTCCTACTTGTGGAAATGATTCTGTCAATAGCCCAAACAAATTAATTGTTCGCATTAGAGAAGATTTACAAGACAAGTGGTGCCGCAAAGTAAATTCAAAGTTTACAAGATGTACTTATAGTTTTGAGGATCATTTTAATGTAAGTATGGATTAAATCCGCCAAAGAACTTTCAAGGGATAACTTCTGACCATTTTATTTTATACGTACAAAAAATACTATAGCCGTAAATCGTTTTTTTTACCTATTCTCTTGGAAGAATCGGCAACTTTAGGGGCTGTTTCACCACTTTTCTTAAAGTTCGAATTAGCTTAGTCATAACCTTATTTGACAGATGGAATTAAAATTTCTGTTTCACCAGTCTCGATTAACGCTAAGTGACGGACAAACTGTTTCTTAATTTGACCATCAGATCAGGAGGCATTTAGCATTTTTATCCGTCACATAAAGTTAGTTTATTTTTTTGTGGCCATGGTTGGAGAGCCCTTCAGCCGGTTTCAGAAAAATAAATCAAAGTATTTTTTATTTTTAAAGAAAAAGGTCATGCTAAATTGCATAAAATAATTTAAATATCAAGATTTGAATAAAAAAATGTAGGTACACTTTTAGTGTGTAAAAATAAATCCAAAATTTCGTAATATTTTTTGATAACAAACTTTTTTTCAGTGGCTCAATCGTTTGTTCCACCTGAACTTGTATGTCGCCATTAAAAAAAAGTTTATCTGTCAAATGGTTTGGCGCCACTTTTCGATTCATTTTACGTGATTTTATTTTTCTTTGTTATTGTTAACAAAGTATCGTAAATAAATACCGTTTTTGGATCAATTATAATTTTACATATTTGTTTATGCAAAAAAAAATAGATGTATTCAAAAATTATATAGTTAACCATTTCTTTTGCTTTAATAATGAGTGACTCTTAGAACGAAAGTGTGCGAACAGGAACGCGTGGTCGTGAAATGCGACGTTGCCATTCCGACTTTTTGTTAAACCCACGATTAGTTAAGTGGTACTTAGTTTGCACAGGACCGGAGTGGTGAAACTGAAAAAACACTAGCTGATAGATTTGTCCAGTACTTAGTTTATTCATTGGTTACGTAACCAGCAGTTTGACAATAAGGTGGTGAAACACCCCCTTAGTGTTATTGTTATCGTAATGTAAAGTGACAGCGTCAGATGACAACTAACCATCGATTTTGAAACATTTTTTTTGTCATTATGTCTGTGGTTTATACACAAATTCAGCCGCGGCATGTAATTTACGACAAGTCGTATCTCAAATTTTCAATAAATTATAAAAAAATATTGGAGTGATGAATTGCTGAAATATTCAAATTAGTTTCTTTAAATGCTCTATATTTTCGATAAAAGAAAACAAAAAGGGGGTTAGAAAAAATGATCAATCCCAATTATGCAGTGATACAGCGCCATCTATGTTATACTCTCATCGAGAGATGTCAACACTCCTTCGGAACTAACCGCTCACCCGGACAAGAGATGTCACTACTAAACCAAGTTTAACAAGTTTGTTATTAAAGTATCTTTTCAACAGATCAGTAAAGTTCTCCTTGAGTTGCTGGTATTGATTCGCGGTGGTGATCATTTCCATCAGATGACCCGCTTGATCGTTTACCTCCCTCTGTTAATAATAAAATACACAAACAGCTTTGTATCGTAAATATTAAGTCACACTTTCCGTGCAACGGGAGGAAAGTTTGCATTATCAGAAAGTGCATATAGTGTGGAATTGCATATGTAGTGGTATTGTGTGTTTATTGGTATTGAAGAGAGAGGTAGGAGGATATTATTGTCTCTCTCTTATTAAAGTGGACGCCTATAAACACACAATACCAATACATATGCAATTCCACGCTATCGGTAATTTATCTATACTATCATAAGCCCACACGTCTCTATACAAAAAAAAAAACAGATTTTAAGTAGATAAAAAGTATTCTATAATGATAATCCAGGAAACAAACTAGGTATCTGTGTGCCAAATTTCATCAGAAACCATCACACCACTTTAGGGCGAAAGAGTAACATACATCCATCCATAAAAACTTTCGCTTTTATAATATTAGTTAGATTCAAACCAATTTATTGAATCAGGCTTTACTTTCTTTGCTCACCCTCGATCATTGAGTTGAGAGTTGAGATGTGCTATGCAGCTATGCTGCGAAGATGTGAAAGCTACGCTACGAAACTGTGTGACCAATGCTAAGCTATGTGCGAGGAAGATGCGCTATGTAGATGAGCAGCCGCGAGGCAGCTGTGGGAAGAAGATGCGCAGCTCGAGCTATGCGATGTATCGACAGGGGCGCGCGGAGCGGCAGCGCGGTGAGGGGGGACATTGCTACACGACTCGCGACCATCCATAGCACGCAACCGTAGCACGCATCCATGGCACGCATCCGTAGCACGCATCCATAGCACGCATCCAGGGCACGCATCTTTCCATATAAATATCATAGCTTAGTTGAACCCGTCTCTACCAGTGCTATGCTATGTGGACCAATGAACATGATTAGTGGATATCAGACACATCCAATAGCAACGTAGCGTAGCACATCTCTGGTAGAAAGGCACCCTTATACGCATATTAACACAACTTAAACTGATTGTGAGAATTTTGACCCTATTCAAATAATTACTTAGCCTTTCCATGCTACAAAATGTACGGAACGTGCTCGTTTGTGATATCCTTATTTGTTTTCATATCCTGAAAGCAAACTTTTTAGAGTTCCGTATAGTCGACCAAGTAAGTGCTTTGCCATTTTTAATGACAGTTCCTACATCAGAATAAAAACAATGAGGCTGATTGTCACATTGACTTGTAAGTGAAAATAGCCTTTAATGTTTAAAGATTGGTTTTTTGGAGTCTTTTTGTTTTTTTTTTTTATTTTTCAACTCCAAATTTCTACTTTTACGATCATCCCGCGAAATCCATTATTTCATACTAAATACAGTGTATAGTGGTAAGTACTATTACTTCATTATTTAAATTTAAACTTGTGTGAGGAATATGCTTATTAGCAATTAAAAAATAAAGTAAAAGTATTTACTTTGTTTTTGACTTGACACATTTATTTAAAAATAATTAATTTACTACGGAAAAACATTTTTTGGCATTTAAAAGAGTACTAAAAACAAATTGTCATAAAATTGTTATACAGGGTTATTTGTAATTCACTGACATCCTCTTAACCCTGAATTCCTATCACTCAAACAAATGTTTTTTGTTTTACGACTTTTTAAAATGAAGCACTTTTTTTCCCATACAAATACACAGAGCATCGTAAAAATAAGAGGTAAACTCAAATTTTCAAAACGTTATTACACCAAAAATATTAAGTTATGACAAAAGCCGTAAAACAAAAAAACATTTGTTTAAGTGGTAGGAGTTTAGGGTTAAAAGGATGCTAGTGAATTACAAGTAGAGCAAATTATTGGACACATTACTACATTAAAAAAATGGTGAAATAGTTAATAGAACGTTTTAAATTAAGTTTTTTCGGTTTTTTCGTTCTCCTGTAAAATTACTAAACTACAGTTACTTTCTTTTACCGTAGAGCAGCCGACCTACTTAGAAGCATTTGAAATACCTACAAAATTGTACGGAACCCTCGGTGCGCGAGTCCGATTCGCACTTGGCCGGCATTTTGTACGTTGAACAAACAACCTGCCCCATTCTGTGGGTGTGTCTGTGGTTTTATGTAAACAAAATATTGGTTTAAGTAATAAGTACTTAATATAATTTTATATTTGCTTATGTAAATAAAAATGTTACCTGATTGTAATTGTGTTTGTGTTTTTAGGTATCGTTATTTCTTAGTAGCAAAATTTCCATCTGCATTTTTTCCCTAATGTTTTTTCCCACAATGGTTTTTTACTGAATCCTATTTTCACAATCGCGTTTTTACACGACTACTTTCCCAATTCTAATCGACACAGAAACATAGGTAGGTTTATAATATGTTAAGTTTGCATCGGCCCGAAGAGCCAAAAGCACACAGAAGAAGGAGCTCCGCGCGGCGGAGCTCCGTCCACCCCCACTGTTTCTGTGTCAGTCCAAATTAGGAAAAAATGCTACTGTGAAAATAAAATAAAATAAAAATAATAAAATAAATAAAGTTTTATTGTGCAGGCGTAACACCCATATTATAAAGATACAAAACAAATAAGTAAGCAAAAACTAGAGTGAGAAAAAAAGCATCTGGGATAAAATGTCTGCAAATTCTTCCTTCTTACACAGACGGATGGACGCAGAGTGATCTTTAACGTGTGAAAAAATCAAAATCACATGAATTTTTTCAGGTGCTATTCTTCAGATCGGAATACATGACACAAGAGGAGGCGTTGCGTCACAGCGATGGAGTTGTTGTTGTCTGCTACATGATCAAAGTAGGTGCTAAAAATCATTTGCAGACATCTGGGGTTTGGTGGCCTGTTGACCTGAGATACAGGTAAGGCACTGGTCCCACCGCCGACGATGAGTGAGAAGCGATTATTCCAGATTCACACGAGAGCAGAACAGTCGGGCAGGACAGTAAGCAGCACAGTACTGCTACAATCTGAACGCACACGCCGTGGCAGCACAGTACTGTTCTGTCTCGGCGTGTGCGTTCAGATTGTAGCAGTACTGTGCTGCCTACTGTCCTGCCCGACTGTTCTGCCCTCGTGTGAAACTAGCATAGCTAGAAACTAGAAACGAGGTGGCGAGCAGCAGCGAGTGTGTAGTTCCGATATGCCCGTTTCACACGAGGGCAGAACAGTCGGGCAGGATAGTAGGACAGAGCAGTTTGAAAGGGCAGTGGTGTTCAAATGTAGAGCGAAAGAGTAGGACAGTCCGAGTGAAAACGCCACTTTAAAACAAGTCGGGACGTGCGCGCGCTCGCTGTCCAGTATGCTTAGTATAAGTTTTACTTCACCAAATACTTCTCGATCGCGTTTACATAAAAAAATCAATTACTATGGAAACATGGACAGCGCCTCCGCGCGCGCGCGTCCATGTCTCCATAGAATTGAAATTTATACCTAAACGCAATCGAGAAGTATTTGGTGAAGTAAAACTTATACTAAGCATACTGCCCTTTACACTGCACTGCCCTCGCGTTCACACAAGTCCAGCCACAAGAGAGACGAGCGAGAAAGGTGGTGGGGGAAGCAAACTGCCCCGAAAAAATAGACCGGCGAGCTATTAACTGTTCTGCCTAGGATACTGTAATGCCCGTTTCACACGAGGGCAGAACAGTCGGGCAGAACAGTAGACAGCACAGTACTGCTACAATCTGAACGCACACGCCGAGACAGAACAGTGCTGTCTTAACAGTATCCTAGGCAGAACAGTTAATAGCTCGCCGGTCTATTTTTTCGGGGCAGTTTGCTTCCCCCACCACCTTTCTCGCTCGTCTCTCTTGTGGCTGGACTTGTGTGAACGCGAGGGCAGTGCAGTGTAAAGGGCAGTATGCTTAGTATAAGTTTTACTTCACCAAATACTTCTCGATTGCGTTTAGTTATAAATTTCAATTCTATGGAGACATGGACGCGCGCACGCGGAGGCGCTGTCCATGTTTCCATAGTAATTGATTTTTTTATGTAAACGCGATCGAGAAGTATTTGGTGAAGTAAAACTTATACTAAGCATACTGGACAGCGAGCGCGCGCACGTCCCGACTTGTTTTAAAGTGGCGTTTTCACTCGGACTGTCCTACTCTTTCGCTCTACATTTGAACACCACTGCCCTTTCAAACTGCTCTGTCCTACTATCCTGCCCGACTGTTCTGCCCTCGTGTGAAACGGGCATTAAGACAGCACTGTTCTGTCTCGGCGTGTGCGTTCAGATTGTAGCAGTACTGTGCTGTCTACTGTTCTGCCCGACTGTTCTGCCCTCGTGTGAAACGGGCATTAGTTATGTCGCTTGGCTATAAGCGAGTATTTGAGTGGGACGGGCGATTACTCGCACCACTCGCTCGGGCGGGGCTCCACGCTGTACAGTAGAATGATCTATGGTTGGTCTCTCAGCGTGGGTTCTGATCGCCAAGCGAGCATCGCTGAGCGAGTTTTATCGTTGATAGCTTTTATCGCTGCGATCAACTTGTGAAGAGAGAGTCCTCGCCGGCAGTGTGAACAGCCAGCGATCAACTATATTAATGTCTTTCTCTTTTACCGACACGGGATCTTTATCTTTTGTTTGTTTCTTGAGCGAGAAAATAGTCGATAGCGTCGTCGCTTTCTCTCCCTTGGTGGGACTAGTGCCTTAGTTCAGGCACCAGTCTTCACCGCACAAGTCTTGCAACTAATTGAAAATTGTAATGTGATTTATTGATTGTATTTACTGGAACTGTGGTGGAGCAATTTTAAAAAACGCTTTTATTATTATTATTTGCCACTTTGAACTTGAAAACACTGTGAGACTCATAGTGAAATGCATCGAGAAGAAGGGCTACGGAATAGTCCGAAACCAGCTAAACTAGATCAAAGACGTCACGTCACATTCTATTATTACTAGCTGTTGCCCGCGACTCCGTCTGCGAAGAAAAGGAGTATAAAAAATAACCTACGACCTACTCTCAGACCAACCGAATATAGAGAAAAAAGTTTCATAAAAATCGGTCAAGCTGGACGAGTTCGATAACAAACGCCGTGACGCGAGATTTTTATATATTAACTTACTTTGATTCTCAGTACGGCGTCAACCCCGATGTACGCCTGGCCCGCATCCTCAAAGGTTTCCCTCGGATCCTGGAAGCCAAAAGCCACACCCGCATAGGCCCCTACCCCATGTCCCAGCTCATGCCCATGTTCTACGAAGACTACTTCTTGTACTGGGGGAGCCTGACCACAGTCAGGGGTGAGAGTCACACTGTGAGGTGGCTGGTGCCGAGGACCACTTTATTCGCTTCTTTTGAGCAGGTTAGAAACTTATTTTCGAGTATACCAGACTGCAGAATACCGCCGCATTGCTAGCGCATTCATAATTTCCAATGGTCGAAAAATTGGTATTAGGCCACGTCAGCAAACTCGGTGAATTACGATTAAAAGGAAAGCAAGAAAGTCCCTAAAATTATCTCGACTGTTCCCAACGTTTCATAATTTATGGCCTCATAGTTCACGGTTGCGTTGGGTCACTGTTCTACTGCTAGCTATTAGCGAGCGTCGTCCAAGGGCGAGAAAAAATATTTTAGTGATTATGTTATAACTACCAAAGTCGTGAAGTCGTGGTAGTCTAGCTTAGTAGTTTGACCTATGGCCTCTCAAACAGAGGGACGTGGGTCGACCCCGGGCTCGCACCTCAGAGTTTTTCGGAATTTATGTGCGAAATTTGATTTGATTTTAAATTTGAAGGTTTTAATTATCAGGTCGTTCATTCCAGGTCGACAAAATTTATAAAGGTCATTACCTATTTTCAATTTGATACTATCACGCGTTACAGAGGACTAAAGGTTTTGACAAACAAATTGACAACACCCCAATAGACTACACAGTGATCCTATTAGGATTTATTTTTTCCTTTTGAAGTAAGTACGTAACCCCAAGAAAGCGTTTGTGGCTCTGTAAGTATTCGAGCGTCTCGATCCCCTCATTTTCATCGTCACATTTTTTACAAAATATATTTTGATGGCATTTTCGATTATTTACTAGAGTTATTTATTTCAGGCAGCTATTATTAGGGCCTACGCTAGCTGATGCGGATTGCCCGGAACGGACGCCCGTCGTGCGCGCGTCTAATAAGAAATTGTATGAACAGCGCTAAGTGGCGCGGGCGCGTGCGACGGATTTTCGGTACATTTTAGACCCGCGTGCGGGCGCACGCGGCGGACGTCCGCATCAGCTAGCGTAGGCCCTTACAAATTTATATACATAATGCTAGTTTATCGAATCAGGCGTTACTTTGCGGAGGTCCATATTAATGAATTGAAACAATTACTTTGCTCACCCGCGACCTTAGGGTTAAGGTTTTTTTAAGGACGCGGGTGAGCAAACTAATTGTTTATGTTCATTAATATTATTGTGGACCTCCGCAAAATAACGCCTGATTCAATAAATCTTATAAGTGGCATTACGTCGCATACTAACCACACATCGTTCGTGCCCGGACAATAGGTATCTAGGTATATTATCACTGTCTTCGCTAAAGGCAGTAGGGCAGGCGCCTAACTTCATCCTCTGAAATTCAGGCTGCTATCTTCCAATTTTTTGAGGGCAGAAAAGGCCGTTTTTTGCGTTGTGCTTGCGGCCAATTTATCGCTGGGTAACACCGCCTGCTACGCTGCTACTTATCATGCTGAATATCCAGGCATTTTCATGATAAAAAGTAAATACATAGATGGTAAATAATAGAGATACTCTTTATTGAACACCATACAGGGTTATTTGGAATTCACTGACATCCTCTTATCCCTGAATTCCTATCGCTCAAAAAAATGCTTTTTGTTTTACGACTTTTTAAAATGAAGCACTTTTTTTCCCATACAAATACACAGAGTATCGTAAAAATAAGAGGAAATCTCAAATTTTCAAAACGTTATTACACCAAAAATATTAAGTTATGACAAAAGCCGTAAAACAAAAAAAAAACATTTGTTTAAGTGGTAGGAGTTTAGGGTTAAAAGGATGCTAGTGAATTACAAATAACCCTGTATACTAGTAAGCAATACATAAAACAAAGTACATAAAATTTTTTGTAGTGGTAGAGCCATGTTGTAGCTAGCCGCTGCATCACAAATGGGCCGGCTCGTCCGGGGCAGTACCACCCTCTCACAGAAAACCGGCGTGAATCAGCAGTACTCCTGCTGCGTTTCGTACGGTCAGTGAGAGCGCCGGGGGCCCAATACCTCTCCCCCTCCCCTATTCCCTCTCCTTTTCCCAGGGCCGACAACGCACTTGCATCGTGTAAAGCGCTGCGGGTGTCTATGGACAGTGGTGATCATTTAACATCAGGTGACCCACTAGTTCGTTTGTCTGGCCTCTTTAACATAAAAAAAAAAGAAAAAAATAATAAAAAAAAGGAAAAATACGCGGTAAGCAATGGGGTCCTCATCAATTCAGAGCGATCTCTTTCCGGCAACCTTACAACAGATAACAATAAATAGCAAGAAGTTGTCGGATCATGCACGCGTAGGGTTCCGTAGCCGTTACTACAAAAAAATACACAGAAAAAACCTTGTTATTTGCTCTTATTTTGGGAACCAGCAGTAAAACGGGTTTCCATGGCACTTTCGTGACAATCCCTAGGTACTTTCTTACTAAATATTATAAATGCGAAAGTAATTCTGTCTAACTGTCTGATTGTTACCACTTTCACCTTTTCACCGAACCGATTAAGAGCCATATCACACTGGCAATTTGCGAACTTATTAAGCAGTGTACGGACTGCGCGCACATTACGCGTACCCGGGTACGCGGTACGCGTAGTCGGTTACGCGTGTCCTGGAACGCCATGTCCGTACTTGCAGCTACGCGTACAGTGTACGCGACATGGCGTACGAACATGGCGTTCCAGGACACGCGTAACCGATTACGCGCAAAATAATAAATAATAATGTGGGCGCAGTCCGTACGCAGCTTTAGACGCGGAGTGAACGCACAGGAGGGCTACCCCGAAATTCGAAAATCGAAGTTCGTATCGCACGCATCGTCTTGCTCGCTCTTGTATTAAATACTATTAGCGTGAGAGGAATGGCACGATACGAAGTTCGAATTTTGCACTTCGTAGTATAAGGCCAGGTGTACGCCGCGAGCGCGCAACGGATTCGCCGCGAATGCGCAACGTATTCGCTGAGAATTCGTAATGTTTTCGTCGCGAGTACGCAGCGAGTTCGTCGCGTCTATAGGCCTGGGACGCCATGACGTACACTCACCGTACGTCAGTCTATTTTACCCACTTCAGTTATTGTACATTATGGCGTCTCAGTCATATAAATGTGCGCTCGCGACGAAAACGTTACGCATTCGCGGCGAATCCTGAGCGCTCGCGGCGAACACGTTGCGCGTTAGCTCCGCTTCTAATGCATTCGCAAATCGACAGTATCATATGGCTCTTAGACGAAATGTATGGAGATAGTTAGACCCTGGGAAGGACATAGGATAAATTTTAAGCCAGAAAATTGCATAGTTCCTGCGGGATAGCGATTAACGAATTCTTCGCAGATGGAGTCACGGGCAACACAACAGCTATCTAAAGGCCATGACAAGCCGGGAGCGCGAGGCGCTGACCGAACGTGCCCAGAGCGATCAATAACACTGAATCAAATACGGTGTGCCGCGTCGCCGGTGTGTGTCACCTTATATTTTGATTAAGTGTTGTAGAGCGCGCTGGGCACGCTCCGTCGACGCCCCACGCTCCCGGTTTGTGGTGGCCTTTAAGGCCATACCGAGCTATTGGCACTAATCGATTTTAGGTATTCTATGCACTCGTGCGTGAGAGCGGCTAGAATCAAAGCCGTGCGTAAGCGCGAGCGACACGAGTCGAGTTCCCCGTCCGATGGCCGAAGGAGAACTAGCGCTACTGACTATCGGACATGGGGGAAGCACGATGGCTCAAGATAGGTTGGTTAGACTGCGCGTGTAGTTAGGTATTTTCATCGTATTACTAAAACAAATATACATTTCAAAAATGTAGCAACACTTCGCCCTAAAAAACATCTTGTTTTATCAACATTCAAAAATTCATGACCTGCCGTGCAGTATTTACGTCGTACCTACTAGTTACGAATTTATTTTATTTTTTAGAGACGATGTCCAACTGTGGACAGGCGAAACAGGCCGTTTGTAGGTAACAGCGCCATCTATCTGAATCCGCTAGGAACTCGCCCTAATCCCTTACCTAATTCTAATATATTCGGATAGATGGCGCTAATCTCTAAGTTGATTTAGTTCCTTTTTTCTCTCACAATGTCGCTTTATGTAATACATAAGATTGAAAAACACTTTTGGCGAATATACTTCTCGAAAGACAGACATCTTTTTTAATCTCCTCAAGTCCATCCTGAAGAATTCAATATCAAACATTTTGGTGACCCCGACGTGATATACGAGTCTTCGATCAGCTACTGATATCAGAAAAATATTGAACGGAAGATTCGGATCGATATTTTTGGGCGTACGGCGGTGGCAGTGCGCGGCATGAAGTTATTCTGATGATGGTGTGACACACAGATCGAAAAGGTTACACGAGTTTACATCGAATGTGGATGGAACAAGAGGGAGTTCAATCGAGCTACTGTCGTTGAGAAGCAAAACCTATACCGAAGCGTTTTAGCTGTTCAACATACGTTGGAACTACAATAGTTTACCTACCTACCTACCCGGCGGCAGCGGTGGCAAAAAAAAAACGAGTATACCTATACGACCAAGTAAGTGCTGGCGTTCATAATTTGGGCATTTGTCGATTCTTTATCCAAATAATAATAATTTAAAAGTATATATATATGTATAATTGCGAAATTTAATCACCTCTTAACCTAGGTATTTTTTATTGTAATACATAATGTATTCATCGTCCGATAATTTAAATGATCCGATCATTGAGAATAGAAAACTTAAAGATTATATTAAAAAGAGAGGCGTAGTTAAAGGGAAATTAACTCTGTTCAAAAAATATATTTCTACCTTAAAATTACTAGCGCAACCGTTATCTGCAGAGCAACTGTTAGACATCGAGCTGCGATTAGAAAAAATTTCAGAGATTTTTTGTCAATTTGAGGATGTTCAGGATAATATCGAGACTTTGAGCTCAGAGGTGGAACCTCAGTTACTAGAAAGAGAAAGTTTTGAAAATACCTATTATGAATGTGTTTCCTTTGCAAAGGGTTGTCTACAAAGGGCTGGTGATTTATCCAGGTCGATCCTGCGCGAGGACAATATTCCAGTACCCAGTGAGTCCATAAAGTACCCAGACATCACACTACCTTCATTTAGCGGAAATTTCGTTAACTGGATAGAGTTTAGGGACACTTTCGATGCCCTAGTTAATCAAACTAATCTCAAATCAATTCAAAAATTTAAATACCTACGAAGTTCTCTAACAGGGGGTGCACTTGAGGTTATCAGTTCCTTAGAATATTCGGAGGAAAGTTACTCTATAGCCTGGCAGCTGTTGTGTGAAAGGTATAATAATCCAAAGGTACTTGTTAACAACCATTTAAGAGCCTTGTTTCATATCGACACAGTACCTACACAGTCATCCGCGCTACGAAGCCTAGCAGATAGTATATCTAAACATTTACGAACTTTAAAATCACTTAGCATTTCTACCGAAGGCTGGGATCTGTTAGTTATATTTATCTTGCACGCAAAACTCGAGCCGGCAATGCAACGAAAATGGGAAGAAAAAACTAATTCTCGGGAAATACCTACTTTACAGGATTTCAAATCGTTCCTGCGGGCACAAGCAGACCTCCAGGAATCCTTGACCCACGCTGGAGATGACCGGATTGAGCGGCATGCGAGTACGTCAAGAAAAACACTGGTAGTCACGTCCTCTCCTTCACAATCAAATAATAAGGTAGCACCACTTAAATATAACAATCGTAATCAATGCTTGTTTTGTAAAGGGGGGCATTATTTGAATCAGTGTCCGAATTTTTTGGCTCAAAATATCGCATCACGCATTCGTACAGTTAAGCGGTTAGGTCTTTGTTTGAACTGCCTAGGTTCAAACCACATTCTGCCGAACTGCCGTGCAAGTCATTGTAGAACATGTAAAGGGAAACATCACACTCTTTTACACATCACGCAACCAAATCCCTCTCCTAATATTACACCTCATACACCACAATCCTCAACTATGCCTCGCCAGGAACCGAACCCGCTACCAGAATCGCAAACCGTTAACCTACTTACCAATTATGAATCATCAAATTCACCTACAGCAGCAGGCAATTTACCTACACAAAATAAATCTATTATTTTGTCGACCGCGCGAATCAATGTTTTCGATAAATATAATAACTTACACGTATTAAGAGCACTACTTGACTCAGGTTCTCAGTCAAATTATATAACTGAGACCGCACTCAATAAGTTAAAGTTACCCACGAGTAAAATAGATATGGAGGTTATAGGGTTCAACGAAAATGTGACCAAAATACATCAATCATGCACTTTGTCATTACAATCGAATGACAAAAAATTTTCAACTGGCGTGTCCTGTTTTATTGTACCTAATATTTGTAGTTTACCTTCTCATGCAACTAATGTACATGGCCTACATATTCCAAAACGATTTAAGTTGGCAGACGAGTATTTTTTCCAAGGTGGTGAGATAGACATAATAATCGGTGCTGAATTATTTTACGAACTTATGTGCATTGGTCAGCATAAATTAGGCAAAGGTCTACCGATCCTTCAACGGACGAAGTTGGGTTGGGTGGTTTCAGGTGCGATATCTTCCTTTAGTCAATCGAAACAAATACGATGTAATTTTGCCTTGAATCGCGAAATAAAAGAGTTTTGGGATGACAATGAATGGCACAAACCATTATCACACGATGAAGATATCATTTCGTGTGAAAAAATATTTGATACATACTCAAGAACGGCACATGGTAACTTTGTAGTATCAATTCCCCTCAAAGAACCAGTAGCCTTCCTAGGGCTGTCGCGACCCATGGCTTATAAACGATTTATGTTCTTAGAATCAAAGTTTGCACGCAATTCTGAATTTAAGGACAAATACATAACATTTATGAAAGAATTTGAGGATTCAGGCCATATGATCGAAACCAAAGAAACTGAATCTTGTAATTATGTACCACATCATGCAATTCTGAACCCCCAAAAAACCACCACACCCCTTCGCGTGGTTATGGATGCGTCATCTAAAACTAATACTGGAAGGTCACTGAATGACATCCAGTACAAGGGTACAATAAATCAGGACGATTTAATAAATATTTTACTTCGATTTAGAACAAACCGATATATTGTCATTGCAGATATCGAAAAAATGTATCGCATGATATATATAAATCCCAATCAACGAAATTTGCAGTGTATTTTGTGGCGCGACAACCCTAACAAACCATTAAAGACATACCAACTAACAACACTTAGCTTCGGGTTAAAGTGTGCACCTTACCTAGCGACGCGTTGTTTACTTCAACTGGCTAATGAAAACAAAAACCAGTTCCCGCGCGCATATGATGCTATAACAAAGGATTTTTATATGGACGATTTTATTCATGGAGGTGATAACGAACAGCGAGTAAGCGAAACAGCTGTTCGTGTCAACCAGATATTAAGTAGTGCAAACTTTAACTTACGAAAGTGGAAATCTAACTCGAAAAATATACTAACTACAGTTACTAATCACACAAATATACAATCACAAAACACACCAACAACACTCGGACCCGACACACACAAAGTTCTCGGACTTGCATGGTGCAGTGAGAATGATTATCTCATATACACTTTTAAACAGGAACCTCTTCCTAAACAATTAACCAAGCGAAAGATTTTATCTATAACTTCAGCTATTTTCGACCCACTCGGGTTATTAGGACCGATTTTAATTGTCGCTAAACTTTTTGTGCAACGTCTATGGAAGAATAAATCTGGGTGGGACGATAATATCTCGAACGAATTGTCAGACGAGTGGTTATCATTCTATAACAATTTAAATATACTTAATTCACTAGCGATCCCGCGGTACGCACTAACCGAAAATTACATAATCATAGAATTACACGGTTTTGCTGACAGTTCATTAATAGCATACGGAGCGGTTATTTATATGCGATGTAAAGATAAATATGGTCACAAAACTGTGCACTTACTGTGTTCTAAAAATAGATTGGCACGCGGTGAAACGATTCCGAAACTTGAACTACGGGCGGCATGTTTACTAGCTACACTACACGATAAAGTAAACAATGCACTCAAATGTAAAATTGAAAACAGATATTTTTGGTCGGATTCAAACGTAGCATTAGCATGGATAAGGTCTCAACCCGATAAATTAAATTGTTTTATAAAAAATAGAGTGATACAAATTAAAAAATTTACCGATATAAAAAGTTGGTTCTGGGTGCCATCCAATGAAAATCCCGCGGATTTGCTTACAAGGGGAATTAATGCCGAAAAATTAGCTAATTGTAAGTTGTGGTGGGAAGGACCTACTTGGCTAACCAAACCGAGCGAGCACTGGCCCTCTCAGCAGGTACCTACCGCAACACAGATGTTACGTAATGATGATATTGTCGAGTCAACCGAGACTCCTTGTTTTGTTTCTATAAACATTCAACCAAATGACTTCATAACAGGTTTGTTTCGTAGATGGTCAAGTCTTACTAAGTTAAATCGTTGCTTTGCATTTGTGTTACGATTCATACGTAACTGTAAAAATAATATATCAGTGGGTCCACTGACAGTTACCGAATTAAAGGAAGCTTTAAATAAATTAATCGTATTTTCACAAGTTGAGTCATTCCCAAAAGAATACAGATTACTACAAAATAAACAATCGCTCCCACAATCATCGAACATAATTAACCTAAACCCTTATATGGAAAACGAAATAATGAGAGTTGGTGGTCGCTTGGGACGGTCGTACTACAACCACGATAAAAAACATCCTGTAATATTACCGCCTAATCATGATTTAACATATCTCATAGCTCGCAGTGAGCACATGAGATTATTGCACGCTGGTCCACAGCTTCTCCTATCGTCAATACGAGAACGATTCTGGCCAATACATGGTAAAAATCTCGTAAATAAAGTTGTACGAAATTGTGTGACGTGTTTTAGAGCCAAACCGAGGGTAACTGCCCCAATTATGGGTAACTTGCCACCACCAAGAGTAACTCCATCACCTCCCTTCTTAAAAACAAGCGTAGATTATGCTGGTCCTTTTATAGTAAGAGACAGGAGAGGACGGGGCTACAAAACTAATAAGTGTTACATTGCCGTTTTTGTTTGTTCGTCAACTAAGGCGGTTCACATTGAACTAGTTTCGGGATTAGATACCTTAGCCTTCTTGACCGCTTATAGACGATTCATTTCGAGACGAGGTATGCCGAGGGAAATGCTAAGCGATAACGGTACGAATTTCCACGGGGCTGACAAAGAGATAACCGAGTTATATAAATTTTTAAAAGAAAATTCAAACGAACTGATAACTTCTTTTGCAAAAGAGGGATTATTGTGGAAGTTCTTACCTGCGTATACACCACACATGGGTGGTCTGCATGAGTCAGCTATTAGGTCATGTAAATACCACCTAAAAAGGACACTAGGACAAGCTCTGTTAACCTACGAGGAATTTGCAACTATTCTTACCCAAATAGAAGGAATTCTAAATTCTCGTCCCTTATGCCCAATGTCCAATTCAAGTTTAGATAATTTTGACATTTTAACGCCAGCACATTTCTTGATCGGTAGGACGCCCGTATCATTGCCCGACTATGACTATGCTGATGTACCGACCAACAAACTCACCCACTATCAACAACTGCAGCAGCTACAGCAAGGTTTTTGGCGTCGTTGGTCCAGAGACTATATAGGACAGCTGCAAGAACGAACCAAATGGAGGAGCTGTAAAGGTCAGGATCTGCGCGTCGGTACCATGGTGCTGGTGAAGGAAGACCGAGTCCTGCCATGCTTGTGGCGACTGGGGCGCATCGTTGGCTGCTGCCCGGGGCAAGACGGTGTCACGAGGGTAGCGGAAATTCAAACCGCAAGAGGGTCAATTAAACGAGCATTTAATAATATTTGCCCGTTGCCAGTTAGCGGCGTAGATTAAGCTTTAAATTAAGTGGTAATTATTAGCAATCTTTATTAATAAATATTTGCCCTTTGCCAGTTAGACTAGGTTCTATATTAAGCCATAAGTGCTATAAATATTAGCAAGCTTTATTTTCTACTAGAATAAGTTAGTTAGTTACTTGAACTATTGATTAAGCTCCAACTTAAACTGCATTAAGTAGTTATCTTTGTATTTTTACCATAGCGTGTTAAAGTAGTTTGTTTACTTGAATGGTTTAATTAAAAGGTTACTATGCGTAAGAAAATTTGGGTACATATTGTTGTTTACTGAAATATAACAAAAGTTTGATTACTGGAAAGCAAATATGTATTTAATAATTTGTGTACCTACTCAAATTACAATAATTTATAAGTAAAATCTCTTTAATATCGTTGTCAATAACGTCCTAGGTTTAAGGATATCCTTGTAAAATAAAACTAGATAATATAGTATTTAGTATTTATTGTATTCTATTAACAAAATATAACCTTACGCTCCATTCTTTAATTTAGGGTGGGAGCATGTCCAACTGTGGACAGGCGAAACAGGCCGTTTGTAGGTAACAGCGCCATCTATCTGAATCCGCTAGGAACTCGCCCTAATCCCTTACCTAATTCTAATATATTCGGATAGATGGCGCTAATCTCTAAGTTGATTTAGTTCCTTTTTTCTCTCACAATGTCGCTTTATGTAATACATAAGATTGAAAAACACTTTTGGCGAATATACTTCTCGAAAGACAGACATCTTTTTTAATCTCCTCAAGTCCATCCTGAAGAATTCAATATCAAACAGACGAATTTGGATTTTTTTTCTATCGAGCGAACTACAAGACAAGTAATCGTGTTCGATAAACACTTGTCACTATAGTGAATCCTCAGATATCTTACACATGAATTTCAGGACTATAGCTTTGCTTGTAATGATACAGCACGACATTAAAAATGAATGCAATAAATGCGTCAAAAGCTCAGTAGGGCCTTAAAAAAAGTGCTCGCAAAAGGAATTGCGATACATGCCCTCGGTACCGCTCTGCTTTCAGAGCATGACATGAGTGCGTGTGAGCCAACTTTGGGGGCGGCAGGCGTAAGCTTGCGTTTGAAATCCAAAAGTTTAATGGTTACTTGACCTGAAATGTGTTTTAACACATTCATTTTTAATGATTGTGACATTGGAAGACTATCTCTGATATATATATATATATATATATATTTTTTTAACTATGGGACCCAATACATCCCTGTATTGTTTTTTTATATAATTATTATTATTATGTTGGTACGGATTTCCGATCACGGGCCCATGGGGACCCGGTCATTTGAAAGGCATTCATGGGGCCGAAGCCAACATGAAGAGGCCTTTGGTACCATATAATATAAATGAGATGGGCGCAACTATGGAGGTCGATCCCCTAATACACCATGAGGATGTGCTAGCGGACAGTCCTCCACAGTTGCCAATCTATTGCCAGGTAGGAATCGACATGGAATTGGCTATGGGGTTGGGATGTTGTGAACAGGATTACCGGGCTATGGAGTGAGATAACGGACACCTACCATTTCAATATCTCATAAACTGAACTTTTGGTAGGCGGTGACTCGCCATTCACTAAATGGGCCCCTCAAACTATTGCCCACTCGGGGCAACGAGGCGGCAACATTGGTGTGAACGGCTAAGGATGGAGAGGTGTTCCTGGACTTTAAACTTCAAAATGCCAACTCGCCACTTACGGAAACACATCCATCCTTCGAGCATTAGCTCTTGCGCTCCACTCTAGGCGACCAACAAAGGCAAACTAGAGGCGGGGTGGGTGTGTAACTGTGTGTGAGTGTGTGTATAAGCGCATGTGTGTATGTGTACCCCTGGAGGTCTCGGGTTCGTGGTGTCGCTACGCACCAACAGCTCGCCACAAGCCGCCCTGCGATGACTGACTGCACTGGTGACACGACAACACCAGCGGGCGATGAGGTCGTCATATCCCTACGCCTTTTGACTGACTGCGCTGGTGACAGACACCACAACACCAGCGGGCGATGGGGTCGTCACATCCCTACGCCTTAATTATTATTATTATTATTATTATTATTTTTTTTTTATTTATACATCCCTGTATTGTTTTTTTATATAATTATTATTATTATTATTTTTTATTTTTATTTAATTCTATATTTGTATGGTTTTTTAGTTTGTAATTTATTATATTTTAATTTGAAAAGATGACTTCCTGCCAAGTTTCTTGCGGCGCATTCTTCTTGGCAATGATGGTCCTTACGAAAGCGCTGGTAGTTTAAAAAAGTGACATGTAAAAGAGCCCTTTGCGGCCTATTTGCAGAATAAACGTTTTGACTTTTGACTTTTTGATCGGTTTTTCAACACCGTTTTGAGAATCGAACGCAGTAATTTGGTTAGGTGTTATAAACAACGCTGTTAGCCAAACAAATGATAATAGCCGTTTACGAGCGCCGTCGGTGGTTTTAATACTCTTACAAGCTTTTTCATCACACTTGCAGATAAAGTGCCCCATAACGGCAGGCTGACTTAACTTCAATGCAAGCCATAAATAAAACCCTCGGGGTTTTTCTCTTGCTTTAGAAAGAAAGAAAGAAATTAGATGGAAAGAAAATACATTTATCTCTATTTACAACAACTAAAGACACTTCATCAATATTTTTACAAAATAAATTAACACGAAAGCTAAAGATAGAAAACAACAGCCAAGGACTGCAATGATTTCGTTAAGAGGGTACGATGGCTGAGAGACTTTTGAGAAATAGGTATTTTAATGAAATGGCGCCATCTCGCCCGAACCCCTCCGTGTCAGTACAGCGAGAGCGGGACAACTGCAGCTCAGACCGTTATTAGGCGCGTAAAATTGATCAAAACAGCATTTCGTAATCCCCTGTTTTCTTCTCGAAAACTGGACCAATAAAATTATTTTTTTCAAAAATAATTAGAGGACAGATTTAGCTATGCCCCTATGTTTTCCTTTTTTTGTTTATATCTGGGATTCTTTTCTGATGAGTGTCTGAAAATGACGTTGAAATTGGGCAATTTTTTCAGTTTTTGAAAGCTCATATTTCTTATGTTAATTGAAATATGGAAAAAACGAAACATAGGGGCATAGCTGTGGTAGATACAGATTACACAGTAAAAAAATATTGGCTCTAAAGCCATTATCCAGGGAGGAAACAGGGGATTACGTTTGTATGGAGAAATGGTGCGCATCGTACCACCTTAAGGCATCGAGGTTCTGCCAATTCGCCGAAAATATTTTTCCCAACTTTATACAGGGTGAAATCAAATTGGTGATACAGAATTAGTGTTCCCAAATCAGTTAATGTTGGACAATATAATGCACTAACTCATTTGTTTTAATTTGTCTTATTAAATTTGGGGTGTCCATACATTGAGTTCGTAATTTTATTTCAATTAAGTATGAACATCCGAAATTTTTTCAGACTAATTTTAACAATTGAAGACATGAGTGGATGAAGGGGGTATGTCACAAAAACATTATTTCGAGTAAATCGCAGTTAATAGTATTTTATGCAACTGTTGTATAAGTGAGGTCTTAAAAGGCGAGTGACGTGAGTTGCGATACGAGCGAATGCGAGTATCGCAATGGAAGACGGCACGAGCCGTTAAGACCAAATTATACACCGTTGCATACAATATTTTTCCTACGACTAGACTCTACTGTACTGTACTGTACCCTACTGTAGGGTACAGTCGGGTACAGTAGGGTACAGTCGGGTGAAATAGGGTACAGTAGGGTACAGTCGGGTACAGTAGGGTAAAATGGGTACAGTTGGGTACAGTAGGGTACAGTCGGGTGAAATAGGGTACAGTAGGGTACAGTCGGGTACAGTCGGGTACAGAAGGGTAAAATAGGGTACAGTAGGGTACAGTAGGGTAAAATAGGGTACAGTAGGGTACAGTCGGGTACAGTTGGGTAAAATAGGGTACAAAAGAGTACAGTAGGGTACAGTAGGGTAAAATAGGGTACAGTAGGGTACAGTCGGGTACAGTTGGGTAAAATAGGGTACAAAAGAGTACAGTCGGGTACAGTAGGGTAAAATAGGGTACAGTAGGGTATTTTACCCTACTGTACCCGACTGTACTCTTTTGTACCCTATTTTACCCGACTGTACCCGACTGTACCCTATTTTACCCTACTGTACCCGACTGTACCCTCCTGTACCCGACTGTACCCTACTGTACCCTATTTTACCCTACTGTACCCAACTGTACCCTATTTTACCCTACTGTACCCGACTGTACCCGACTGTACCCGACTGTACCCGACTGTACCCTATTTTACCCTACTGTACCCAACTGTACCCTATTTTACCCTACTGTACCCGACTGTATCCTACTGTACCCGACTGTACCCTATTCTACCCTACTGTACCCTACTGTACCCGACTGTACCCGACTGTACCCTACTGTACCCTATTTTACCCTACTGTACCCGACTGTGCCCTATTTTACCTTATTGTACCCGACTGTACCCGACTGTACCCGACTGTACCCTAGTCTACCCTACTGTACCCGACTGTACCCTTTTTTACCCTACAGTACCCGACTGTACCCTATTTTACCCTACTGTACCCGACTGTACCCGACTGTACCCTACTGTACCCTATTTTACCCTACTGTACCCGACTGTACTCTACTGTACCCTATTTTACCCTATTGTATCCAACTGTACCCTATTTTATCCTACTGTACCCGACTGTACCCTACTGTACCTTATTTTACCCTACTGTACCCTACTGTACCCTATTTTACCCTACTGTACCCGACTGTACTCTTTTGTACCCTATTTTACCCTACTGTACACGACTGTACCCTACTGTACCCGACTGTACCCTATTTTACCCTACTGTACCCGACTGTACTCTACTGTAACCTATTTTACCCTACTGTACCCGATTGTACTCTACTGTACCCTATTTTACCCTACTGTATCCGACTGTACCCTACTGTACCCGACTGTACCCTTTTGTACCCTATTTTACCCTACAGTACCCGACTGTACCCTATTTTACCCTACTGTACCCGACTGTACCCGACTGTACCCTACTGTACCCTTTTTTACCCTACTGTACCCGACTGTACTCTACTGTACCCTATTTTACCCTACTGTACCCTACTGTACCCGACTGTACTCTACTGTACCCTATTTTACCCTATTGTATTCAACTGTACCCTATTTTATCCTACTGTACCCGACTGTACCCTACTGTACCCTATTTTACCCTACTGTACCCGACTGTGCCCTATTTTACCCTACTGTACCCGACTGTACCCGACTGTACCCTACTGTACCCTATTTTACCCTACTGTACCCGACTGTACTCTACTGTACCCTATTTTACCCTATTGTATCCAACTGTACCCTATTTTATCCTACTGTACCCGACTGTACCCTACTGTACCTTATTTTACCCTACTGTACCCGAATGTGCCCTATTTTACCCTATTGTACCCGACTGTACCCGACTGTACCCTAGTCTACCCTAGTCTACCCAACTGTACCCGACTGTACCCTTTTTTACCCTACAGTACCCGACTGTACCCTATTTTACCCTACTGTACCCGACTGTACCCGACTGTACCCTACTGTACCCTATTTTACCCTACTGTACCCGACTGTACTCTACTGTACCCTATTTTACCCTATTGTATCCAACTGTACCCTATTTTATCCTACTGTACCCGACTGTACCCTACTGTACCTTATTTTACCCTACTGTACCCTACTGTACCCTATTTTACCCTACTGTACCCGACTGTACTCTTTTGTACCCTATTTTACCCTACTGTACACGACTGTACCCTACTGTACCCGACTGTACCCTATTTTACCCTACTGTACCCGACTGTACTCTACTGTAACCTATTTTACCCTACTGTACCCGATTGTACTCTACTGTACCCTATTTTACCCTACTGTATCCGACTGTACCCTACTGTACCCGACTGTACCCTTTTGTACCCTATTTTACCCTACAGTACCCGACTGTACCCTATTTTACCCTACTGTACCCGACTGTACCCGACTGTACCCTACTGTACCCTATTTTACCCTACTGTACCCGACTGTACTCTACTGTACCCTATTTTACCCTACTGTACCCTACTGTACCCGACTGTACTCTACTGTACCCTATTTTACCCTATTGTATCCAACTGTACCCTATTTTATCCTACTGTACCCGACTGTACCCTACTGTACCCTATTTTACCCTACTGTACCCGACTGTACCCGACTGTACCCTACTGTACCCTATTTTACCCTACTGTACCCGACTGTACCCTACTGTACCCTATTTTACCCTACTGTACCCTATTTTACCCTACTGTACCCGACTGTACTCTTTTGTACCCTATTTTACCCTACTGTACATGACTGTACCCTACTGTACCCGACTGTACCCTATTTTACCCTACTGTACCCGACTGTACTCTACTGTAACCTATTTTACCCTACTGTACCCGATTGTACTCTACTGTACCCTATTTTACCCTACTGTATCCGACTGTACCCTACTGTACCCAACTGTACCCTATTATACCCTACAGTACCCGACTGTACCCTATTTTACCCTACTGTACCCGACTGTACCCGACTGTACCCTATTTTACCCTACTGTACCCGACTGTACCCGACTGTACCCGACTGTACCCTATTTTACCCTACTGTACCCGACTGTACCTGACTGTACCCGACGGTACCCTACTGTACCCGACTGTACCCTACTGTACCCTATTTTACCCTACTGTACCCTACTGTACCCGACTGTACCCGACTGTACCCGACTGTACCCTACTGTACCCTATTTTACCCTACTGTACCCGACTGTACCCGACTGTACCCGACTGTACCCTACTGTACCCTATTTTACCCTACTGTACCCGACTGTACCCGACTGTACCCGACTGTACCCTACTGTACCCTATTTTACCCTACTGTACCCGACTGTACCCGACTGTACCCGACTGTACCCTACTGTGCCCTATTTTACCCTACTGTACCCGACTGTACCCGACTGTACCCGACTGTACCCTACTGTACCCTATTTTACCCTACGGTACCCGACTGTACCCTACTTTACTCAACTCAGCAGGTCTAAACTGGGCTTTAGTGTTGAGTGTACCCTACATTTAATATTATGTGGCAGCTAGGTGTATCGTAATAACGACATTACGACACAAGTGCTGTTATGGCGAATAGATTAAGTATAGACTTTCTGAAGTCATATTATCTATGTTCTTATATATTTGTTCGCTACCATGTAAAAACCAGATAAAAGAACAGGAGTAGGAAAAGGCTTTTATGTTGTAATTTTGTTTTTAAATTGAATAGGGTATTGTTAGTATTATAAAAATCAACCAAATATCCTGATCTATTGATTTTTTTAATAAATGCTTTTAAAAAACATTTTTTTATACAATAAAGTACATAACCCCTTCTTTCTCCTTTAAGCTGTTCTGCAAAGAAAAGAAGTTTAATAAATGAAAGGGTTTATTGTAACAAAATTTATTGATTTAGTAGAATTTCTTCGTAAAAATACTTACCTGCATTCAGAGTTTATAAATTTCAGCTGATCCCTAATTTTTTCTTTTTTTTTGGGATATCGGATATGTCAGAATAAGAGAAAATAAAAGTTTGTCTCATAACATGGATGAAGGAGCTAAGTGCGTACATGACACTTTCTTCTGTTACATTAACTCGCAAACTGGTAACTACTTCTAGAGTCATGTGCCTTTAGCACCTTCATTCACGAAGAACTTAACTTATTCTTGTACATAGGTCCTTCATACACTGGGTTTAAAGCTGTTAAGTTTAAAAACATGAGAACTGATAGCTTTCGGTGTTGCAATATGACTTAGAACGTTCAACTATGGCATAAAACCAAAAATAAAAAAATGCGACATACCCCCTTCATCCACTCACGTCTTCAATTGAGTTAATGCATTATGTTGTCCAGCATTAACTGAGTACGAAACACTCATTTTGTATCACCAATTTGATTTCACTCTGTATTTCATACGGCCAAAGGTGTTTGTTTCAGAAACTGTAAAATATTCAGGATAGTTATATTTCAGGACTATGCTGTAGAACCCGATGCCATTTTGTCTAATGCGCGGACGCTTGCTTACAGATTCACTATTTCTTAACAAGATTAGTTTTTTTTTTGGAGTCTTTTTGTAGGTATTTTTTATTTTTTCAACCCCAAATTTGTTACCTACTTTTACTGTCACCCGTAAAATCCTTATATTTCACACGAAATACAAACTGAAACATGGATACACAGAAAAACTCAGAAAAAGAGGCCAGCGCTGGGAATCGAACCCAGGTCCTCAGCATCCCGTGCTGCGTGCTAAATCCCTACATCACCACTGGTCAAGAGTTTAGACACAAATTTTTTCTATGCATCGCACATCTCAGCTTGCTTTTAGTCACTTAAGCAGCGACACTAGCGACATCTATGTTAGCTCTCATCGAGAGACGTCAACTCAACACTCACTATTTCACTATTCCTATTTCTTCTGTCCAACGGTATAAGATGGTGACAGAAAGAGATGGTGAAAGCCATAGCAAGCGCCCGCGCGTTAGCCAATATGGCCCCAGGTTAGGTTAGTTGACAATTCTGAAACACTTACATTTTCAAAATAAATGTTCGTTCATACCTATGAAACAGTTGGGAAGTGAATCAGATGGGAATAATAACGGTGCCCCTTTTCTACCATAAAATGTTAAGTCATAATGTAGGTGTATCATTAGTCATAATCAACGTTACTCATACAGTGATTTATTTCTGAAACGGTATTTTTCTCAGGACTTTTTTAAATGCCATCTTATAGAACGCAGTAGGTTAGGTTAGGTTTGTTTTATAACAATTCCGAAAAATGAATTGTTTCAGAAATAAATCACTGTATTAACGTTGATTATGACTAATGATGCATTATGACTTAACATTTTATGGGAGTCATTATAGACCCGAATAATAATAATATTTTTGGTGAAGTATTAGAGAACCGTTACAGGCACCACAATTTCTAACAATCTTATTTCCCGTGAGTAAGCAAAGCTTTTAGCGAACTTATAAAAAAAGGATAAAACAAATCCTGATAATTATCTCGAACAAAAGCAATTATCGCGTATAACTTTGTTCTGTTTCAGATGAAAGAGTTCCGCAAACTTTGGGACCCGTGGGACGAGCCCAACCGCGGGAACTTCAGGCCGCTCCAGGAGAGGGGGGAAAGGCACGTAAAAAACCCGGCTAAGTTAGCCAACCTGATTACGTAGGTTGAGGATCCGGATAGCAAGTTGAAAAAAATAAAAAATAAATACCTACAAAAAGATATTATTTCAAACCAAACTTGCTTGTTAACAGTATGGCCTAGTAGCGACATCTCATAGTCCGGGTGAGCGGTTAGTTCCGAAGGAGTGTTGATGTTTCTCCATGAGAACTGGGGGGTTACTACGAAATTCGAAGTTCGAAGTTCGGATCGTGCGGTCCCTCTCACTCTCGTAATAAATACCATTAGCGTGAGTGGAACGGCATGAAACGAAGTTCGAATTTCGCGCTTCGTAGTATAGGGCCAGAACATAAATGGCGCTGTATCACATGGTAGCAGGCTGGAATGTATGATGTTTAGGTAAAATGTGTGTCTAAACTCGACCTGCAGTGGTGGTGTAGAAGAATGGCACGCGGCACGGAATGTCGAGGACCTAAGCTGGGTTCGATTCCCAGCATTGGTCTTTTTTCTGGGGTTTTTTCTGTGCATCTATCTTTCAGTTTGTATTATTGTTTATAGTATGAAATATGAGGATCCGGGTTCGATTCCCGGGGCAGATATTATTGATTGATTGCTCTCGCGTCTATGGTGGTTATGGTGGTCTATGGTGTTTATCTATTTAATTATATTTATCCGCAGTGGGACTGTAAACTGCTACAATATCCACTCGTATGCATTGTGGAACTGTGGTTGCCAATTTATTTATTTATTTCACTCAAATTTATTCCTTACAACAATACTAAATTTATTGCTTGAAATCGCAAACGCTTGTTGTACGGGAGCCCCCTTAAATATTTATTTTATTCTGGTTTTTTTTAGTACCTATTTATTTGTTGTAACAGCGGCCACCGAAATACATCATCTGTGAAAATTTCAACTGTCTAGCTATTACGGTTCATGAGATACAGCCTGGCGACAGACGGACAAACGGATAGACAGACAGACGACAGACGGACATACGGACGGACAGCGGAGTTTCAGTAATAGGGTCCCGTTTTTACCCTTTGGGTACGGAACCCTAAAAAGCATATGAGCGAGTAGGCCAATAATGATGTTTAATGTTTAATGTTTATTTGGGCAAAAAACGGCACAATATAACGAGTGAACTTAAAAAAAAACTAAGGTATACATAGGCCAGCAAATATGCCACAGTTAGTTATAATTAAATATCGGTGTTGAGTGTCCCGTGAAATTTATTACTTAAGACAGACTTCTTTTTGTTTTTCGTTTTGTCTCAAGATAGGAAGACAGACGGACGGACAAATAAGGGACAACAATAATTAATGGGTCTTCGTTTGAACCCTTTTTAGGCACTGAACCCGGCAAAAGAGAAAAGTTTTTAATTAGGAGCGTTCACAACCAGGCGTATTATTGCCAGCGGCCGATTGAGCGCACGTTCCGCAGATTACTGGATTTGACAATAAATAAGTACGCATCTTTACCTACACTCCCGGCATCTTGTCGGGATAATGTATGTATGTACTTATAATATTCTTTCTATTTCAGACATGTTTGGTTCATAAACCCTCATTGGAACCAATACAACTCAACGCTGCCAATTCCGAGAATTCCAGAGCCCTCAATTTCAGTTTTATCGCCAGAATACTTGAAAAACTTGTGGATGCTACCGAAGCAAAACGAGTACATGATAATCGCAATGGAAGAAGAACAAAATAAAGAAATCGAGAAAAACGCTGAATCGGTTTAGCTAGGCAGGTCTTGGTGTGCCATCTCTTGACACATTACGTAATTTCTACGTGCGATACCTAAGCAAAGAGTGCCATGCTTTTCGTACAGATGTCGCCTAGTCGAAATGCAAAGAAAATGGCTTTTGTTAACACTGAATGCCATGGTGTTTAAATATCACAAATAAAATATAAAATTTTGCAATAAACTGGTTCAAATAAAATTAAGTAATACGTTTTATTATTTACGCTAATTGATAATAACAAAAATCTTACGCCTATTATATAGGACTTTGATTTGATAAAAATAGCTTCTTCATTGGGATATTAAAATAACTTATTTTTAGTAAAGGCTAGGTTGTATGGCCTAAAACTTCTTTGACTTTTCTAAGGGGGCAAAAAAAGTTCAAGTTGACAATGCTGGCTGTCTGTCAATGTCATAAGTCATAACAACATTTGAAAGAAAACCATAACCTAACGAACTTGGTAACAGTGCAGTAAATTTACAAAATGCTGAGAAATATCCTACGTACCAGTCGGTGGCTGGCACGGCAAAATCGGCAAATCAATAGCTTTGTGCCCGCATTCCGCAAGTATGCTTGCGTCAAAACTGTTTCACCTTCGTTAAAATCGTATTCAACGGCGACCACCAATATTCCAGAAACTGAAGTGGACCCAGTTGTTTATGAAGAGATCTGTAGCGAAACTCTCGAATCACTGTGTGACTATTTTGAGGAAATTATAGAAGATGCAGCGCATTTAAAAGGCGCTGATATAACGTACAGTGTAAGTTTAGTTTGCTATTTAAAAAAAACAAATAGTTTCAAGAGTTCCTGTTTGCGTAACCTTTTTAATTTCATTATGAAGCTGGCCAGTTTTTCTCAAAAACTTTGACATTTAAAGTAGAAAGCCATTAGAGTTTATTTTTTATTAATTTTTTTTGTTGTGTAAGTGGCATTTTCGTAATTTTTTGACCAACTATTTATAAGCAGTAATAAAAATAAGTTCCAAAAAGAATTTATATCAGTTTGTTTCTTCATTTCAGGATGGCGTGTTAACAATTGTGCTTGGTTCACCTCACGGAACTTATGTAATAAATAGGCAGTCGCCAAACAAACAAATTTGGCTGAGTTCACCTATGTCAGGGCCCAAACGTTATGATCTTGTTTTAAAAAATGGTGGCTACTGGGTGTACAAACATGATGGAATGACATTACATAAACTTCTTCAAGACGAAATATCCAAAATTGTAGAAAGTGTTGACTTCAAGAAATGTGCTCACAGCCTTGTATAAAATTGTAATTGTTTTTATTTTTTAAGTATAGTTATTTATTGTTGTTCTTTTGTTTTATTTTGTTAAAAATGGAGGTTATCGAAGATGGAAATATTATGGACAGAATCCCCATTCTGTTGCAACGTGACATAGAATATTATGAGGTAAGATCCAATTTTCCATATTGTTAGTTATATTTATTGTACTCAGAGACATAGTTAACCTTTAGGACGCCAGCAACACATATGTCAGCACCGCAGGTTCTACGCTAACAACTGATATATCAGTCTCGGTGAGATATCGCTTTGCACGCTGAGACTGATATATCAGTTGTTGGCATATAACCTGCGGTGCTGTTATCAGAGTGATATCCACCTACATGCATTTCTGTAGGGGCCAACTTTGCGTTTGACATTCCGATGTCATGGCGTATGAGTGAGTGCTGTTGTATTTGACAGAGCGTTGAAAAGGTTAACAGTAGTGAATACTAAACTCATGTCAGTTTTGAATATTTGTATGGATGATTGTTTTAACTGAAATATCCTATGTTACAAAAATTGACTAATATGTTTGTCAAGTATAAATCCCAAGGATCACCACTACGCGTTGTTGTTGTTATTGCAGAATTGCAATTGGTTTTTAGTTCATGGACATTATCCTTGGATTTTTGTACCACATGATACGGAGGTTGAAATGTTGTAGAACCCCACCTAAATATTAGTAGAATGCTTTAAAGACTTTTCCTCTAATATTTTAATGCAGCTGCCACAGAAAATGCATTAAACGCTGCCTTGCAGAAAGCCAATATCTGTTTACAAAAACATGTCTGATGAATTTATACATCAGTATTGCATCATCTAATGGCTCACAATACGTTTACTTTTAGTTTACCACTGACAGATTGCTTGCCTTCATTTCATATCCAACTTTACCACCATACAAATACAGTGGTTATTACAAAATCTGCAAACGTGGGTAACAGTATCCTAAAATTGGCTTTATTTGTCAGTGGTAAACTTTATGTAATTTTACTGTACTCAGAATCATATTTATACCACCATTACAAATACATTTCCTAGTGCTTTGAATTTGCTTAAATTCTAGAATAAAACAGATAAGGTCCTCAGTTTTGTTACAACCCATACATAAGGGCTAGTCTATGGTATAACTCTCAATAATTGTTAAAAACAGGACTCATCATGCAAACAATATTTACCCTGACGTTTCGGCCACATTGCAGCAATCATGGTCACGAGTTGACTGAAGTGTGGGGTGTCACGTTTGTTTAGCTGCTCAAGTCTTTCAAACTACCCGCACTTGATTCCGATTAGAATCAGCACCCGTATCTCGAACTACCCGCACTTGATCAAGATACTTTAACGGCACCCCATCACAAAAAACTCACTATACCTCTCATCAAAAAAAATTGAGCGGAATGTGACCAGACGGTGTGCAATGCTGACATGAAAGTGGAAATCTTCCTGGAAAGGTCGGCACAGCATAATTAAACTTTAGAGAATCAAATTTCAGATATTTTGACAACTATTTGGCCACTTGTATGGACCAAGGTTAAAAAAAACTAGTGTTTTTTTAACTAGTGTTTATATACCCAGGGTTGCAAATGCAAATGCAAGTAATATTGAAGAAATAAAAAGTAAATTAAATTTTTTAAAAATCCCTGCTCAAATAACCTTAAAAATTTAGGTAAATAGCTGTCAATACCCTGGCGCAATAATAATAATAATAATATTCTTTTTTCTGACAACAATAATCCATAGAATGGTTAGTAATAAACTTAACCCGTCGCACGACCAGCGACATTTTTGGGCAATTTTTTCTGAGTATGCTATGTTAAAAGGTGATCCAACGAAACTATTACCTAACAAAAATTAGCAAATCATGAACAGTTAGTTACGCGCCACTGTGGCACGCGGGACGTTCGACAGGTTAAAGACTTTTTAGTATAGATGTTAGAATTAAAATGCAATGATGTTAGGATTAAAATATTCTACTTACTTAGTTCTGTTGATAGTAATGGCCAATGGGTTAATCTTGTTTTTTTCTTTAACAACCGCTTTAGCCTAGTTGGCAGTGACCCTGCCTACGAAGCAAGAGGTCCTGGGTTCGAATCCCGGTAAGGGCATTTATTTGTGTGATGAGCACAAATATTTGTTCCTGAGTTATGGATGTTTTCTATGTATTTAAGTATTTATTTATCTATATAAGTATGTTTATCGTCGTCTAGTACCCATAGTACAAGCTTTGCTTAGTTTGGGACTAGGTCGATTTGTGTAAGATTGTCCCCTAATATATATATATATATATTTTTTTTTTTTTATGGAGGTTTTTAAGTAATTTTTATGTCTTTGTAGAAAAATCATACAGTTCTCTCCGAATCGGTGTGCCGAGGAGTCGTGGGTGGAAGACTAGACTTTCCGAGGAATGCCTCATTCGCTGCTGTGAAGGTAGTACTGTGGCTAGAAGAGGAATTCTCCATTGCTTTCAAGTAAGCATTTCTGATTTAATAATAAATGAAGCGTTAAAAGGCGACAGTTGTAGTCTCTGCCCTCTTGTGATGTCTTAGAAGGTGCAGTTAAATTATTCGAGGGTAGTTTTAAAAACCCACGTCTCTATGGTTTCGCATAATTTATATCAAAATTTAGAATGTTTTTTTTTCCGAATATTTAAAATCCCGAATGCTTCATTTATCCGAATACATTTTTTTCTGAAACTGTAAATATTTCAGGATTTTTATATAACAACCCTAACCTAACCTAAAGGGTTCTACACGATGGTTCTGAAATAAATCCTGAAATATTTACAGTTTCAGAAAAAAATGCTTTCGGGCAAATGAAGTTTTCGGGATTCTAAACCTTCGGAAATAAAATTTTCTAAACATCGATAATATCCCACAAACCTCACCTAACCTACTGCATTCTATAAGATGGCATTTAAAAAAGTACTGAAAAAAATACTTTTTCAGAAATAAATCACTGTGTGACTAACGTTGATTATGAAAGATGATGCATTATGACTTATTAAACTATGCGAAACCAAGGGATCCCAAAAAAAGTACATACCTACATTGAAGGCTTGATGAGAACAAACTCATGATCACGTCCTTTGTGTAACGAAAGTTTGTCATATAAACTATAATGCGTAAGTTTCGTTACACACATAGGTTCCTGATTCGTCTTATTCCTTACTCGTCATACCGTGTACATTTGCCTGCACAAACTTTACATTATTTGCCATTTCTTTTGGACTCTACCTTAAGTAAATTCCTTTTTTTATAACCGTACACACACACAGCACACATGCTTACGATTTCATTAGACTATAATTACAATGAAGTGTTAGGAATGTGACAAATCAGGAACAAATCGACCCTGGCAAATCCTTCCTCGTAGCCAAGCTAATAAACATTATGTTGCCTCTACAGGCAAGGCTCAGGCATGTTCGTAACCATCGAAGAGGACAATAACGCTGAAGGAGGAGTGGTGAAGACTTCAGACCCTGAAAAGTTTGTGCAGCTTGCGGTCATGTCGGCAGACTTACTTCTAGGTAGGTATTAAGTAACTAAATAACTCGGATGCGTCAAGTAATCTAGTTCTACTAATCCGTACTAACGTTAAAAAGCCGTGGTGGCCTAGTGGTTTGACCTATGGCCTCTCAAACAGAGGGTCGTTGGTTCAAATCCCGGCTCGCACCCCTGAGTTCTTCGGAATTAATGTGCGAAATTACATTTGAAATTTACCATGAGCTTTACGGTCAAGGATAACATCGTGAGGAAATCTGGATACACCTGCTATGAAATTCAATGGTAAACACCTCTAATTGTTTTCCAGAGCATCTCCACATGTTGGCCCAGGAGGCTCTGGACCACGCTGACCTTCCGGTGCTGACGTCCACCCTGGGAGCCGCGGCGCTGCTGAAGAATAGCCTGTGGTGCTACGTGCAGCATACCGAGGAGTTGGGAAGCTCGGGGCGACATGCAACTCTCCAGGTGACATTACAACAGCCCATGTAAAACCCCTAGTGGTTCCAGAGTAACTTGCAACAGTGGCGTAGCGTGGACTAATAGGTAGGTACAATCGGCCCAGACGCCAGCTTGACACCTTAAAGGCCCAGTTTGCGTGCAGTGGCTAGACATCTGTCCATACCAATCCATACCAATGAACCTCAACGGCTGTAAGCAAATAAAGCCTTGACACCTTAAATGTCATTTTTGCTTGCAGTGGCTAGACATCTGTCTGCTTTGGTCCATACCAATGAACTTCATCGGGTGCAAGCAAATTTGTTTTGAAACTGGGCAGGCCTCGGTTTTGTTGATTGTACAGTCGCCCAAAAATATGGTCTGCCACCCTACGGTTGGGGTTCATTTGCACGTCCTAATACAACTAGGTCGATTTTCCCTTGCAATAATATTATGACAGTGACTAAAGACTTCACTCAGTTTGTAAAGTCAACCTTAGCGATATTTTGATCTCAAAGAAACTTTTGTCGAAACTGGTAAGTAGACCACTTTCTTGGCCGATCGTACTTAAAAACGTGGACGAAGTGGCATCAGCGACCTATTCTTTCGTTCCCAAGATCTACCCAGTGGGTGTGGGGATCTAGATTTTGGGCAAGATGTCTTTGAGAGGTCTTACGCTGGCGCACCACACATTAAAATACGGCTTTCTGATTGAGTGACAACGAGAATGATGTGGCAAAAAGGTTCTCGAGTGGCGTCCAGTGACCGGAAGACGCACGTAGGCCTCCAACACGATGAAGCGAATTCGATCATAGACGTGAGTTAACCGTATTTTTTTTTAAATTATGAGCGTAAATTAAATAACTATTTACCTACATACAAGTCAGTATGCTGTCGGCTTTTTAAAAGCTTTTTATCAACTTGCAATGTACGTAAATATGTATGTACAGTCAAGGAATTTAATTTCCTATTCCCTAAGTTTGAATATCGTACAGCAAACAGTCACCATGTCACTCTTGCTAGCTACGAATTGCGAATGTCAAACGACATTTTTACGAAATGGGTAGGGAATTAAATTCTTTGACTGTACGGGTCAAATCATGGAAGTTGACCCGTTGGGTTGGTTGAGTCCACTTCCAGTGGTCGGATTAACTTGAAATTTGGTATACTTATGTAGGTTGGATGACAATGCAAGTACAGTCAACAAAAAGTACAGTAAGCGAAGAAGCTTGCATCGGAAATTAATTTTTTAAGAAAGAAAGAAAGAAAGAAAATACATTTATTTACAACAACACAAGACACATCCATCATCATCGATATTTTACAAAACAAAATACAATACTAAAGCTTAAGATAGAATGCGTCATTGCGGTTGCAAATCGGACACTGGCTCAGCATAAGGCTGAGGCGTTTATAGCACCTTAGCGTTGATTTTCAGCCAGCACCATCTGTGACACCCGGATCGCTGTTTAGATAGATAAATAAATAAATAAACTGCACACTAATAGCTACAATAGTTTTTTAACAAAACTTATTTTCAGTCGTGTTACAAGCGCTACTCGAGTATGGCGGAGGCGGTGGGCGAGCGCGTATTGGATCTCCACAGCCGCGTGCTGTCCCTGTACGTGCTGCAAGCACGCGCGGGCACGCTCGGCCACAGCGTGCACGGCTGGTGGCTCTACATCACAGGTACATACACCAAATAGCCCATTAAAAAAAACATCCAAAAAACAAAAATGAAACCAGGCGGTCACCCATCCAAGTACTGACCGCGCCCGACGTTGCCTAACCTCGGTGATAAGACGAGAACCGGTGTTTTGTCAAATATCTTCGGTGCATCCTACGGCAAAATCAATGAAATTTTCATCCCCCCTTTAAAACCACCTCCGCACCCGCTTCCCCACACCCCACCCCCTCACCCCTCCACACCCCGGTGTTTTTGTCAAATATCTTGAAAACGGTGCATCCTACGGCAAAATCAATGAAATTTTCATCCCCCTTTGAAACCCTCGCACCCTCCCCCCGCACCATCCATCCGCATCCTGCATAAACTTCCATCGACGGTGTTCCCTAATAGCTTCGACATGGGGGCCTTCAAGAAAAGCGTCTATCTCTTTTTGAAAAAAAGTGTGCAAGGAAGATGCTAGAGTCCCTGATGACTCCAATAGGGTTTAGTATAGTCCAGCAAGTTTGCTTTGCCATTTATAAGAAGACAATTCCTTCTTAAATCATTATAAAAACCTTAAGCCCGATTTCACTTATAAATAAATGAAAATAGCCTTCCATGTTTTCTTAGTTGACTACCTGAGGAAGCATAGGAAGACATTTATTTTGGGAAGTTAATGGCTGTTTTTGCTTAATTCAAGGAAGCCGCAAGGACCTATGGGACACGGTGCCGCCTCGCATGGCGCAGAGGATCTTTGCTGGCATGCTCAATGAAACAATCACTATCCTCACCGTTCGGTATTGTCAGGTAGAGATAACTAAACGTATAAAAAAATGTGTGAAATTTTTACTAATATTATAAATATTAAGCATGTATGTTACCTCTTCGCGCTTAATCCGCTGTACCGATTTGGATAAAATTTGGTTTGGTTTGAGACTCTGGGCCTAAGGGCATAGGATGGTTTTTATCCAGAAAATTTCATATTGCCCGCGTTAACGTTAAAGGAATTCTTCGCAGACGGAGTCCCGGATAGCTAGTCATAAAATATGTAGTCAAAAATCGTCAGTAACTGACCAACTGACGCATCATCATCATCAACGTCATGTCCATACTTAAAATTCCCACGAGGTAGGATAGATAATTTACCATGAGCTTTACGGTGAAGGTAAACATCGCGAGGAAACCTGCATACACCTGCGAAGAAATTCAATGGTGTGTGTGAAGGTCCCGATCCGCACTGGGCCCGCGTGGGAACTACGGTCCAAGCCCTCTCATTCTATGAGGAGGCCTGTGCCCATGCAGTGGGACGTATATAGGCGGGGATAATGATGATGATGATGGTGAGGGTAGATAGTAAGTGCCATGGGGTGAAACTGCGGACGTAAGCTAGTCTCAATCTGTTTGTCACAATTTGAGGGGACGGATCATTTTGTACACGCTGATTGATTGATTACATTCAATTTTAGATCTAACTAATCCTATTAATATCGTGCGTGCGTGCAGGCATGAGTGCATGCGCGCGTGCGTGGGTGTGTGCGAGCGTGTGTGTGTTTGTGAGTGCGTGCGTATCAAACTGAAACGTCTAGACGAATCTGGACAAAATTTGGTATCTGTATAAATGTTTGGTGATTCCCATTGCGTCGAATCGCATCTTATAAATTCCGATTCAGCAAAATTCCGGAACACTATTCCAGATGAACACAACAGAAGCCACCACACCTAACCTGATCAACGACACCCTGAACGTCCTGCTGTGCGTGGCGCAACTGCTTCCCTCCATCTGCGGCTCGGGCCCTGACCTCGCCGGGCTGGAGGCCCAGCAGCAGACCAGGGATGTGCGAGACGTGCACGCGAAATGCAACGAGCTCTTCAAGTGCATGGTGTATCGGGGGGCAGACTTGCATTTCATACACCAGGTGAGAAACATGGTATCCTATTATCTCGCCTCATTCGTTTTTTAGGGTCCCGTAGTCAACTAGGAACCCTTATAGTTTCGCCATGTCTGTCCGTCTGTCTGTCTGTCCGCGGCTAAGCTCAGAGACCGTTAATACTAGAAAGCTGTAATTTGGCATGAATATACATATCAGTCACGCCAAAAAAGTGGTAAAATAAAAAATAAAAAAATAATTTTTTTTAGGGTACCTCCCATAGACGTAAAGGGGGGGTGTTTTTTTTCTCGACTAATCCTATATTGTGGGGTATCGTTGGATAGGTCTTTTAAAACCATTGCGGGGTTGCTAACATGATTTTTCTATTCAGCGATCTGTTTGCGAATTATTCAACTTTAAAGTGAAAATTTTCATTAAAATCCAGCGTCCCCCCCCCTCTAAAATCTAAACTGTTAGGTGGAAAAATTAGAAAAAATTCAGAATGGTAGTAAATATATCAAATTTACTAGGAAAATTATAGCGGCTAAAATTGCTTGGAAATTATTTGTAGTTTAAGAGTAAATAGTAGCCTAAGGTATAAAACATACCTAAACTTGGATGATTCCGTACACATACGAAATCCTTAGAAAAATATTACTTGATTTTTTTTGTAATGGCTACGGAACCCTACCTTGTGCGTGTCCGACACGCTCTTGGCCGGTTTTCGTTTAATTCTTATTTTGTCTCATTCTGTATTCGTCTTGTTCGCTGTCCGTCATTATCTTATTTGGTCAAATTCTGTAACTTGTCTCTCTCTTAATAAAGTCTTATTCGTTTTTCGTCACGGTCTTCCTTGGACTCATTCGTCGTTCTTGCCATTCGTTTTTGTGCCATTTACTTATTTAGCAGCACCGAACGTATCGAAATAATTTTGGCGAATAAGTAAATGAGACAAATAATAAAAGGGAAGAACAACGAATGAGTCCAAGGAAGACCGTGACGTAAACCGAATGAGACGTATTAAGACATAGACAAGTTGCAGAATTTGACTAAAAAAGATAGTGACGGATAGCGAACAAGACAAAAAAAAAACAAAAAAACTGCATGCATGGGAAATCATGATTTATATAATAAATTTACTATCTACTCGTATTGTATACTTAGACTAATTACGCGTGAGCAACTCAGTCTTTCGCTAACCGAGGCCACGCAAAATCCTTAAAATTAGGATTAAGGACTCGTTTTGCATGTTTTATAAAATGTTCTTTGCTTGAAATAAACAGCTTAAAATTTAAATTTAATTTTTTTTTAGACGAAAACTAATACTTAGGTCCAGAATGAGATGAAACAAGAATTAAACGAAAAACGATTGAGGCGAGATAATAGGATACCAGATATAGGCGTGACAGTGCTCTAACTATCCGCGAAACTAAAAAAGATAGGTACCTTTTGCACATTTTCACAGGTCGCGATTCAAGATTGGTGTAGGTAGGCCTCCAACAAGATAGAAGGTTGCGAGAACGCGTTGGATGCGGATGGCGCAGGACCGATCTGTTTGGCGAACCTTAGATGATAATTCAAGATTTATCTGAAGGAATGTCGAAATCATTTTTAAGATTTGAATTTCTTACTTTCTTGCTTGGTTGCAAGTGATACGGGATACCCCTCTGAGTATTTCTTTTGTATTCAACTACAGAACTATGTAGCTGTTGTCAAAACTTCAAACCTTTTTCGTTTGACAGTAAAATGCCTTTCATAAACAAACAGATAGACATACGGTCAGGACAGGTGAATACCGTAAGGATTCCGTTACAGCTATTTCAGCTACGAAATCTGGAAAAGCCAAGTGTCCCGCCACCAGCACGACCTTATTGCAACTGCTCCTTTCTTCCACAGGTCGACCAGAAGTAGTCGTGGTCTCCACTCTTACGTTGTCAGTATTCCCAAATCCGCTCAAAACTTATTCGCTCTTCCTTCATCAACCGCACAGCTAAGCAGTGGAATTCACTGCCTGCGACTGTGTTCCCTGAACACAACAGTTTGGCCGCTTTCAAGTCTAGGGTGAATGAGCATTTACTAGGCGAGCGTGCTCCATCGTAGGCCTCGCTTTCCTTCAGGCATGATTGTGGTCAAACGCAAACCAACAAAGTTCTATGCATACGCTCTACTACTCCATTATCATCAGGTGTTCACGCAACAACAAGACAGCCCGCCGGCGCGCGAAGCCCCCAGTCCGTGGCTGGTGTTCGCTCGCCCCGACCTCTTCGGGCGTGAGGATGCAGACACTTCCCTGAACACAGCCATCGGGCTCGAACTGATCGTACTGTTGGCGCAGCCACAACCCTGTTGGGTGTCACTGGTTAAGGTAACTAGTCCCCTAGTTCTTATATCACAGTCGACAAGTGACGAAACATTTTTTAATTTGCTCAGTAAAGTTTTGAAGAAGTGCAAATTGTCAACAATCATTGTCTTGAAAAACGAGGAACACTCTCGAATAATGCCATCTATGCATTAATACGTCGTCTTGAAAGCCACATGATGAGACATCTTTGATAGGACGGCCTACATATAAACTGACTACACAAATACGTATAAAGTGATGTTTCTCTAAGAGTAACTCCCTCCCTACCCATACATCACTACCATCACATCTGCTTTTACAGCTTCAAAGGACCACAGACATAATGTTTTGATGTTAATTTCAACTTGATACCGCCACGCTTTCTCAGAAAAATGGTCTTGACAGACAGATGGACAACAAAGTGATCCTATAGCGGTTCCGTTTTTTCTTTAGACGTACATCCTATTCTCAGATATACATAAATGTCCCCCTTTTATAAAATGCTTTTATCACTCCAGGTAATAATGATGCGCGACTGCCACCTCGCCCGCATCTTATTAATCGAGGCGATCCGCAACATGTCGCCGGACAATTCAAAATGGCCGGCGAGCGGGCTCTGGTACAGCGTAGACGGGAAGAGGAAGCGGTGCGACGGTTTCCTCTGCACGGCTGACGGCTACTGCAACTTCAAGGGGGATGATAGCGGTAAAATCATCAGCATCATCAGTTGAAAGACGTTCTTGTTGAACAAAGTTGTCCCCATAATGAACCGACAACTGGCCACCTGCCACCTGCAGGCTAATTGTCTAACTCCCTCGCAATCGCCATCGCGTATCAAAATATATAAAGTTTAAAAATAATAATGGACGAAATACACAATGGCCAGTTGATATAATGCAATTTTCTTGGAAATTCTCAACTTTACAGGATTTTCATAAAATAAACCTAACCTAACCTAAACCAATCTGTAGATTACACAATTAAAAAAATTCGTTTCATCAATAGTTTCATAGAAAATTTTAGTATGTATTATGACCATTATGTATTTCGTCCATTATTTGTTTTAAACTTTATACATTTTGATACGTACCCATTTGGACAGTTCTTGTATGAGCTGATAATTGGTATCGGAAACAGCCAGCTGTGACAGTCATACAAAAACTGTAATTTCCATCCGAAGCTGACGGTACTTTAAACATGAAACTACCGTGAGACTCACTCATAGTGAAAATAAACGGATCACTCACGTCTTAAAACGAGTTTGACAGTACTTGTTGTTCTTAGTGGGCGAACAATACGCGCGAGCGGCGGGCGCGCTCACATACATTATGGCGACGATTGGGAGCCAAGCCGAAGTGCGGTCCACGCTGTGCTATGCGCTGGAACTGTCCGGTCGGGACTGGGCCGCCTGCCTCGACAAACGACAGGTAACCTTTACAGAATTATACAAGGTAGGGTATAACTGGCAGTGGCGAAGGGTACTAACAACCCGATTTTCCCCGGGTTGACTAAACTTTCGAACAAGTTTGATATGAAGTATCTTTTTGTATTTTTATTTTTTCAACTTCATTTTTTTATTACTTTTACTGTTATCTCGTGAAATCCATATATATGAAAAAAAAATACAAAAAGATACTTCAAATCAAACTTGTTAAAAGTTAGCTTAGTGGCGACATCTCTTGTCCGGGTGAGCGGATAGTTCCGAAGGAGTGTTGAAGTCTCACGATGAGGGTGTAACATAGACGGCGCTGTATCACTGCAGAAAGTGATTATCGAACAGACTGTGATGTGCGATGTATGGGAAAAATTCGTGTCTAAACTCCTGACCATTGGTGGTGTAGGGGAATGGCACGCGGCACGGAATGCTGAGGACCTGGGTTCGATTCCCAGCACTGGTCTTTTTTCTGGGGTTTTTTCTGTGCATTCATGTTTCAGTTTGTATTTAGTATGAAATATATAAACTTTCGAAATTACCAAGCGCTTCCCTTCCATTACTGCACTTTCAAGAAGAGGGTAAAATTGGGGTTTTTCAGGCTTTTTGCTCCCGCTTTACTTCCAAAAATTGTCACGTCCCGCCACTGAAACTGGTAACTTTTTTACAAGCCAAAATGCATAAAATGTTTTTCAGCTAGTGGTTTGACCTGTGGGTCGTGGGTTCGAACTTGGGTTCGCACCTCGTAGTTATTGGAATTTACGAGTGAAATTACGTCTGAAATTTGTCATGAGGAAAACTACACACACCTGCAAAGAAATTCAATGGTGCGTGTGAAGTTCCCTATTCGTACTGGACCGGCACGGGAACTACGGAATCATGTTTTTTTTTGGTGTCTTTTCAGGTGTGGTGCGACAGACGGCCAGCCTGGCTGGCGGGACTGTTGGCAGTAGTAGGGACGTCTCTGCAGTTCATTCCGCCTATACTCGTGCGCGCCATACAAACCGGCGCCTCCATGTACCAGGTAGTCATATCATAAAAATATAGATAGTATTTATGTGACGTTCCCACTGCCCTCCTAAACGTGGAACCAATTGGGGGTGTCTATTTTTTTGCAATGTATAGTAAATCGAAAACCATTTCAAAATAAACGCTTTTTAACTCGTTTTCTGTAGTTATTTAATTTTAATATTATGTAATGAATTTATTACATTACAAATAAGCAATGACCTTCATTTGACATTGGTGTAAATTGCGTGACCGGTCCAAGTCGTACTTTATTCTGTGTGGTTAGAATTACTCACAATTTACGCGTGGATTATACAACGGAGTTTGATTTGGACCCGCTGTCTGACATCTAGCACTTTGACAGCGCCAGTAAAGTGACGCTCGTTACAGTGTACCACTACGCAAAAAATAATTAAGGGGTTGCCTTATCGTACGTATTTAGATAGATTTAGAAATTTGACAGTGTGGGAGCCCTCAATTATATTCTGACGTCACCAACCAAAATAATTTCAATAATTAATTTTGAAAAAAGTAGTGAACTAAATGACAAAATATTGAAATGAGTTTCTTATAATTGACTTTACTATGTAGAAAAAATATAAAAACGATTGGTAATTTTTTTTAGACATTCCCAATTGGTGGAGTTGGTAGTGTAAAATTGATTGAGTTAAGATTCTACTGATTTCCAGACAATGTCCCTCTGCCTGACCTGCGTCTCCCGAGCCCTCGGCTGCGTCCCGCGCCGCTTCCTCCGCGCGTGCGCCACCTTGCAGGGGGCGCTGCCGTCGCGCGTCCGCCCCGTAGGAGGCTCCATACTGCTGCAGGCGCTGCTCACTGTGGTCTATGAGGAGATACTGCTGTGGGCCGGCAAGGAAGCCGAGAAGGAGAAAGCTGGTAAGTTGATAAGTTATTTAAAACACGAGTACTCCAGAAAAAAGTTTTTAATGACTATGTTACACAGGCCGTGGTGCCCTAGTGGTTTGACCTATGGCATCTCAAGCAGGCAGAGGGTTTTGGGTTCAAATCTCGGCTCGCACCTCTGAGTTTTTCCGAATATATCGAAAAATAAAAGAAGTTTTGTGAATATATTTACTTCTTTTCTTTGTTAGGCCGGAAACTTTTGGACCTGCCCTCGTATGTATATGTATATATTTTTCCCGGAATTTGGGAATAAATAAGAAAATATTTTTACGCTGTCCCTTTTTTTTCAAAACAGATCTGCATATAGGATAGGTACCTATATATAGGGCGATTATTTAAAAGCGAAAAAAAAAATAATGTTTAATAATCTTTTAAATAATCTTAGATTCGGTGAGCAGCCGTACTGCTAATAAAATAAATAATATTTGAATAAATAGATGTGGTACATCATTTTCTTACGCATTTCCAATGTAATATGGAACGTAGGAGTCGTAGCTTCTAATAGTTGCGATGGATGATACCACACGCCACTGTTGGCGTATGTAAGCGATTAAGAATTTCGGGGGAGTCGGTTGGATGCGACGTGGTTCAATTGGTAGAACACCCGTTGGGGCGCATACCCAGGAGACGTGGGTTCGAATCCCACCGGCGCACCCGAAAAACTTTTTCGCTTTTAAATAATCTTAGATTCGGTGAGCAGCCGTACTGCTAATAAAATAAATAATATCTATATAGGGCGCTTTAGAGATTTTAGCTTTCCACTGTTGAATTACTTGATTTCACCTTTACTGTGTTGCTAAGCTCCCGAAAAGATAAAATCACGATTTTTTGCCTTTCCTTCGCAGCGGCCGCAGAGGCAAATGGCGACGCACAACACTCTACTGCAAGCAAGACGCGACCCAAACACGTTCGGATCGCGGGTCTCGGACAAACTAGTGAGCGAATTTACTAATCTATTAAATGGCGACGCACAACACTCTACTGCAAGCAAGACGCGACCCAAACACGTTCGGATCGCGGGTCTCGGACAAACTAGTGAGCGAATTTACTAATCTATTAAATGGCGACGCACAACACTCTACTGCAAGCAAGACGCGACCCAAACACGTTCGGATCGCGGGTCTCGGACAAACTAGTGAGCGAATTTACTAATCTATTAAATGGCGACGCACAACACTCTACTGCAAGCAAGACGCGACCCAAACACGTTCGGATCGCGGGTCTCGGACAAACTAGTGAGCGAATTTACTAATCTATTAAATGGCGACGCACAACACTCTACTGCAAGCAAGACGCGACCCAAACACGTTCGGATCGCGGGTCTCGGACAAACTAGTGAGCGAATTTACTAATCTATTAAATGGCGACGCACAACACTCTACTGCAAGCAAGACGCGACCCAAACACGTTCGGATCGCGGGTCTCGGACAAACTAGTGAGCGAATTTACTAATCTATTAAATGGCGACGCACAACACTCTACTGCAAGCAAGACGCGACCCAAACACGTTCGGATCGCGGGTCTCGGACAAACTAGTGAGCGAATTTACTAATCTATTAAATGGCGACGCACAACACTCTACTGCAAGCAAGACGCGACCCAAACACGTTCGGATCGCGGGTCTCGGACAAACTAGTGAGCGAATTTACTAATCTATTAAATGGCGACGCACAACACTCTACTGCAAGCAAGACGCGACCCAAACACGTTCGGATCGCGGGTCTCGGACAAACTAGTGAGCGAATTTACTAATCTATTAAATGGCGACGCACAACACTCTACTGCAAGCAAGACGCGACCCAAACACGTTCGGATCGCGGGTCTCGGACAAACTAGTGAGCGAATTTACTAATCTATTAAGGGGCTGTTTCACCACTTTTCTTAAAGTTCGGATTAGCTTAATCATAACCTTATTTGACAGATGGAATTAAAATTTCTGTTTCACCAGTCTCGATTAGCGCTCAGTGACGGACAAACTGTTTCTTAATTTGACCATCAGATCAGGAGGCATTTAGCATTTTTATCCGTCACATAAAGTTAGTTTATTTTTTGTGGCCATGGTTGGAGAGCCCTTCAGCCGGTTTCAGAAAAATAAATCAAAGTATTTTTTATTTGTTAAAGAAAGAGGTCATGCTAAATTGCATAAAATAATTTAAATATCAAGATTTGAATAAAAAATGTAGGTATACTTTTAGTATGTAAAAATAAATCCAAAATATCGTAATATTTTTCAATAACAAACTTTTTTTCAGTGGCTAAATCGTTTGTTCTACCTGAACTTGTATGTCGCCATTAAAAAAAAGTTTATCTGTCAAATGGTTTGGCGCCACTTTTCGATTCGTTTTACGTGATTTAATTTTTCTTTGTTATTGTTAACAAAGTATCGTAAATAAATACCGTTTTTGGATCAATTATAATGTTACATGTTAATTTATGCAAAAAAAAATTGATTTATTCAAAAATTATATAGTTAACCATTTCTTTTGCTTTAATAATGAGTGACTCTTTGAACGAAAGTGTGCGAACAGGAACGCGTGGTCGTGAAATGCGACGTTGCCATTCCGACTTTTTGTTAAACAGACGATTAGTTAAGTGGTACTTAGTTTGCACAGGACCGGAGTGGTGAAACTGAAAAAACACTAGCTGACAGATTTGTCCAGTACTTAGTTTATTCATTGGTTACGTAACCAGCATTTTGACAATAAGGTGGTGAAACACCCCCTTAATATAGCTTTATTTTGCGAAGGTTCATATGCAAACACTCAGGCAACCTTTGTTTAGTGTACTGTCGCGAAATGAAAAGGTTCGTCACTTTTCGACTCTATGTCAACGGGTTAAGGTCGAAAAGTGACGAACGTTTTCATTCCGCGACTTTACACTGAAGAAAGGTGGCAATATGAATTTGAACATTTTTGAAATAAATACGGATTAAGGTAAACGCCCCTGTGCTCGACACTGACCCAATACAAGGCACCTTCAATCTTATGTCATAGTAAGACAGGTGATAGATGGGTGTCATCTACTGGGCGTTGAAGTGTCGAGCATTGATATGTTTACCTTACTGATTGGCAAGGTACGCTTGGCACGTTGAGGTTAGATGCAGTTTCAAATCCTAGCCGATGCACCAATGCACCAGGAAAACGTAAAGTAGTAAAGAAAGTACTTAGCAGTAGAATGACAACACCAAATGTCATTCTGTAAAATAATGATACCACATTTATTCTAATAGTTCATGATTCAGTCCCCGTAATGACGGATTTGATTATAACGTATAGGAACAAGGAAGTAAAAAAAAAACTTTTTGTATAGAATTTAATTTTTGAGAAATATTAGCTATACAATGGTTCCTTCTTCTGATATTAGATGCAAGTGAGTGGCGGCAGGCTACCCTGCCTACCTTGTATGACGACATATCTAAGAAAACGGCTGTGATTGGCCATTAACAAATATCACGCGATATGCTAGCATTTTGATTGGACGCGACTCGACCACTATACAATGCAAAATGTGTCTTGTGCAATTCTATTTACTACTGGTTATTATGAGGAACGCAGCGGCGTGAACCGGACAAAAAACCAACGATATAAATGTCCCAATCACACAATCAAATCAACGATCTGATCAAAATCAGTAATTTAGTATTCAGTAATCATTTATTTTGCAACAATGTAAAAAAAACATCCGACCTTATTCCAATTCGTAGCATATTACTCTAAACACCCTGATAGGGGTATGGCACAATTGTTTTTGTTTTGTTTTACGGTACCGTTTGCGGGGAACGGTACAGACCCGGCATAAACTTCTCTTTTACCCCCTCAGACCCATCAGTCAGTACGGACAGTTCCCATCCCTCCTCCATCGCGCTGGCAATCGCCGAGGCCCTGTGTTCAGTGGACGAGGAACACAAACACACGCGCGAAATAGAGCAACTCGTGGCCGCCGCTCAGACTAACAACCACATCACGAACCAGTTCGGACTGGAAGACTTCCCGGAGTTCGCCGAGTTCTTCGAAGAGGTAAGAATGGCATGTGGGGGGTATATTTGGGGTGGGGGTGGGGACACCGAGCCACACAGAAGAGACGTGGGACGGGGGCGCGTCGCAGTCGCACAGCCCCTTGAATCAGTTTTCATATGTAACGGCGTGAAAAAAAAAGAAAAAAAGATAAAGGAGGAGAGAAGGAACTCTCGGGCTCTGACTGGTGATGTTAATTTATAAGCAAGTATGAGTTTACGCCGTAACAGTTAGTTAGATGTGAATTAAAATAAACCGGAATGGTCTCGGAAGAGCAACGGGCTTTTGTGTCAAGGACCGTGTGTGCTTATGCTAAGGGACCAGGATTCCTCACCAATAATACCACCATTTGGCATGCAACAATGTATGTATTACATAAAACGCGACATGGCGGTTACGGCCGCGGTGGAACAAAGGTCTCTTACGCTAGGGCCTAATGAAAGTCGTTGGGTGCACCCGATCTAACAGACGCGGACACGAGGGCTCGCTGCCCTTAAATCGACGCGCACTTTACTGGCCAGTAATTATAGAATGTTCAGTACTCACAAGTCCCGAGCTTCAACTAACGTGAAATCCGGTGAGCAGGTAAACTCACGAACGAAGAGACGAAGGCGGCGTGCGGAGTCGCGCGCTAGCGACGACAAGCCAGCAAGCGGACCGTGAGGTCATGTCAGCGCTGTACGCGAAGAAGGGAAGAAGGCGGGCGGCGCGCGCGCATCGCGCGCTCGTCACGCGCGCGTCACACTCGCCTCGCTGACGCCGGGGGCGGCGAATTCTTCGCGGCACGGTGATTCCCACGCCGGGGGACGGCGCGTTACCTTGGCTTCGTGCCACGCGCCAATGCGGCGCGCGGGACACCCCTTGCGGAGGCCTACGGCGGCGCGCGCGTCACAGACGCGTCTCGCGCATCTTCCTAATGCCACACATGGGCGGTTAAATGAGTCACGCCGGAACCGGCCCGTAGTCTTGAAATCGTCGCAGCCAATCCGAATAACACTGGGAAAACGCCTCTAAGGCCACTACCGCACCACTTCACAACACTCAACGATTTACATTATTTACTAGCGGCGAGCAGACATTAGGTACCAGATGCACCGACCGTCTCGGCTGTCAAAATCGGCACGCAAAGCTGCGTGCGCTCCGCGCGGGTTCCGGTTCGTGACTGCCTGTCACGACGTCACTAGGGCGGTACTAAAACGTTCGATATTGATCGTCAATCGACCGACTCAAATCTTAATCGACGCGGACAATGCAAGCTAATTTAATTATATTACAAAAAGTAGGTTCGCGAAGTGTTTTTAAGTAAATACCTGCTATTAAGGTCATGCAAAAGGCGCTAACCTAATAATAATCTTTAATCTACGAAATTCTCGACTGGCGGTCGTCTGGACCTAGCTGTCAGGTGCTTCCCTCGGATTTCTTAAATGCCGCCAAAAATAATAACTTTTCTTATTTTTCTCAAAATTCGCTGAACTAATACGCTAATCGTCTAGATCTTATTTTTCTGATTCTAAATATATATAACACTGCATCATTCTGTCCAGCGGTTTGTGCACAAAGTCGCATGAACCGCGGGCCAAAATGTTGCAATTGTTATCCCTGTTTAAAACTCAGATATTATGTATTCCTGTTTAGAAAGCTACTTTCGTTACTAACTAAGGTATGAGGGATGCGAATCAGATATGCATTTGCTGCGGAAAATGTTCGTTAGCGAGAATGGCAGCTTTGTTAAAGTTAACCTCAAAACGCCCAGTCAATTTGTACTTTTAGGGCTTGGTAGTGCATTTAGCACTACACATACTAAATGTATAGAAGCGTCGCGATTCAAAGCGGACAGAAGAGACGGGGCGGAGACGCGGCCTGCGACGTGCCCCGGTCCCTCGTCTCTTCTGTGTGGCTTGCGCTTATGGTCTCTCAAGCAGAGGGGCATGGGTTCGAGTCGGGCTTGCACCTCAAATTTATGTGTGAAATTACATTTGAAGTTTCGAATAAAAATATTGAAGAAAAAAAAAAAGGCGAAGGAAAATATTGTGTGCAACACCTGAGATGAAATTCAATGGTGTGTGTGAAGTTCCCAATTCACACTGAGCTGATTCGGTCCATTTCTGAGAGGAGGCTTGTGTCCTACAGTGGGACGTAGATAGGCTAAGATGATGAGGTGGTGCAAATGAAAAAAAAAATGAAAATGAAAAATGAAAAATCGTTTATTTCCTTTGTTACACAATAACGCAAATAGTAATAGTCATAGTACTTGTTATCAAAACAATGGTAATGTAATGTGTTTGAAATGGAATTTTACTCTTCTGCAAGCCAGACAAACGAACTAGTGGGTCACCTGATGTTAAATGATCACCACTGTCCGTAGATACCTGCGGCGCTTTAGGCGATGCCAGTGCGTTGTCGGCCCTAAAAGGGAGAGGAAAAAGGAAATGGAAGGGAATAGAGGAGGGGGAGAGGTATTGGGCCCATTGCCTTGTTGCGTCTTGCTGATATTATGAATGATGGTAAATTGGGGATGTCTAAAAAAAAATACCCATGGTTTTTATATTTTTTTTGTATAGAAAAGTCAATTATAACAAACTAATTTCAATATTTTGTCATTTAGTTCTCTACTCTTTTCAAAATTAATTATTGAAACTATTTTAGTTGATGACGTCAGATTATAATTGAGGGCTCCCACAATGCCAAATTTCTAAATCTATCTAAATGCGTACGATAAGGCAGCCCCTTTAATTATTTTTTGCGTAGTGGTACACTATCCACTGTGTCACTTTACTGGCGCTGTAAAAGTGCTAGATGTCAGGCAGTGGGTCCAAATCAAACTCCGTAGTTATAATCCACGCGTAAATTTGTGAAGAATTCTAACCACACAGAATAAAGTACGACTTGGACCGGTCACGCAATTTACACCAAAGTCAAATGAAGGTCATTGCTTATTTGTTATGTAATAAATTCATTATATAATATTAAAATTAAATAACTACAGAAAACGAGTTAAAAAGCATTTATCTCGAAATGGTTTTCGATTTACTATACATTGCAAAAAAATAGACATCCCCAATTGTTGTGTGGCCAGGGCTGCGTGGCGGGCGCGCTGGCGGAGCGCTCGAGCGACGCGGCCGCGCTCACCAGCCAGGTGCTGATGGCGCCGCCCGGCCGAGACAGCCTCAGGGTAAACAAGCTTTTCCATAATAGTCATTTATGTGGCTGGTGCGTAATGAGAGGCATAATACACGAGTGTGGTTTTATGAAACGAACCGAAGGTGAGTTTATTGTTAAGATCACACGAGTGTTTTAATGCCGAATTATGCATAGTCGCATAGAGAACTTTATCTACATGCATATCATAAGTCTGTCTATTATTATTAATTTTTTCACCGGATAATTCACGACACAAAGTATGGTTGTTTTATGTTCTTTGACAGTTCGTTCGAATTCGAAACATTCATTAAGTAAAGTTAAATTTATGAACAATCTAGACTTGAATCGATTGCGATTCCCAAATCGACAGTTATATTCGAGATACAAAAAATGTATGGAACAAGAATTTCACATTTAACGATGTAATAAATCTACTAATTCGATAACCACAACCAAAATTAAATATGATTATTTTTTAAAAAATATGTTTGAAATTTCAATGTAATTGAAGTATCGATTTCGATACTATTCGAGTCTATGTGTATTCGGCCGGCAACCTCTTACTTCCAGCAGGCTAATTGTCTAACTCCTTCGCAATCGCCATCGCGTTCATTTTGACAGTTCTAGTATGAGCTGACAATTGGTATCGAAAACAGCCAGCTGTCACTCACTGCCATAAAAAAACTGTCATTTCAATCCGATGCCGAGTATCAAAAAAGTTACACAATTACCCTGCCGGCCTCTGTAGTAATAATAATAATAAATCGTTTATTCGAGTAATAACAAATCAGTCACATTTACATTGTCTTTGAGGCCTCCTAGTAGGTATTCCATCCATACCTGCATCAGGAGGTCTCGCTCTTCTAATAATAAGAAATACCTACAATCAAATCGAAGTCATAGTAATGTATGGGAGCCGTTCATTAGTCATACAAACTTTTAGCATAATTCAACATTTGTCAGAAATTATCATTTCGCATACTTAACTCTTTTTTCTCAGAAACCGTTAATTGAAATGATTATCCTGTAGGACTTTATAGGTTAGGTTTGGTTTGTTTTATAACAATTCTGTACAATTAATGGATTCAGAGCAAAAAGTGTTATGCGGAATGATAATTTCTGACAAATAATAAATTCGGACAATAGTTCTTATGACGATCATTGATGATGATTGACATTACACACCCGTAATGTATTATTTTGGCATGCGTGTCAGGTGATCTACGAGCACTTGCAACTGCACTCGGAGCAGATTTGTGCGTCTCTGGGCGTGCAGGCGGCGTCAGCGCGCGCGCCGCTCCTCTACACAATGTTCCACATCGGGAACATGCCTTTCGATCAAGTAAGAGTGATTTTTTTTTATTTTTTTTTATTTAGCCTATAATATGTCCCACTGCTGGGCAAAGGCCTCCCCTTTCCTCCGCCATTTTTCCCTATCCTGGGCATGCACCTGCCAATCGAGCTGAAAAGCGCTCAGGTCGTCCCGCCATCTCCTCTTAGGTCTGCCTCTGCTCCTTTGGCCATCCCTCGGAACCCATTCGGTAACGATTCGCGCCCATCGGTCCGGATGCATTCGGCAGACATGTCCGGCCCAGTCCCACTTCAGCTTGGCGGTTTTGACACCCACATCTGTAATACGAATTTTGGAGCGCAGTGCAGTGCTTCTGATTCGATCAGATCTTCGAACACCCAGGATACTGCGCTCCATTGCTCGCTGGCAAACCTTAAGCCTGGACTTTTGAGCTTCAGTTAATGACCAAGTCTGGGCGCCGTAGGTTAAGATGGGAAGAATACACATGTCGACGAGTTTGCGTTTGCGAGTTTGTGCTTGAAGAGTGAATAGCAGATTTTTTATGATGTACCGTTTTTAAACTTTCGTGATTTCCACCTGCGAAGAAATTCAATGGTGTGTGTGAAGTTCCCAATTCGCACAGGGCCCGCATGGAACTCTCTTCTGAGAGGAGGTTTATGCCCCGCAGTAGGACGTATATACAAGGTGCTAATAACGACGACCAGATGGCCTAGTGGTTAGAGAACCTGACTATGAAGCTTAGGGTCCCGGGTTCGATTCCCGTGTCGGGGCAGATATTTGTATGAAAAATACGAATGTTTGTTCTCGGGTCTTGGGTGTTTAATATGTATCTAAGTATATATCTAACTATATAAGTATGTTTATCCATTGCCTAGTACCCATGACACAAGCTTGCCTAGCTTACTTTGGGATTAGGTCAATTGGTGTGACTTGTCCCGTGTCGCGTACCTCTCCAGCAGGCGATCCGGCTCGAAGGACCAATGTTTGCGGGCTATCCTGGGTTTGTGATATTTTTTTTATTTTTTATTTATTTAATAAATTAGGTTCCAACATTTCTATGGCTTGATCTACTCATCAAAACAAGCCACTTTTATTCTTATAACTTTTTAAAATTTGAAAGAAAAAAACGCATACTTTCATACATATCCTTCCAAACGGATTTACTGCTTTAGTATGGAAAATCGAGCTTTTTTTCAAATTTTAAAAAGTTGTTAGAATAATAGTGATTTGTTTTGATGAGTAATTAAGCCATAGAAATACTAATACCTAATTTGTTAGCACCCTATACAGGGTGTTACAAAATAACCCCTAAAGCCTGAAACCCCATGAACAGTAAATAAAACTGTAATATTTCGCGCTGTTCTTTTTTTTTGTAAAAAAAAAATATTTTTTTATTTAGCCTATTTTTGTGTCCCACTGCTGGGAAAAGGCCTCTCCTCTCTTGCTCCACTCCTGCCTATCAAAGGCGAGCTCCCGCCATCCCAAAATAAAAAATACTAATTTATAGTGAAAATAAACGGATCACTCACGTCTTAAAACGAGTTTAACTCGACATGTTTCGGGCTAATCCGTAGCCCTTCCTCTCGGAGTCGCACGTCACGGCGGCTGCCAAACGTGCACTGCGTGCTAACGCCCTGGTCGCGCGGCTACTCGACGCAACTGACAGTAACCGGGATAGTGGTTGGTCAGTACCCCCGAGTTGGAAAACAGTGTTGAATGTTCGTACTGCGTCAACGGTGAGTGTGGGCGGACCTTTACAAAGTGATGTGGTTAGTGTTGTGTGCTACCCTACATTTGACAATGACAATAAAAGTGATGATGAAAACGGGGGTAGTTGTGTGTCGCTGTCAGTTGCGTCGAGTAGCCGCGCGACCAGGGCGTTAGCACGCAGTGCACGTTTGGCAGCCGCCGTGACGTGCGACTCCGAGAGGAAGGGCTACGGATTAGCCCGAAACATGTCGAGTTAAACTCGTTTTAAGACGTGAGTGATCTGTTTATTTTCACTATGAGTGAGTCTCACGGTAGTTTTATGTTTAAAGTATACTAATTTAATTCTTTACTGGAGTACTTCCATACCCTTCAGTTATTATGGGTGATTTTGTAACACCCTGTATAGGCTGGGATGATGGTGATGATGAATATTTATTTATTTATTGCAAAATTAAACTTATAGAGTGGCTACAAAGAATGTCTTATGAGTTAACTGAAAACCTGCTTATGATAGTTGTGTAATTTAATGTCTACCTTTTAATCTGCGAAACACGAAGAAATAATAGTTAAGTTATTTATCTTTTAAGCACTCAAAGCGCTCAGGCTACTTTAGTATCCTAGTTTAGGCATTTAAGTTATTTATGAATATAGCACGGTATTGTTTGTATTGTGTTTATGTTGTTATGTTTAGGTTGATAGTGTTCCATCAAGGCAAATTGTATCGAGTCAATAGTTTAGTATGTCGGTCTTTGTTTACTAACACATGTACATAATTTCAGCGCTTACTAACGACTTTTCGTGTAAATAATTATTTGTTTTAATCAAGGATGATAAAGACTGGATATTGCATAATAATACATTTGCAGTGATATGAAATATCTGTAGTCTTATTGTTTTGCCTTCAAAGCCTCTGGGTATATTTCACTGTCATCTACATTTAATAATCGAACTACAAAAACCGCGGCCGATCCGTACTATGGCGACTGCCAATCCAGTCTATATCATAAATAAATAAATAAATAAATAAATATCACAGGACAATTCACACCAATTGACCTAGTCCCAAAGTAAGCTAAGCATAGCTTGTGTTATGGGTACAAGGCAACGGATAAACATACTTATATAGATAGATACATACTTAAATACATATTAAACACCCAAGACCCGAGAACAAATATTCGTATTATTCATACAAACATCTGCCCCGACGCGGGAATCGAACCCGGGACCTCAAGCTTCGTAGGCAGGTTCTCTACCTACTAGGCCATCTGGTCGTCATCCTTGCAAATACCTACTTAAAACAAAGCTCGTATCTCATTATGAAATTACTAACTAGATACGACTTTTTGAAGAGCAGCGACAGAAATTTTAGTGAGTTGTGCTTGTCATCCGGCGATATAGGCTGGGATGGTAATAAATAAATAAATAAATAAATAAATATTTATTTAAGATAACTTTGATCCAATATTGGTTAGTAAAAATCGTTACGACTATGTTAGTAACTTATTTCTAAAAGAGATTTTGTAATTTTAATCATATGTCCGATGAGTGGACAATCCCCACAGTCGGCTATGACTTTCAGTACGCTGTTGCTGCTGCTACGTACCCTACGCAATGGAGAGGCGGCTTTCTTGCGCATGATAGCATCAAAGCTATCCACGTCCGCTAGCGCAAACATTGCGGACGCACTGCATCAACGCGGCAGCCGCAACAGCGCCCTAAAAGCGTTATTATATTGAACACGTAGGGCGCTATAGGCCTTTTTGGTGTAGTTGACCCATAAACTACTTGAGTACAAGGACGTACAGTATGCTTTAAAAAGCGTAATTTTAGCTGCATCCGAGCAGCGACCAAACCTATGAGCCAGCATATTTGCCCTGACCGACAGCGCCCTACGTTCCCTTTCCATATCTTCATCGTCTTTAAGGCTATCAGTAACTACGTGCCCAAGGTATTTAAAATGAAATACTCTTTCAAGAGGTTTGTTGTACAGTGTTATAGGGGGTACGACTTTAGGACACTTATTGCCAGCCTTAAAGACCATGAACTGCGATTTATTCGTGTTGTACCGCAAGCCATGAGAAACAGCGTATCTTTCACAAGTAACTAGTAATTTTCTAAGCGCACTGACAGAGGGCGCCAGCAGCACCATATCGTCTGCGTAGTTAATGCTGTTGACGCACACGCTGCCTATATGGCAACCAACCCTCGTGCCGCTGAGCTCCCGGGCCAGTGCATCCATGTACAGGTTGAAGAGTTTTGGTGAGGTTAAACCCCCTTGCCTCACCCCGCACTCCATCCTGTACTGCTCGGAATAGGCTACTTTCCTAACTAGTCAGTCTTTTAGATTATCAAAAAATATTGGACACGTATTTTTTATTTTGTCAATTAAACAAAAAATTACGAAGATATGGCGCGTTGAAGTTTCGCGTGACGTCACTTGTTCCTACACTTTGTATGAGCGTTTTAGGAACAAGTGACGTCACGCCTCGTCACGCGGAACTTCAACGCGCCATATCTTCGTCATTTTTTGTTTAATTGTCAAAAGAGAAATTACGTGTCTAATATTTTTTGATAATGCAAAATACGGACTAATAAGAATTATTATTTTTTTACCTAGGAAACATCCCTATACTTGTCACCCCACCTCACATAGTAATGATAATGATGAATATTTATTTATTCAGTACCTCCGTTCGGAGTGGGCGATGCCGTGGTCGAGGCTGGTGGCGGCGGCGCGCGCGGCGGGCGCGGCCGCGGCGCGGGCACACGTCGCGCGCCGCGGGGACCTGAGGAGCGTTAGGGGACACGCGAAGAACAAACAGCTGGCTGAGCTGTATGACTTGTTCAAGGCGCCTCCTGCGGGGCTGCTCTAGGAGTCTCTATAACTAGAAAAGGAGAAATTTAAGCATTTATAGGAAAATGATGAGTCCTTTTTTTGGAGTTGGACCCATTGGCTGGCAAACGGAACTCGATTAATGTCGCTACGATGTCTGCCCGTCTGTTTGGCTGCCAGTTTGTCACGGGGCCGTATCTCAAGATCAAAGTTCGTACATAGATTATTGTATTTTTAACGGTCTTTGGCGGGAAAACGAGTGTCATCTTCATCTATCAGTATACCTTATAGGAGGTTAGGGTTTAAAAAGAAGAAATTGAACTTTATATGAGCAATACTTTTATTGTACTTTATTATTTGTTACTGGGAAGCAATGATACGTCCGCCTTACTTAATTCGAACAGTAAGAGTGAGACCGTTTTATTTTAAACATAATTATGACAGTCCTTGTAATAGACAAACTTTGATTTACCCACATTATTTAATTATTAATTTTTGCACCATAGTAAAGTAGAATAAACCAACATATATAGAGATTTTTCCGGCACGAACGACGTGTGGTTAGTGTTTGACATAATATCAACATCGATTCGGTTTGGTATTATTGGTCTTTATTTCAAACGAGTCTCAGTGATATAATGCCACTTATAAGATATCTGACCAGCTTGCCGACTAGTGGAAAGTGAGAAGTCAAAGGTAATATCGGCAAACTGTACCTGAAATTAATAGATAAGTTAGAAGACACAAACACCTAGAGCCCTACTGTTCCTATGTCTCTATGTCCCTAACCTACCACCCTAACCTATGATAGTGTATATATACACACATATAATAATGCGGGATGTCTGTCACCAGGCGACCTAAGATAACAGACGGACTCCTACGGGCAGGAATCAAGGTTGAGGTATTGTGATTTTCTCAGTGGCAGGCGCGCAGGCTCACGCGACTGCTAAGGCTGGGGTGTCTTGGCACCACTGAGAGGGATAGTGTTATGTCGGGGTAGCTCCCAGAGAGTCGCCCTGGATGGGCTTAGGTAAGTAGGATAGCTCCCAGGGAGTAGCCCTGGGCAAGCTAGGTAAGTAGGATAGCTCCCAGGGAGTAGCCCTGGGCAAGCTAGGTAAGTAGGATAGCTCCCAGGGAGTAGCCCTGGGCAAGCTAGGTAAGTAGGATAGCTCCCAGGGAGTAGCCCTGGGCAAGCTAGGTAAGTAGGATAGCTCCCAGGGAGTAGCCCTGGGCAAGCTAGGTAAGTAGGATAGCTCCCAGGGAGTAGCCCTGGGCAAGCTGGGTAAGTAGGATAGCTCCCAGGGAGTAGCCCTGGGCGAGCTAGGTAAGTAGGATAGCTCCCAGGGAGTCGCCCTGGGCAAGCTAGGAAAGTAGGATAGCTCCCAGGGAGTAGCCCTGGGCGAGCTAGGTAAGTAGGATAGCTCCCAGGGAGTCGCCCTGGGCAAGCTAGGAAAGTAGGATAGCTCCCAGGGAGTAGCCCTGGGCAAGCTAGGTACGTAGGATCGCTCCCAGGGAGTAGCCCTGGGCGAGCGAGGTAGGTAGGAGGTGGAGTGAAACACCAACGGTCAGTTGATATCTGATTGTTTAATCTAAATTGATCTCTTATATACTAATTACATCTATACACACATTTACATAAAGATTTAAGTATGCTGTGCGTGTAATCTGCAACTGCATCCTAAATCGCGCTGACTTGAGTTGCATGTCCGATTGTAGGTCGCGCGTCAGCGGTCGCGCTGACCAATATTCAAGAGGTCGTTGAACAATATCGATAAACTAAGTATTAGAAGGAAAATTATTCGTTTGTGCCAGAAAAATCTCCAGGTATCTAGCAGTATCAAAGATGTAGCCCCCAAGCAATCGCTTGATCTAATTATTACCAACCCCAAGACTTAATTGCGTCAGTATATTGCTAAACGGTATTTTTTCGATCACATTGTAGCGGTCGTGGTCACGAGTAAACTGTCCATAGTTTGGTAGGTATTACTATGAATGAAAATCGCGAGAGTTTAAAATCCTTATATAGGAATAGAAATGTTATTGTTATTTTCACGAATGTAAATAAATATTGTTACGGCGTTAATTTTACTAGTAGTTGAACCTAGTGTGGTTTCAGGTCAAAGCTATGCATAATAAAGAAAATAAATGATCAGAGAAATGTGTTTTATTTCAAACAAAGGAACAAGCCTTTTTGGTCTTGATATTCTAAAACTAGCGTAACTAACATAAAACATAACTACTTATATTGTGATGCTTTGTTAAATCGGACAGGTAGATACAAGTAGCTATAAGTAGGTATAGCAACAATAATTATAGCACAAGAAAACCCATCCTTATCCTATTTTACTAATATTATAAGTGAGAAAATTTTCGAAAATTTTTGGGTATTTGAATCAATTACGCAATAACAACTGAACGGATTTGGATGAAACTTGGCATATAGGTACTTAAATAGAAAAAAAAACTGGATTGAGACGGTATATTTTCTAACATTATTTTGTTCAGCATCTTTTTTAGCTGACTTTGTACTACCTCGGCTTATAAGATCATAAAGTGTCGACTTCGTCTGTATGGCATCTTTCGTCGTCATGGATGGATTGCGTTGTTGCTATCGTAACATCTTTTCAGACCAAATTCTAATATTGTAAATGTTTTACTTGAAGCCACGACCTAAGTAGTATCTAAATAAATCGGCGCGGCTCCTATACTCGCACTCATTACAGATAAATACAAATTAAAAGTTTAGAGAATCAAATAAATAACCTTCTCACGTGAGTCTCACGGTAGTTTCATGTTTAAAATAACCTTCTTCCTCTTTCCTAACTAAATAACTTCATGAATACAGTAGACCAGCCATAAACAATACCAAAGTGAACTTTTACAGAACAATGACGTGTCTAATACTTTTAAGACAAGTCTCGAAACTTCTACAGACATTACTTTTCCATTGGCCCGAACTCGCGCGAATATAGAAATATTTCCCCTCATCCGACAGGGAGTTCAGAAAAATGCGAACTTTGTAAAACTTGCTCTATAGTAGGGTTACCATGTTTGAGTCATGAACAGAGTAAGAGGCTAGGCAGCGTTCGGGAAACTCTGCAATGTCTTGTCATCGAATATACCGCAGTGTCTCAAGTCAAAAGTCTTTGACCAGTGTGCGTTGCCAGTGATGACTTATTGCACTGAGACGTGGCCGCTAACGATGGGTCTCATAAGAAAGCTCAAGGTCACTCGGAGGGCGATGGACAGGGCTATCCTCGGAGCTTCTCTGCGGGATCGCATTAGAAATCATGAAATCCGCGGAAAACCTGAGTCAAAAAGTCACTGACATCCTTGAAGAATTGCCAGACTCAAGTGGCAGTCGGCAGGGCACATCGCTCGTTGAACTGATGGCTGATGGAGCCAAAAGGTTCTCGAGTGGCGTCCACGGACCGGAAGATTCAGTAGGTAGGCCTCCAACAAGGTGGAGCGATGACCTGGTCAAGGTTGCGGGAACTTGTTGGAGGCGGATGGCGCAGGACCGATCTATTTAGCGAGCCGTGAAGAGGCAAAAGTGGTTATAAAATTTGCGACTCCGAGTCAACAGAATTAACATTTATTTAAATGGGCCGAAGCCGAAACTTAGCCAGACCTTCCACACACCGATTTAGACTTGACCAACAAAATATTGGTTATAGGCCCTGTGCGGGATGCACCTATGACTGGTTGAAGTTAATGATGGAGTGAAGAAAAACAATACTTTGTAGAATGCCAGGTAGCGGGAGGCGTTGCAGTTCGGCGATGTTTATCGTTTGGCGGCGTACGGAAGAGTGTGTCGTGGCGGGCGGCCGGCCTCATTTTATTGCCGGCCGTATCCCCTCCACTTCGTCGGGCTACCTCACCCCCGCGCGGTCTTTATTTTATTAAATATAGAAATAACATTGCGTTTTATTAATCACGCTAACCTTATGCTAATCCTTATATTTACTTACATATTAATTTATCATTCCTACGTACGGCATGGCGTGTGTCGTCGATCTACGACCGATTTTCCCCCGCGACGCTAGTATATTACCTCGTCCCCCACCTCAGGGGTATAAATACTCGCCTTAGCATCGCGGGAGTGATCAGTCGTAGATATCGCGCATGCGCGGCGGATCGAATAGGTTCTGTTTGTTTACATTTTACGTGATCTTATTGGAATCTAATAAGAACCTATCCGATCCGCTATGGAATGATACGCTAGACGTGAGTATGTTTATTTACAATTAACAGCTATACTTAAATGTTTACATTGCACGAAACTATTATAAAAACTTAACTATATCGCAATGTTTTCTTAAGTTTACGACGCGCAAGTCGCTACTTGGTGCGTGTGCACTTGATAACGCTATTGTCCGGAACATTTCTCCCGCCGTGCAATCGCTCGGTCGAGCGTTGCAGAATCGTTGTTGTGTAGGACGTCTGGCTGCGTCGGTAGTATCACCAGCTTCTTCGTAGGCCTCCTCAGAACTCCTCCCTTCGTCTGCACGTCGACCACTCGAGTGACACCGTCTGGACCCGGGTATCGGGCGATGACGCGCCCCCGCGGCCATGTGTTACGCGGGAGCGTGCCGTCCACGATGAGCACGATGTCACCCACGGCGATTGGCGCGCCGTGTCCGTGGGGCTCCCGCCGGTATTGGAGTGTCGGCAGGTACTCCCGGAGCCATCTACTCCAGAAGTGATCGGCGAGGCGTTGACTCGTCTTCCACGTCGCTCGGCCGACGAGTTCGGAGTCGTCAAAGGTGCCCGGCGTGGGCGCACGCGCGGAGCCCCCGAGTAGGAAGTGGTTCGGCGTGATGGACTCTGGCTCTTCGGGATCTACGGCCACGTGGGTGAGGGGGCGGCTGTTTACCGTATATTCTGCTTCGGCGAGTAGAGTGGCGAGAGTTTCGTCGTTTGGTCGGCGTTCCTGTAGCACTGCGCGGAGGGCGGTTTTGGTTACGCCCACCAACCGTTCCCATGCGCCCGCCATGAAGGGTGCGGCCGCTGGGATGAATCGCCAGGTGATTTGGCGCTTCGTTGCCTCTTGTTGCGTCGCATGGATGAAGGCTTCCCGAAGTTCTCTCTCTGCGGCGTGGAAGTTGGTCCCTTTGTCGGACCACAGCTCCGTCGGACAGCCGCGGCGAGCGATCATGCGTCTGAGCGCCATGACCGCTGAGTCCCCGCTGAGACTGGGGACGACTTCTAGGTGTACCGCGCGCACGGTCAAGCAGGTAAAGAGCGCCACGTAGCGCTTCTGTGTACCACGGCCGACGGTTACGGTGAGGGGGCCGAAGTAGTCGAGGCCCGTGTAGGTGAAGGGGCGCTCATGGTGCGCCAGCCGGCTTCGCGGATGGTTCCCAGTGGGCGGGACCGTTGGCGTTGACCTCTTGATGCGGCACGGTAGGCAGCGATGTAGTACCATCCTCGCCACAGGACGCAGGCGTAGGATGGCGTAGTGTTGCTTACACTCATTGATGGTTGCCTCGACCCCGCTGTGCGCCAGCTGACGGTGTACGTAATCGATGTACAGCTTGACGGCCGGGTGGTTGCCGTCAAGCACTGGCGGTCTCTTCTGGGCTTCGGTGATGTCCGTTGCGGCGTCGATTCTTGTCTTGATTACGATGACCCCGTTGACGAGTTCGACCGCTAGGGGGCGCAGTCGACTCTGTAGCGTCGGTGGTCGATTTTTGGAGAGGTTTTTTCTCTCTTCGGTGAATGCTTCGTCTTGTACGGCGCGTACGACGAGTTTCTCCGCATTTCTTATGTACTTCGCTTCGAGAAGTATGTATTCGTCATTTTTCTTAATCGTTTTCGCCGTCGTCCGTGGCGTCTCGCGACTCGGTTGGCTCTTCCAGTCGGCGTCGTTTCGTTTATTCGCCGCCGTGCGTTTATAAAGTGACCTCGCCTTGTGAGGTCGGCAGAGGTCAACGAACTGGAGTACGCGGGCGATCACGCGCAACATTTTTTCCCATTTGGAGAAACGCTCGGGTGACGGTAGCCACGTCTGTGGCGTCTCGACTTGTGATGTCGTAACGTGGACCCGTTCTTCACCCGTTTGTTCGATATCTTCGCGTTTTGACTGTGGTGGCTCCGCCGGCCATGTAGAGCGTTCGTTGTGCAAGAAATCCGGCCCGGTGAACCACCGGTGTCTGTCATTGAACTCTCGCGGCGCCTCCCTCGTCGCTTCGTCGGCAACATTCTGTTTTGTCGGCACCCACCGCCACTCATTGACTGCCGTCATTTCCTCTATTGCGGCGAGGCGATGTGCGACGAAAGGGCGATATGAGCGCGCGCCCGTTCTTAGCCACGTGAGTACCGTGCGGCTATCTGTCCAGAACGTCTTCGATTCGGGCTTCTGGTCGTGTTCTTCGATGACTGCGGCCGCCATCTTGGTCCCCAGTACTGCTGCCTGTAGCTCGAGGCGTGGGATCGATATGAGCTTCAGGGGGGCGACTTTTGCCTTTGCTGCCACTAGAGTCACGTTCACGTGTCCATCCGCCGCAGTTGTGCGCCAGTAGAGAGCGCACGTGTATGCAGTTTCGCTTGCGTCGACGAACACGTGTAGCTCGCGCTGACTTGCTTCTGAGTAGTTGGGATAACATCTCGGGATCGCCATGTCGCGTAGAGCCCTCAGCTGGAGTGTCCACTCTGCCCACCGTTGGGCAAGGTCGGCTTCGATCTTCTCGTCCCAGCCAGTCCCGCGGCGCCATACTTCTTGCAGTATTTTCTTTGCTATGATGGTGACGGGCGTCGCGAGTCCGAGTGGGTCGAACACGGACATCATAATTTTTAGCACTTGACGCTTCGTGGGCTCGATGTTATCCAACGCGTCGGGTGGCAGGCGTGTGAGGTCGAGATTGAAGGCGATTTCGTCTGTCGCTGGCTTCCAGATTTGCCCCAGTACGCGTTCCGTCTTATTTTCGCTCTTGTTAAGGTCGACGGGCGTGAGGCATGCAGGTTTTTTCACGATGTTCTCGACGACTCGCTTCGAGTTCGACGTCCATTGGCGTAATTCGTAGTGCGCCTGGCTGTGTATGTAGCGGACGTCACGTGACACTCGGATGGCGTCTTCTTCGGTCTTGAAGCTCTTGAGGTAGTCGTCGACGTAGTGGTTGCGGATAATCGCTTCTGTGGCCTCGGGGTGAGTTTCTTCGTATTTTTTCGCGTTTATGTTTTTGACGTAGATTGCGATTGACGGCGAACACGTAGCACCGAAGATTAGCGACGTCATTCGATACTCGCTCGGCGGAGCGTCGTCGCGGCGGTCGCCGCGCCACAGGTAGCGCAGCGCGTCTCGATCTTCAGGCTTGACTTTTACCTGCATGAACATTTCTTTGATGTCGGCTCCGACTGCGATTGGATGTTGGCGAAATCGCATTAGCACGCCGGGCAACGATTGTAGGAGATCGGGCCCGGTGAGTAGGCGGTCGTTGAGCGACACGCCTCGCGTCTTGGCAGCGGCGTCGTGCACGATTCGCACTTTGTCGGGCTTCATGGCGTTCAGCACGGCGAAATGTGGCAGGTACCACACTCTGGGTGACTTGTGTGATGGCGCAGGCTCGGCGTAGCCCTTCACGATTAGGGCGTCCATTTCTTCGTTGTAGCGTTTCTTGAGCGCTTCGTTTTTGTCGAGTTTATTCTCGACGCCGGTCAGGCGCCGCAGGGTGTTTTCGTAGTTGTCCGGCAGCCGTGAATCTTCTGTCTTCCAAAGTAGCGGGGCTTCGTAGTGGCCGTCGCTCCTTTTCGTTATGGCTTCGTTGAGGGTGGCGAGCGCCCGCTCCTCTGGGTCGGAGTGGGGGCGCTTTGGTTCGACGAGAAGATTTTCTAATGCGAAGTAGTCGCTCAGCTGACGGTTCATAGGGTCATCGACCTCTTGTGTGGTCACGTGGTACGTCGAATGGGTCTGTCTTCCGAGTGTACGCGTGTGCGCGCCGTGTAACACCCAGCCGAGCGGCGTTAGGGATGCCACTGGCTGGTGTCGTTGACCTCGACGTACTTCACTGGCGATGAGGAGATGCCAGTTATCTTGACCGATGAGTACCCTGGGTTCGGCTGACTGGTATGTGAGATGGCGCTGTATGTCTTCTAAGTGTTCACACGCGCTGACATCTTCTTTCTTGACGGATTGTGGCGATAGATGAAGATCTTGTATAGTACGGGCGTTTATTTTGTGTTGCTTGTTTGCGCCGCGTACGTCGAATTTGACTCGACGTGAGTTCGAAGTCACTATCTTCTTGTCGGCTATCGCTTCTATCTTCAGAGGCTCCGTCGGGCCCTCAATGCCCACTTCTCGGGCTAGTTGCTCATCGATGAGCGTGATCGTTGATCCATCGTCGAGCAGTGCGTGGGTGTGCACCGCTCCCGCCGGTCCCTTGACCTCGACCGGAACGATCTTCAAATATGTGCGTGAATGTTTCGGCATCCACGTCGATGCCACGGTTTCGTTGACTTCTTCAATTTTCTTCTCGTTGTGAAGAAGTTTGTGGTGGGAATATTCGCAGCCGTCTCGCTCGCACTTCACTCGTTTGCAGAAGTGCGTCTTGTTTCTGTAGCGTAGACATCGGAAGCAGAGTCGTTGATTCTTCACTGTGTTCCATCTCTCGTTCGTTTCTTGCTCTAAGAATTTTGTGCACGCGTCGATGTGATGGCCGATTGTATTGCAGCACGCGCATCTCGGTGTCGATTTTTCCGGTTTCGCTGTGGTGGCGAACGCTCGTTGTGTCCTCTTCGGTGGCGGTGTTGCCGTGCGATCGATGTTTTCTGGTGCGGCGTACGGCGCGCAGTAGTCGGCCTCTCGCTGAAGGAATGTTGATAGTTTCAGCAAGTCTGGCTCGTCGTTGTATGTTACTGCGGCGGCGTAGTCAAACCACCTGTATCGTAGTGTCGGCGGCAGCTTTTCCAGCATCGATTTTGTCGTTTCAGGACTGTATAGGTAGTGCGAGCGATTTAGGGCCTTAAGCGTAGCCATTGTGTTAGCTACGCGACAGGCGAAACTGCAGATGTCGCGTGGCGCGTCGGAGAGGCGTGGCATGGCGCGTAGCCGCTCTAACTCGGCGAGTGCGATGGCGTCCGGTCGTCCGAATCTTGATTCGAGCGTTTTCATGATGTCGTCGGAACGTGCGTTGAAGATGAGAAGGTTTTCGACTGCTTCTTTGGCTTTCCCTTTGAGGCTTCGTCGTAGCCTCGCGACGTTGTCCGCTTCGCTGTAGCTCGGCGCGGACTCGTTGTATGCGGCACGAAAGGAGAGCCATTCTTGATAGGCTCCTGTGTACTGCGGTAGCTCGATGTGATAGCGTGTACTATGGCTGCCCCGCGCGGCGATGGCGATGGCAGCGGCGAGCTCCGATATGTCGACGCTTTGTTTGTGCGTCGCGACGATCTTCTCTTCGGTTGCGTCCAGCAGAGGTTGACGCGGTTGAAAATGAGAAGGTATGTGAGCGCCTTCGTGTGGCGCGATGTATGAAGAAGCGGTGGCGTCGGCGCGGGGCGCAGCGGCGTCGTAGGGGGGGGGCACGGGTCCCGGTCCCGGCGTGCGCGGCGGTGGCATCGGCGGGAGGGGGATGGCGGTCCCGACGCGCTCGGCATTGGCGTCGACGGGAACGTCTTCGTATATGTGCTCCTCTCCTGCTGGACTCGACTTCGGTGATTCTTGATCGGCGTTGTGTGGCGTGTTGGTGATGGCGAGTCTTTGATTCGTTTCGAACCATTCGTCGACACGTTGTCCATACGCTGATAAGACGGTGGCGTCCTCATCGCCGCTATCTTCGGCTTCGATAGTGGCGATGCGCGCTTGTACGAGCTCCAGCTTGATTCGTAGTGCTTCTTCTCGCGCCTGCGCTAGACGTAGCGCACGGCGGCTCGTTGTCGTTCTGATTGATTTGGACGGCGGCGGTGCAGGGGGGCGAGAACTCGAAGTCCCCTGTGCCGTCGACGTGTGTGTCTCTTCTGTCGCGCCCGTATTTGTAGTCGACGTGTGCGTCGATGATGTTGCGGTAAGCGTGGCTTCGTCCGTCGTCGTTGGTTCGGCGGACGTCGTCTGTACTCTCCCCGTGGATCTTGTGACTGGCATTCTTGATGTTGTGAAATCTTGAAACGTTGATGTTATCCGGCTCGAAGGACCACAATGTGCGGGATGCACCTATGACTGGTTGAAGTTAATGATGGAGTGAAGAAAAACAATACTTTGTAGAATGCCAGGTAGCGGGAGGCGTTGCAGTTCGGCGATGTTTATCGTTTGGCGGCGTACGGAAGAGTGTGTCGTGGCGGGCGGCCGGCCTCATTTTATTGCCGGCCGTATCCCCTCCACTTCGTCGGGCTACCTCACCCCCGCGCGGTCTTTATTTTATTAAATATAGAAATAACATTGCGTTTTATTAATCACGCTAACCTTATGCTAATCCTTATATTTACTTACATATTAATTTATCATTCCTACGTACGGCATGGCGTGTGTCGTCGATCTACGACCGATTTTCCCCCGCGACGCTAGTATATTACCTCGTCCCCCACCTCAGGGGTATAAATACTCGCCTTAGCATCGCGGGAGTGATCAGTCGTAGATATCGCGCATGCGCGGCGGATCGAATAGGTTCTGTTTGTTTACATTTTACGTGATCTTATTGGAATCTAATAAGAACCTATCCGATCCGCTATGGAATGATACGCTAGACGTGAGTATGTTTATTTACAATTAACAGCTATACTTAAATGTTTACATTGCACGAAACTATTATAAAAACTTAACTATATCGCAATGTTTTCTTAAGTTTACGACGCGCAAGTCGCTACTTGGTGCGTGTGCACTTGATAACGCTATTGTCCGGAACAGGCCCTTTACATTTTCCATGTTCACAGGAAAGACAAAAAACAATGTGTATGACCATGACCCGTTTACATTTAACGCCTTGCAGTTAGTGGAATGGCGTGAAAATTATCGGTAAACAACCTGGAGTGAGAAACCGGCCAAGTGCGAGCTGGACTCGCGTACCGAGGGTTCCGTACAATACTAACACAGACAACAAGTTTTATAACAGCTCATTAAAACAAGCTATCGAGTTAAAATCGCTCCTTTCACGTTTATGATAACGTACCTAAATTAACTCAGCTCAGGGCCTGTGACCTGCAGTGGGACGTATATATACACCGTGAAATTTTAGTGGTTGTTTTCCCGAAACGAGGTGATTTAGTATCGATTGTACAATCGATTTATAATTACTATTTTGACTAGAGTCAAAAATCCAATTGTGAAAAACGAAAGTCGAAAATGACCGCAAACCAATAGTAACGCTTCGTTGGTACCTTACCTATCGTACGATCGTACGCTACTTGTACCAACGAAGCGTTACTATTGGTTTGCGGTCATTTAGACGACCAGATGGCCTAGTGGTTAGAGAACCTGACTACGAAGCTTGAGGTACCGGGTTCGATTCCCGTGTCGGGGCAGATATTTGTATGGAAAATACGAATGTTTGTTCTCGGGTCTTGGTGTTTAATATGTATTTAAGCATGTATCTATCTATATAAGTATGTTTATCCGTTGCTTCGTACCCATAACACAAGCTTTGCTAAGCTTACTTTGGGACTAGGTCAATTGGTGTGAATTGTCCTATGATATTTATTTATTTTATTTATTTTATTTTCGACTTTCGTTTTTCACAATTGGGTTTTTGACTCTAGTCAAAATAGTAATTATAAATCGATTGTACAATCGAAACTAAATCACCTCGTTTCGGGAAAACAACCACTAAAATTTCACGGTGATTTGATGATGATTAGCTGGGATGATGATGGTGATGATGAAATTAACTCAGCTGGTCTCAAGACACAGGCTCAGCCTAGTTTGGGGCCCACTGGATACTGATTATATAAACGCTTTTTCTGTAAATAAATATTTTAATTATAATTTTATTTTTGTAATTTTTATTATTATTATTTTTTTAGATGGATTGTGTATTTTGTGGCATTACCCTGTTAGTTTAGTTTTTCCTGAAAAATCTTAAAAGATGGCCGCCCTACACTGTTGTCAAGTTGTATAGCGGAATTTGCCGACTCCTACAGTCGCGATACTAAAGTTAAACTCTTCGGTTTTGCGCAGATTGTTCCTGCAACCAATGACGTGGTTATTAAGGTTTCAACGAAGTCTGCCGAGTTTATCGACACTTACGGAAATACGTTTGCTTTCATCCGCAAAATTTATTTATGGGACTTGCTTCACCGCGATTCAAAACAACCGCTAACAGATACTGTACCAATTAGGTTGTTTACTAGAATTTTTGTTCAACTTTGAGTGGCTATAAGCTGTGTTATGTCTTATTGTTGCGCTCAAAACTTCCATTAACTGTAATGAACACTGAAGTAAGTCTATCTCAAATATAAGAGTGTAAATTGTCATTTAGGTATGTACTTACATTTTGTAAACAGATTTTTCTGCGTCGATTGATCAAAGTTTGGGGGTAGTTGCAATAGAGAGATCTCTCTCCAGGCAGATGTAATGCCTGGGGACCGAAGTCCAATGGATGAAAGTTGGAAGTTGTATTTATGCAGCTGAGTTGAGAAACTTCGATAGCGTGATGTAGGATTGTAGTGATTAGTTCCTTATGTGATGACTAGATGGCGCTAGTGTCGCTACATCAGCCCCCTTTTTAGACCGGAGGTCGATACGAATTGCAGTGGAGTGCAGTCTGTGCGTCATGTGGGCGCTTGCAAGGGCCAGTCGCTCAGAGCCTCGTCGGCGAGCATTGTTGTTCCTCTGCTACTTGTGGATGCATGCCTGTTGCGTGATTGCTCGGAGCCTTGTTGGCGAGCGTTGGTTGATTGATTGGCAAGTGGAAGAGTAGTAGGAGGAGGATTTGCGAACTGTAGACACCAGGCAGATAGATAGATACATGCTAATGGTGCACAGTGCGGTGAGTATGGCTTGCTGTGAGACTGCGTCATCGTCTTGTGTGTCTGAAGGTTGCGATTTTGTCCAATGTCGTGGGTCACCAATTTGGGGGTAGGCTGCAATAGAGAGATCTCTCTCCAGGCAGATGTTATGCCTGGGGACCGAAGTCCATGGATGAAAGTTGGAAGTTGTATTTATGCAGCTGAGTTGAGAAACTTCGATAGCGTGATGTAGGATTGTAGTGATTAGTTCCTTATGTGATGACTAGATGGCGCTAGTGTCGCTACAAAAGTATATCTCGTGTTTTCACGGTGGAAAATAAATATTTTACAGCAGAAGTGATTTATCGAACATTAAAATGTTGTAATCCTTTCAAAAACCTATACACCCATTTTGTCAGTTCAGGGATTAGGTAAGTACAGCATATTGAAAAAGTTTACCACCATCTTTACAGCATTTCAGCTTTCCCATTCTTTTGTGCTTTCTCTGTATGCCATTTCAAGGAGCTCCGTTATTTGTCCACTATTTGTAGCATTTACGACATTTTAAAATAAGCTATACTGAAGTGGGTTGTAAGAAATATTCCAGAACTGCATAGAACACAATTATAACGGGAGTTGCCGTAACCTTATCTTGGAAGTACAATTTTATTGCCACTTTCCGCAAGGAGCCTCTACACTCGTGTCGAAATTTATTACGTTCCTACAAACTCATAACAAAATAAGTCATCACGCACACACGCACACAATAACATCCCTCACGACAATGTGGTCAACTTCTACCATATTTTTAGAAGAGGAGAACACATATGTCATTAACTCATTACCATAACCTGTCAAGACCTGAAGGGCAATAAAATAAGCAAAGTACAAGTAAAAGAGTAGTGTAATTTGAGAATATCGTGCATTTGAAAACGGTCAGATCGGCCCCGAGCCCCAACCGGAGTGCCGAGGGGCTTAGGGAGCTTTTTAAACGCCGGTCGTGCATCTGTCCATCCGAAAAGAGTCTACTACCATTTTCCCAAAACCAATCTTATAAGCTTTTTTTTAAAAAGAGTTCTTGGGGGTGTGTGGTTCCCTATCCATGCAAAGGGACACAGGTTCTCTTTTGTTCTTTAGGCTCTACCACGGCGAGTGCCCCAAAAAATTGTTCGATTTGCTTCCTGCTGCGAAATTCCCCCATCGTACCTCCCGCCGAAAGTCTTAGTTCCATCGTCACCATCTCGATGAATGGCAGTCTACCACTGAACGTTTCCTCCAGCATTTTGGGCTATGTACAATGTAATGTATTTAGAGTATTGTAAAATGTTTATGACTTATGCGTATTATGATCTAAAAGACCTATATGGATAATAAACATTATGTTAAAAGTGTTACAGCACCCGATTTTATGACAAACGATGACATGGCAAACAATCATTATGGAATACAAGTGGATTAATGAACTGAATCAATTACTTTGCTTACCCCAACAACAACAATTAATTAATTAATTATTTTTCGGGTGAGCAAAGTAATTGTTTAATTTCATTTATATGGGCCTCCGCAAAGTAACGCCTGATTCAATAAATTGCCTACACTAATAAAACAAAAGATAACTAGGTATGAATAGACCTCGCATCCGAAAGCAATAAGTATAGGGCTAGCGAAATTAGGTAAGTAGGTACAAAATGTAAAAAAAACCCTAAAGTTAGGACTAATGAATAGTTAGGAAAAAAAACCGGGTAGGGCTAGTGAAAATAGTGGTAGTGAAGCATTCAAATTTTTCGGGCTACAATAGCAGAACCTTACAGATCGTCCTCGTCCGACACGTCCAGTGAGTTCAGCAAGTAGCGGGTATCGAAGTTGTCCGCATTATTCATTCACGCCGCGGCTCGGACGTGAGGCGATTGTTATTGCGCCCCGGGATGGTTCGAATCAAATTTTGATTTATCAGTTGATTCCGTGTTTGGCTAGTTTCTAACTCTTGATCCCAAGTTTGTTGTGCTCCGTTTGTGAGCTATACTCAACTAACAATATTAAGAATAAGAAAGTTTGTGAATATGTTTGGATGTTTGTATGTTTGTTTGTTAATCACGCAATAACGATTACGGGTTTACATGAAACTTGATGTAGGTACAGATACTTAGAAAAAATCCAGTTATGTACATTAGTACACAACTGATATGGCTCACCGATGTACCTGCGTAGAAGACGTGTTTTAGACGCGCGGGAAATGAAATTGACTAATCAGCGTACTCCACGTACGGCGCGCCTTTTTCCTGTGCCGCTATTGGTGGGTTGCTGCCGTCAAGTTAGCGCGCGTCGCGTGCTATTGGTCAGCCGCCATACTTCCGAGTGAGTGAGACGGATAACAGGTGCACTGTAATTTGTACTTTGTAACTATGTGACAAAACAGATTTAAAGTTTGAATCGTATCTTCGGGTATCATCGGCTAGTTCGTTTCGTGTCTTCGCGGCCGAAAATGCACGACGCGCCATATAAAGTGGTTAGGTTAGGTTAAAAGTCCCGTCCAGTGGTACCTACAGTTGATAGTAACTAGGGAACTAATGTGGTTTTTAGTGGGTGGGTGAGCCACACCCACATACCCCCGCGAACAGGGCTGGATGATGCACAAGGCATAGATAAATACTGAAATTGGAAGTTATTGGAAGGTTATTGGCTTCAGAACTTCAAAAGAACATACATAACCTACCTACCTACGAAGCAAGAGGTCCTGGGTTCAAATCCCGGTAAGGGCATTTATTTGTGTGATGAGCACGAATATTTGTTCCTGAGTTATGGATGTTTTCTATGTATTTAAGTATTTATTTATCTATATAAGTATGTTTATCGTCGTCTAGTACCCATAGTACAAGCTTTGCTTAGTTTGGGACTAGGTCGATTTGTGTAAGATTGTCCCCTAATATATATATATATATAACCCTAGAAAAGTCAGAACGCCTTAAATCCAACAACATAAAACAATCAAAGGTCACATTCTCATTCCAGACAAAAAATGTCACGCATGTCCTTAAAGACGGCATTTTTCCTAACAAAATACTCGCTTTGGCCAGTATTGAGGCCTTCTCGCAAAGAAAACATTTATCCATATAGGCCATAATATAAAGGTTCAAGACCTAAACGGTAGAGATGGGCCAGCTGTCGGTAACGTTCTTGGGCTATGTTCGGGTGCAATCGTGAACGTTTATTTCGGTCCGCTAATTGGGAATGTCTAAAAAAAATTACCAGTGGTTTTTATATATTTTTTTGTATAGAAAAGTCAATTATAAGAAACTAATTTCAATATTTTGTCATTTAGTTCTCTACTTTTTTCAAAATTAATTATTGAAACTATTTTAGGGAGAGAGAGAGAGAGAGAGAGAGATATTTATTTACACATATTCGATACACAGGAAATACATTTGACAGGAAAAGATACAAATAAAAATCATCGAATAGTATAAATTGGGCCCCACTCAGCATAATGTTGCGGCAAGCCGCAACGCTGTTTTTCAGTGGGACCCAGTTTTAGTTGATGACGTCAGATTATAATTGAAGGCTCCCACAATGCCAAATTTCTAAATCTATCTAAATGCGTACGATAAGGCAACCCCTTTAATTATTTTTTGCGTAGTGGTACATGTCAGACAGCGGGTCCAAATCAAACTCCGTAGTATAATCCACGCGTAAATTGTGAAGAATTCTAACCACACAGAATAAAGTACGACTTGAACCGGTCACGCAATTTAAACCGATGTCAAATGATGGTCATTGCTTATTTGTTATATAATAAATTCATTACATAATATTAAAATTAAATAACTACAGAAAACGAGTTAAAAAGCATTTATCTCGAAATGGTTTTCGATACATTGCAAAAAATTAGACATCCCCAATTGCGTGTCATGTTCGTGTTTTGAGTCAAAACAAAAATTCGTTTGCTTCCCGATCAAGCAGATGTATTAACTTTCCTGCACCATACGAGTAATTTTTCTTTGGTAGCAAAAACAAAGTATCTAAATGGAATGAAAACAAAAACATTCAGTTATACGTCGCAATTTTTATATGACAATTATTTGTTGCATTGAAGTATAGCTTGTCTAATTTAAAATGACGCGCCCCACTTTCAAATCCTGTGCGTAAATCCGGTGATGTGGCGCGTCATTTTAAATTAGACAAACTCTAAAATACTTCAAATTTTTTTGGCTTTCCGTTCAATCAAACCAACCTTGAAAAAGAACCACGGATTGTTTCGAAGCTTTAGTGACTATATTAGTCACTTTATAAATTTTACTTCCTGATTTTTGTATTTAATTTTATGGTTTCCCAGTTAATAAATTTATTATAGTTTAATATTATTGTAGTAGCGTTGTAGATTCCATACTTTCTTTCCTGTTTTTTTTTCAATGTGCTACAACATTAAATTTATATTCATGCCATACATTATATTCATTTTTTCGCTAATAGAAAAATGGTCCAATAATCGGTGAATAGTCGGTAGGTACATCTCTACAAAACAGCGTTCCGACGCCTTCTCACAACCGTAGCCAGTTAACGTAAACAACGATACTGTTTCCAGACGGCTTTGTAATCTCAACAAGCTAGAGCAAGTTGTAGGGCATAAATTGTCTCTTACCAATAGTTAGGAGAACTAATGTCCCGTTGGAAGTATCTGCAGCGAGCGCAGTTAGCTTAGTATGTTTAGTAAGTAATTAAGACGGGCATAAGACCCTTGTACGTGATGTATGTTTAATGTCACAGCGGATTTTCAGTAATGGACGGACTTTCTTGCGGTATTACCGGGTTATGTTTGGTATGACGAAGTAATGTGGCTATGTTAGTAAGTTTATCATCATCATTTCAGCCGAAAGACGTTCACTGCTGTACATAGGCCTACTCCAAGGCTCGCCAAACAGATCGGCCCTGCGCCATCCGCATCCAACGCATTCCCGCCACCTTAGCTGGGCCAATCAACTTTTACACCGACACTTTGGGCGTCTCCTGCGTTACTAAAATTGTCTCTGGCGTTACCAAAAAATCGTACTTCCAACAAGATGTTTCACGGTTTAATAGGTTAAACTTAAGTAGGATGGCATGTATTCATGTAGGTACATCATCTATTAAATTACAGAAAAAACATGTTTACTTACAAAAATCTGCAATTGTTTGAAAAATGTTGCGGACAGCTTAGTGTCGGTATAAGTAAATGTTGATTGGCCCAGCTATGTCTGTGACTTTAGTTCCTGCGTGGATTTCATCATTTCGATTAAGTTTAGTAAGTTTATGGTCTGTTCCATTTTGTTAAGTTCCTATAGGTAGGTACTTTATTTTCATCAACGTCCCAGCGCTACGAACAGTCGGGGTACGAAAATTTTCGTCAGTTATTACATTGAATTCTTTATCGATGTTAACAACAAACAGTATCGAAACTACAAAAACAAAATTGTTAGATTCTACACTGTACGTTGTGTGGCATAGTATTGAAATTTAAAAATTCAAACTTTGCAGATTCAGTACTGTACGTTGCGGTAGTCGCTTTATCAAGTCATGGACTCCTAATAACTTTTGAAAAAGGTGAAACGTCAATGCCATAATATAGGTATTTTCGTTTGAAATAAAATGTTGGCAGGACTTAAAATTGCCTTGGTGCAAGCAAATGTCAGCTTTAAGCTGACGAATCTTTTCTTACCCCGACTGTAAACAAGGAAACTTAATCACGTACCAGGCTGAACCCTTTTCATTGCAAATGTCATGACAATGTTGACATTCCATACACCTGCCAAAGAAATCATCGTGAAATTGGTTGTGAAAAGGTTCCACCCTGTACCTCTACCATGAGTTTACACTAGTTCACAGTGACCGTACTCGCTAGCGACGGCGTAAATGATTTGTATGGAGAATTGTTTTTCCGTAAGTGACCGCTAGAGGCGCTGTACAATTAGCTCTACAAATAATTTACGCCGTCGCTAGCGAGTACGGTCACGTAAACTAGTGTAAACTCATGGTAGAGGTAATGGTATACGATTCAGTTTACTCTGTACCACTGTATGGCATAGGCCTTCATTTAATTAATCCTTAAGAAATCCTTTAAAATTATAATTTTATTAGGAACCATAATTCTACACAAAAATGTATATACATTTTACTTTACGCTATTTGTCGTAAAGTTGTTAAGCGACAAAATAATAGGAATAACAACTTTATGCTGCCCAACATAGATCCTCTGAAACAGTTTTCCTTTTTTAGGGTTCCGTAGTCAACTAGGAACCCTTATAGTTTCGCCATGTGTGCCGTCTGTCCGTCCGCGGCTAAGCTCAGAGATTGTTAGTACTAGAAAGCTGTAATTTGGCATGAATATATATATAAATCACGCCGACAAAGAGATTAAATAAAAAAAAACTAAAAAAATTTTTTTAGGGTACCTCCCATAGACGTAGTGTGGGTGATTTTTTTTTTCTCGACTAACCCTATAGTGTGGAGTATCATTGGATAGGTATTTGAAAATAAATACGGGTTTTCTAAAACCATTTTTTTGATAAAGTGAATATTTTCGGAGATATTCACTCCGAAAGTTCAAAATAATGTGTCCCCCCCTCTAACTTTTGAACCGCACGTCTAAAAAATATGAAAAAAATCACGTATAAGTTAAACTTAATAAATACTTTCTAGGAAAATTATTTTCAACATAATCAGTTGAGAAGTTTTTAATTTTTTGTCAAAAAATATTTCTAAACTAAGATTGTAATTTAACCGCCATTGCAAGCATTATTTTTTTCTTTAAGTACCTATAAGATCACGCTAATAGTTTTTTCTTTCAATTAAAAAAATATATTATATTACATCCGAAAAACACTCAACATACATACTAGTTCTAGTAGATTGCAGTTAGATTAGTTACCAATACCCAATTCGCCGATAGATGGCGCTGTACCGCCGACGTTGGGACCAAAACAACCACATTAATAAAGTATGCAAAGATTTTTTCGTACCTGCTACGGAACCGTTTCTTGGGCGTGTCCGACACGCTCTTGGCCGGTTTTTTTTCTTTTTAAGGTATGGGACAAACTAAAATAAAAATAAATAATAAACTATATCTAAAACGACTACAATTCAGTTTGTACGCTTGTTATTGAAACGATTGAAACTCCAAGCGAACTAGATGACGCAATCATATCTACAAGCGCATAGCTAGCGTGATACAAACCACGACAACCGTACATTCTAGCACGAGGCACTAATATAAGTTGGCAACTTCATCCAACAGCTCTCGAAGTCCATTACGGCTCTGTGACAAGGAGCGCAGAACAAAACAAAGGTTGCAAAAGTCATTGCAATCTGCAAGCCGCCGGGTGTTCATATTGCACCCGAACGACAATAGAGGAAGTTTCACAATTTGTGGTCCACGAATAAAGGCGGTGGCTCACTGGCGTGCAACTTTAGCCGTGACTTTAGGGTCAGCAGAACTATACATTGGGATCGAGCAAAAAGCGTGAGGTGGATATTAATAATTGGCTCAAAAAATCTGTAAATAAATAAAATAATATCACGGGACAATTCACACTAATTGACCTAGGCCCAAAGTAAGCTTGTGTTATGGGTACTAGGCAACAGATAGACATACTTATATAGATAAATACATATTAAACACCCAAGACTCGAGAACAAACATTACTATTTTTTTATACAAATACTTGGCCCGACGCGGGAATCGAACCCGGGTTGTCAAGCTTCATAGTCAGGTTCTCTAACTAGGCTATTTGGTCGTGTAAGTACATTTCATTTTCCCGAACGAAACGGCGCTCATTTTAATCCTTACTCCGTTACTTAATTATAAATTCGAGAGTAGCTTTGTCTGTCCGTGTTTGTCTGTGTTGATTCCAGAAGGAGTCAGTCAAATATTTCAAACTAAATACAAACTGAAATATAGATGCACAGAAAAAACCCCAGAAAAAAGACCAATGCTGGGAATCGAACCCAGGTCCTCAGCGTTCCGTGCTGCGTGCTTACCCCTACACCACCACTGGTCTAGAAGTTAGCGACGAATCTTTCCCATACATCGTACACTTCAGTCTGTTATAATCACATTTAGGCAGTGATAAAGCGCATCTATGTTATGCCCTCTACCGAGAGACTTCAACACTCCTTCGGAGCTACCCGCTCACCTGGACCAAGACATGGCGCTACTAGGCCAACTTTTACAAGTTAAGTATGAAGTATCTTTTTCTATTTATTTTTATTTTCTTCAACTTAAAAACTAACTAACTTAAAAATTAACTTAAAAAGATACTTCATACTTAACTCGAGTCAGTCAAAGTCAAAATATATTTTTTAGGGTTCCGTACCTAAAGGGTAAAAACGGGACCCTATTACTGAGACTTCGCTGTCCGTCCGTCTGTCACCAGACTGTATCTCAGGAACCGTGATAGCTAGACAATTGAAATTTTCACAGATGATGTACCTACTTGGTGCTTGCTGCGTGCTGCGTGTCTGCTATTGAGCAAATACTAAAAAATAGAATAAAATAAAATTTTAAGGGGCTTTTATACAACAAACGTGATTTTTTTGCTCGTTTTTGCTCCTATATTGATAACGGCATCAGGTAGACGCTTGAAATATTCACAGAATAATTATTTAGTTGTGTATTCATTTAAAACAATATATTTAAGGGGGCTCCCATACAACAAACGTGATTAATTTGCCGTTTTTATGGATAATGGTAAGGAACCCTTTTTATTTGTTGTTTTTTTTTTCAATTTATGCTAATAACAAGGACTTCGGTTCGAAAGTCGAAGAATCTATCACCGGTCATGGACAAGAGCTAGTTGCTTAATAATTTTAGCAAAAAACCGGCCAAATCGACCGCAGCAATTAAAATTGTTGGAACTACATTTTTGGTAATTTTCATTAGGTACATTATGTAATAATTTTCTTAAAATAATGTTATGTACACTATACATACAGTCAAGGAATTTAATTCCCCACCCATTTCGTAAAAATGTCGTTTAACATTCGCAATGCATTAAGGTCGAAATGTCAAATGCAACACGTCAAAACAACATCGTAGCTAGTTCTTATGGTGACAGTTTGCTGTACGATATTCAAACATAAGTGGGTTACAAATTAAACTCCTTGACTGTACATCTCTGCGAAATTTGAACGAAAGTAACGGTTTTTCATAATTATACGAATAAGTCAATTGCTGCACTAGAAGTGCGAGTCGGAATTTGTAGGTACCTATGCCAAAAAATAGGCTAAAAATTGCCGTATCTAAAAAATTCAGTGTTAGCAAAATGTACGCGGTGAAGCCTAATTTTATATTGGTTGGTTGTGTTGTTGTAGCGGCAATAGAAATAAACGTTATGTATAAAATTTAATTTGTCTATCTGTTACGGTTCTTAAGACACAGCCCTGTGATAGACAGACGGACAAACGGACAGTGTAGCAATATAAATAAGGAACAGTTTACCACCCCTCGCATACTAAATTATAACAAGCGAATTCAGAAAACTTGCTAGGTGGGAGTATCTGTGCGCGTACGGAATCGCGGACTAAGAGGCTGTTTCACCATCCATTGATTAATTTTAACTGACGGTTTAATGTGATGCCGTCTCCGTCTATTCGAACAAAACAAACAGAGACGGCATCACACTTATCCGTCAAATAAATTTGATCAATGGATGGTGAAACAGGGGGTAAAGCTAGTAATTTAATAAGTTTACAGACAGTTTTCGATGAGACTATGGACAAAAATGTTTAATGATAATTAACCTGCTGAGCTGGCAACGTTGCATTTTTGTTAGTTTTTCTCGATTATTCCATAAAAATTTAATGAAAATTAAAAATGTTTTGTATACAAATTGTTCTAATATATAAATTAATGTGTCTACTGCAATAATAATTCGTGATAAGACTTTTATTTTCTTTAAAAACCGTTAGGTAATAATTTGTTCGTTATTAAAGAAAATAAAAGTCTATCACGAATTATTATTGCAGTAGACACATTCACTTATATATTAGAACAATTTGTATACAATTTTCTTATAATTTTCATTATTTTTTTATGGAATAAACAAATTTAAAAAATTAAATAAATTTATCACGGGACAATTCACACCAATTGACCCAGTCCCAAAGTAAGCTAAGCAAAGCTTGTGTTATGGGTACAAACAACAATCGAGAAAAACTAATAAAAATGCAACGTTGCCAGCTCAGCAGGTATAAACCCTCTTAAAGTTAGTGCGAAACTGTCGGTTTGGCTGTACTAAAACGTCCAAACCAATTTAGATGACACCATAAAAGAACAATTCCAAGACGCAACTCAAGTAAAATAAACACTATATTTCAGGCATACAGTACCACTACCATGAGTTTACAATGACCGTACTCGATAGCGACTGCGTAAATGATTTGTATGGAGACTCCATATATAAATATATATAAATAAATAATTATTTAAACTTAAATTTATACTACGTGTGAATAAATAAATGTAATGGAACAATCGACCTAACTTGGTCTTATTTCTGAGAAAATGTAAGTCTGAATTTTAGCACGAGCAAAGCACGATCGTCCAAGTAAGTACTTTAGTACTAAATAATTTTGATTGAGGTCAAAATGCAAACCTTGTCAATTTCATAAACTACATTAAACTATTTTTTTAAAAACTCAATCAGACGAAAGATTTCGAACTTTCCTCAGTTGTCCATCAGATTTTGCGAATCTCCTATCTCGCAATCGATCGCAAGTCGAAATCTGCCTTAGCAAAATCGATAGTTCGAAGTTCCCAACTCGGGACAAGATTTATGGAGGGAGTCGGACAATGGCTTAGTTATTTGGTGCCATTCTTGATTTGAGGGCTCTCAGATATCGAGATTTTAACTTTTAAACTATTGACTCGCTGTGAAGTTTTGAAATGTGAAATATTAGGAGCTAAGTTGGGACAGTGCTTCATCATTCCATTCAATCAAAGTCAAAGTTGAAATGCCTTTATGCAATTTAGACCATAACATCTATGCTATCTTTATGCAATTTAGATCGGTTATCTGTCTCCCTCTTCAATTACATAGATACATCCATCTTAAGCTGTGTCTTAAGTAGGCATTTAGCGCTACAAATTTTGTAACACAGTAGGGATCGCTAATGCTGATCATAATTATTTCCAAACATCCCTGTCCCTGATATGATATTAAAAAAATAAAAGATACGATTTCTTTCCTAGGATTTAAATGCAAGTTTGTAACAAGCGAGTATTGTCGGCTCGGCATTATCGGAGCAGTCACGCTCCGCTGCCTTCGGCACCAATATATTGACGTTTTAAACTCATCTAAGGCAATATTTGTCTTGCCAATAAAACGTTGAATGTCTTTATGTGTATTTGATTTATGAAAGGGACGAATCGTGACTTAGTTACTAACACAATTGTCACCATCATTATTATATTTAGTCATTTCAGCCGTAGGACGTCCACTGCTGGACATAGGCCTCCTTCATTGATACCCAATCAGTACGGTTGGAAGCGGCTTTCACTCACCGTGAACCTGCGGCCTTTACCAAATCATCGGACTGCTCGACCGATTTCAAAGTTTTCAATATTTTTTGGTTTGTTGAATTGGTTTCCTTTCAGAATAGCAGAAAAAACTAATTAAATATCGCAAAATTTAAAGATTTAAGTACAGCTTTTAAGCGATAAAAGAGGGAACAATTCGTGATCAAGGTTACGAAAATTTGATTCCGGAAGTTACCGGTCGATTATTTTCATGAAATCTAGAAACTCTTTCTTTAATTTTACTGTACGAAATGTTGTGTGTTGAATGTTTAGACGAAGTACGCCGGGCAGCTACTTTAAAAAAACCTCGTATTAACACGTTGGCTGCGAAACCATGTCTTTTCCGCACGGTACGCGTCTTACCGCCTGTGCGGGCGGGGCTGTGTGTCGCGTAAGTAAGAAACGCACGGTCTGAATGTATGTAAAAATCAGCGCCGCAGCCAACGTTTTATAATAATAATAATAATAATTTATTTCGGAAAACATGTCCATAGTTGTTAGTAACAAGGTTGCTTAGAACTACAGTTAGTAAACATAGAACATTAGTTTATATTAAAATCATAAAACCATTATTACATTAACAATATCACAAATAAAATTAAATAAAATTCAGAATCAAAACTTCAAAATAAAATAAATAAAAATAACATTGCAAATTAAAAATAAGATAAAAAAAAAATAAAAAATAATTGAAAATTAACCATTGGAATTTGAAATTAAAAATTTTAAAATTTAAATAATCATGATTAAGATCATGTTTTAATCTGTCTGCAAACATTCGCTTTCCAACCACAGAGTTCACAATGTCCTCCTAGCGGGCACTTGGAAAGTACTAGCCACCCATTTCACTCATTTCCAGCCAAGTGGCGGCACTCGTTTGTTTCGCCCATTGTAGCTCCACAATGTCATTGTTCTCGCTGCAACACTAACTGCAACCATCAAATGTTTTTGCGGCTCATAGGTGTTTTATTCGCTGCGATTCATACGCCATTTCACCTGAATAACTGTTGAAATTTAAATTTAGCATTGAAGGATGGCGTGGTAACCTAATGGTTTCACTTAAGCAGAGGTTCGTTGCATTCAAACTTGGACTTACGCCTTTAAGTTTTTATTAAATTTATCTTATTTATCTTAATATTAAAATAGTGTAAATAAACGAATTCATTCATCTTTTATTTTAATTATTTTAATACTTTATTAATACTTTGTAAAAGGCTCTCACGGCAATAATCTCACGGGATTAGGAATAAACAGGGTATTTATTCGATTCAAAGTTACCTTGTCTTTGTAACGGTAGCTGTTATATTTATAAACTTGATACCAAGTATCAAGCAAATATCAAGGCATATCTCATCTTTTAGGACCATAAAGATGCAATGAGAAGGGATTTTAGGATTTTTTGAATTTTTTGGAATTTTGTCCATAAATCTTCTCTTAAAAAGCTGTATTATATTATATTTATTTACTAGTATTAGCAAATAAATACCACGAGACACTTCTCTTGATACCTAGCCCCAAAGTAAAGTTTATGTAATAGGTAGGTACTAGGCAAAGTATAAAGATACTTAAAACGACAGCATAATGAAATATGTCATGGTAAACTCCCAAGACTGGAGAAAAAACATACGTCTTTTCCACACATTCTTCTAATATCTCTGCGCTGACCAGCGATCGAACCCTGGAAATCAAGCTTCGTAGTCGGATTTTCTAACCACAGGGCTTTTGGTCGTCAAACACTCGAAGTTTACTGTTAGCTTTTCAATGAAGGGAAACGTTACGAGGTGTATGCCTGTGAAACATTTCAATTGTATGCAGTTCCCGATCCGCACTGGAATCGCGCGAGAAATCCAATTCAAGCCCTCTTATTCTAAAAGGAGGCCTATCCCCAGCAAAAAAACACCAACAATCAAAATCACACGAGCATAGCATTAATTAGTGCACAGAGAATGGACGGATAACTTTAATTTGTTCCAATGCAACCACAACAGTGCAAATGGACAAATTGTCAAACGCATAACATCAATTTTTTGTTGGTTTAAAAATTAACGCTCCCATTTGGCTGTGGGTGCGAAATTGCAAATGGCTTCGCACCGCGGCATTGTGATTCGGAAAAGGTAGCAGGTATTTGTTTACCCACGGCGCATAGGTTGAGGTACATATTAGAAGTGGCAGGCAAAGAATGATGGGCCTCATCAGAAAACTCAAGGCCACTCAGAGGGCTATGCTTGGAGTTTCTCTGCGAGATCACAGAAATAATGAAATCCACGCAAGAATTAAAGTCATCGATATAGTTCAAAGAATCGCCAGACTCAAGGTGGAAGTGCGCAGGGCATATCGCTCGCAGAATTATTGATAAATGATGGAACCAAAAAGTTCTCGAATGGCTTCTACTGACCGGAATATGCGCAGTGTTAGTAAAGTATAGGCCTCTAGTACCATGGAGCGAGACATGGTTAAGATTGCAATAACGTGTTGGATTTGTATGGTTTGTTTGGCGAACCTTGGGGAAATCCATGTTCAGCAGCAGTGGACGTCTTTCAGCTGAAATGATGACGTGCAGGTTTGTGTGTGCATGTTCTCCAGCACCGTAAAGTTCATAGTAAATTTCTAATGTAATTTCACACATTCAGGAAAACTCAGAGCAGTGAACTCGAACCTGAGGCCATCTTTTTGAGAGACCATAGCTCAAATCACCAGGTTATCATCATCATCATCATCATCATCATCATCATCATCAACATTATCATCATCATTTCAGCCGAAAGACGTCCACTGCTGAACATAGATCTCCCCCATGGCTCGCCAAACAGATCGGCTCTGCGCCATCCGCATCCAATGCGTCCGCGGACCGGAAGACGCAGTGTAGGTAGGCCTCCAACAAGATCGAGCGACGACCTGGTGTAGGAGTCGGGAACGCATTGGCTATCATGAATTCAGCGAAATATTCTTACAGATTTTGGAAGCCATGTCCTCCCATTGTAACGTCTACACTGTAACGCAGAAAAATGGATGCGCGAAACTATCTCTTTTCGTGTCACGGGCTATTCACCCATTTATGGCCTAGTTTATTGGTCATTCCTATTCGCTTTATGCGATTTGTTTAGTTGTTCACGTTCGTACTAGTTTCGCGAGTGGCTTGTATACATACAGAATCGGTTAGATATTTATTTTAATGGATGCTACAAATAATGTTTTTGTTTTATGTAGATAGCTTTCGCACGCGGTTTTGTCAGCGAATTTTTTTACCACTGTCACTTTTTGAACAATCCTAACTAATATTATAAATGCGAAAGTAACTCTGTCTGTCTGTCTGTCTGTCTGTCTGTCTCGCTTTCACGCTAAAACTACTGAACCGATTTAAATGAAATGTAGTACACAGATAGTCTAGAGCCTGAGAAAGGACAGCTATATATCATCATCCTAACTAATATTATAAATGCGAAAGTAACTCTGTCTGTCTGTCTGTCTGTCTCGCTTTCACGCTAAAACTACTGAACCGATTTAAATGAAATTTGGTACACAGATAGTCTAGAGCCTGAGAAAGGACATTGGCTATATATCATCACGTTAACACCAATAGGAGCGGAGCGGAGCGGAAGAATGTTTCAAAATCGGGGGTTTTTGAAGTAAAACTTCTATAGGCACGCTTGACTTGGGAGTACGGTGGTGAATGTGAACGCGGGTGTGCGGGGGGGGGGTATTTTTTAATATCGAGGAACTAAGGAGAGCCATAATTGATGAAAAAGCAAATTGGATTAAAAAAATAAGCTGCCCAAATTACTAATTCCACGCGGACGGAGTCGCGGGCAAAAGCTAGTTATTAATAAAAGCTTTTTTGCCGCCTGTTCTTTTTGCCTCTGGTTACCATCGAAAATTAAAGTAGCTGTCAAGAAGAATCAAACGAGCCCAGAGTTCTTAACTAGGTACATGAGAGTAACAAGCATACAAACAAACCTTCACAAACTTTCTCGTTAGTAGGATCATTATAATATTACTATATATACTAGACGAAAATAAATAGATATATGTAGTTTACTATTTATACTAGATGAAAATAAATCATCTATGAATACTCATACACATCAATCACATCAATATCGAAGCAATAACGTATGCTGCAATAAGTAGTTTCCAAAAGGACAGCCACCGGTGCAAAATATATTCCTGAATTTAATACAAGAAGATATACTAGCAATATTACAGTCAGTACACACAATCAGTGCTGGGGCTGGCGATGGGCCAAGCCAAATCGAGAGAACTGTACATCTCGACGAGATACTATCACTACATCCTACTATTGTTATAAATGGGCAAGTTTGTGAAAATGATTGGATATTTGAAGGTTTGTTAGCTAATCATGTATAATGTTTTTTCTAAATAAATAAATAATAGTTAAATGAATTTAGATGGAGTGTGGCGTACAGATAGACAAATCTGTCTTGAGATATAGGACACTTAAGTAGTATTCCGGTAATGTGTTACAATTTATGAACCTAAGTCACTAATCAGCCAGTTAACGCATTCGCTGCCGGCCCAAACGCACATGTGCGTTCATCACCATCATCCCAGCCTATATACGTCCCACTACAGGGCACAGGCCTCAGAAAGGCCAGATTGGGAACTTCACACACACCATTGAATTTCTTTGCATGTGTATTGTGTATGCAGGTTTCCTCATAATGTTTTCCTTCACCGTAAAGTTCATGAATCATGATAAATTTCAAATGTAATTTTGCACATAAATTTCGAAAAAACTCTGAGGTGCGAGCCGAGATTTGGACCCACGACCCTCTGCTTGAGAGGCCATAGGTCAAACCACTAGGCCACCACGGCTACAATTTTACATGTGCGTTCAATAACCTGTAAAATTATGGCAGACAGTGGGACAGAGTGAAAGTCAAGAAAACGTATATAGGCGTTGCTGGCAGTAAATGTGTTATGTGGTAAGTGACAGGTCAGTCAGTTTGATGTTTACAGACGTACTCGGATAGGGCCTTGAAGCATTTCAACCGCCGTGCCCCGTATGTTACGCAAATCGACTAATAGCACGTCCGTAAACTGAAAAACCTAGTGGCAACCACTACGTGTGGTGTGTCTGGTCGCAGAATTGCAATTGGTTTAAGTTCATGGACATTTATTGAATCAGGCGTTACTTTGCGGAGGTCCAGACCAATGAACTGAAACAATTACGCTCCGTGATATTTGTTATAATTATTATCGTCCAAACTTTTACTGTGACTGTGACTTGAAGAACACTATTCAGGATTCCCTTGAAAAATAATACATTTGTAATAATATGAAACATCTGTAGTCTTATTGTTTTGCCTTCAAAGCCTCTGGCTATATTTCAGCGCCATCTAGATTTAATAATCGAACTACAAAAACCGCGGCCGATCCGTACTATGGCGACTGCCAATCCAGTCTATATCATCCTTGGTGTTCGTACAGTATGGAGGTGGAGGAACTGCATGAACACACATTTTTTGCATAAACGTAACTATCATAAGGTCGCGGGTGAGTAAAGTATTTGTTTCAGTTACGACCGCTTTAGCCTAGTTGGTAGTGACCCTGCCTACGAAGCAAGAGGTCCTGGGTTCGAATCCCGGTAAGGGCATTTATTTGTGTGATGAGCACGAATATTTGTTCCTGAGTTATGGATGTTTTCTATGTATTTAAGTATTTATTTATCTATATAAGTATGTTTATCGTCGTCTAGTACCCATAGTACAAGCTTTGCTTAGTTTGGGACTAGGTCGATTTGTGTAAGATTGTCCCCTAATATTTAATTATTTATTTATTTATTTAGTTCATTTATGGACATTATCTTTATATTTTCTTAACACACGGTATACGTCGGTTGAGACGCTTAAACGGTGCGTGAGCCCGACTTGCGTTGACCCTTTTTTAGGGTTCCGTAGTCAACTAGGAACCCTTATAGTTTCGCCATGTCTGTCCGTCTGTCTGTCCGTCCGCGGCTAAGCTCAGAGACTGTTAGTACTAGAAAGCTGTAATTTGGCATGAATATATATACCAGTTACGCCGACAAAGTGATTACATAAAAAAAACTAAAACAATTTTTTTAGGGTACCTCCCATAGACGTAAAGTGGGGGTGATTTTTTTTTCTCGACTAACCCTATTGTGTGGGGTATTGTTGGATAGGTCTTTTAAAACAATTGTAGGGTTGCTGACATGATTTTTCTATTCAGTGATCTGTTTGCGAAATATTCAACTTTAAAGTGAAAATTTTCACTAAAATCTAAACTGTTGGGTGGAAAAATGTGAAAAAATTCAGAATGGTAGTAAATATATCAAATTTACTAGGAAAATTATAGCGGCTAAGATTGCTTGGAAATTATTTGTAGTTTAAGAGTAAATAGTAGCCTAAGGTATAAAACATACCTAAACTTAGATGATTCCGTAGACATGCGAAATCCTTAGAAAAATATTTCTTGATTTTTTCGTAATAGCTACGGAACCCTACTTTGTGCGTGTCCGACACGCTCTTGGCCGGTTTTTATTTATACGAGTATTTAGATAAAGGATTTTCCTTTCTGAAACGCAAAACAGACTACGTTACGCGTCATCTAAGTATGTTAAATTACATCTAATACATCATTGGGTAATTTATCCGCCCCGTCTTTCTCGGGCTTGCTTTGATTGATTGCGGGCTGCTTTCGAATAAATTGATTGATTCGAGATCTTATTTTATCAACTAATGCGTGTTCCGATTGTAGTAAACGGCTTTCTTGGTTCAATCACGAATAAACAGACTCTTACCATTAAATTTTACCTAATGTTGCTCGCTACATGCTCATACACATTTTTTGTTCGCGTCTCTCCTGTAAAGGGTATAACCATAAAAAATCTGTCCTGAAGCTAATCTGCCATAAAGCGAAACTGTCATATAGCGAACAAGGGATGAAGGTCATAATGTAATGTTTGTCACAATGTATTGTTATTCTTCACTTTGAAGCCATTAATTGTAAGATTTTTTTATAAAACAAACCTAACCTAACCTAGAGTTCTACAGGACGACCATTTAAAAAAAATCTGTAAAATTTACGGTTTCGATGGAATAATTGTGACTAACAAAAATTATGACTAAAAATTATAATATGCCATCAGACACGCTCCCGACTACATCGACTAATAAAACTGGAGCAGAAAGAAGAAGTACCTAGACGCATGAATGAACAGAGTAAAAGTTGAAATTACTCGTACTCAGGCACTTTTCAGAGAATAAATCTAGATGAAATTTTGAACGCGATGCAAAATTAGTGTTCCTAGATTTATATAAATATTAGCATATATATGCTGGGCAATAAAATGCATTAACAGTGCAATGCATAGTTATTTAAATAAGTTTTGATAAACAAAGCCATCATCTTAATTAAATCTTCTAATACAGACAAAGATAAAAACAATCAAAGAGCTGATATTTATTCGAAGTAGGACCGAGATTTTACTGTCATTCCAGTGTCCCGCCCTCCGAAAACATCCCTTAATTAAATGAGGCGGACAGGTGGAGGCTATTACAGAGCAAAATCTAATATACCGGAGAAGAATCCCTTTGTTTGTTCAACGAAAACACTAGAAATGATCAAAGATGAAGACGCACCGATTTAGACTAAGAGCTATGTCCACTTCAACGTACGACTGAATTTAAAGAATTGGCTTTGATACATACCGTGATGAAATGTTCTGACATGATAAACTGCCGCGGAATTTTAGTATCTCGAATATGTAGTGAAATGAAATATAGATCGTAACCAGGGATCGTAAAATGCGAGCAAAATCCATTGAAATGACGTATGACAACCAGTTAGGGTTGGCGATGGTTCTAAATTGATGGATGACCTAAAATAATACAATGGTGTGTGTGAACTTCCCAATCCGCACTGGGCTCCCGTGGGAACTACGGCCCAACCCCTCTTATTCTGAGAGGAGGCCTGTGCCATGGGACGTACATAGGCTGGGTTGAAAGCTCATGGTCACTCGTACCTAACATACCACGTTCCCAAAATACCACATTTTTCAAAATACTGTATTAATTTACCATAATTTCTAGCTTACCAGATTCTCGTAGCAGCACACTATAAAACCGAAGATTAGTCAAGGAAGAGATTGTTTTAGTGGAATGTCTTATTTTGAACATCTGGTAGAGCTTGTCTAAGCTAAAATGACGCGCGCTCCTCTACTGAATCAGTTGATTTGGACCCCGCTGCAAATATTAATTACAAATCTTCATCTATTTGAGAGCGTCAACTATTCCGTTAACAATGGTCAGTGTGCAACATCACGATCGACAAATCGCATGAAAATTCCTGTGCGTAAATGCGGTGGTGGGCCACGTCATTTTAAATTAGACAAGCTCTATAATGGGAATGCAATAAATAGGTAATGACTGTAGTATTATTTTGAAAAGTGTGGTATTTTGAGAACGTGGTATTTTAAGCACGAGCGGTCATGGTAAGTTTAAAATGTATTTTCGCACATAAATTCCCACTGACTTCTTCAAACCGTGGGCATATGAAAATCGAATCACGTTTAACGGTGTTCTTTCAATTTGTTTGACAATGGGGACAAATTAGAACGGCTGCCACTCGCCGAACAACTCGAGGCGAAATAAAAAATAAATTACTTGTGACTCTGCGCTACAATTATGCCCCTTAATTCTTAAGGGCCGAAGTTTTCATAAGGCCAGTACACAGTGTTGTAAGTATTTTTTGTCTAAATTTTTTATTAACATTGCAGAAAAGGCTTTGCATTAAAGAAATGAGGAAGGCAAAATGACTACCTACAGCACGAGATTTCCGGTAAAATTGAGTTTCATCATCATCATCATCATTTCAGCTGAGATGCCCACTGCTGAGCATAGCGGGTGTATCAACTTTTTTGCGTTGTTTATTCTCTCCCCGGTTGTCCAAACGGATCGGTCCTGCGCCATCCGCATCCAACGCGTTTCCGCAACCTTAACCAGGTGGGCGCTCTATCTTGTTGGAAGCCTACCCCACACATCGCCTTCCGGTCGTGGACGCCACTCAGGTACCTTTCGGCCATCAGCTCTACGAGCGCTGTACCCTGTCCACTGCCACTCTGTCTGGTGATTCTGTTTGGCGAATGGGGGAGGCCTATGTTCAGCGGCGGATGTCTTTTGGCTGAAATGATGAGGACATGATAACTGGTTTCCCTTCGGCGGCTTTCTGCGTGAAAACTCATATATTACGCACAAACGTACTTGTATTTTATCTACGTACAGTCGCAAATTAGAAAGGTAGTTTGAAACAATCAATCATTGAAAAATTAAACAAAATCTTCACAACGAGCTAAGTCACGGGTAAACCGTACACAATGATTTCGATAATTTGGCTACAACACGCACTTTAGCGATTTAGAACTTATCGAGGGAGCAATTTACAGACACTCAAATCATAAATTCTGAAACAACTTGAATAAAACAAATAGAAACGACTTTCTTTTCAATCGAATTGCGCTCGGTGTTTTGGACCTATCATAATGTTGTCAGGTTTCGTCCATTGAGTTTCATAATTTAATTTGGCGACAAAAGATTTTGATTTAATTGTTTGAGCTATATTATGAACGTATACGTTATATACGTATACTCAAATTATCCAATTTGGTTTAGTGGTTCTCGAGTTTAGTGCTTAGCGACATAATTTTAGGGATCCTTTTTTATTAATTGCTAGCTTTTTGCCCGCGACTTCGTCCGCGCTGTTATGCTTCATATATCTGCGAAAACCGTAAAAAATCCGTTCTGGAGTTTCGGTGATTAACGTGCTCGTACAGACAGACGGACAGGCAAACATGACAAAAAATGCTTTTGCGTGTTCTTTTACTCTTATTCATCACCCACGCTATTTTTTTACAAATTAATTCGATGGACAGACACACGATTTCTACTGTCTTATTATATGTATAGACTAGCAGCCCGTCCCGGCTTCGCACGGGGTAGACAATTATTTATTTTTGGAAATTTGGATATGAAACACTTTTTTTCACAAATATTTTTGTTTATTAAAAAATTATTACTTATTATTTATTAATTATTACAGACGTGCACGCCCCACTCCTGTATTTCAGTGCCCCCTCCACCCCGCCCGCCGCGATGCCCGGCGCGCTTTTCAGACTGCATCGCAAACAACGGCCACGGCGCTATGGCGGTTTTGTTTACTGTTTGAATTTTTTAATTCGTAATATCTTTTGAATGGAAAGTCCAATTTAAATAATTTAAAAACTATTTTATAGGTAGTTAAATGGTCTTTACCATAAAATAATTTATTTGGATAAGGATTAATATAAACACATAAATAGCATGGTTTGAATTTGGTTAGCATTTTCATTAATGTTTAAAATGAAAAAAGTTGTTGTAGTGACATAACTACAATAGTTGGACATATGTTACCGCGGAGTTTTTTGTAGACATTATGATGTTCTTCAATATTGTTGTACATTATTTTGTTCTATCGCTAATAGTTTCGGCAGCGCATTCGACGAAAGACATTTTAAGACTCATTTTTCTACACCTTCGGTTACATTGTTCAAATTTTACCAAGGATCCCTAATTTTTTTCAAAATGAAATGTAGCCTATGTCAAATTGGAAGAATGTAGCATTCCATTGGTGAAAGAATTTTTTAAATCGGCCCAGTACTTTTTGAGCCTATTCATTACAAACATACAAACATAGGTACAAATCTTTCCTCTTTATAATATTAGTGTAGATAGACTTCGAAATTCAAGACAACGAGGCTTTACACGTATTATTTGGTTTACTACTTAATGTTTCGCATATTATTTTTCCCAAATGTTTAGTTACCCAACTGTTTATTTTTTCTGAAACTGTTAACTTTTCAGGATTGTTATAAAACAAACCTAATCTAACCTAACCTAACCTACAAAATAGTCCTGAAATATATCCTGAATAGTTTACAGTTTCAGAAAAAATAAACATTTTGGAAATGAAACATTTGCCAAATGAATCAGTTTGGGAAAAATAATTTGCCAAACGGAAGTTCACCCATTAGGTTTGATGAAACCCGCGCATGAACTAAAATCACCGACATAGCTCGAAGAATCGCCAGACTCAAGTGGCAGTGGGCAGGGCACATCACTCGTAGAACTGATGGCTGATGGGGCAAAAAGGTTCTCGAGTGGCGTCCACGGACCGAAAGACGCAGTTAGGGAGGCATCCAACAAGATGGAGCGACGACCTGGTTAAGGTTTCGGCATCGCGTTGGATGCGGATGGCACGGGACCGATCTGTTTGACGAGCCGTGGGGGAGGCCTATGTTCAGCAGTAGACGTTTACCGGCTGAAATTATGATGATTGGTTTGACAAGTGAAACTAAGTATGACAAATGAAATTGAAAAACGAAGTAATTCGGATTAAAAAACATCCAAACATCTCAAACTAACTCATTTATGATAGTAGTAGTTAAGATAGGAATGTAAATAAATAAAATAAATAAATAAATATTAGGGGACAATCTAACACAAATCGACCTAGTCCCAAACTAAGCAAAGCTTGTACTATGGGTACTAGACGACGATAAACATACTTATATAGATAAATAAATACTTAAATACATAGAAAACATCCATAACTCAGGAACAAATATTCGTGCTCATCACACAAAAAAGTACAGTATATTTGTCGTAGTCACTAATTGTTGTTTATTTTGTGTATTTGTTTATATGTTATATTTTCTTTCTTCTCTCTGTACATAAATTATTGTTTGCCTATCTCTTTTTTTTAAGTTTTTCCTTTCATTCCAGGTTAGCTTGAAAAGATCCCTTTTAGGGATAAGTTCGCCTTTGTACTATTTTTGTTGTGTTGTTTTGTATTATTTTTGTGTTTTATGTACAATAAAGTGTTTACATACATACATACAAATGAATGCCCTTACCGGGATTCGAACCCAGGACCTCTTGCTTCGTAGGCAGGGTCACTACCAACTAGGCTAAGGCGGTCGTGCTGTTTATTTTTAAACACAAATCCACAGACGCAATCCTTAATTTAATTTACTTTTATATGAAAGTGCCTCCATTTCGCCTCTGTTTTCCTCTCCCGACCAAATAACACAATCTAACTCCGCATGAAAAATAACGTTACGACACTGCAGCAAAGTGAAAAATTCCACAAAGGACATACCAAGTGCACTTAGGAGTTCTAAACTCGTTCCAGCTCTAAACAACTACTGGAACTAGACAACCACAGCCTGAACAAGAAGATGCAATGATTTGAAATCTTAGTTCTATTTGAGTCGTATGCAGAAAAAACCGGTTGTCTGTAAAGTCGGTTTACGGACGATGGTTTAACGTGACAACGTCATAACAAAACATTCAAAAAACAAAAAGGAAACCAGGCGGTCACCCATCCAAGTACTGACCGCGTCCGACGTTGCTTAACCTCGGTGAATGGACGAGAACCGGTGTTTTGTCAAATACCTATCTTGAAAACGGTGCATCCTACGGCAAAATCAATGACAGCTTCCTAAACTAGTGGCTTTGTGAGACTTTAAATAATCCATATATTTCAAACTAAATACAAACTGTAATATAGATGCACAGAAAAAACCCCAGAAAAAAGACCAATGCTGGGAATCGAACCCAGGTCCTCAGCGTTCCGTGCTGCGTGCTTACCCCTACACCTTCACTGGTCTAGAAGTTAGCGACGAATCTTTCCCATACATCGTACACTTCAGTCTGTTATAATCACATTACGCAGTGATAAAGCGCGCATCTATGTTATGCCCTCTACCGAGAGTCTTTAACACTCCTTCGGAGCTAACCGCTCACCTGGACCAAGAGATGGCGCTACTAAGCCAACTTTTACAAGTTAAGTATGAAGTATCTTTTTCTATTTATTTTTTATTTTTTCAACTTCATTTTTTTATATTACTTTTACGGTCATCCCGTGAAACCATATATTTCAAACTAAATACAAACTGAAATATAGATGCACAGAAAAAACCCCAGAAAAAAGACCAATGCTGGGAATCGAACCCAGGTCCAGGTCCAGGTCCAAGAAGGAGTGTTAAAATCTCTCGGTAGAGGGCATAACATAGATGCGCGCTTTGTCACTGCGTAATGTGATTATAACAGACTGAAGTGTACGATGTATGGGAAAAATTCGTCGCTAACTTCTAGACCAGTGATGGTGTAGGGGTAAGCACGCAGCACGGAACGCTGAGGACCTGGGTTCGATTCCCAGCATTGGTCTTTTTTCTGGGGTTTTTTCTGTGCATCTATATTTCAGTTTGTATTTAGTTTGAAATATATGATTCACGGGATGACCGTAAAAGTAATATAAAAAAAATGAAGTTGAAAAATTAAAAATAAATAGAAAAAGATACTTCATACTTAACTTGTTAAATAATCCATATTAATCGAACCATTAGTACACTTACTGTCTTACGCGCGGGAGCTTGCTGTAGCTTTTACTATTTCTTTTTGTCAAACTGTACAAGACGGTGATAGAAAGAGGTGGCAAATGCGATAGCAAGCACATACGTACGAAAGCATTTTTGTGAAACACGCTCGCTCGCTGGGTCAAAAAGCACAAGCCAGTTTGCCCTAAAGTTTTCGCGATTGCAACCACCAAACGGAACGCACAAACAGCACCCAATCACGATCAGCATGTTGTCGGTTGATTAAGTAATTCGCGAGCACATGTGGGAAATTAATTGGAGAGCCGGGGCGAGCGGCCACACCACAAATGCCCTAATTTATCGGTCCAACTAACGCCGGGCAAACTTGGAGGATCGCAGTGCAGCGGCATTGTTTTGGTGACGAACGGTTGTTTTTAAACTAGGCTCGTTGTGTCGCAGGCAGTAAACTTTATGACTAAAAGAAAATAAGGCGCAATCCAACTTTATATTCTGTTTTGAATTTTCGCGTGTATAGCTAGACAGTTTAAATGCGTCCTCGCCCGCGCGCTCGCTGTGTTGCTGCGCGGGGGGGGAGTATGAAGACAAAGGGGGCCGGGAGAGGTGCGGGCGGCAGACACATGAGGCGCCCCCCCCCCCCTGTACCGCGCGGGCGAGGTCTCATTAATGGTCTAGCTGTAGTGTAGTAGTAGTGTGATGTAAAATTAATATTAATCCACACTACACAAGCCATAGAACAAAAAATAAGAGCATCATACCTACTGGCGATTTGCAAACGTATTTATTTATTTACTAGCTTTTGCCCGCGGCTTCGCTCGCGTGTACTATGAGTATTCCAAAGAACCAAGATGTCAAGCAAGCAAGCATACAGGCAAGCAAGCAAACAGGTGAACATACCTACATAAAAAAAAATCATAAAGTGGAATGCATAACCTCCTCCTTTTTTAGAAGTCGGTTAAAGTGCCCTTTGCGGCCTACTTACAGTATAAACTTATTAATTTTGAAATTTTAGCTTTCTACAACCAGTAAATCGTAAAATCCCGTTTTTTCCCGTTCCCGTAAGAATTTCGGGAAATGTTTTCTTAATGCTCCCCTACACTCCCCAAGGAACCCACTTGCCAGATTTCAGCTTTCTATGAACAGTAAAACGAAAAAGCCCGTTTTTCCCGTTCCTGTGGGAATTTTGGAAAGTCCTCTCTCAATGCTCCTCGACACTCTCCAAACAACCTACATGCCGAATTTCAGCTTTCTACAACCAGTAAAACGAAAAATCCCGTTTTTTCCCGTTATCGTTGGAATTTGGGAAAGTCCTCTCTCAATGCTCCTCTACACTCTCCAAGCAACCTACATACCGGATTTCAGCTTTCTACGACCAGTAAAACGAAAAATCCTGTTTTTTCTCGTTCCCGTGGGAATTTTGGAAAGTCCTCTCTCAATTCAGCTCTACACTCCCCAAGGAACCCACTTGCAAATTTCAGCTTTCTATGACCAGTAAAACGAAAAGTCCCGTTTTTCCCGTTCCCGTGGGAATTTTGGAAAGCCCTCTCTTAATGCTCCTCTACACTCCCCAAACGACCTACATGCCGAATTTCAGCTTTCTACGACCAGTAAAACGAAAAATCCCGTTTTTTCCCGTTCCCGTTGGAATATGGGAAAGTCCTTTCTCAATGCTCATCTACACTCCCCAAGCAACCTACATGCCGAATTTCAACTTTCTACGACCTGTAAAACGAAAAATCCTGTTTTTACCGTTCCCGTAGGAATTTTGGAAAGTCCTCTCTCAATCCAGCTCAATACTCCCCAAACAACCTACATGCCGAATTTCAGCTTCCTACGACCAGTAAAACGAAAAATCCCGTTTATTTCCTTATCCCATGGGAATTTATAATAACCTACATCTATGCCAAATTTGAAGAGTCTAGTAATTATAGTTCATAGGATCCCGTTGAACTGAATATATAAATCCCGTTTTTTCCTTATCCCGTGGGAATTTTGAAAAATCCTGAAATTAATGTTTTAAATAATGTAATACCTACTTGTGTATCAAATTTGAAGAGTCTAGTTATTATAGGTACTGAGATAGGGTCACTCGGAATCGAATATATAAATCCCGTTTTTTCCCTTTCCCGTGGGAATTCCCGAAAATCCTTCCTTAGTGGATGCCCACATTGTATAAGGTATCTATGTGCAAAATTTCAAGTCTCTAGGTCCAGTAGTTTGGGCTGTGCGTTGATATATCAACAGTCATTTAGTTTATTTAGATATTTCAACCCCATCGCACCCCATCCAGGGAGATGGTATTTTACGTCTGCCACGTCGGATTTTAAAACCGTTGTTGTTTTCATAACCAGCGACCCGATAAACCATAGAAACAACACCCATGTTGATTTTCAGACTTTGTTACCCCTTTCCCCCCTTTTAGGGGTTGAATTCTCAAAAAACCTGAAACACGTGTTTACTCATTTATCATTCGGAGTATTTCTGTGAAGTTTCGAATAAAATAGTCGAACTAATCTTGTTTCCCTATACAAACTTTGAACCCCCTTTTTACCCCCTTAGGGAGTGAATTTTGAAAAATCCTTTCTTAGTGCACCCCTAGACCTTATAAGGAACCTACATGCCAAATTTGGAATCTCTAGGCCCAGTGGTTTGGGCTGTGCGTTGATATGTCAGTCAGTCAGTCAGTCAGTTTCTTCTTTTATATATTAAGATTTATTTATTTATTGCGTTTCACATTGTACATTTGGTGTTACACAAAATACAGTTTCAATGTGAACCCTGTAAGGGCACAGCAACAGTAGGACAGATACGAGATTAAAAGCGCAGTGAACGCGTAGGTACCTAGCGTGTTCGCCACGAACGCACAACGGATTCGCCGCGAACACGCAACGAGTTCGTCGCGTCTATATGGCTGGAACGCCATGATGTACACTCACTTACGTCAGCTAACATCTAATTTCGCCCAGAGGCGCTACTACGAAATTCGATAATCGAAGTTCGTATCGTATTATCCCTCTCACTCTCGTGTCAAATCATATTAGCGTGAGCGGGACGGCACAAAACGAAGTTCGAATTATGCACTTCGTGGTAGGGCCTCATTTCCTTCCGTTTTTGTACATCATGGCGTCCCATGTAGGTATGTCCCTTTTGTACAGCTTTTTTTAAACAGACTGTCTGAAACAAATCAAACGTGACTTCTTTCTTATCATGAAAACACGTAATGAAAGATCCCGAGTTTTATATTAAACCTTTAATAGTTATAACCAAAGATCAAGGGATAATATCTTGACGAGAGCGTAGTCTGCGGAATGAGCGCCGAACGTCTGCCCGGTAATGAGGCTTGCCAGCGCTTTAAGCCAGTTTTCTTAATAATCTGTTATTTCGACACAGTGGAAAAAACTCAGTAGACAAGAATAACCATTTATGTTTTCAGTACCCTTTTAGGAGCATTTCTTAAAAACTTTATACAGTCGAGGTCAAAGATTATCTTTACACTTTTGTACCATGTCACTGTATGCCTTCTGACAATTTCATATAAAATTTCAAACACGAAGTGACAGCGAGAAGGTATTAAAGTGTAAAGATATTTTTGACCTCGATTGTACATTTAATTTTGAAGAAGGAGGATGAAAGTAGTGGACAGGAGGTTGAAAGTAGCCTGAATAGCTTCGAGAAAAGGATTGTACGGCCGTGGCTTTGTTTTGCTCGAGTTGGCGGGGTCACTGCCGTGCCCCTAGATTTATAACAACAATGACCCATACACAGGGTAAAAGTACAAACATAAACATAAATTATTAATTGCTCAGCTGTTATAAAAACTTCCCTGCTCAGCGTGTTGCTCAGTACAGTAAAATCACGGAAGGAGCACAAAACAGAGACAAAATTAGTCAGAAACAGAAAGAAGATTTTGGATTTAGACTTGTATGGAAATTTACAGGTGAGTAGCATGAAAGCAACGATCCTAACTATAATCGCCCAAAATGTCCCGATTAATTTGTATGGAAATTCCCTTTTTTGTTAGCCATCATGAACCGCATAATCTTGGCAATAAAATAGGACTGTTTTTGAGAACAAAATTAAATAAAATAAATAAATAAAAAAATATTAGGGGACAATCTTACACAAATCGACCTAGTCCCAAACTAAGCAAAGCTTGTACTATGGGTACAAGATGACGATAAACATACTTATATAGATAAATAAATACTTAAATACATAGAAAACATCCATGACTCAGGAACAAATATTCGTGCTCATCACACAAATGAATGCCCTTACCGGGATTCGAACCCAGGACCTCTTGCTTTGTAGGCAGGGTCACTACCAACTAGGCTAAAGCGGTCGTCGGTTATGAGGTTATTGTGGTGGGTAACAAAAAAAGGCAATTTCCATACCAATGAACTCACCAAGAATCGCATAGTTTTGGTAACAAAAAATCACTGTTTTTAAACATTGGGTAAGTTTTAGGTAACATAAAAAGAAAACAGCTAGTATTAAAAATTAGCCGTGGTGGCCTAGTGGTTTGACCCATTGCCTCTCAAGTAGAGGGACGTAGGTTCAAATCCGGCCTCGCACCTCTGAGTTTTTCGGGATTTATGTGTGAAATTATATTTGAAAGCTTTAAGTGAAGGAAAAAATCGTGAGGAAACCTGCACACACCTGAGAAGAAATTCAATGAAATCCGCACGGGCCCGCGTGGTGACTACGGCTTATAGTATACGGTCCATAAGTCATTCTGAGACGAGGCCTGTGCCCTGCAGTGGGATATATATATGTTGGAATGATGATGAATAAAAAATAAAATTAAAACTGTCCTACTGTTCGCATGTGTTATACGTGACGCCCGCACGCGTTATTCCGTGAACGGTGCCTTTTCATTTTAAGATATAAGCCGACGCCCTGCGGAGATGCTTTAATAAAGACATCAAATTTTCTCATGTCTTCTCCACACCGAGGCCATTGAAATCGCGTATATTGAAGTATGCGCCTTCGATTGTCATAATATGAATGAAAAAACTGGCCAAGTGTGTGTCGGGACACGCGTAGTTAGGGTTCCGTATTAACTTACGACAAATATTCAAAACTAGCTTTTGCCCGCGACTCCGTCCGCGTGGAATTAGTAATTTGGGCAGCTTATTTTATTATCCAATTTGCTTTTTCATCAATTATGGCTCTCATTAGATCCTTCCGGAAGAAGTGAAACTTCATAATAAACCAACCCGCTCCCAATCCGCCCCAACCCGCTCTCAACCCGCCCCCAACCCGCTCCCAACCCGCTCTCAACTCACCCCCCACCCGCCCCCAACCCGCTCTCAACCCGCCCCCAACCCGCTCCCAACCCGCTCCCAACCCATCCCCAACCCGCTCCTAACCCGCCCCCAACCCACTCCCAACCCGCCCCCAACTCGCTCTCAAACCGCCGCCAACCCGCTCCTAACCCGCCCCAACCCGCTCCCAACTCGCCCCCAACCCGCTCCCAACCCGCTCCTAACCCGCCCCAACCCAATCCCAACCCGCTACCAACCCGCCCCAAACCCGCTCCGTACTCGCCCCCCCACCCGCTCCCAACCCGCCCCCAACCCGCTCTCAAGCCGCCCCCAACCCGCTCTCAACCCGCCCCCCCAACCGCTCCCAACCCGCCCTATCTAACTGGGCTATCTAACACTGAAAGAATTTTCCAAATCGGAGCAGTAGTTCCCGAGATATAAACGTTTTATTTCCAAAACCCCGATTTTGAAACATTCTTCCGCTCCGCTCCGCTCCTATTGGTGTTAGCGTGATGATATATAGCCTATAGCCTTCCTCGATAAATGTGCTATCTAACACTGAAAGAATTTTTTAAATCGGAGCAGTAGTTCCTGAGATTAGCGCGTTCAACAAAAAACCTGTTCGATAAATTCTTAAAATAGACGTATCTTTCTTATTTGTGAACCGATTCAAATGAAACAAACACTAAATGTTAATCCAAGAAAATACCAACATATCAGTGAAAACCGCATCCTTCTAGGTTAAGCCGTTTCTGAGATTAGCGCGCACAAACGCACAGACAAACAGACAAACAGACAAACAGACAATAATTCTAAAAATCATTGTTTTGGGTTCTATTGCGCTAATAAATAGCCAAAGTGACAATTTTTCTCAAATATCTTCAATGTACAGACACCGACTTGTTACAGATTTATTATATTATTATGTATAGATAGATTGGGTAATTTTTGAAGCCTATTAAACTGTGGTATCTTTCCTTTATATTTTTCAATCCCTATGTTTAGTTTAGTTTAGTTTAGTTTATTTATTCACTCAGACATAATAATTACATTATATAATACATTAAAGTCAGTATATAAGAATTTATGCTGAGATCGTCAAAAAATTATAAAAAACAAAACATAATAATATAATAATAAAAATAACCAAAGATGAAAAAACAATCAATAAAATGGAAATGTCAAAATAAATTCGTCCCCAAGTGGGAGTTGTCAAAATCAAATAATTAATTATGTCAATGAAAGTACAAAAATAACTACAAATAAATGGTATTTCCAATAGGGATCGTCATAACATAATAAATTTAATTAAAACATAATTACTAATATTAAAATTATGTCAAGAAAAAATTATGTCCAAAAACTCACTTAAAGAATACAGAGGGTTATCCATCAAAAGGCTTTTCACCCGGCGACCGTACCGACCGCACCGGCGACCGACCGTATGTACCTACTAATATTGTAAATGCGAAAGTGTATCTATTGGTCTGTTTTTTTTTGTCTTTCTGTCTGTCTGTCTGTCTGTTATCCCTTCACGCTTAATCCGCTGAACCGATTTAGATGACATTTGGTATGGAGCTAGTAATAATAATAATAATAATAAATCTTTATTTATCATACTAAAAGTTACAAAACATAACAACTTATAGACTAAACATATTTAAAAAGGAAACATGTTACGTATACCTGAACTAGGAAAAAAAATTCCTGTGTTTCAGGTGTAAAATAAGGAATACATAAAAAACAAGTCTTAAATATTTAACCACATTAAAAAACAAAAGAAAAAAAAAAATCTTAACATTTATAACATAGAACTACAACTCTTACAAACTATATACCTATCTAAGCATATTTATTTTAAGACTGACAATAATTTTTCTACAAGTTAAGTATGACGTATCTTTTTCTATTTATTTTTTATTTTCTTCAACTTCATTTTTTTATTACTTTTACGGTCATCCCGTGAAACCATATATTTCAAACTAAATACAAACTGAAATATAGATGCACAGAAAAAACCCCAGAAAAAAGACCAATGCTGGGAATCGAACCCAGGTCCTCAGCGTTCCGTGCTGCGTGCTTACCCTTACACCATCACTGGTCTAGAAGTTAGCGACGAATCTTTCCCATACATCGTACACTTCAGTCTGTTATAATCACATTTAGGCAGTGATAAAGCGCATCTATGTTATGCCCTCTACCGAGAGACTTCAACACTCCTTCGGAGCTACCCGCTCACCTGGACCAAGAGAACTAAGAGAGCTAACTTCTAGACCAGTGATGGTGTAGGGGTAAGCACGCAGCACGGAACGCTGAGGACCTGGGTTCGATTCCCAGCATTGGTCTTTTTTCTGGGGTTTTTTCTGTGCATCTATATTTCAGTTTGTATTTAGTTTGAAATAAATAATTTTTCTGTATCCTCATAGGACATTTGTTGAAGTGCTGTTTGGAGAATTATCTTAACTTTATTATAATTAAGGGAGTAAATGTCTAATTGGGCGTTTAATCTATTGTAAAGAAGTGGTGCTAGAAATGCGTAAAATCTAGATGAGAAGGGATGTTTTTTGTTTATATTTCGAAGGCAAACAGTATCTTGCCGTCGTTTTTTTGTCATATTTATATTATAAGGAAGTGCGGCGTGCTGTTTTAGTACTGTGCTTATTATAAATAGTTGTCTGACAGTTAGAACTTTACAGGATTTATAAAGGAGGTCCATTGGATATAGGAAAGTGCGATTAGTAGAGACTTTGAGAATAGCTCGCTGTGCTCTCTCAATGGTTAGCATTGCCGATTTATGTGTACCACCCCATGAAGTAATACAATAAGTTAGTAAAGATTGACACAGAGCGAAGTAAACTTGTCTAATAGTTGTAGCATCCACACATAGGCGTAAATTTTTGAAGACAAACATTAGTTTACGGATCCTTCCACTTAAAGCCTCGATATGTTGCTTAAAAGAGAGTGTTTCGTCTATTATCACACCCAAGTATTTAATATTATTGGCCATTACAATGCTTGGACAATTGCATGGGTTTGCACTAGAAACATCACAACAGTGAGCAATCAGTGCTGACTTATTTGGTGTGGTTAACCTCGTTTTACGCATTGTGAATTGCATATACTTCGTTTTAGATGCATTTAGTGTTAGTATATGTTGGCGAAGCCAATTATTTACCACATTAAACCCCTGTTGAGCAAGCTCATAGACCTCTTTTTCCGAGCTCGCAGAGAAAAGAAGTACAGTATCATCGGCATATGAAATAATTTTACCACCATCCAGTTTTAGGTTACATAGGTTATTTACGTAAATTAAAAATAAAGTGGGACCCAAAATACTTCCCTGTGGGACCCCAAAAGATGTATTTCTCAGATCAGAACTAAAAAAATGGCCTATTTTTACGCATTGAGTGCGCCCATTTAAATAATCTGTGAATAACTTAAGTTGAGTGCCCCTTATGCCTAAACATTCAAGCTTTTGTATTAGTACAGGAATAGAAACCGAATCGAATGCTTTTGAAAGGTCCAAAAATATGCCGAGTGTCTGGTTACCCTTATCAAGTTCCCGCACCAGATAATCTGTAAGTTCGTGAACAGCATCAGCTGTTGATAATTTAGATCTAAAACCAAACTGGGAACTAGACAATGCAAAATTTTTCTCTAAAAAATTAATAAGCCTGTTATTTATTATTTTTTCTAATACTTTCGATATTGCTGGTAGTATAGAAATTGGCCTGTAATTTTCAATTTGTACTTTACTACCAGATTTGTATACGGGGACAACGACGGCTTTTTTTAAACATTTTGGAAAGCATCCTTCAGCTAAACATTTATTAAAAATATTGGAATATAATATAATTTATTTACACATATTCTATATAAATTAGAAATATACATTAGGAAGTAATAACAGATAAAAATGGAAACTAATAAATTAGTAAACTATGAAAAAAAAATGTCAAGTCAGTCTGTCAGTCGGAGTGTGGTAGGGCAGCACCATCATCAAAGCCAAACAGCTTCGCTGCTGGCTTCCATTTATGTCGGGTGCCTCGAATGCACATGCTAGTCGCTCTAAATATAGAAGTTATTATCCGAGCTCTTAGCCAGCCCAAGACGCAAGACAAAGAACGGTCCCAGCGAGATGCAAGTGCTTCCCCGAGGTGTTTCACAAAGGTGGCCATTTGTGGTGCAAAGACTCCATCTACGGAGGTGACAAGGGGTGTAAATGTGGCATGACGCAGCTCGCAGGCATTGGCATATTTGTTTTGCTTTCCGATTCGGCAGATTTTAAGACAGAAGCAACAGGGCGTGAGATGTAAGAAGGAGCGTCGGTGTCTACGACACGGATATCGAATAACGCCTCCCTCTGGGCAACCCACACGCCGCGGCAAGCTAAATCGCCTCGTAGGCCACTATCACCTTCAGTGATAATTGGTTCTTTGACTACATTTCCCCACGCTTGTTGACATGATTCACAAAAGAGATCTCTTATTTCGTTGTGACGTCTCGTGATTAGACCGCCAGTTTTGCAACAGAGGGCATGATCAATATTGAAATCGTTATTGCCGCATCCATCACAAGATTTTGGCATAGAGATTGGTGTTCGATGGTAGCGTATTGAAAGGGCATCACGGAATTCATATGGAGAAAGGTCAAAATGATCTTTTCTTGTGGGTATAACGGATAACCAATTGGAGGATTTTGTTTTCATTATGGTCGCAATTGATCTTTCAATGGCTCTTCTTTTGATGGGAGGGAGCTTGGTTAAGATAGAATCCATAAGATTGTCATCACGAGTTTCTTTCTGTTTATGGTATTCTTTACGTGCATCCTTGAGGGAATTATGATGTTCTGCAAGTTCCATATGTTTCATTTCAATTAACGAGGAAGAAAGAACTGTGCAGCCTTTTTTGGATGTATCATAGTATAAATTTGAAGTGGTGGCACCATCAGATATTGCTAATCCTCCTTTATGTATTGGTAAAGAAAATAAGTCAGCTTCTAATGATGACACATCACCCCCTAGTAGGGTCGGCAAAAAAGTTGTGCGTAAGGTATTTGTTAAAGGACCAAAGTATTCTGCGGCATCTTTTAGGACTCGTAACAAAAATGACCATTGAAATTGTGCAGCTTTGGTTAAGGCAGTATAGGCAGCTTGTGGTGTATCTTTACATATGAGAGATAATTTTTCTAAAGTGGAAACCCATTTATGTACGTTCTTTTTTGCAAAATTCTCTTTGCCTTCTCCGATGTAACTTCCCAAATAGCGAGATCCAGTTACAATTGTAACATTAGTATTCTTGAATATATGAGTTGCTTTCTGTTTGTCTGTCTCAGATACTATTAAGAATGATTTTTTGCCTTGGGGGAAATATCCGTAGGCAGGCCCTATGCTACTTATCTTTTCCCACCATTGATACAGGTTATTAAGATTTCCTTGGGCAGAAGAGTCATCCGCATACCAACATTGAGTGGTATTATGGTCATCTTTGAGTTTATTTATTAAAGGTAAAGTAGCAAGGGCATATAAAGGCATAGCTAGTGGATCTCCTTGAGTAACACCTTCTTTGCTATAAATTCTCATGTCAGAATCGCGAATGACGAGCTCTGCGTGACCATTATAGGTATTATAAAGAAAGCGAGCGCAGTGTGGCCAGTATAATCTTGCTTGCCAAAGGGCAAGTTGTCTATTAACAGAATTAAAAGCATTATTTGCGTCAACAAGAAGTAGTCCCCAGTTTGAGCCGGGTTGGCATTCTTTTTCAAATAGATCGCTCATTGCATGTATTGCACCTTCGATCCCGCTGCTTAATCCGCTGCAAAGTTGCGAGTTGGAGCATGCTTCGGTAACCTCGGAGCCGGTGGCTTCAATCATACATTTGGATAGGATTCTCCGAAGGCATTCACCAATACCGATTGGTCTCACACCGGGGCATTTGTCAAGGGCTACAAGGCGACTTGACATGAGTGCTTGTATGTGGCTCCATGGAACATATTCATTATTAAGTTTCATGGTTAGATGAGCTATGGCAATCCTTAGGTGTAAGCTTGCTTCGCCAAAACGTAAGAGGTAATCTTTCCAGTTTTCAGATGTGGTACCTGTTGGCCCTCCTCCACCATGCAATTTCCTAGTGACTGATTCAACGTGGTCACAGGTTATGTCAACATCGAGTAGTGGAGGCATTTCAGAAATATTTTCAGGTAGCGTAAATAAGGATGGGTCTGGGGTAATTGCGGTGGGATGTTTTTCTTCTAAGACGTCTTTGACCGTTTTTCCAGAAGTATCAACTTCGTCATCGGTGTTAAGGATTTTGCTCGTATCTTTTGTTAAGAGCCAACTGAGAGCTTCTCGAATTTTGCCTTTTCAAAATTAAACGTGTGAATATTTTGGTGACGTCATCATTATTGCCATTTTTTCTGTTAAAAGCACTACAAAGAGAGATGTCTGCTTTAATAGATTCGGTTATGAGGATTTCGTATTTTTCTTCGGCCCATAATTTGAGGCGGCGATCAAGTAATCTGGTTATGTCTTTTACTTTTTTTATGTTCTTGTCTCGTTGTAACATTACGGCAATGAAGATTAAAACACGTTCTGAAGGAAAATCTAATTTGACAAGAAGTTCTATTTCATCACCTAGTGTATGGATAAATTTTCTGCTAGTTGTGTTAGAGGGAAGATCGTAAAGTTTACCGTGAAGACAACAAACTTTGTCCCAGCGTTTTTGCCAAGCACCAGTCTTAGATCCTATATTGTTAAGATAGGGCGATCCAAAAGCATCTTCCAGGCGTGATGTGTACACAACTGAATCAGAAATTCGTTGCGTGCTTGAATGGTTATCGTGGGCAGCACGTATATGACGTTGTAATCCATTGCGTTTCAAAGATCTGGGGCAATGCGGGCACTGCACGGTACTTGAAAGATTTTCATGTTGACTTGTCAAAATAATATTATCAGAACTAATGGAATCCATTTATAGGTTAAATTTTTCATGATTATTTATTTAAATTTATGGGTTAGCGAGTACACAGATTATTTGTCACTGATAATTTTAATATTAAGAACGAAATATAAAATATTATTGAGTAAATATGATTTGGTAAACAAGATTTGAAATGTTTACTCGTAGCTAGGCAACCGTACTTAAAAATATTAGTTAATATTGGGACAAATATGTGAACAAACCGTTTTAGAATTATATTAGAGATGTTATCCCAACCAACAGCGGAACATCTTTTAGGCTCATAATGATCCTATTGACCTCTGCTTCATGAGTTTCTAACAGAGCAAATGATTTTAGTTTATTGCCATTTATTGACATGTTCCTCAAAGGCGAAGTAGGCATAGACATTTGTAAATTACGTGCTAGATTTACTCCTACATTAACGAAATAATCATTTACGCTGTTTGCTGACGTTAGTTGCGACGGGTGCAGTTGTAATAACCTTGAAGATGATTCATGCTGTTTTGTCGTATGAGTAACATTTTTTATAAATTGCCAGACTTTTTTGGTATTTTTACCAGCTTTTTCAAATTGATTTTTATCGTAACCGCATTTAATTTTCTTGAGTAGATTATTGCAAAAATTCCGATATCTTTCGTACGATATTTGTAAAATCATGTTATCAGGGTCCGATTTTGCTTTTTTATGTAATTTGCCTCTATGCCTCATAGATCGAATAAGTCCCGGGGTAATCCAGGGCTTAATGATATATTTTTTATTACTCAGCCGAATGGATTCACTATTTTTTGTAATTGATTGCCGAACATAGTTTATTAGATTTGACATACAAATATCCGCGTCATCAGCAAGGTAAACGGGGTCAAACTCAAGTCTGCATAAGTCTTCTTCAAGTTTAAAAGAAAGAAAGAAAGAAAGAAAATACATTTATTTACAACATCACAAGACACAATATTTTACAAAACAAAAAGGCAATACTAAAGCTAAAGATAGAATGTGTCATTGCGGTTGCAAATCGGACACTGGCTCAGCATAATGCTGAGGCGTTTAAAGCACCCCAGCGCTGATTTTCAGCCAGTACCGTTGGTGACACCCGGATCGCTGTTTAGATAGATAAATAAATAAATAAACTGCACACTGAAAAAAAAAATTAAAATTTATTAAAATTTATTTTAGTAATTAGTTTTGTGCCAGTTGTATGAGTTAATTTGCAACTCAAGGTTAGTAGGGCAGCATTGTGATCGGTTATTGTTGACTTAGTAACAAGCGAAATTGATGGAAGATTGGTTTTAAGGAAGATATGATCCAAACAGGAGCCGCTTTGATGGGTAGGAAACGTGTGCGCGGGGAGTAAGCCATGGAAGGAGCAAACATGAAGGTAGTTCTGGGCAGCGGAGTCGCCGCTGTCTGGAATAATGTTTATGTTTATATCTCCAATTATTATAACATTTTTAAAATTAGATATGTGTTCTAATGTTTATTTATTTATTTATTTATTTATTTATTTATGCAATATTGATCCTGTGGACTTACAGCTCAAGCCAAGACGTCCAGCAGGATAGTAGTAGGCATTAAAACTTACTTAACCTAAGAAATATTCATTCGCATGCAGTACATTAAAAATACAATAAGTCAGAAATCAAAAATGCTGAATTAAATAAACACGTAATAAAAATTCCAAATTAAATAAGAATGATGTTGAATTTAGTGATTCAATAAAGACATCGCTATTTCTAAATGATGGCGTTCTGTACAAAGCTAGGATTGCAAACTCTGACCCAAACTTAATTAGAAGTCTATTACATAATCTATTAGTAATGGGCCTCAGAAAAGTATAGGACAGTTTTTACCTCGAAAAATTGCATAGTTGTTACCGTGGGATACCGATAAACGAATTCTGCGCAGATGCAGTTGTGGGCAACAGCTAGTTTGATATAGCTCACTTAACGTTGAATAATATAATGCATTACTCAACTCAATTGTTAAAATAATCAAAAATATAATTATAATACGCTCGTTCCCTAAATATCATAAATAAATAAATAAATAAATATCACGGGACAATTCACACCAATTGACCTAGTCCCAAAGTAAGCTAAGTAAAGCTTGTGTTATGGGTACTAGGCAACGGATAAACATATATACTTATATAGATAGATACATACTTATATACATATTAAACACCCAAGACCCGAGAACAAACATTCGTATTTTTCATACAAATATCTGCCCCGACACGGGAATCGAACCCGGGACCTCAAGCTTCGTAGTCAGGTTCTCTAACCACTAGGCCATCTGGTCGTCTCAGTCATCAGAATTGCAAAATACTAGATTGCCGACTTACCCTATACTCGTATTTCTAAAATACCAATTTCCCAGAATACCAGACTTTCCTGTCACCGTGTTTGTGTTTTTCTCTATATCGGATTGCCAAAAAAGCTTGTTTTAATACATTATGTTCCATTCAAAACCGAATTTCCATAATACCAGATAGTGAAATCACCAGGCTCGTAAAACACGACCCCCTGGCCTCCCCACGACACGACCACGACCTGCCTGACGAGCCTGGTGATTTCACTATCTGGTATTATGGGAGTTCGGTTTTGAATGGAATATGGTGTATTGAAAACAAGCTTTTTTGGCGATCAGATATAGAGAAAAACACGGTGACAGGAAAGTCTGGTATTCTGGGAATTCGGTATTTTAGAAATAGGGTAAGTCGGTAATCTAGTATTTTGCAATACTGATATTTAGGGAATGAGCGTTATAATAGTCTAAGTCTGTTTAGGATTTAGGATCGTTGTTGAAATGAAATCACAAACTGAATGTACGGACACCTCAATTTTTATTCGTAGAACTGACCCGTGATTGGTCATTTTCCATCAGATGACCCACTTGCTCGTTTACCTTGCTCTCGTAATAAAAAAAAACTAAGGTAAATCAATCTGAGGAATCTATGATTCAAATCTGTCGGACTAATCGTCGACCACGGTATATAAATACGAGTTGCTTAATAGACGTTTGAGTTCACCGTCTCAGTTGTCCATGCTCGCAGTACCAGATCATGATTCATACAATGGCAGTGATAACCGTTCTCTTTCATACAAATTAAAAAAGAACATCGGTGTTCATCAAACTGAACCCGGGCGTTTGCATGGCAGCACTCCAATCGCGGTCTTGCAACTGACACAAAAAACGTTTAAAAGAAACCTTTATACCGCTGGTTTCATTTAGAGCTTTACATTGAAAGTTTCGTTGCATTTTTATACGGTAGCTGTTACCCGCTTTACCCTCTGCGCTCTGCGTAAAAGATTTGATCTGGCAGTTGAAAAACCGCGAGAGCCTAGTAGTTTGAGCTATAGCCTCTCATGCAGAGGATCATGGATCCAAGCCCCGGCTTGGATCTCTAAGTTATTCGGAATTTATGTGCAAAATAATATTTGACATTTTCAGTGAAGAAAGAAATCGTGGGGGAGACCTGTATGCAAATATGAAACCTATGGCGCGTGTGAAGTTCCCAATTCACACTGGCCTCGCAAGGGCCAGCGATGGGATATCATATTTAACTGGAGATGATAAATTTGATTACTTTTAGACATTTTATTGACTCGTCAAAACAGAATTCTCCCATTGGATTCAGCAATAGCTAGTCATGAAGTCATTATTTTTATTAATTCAACCGACTGACTATTTATTTGCTTTAAAGCACTAAGGGCCTGTTGCATGGACTATGGTTAGAAAATTAAATCGTTAACCCTGAGCAAGGACCCTGAGTTATAGATGACACGATAGCACTAGGAATTATAGGTACAGTTGATAGAGTTCGTACAAGTTTGCTTTAAATGAAAATTAATCTAGTTATCAGGACTAAAATGAAATGGTATTTTTACTAAGTGTTGGAATTATTAGAATAGAATAGAATAGAATAATTTTTATTTCGGGCTGCATAGGCCCATATAAAAAATACCTTAAAGACTAACATACATATTTATATTATAACTTAATTACTAACACGAAAAGTCTGTGACGTGGGCACTTTCGCGGTGTCAGTTAACCGGCCACGAAACCGCCGGTATGCGACACCTTTCGGCCAAAACTCTTCTTTTGTGAAGGTCGACAGTTGATCAGTCGGAACCCTCACCACAAATGAATTAAAATTCACGTCATGGCGGGACTCCAACCGCTCGACCCTCAGAGTGAGCTTGGTCTTAACACGCACATATTCCACGATGTCCGCGACCTTCGTGGAGTGATGCAGGCGGGACACGTACAGCTGTGTCGTCGGCGTCGCGGGACGCAGCAGGTGGTTCGGTCCGGTCAGGGCGGTGCCGCACTGATTGCGACAGGCGGGCTTCTTCTTCCTTTCCACCTTAATGAAGCCATCCTTGTCGCAACGGCGACTATCCCTCTTCGAAATCGGCTGTGGCAGATCTATGTGAGCAGGTTCACAGCGACTCTGCTTCACCTTCGGCTTCTGGACGACAGTGGCGTACGCGCGACGAGGAGTCGACGTATTAGCGGTCATCATCTCCACGGGACCAGAAGCGGCGGCGGCGGGGCGGGGAGCATCAGGTGTTATGACGGTAGCCGGTGACGTCAAACTACCGACGAATGCACTTTGCACTCCGCTGCATGCGTCCACGTTAGAGGGCACGCGCTACCTACTTACCGAAACAGTGTTGCGTAACAACACTACCTCGGCCCGCAGCTCACTTATGATGTTACTTGACACCTCTAACTTAGACTGGACGTCGGCTAGACTAGTTTTCAGGAACGTAATGTCCTTCAGCAGCCTGGTGACATCGACATGGTCGAAAGTGACGGGGGGCAGCTTGTGCAGCTCCTTCGCCACGAAAGCAGGCACGTCGTCTGAGTTGGTCTCCTTGAACAACGTTATGATGTCCTGGACACTTTTAGCACCTCCATCTCTTCGGCGGTAGGGCATCTGGTCGGTCTTGCCGAGCGTCTGGAAGAGCAGTGCCTTGCCACTGCAAATCTCGTCCTCCTTGAAGTTAGACTTGCAGATCTGCACAACGCTGACTTCATCCATGGTGTCGATAGCATTTTGAATAAACGCCAACAGCTCATTCGCTATGAGTTGTTGCGAACCCATAGCGACGACAGCGGGCAGCGGCTAGAGCCGCGCGCTACGCGATTAAAAATCGACCAGTGCCGTGTGAAACGTCCGTTTCCGAGCGCTCCATGCACAACACTGTCAATTATTGACTTATAATCTCATTTGCCCAATCTCAAAAATTACATCATCATGATTTTCATTTACGTATGAAAAACATGCATTAAATTAACACTAAAGACGCCCCACATGTATACTTCCTAAACATCAAAAGCTTTCCGCTTCTTCTTTGAACAATGATATCCCATAGCCACGTATCTTTATCGATCACTTAACATTAAAGTTAGGTAGGCCCCAATTCTCTTGGCACAAGCGTGGGCACGTTGTTGCAACCATAAAGGACCGTATAACGTCGCGAGTTCACAGCTACATTTGTATCCGACAGAACTATTGGAGCGGAGGTGAGCCAACCAAGGGAACCACGCTCGCATGTAGCGATCTGCGATTCTTTACACTTCTCTAGTTTTACAGTTAAACGATTTGGGTGGGGGATTGTGACGGTTGCATCTAAGTAGGACAAAAAGATGTACTGAAACAATTACTTTGATCACCAACCTTACGTTTATGTAAGAAATGCGACGCACACAAATCACACAAACCCAACTATCACCACCAACAAACTACTGTAACGTGTTGGTGAAAAGGTAAAATCCCCACGCTACAAAAAAAGAAGTGAAAACTATGAAAACTGGAAAAACGAAATGAAAATGGGAAATGTAGGGAAATTTGGATCAGAAAGTAAAATGGAGAAATGGGTTAATAATTTAGGGTTTATTCCGTAGTTAAATCACATGAACACATACACTTTATGTAAAACATTGAAAACCAGAGCATAAAAAATCAGGGTCGGTTCGTGCTTATGGTAGGACTGAATTATAACTAAATATGTATGTGCTAATACTAAAGTCCCTACAATATGTTATACCACCATTTGTGTGTAAATTACTGTAAACTTACTTTTAAAAGATAAAATCAGTTACCGGAATGTGTGGGAATTAGGACCCACCTCATGGAAACAGGGCGTGGCTCCACGCCGGGAACTCCCTGCGGTTTCCTCCGGCCGTGGTCTCGGGAGCCTCGTCGTCCTGCCTCTGCTACCACGAAGTGTTGCCCCGCAGCTACACAGTTGAGGTCATGCCAACCAGTATCACCGCTCTCATGCCTTGCTCATGCTCTCACTCGTGGAGAAAATATTGAGATGAGGCAAAGGATTTAAGAATGAAGTGGTGAATTCCCTAAATGTAGCATTAATTGTTATTCTTGAAAGGTGTTATGGAAAAGCAATCATTGCCAATTGTCTTGAAAATCTCTTGAAACAAACTCTTGCAAATGAAGATCATCAAATAATCTCTTGTAAATGAAGATCATCAAATAATCTCTTGTAAATGAAGATCATCCCCTCCAGCCTGAAAGCGAAGGAAACAAAGTCTTAGACACAGAATGGAAAAGGTGGAGCATGAAAGGGCGTGCTCACACCATAAAAATACGATCAAAGACTCGGAAGGAAGGAAAAAAATAGGAAAGCAATGCGAGAACACTTACCGCAACACGTCGGAATCGTGACAAAAATTACGTGCTGGACCCGCCAACCCGCCGATCTTCGATCGCCATTCAAGTCTTCTTCGGACTTCGACTTTAAATTAAATGTATAAATTTAGATCTTGCGTCCGCGTCGCTTCAGCTCGCAAATAGGAAAGAGCGTCTCACGCCGGAGCATTTCTAATGACAGCTCCGTTCTGTCAGCCCGGAATCTAACCGTTTTGGCCAACAAGACGTTTCTGACAGAAAATTGGAAATATTGTTTATAATTACAAAGATATATGAAATGCAATATGGAATATTATTTTGGATCTGAAACGAAACTTAAGGAAAATAAAATGCACAACCTGTGTGATTAAACTTTCGACTTGTCAGAAATACCTCATTGTGAAAAGTTAATATCACTGGCTACACCAGATGTTAAAAGACGAAGGACGAATAAGGAGCCTCTGTGGCTCGCCCAATCACGTCACGGGAACGAACCAATGACGATGTAAAATGTTTAAAGCGATAAGCGCGAAAGTTTAAATGTGGAACACTTTTCATAGTGCCGCGAAATTTAAATTGTAAATGCGAAAAACGCAACGTTACACTACACTGACGTGTTTCGAACTACACCAGAGCTCATTTTCAGAGTAAATAGGTACCACAGCCGTATGCTATGCTACCAAATAAAGTTAAGCCTAGCACAAAGCTTCAAACTGACGGCTGACTAACTCCCATAGCAGCTTGTTAAAGACGAAAAATCTGTAATACTATTAATATTGCAAACTAGCCTTCGCCTGTTCGCTTAAAGGCCATTTTTAAGGTTCCGTGCCCAAAGGGTAAAAACGGGACCCTATTACTGAGGCTCCGCTGTCCGTCCGTCTGTCTGTCTGTCCGTCTGGCCGTTTGTCACCAGGCTGTATCTCATGAACCGTGATAGCTAGACAGTTTAAATTTTCACAGATGATTTATTGGTTACCGATATAAAAACAAATACTAAAAAATATAATAAAATAAATATTTAAGGGGGCTCCCATACAACAAACGTGATTTTTTTGCTCGTTTTTGCTCGATATTGATAACGGCAACAGGTAGACGCTTGAAATATTCACAAGATACTTAATTATAATTATGTTCACTTTAAAAATGAATTATTAAATTTTAATAAAACAAATATTTAAGGGGGGCTCCCATACAATAAACGTGATTTTTTTGCCGTTTTTATAGATAATGATACGGAAGCCTTCGTGCGCGAGTCTGACTCGCACTTGGCCGGTTTTTTATTTTCTTGTATGTTTTGACTTTTTTTATTTGGAAAATTTTACGTGACTAACAGTTAGAGTCTTACAAGGTTAAAGTAACAGTGTTACAAAGGCTAGTTTGTAATATTAATAGTATTACAGATTTTTCGTATTTAACTAGCTATTATGTGACTTAGTCAACTGTCAGTTTGAAGCTTTGTTCTGAGCTGAACTTTCTTTGTTTATTTACGGAACTTCATTCGATACGTCCCGACGAGCGACAGCCTTTTGTGAGCCGACATGCGTTGTGTCGCGCGCAGCGACAAAGAGAAAAGAACTGCACAGGTCTTATTCGATGAAATATTCAGTATAGCTGGCTGGTAAAAAGTAATAACTGTGTTAAAAATAAAAAAAATACTTTGCGTTTTTATCAAAGTCCCAATTTTTACAATAAAAGCGTTACACCTTCTTTATTTGTTTTCTCTTGACGTCATATTGTAACACGCTTTTATTGTAAATATTGGGACTGTGATAAAAACAGAAAAATTTAATACATGGTATAACTTAAAAAAAATGTAATTATTTACGTTAAAGGATTATTTTTATGTCGACAAAGAAGTTTATTTATCGTTAAAGGTAATATTTCTCATCAAAATTCTATTTATTAACATGATCTTTTTATTAACATGTGCCTAATAAAAGCTTGCTTGAAAAATAAAATCTTTTAATTTTCAACCGACTTAAAAAAAAGAGGAGGTTCTCAATTCGTCTGTATGTTTTTTTTTTAAGTTTGTTATATTTTTAACTTTTCAGTATTTATCATGCGGGATTTACTACGGCGTAACAATATGAACTGCATCGAGTTTACAAGCGTTTCATTCGTCTTGACGAGTACGTAATATGTGGTATGTACACGCACACCATTTTGATACCTACTGAGTTCCTATGGCCACTATATACAGCTCCATCAAAATACCCTACCATCTAGGACCAACGTACACGTCAAGACGAATCAAACGAGCCCAAAATCGACGGGATTAAGTCGTCTTATTATGGAGTACCTATCAACCTTCTAGCTCCATCATCAGACTCTCAGATTTTTCAGGATGACTCGTTAACATCGTCTGCAATCCATAGGCATGGATTAGACAGTCAATATTAATCGTGATACTATTATTGACAATATTATCGCAGATTTTTTTCTTTCTTGACGTGACAACGTCTAATAAATCGATGAACGCCGGCTTCTTCTTCTTCTTAAGATGCCTCTCCGATTAGCGAAGGTTGGCAGCCAGTTCTGAATATTTCTCCCTGTCTCTAGTGAGGCGAAATAGATGGGCAGCACTCGCGATGCCGGTCCACTCCCGAAGATTCCTCAACCAAGACTTCTTTTGTCGGCCTACGTTTCTTTTGCCAGCGACTTTGCCCATCATAATGAGCTGCAGAAGACAGTATCTCTATCATGTCGCAACACATGTCCCAGATAAGCCACTTTTCTAACGCCGGCTGCATACACGAAAAAACATGACTCATTGTAACGTACATGTAACGTTACGTAACGTTACATTCTACAGAGCAGTGAAGCAGGCCAGTTGCAAGAGAGTGGCGAGGGCCAGTTGCAAGAGAGCGGCGAAGGCCAGTTGCAAGAGAGCGGCGAATGCCAGTTGCAAGAGAGCGGCGAGGGCCAGTTGCAAGAGAGCGGCGAACGCCAGGATGTACATCTCATTGTACAATCCGGGGTGCGAGGGGGGGGGGGTTTGAATGTTTTGTTATGACGTTGTCACGTTAAACTATCGTCCGTAAACCGACTTTACAGACAAACGGTTTTTTGTTGTGAGAGGGAGGCAAGCGAGCAAGCAAACATTCAAAACATTCGGAAATCCACTTCAGTTTTATCACGACCCTGCGATACGCATCAATATTTCGTGATATGGATCGCGATATGCGTGGATCATACGATAATAATTAATAATCTAATCCGAGCCATTGATGGCATAGTCCGAGCCATAGTTTAACTTTCAGACAGAGGATCGTAAATGTTTCTTGTGAAAGCATTTCTAATGCGGGCAAAGACTATTATGTTATATTTAAATGATCCCCTTTAATCAATTATTCCTTAATATTCTGTCGTAAATGTATACGCTCAGCTTGTTTAAAAATCCGGTACAGGTAAAAAGGGACGTCCATTTATTACGTTACGTTATACTGTATTATTAAATTGGGTTCGTTTTAACGATAATGCTTTATTACGCCTAATTTTCTTCTAAAAGGGACCGTAACGTTTTGTTTTATAGCCCCCCGCCAAGCCATATTGGATATAATTTGATACTGCTAGTGACACATAACCTAATTTAATTACAAATTAAGCCAAACAGCCCAATTCATGTAAATTATAAGTACCCTTTTGAAGGCAAATATTTAGAGGCAAATATAATTACTAATACTTAATGTGCTCTCGTATAAAACCCTTTTATATTTGTTGGCCTGTTGTAATATGTTTATGTGTGCCACAGGTACATTAATACTCCAGTAATTGCCTGTTTGTGTAATACTTGGTAAGTTTATTTTGTGTTATGGTTATTTGTTTAGCTTTTATAGACGGTAACATGAAGGCCGATACAGATGAGCAGGGCTCGAAGTTTTAGTGCCGATGATGTCACCACATATGGGTGATTTCAAATAGTCAAGTAATAATATTTTGCTTTTGCTTCATTTTATTTTATTTTATTACAGATTTTAGTGGTTATTTTTATAAGATACGAGCTGCTGCCCGCGACTCCGTCTGCGAAGAATTCGTTTATCGCTATCCCGCGGGAACTATACAATTTTCCGGGATAATAAGTATCCTATGTGTTAATCCGGATTATTAACTATCTGTGTGCCAAATTTCATCAGGATCCGTCAAACCGTTTTAGCGTGAAAGAGTAACAAACATCCATCCATACATACATACATACTTACAAACTTTCGCGTTTATAATATTAGTAGGATTATAATGGTTTAATGATTTTAATACTTGCATGTTCTGACGTTTTATATTGAGATTGTGACATTAGAATTTTGATAAAATAATTAATTACAATAATTTTTATTTTCCGATTGATTGCATGCCTTTTTGGCGAAATGGTGAACTTTTATCTGTTAAATTAAGACCTTTTGTAACATTATTTCAAGCAATAAAGACTTATGATTATTATGATTATGATTAGTCTTTTTGTAAACAATTACCACTATCAGCCTCTTTCATCTAACGATATGGCCGCTTGAAATGAGCAGTACAGTCAGCGTCAAATAGTTCGTGCCACCCAAAGTGGCCACAAAGTTAGCAACACAGCCTTATTCCAACTGTAATAAAGACGTGTTGCGAACTATTTGACCACTTTGGGTGTCACGAACTATTTGACGCTGACTGTACCATAATGTCTTTCACTGACATTGTAATTCAGTCCAGCGAATTGATATTATTGTCAAGGTTTTGTTTAGTGTACCACGTCACCTGCACACAAAATGACTTCACTTTTTGTCATCCGCACTATAGCTAAACCGTTTAAATGAGTCTTTGGGGGTAGTTACAATGGAGAGATCTCTCTCCAGGCAGATGTTATGCCTGGGGACAGAAGTCCAATGGATGAAAGTTGGAAGTTGTATTTATGCAGCCGAGTTGAGAAACTTCGATAGCGTGATGTAGGATTGTAGTTGTTAGTTCCTTATGTGATGACTAGATGGCGCTAGTAGTCGCTACAAGTCCTCGCCCGCGGGGTACAGAGGCGCGGGGGTAGACGACAAAGGGGGCCGGGAGAGGTGAGGGCGGGAGGCACATGAGGCGCTCTCGCCAATTTAAGGACCGATGAAAAAAAATTCACAGATGATGTATCTCGGTTGCCTATAACAACAAATACTTAAAAAACAAAATAAAATAAATATTTAAGGCGACTCCCATACATCAAACATGATATTTTTGCTCGTTTCTGCTCGATATTGATGACGGCAACAGGTAGATGCTTGAAATATTCACAGAATGTTTAGTTATAATATTAACTTTAAAAAGAAATAATTAAATTAAAATAAACCAAATATTTAAGGGGGCTCTCATACAAAAAACATGTTTTTTTTGCTGTTTTTATAGATAATGGTAAGGAACCCTTCATGCGCGAGTCCGACTCGCACTTGGCCGGTTTTAAAATATTTCTTATTCAAAATCACGAGTAATTTATTTCATAAAGAGAAAAATTCACTTTAATTATGAAACTACCGTGAGACTCATTCATAGTGAAAATAAACGGGTCACTCACGTCTTAAAACGTCTAAAACTATAGTCGTACAAGTTTGTGACCATAGGTGTCAGCGTCAGCTTAAGCTGCTGGCGCCGTTCCCAAAGGGCGACGCTCAGCAGCGCTGGTTTTCAGCCGACACCCTCACTTTATACACTTCATTTTAGTTTGTAGTGTATTGCGTCTGCCTACCTCATCTGACCTAATACTCCAAAACAACCCTCGCGTCATATGGCCCCAGAGACGGAAGAAACTTTGACAAATTCGATTTGTTATGAAACCCTTTAATTTGAAACAATGCGCGCAAGTTCGTGACGGGGGTTAGGACAGCTATCCGATTTGTAATTAGGATGGTACGATGTTTCATACGCTGGGGGGATGATATACTCATGAGGAAATCAAACCGGGATGTTGTTGTTAACCTTTTCAACGCTCTAACAAAAACAACAGCTCTCACTCACACGTAATGCGATCATACGACCCGTTTATAATGGAATTGTCCCGGTTCGTAAGACGGCACAACGTTAATGTTCAAGTTTTCACTTCTGCCGGCACTCCCGGAGTGCAACCCGTTGTTTTTTAGAAAAACCGGCCAAGTGCGAGTCAGACTCGCGCACGAAGAGTTCCGTAGGTATTATCTACAAATCGGTAAAAATTACCGCTTGTTTTGTGGGAGGGAGCCCCTTTAAATATTTATTTTATTTTAATTTAACTATTTATTTTTAAAGTGAATATTATACAGGGTTATTTGTAATTCACTAGCATCCTTTTAACCCTAAACTCCTACCACTTAAGCAAATGTTTTTTTGTTTTACGGCTTTTGTCATCTATACATATAATAAATCTGTAACAAGTCGGTGTCTGTACATTGAAGATATTTGAGAAAAATTGTCACTAGGGCTATTTATTAGCGCAATAGAACCCAAAACAATGATTTTTAGAATTATTGTCTGTTTGTCTGTTTGTCTGTGCGTTTGTGCGCGCTAATCTCAGAAACGGCTTAACCTAGAAGGATGCGGTTTTCACTGATATGTTGGTATTTTCTTGGATTAACATTTAGTGTTTGTTTCATTTGAATCGGTTCACAAATAAGAAAGATACGTCTATTTTAAGAATTTATCGAACAGGTTTTTTGTTTGAACGCGCTAATCTCAGGAACTACTGCTCCGATTTGAATAATTCTTTCAGTGTTAGATAGCACATTTATCGAGGAAGGCTATAGGCTATATATCATCACGCTAACACCAATAGGAGCGGAGCGGAGCGGAAGAATGTTTCCAAATCGGGGGTTTTGGAAATAAAACGTCTATATCTCGGGAACTACTGCTCTGATTTGGAAAATTCTTTCAGTGTTAGATAGCCCAGTTAGACAGGGCGGGTTGGGAGTGGTTGGGGGGGCGGGTTGAGAGCGGGTTGGGGGCGGCTTGAGAGCGGGTTGGGAGCGGGTTGGGAGCGGGTGGGTTGGCCAGTAGGGAGCGGGTTTGGGGCGGGTTGGTAGCGGGTTGGGGGCGGGTTGGGAGTGGGTTGGGGCGGGTTAGAAGCGGGTTGGGAGCGGGTTGGGGGCGAGTTGGGGGCGGGTTAGGAGCGGGTTGGGGGCGGGTTGAGAGCGAGTTGGGGGCGGGTTGGGAGTGGGTTGGGGGCGGGTTAGGAGCGGGTTGGGGGTGGGTTGGGAGCGGGTTGGGAGCGGGTTGGGGGCGGGTTGAGAGCGGGTTGGGGGCGGGTGGGGGGTGAGTTGAGAGCTGGTTGGGAGCGGGTTGGTTTATTATGAAGTTTCACTTCTTCCGGAAGGATCTAAGGAGAGCCATAATTGATGAAAAAGCAATTTGGATAAAAAAATAAGCTGCCCAAATTACTAATTCCACGCGGACGGAGTCGCGGGCAAAAGCTAGTAACTTAATATTTTTGGCGTAATAATGTTTTGAAAATTTAAGACTACCTCTTATTTTTACGATACTCTGTGTATTTGTATGGGAAAAAAAGTGCTTCATTTTAAAAAGTCGTAAAACAAGAAATATTTGTTTGAGTGATCGGAATTCACGGTTAAGAGGGTACGATGGCTGAGAGGCTTTTGAGAAATAGGTATTTTAATGAAATGTCGCTGTCTCGCCCGAACCCCTCCGTGTCAGTACAGCGAGAGCGGGACAACTGCAGCTCAGACCATTATTAGGCGCGTAAAATTGATCAAAACAGCATTTCGTAATCCCCTGTTTTCTTGTCGAAAACTGCAGCAATAAAATTATTTTTTCAAAAATAATTAGAGGACAGATTTAGCTATGCCCCTATGTTTTCCTTTTTTTGTTTATATCAGGGATTTTTTTCTGATGAGTTTCTGAAAATGACGTTGAAATTGGGCAATTTTTCAGTTTTTGAAAGCTCATATTTCTTATGTTAATTGAAATATGGAAAAAAAAAACAAAACATAGGGGCATAGCTGTGGTAGATACAGATTACACAGTAAAAAAAATTGGTTCTAAAGCCATTATCCAGGGAGGAAACAGGGGATTTCGTTTGTATGGAGAAATGGTGCCCATCGTACCCTCTTACGAGGATGTCAGTGAATTACAAATAACCCTGTATAACTAAATATTCTGTGAATCTGCAATTAAAAGATAATAAAATTATTTAAAAAAAAAATGTATAAAATATGAGGAATAAATAACAATGTTATCTAATTATAATTTAATTAATTTAATTTTAGTCATGAGCATGATTACATATTATTATGAACTGTGATAAGTTGAGTCGTTTGAACTCGCCTTTTGTTGGCTGAATTTGTGCATGGTACTTTATTGCTTTTGCTTTTACTTTATATACACATAGCAGCCCGTCCCGGCTTCGCACGGGGTAGACAATTATTTATTTTTGGAAATTTGGATATAAAACACTTTTTTTCACAAATATTTTTATTTATTAAAAAATTATTATTTATTATTTATTAATTATTACAGACGTGCACGCCCCACTCCTGTATTTCAGTGCCCCCTCCACCCCGCCCGCCGCGATGCCCGGCGCGCTTTTCAGACTGCATCGCAAACAACGGCCACGGCGCTATGGCGGTTTTGTTTACTGTTTGAATTTTTTAATTCGTAATATCTTTTGAATGGAAAGTCCAATTTAAATAATTTAAAAACTATTTTATAGGTAGTTAAATGGTCTTTACCATTAAATAATTTATTTGGATAAGGATTAATATAAACACATAAATAGCATGGTTTGAATTTGGTTAGCATTTTCATTAATGTTTAAAATGAAAAAAGTTGTTGTAGTGACATAACTACAATAGTTGGACATATGCTACCGCGGAGTTTTTTGTAGACATTATGATGTTCTTCAATATTGTTGTACATTATTTTGTTCTATCGCTAATAGTTTCGGCAGCGCATTCGACGAAAGACATTTTAAGACTCATTTTTCTACACCTTCGGTTACATTGTTCAAATTTTACCAAGGATCCCTATTTTTTTTCTAAATGAAATGTAGCCTATGTCAAATTGGAAGAATGTAGCATTCTATTGGTGAAAGAATTTTTTAAATCGGCCCAGTACTTTTTGAGCCTATTCATTACAAACATACAAAAATAGGTACAAATCTTTCCTCTTTATAATATTAGTGTAGATAAATATTTCCCTTATTATTTTAGTAATGTAATTAGTCAAAATAATCACAAATGTTATTTTTCGCTGTTTGTTTCCCATTATCAATAAAAAAATAAAAAAAAATATTTCAAGCGTCTACCTGTTGCCGTTATCAATATTGAGCAAAACGAGCAAAAAAATCACGTTTGTTGTATGGGAGCCCCCTTAATATTTTTATTCTATTTTTTAGTATTTGTTGTTACAGCGGCAACCAAAATACATCATCTGCGAAAATTCCAACTGTCTAGCTATCACGGTTCGTGAGATACAGCCTGGTGACAGACGGACAGACGGACGGACGGACGGACAGCAAAGTCTCAGTAATATGGTCCCGTTTTTACCCTTTGGGTACAGAACCCTAAAAAGTAGTTCCTGATTAAATCCCGAAAAATATTACTTAGGAGTGAAAATCGCGAAAGTTTAAAACATTACGAATTCAATGATGTATGTGGTTCTCAATCCGCACTGGGCCAGCATGGGAACTAGGGCCCAAGCCCTCTCATTCTGAGAGGCCTATTTCTCTGTATCGGGACGTATAGTATAAGCTGGGCTGACGATGCATTATGTATCTCACCGTGTTCTCTCTCCTTGAGTAGAATAGTAATCACCCATAATCTAACATTCTACCTACATTATCTCCGTAGTAAAAGTTCACAATTTCATCCAGACAATTTGATTTTCCTGTCGATGTTTCATCGTCGAGTAGGAGTTAATTACGGCGGCAAACAAAACAAAAGACTGACTTTATAACGAACTGGGGCTTCTTTGAACTTGTAGGATGCAAGGAAAGCATAATAATGTATTTCTTTTAGATAAGGAGCTGTTTTGAAGGTGCGCCTTTGATTGAGTATACGCTTCTGTGATGTTCAAGTTGAATTAATAAATAATCTTTACCTTAATTTACTAAGAACATGGCGTATGTATTCAGAAAAATTAGCAATTCATTAACTCTCTCTCTCTCACACTCACACACACACACACACACACACACATATACAGCTCAGACTAGTCATTTCGAAAACCGGCCAAGTGCGAGTCGGATTCGCGCACGAAGGGTTCCGTACCATTATCTATAAAAATACCGGCCAAGTGCGAGTCGGACTCGCGCACCGAGGGTTCCGTACAAATTTATATGTATATTATGAACATTCAGTCTTATCAGACCCCTGCTCCTAAGCAAAATATGCGCAGTGTGGGATAATTGTAGATTGGTTACTGATATAGACAAACAGACAAAAAAATTTATGCTTTTCGCAATTTTTCCTTTATCTGTGCAATAAGACCTTGCTTCGTACCAAATTTCAAGATTCTGAGTTCACGGGAAGTACCCTGTAGGTTTTGATTCCCTTGCGAGTGTCGACAATTTTCGGAAATTTGCGGCATAAACGGCTGTATCTTTTGATTGCGTTAATAATTTATGCTTTTCGCAATTTTTCCTTTATCTGTGCTATAATAAGTTGCTTCGTACCAAATTTCAAGATTCTGTGTTCACGGGAAGTACCCTGTAGGTTTTGATTCCCTTGCGAGTTTCGAAATTTTGCGCAAATTTGCAGCATAAACGGCTGTATCTTTTGATTGCGTTGGCTTAGAAGTTTGATTTTTTCACAGTTCTAAGGGACATTAGACTTGAGTATTTTATATAAATTTCAGCTAGATACCTTCACGCGTTCCTGAGAAAAAGGGTCTTGACATACAGACGGACGGACGGACAACAAAGTGATCCTATAAGGGTTCCGTTTTTACACGCTTTATATTTCCTTTTGAGGTACGAAACCCTAAAAACGGCAGAAAAATCACATTTGTTGTATGGGAGCCCTCTTAAATATTTATTTTATTCTGCTTTTTAGTGTTTGTTGTTATGGCGGGAACCGAAATACATCGTCTATGAAAATTTTAACTGTCTAGCTACCACGGTTCATGAGATACAACCTGGTGACAGATGGACGGACGGACGGACAGCGAATTCTCAGTAATAGTCCCGTACCCTTTGGGTACGGAACCCTAAAAACCTGCAAAGTTTACAGCTTATAGCCAATAGTATTACTAGGTTAGCAACACAGCGGACACATTTTCCAATGACGAGCTCTGACGTGGAAAATCCGTTCCGGTATGACGTAGACTGAATCGCTGTATCAGCTGCCTAAGCGAAATAAAAGGGTTCCGGAAAATTCTACGCACGTCGGCCCAGGTTAGGCTTCGGAAAATTCTATGATTTAACGAAATAACCCACAACTTATCGACATTCTGCTTACGTCACCACGTTGTCAGGTTGATGTGAGTTTTGATGGTAATATTTTTCCTGGGCGATGTAATGGATGTAGATTGCTAGTAGTGTTAAGTCGGCCGAGAAATTCCTTTACCGCCTTAAGATTCATTGTCAGTTATACGGCTTAAAACATCAATGGCTATTTTCACTTAAAGCCTGACCAGTAATATAAGTAAATGATCATCAAGGCTCGGATTTTTCATCGCATGGTAAGATGAAAGAAAACTATGGAGCCGATATTAAAGCTAAAATTTAACTCATATTCATACTCATACTCATTCATGTAATACAAGTAAATTGTAAATGAAGTTAATAATTTGAATTGAATTAAATTATTTTTTAAATAAAAAAAATAACTACCACACATTGATATAAATGAACATTAAGAAAGCTCCTAGTTTGTAATATCCATAGGGCCTGTAGATACAGGAATAGGTGCTTCAAAATCTTGACAAGGTATGGCGTGTGTATTATTACAAAATGATAACATGGGGCATAATTTTATATTACTGGTCAGGCTTTACAAGTCAATATGTGACAAATAAGCCTTATTGTTTTTATACACATTATTATTATTATTGTTTTGTTGTTATCCATAACACAAGCTTTGCTTAGCTTACTTTGGGACTAGGTCAATTAGTGTGAATTGTCCCGTGATATTTATTTATTTATTTATACAGCTGTGGATTGAATTTTTCCATTGAATTCCTCACAATGTTTTGCTTATCGTATTAGGCAGGTGTTGTGTCGTATCAGGAGATCAAAGAGATGGCTCATAGTAGGAATGAGTGGAAGATATTCCACCGATAAGAGTGTAACTCTTAAGTTTGAATGATGATTAATTGATCAAGTAATGCTTGTAATGATATTTTTAAAATCTTTGAAATAAATACACAAATAAAGCCGTAAAGCTCGTAATTTTTAAATGTAATTTCGTTCAAAAATTTCGAAAAAGTCAAATGTGCTAGCCAGAGCTCTAACCCACGACCCTCTGTTTGTGAGAGGCCGTAGGTCGTAATTAAGCTACCACGTTACGACTGCTATTATTATTACCTCAAACTAATTAGCTTATACAATATCAGTATTTAGGGGAACTAAACAAGTTTCTAGTAACTTAAGACAAGCTCTGTGTTAGTTAACTGCAAGATGCCTTGAAATTGAGTATCTAAGATAGACGTATGAACAAGAAATGTAAGTTCCTAATAACTTTATGAACCAGTCTTTACCCGTGACTTCGCTTGCGTAAATCAATGTCTGCAATTCGAACAGAAAATTTAGAAATGCAATGAACTATTATACATATTTTTAGGAGCTTTATCTCTATATTACATGATTTTGAAACTGTGACGCAGACTAGTCTATCTATTGCGGTTCTTGATAAACAGCACAATGACAAACATTATGTAGCGACATAAGTAGGATTCAGTTCGTCATATTTCTTGCACGGGGCCCTAAAAATCACGTCCGCAAATTGATTAAAAATTTACAAGGTGTTTATGTTACCCATAAAAAGTCAGCATTGTGAACATTAAAATCATTTTCAGGGATTTTATAGCGGAAAAGAAGAATTTATGAGGAAATTCTACATTTAATTAGATGAAAAAGAAACGTGGTTATCTAATGAAGTCATAATATTTAATGAACTGAAACTATTAATTTGCTCACCCCCGACCTTACGATAGCTACGTTTACGGGTTACGTTTGTAAGATTGCGGGCGAGCAAAGTAATTGTTTCAGTTCATTAATATGGACCTCCGCAAAGTAACGCCTGATTCAATAAATTAATCATAATATTTCTTGTTTACAGTTTCAAGAAGGTAATAAAATGCATTAGAGATAAAAATCGTATAAACGGTTTCAATCAATTGCGAAGTTTGTTGTTGACAGCATAATGGAACAACATTGCCATTAATGGAACAACTTACCATTTTACAACCACCATCACCAGAGGTAACTTTCTAACGTATTGATTTTTAAGAATCACCAGATGATTATACGCTTTTCCGTGATTGACAAACAAAATATTCAAACATCTCCACAAACTTTCTTAATTATAATTTTAGTAGGATACGATAGTATACAAAAATTAACTGAAACAATTACTTTGCTCACCCGCGACCTTATGGTAGCAAACCATAACGCATTATTGCGCACGGTCGCGGGTTAGCATAGTAATTGTTTCATTTCATTGGTATGGACGTTCGCCAAAGTAACGCCTGATCCAATAAATTAGGACACAAAAACTTTGTAAACTCCCTATTTGCGACGTCATCGTCACTGACGTCCACGGTCCCACTAAGCTGCTTACGATTCCCGCTCGTTGCCATTCATAGCAGGTAAGGCCTAAAGTACACAGTCATAAAACTCACATAGGTTTGCTTTGGGTATTATTTCATCTCTCCGCTCGTACCCTCTGAATAAAATCTGACCTTTCTGGCCCATTTACATTTTTATTGTCGTTACGAAAACTGAAAAGTCGGCTAAGTGGAAGTAACACACGGGCATTGTGAGAAATGTGCACTCCATTCAATGTTGTGTGAAGTGCCTAATCCGCACTAGCCCCGCGTGGGAACTACAGCCCTGCAGTACTCTGCAGTGAAACGTATAATAGGCTGGGATGATTGGGAATTCAGTCATCATCATAATCATCATCCCAGCCTACATACGTCCCACTGCAAGACGCAGGCCTCTTCTCAGAATAAGAGGGCTTGGGCCGTAGTTCCCACGCGGGCCCAGTGCGGATCGGGAACTTCATATACATCATTGAATTTCTTCTTAGGTGTATACAGGTTTCCTCACGATGTTTTCCTTCACCGTAAAGCTCATGGTAAATTACAAATGTAATTTTGCACATAAATTCCGAAAAACTCAGAGGTGTGAGTCAAAACTCAAACCCACGACCCTCTGCTTAAGATACCCTAGGTCAAACCACTATAATAGGCTACCTCGGCTTCAATCGGCTTGGGATTTCAGTAAAATCTCAGAATTTACACTCGACTTGCAGACCAGTTTACGCAAGCAAAATCGCGGGAAAAAGCTAGTGCGAAACCTTTTATTAAAGCTATCAACAACAGGCGATTTGTGAATCTGATTTGTATTTGATGGCTTCTGCTGTACGTGTCCGCGACTTATTTCGATCTTATAGGAGAGTTGTATCGATAGGAATGATAGTTCGGAAACGTGCCTGGAAGAGATAATATCTATATTATAGTCCAAGGTCTCAGAGCCGCCAGACAATTCATTCTGTGAACAAAACCTAGCGTAATTTATTGATGAACTGAAACAATTACTTTGCTCACCCTCGACATTCCTTCTATTTTTCTGTTTTGTAATTTATTGAATCAGGCGTTACTTTGCGGAGGTCCATATCAATGAACTGAGACAATTACTTTGCTCACCGGCGACCTTATGATAGATACGCTTATGCAAGAAATGTGTGTTCATGCAGTTCCGCCACCTCCACTCTGTACAACACACACAAACCCAATTATCACCACCACCAAACTACACTGACGCGTTTCGAACTTAACCTGAGCTTATCTTCAGAGTACCGTTCACATGTAGTTGAATATTTTAAGACTTAATACATAATAAATAATTAATTAATTATTAATTAATATTATAAAGAGGAAAGATTTGAATATTATTTATTTTTATTAGCAATACGGCTGCTCACCGAATCTAAGATTATTTAAAAGCGAAAAACACTGTTGGCGTATGTAAGCGATTAAGAATTTCGGAGAAGTCGGTTGGGAGCGACGTTGTTCAATTGGTAGAACACCCAGGTTGGGGCGCATACCAGGGAGACGTGGGTTCGAATCCCGCCGGCGCACCCGAAAAACTTTTTCGCTTTAAAATAATCTTAGGAAAGATTTGATTGTTTGTTTGTTTGTTTGTTTGCATTGAATAGGCTCCGAATCCGAAACTACTGGACCGATTTCAAAAATTATTTTGCCGTTAGAGAGCTACATTATCACTGGGTGACATAGGCTATTTTTTACCGCGGGAAAATTTATTTTCCAACGGGAAAATCAATTTATCGTGGGCGAAGCTGCGGACGGAATGCTAGTACATAATTACAACGTAAGGTTATTTTTACAACTTAAGCATTTTAGATGTTTCTAATCGCTACACTTCTTAGCAGGGTTTAATTTTAAAAGGAAATTCTTCGATTATAAATTCGCGAGAAATTACAAAAATATAAAAACGTATACATTAACAATATCTACTAGTAATACTATATTATAATGGTGCTGTTTTCTTTTTTAAGTGCTTACTACTTGTCTTATTCATAGTTCGAGCAATTTCTCATTCTTTTTAACAAAGAGTGAAGGAAAGTGCGGATGCGGCGATCTAGGATAGGTAACCTTGTCCGCCGGTACGCACAGTGGGAGCTATCGCCGTATAACGCGGTTCATACCAAAATCAACGCAAAGAACATTCTACTATATTCTGTGGCAAGGTGCACACATATTTCCGACAAATCTAAGTACTTCCATTCCCGAGCCTCACGTCACTTCCAGAGTCTCCGACTCCCGTCTTGGGGCCATAAATCGCAGCCGGCGCAGATCGATGCCCCACTTATGATACATTGATTCCTGCGCCGGACTCTCCATAAAACGTTGATTTGTGATCTCCATCGGGGCTCCAATCGAATGTGTTTCGAATGAGGGTAATTGGATTCGTGCCCGTAATGTTCAGGGGTGGGGATGTAGAGGATTATGCTGAAGAGCTTTAGACGTAGAGTGACACGTAAACGGGATAAACACTGATCTTTAATGAGTTTTAACGACTTATAGCGTATCTATTAGTGTCATAGATTTTACTATAGTTACTAACTATAAATAAATAAAATTAATAAATATCACGGGACAATTCACACCAATTGACCTAGTCCCAAAGTAAGCTAGGCAAGCTTGTGTTATGGGTACCAGGCAACGGATAAACATACTTATATAGATAGATACATACTTAAATACATATTAAACACCCAAGACCCGAGAACAAACATTCGTATTTTTCATACAAATATCTGCCCCGACACGGGAATCGAACCCGGGACCTCAAGCTTCATAGTCAGGTTCTCTAACCACTAGGCCATCTGGTCGTCTAAAACTATAAACTATAGTATTAATGAACTGAAACAATTAATTATATTGCAAGGTCGCAGGTGAGCAAAGTTATTGTTTCAGTTCATTAATATGGACCTCCGCAAAGTAACACCTGATTCAATAAATTACTATAGTATCCTCGTAAGTTCTATCGTTCTTTATAAAGTACGTATGTATGTATGTACCTATGTAATGCGTGTTCATGCAGTTCCTCCACCTCCACACTGTACGAACACACAAATCACACAAACCCAACCATCACCACCACCAAACTACACTGACGCGTTTCGAACTCAACAGTGCTCATCTTCAGAGTTGGTACGACAACCGTACGCTATGCTACCAAATGATAGACTAACAAACCAAAACAAATGTTTTAACTTGTCACTGTAACTTCTCAAGTACCCACTTTATTTTTCTCAAACAAACTAATTTTTGTTTATTTATTGATAAGGCATATTTTATTAATACTAACTGTTATTGCTCAAAAATTAGACCCAAACCGCAGTAAAGGAATTATAATTTTATGTTAGATGACTATCGCCTAATTAAGTGAATGGACTTTTTCTTATTTTTATCAGAACTGGTATAAGTTGACGTCTCTTTCGGTACCTGATTATTGTTGAGTTTTGGGACTGTATTCTTCGAGGAGACAGCAAAGAGTTTTTGTGATAGACACTTAAGATTCTTACAGAAGCAGAAATGCAAGATAAATCTAATATTACAAGTATAAGTGTCACGCTTCTTTTCCCGGGACTGACAGTACTCGTAAACCATAAATATCTGGAGTAAACAAATACTTTATGAGTTAAGTATGAAGTATCTTTTTCTATTTATTTTTTATTTTCTTCAACTTCATTTTTTTTTATTACTTTTACGGTCATCCCGTGAAACCATATATTTCAAACTAAATACAAACTGAAACATAGATGCACAGAAAAAACCCCAGAAAAAAGACCAATGCTGGGAATCGAACCCAGGTTCTCAGCGTTCCGTGCTGCGTGCTTACCCCTACACCATCACTGGTCTAGAAGTTAGCGACGAATCTTTCCCATACATCGTACACTTCAGTCTGTTATAATCACATTTAGGCATTTGAAATAAATACTTTATGTCCGAGAACTACACTTGAAATTGAGAAAAGAATATGCGGATAAGATTTAAATGAGAATGTCTCGCTTTGTAAAGGAGTCTGGCAAATTTAAAGTTGTAATTCTTGACTTTATAGCATAAAGTTTAGCTAGTTACTTTCTTACTTATTTTGCAAAAGGATTTCTCAATCAGAAGATTGGTCAAGATTCTTTACCGACTACAAAAAAGTTTTTTAGTTAGTCCGATTACTTATATACTTACCATCTATGAATAGAAATGATGTATTCGCCTTTAATTGGGGCCCATAGGAAACGAATATTATGTGATAAGTTTATGAATGTATAGCGATATGCGTGTGCCCTTTTGGCGTCCCAAATAAATGAAATAAATGAAAATGAAATTAATCTAGGTACGTACCCCTGAGTTTTTCGGAATTTAAGACCAGAAGTTTGCTGATTTGGCACCATTTCGTGACATGCAGATTTTTTATTGCATTCTTGTATTAATTTGTCACGAATAAATGTTTTCTTTCTTTCTGTCTTTTTTTACAAGTTACAAGCAAACGAGCACCTAACAGTGACAAAGACCACAGAAATAATAATAAAGAGGATAGAAATGCCTTAGTTCCTATTTTCTTCCGGAACTCGTGTCGCTGCTTCATCTCCTCCACTTACTGTGTTAATGCGCACATGCAAAAGACCGGAACCGTACTACGCAATCACGCACACAATTACTAATATTTTTGCTTACAAACAATTATGAACCTTACACCTTAGAGATAGCGTTGAATAACACTCAACGTAAGTCATACCCACATTTACACAACGGCGCCATTTATTGGCCGCGTCGGCATTATGTCTGTACTAGTCGTAACCTGTTTTTTTGTCCGCACCACGAACTTTTGTGCAAGACGGAAGGGTTATCAGAAATTACTTTACATTGCTGCGTATAATTCAAAACGATCTGCGTTTTTATGGGCATGAGTAGCAATGGTATATGAAGTTTCGTGTTAATAACGTGTAAACCAATATTTCATAATGAAATATTTTCTCAAGTTGTATTTTGATATAAACCGCATTATTACATTAAATTAATACATACCAATGAAATGTAATCCCCTTATTAGTGTAATTACACAGTGTGGACGAGTTTCCGCAATTGCTAATGCTGCAAAACACCATTTTAAAGCACTTGTTGTCATACCCACGTTTCAAATAGCACTGAGCCACAAGCCGCGCTTGTGACCTACGAGTCACAAGCGCGGCGCCAAGGTCACGCGTCTAAGGCACTTCTATCCTCTTTATTATTATTTCTGTGACAAAGACAAACACCCCGCACGCACCTATACTTCATTTTATTTAGAATCAGAAACCACAATAACATTATATTGCGTCTGGTCAACTATTTCTTACCTAGCAAATAGTACAGTAAAATAGTCTGGGAGCCGCAAAATAAAATTGTTTTACTGTCACTTCATTTGCTTGTCGTCAATTGTTACTCTAGTACAAATTGTAAAGAGATTACAATTCACGAGCCGCAATATAATGTTGTTGTGGTTTCTAATTCTAAATTAAATGAGGTATACAAGTTATGCAAACAGTCACAATTGCCTTGTATCCCGTATAGAGTTGCAGTTACCCGCCAATACGAAGCCAGGACTCAGGTGTACTGATGTGTGAATGCCCCGTCTGGCGCTGCTATTAATTAATGTTATAATGAAACGTTATCGAATGTGAAGCCAAGCCTGATTGATAAACAGCTGCGGCAGGAGCGGCAGTTAGTGGGCTGCCATATTGATTCAACCATAAAGCTCCACGCGCACAGACAGCGGAGGCGTGGCGGTGGCGGTGACGGTTGTAATATTCTAACGTGTATGAACGAGTTCGCGGTACGGTACCGCACAAAAGTTCATACAGGTTAGAATATTACAACCGTCACCGCCACCGCACCGCCACGCCTCCGCTGTCTGTGCGTTTGGAGCTTAATAAATCAGAATTGCGCAAATATTATTCAAACCGTGGTGGCCTAGTGGTTTGACCTATGGCCTCTCAAGACGAGGATCGTGCGTTCAAATCCCGGCTCGCACCTCTAGGTTAGTTTCAAAATTAATGTGCGAAATTACGTTTCAAAACCAGCTTTGGTGTGTGTGAAGTTCCCAAACCACAATGGGCCCGCGTGGGAACTTGAGCCCAAGCCCTCTGATTCTGATGAGGCCTGTGCCCTGCAGTGGGACGTAAGTACATAGGCAGGGATGATGATGATGATGATGAGCCAAGAGCTGGCCAGGCGTCCCACACGCCGATGTAGATTTGACTAAAATTATTGTTATATCTATACTAATATTATAAAGCTGAAGAGTTTGTTTGTTTGTTTGTTTGAACGCGCTAATCTCAGGAACTACTGCTTCGATTTGAAAAATTATTTCAGTGTTAGATAGTCCATTTATCGAGGAAGACTATAGGCTATATATCATCACGCTAACACCAATAGGAGCGGGGCGGAGCGGAAGAATGTTTCAAAATCGGGGGTTTTCAAGTAAAACTTCTATAGTCGCTAATCTCAGGAACTACAGCTCCGATTTGAAAAATTCTTTCAGTGTTAGATAGTCCATTTATCGAGGAAGGCTATAGGCTATATATCATCACGCTAACACCAATAGGAGCGGAGCGGAGCGGAAGAATGTTTCAAAATCGGGGGTTTTCAAGTAAAACTTCTATAGGCGCTAATCTCAGGAACTAGTGCTCCGATTTGAAAAATTCTTTCAGTGTTAACACCGGGGTGGGGGGGGGCTGAGGGGCGGGGGGGGGGTGAGGAGGGTGAGGGTGTGGGGGGTGTGGGAGGTTTAAGGGGGGATGAACATTTCATTGATTTTGCCGTAGGATGTGCACCGTTTTCAAGATATTTGACAAAAACACCGGGGGGTGGGGTGGGGTGTGGGGGTTGAGGGGGTGAGGGTGCGGAGGAGGGGGTGCGGGGGCTTTAAAGGGGGATTAAAATTTCATTTATTTTGCCGTAGGATGCACCGTTTTCAAGATATTTGACAAAAACACTGGGGGGTGGGGGTGGGGGTTTGGGTTGAGGGGGGGTGGGGGTGCGGGGGTGGGTGCGGGAGAGGGGGTGCGGGGGCATTGAAGGGGGGATGAAAATTTCATTGATTTTGCCGTAGGATGCACCATTTTCAAGATATTTGACAAAAAAAAAACTTGAAGTAAAACTTGAAGTAAAATTTCTACAGGCACGCTTGACTTGGGACGAACGCGGGTGTGCGTGGGGTGCGGAGGGGTGCGGGGGTGGGGGTGCGGGGTGGAGGGGGTTCGGGGGGTTCGGGGTTGCTGTCTGGGGAGGGGTGCGGGGTTGCTGTCTGGGGAGGGGTGTGGAGGAGCGGGTTGGAGGGTGCGGGGGGGTAATTTTTTTAATATCGAGGAACTAAGGAGAGTCATAATTGATGAAAAGGCAAATAGATAAAAAAAATAAGCTGCCCAAATTACTAAATCCACGCGGACGGAGTCGCGGGCAAAAGCTAGTTTCGTACTAAATACAAACTGAAATATAGATGCACAGAAAAAACCCCAGAAAAAAGACCAATGCTGGGAATCGAACCCAGGTCCTCAGCATTCCGTGCCGTGTGCCTACACCACCACTGGTCTAGAGATTAGACACGAATCTTTCCTATACATCATACATTTCAGTCTGCTAAATCATCACCTTATGCAGTGACAAGCGCACATCTATGTTACACCCTCTATCGAGAGATTTTAACACTCCTTCGGAACTAACCGCTCACCAGAACAAGGGATGGTGCTACTGTGCAACTTTAAACAAGTTAGCTATGAAGTATATGATTTCACGGGATGACCGTAAAAGTAATAAAAAAAATGAAGTTGAAAAAATAAATACAAAAAGATACTTCATAGCTAACTTGTTTAAAATTATTGGTTAAAGACCCTTAACATCTGCCATATCCACAGGAGAGACGGGAACAAAACAATGTGTAGATAATGATCCAAATAGGTAATCTTGTCGATAATCAATCATGTACACAATGTCAATTAATTAATTTTAATCCCATTTCAACTGATTTAATTTCTAACGAAAAGATAAAAGTTAGATCAAACGATTGGAGTCAAGGACTAAAAAAACAGCTCTAGCTTAGCTTAGCCTTCGGAAAGTAATCTGGATAAGTCTTTAACTCGTCTAGATAATCCAGAAATTGCTAGAGATTTATCAAAGCTTAGGAAACGATTTTCTGAGACCACGTCACGAACGAGATTAAAGCATGGTTCATTCTAGAGCCTACTTTTGAAGCGATTTCTCTTCAAAGGGTATAATTATGATGAAGTGAAAACAATGTTAGACAAGCTTTTGAGAGAGTAATGTAATAAAAGTCCGAAATTTATGAAGTAACAATGTGTTTTATGCAATTTTTAAGTGCACAATTTTTGAATTTTTTACTAAAGACACTAAGTAATTTTATAATTATAATGCTACAACAAGGAGATTATGTAGATTGGCAAATGTTCAGAGCTCCGCTAATTCAAAGCCTACGCGGGGTATATTTTGTGCGCAGACATCGCTTTAACCTGGAATGCAGTCATTTTGTTTTGCTTTTTGGGAAATGTATTGAAAGTTTGCGTATAAAATACGCTGTTTGCATTTAGGGTATTTATTTACTTGGAATACTAATATACACTTAATTTATTTATTGTATTTAAAAAACACTGTGTCTTTCGGTCTGTGGACGCCATTCGAGAAGTTTTGGTCCCATCGACCATAAATTCTATGAGCGATGTGCCCTGGTCACTGCCATTTGAGTGTGGTAATTCTTCGAGCTATTTCTGTGACTTAAGTCTTGCGCGGATTTCAGAATTTCGAACGTGATGTCTCTGAGAAACTCTGAGTATAGCCTTCTGAGTAACCTTAAAACGCAGTGTAGGTAGACCTCCAAGATGGATGGGGGACCTGGTTCAGGTTGCGGGAACTCTTTGGATGTGGATGGCGCAGATGAAACTGTGTCACAGGTTATACTTCTATCAATTACAACGACTATTCCGGACAAACTCTAATGATGTTACTATACTCGTAAATTTGATAGTAGCTGGACCGTTTGATATTCTGGCCGCTATATCTGTTCATCAATAATTCTCAGTAATGGAATGGGTAAAATCAATAAACTAGATTATACTACCGAACCAACATACATGAAGTCCGAAAACTTAATGATAAATGGTACCGGGCGAAAGGTAAATTTGATCATCATCATCATCATCATCATCATCATCATCATCATCATCATCATCATCATCATCATCATCATCATCATCATCATCATCATTCCAGCCTGTATAGGTATACGTCCCCACTGCAGGGCACAGGCCCTTCTCTCAGAATGAGAGGGCCTGGGCCGTAGTTCCCACGCGGGCCCAGTGCGGATTGGGAACTTCACACACGCCATTGAATTACTTCGCAAGTGCATGCAGATTTCCTCACGATGTTTTCCTTCACCTTCATCATCATCATCATCATTTCAGCCGAAAGACATCCATTGCTGAACATAGGCCTCCCCAAGGCTCGCCAAACAGATCGGTCCCGTGCCATCAGCATACAACGTGTTCCCGCATCCTTACCCAGGTTGTCGCTCCATCTTGTTGGAGGCCTACCTACACTGCGTCTTCCGGTCCGTGGACGCCACTCGAAAACCTTTTTGCCAAATTTGTTTAAGTGATTTTATTACCCGGGCATGTTTTTCGGAATGTAAGTAAGAAAATACATTTGAAATTTACCATGAGCTTGACGGTAAAGGAAAACATCGTGAGGAACCCTGCACACGTCTGAGAAGAAATTCAATGGTGTGTGTGAATTTTCTAATCCCCACTGGCCCCTCGTGGGAACTACGGCCGAAGCCTTCTCATTAGATAACGCAGATTTTTTGCAGACGGAGTTGAGGCCAACTAGTTTGAAATAAAAACATATTTTATGCCTAAAAATAGCTGCATTGGCGCAATTCAAGCATCCAGTTAATTTAGTACAGAGAAAGCACTCTGAATAAGGCAGAATTAACCGTGGCTTATCAAACACTAACTCATTTGGCGCGCGCCCAGGGTTTTATTGCGATTGCGGTACGCGGAATCTCTTAGTGAAAGGTTTTTGGTACAAATTATATTATAATTTGTCCCAGTTTTGCTATCTGGTAAATGGGCAATTTTATTTTTTGTTGTCCCTTTTGACTTTTTTTTAAATTCGGAAAGTTTTATGTGATTTCTGCTCAGAATCACGAGCTCTTTCGATCCTACTACGAGAAAAAAGTGTCTCAAGTTTTTTTTCCCGTTCCGTTACCATTTTTCATACTTTATATGACTGTAACAGAATGGAAGAATCGAAAAATATATGAAAGTTTTGGGACACTTTTTTTCTCCTAGTAGGATCGAAAGAGCTCGTGATCCTGAGCAGAAATCACATAAAACTTTCCGAATTAAGAAAAAAAGTCAAAAGGTACAGCAAAAAATAAAATTGCCCAAATGCTAGTTGGGTCTTTGAGGCTCGCTGGAGACCTAAGATAAAAAAATAAGAATAAGAATAAATTTATTTTCAAAATCATCATTGAGAATTACATTGTTGAAAGAGTCAGGCCCGTCGCCCGCCGCGTCTATTATGCTGTGTTCGTCAATGTTCGGGAGTGGTCGTTCTCGCCCGCCGCATGCGACGTCCCGAACGCGGCGGGCGAGAACGACCACTCCCGAACATTGACGAACACAGCATATAGACGCGGCGGGCGACGGGCCGCTGCCCGCCGCGGGTGGCGGGTCAGAACGACCAAGGCCTCAATCTTGTAACGACGTAATGCATATTACCTGCTTTGTCAAAGATCTTAGAAGCTGCTATCAAGGATCAAATAGTGGAATACTTGGAGTTTAATAAAATATTTGCCTTTAATCAATTCGGCTTTAACAAATCCACTGTGATGGCGTTACGTAAAGTATGTAAGATGTTCGTAAATATAATACACGAAATAAGGACAAAATATGTCTACCTACCAAAAACAAGAACAAAGAAATATCTGAAGCAAAGAATCCCAATAAAAAATAAAATGTTTCATGGTAAATTTCAAATGCAATTAACTTAAAATAAAAGGAATATTTTACCATGAGCTTTCATGGTAAATTTCAAATGCAATTAACTTAAAATAAAAGGAATATTTTACCATGAGCTTTCATGGTAAATTTCAAATGCAATTAACTTAAAATAAAAGGAATATTTTACCATGAGCTTTCATGGTAAATTTCAAATGCAATTAACTTAAAATAAAAGGAATATTTTACCATGAGCTTTCATGGTAAATTTCAAATGCAATTAACTTAAAATAAAAGGAATATTTTACCATGAGCTTTCATGGTAAATTTCAAATGCAATTAACTTAAAATAAAAGGAATATTTTACCATGAGCTTTCATGGTAAATTTCAAATGCAATTAACTTAAAATAAAAGGAATATTTTACCATGAGCTTTCATGGTAAATTTCAAATGCAATTAACTTAAAATAAAAGGAATATTTTACCATGAGCTTTCATGGTAAATTTCAAATGCAATTAACTTAAAATAAAAGGAATATTTTACCATGAGCTTTCATGGTAAATTTCAAATGCAATTAACTTAAAATAAAAGGAATATTTTACCATGAGCTTTCATGGTAAATTTCAAATGCAATTAACTTAAAATAAAAGGAATATTTTACCATGAGCTTTCATGGTAAATTTCAAATGCAATTAACTTAAAATAAAAGGAATATTTTGCTCTTCCACGAAGAAGTGATGTGAAAAACCGTGTTAGCTTAGTGGCTTCACCTACATATGTTATGAATAGAATAAAATAATTTATTGACCATGTTGTAACATACATGACATTTAGAACGTCATATATATTTTAACAACTTTAAGCAATTAGTATTCCATGCATTACTCAATTAAATACCGGTAAAGCTACCGTGAGCACTGGGTCCGCTTGGGAACTGCGGACCAAACCCTCTCATTCACGATGACGATGATGATAAAAGATTAATTCCTAAGCAACATACAACACCAACGAACAATGATGAACAAGACTTAATTTATAAATAAGCAAATTGATGCTAATCAAGTGTTCAATCAGATAAAAACTAAAAAGCTTCTCCCATAATTAGAGGAGAGTTCGAGCTCATAAAAGCCAACCATTTCGCAGTTGAGCGAAATTAATTTGATGTTTCGGATCGTTCGCGAACTTCCCGAAGCGGCCTAATCCCTTTTGAGTTTAACGAATTGAACCAAATTAATGTGGATCTTATCGCAGACGCTAACGCCGGACGTACACTTAGCCGGGCCAATGTTCAGCGTTTTTGCGTTTTTTTTAACCCCCTACACAAAAAAAGGGGCGTTATAAGTTTGACCGCTATGTGTGTGTGGCTGTGTGTTTGTCTGTGGTATCATAGCTCTTAAACGGAAGAACCGATTTGGATGCGATTTTTAGGGTTCCGTACCCAAAGGGTGAAAACGGGACCCTATTACTAAGACTCCACTGTCCGTCCGTCTGTCTGTCCGTCTGTCACCAGACTATACTCTGTGCGTCTGTGTCTGTCTCATGAACCGTGATAGATGGTGTAGATATTTCGGTGGCCGCTATAACGGCAAATACTAAAAAACAGAATAAAAATATTTTTTTATGAGGGCTCCCATAGAACAAACGTGATTTTTTTGCCGTTTTTATAGATAATGGAACGGAACCCTTCATGCGCGACTCCGACTCGCCCTTAGCCGGTTTTTCTGAAAAAGTAGTTTTGGGGATTACTTAGAATCAGCAAATCTTCCGAATCGGCGAATTCCCTCAAAGGTGGTTTCAAACAAAAAAAAACTGGATAGTAACCGGGTCGTGAATCGCCGGCCTAAGATGGCCAGATCCTGGCATATTTTGATATTTTATTATCTGCAGGCTTAGCGATGGGGTTGGCCGTCTGTGGATACTCGGTCGCGATAACCGCGTTGCCATTGCTAACTTTATAATTGAGTGTTTAAAACTGCTAAGCTGGCCAAGATCTCGTTGAGGACGAGAAGCTCGCGTAAACCCAGTCATTCATCATCATCATTTTAGCTGAAAAACGTCCACTGCTGGACATAGGCCTCCCTCATTGACGCCCAATCATTACGGTTGGAAGTAACTTGCATCCACCCTGAACCACCACCAAATCGTCCGTCCACCTCATTGGTGGACGTCCCACGCTGCGCTTGCCAATCCGTGGTCTCCATTCGAGAACTTTTGGGCCCCAACGGCCATCTGTTCTGCGTAAACCCAGTGTAAGAAAGAAAATAGAAAGACGAAGGAGCCTGGAATAATAAAAGACCAGACTCACCAGTAGCTGATGGTTTCCTGGGGGCCGTCTGTATTTCCATAGGTAGTGACGTGGCTAGGCTGAACTGGTCAGGGATTCAAATACTGCGGTGCTAGAGAAACTAAAAAAAAAATGTTTAAAAAACTGAAACTCGACTACGGAAAAAACGCGCTCTAAAAAGTAAGAAATAAGAAAATGTGCAAGAACTATACACAATTAATTTGCTCCTTCTGTAATGTTTTTTCTACACGGGGTAGCGGGGTGGTGCTGCGGGTGGGCAATTAAACCAAGTAGTAGGTGCAACAAGATGTATATTATTATGTATACTTAACAATTTCTTCCCCGGCTATCCCGCCCTCTCCACACACTTACATACATAGACCATATAGGCTTAAGCTTAAATCCTAACTCACTACTACAATTCACAGGGTCGTGAATGCAATTGGCCAGTGATCCGATATACCAAATATATCTAAACTAATATAGGGGCACTCCTGTACCTGGGCTGTGAAACGGCCAAACCTGGCTGCGGGCCACTGTAGGCCACACTCGGACGGCGTCTCGTGCCCGACGTCCCAGCGTCGCCGACAGCCGCCACACTGCGCAGACCAACCTGCTTCACAACCACCAAGCCTCCTTGAAACGCTTCTACACGAAGCCACAACAGCCACACACACAAGGCCGTGTCTTAACACCTCCTGTGGACGGATCATGGATTAGAAATAACTCCAGAGTGGTTCCTTAAGGACAGGAGGAACCGGCTTGCTCAGTTCGGTGAACGGACACCATAGAAACTTGAAAACTACATAAGCACGCACCGTGGAGGAAATGCGGACTTGCTTGGTCGCCTGGGTCGCGCTGTCAACTCCAACGAAGGTGCAAGACCTCGGACACCACAGCAATCTACAACCAAAGATCAAGGATTAGCGTTGTCGACCCAAAGGAAAGGCAGGGCTCCAGTGGCTTAGCCACATACCAAGTGTTCAGGATGATTCCGCGTGCGACGCTCCACGTCACCCACTTCTACTACACCACCGTGCTGAAACAAAATGAAAAATAAGTATACCAGGACGCTAACAGCGCATTCCACGCTCTTACCAGGTCAATCCAGAGAAACTCACCCAAAACAAGGATTAATTCCCACTTGGAACACGACAAACACTGCGAGCATCAACAAAATGGCCGTACACCCCAAAGCCGGCCTCCTTCACGTAGAGCTGTCACTATTGCCATATACGGTTTTATTTTTTTTAATGAAGCACTTCACTAGAGTCAAAATCCAAATTTTAATTTCCAAAACCAGCACCCACGTCCAAAATAATTATTTAATCCGCATCCCGGCAACGATTTACGCAAACAAAGTTTGATTTGAAAGTCTCTAGATAATTGGAAAAAACGCCGAAGTATGAGAAAAACGGAAGAAACATCGACTCAAACGGCCGTGCTGTCACCTGTCAAAATAACAACCTTACAACACCCCTCCTCCCAGACGAATTTCCCGACAAAAGAGGGAAATTCCAGCTGGGCCCCAGCTATCTCCACATAAACAATGAATCACTAAGCCAATACATAAAAAATCCGTTGCACCAAAAAAAAATTTTCTGTTTTTAAACCACCGAGAGAACACGGCATCAACAAAAAGCAAGCCAGGACGATCCGTTCGGTCACGGGACCGCTGCCGGCCAGCTCTCAACGTGACATAAATGAAAATATATAAAAAAACGAGAGCGACCACCAGGTTGACGATCAACACTCACTCTCGAAAGGGTCAAACAGACCCGCCTATACTATCAAAGGGTGGTCAACGTCGGCGGCGCGGCGGGCGAGAGCGACCAGCGCGGGCCGCGCGTCCGACGTTCACTCACTCTCGAAACAAAATAAGTAATCACAAAAATTAAAAACGTAACACATGCTGTTACGTGAGGTTAGGACTCGCCCACCAAACTCGAGATCAGTCGGCGTCGGCGGCACGGCGAGCGAAGGCGACTGACGCGGGCCGTGCGTCCGACACCCACTTACTCCAACTATATACAAAGACCAAAATGTATAAAATAGCATTAAAATGCTTGTAAAAGAAAGATGTAAAAAAAAATTAAAAACAATGTCAGTGTTCGTGCTCCGAAGGGTCAATCCCTGCTTTGTACGGCAAAAAGGTGAGTAACGGCTAATGTCAACCTACCCCACTACTCTATGTAGAGTCAGCCCCTTTCTGGTACCACTTTCATGTCTTTAATATGCCATTTCCCTACAGGCTTGCCATCCCCATCCTCCAACTCATAAACTAATTTGGATAGTTTCCTAACTACACGACATTTCTCATATTTCGGGGCCAACTTGGATGCAAAATACTTAGATGCGTCACTTTGTTTAAAAGAGCGTTTCCAAACAATATCCCCAACCTCAAACTCCAGATCTCGCCGCCGCTGATTGTAGTATTTAGCATTTATCTGGTGGGCCTTCGTTAACTCCTCCTTAACATCAGCAAACACCTGTTTAAGCTCGCCCAAGTCATTGTAAAGGTTACTTCGTGACAAAAAGACAATTTCGTCGATGTCTTCGAAATCTTTGTAAATACTACCATCAGCCACGGCCTCGCGACCGTGCACCAAAAAGAAAGGGGTGTAACCCGTAGCCACACTCACAGATGTATTTATCGCAAATTGAATTTTATGGATATTAACGTCCCAAGTGCGATGGTCGGTACCGACAAAACTAGAAACAGCTGTCAAAATCGTACGATTTTGTCTCTCCACGGGATTCACTTGGGGCGAATAAACTGGGCCAAAATGTACTTGAGGTATTTGATATTTGCAATATAATGATCGAACTTCGTGGCCACTAAAGTTTGAGGCATTATCACAGATGATTGTCTGTGGAATCCCATGAAAAAGAAACACATGATCCTCAAGCCGCTGCGCTATCACCTTACCGGTGGCGCGGCGTAAAGGAAAAAGTAAGCAATACTTTGTGAAATAACACGACACCACAAGCAGGTTAGTATTTTGCATCCTAGACATAGGTAAAGGCCCAACAATATCAATGCTGAGACACTGGAATGGACGCGAGCAGACCCTAGCACTACCCATTAACCCCGGCGTCTTAACATTGGGGCATTTATAAGCGTTGCAAACGTCACATTCTGAAACAAATTTTATTGTATCCTGGTACATACCAGGCCAAAAATAGCGCAACCTCAGCCTCTGGTAGGTTTTTGTCATTCCCAAGTGAGCTGCCGTTGGCTCTGAGTGATTTTCCATCAAAATCGCATCTCTGCAGTCACTTGGGACAACCTCCTTCCAGTCATAGTCTGATCGCAGCTTACTCTTTGACTTGGTATATCGAAACAGCTTGTTATTAATAATTTGAAAATTTGGACAACTTCTAGCTTTATCACGACAACGCTTATAAATGTCACAATACCACGGATCAGTCGTCGCGGGTTCCAAGGTGGATACTGGCACCGCTCTGGAGAGCGCGTCAGGCACCACATTGTCGACACCGCGTCTATGCTCTATTGTGAAATTATAAGGTGACAAGCGACAGCCCCACCTCTCTAATCGACCACTAGGGTTCTTCAAATTTAAAAACCACTTCAAACTGGCGTGGTCCGTGAAGATTTTAAACGGCTTGCTTCCCTCCAGGTAAGGACGGAAATGTTCTACTACGAACACCACTGCTAATGCTTCCCTTTCCGTAGCAGAATAGTTACGCTCGCAAGATGTTAGTGCGCGACTACAAAAAGCAATTGGATGTTCTTCGCCACTACAGTTCTGCGTTAACGTACCGCCTATCCCAAAATCGGAGGCATCGCAGTGAACGGCAAAAGGTTGGTCAAAGTCGGGGCAAGCCAGAACCGGAGCACTTGTTAAGGCGGTTTTCAAATCCTCAAAAGCCCTATTAGCCTGGGTGGACCAGTCGAAAGGCGGGGCGCCTCTGCGCGTAGACGTGAGAGCGTTTAGTGGTCCCGCAATTGAACTAAAATTTTTTATAAAGCGTCTGTAATATGAGGCGGTTCCTAGAAAACGCTTCACATCTTTTCTAGAGGCGGGGGTGGGAAAATCTCTAATAGCACTAATTTTATCAGGATCCGTTCTCAGTCCATGCCGATCAACGATATAGCCCAAGTACTTCAACTGACTCCGGAAAAAATATGATTTGGCCAGATTTATCGTTAGATTAGCCTTTTCAAAACGAGCAGCCACGGCACGCAACAGAGTCAAATGTTCCTCAAAAGTAGCCGACACACAGATTAAATCGTCCAAATATGACCAGACCTTTCCTTCAAACTCAGGGCCAAACAATCTATCCATCAGACGCTGCTGCGTTGCCGGTGCTGAAGTCAACCCGAAAGCCATCACTTTATACTGAAACAGACCGCGGCCAGGAATTGTAAAGGCCGTCTTTTCCTTCGATGACGGGTGCAACGGAATCTGATGAAAGGCTGATTTTAAATCTATTGATGACAAATATTTAGCCTCTTTCAAGCTATCTAATATTTCTGAGATATATGGTAAGGGATAAGAGTCGTGTTTAGAGACGTCATTAAGTTTACGACTGTCCAAGCAAAATCGAAGAGAACCGTCAGCTTTAGGTGCTAAAGTGACGGGACTATTCCATGGGCTAGTGCTAGGCTCTACTAGGTCGTCTCGCAGCATTTCATCTAACTGTCGGTTAAGTTCCTTTAACCTTTCGGGTGACATCCTATAAAAACGTTGTTTGATGGGTATGGCATCACCCGTATCAATAGTGTGTGCAATGAGATTGGTGCGTCCTAAACCTTTACGCTCCGCAGAAATACTTTCAAATTTCTGTATAACCTCCAATACCTGACACTTTTCAATCTCATTAAGAGAATCAAAGTCACTCAAATGAACCTCAGAAACCTCACAATCACTAACGTTCCTCTCGGGAACCCTGCCACATAACGCAAGGACCTCCGGAGCTATACCAAAGGCCCTCCAAAAATTAATACCTAATAACAAGTCCGTCGTCACGCCGGGTATGATATAAAACTTGACAGCAACAGTCCTGGCGTCAACCGTAACCGGTAGGTATACATAACCAGTGACGGGAGATGACGAGCCGTTAGCTGTTTTTATTATGTCGAGATCGTGTGACCTGTACCTAGTGACATTATTGGGTAAACTACCTAAAATCTTACTGTTTACTATAGAAATTTCTGAACCTGAGTCCAATAAACCACTATGCACAGATCCGTAAATGGATACTTTCTTAAATGGTCGATGGTCATTACCAGCTATGACGTGAACCAGGGGTTTATCCCTCCTGCCACGCATAACCCTGTTATGCGGTGCAGGTGGGACAAAGTCCCGGCCCACACCTACTCGTTTTTTGGGCCACCTGACGGACCGGCGGTACACCTGGGACAATCACGCATAGTAACTCCTTTTTCCCCACAACGATAACATAATATATACTTTGGAGCCTTACAATCCTTCAAAACATGTCCATTTATCCGACACTGTACACAAAAAAGTTCGTTTGCGCTATTGAAAACCGCATCCACTGTCGTATAGGTTTTACTTGGTGACTGACATGCCAAATCGGGACACAACAACCCATTCGACACCGGCGGCGGCTCTTTGAACGCCCCTACTCGATATTTAGCATGTTCCAGCAACCTACAATGTTCTTTCAATTCTGACCATGAATTAATTCGTGTTAGTGCTAATTGTGACGAATAGAAAGGCCTTATGCCGTATTTGACAATCGTTAGTTGTTCTTCGTCACTAATAGGTTTCCTCAATCTGTTGAAATAAATTTTCATTATACTTAAATAGATTGTGATATTTTCGTCCGGACCCTGTGTACGCGCACGGATTTCCTGCATCAATCTATAGTCAAAATCGAATGGTAAATATTCCTTAAGTAGTAAATTTTTTAAGTCACTCCACTCACGAACCTCATTGCACACGCCGCGGTACCAAAAAGAAGCCTCGTCTACAAATAACTCGATGGCAGAAGCGAACAGTTCGTCGTTTGAAATATGTCTACTTCGACACAGTTCCTTTAATATTTCAATAATCGCAATGACACTTGTCTTTCCATTAAACTTTAAAATCAGTGTGTGGACACCTTTATTTCTACTACAAGACACATTAATGACCTGTCCGACCTGTGTGTGCGTGGACTCATGTGTAGGTGAAGTTTCACCTTCCTCTTGTGAGTCCTGGCTACTCTTAAATAATCTAAACAAATTGTCCACCCTCTGAGTAATCTCTTTATGTTTTATAGTTAATTCGTTAAACAGCTCGCAGTCATCGGGGTTTGTTGGATGTAAACGTCCCAATCTGTGAAATAAGTGATTACTCAGAGCCTGGATCCTGTTCAGATTTTTTAAGGAAAGTCGCGCGTCAGCTGTCAATTTCGCCAATTCGACCAATTTATTAGCAATACACTGCAACTCATCCGATAAGTCACCTGAAAAGGAGTCAATCTCATCGCTAGGTATTTTCTTTGCCAAGTCTCGAATTTGGGTCTTTAAGCCCGGATAAGAATCAACTGGCTGCTCACCTCGAATCTTCACCTCATAAATTAACTCATCTTTATGCAGTAAGTGGAAAACAATTGGTTTTTCCTCCATTTTGTAAAACTTCTCAACAGGCCACTTGCAATCACGATAACAATAGCTCAATCACCTTATTATATCTGCTCAAGTTTACTTGTCACTGTATTAATGTTACTACTAAGCAAAACTTAAGTTCCAATTCAGCTAGTTACGTTATTAATGTAATGTATTTAAATGTATTTGTTTTTGTAGAACAATTTTATAACTATATATGTACTTAATTACACTATAAACAAAAGCAATAATGCACAATGGAAGAACAAAAGCTTGACCAGTAACTATGAATGTAGGTATATGTTCACTTATTTAGACTATTTCTATTATCTTTGTATATAAAACCAAAACTCAATTTTGTAAATCTAGCTGTAACTTTATGTTTTAAATTCAATGTAGGTAGGTATAAATCCACTTATTTTGACTATCTTGTTTTTGTATGGATGCAAAACCAAAACAAAATGTTGTAAATCTGTTACTTAATGCTTTAAATTAATATTTCAATCTGTTGACAATATTTAATGAAATTATACTGACAATTATTTACTATTTATCACCACTTTCAAGGCAAACTAGTTAGACCATTATGGTAGATGACTACTAGATTATAGTTATAATTTTATATTATAATTTAAGTTTAAACCGCACTATATAGCTTTTAACTGGTTATTAAAAACAGTTTATTAGTCTGTTTTGTAAACAAGTAAATCACCACACACACATATAAGTTGCCTCGGTTACAAGGAATTGTAATATAAAATAGGCATCAGTAATATGGTTTGACTCACATAGAACAACAATATGGATTCAATTAATATAACACTCTGTTTTTATTGCAATATGATAAAACAAAATATATTAAGCTACTGATCCAATCACTGACCAACCTGTGATTTAGCCTCGGATAAATCACAGAGAAACCCTTGCAAACACTATCACAAAACTGTTCGGGCGCCGATTGTAATGTTTTTTCTACACGGGGTAGCGGGGTGGTGCTGCGGGTGGGCAATTAAACCAAGTAGTAGGTGCAACAAGATGTATATTATTATGTATACTTAACAATTTCTTCCCCGGCTATCCCGCCCTCTCCACACACTTACATACATAGACCATATAGGCTTAAGCTTAAATCCTAACTCACTACTACAATTCACAGGGTCGTGAATGCAATTGGCCAGTGATCCGATATACCAAATATATCTAAACTAATATAGGGGCACTCCTGTACCTGGGCTGTGAAACGGCCAAACCTGGCTGCGGGCCACTGTAGGCCACACTCGGACGGCGTCTCGTGCCCGACGTCCCAGCGTCGCCGACAGCCGCCACACTGCGCAGACCAACCTGCTTCACAACCACCAAGCCTCCTTGAAACGCTTCTACACGAAGCCACAACAGCCACACACACAAGGCCGTGTCTTAACACCTCCTGTGGACGGATCATGGATTAGAAATAACTCCAGAGTGGTTCCTTAAGGACAGGAGGAACCGGCTTGCTCAGTTCGGTGAACGGACACCATAGAAACTTGAAAACTACATAAGCACGCACCGTGGAGGAAATGCGGACTTGCTTGGTCGCCTGGGTCGCGCTGTCAACTCCAACGAAGGTGCAAGACCTCGGACACCACAGCAATCTACAACCAAAGATCAAGGATTAGCGTTGTCGACCCAAAGGAAAGGCAGGGCTCCAGTGGCTTAGCCACATACCAAGTGTTCAGGATGATTCCGCGTGCGACGCTCCACGTCACCCACTTCTACTACACCACCGTGCTGAAACAAAATGAAAAATAAGTATACCAGGACGCTAACAGCGCATTCCACGCTCTTACCAGGTCAATCCAGAGAAACTCACCCAAAACAAGGATTAATTCCCACTTGGAACACGACAAACACTGCGAGCATCAACAAAATGGCCGTACACCCCAAAGCCGGCCTCCTTCACGTAGAGCTGTCACTATTGCCATATACGGTTTTATTTTTTTTAATGAAGCACTTCACTAGAGTCAAAATCCAAATTTTAATTTCCAAAACCAGCACCCACGTCCAAAATAATTATTTAATCCGCATCCCGGCAACGATTTACGCAAACAAAGTTTGATTTGAAAGTCTCTAGATAATTGGAAAAAACGCCGAAGTATGAGAAAAACGGAAGAAACATCGACTCAAACGGCCGTGCTGTCACCTGTCAAAATAACAACCTTACACTTCGTGACCACAAATATAAATCTCCGCAAAGTAACGCCTGATTCAATCAAGCAAGAAAATATTCGTGTCTGAAATTCATACATGTAGACCTTAGAGAAGAGCCGTGGTTGCATGCCAGCTTGCCTTAAGGGTTACTTACCTAACAATTCAGTTTATTGACACCTTATTTATTAAAATCGGATGAGTAGTCTCGACGCTACGGTGGAACATCCGTAAATACAGTGCTAAAATCATTACACTTCCTTTGGTTTTGCCGTAGTCGTGCAAAAAGCCGTGGTGGCCTAGTGGTTTGACTTATGGCGTCTCAAATAGAGGATAGTGGGTTCAAATCCAGGCAGTACTCTACTACTACTACTCTGAATTTTTCAGATTTTTGTGCGAAATTGCATTTGAAATTTACCATGAACTTTACGGCGAAGGAAAACATCATGAGGAAACATACAAACACCTGCAAAGCAATTCAATTGTGAGTGTGAAGATCCCGATCCGCATTGGACCCGGGTGAGAATTACAACCCAAACCCTCCCATTTTGCACATGGAAGACCAATGTGGCGTGCATTCAGAGATATTATTATCACAATCATAATCTCTGAATGATTTAATTTCATTACACTATGAATCTTATTTTTATGTTTAATAATAACAATAATGTAATTAACAAAATAATAATAATGTCTCATTAATAAAATAATAATTGATTGTAAATTAATAATAATAATCACTTAAATTGTAATAATAATTAAACTAACTTAATAATAATAATTGAATAATAATAACTAATTAATAATGTTAAAATTGCATAATGTATCCGCTTATGGTAATATCATAAATGTCTGATTGCATAATAAGTATAAGTTATAATAAATAATATTTTGTACGTTGAGCGGACACGCGCACTGATTTTATTAGTAGTGAGGCGCGCGCATCGTAGACATCTACCTATGTACAGCGATACCGGTCCATCGCGCGATGCGCTTGTGCAAGTCGATCCGCGCGCACCGCCCGACAGTCCGTGTACTGCTTCGACGCGAGACGCTTGATTTATTGTTTACAAACGCTAACGCTTATGAGCCATCGCTTTAGCTTACGCTTAACGCTTGTTTCCTCTTTCACCATCTTCTCCTTCTTCTGTGAACTTTTATGTGTTGTGCTTGCTTGTTAATAAACAGTTATAAAGTGACGTAGTGTTTGCATTCGCCTGCTACCTACCGCTGCTCAAGTAAGTGCTGCATAAACCACATTTACTACTACATTGGTGACCCGAGCCGTACACGAAGATGACGGGTGAAAATGCAGAGAAGCAAGCTGGTGCCGCGCAGAATACTGCTGAGTTGTGCAGAGTGGGTGTACGTATACCCCCATTCTACCCAGAAAAACCAGCACTATGGTTTGCCCAGCTGGAGGCCCAATTTATGCTGTCCAATATTACTGCGGACACCACAAAATTTTATTATACCATGGCCCAGCTGGAGCCTCAATATGCGTCTGAAGTGGAGGACATCATAACTAACCCACCGGCGGTGGACAAATATGAAAAGCTCAAGACCGAACTTGTGAAGCGTTTGTCGGCCACACGGGAGAAGGACATCCAGCAGCTCCTGTCGCACGAAGTCCTGGGAGACAGGAAACCTTCCCAGTTGCTCCGTCACATGCAGCACCTGGCCGGACCCGGGGTACCCGAGGACCTGATGCGCACAATGTGGACCAACCGGCTTCCCCAGGCCCTCCAGGTCATACTCGCGTCGCAGACAAGGTGTACTCTGGCAGAATTGGCCGAATTGGCGGATAGAGTGCACGATGCCATTGCAGCAGTTCCTCAAGTCTCCGTGGTTCAACCTGCTGCCGCTTCCCCTCCAACGGACCCGCTGGTGTTCCAGATCGCAGCACTCAGCAAGCAGATGGAGGCCTTGACGACGAGGATGGACAGGATGTCTCGGGAATCACGACCGAAGAACAGAGCCCGAAGCCGAAGCCGCAGCCGACAACGGCAGAGCGCAACGAGGTCGCACTCCAACTACCGCAAACATCCCACCTGCTGGTATCATCACAAGTTTGGGAACCAGGCACGGAGCTGCGTGAAGCCTTGTGACTATCCAGCGGGAAATGCGTCGGGCAGTCGATGATGGCGACGGGCGGCTGCCCAAGCACCGGTCGCTTATTTGTGGTGGACTCAAGGTCAAAAATTAAATTTTTAGTAGATACCGGAAGTGACCTGTGTGTGTTCCCCCGTACTTTATTAAAGGAACGCCGAAACAAAACGAATTATACTTTGTGTGCAGCAAATGGTACAATAATTCATACTTACGGGTATGCGCACTTATTGCTCAGTATAGGTTTGCGCCGTGACTTTGCTTGGCGATTTGTTGTAGCGGACGTTACAAGGGCAATAATAGGTGTCGATTTTCTATCCCATTATAACCTTTTGGTAGATTGCAGGAATCAGCGCCTTACCGACAATAATACAAGGCTCACGACCCCGGCTTTGCCTGCGCAACCGTCTGATGTCATTTCTTCGGTGAAGGTAGTGACTGGTGAGTTTGTTTATCACACTATACTACGCGAATACCCTGACATCACACGTCCATCTGGCATACACCGCACAACAAAATACTCCACAGTACATCACATACGCACCACACCCGGCCCGCCCGTATCTAGTAAACCGCGACGGCTGGCACCTGATAAGTTAAAGGTGGCACAGGAGGAGTTTGCTTCTATGCTTTTGAGTGGCATAGCCAGACCCTCGGAGTCACCTTGGGCATCACCCTTACATCTGGCCCTTAAAAAAGACAATGGCTGGAGACCGTGCGGCGACTACAGGATGCTGAATGCGAGAACCGTTCCGGATAAATATCCTATACGTCACATCCAGGATTTTTCGCACAGCATCACTGGTTGCACAGTCTTTTCGACCATAGACCTCGTCAAGGCGTATAACCAGATCCCCGTCAGCCCCGAAGACATCCCCAAGACTGCCATTACGACGCTGTTCGGGCTATACGAATTCCCATTCATGACGTTTGGACTTCGTAATGCCGGGCAGACGTTCCAGCGCTTCGTGGATGAGATGCTGCGGGGACTGGATTTCTGTTACAGCTACCTGGATGACTTCCTTGTCTTTTCTAAGGACCAGAAGACGCACGAGACACACCTGCGGCAACTGTTTGCTCGGCTACAGGAGTATGGCATGGTCATTAACACTGCCAAATGCCACTTTGGAGCGGAAGAGGTAACCTTTTTAGGATACCGTATATCCGCAGAGGGCACAAAGCCACTGCCTTCCAAGGTCGAGGCCATCAAAGACTTCCCAACGCCGAAGAACATAAGGGAACTCAGGAGATTCTTGGGAATGCTGAATTTTTACAGGCGTTTCATCCCTGAGGCAGCCAAACACCAAGCTCCCCTGAATTCCCTCCTAACTGGTTCTTTTAAAGGTTCACATCCAGTTAATTTTACGCATGCAGAGCAAGATGCCTTCGACCGCTGCAAGGCAGGATTATGCCAAGCGGCATTACTGGCTCACCCGGATGCTCAGGCTAAGCTATGCATCGTTACCGATGCATCTGACGTAGCCATGGGTGCTGTGTTGCAGCAGCTCAAGGACGATGCTTGGGAGCCCCTAGCATTTTTCTCCAGGAAGCTGACGCCAGCTCAACGTAAGTATTCTCCTTACGACAGGGAACTTTTAGCCATCTACGAGGCTATAAAATACTTTAGGCATATGGTAGAAGCAAGAGACTTCATTGTCTATACCGACCATAAACCTTTGTGCTTCGCATATAGCTCTCGTAAGGATAATTGTTCCCCAAGGCAGTTCCGACATCTAGACTTTGTGTCACAATTTACGACGGACATAAGGCACATCTCTGGAAAGAGCAATGTCGTGGCAGATACTCTTTCACGAGTCGAGGAAATCACGCAGCCTATAGATTTTACCAACTTAGCTGCGTCTCAGAATACCGACTCCGAGCTACGTCTTCTTCTGAATGGCGGCAGCTCGTTACGCCTTGAGAAAATGAGTGTGCCCGGAACTAGCGTCGATCTTTGGGTCATTCTAAAATTTTAGGCAGAACACTCTGTTACTATTTGTATGGAGCTACCACTCTGTTACCACGCATTATTACATATATTACAGAAATACTAAGAATTTGATTGCGATAGTCAATAATTATCTGTGATATATTGCTGATTGCAATCATCAATCATTTCACTTAAATAACCGCAGAAAATAGACAGTGTAACCGGAAACAACTTTTTTTAGGGTGGGACAAGTTTACCTGCGCAAAATTTTAGAATGACCCCTTTACTGCGAGGAGAGAGACAACAGGATCAGACCGTATGTCCCAAAAGAGTTCAGGCGACAGATCTTCGAGAGCCTGCATTCACTCAGCCACCCAGGAGCAAACGCGACTGCTATATTGGTCGCTGAAAGGTACGTCTGGCCAGGGGTGCGCAAAGACTGTCGAGAATGGACCCGAAGTTGTCTGGCTTGCCAGCGATCTAAGGTCACTCGTCACGTCTCATCACCCTTAAGCTCGTTCAAGCTACCACGAGCGAAGTTTTTAAACATCCACATCGACCTGATAGGACCACTTCCACATTGTCAGGGCTTTAGGTACTGTCTCACCGCTATCGATCGATTTACTCGTTGGCCTGAGGCAGTACCACTTCAAGACATAACGGCTGAGACAGTGGCTAAAGCACTGTTACAAGGCTGGATTGCTCGTTTTGGATGCCCAGTGAACATTGTCACAGACAGAGGTCGACAGTTTGAATCCACACTATTCGAACAGCTGGCAAAACTGGTTGGGTTTCGACGTAAACGCACGACTGCATACCATCCTGCCTGTAATGGGATTGTGGAGCGATTCCACAGGCAGCTGAAGGCAGCAATAACGTGTCACGCCGACAGCAACTGGGTTGAAGCACTCCCTCTGGTCCTGCTAGGGATCAGAACTGCGTTCAAAGAGGATCTCCAGGCGTCTACCGCAGAACTAGTTTACGGTGAAACGCTTAGGTTGCCCGGAGATTTCTTCGACCACGAAGCCCACGTGACCACCGATGTCACGGATTATTTGTCTCGTCTCCGTATGTTTGCTAGGAACCTAAAACCAGTACCAGGTACTCGTCACATAGGTCGACGGCCAATTTTTGTTTTTAAGGACCTAGCAACATCATCGCACGTCTTTCTGAGGGATGACACAGTTGGGGGGACATTTAAATCTGCATACACTGGCCCACATAAAGTGTTAAAGCGTGACTCCAAAGTGTACCAGTTAGCGGTCAATGGTAAAGAAGTGACAGTATCGGTAGATCGGATTAAGCCGGCCTACATACTGCATGACACACACACCACTAGCACTCAACATGATACACGAACACACACTAAAAATAACACTAACCCCACAAACACTTCAGTAACGCCACCTATACAAGCAGACGTCACCACGTCTACAACTAGAAGTGAAAGCAGTGACACCAGACGGACACGATCAGGCCGTGTCGTCCGGTTCCCTAACTATTATCGCCCTTGACGGTCTCTGGAGGGCGGTGATGTGGCGTGCATTCAGAGATATTATTATCACAATCATAATCTCTGAATGATTTAATTTCATTACACTATGAATCTTATTTTTATGTTTAATAATAATAATAATGTCTCATTAATAAAATAATAATTGATTGTAAATTAATAATAATAATCACTTAAATTGTAATAATAATTAAACTAACTTAATAATAATAACTAATTAATAATGTTAAAATTGCATAATGTATCCGCTTATGGTAATATCATAAATGTCTGATTGCATTATATAAGTTATAATAAATAATATTTTGTACGTTGAGCGGACACGCGCACTGATTTTATTAGTAGTGAGGCGCGCGCATCGTAGACATCTACCTATGTACAGCGATACCGGTCCATCGCGCGATGCGCTTGCGCAAGTCGATCCGCGCGCACCGCCCGACAGTCCGTGTACTGCTTCGACGCGAGACGCTTGATTTATTGTTTACAAACGCTAACGCTTATGAGCCATCGCTTTAGCTTACGCTTAACGCTTGTTTCCTCTTTCACCATCTTCTCCTTCTTCTGTGAACTTTTATGTGTTGTGCTTGCTTGTTAATAAACAGTTATAAAGTGACGTAGTGTTTGCATTCGCCTGCTACCTACCGCTGCTCAAGTAAGTGCTGCATAAACCACATTTACTACTACAACCTTGTTTATTCAAATAAAAATATTTCAATTTGAATTCTGAAATACTTTTTGAGGTGCTGAGGATTTGAACCCACGATCCTCTGCTTGAGAGGCCATAGGTCAAATCACTAGGCTACCCCACGGCTTGGAAGCTTCTGTAATCTTCTAATATATAAAAATCTCGTGTCACGGTGTTTGTTATTGAACTCCTCCGAAACGGCTTGACCGATTTTTATGAAACCTTTTTCTCTACATTAGGTAGGTCTGAGAATAGGTCGTAGGCGTATTCTTCGCGGACGGAGTCGCGGGCAACAGCTAGTAACGTTTAAAAATTCGTAAATACTTAGTTAAAAACGCTTTTCTAGTTTTCAGACGTGCAATAATATTGCAGATAGCACACGTTGCATTTTTATGACGCGCTCCTTTTACATAAATTACACTATAATCTTAAATAACTACAATATTGTTTAAACGTGCCGTCGCTAGTGCTAGGTATTGTTAAAATTTTATTTTCATTTCTTCGATCGGATAGCCCAATGGTTAAAAAACCTGACTACGCAGCTTTAACCGGTATTTTACTAAATTGTCTGTTGGCGGTTGAGATTTTGGAGTTTTAAATGGGTCCTGTGAGCATGCACGCACGCACGCGCTTGTACAATCACAAAGTTTGGCATTTAAAATTGACTACTTAGTATACTTATTAGGATTAGCCCTCTCATTTTGACAGGAGGCCTGTGCCCTGCAGTGGGACGTATATAGGCTGGGAGTAGGACTACCCATTTAAGCGAAGCCGCGTGTACCATAATTTCGGTTTTTTTTTTTTTTTTTTTTTTATATTAGGGGACAATCTTACACAAATCGGCTTAGTCCCAAACTAAGCAATGCTTGTACTATGGGTACTAGACGACGATAAACATACTTATATAGATAAATAAATACTTAAATACATAGAAAACATCCATAACTCAGGAACAAATATTCGTGCTCATCACACAAATAAATGCCCTTACCGGGATTCGAACCCAGGACCTCTTGCTTCGTAGGCAGAGTCACTACCAACTAGGCTAAAGCGGTCGTTAATTGAATGGAAATAGCGTAAAGATTCTCAATAATTTATTGAATCAGGCGTTACTTTGCGGAGGTCCATATTAGTCTAACATTTGGTTGCATAGCGTACGGTTGTGGTACCTACTCTCAAGATGAGCTCCGGTTGAGTTCAAAACGCGTCAGTGCCGTTTGGTGGTGGTGATAGTTGGGTTTATGTGATTTGTGTGTGTTCGTACAGTGTGGAGGTGGAAGAACTGCATAAACACGCATTTCTTATTTACATAAACGTAACTATCGTAAGGTCGCGGGTGAACAAAGTAATCGTTTCAGTTCAATAATGATTCTCAGCTGTGCAACATACATACTGTACATTACTGCAGAGGCCGGGAAGTACGAGGTTGCCAGCCGAGTAAGTTTGACGGCCGAGTGGTACCTACACGAGGCCGGCCGGCATGATACGAAGCCGTTAACCCCTGTTTCGGCCGAGGCTTGTGTAGTGCTTTTCTCAAACATGCAATGAAATACATAAAAAACTTCAAGAAATTATAATTGCAAAGATAGCAACCATTGCTTATGTTTTTTTTAGGGCTGAATGCCATGATGACCTATAAACGTCATGATGGCTGTTGTCTCACATGAAACAATAGACAATCGCTTTCCCGGCCTAGGCCTCCAATTCTGTATGAAAATCCATTACATAGCACTCGTCTAACCGCGCCCGCAACGTGATACGTCCCGGCCTATTATTTGGAACGTAAAGTTAACATTTCATTGCATCTATCAGAAAAGTAAATTTGCAACAAAGATCATTACAGAAAAACCCGTGACCGCGTTTGACACGCGCCCGGTAGCCGGCCCGGGGGTGTCGTAAATCCGCCGCACCTTGTTTTATTTAATTACTACAACTGCAGATAAGCCGGCGCCATTTATTTCGCCCGCTTGAGGTGCGAGCGACGGAATTTAAAACGAAAGCTGCCTTGAGGAATTAAGGGGCCCAGGATAACATCGTCCACAGACCCATTTCGTACCTTCTTAAAACGTCCTCATTGACATATTGTCAGTTCTGATTTGCCATCAGTCCCATATTGTCAGAGCCAGCCAGAGTACCAACTGGTCCATCTTCTTGCCAACTCGTCAACCAGTCCTATTTCAACTGCTTGAGTAAAGTGCTAACTCGTCATAGTTCCTATGCATACCAAGCAGCACTTGCGGTAGTTAACGGAAGGTGGACGAGTTGGCATCTGGTAAACAAATAGTCATGGTCATCCCAGCCTATATACGACCCACAGCTTGGCATATGCCTCTTCTCAGAATGAGAGGGCTCGTAGTTCCCACGCTGGTCCACTGGGAACTTCATAAACACCATTGAATTTCTTCTACAGGTTTCCTTCAGCGTAAAGTTCTTGGTAAATTACAAATTCAATTTCGAACATAAATTCCGAAAAACTCAGAGGTGCGAGCCAGGGCACGAACCCATGACCCTCTACTTGAGAGACCATGTCAACTCGCCACCACGGCTTTCTAAACATAGAACAAGTAGTAACGTGGTTGAAATAGGAATCAATATAAAATTTGATATTGACGATATCAGAAAGTGAACGACTTAGGGTGCGACCAAACCGCCGCTTAAAAAACGGTGACGGTACGGAATCGCAGTGACGCACCGTAAACGTCAGAATTTACCGCATGCTCTCCATAGTAAAGGCGCGACAAAACCGCCGCCTAAAATACGGTGACGTTACGGAATCGCAGTGACGCACCGTAAACGTCACAACTTTACTATGGAGAGCATGCGGTAAATTCTGACGTTTACGGCGCGTCACTGCGATTCCGTAACGTTTCCGTATTTTAAGCAGTGGTTTGGTGCACCATTAGAAAGATGACGAAATGGAACTGTGGGCGAAGTCGTCCTGCCTGAGCCAATTAAGGGGATGGGAAGGACAAAATAAGCTATAGCATTGTAGTGTAGTTGCTTATCATATCAGCCACAAGACGTCTGCGGAACAAAGGGCTCCCCCAAAAAACACAACGATTGGTTCTACGCTGCTTTTGTGTCTAATTACTGGGCAATGGCCTCTCTTCTCTTGCTCCACTTTCTTCTATCAAACGCGAGCTCCTGCCATCCCACGTGTTAAGTGTCTAGGCTGTCCCTACATCTTCGTTTCGGTCTGCCTCTATTACGATATCCATCGCATTCTGTGACAACGTTGGGTTAACGTTCAGTATTCATTCAACAGACATGTCCAGCCCAGTCTCACTTCAACTTTGTAGTCTTTATGATCTTTCTAATATATAAAAATCTCGTGTCACGGTGTTTGTTATCGAACTCCTCCAAAACGGCTCGATCGATTTTTATGAAACTTTTTTCTCTATACTCGATAGGTCTGAGAATAGGTCGTAGGCTTTTATACCCCTATTCTCCGCGGACGGAGTCGCGGGCAACAGCCTAGTACTTTTCTAAAATCGTCCGTGTAATAGGTTACACAATTCTCAAACAAGCTAAATAACCTAAAGCCTTAGAATAATTGAATAACAACAAAATTGCGAGGTGCCTGACCGCGGCCAGCAAGTTAAATGGGAGCTACTTTATCTGCAGTTGCAGTTAACGCGCATGCAGCTTGGAACGACGGAGAAGACGCTGTTATATAAACTACATTAAAAACTGACTCCACTGAACCCTGTTTTTTATACAATATAGGCTTGCGTTTGACCACAATCACGCCTGATGGAAAGCGCAAATGAGACCTACGATGGAGCACGCTGACCAGTGCTGCAGTGGTGGTGTTGGGGAATGGCACGCGGCACGGAATGCTGAGGACCAGGGTTCGATTCCCAGCGCTGGTATTTTTCTGTTTTTTTATTACTGTGCATCCATGTTTCAGTTTGTATTTAGTATGAATTACACGCTTGCCTAGTAAACGCTTATTCACCCTAGACTTGAATTTAGGAGAATAAGCAGAAAGAAGGCAGTGAAGGCAGAGCGCGGTATTGGTCGGTTTTTTTCGAAGTACAAAGTCAAAGTATCTTTAATCAATTTAAGTTATAACAAGGACCTCTGAAAGTCGAAGAATCAAACACCGTTTCGGAAAAACCCTGTTGAGAAGAATCCCTGTTAAGAAGAAGCTTCTTAGCTAAACGAACTACATATATTTTTTAAACATATCTAAGTATTGGAGACTAGGCATCGCTAATGCGGATCGGAATTATTTCCAAACATCCTTGTCCTTTTGGTCCATTATAATAATCATAAATTACAGATTTTAATTTAGAAGGGGAGGGGTGGCATGAAAGGGATACGTAAGTACCTACTGAAAGGGAAAATTGAAAATAAAAGTCCATTATGAAAGGCAAAATTGATTGTTTTTTGTTTTCTTCTACTCATTTACTTTTCGGTTCTTCCATTGTTTTCATATTTGTAAATATTTTTCTGTTGGTACTCGAAACACAGCTACACTGTCTCTCGTCAGGTCTGCAACCGACCCTGCCCAAAGGCCCAGGCTGAAAACCAGCGCTGGACTGTCTGTCCAGCACATGCTGAGACTGGGACCTCAAAAGTGTTTCTAAATTTTTTATTTTTTTTTGTATTTGTAAATGTTTTGTTCATTGTTCTTGATATTGTTTTATTTATGTTTTGTGTTGTGGCAATTAAGCAAATTCTTATTCTTATTCAAAATAAAATACACATTTTCTAAAGCTGCGAAAATAAACAACCTAAGAATTGTTTAATGACAAAATTGTATTTCATTTCAATAGTTTAATAATAGCTTACTAAATTTGAATTGTCCCTTTCTATACGTGTTCCTTTCATGCCACCTCTATCGGTTTGGTCGATTAAAAAAAAACAATTTTCTAGAAACGTACCTACCTTTTTCACCGTCAACAATTCAACGTCTTCTTCCCTCGTTCCCTCCTCCGTGGCCCCGACTCCCCGAGGATCATGCGGCTTAAACTTTAATTAAAGATGCACAGACAAAAGGAACGTTTGACTCCAATAGTTGCCGCAGCAGCTGATACCTTTCCAATTATAGAGTGTCGAGTAACGATAGCTTTTAAAGTGCTGATGGAGGAACTTTGCACTTTTAGCCGACTGCTGAGAAATTGTTATTCCTACTTCTTTACGTCATCAAATTAAAATGATTCATTGCTAACATGATTTTCATCATCATGATATACCAACGTCGCACTGCGCAGAGAACAGCTTTCAGAGTGAGAGGGCTAAGGTTGTAGTTCCCACGTGGGCCCAGTGTGGATTGGGAACTTCAACACCACTGAAAATTTCATCTCAGGTTTGTGTACGTTTCCTCGCGATGTCTTCCTTCGCCGTAAAGCTCATGGTAAATTTCATATGTAATTTAGTACATAAACTCCGAAAATAGAAAAATGTAAGGCTTTAGGTCAAGAATCGCCAGGCTACTGCGGTTTTTTTAATGTTTTCGTTCTATTGTAAATAACTTAATAGCATCTCGATGTAGGTTCACGTACTGTCTCAGGAGTCATAGTTATATTACTTTATATAACAACTGTCACCTACTTAATGAACTGAAACAATTACTTTGCTCACACGCGACCTTACGACAGTTACGTTTATGTGAGAAATGCAGTTCCTCCACCCCCACACTGTACGGACACACACAAATCACACAAACCCAACTATCACCACCACCAAACTACACTGACGCGTTTCGAACTTGACCAGAGCTCATCTTCAGTGCAGAGTAGGTATCACAACCAAATAAATAAATTTGAATTTGAACCGTACGCTAATGCTACCAAATGTTTCGTAAAGTCGCGGGTGAGCAAAACAATTATTTCAGTTCATTAATATGGACCTCCGCAAAGTAACGTCTGATTTAATAAAATTGTCACCAGCTATTATTAAAATTCTTGTACTATTGAGTGCCTTATTTCTGTCGCTCGTTTTCCCCCGCTTAGCTTACAATTAGTTTATCTTCATGTCCTCTCCAGATTATATTTATCACAAAATATCAAAGCTTCATTCATTCAAAATATCACGAAAATTCCGTAGAATTCGAAGCAGTCTGCGAAATCGAAGTAGTGAATGATAAAACGGGTCACGGTCGTCAATATGGAGGAAATTGAATGAGGAAAAAGGTTCCAGCTCAAGACGCCATTATTTTTTATAAAAAAATGTGAATGTGCCGACAGGCGGGTTGCGCGGGGAGACAAATCTATTCCTTTCAGAATGACACTTTTTAGAGCATAGTTTTGACAATTTGGATCTAACATGAATTTGCATCATCCTTCAGGCCTTCTCTTTTAATGAGAGGGTTGGTTGGTTCCACATTAGGAACTTCACAGAAACCATTGAATTTCTTCGCAGGTGTATTCAGGTTTCTTCACCATGGTTTCCTTCACCCTAAATCTTATAAAGAGCGAACCAGAATGGTGGTGGTGGAGCTAAACTTGATTTAAGAAGTGAGTTGTTCGTTTTTTTTCACAATGAGTGATTCTCACAGTACTGTCATTTTCAAAGTGTAAGACCTAATGGTGCACACCAGTGCGACCGCAGGTAGATAGATAGATAGATAGATAGATACAAACTTTATTCACAACAAACACGTACAAAGCTCAAAGATAGATAGATAGACACAGAAAATTTATAAAAACAGAAAAAATTAAATTTAGACAAATGAAATAAATTTTCTTACATAATCACTAAAATTAAGAGCCATGCGATGATGTTACGAATAGGCGCTGACTCAGCATGTACTACAGGTTACAGCAGTAACCTGCAGTGCTGATATTCTTTCAGAAACCTGAGGTGTTTGCTGTACAAGACAATCAGTCTGTGCCTTTTCGCTCATTTCCTTGACAAAAAAACTAAAAACAAAAAAGAAATAATTACAAATAATTGGAAATTCACATTTATAATATGGAGAATATACGTAACAAATATTATTATTATTCATCGCTTAAAACAGTCGACCACCGACCACTCAACAAGGCGTCAATGCGACAATTGATAGAGAAGCAAAAGTAAGGTAAGGGGGACAGAATCAGGCTCAGGACGATTGCAACTGGATGGATAGCAAGTGAACCTTATATTTGCTGCGAAAATTGGACCTCGATTGTAAACTACGAATCGGTGGCGGTATATTATTCCAGCACTTTGTTGCCTGGTACCTGAAACTACCCCGAAAAGCGCAGGTTTTGCTGGCAGGGACGCTTAACACGAGGGCCCGCGTAGCTCTGATTCTGTGACATGAAGGTGACCATTTAAGTTTATCATACATGTAACCCGGAGTTTTAGATTTTATACAGTCAAACAATAAACAGGAAAGTAAAAGATTATAATTATGTGAAAGCTTTAAAATATTAAATTTATTAAAATATGGGGTGAGGTAAGTAAACAATCACTTGTTTGTTTATTTTTTTATCAGCCGAAAAATTTTCACTGATGAGCGAGCATAGGTTCATCAGTTCTACTGTCACTGACACTTGAGTCTGGCGATTCTTCAAGCTATGTCGGTGACTTTAGTTCCTGCGCGGATATCATTATTCCTAATGCGAACCCGCAGAGAAACTCCAAGCATAACCCTCTGGTTGACCTTGAGCTTTCATATGAGGCTCATCGTTAGCGGCCACGTCTCAGTACCATAAGTCGTCACTGGCAACACACACTGCAAAGACTTTTGACTTGAGACACTGCGGTATATTATTTATTATAACACCGAACTTTCATCAATCGACCTTTTGCGTTTAGATATAAACCTAGAGTTAGGCCAAGATAAGTCTACAACACCACCCAAAGTTATAGCACGCTGAAGTGGCAATGGGCCGGCCACATAACCTGAAGAACCGATAACCGTTGGGGTGGACGAGTTCTTGAGTGGAGATCACGGATCGGCAAACGTAGCTTAGGACGTCCTCAGACTCGTGGAGCGATGATCTTCGCAAGGCGGCTGGCAAGAGCTGGACGAACATAGGCTGATGATGATGATGATGAAGTCTGCAACGATTTAGATAGCACACGCAGTACAGGTGTTATTTATACGTCATAATTTCATAGAAGTTTGACGTTTAAATAATACTAGCACTGCATGTGCCATCAAAATTGCTGCAGACTTATCTTGGTCGGACTCTACGCTCGTAAAATGGCGATAAACGCCAATAAACCCAATACGCATTACCGGTAATTTACGTGGAAACCTTCGGCAGCCTTTTAAAAAACGTCACAGCGAAAAGCTAAGTTTCCATACAATATTTCGCAGCAAACAGCGACTTGACGAGGGTGCGACACCGGAGGGCTGAGTGCCAATTACACCAGCAGGGAGGGTCGTCACACCTGCTATGTTTTGACCTACGGAATTATAGTGAATTGAAATTTGTTAAAGTTTGAACAGCTCCGGAAATTTTAATGAAACATTGGGCGATCGATGCGTGATAGACTTGTAGTACATGTATTGCTTCATCAAACAATGTTTATAGATCTTCAGGTCTTTATTTACATCATTACTAGCTGTTGCCCGCGTCTCCGTCTGCAATGAATTCGTTTATTGATATACCACGGGAATTGTGCAATTTTCCAGGATAAAAACTATCCTATGTACGCCCTTCCTAGGGTCTCAAACTATCTTTATACCAAATGTCATCTAAATCAGTTCAGCAGTTTAAACATGAAGAGGTTACAGACAAACAGACAGACAGTCTTTCGCATTTATAATATTTATCCTCATCATCCCAGCCTACCAACACCGAGCCTACAAATGCCCAGGGCTCCTCTCAGAACGAGAGGGATTGGGCCGTAGTTCTCATGTGGGCCCAGTGCGGATTGGGAACTTCACACACACCATTAAATTTCTTCTCAGGTGTGCGCGGTTTCCTCGCGATGTTTTCCTCCACCGCAAAGCTCATGGTAACTTTTAAACCTTAATTAAGTTTATTTCGTTGCTATTATTTGTAAACACTAGTAACATTTTCTAGTAAGATACAAACCCAGTTGGATTTCGAGACTGATATGACGAGGAAAATCTTTATATTGTTTTGCCGCTGGAAAAGATATAATAACAATCTTACCCATAATCCATGTCCCGCTGCTGGGACTATGTATTATTACTATTACAGGGTACCCTTTTCAGAGGTCTTGCTTGCGTAAAATGAGTTTTATACGTTACTCTTCACCTACGGGTGAATTTCTATTTGTATCATCTCAGTCTACATTATACGTCCCACTGCAGCAGGCAGCAAAATGAAAGGGCCGTAGTTCCCACGCGGGATCAGTGAGGACCGGGAACATCACTCACACCATAAAATTTCCAGGCGTATGATTTTTTTTTTACGCTGAAGTGGCAATGGGCCGGCCATTATAACCCGAAGAACCGATAACCGTTGGGGAAGACGAGTTCTTGAGTGGAGACCACGGATCGGCAAACGTAGCGTGGGACGTCCTCAGACTCGGTGGAGTTATGATCTTCGCAAGGCGGCTGGCAACAGCTGGATGAGAGTAGCCGAGGATCGTGCTCAGTGGCGTGCCATGGGAGAGGCCTATGTACAGCTGTGGACGAACATAGGCTGATGATGATGACGATGATTTATAGACGTTTTCCTTTAACGTAAAGTTCTTGGTAAATTTCAAATGTTTTTCGCACGTTAATTCTGTTTGAGAGGTCATAGGTCAAACCAAAAGGCCTCCACGGTTTAAGTAATTAGCAAGCTTAAATCTGAATTATTTAAATTATTATAAACTTCTAACGCTCTATTGCGCCAATCTGACAAGTTTTTTCAAGATACGTAACTAACTTTCTACGTTAACCAGGGAATAAACCAATGTCTCAAATTTAAATTTAAAAAATCACTTGAAATAACCTAATTTATTGAATCAGGATTTACTTTGCGGAGGTCCATATTAATGAACTGAAACAATTACTTTGCTCACCCGCGACTTTCGGGTAAGGTCGCGTGTGAGCAAACTAATTGTTTCAGTTTGTCATGCTACCCTGTTGTTGTTGGTTACCAGGAAGACATCACTTTGTAACAAGGACGTTGCTTACCTTGTATTTATTCTTCAATTAACTATTTCAGTTAGTCAGTAGGTACATGTGTAATTGCCCTCGACTGCAAAGTGGATAATTGGCTCGTGGATACCAATTATGTCACCCCTGTTGTAGGTATAAAACGGAAGGATGTTATAAGTATAATGAGTGTGTCTGTGTGTCTGTTAGCGTCATCGTTCCCAAACGAATGGACTGAATCTGACGCGTTATTTTCAGCAGAAGCTATTAGTTTAATTTCCTGTAAGACATCATCATCATTTCAGCCACAGGACGTCCACTGCTGGACATAGGCCTCCCTCATTGACGCCCAATCATTACGGTTGGAAGCGACCTTGAAACTGCGGCCTTCACCAAATCGTCCGTCCATCTCGTTCATAGACGTCGTCCCACACTGCGCTTGCCAGTCCGTGGTCTCCACTCGAGAACTTTTGGGCGGCCATCTGTTCTGCGTGCTAAATGGCCTGGCCATTGCCATTTCAACGAGCTAATGCATTTGGCTATGTTGGTGACCCTTGTTCTTCTACGGACCTCCTTATTCCTGATTCGATCCCGTAGAGAAACTCCGAGATTTTGTATCAAAATAAACATTCAAAAGATTGTAGAAATATCCCGGAGACATATCAATTGAAGTTTCAGGTACATAAAATAAAAAGTATCGTATCTAAACTTCGTTCCAACAACCAGTAACGAATACCTTATTTCTTAGAATGCACCCATATTCAGTTGCAGTGCGTATAGCAGCTGGAGCTTACATTTCAATTTACATAGTTTTCATGGAAATAGTTTACATCTAAGAAAATGTGACATTTCCCCTTCCCACGCCTCTTTGAGACAGATGTCATTCGGGAGAAGCCGGGTAATATTTTCCTTTAACAAAATATTTCCTGGGTGATACCAGGTAGAAGGTATTGTCTGGTGTTCTACGGATTTCATATGGCATGCGTTTGATTCACACGGCTATTAAACAAAATGTTATACCAAAGATTTAAATGACCTACACTAATTATTATAAAGAGGAAAGATTTCTATTATTGTATGTAACGAATAAACTTAAAAACTACTGGACCGATTTTAATTTTTTTTTTGCCGTTATAAAGCTACATTATTACTGAGTGACATAGGCTACCTTTACCTTTTCCTACAGGAGAATTTATTTATCGCGGGCGAAGCTGCGGACGGAAGGCTAGTGTTTGATGAAGTGGTAATCTAGTGGCTTGACGTATTACCTCTCAAGGGTCATCGGTTCGAGCCTGGACTCGGACCTCCGAGTTCTAAGGAATTAACGTGCAAAACTACATTCGAAAGTTACCAACTGAAACTGCACCATCTTGCAAAGAAGTTCAATAGTGTGTGCGAAGTTCGCAATCCGCACTGATTGAAACCGGAATCTCCAGCCTTGGAATCAGGTTCTCTAACCACTTGGCTAACTATAGTCAAAAGTGGTGATGTTGTTATTATACTCAGTCTCAGTAATAATGCTGCCAAATAACCACTCAACTTATATTTTTTTACCAACAGCTGTTGTCTTCTTAACTGTAGCAATTACAAAATGAATAATTTACGAAAGGTTGATTTACGTATCGATTTCTACCGACAAACTACTTAGCAAAACAAGCAAATTGCCTAATAAAATTATGCAAAATGTTACTCTACTTATTGAAACATCTATTCTGCGAAGCTGTAAAAACAAAATTGTCGCAAGATAATTCGATGAATCGATAGGTCAGCCATCAGAAGACATACCAGACATACATGGGGGGAGCGCCTTCATCCATTTGTGAATAGTAAGTATTCCATTGACCCACACGAAGTGGTTCGCTTCATATTTCCTAATACGAACTGCTAAGGAATGGAACTCGCTTCCGTCGTCTGTATTTCTAGATCAATACAACCTAGGGCTCTTGAAGGATACTGATCTTGAACAGTTACTGAACCAGTGATATTTACACCTTTGGCCTCACACTTTTTAACCCCCGACACAAAAAGAGGGGTTCTATTATTTTTACTGCTATGTGTGTGTGCGTATCTCTCTCTGTCGTTCTGTCTGTCTGTGGCATTATAACTCTTAAACGGGTGAACCGATTTGGGTGCGATTGTTTTTATTTGAAATCAGGTTTCTTGGCAATAGTTCTTAGATATGTTTCATCAAAATTGGTCCAGCGGTTTAAAAGTTATCAGCTCTTTTGTTAGCTGCGGAAGGGATCTAAGACGCATAATGAGCATTTACTTTATTTTCAAACATAATTTGATTGCGTTGGGGTTATTAAAATTTTTAATTTACAGTTATTATCAAACTAGCTTTTGCCCGCGACTCCGTCCGCGTGGAATTAGTAATTTGGGCAGCTTATTTTTTTATCCAATTTGCTTTTTCATCAATTATGGCTCTCCTTAGTTCCTCAATGATAAAAAAATTACACCCCCCCCCGCACCCCTCCGCACCTCCTGCACGCCCTCCCACACAGCACCCCCGCATACCCGCGACCGTCCCATCCCAAGTCAAGCGTACCCTATAGAAGTTTTTTCCCCCCCACCCACCCCCTGGTGTTAACACAGAAAGAATTTTTCAATTCGGAGTAGTAGTTCCTAAGATTAGCGCCTGTATAGAAGTTTTACTTCAAAACCCCCGATTTTGAAACATTCTTCCGCTCCGCTCCGCTCCTATTGGAGTTAGCGTGATGATATATAGCTTATAGCCTTCCTCGCTAAATGGGCTATCTAACACTGAAATAATTTTTCAAATCGGAGCAGTAGTTCCTGAGATAAGCGCGTTCAAACAAACAAACAAACAAACAAACTCATCAGCTTTATATATTAGTATAGATGAGATAGGGGTCAATTACGGCTCAGACTTCTGTAAAAAAAACCTCGAGTTCCACTCGTTCTCCAGGTTTCCTGCTAAAGTTTTCTCTACAAATCATCAGAATTTACCCAATTCCGCACATCAGATCTGGCAACACAGTTCCTCCTAGCCCTAATCCCCAGAGAGTAGATAAAACCCGGAACACACGGACGACTTTATTCTATTACGGCAGGAAAACGCAGTGAAATAATTTTTCTGGGTCCCATAATTCAATCAGTTGACGAACATATTCATGTAAATTTTGATGAGCATTGTCCGTGTTGTTGTTACCGTGTGGGGCTTTGGGAATGAGATTAGTTGCTAAAAATATGGGTAGGTTCATTACGGCGAGCGACATAAGGGGAGCCAATACTGTAATTAACTAGCTGTTAGCCGCAGACGATGTCGCGGTGGTCTGTGGATAATTTGTTTATCGTTATCCTGCAGGAACAATGCAATTTTCTGGGATAAAAAGCATAAACTCGTAAGTCCTCGCGAACTTTATAAAATACTAAAACCTCACAAGAACCTCACAACTGCGTACTCTCAGGTCGGTCTGTTAAATGAAGTCTTGACTTACGAGGCTTTACTATCTGGTTTTCAATTGATTCAGCCGTTTTTGCGTGGTGGAGTAAAAGTACCAAATATAAAAACATTTAAACATTCGCCTTTATAACAATTGCTACGGTATAAGTAGCATTAATGGATGATGAAATTGATAAAGAATGAAGAGTCATTTTACGATGAATCCAAAGACAATACATCGTTATTATAATAGAATCTACCACCGATTCGGAAAAACTCTGTTGAGAAGAATCCGGCCGGAAACTCAACAAGTTATAATTTCTTCAAAACAAATTGTAATGTTATTTAATTACTACATCCAAAGTATTAATTAACACAGCTATTTTTTTTAACACAGAGATATCCTATTTTAATCTAGGAATCACCAATGCCAATCCATAATTATAATTGTTATTTTTTTGGACGATTAGAAGGCAATGGATAGATAAACTGACCACGAAGCTTGAGGTCCAGGGTTCGATTCCCGTGTCGGTGCAGATATTTATATGAAAAATACGAATTTTTGCTCTCGGGTCTTGGGTGTTTATTATGTATTTAAGTATGTATCTATCTTTATAAGTATGTTTATCCGTTGCCTTGTGTACCCATAATACAAGCTTTGCTTAGCTTACTTTGGGGACTAAGTCAATTGGTGTTAATTGTCCCGTGATTTTTTTTTTTTTTATAATTTGCCTTAGATATAAGTGTCCTCTTGACCATCGGTTTGAATTTTGTATCTGTTTTATCGGTAGTGTCTTTTATAATAGTCCTTCAGTTGTTGATCGGTTGTTCACAAGACACATCTATCTCATCATTCCCACCTTGTTCACTGGCGTATTCCAACATTTGTTCGAATGCTAATAATACGGCTCGTTGTACTAACTATGTCACTAGATATTGTTGGTCTGTCTTGCCGGATATTACAGCGGGTGGCGTAAACTAAACAAGCTCAGCCAGCGTCGTCCGGGGCAACACTCAGTTCAGTAATGAACTTCTTTGGGAATCTGAATGCAAAAGTAGCGAAACACGACGTTGTTTAGACGGTTGTTGTTTTTACGGAGCTTATTCTTCTACTGTTTCATCCAATATCCCGAAGTAGTATTTCAGCACTAAAGTCTTAGAACAGTGCGTGTTTTAAAAAAGGAGAGGGAATAGTACAGGGGGAGGAGGAGAGATATTGGGTCCCCGGCGCTCTTACTGACCGCACGAAACACAGCGAGAGTACCTACTGCTGCTTCACGCCGGTGTTCTATGAGAGGGTGGTACTGCCTCGGACAAGCCGGCCTATTCGTGATACAGCGGCTTGCTACAACATGGCTCTACCACTACAGGATTACATGAAGAGCTTTTGGACACTACTATTACACTCACTGTTAATAAATCGCTACGTGGCAATGGACAACACACCATTTCAATAAAAAAATGGTCATGTGTGTGTTGGACCATGCGCTGTGCAGGGCTCCGTACTAACATGTGATAAACATTCAATATTAAGTTTTGATTGACTATTTATTACTGCTTAACTTGTAAAGCTTGTTTATTTTTTCTTTTTAATTCGTTACATGCTTCGTTACATGCTTCTTCTTTTTTCAAGCTACTGGTTTAGCTTTTCGGGGAAACTCGGAACTAACAAGAATTGAAAAATTAAAGTTAAATATTTTGCTAACGGATCCCTAATTCTAAAAATGATTTTTGCAAACCTATTATGTTTTTGAAAGACCTATCCAGATTAAGACAACCTAGACCCAGGGCCTTTTAAGATAAGGGTCTCCTCATATCTATCGACGGGGATTCGCCTTCAGCCGATCGGAAAAACCATTATGTCAACGCAATAAGAGCGAAAAAGACGTTGATCCGCTCGGCTACGCGGACCGAATTGAGCCGAGCCGATTTACATCTTTTTCGCTCTTAGGCCGTGTTCAAACCAAACTGACTGTAAGCCGCCAAATGTGAGTAGGCTCACTGTGAGCCCGAGTGTAAACGTGAAAATAAACGGTATTTTATGTCAGCGTCTACGCATAGCGTAATAACGTATTGTCGGTTAGATGTGAACGAAAAAGTGAATATGTATGAAGTGAATATGTAAACTGCGTAACGATCGCTCACTTTCGGCGGCTAACAGTCAGTTTGGTTTGAACACGGCCTTATTGCGTTGACATAATGGTTTTTCCGATCGGCTGAAGGCGATTCTGCGTCGATAGATATGAGGAGACCCTTAGTGTGACTAGGCTGTTACTGATCCAGTGACATATACACCTTTGGTCTCATTTGCACTTTTTGTCAGGTGACACAGGAATCAATCACGGGCTATTTTTGTATAAAAGAAGTGTACAGACGTGGCAAAACTAAATATATGGGTTTTTTGTAGGACAACGGAACTCTAAAAACAAAACAAAAAGCCGAAACCAATGAACATGTAGATTCCACACTAACGCGAAATGATGTCCGTAATAGGACAAACAAAGATTTATACGACAACTCCCGCTGTGTAAAAGCTTTTGACAACGTAATAAATAAGCACGCTCCCGTACGCTTTGATATATCGAACACTGGCTGTGGTTTTGTTTCGACTAGCTACTTGGGTCTATAGAAAACGATCCGACATTGTATAGTCGACCAAGTAAGTGCTTTACCATTTTTTGTGACAGTTCCTACATCAGAATAAAAACAATAAGGCTGATTGTCACATTGACTTGTAAGTGAAAATAGCCTTTGATGTCTTAAGTCATACAACTGACATTGAACTTTATGGTGGTAAAGGAGTTTCTTGGTCGACTATACAGCCATTTTACTCACTAAAACACCTAATTTTGGCTTTATTTAAAACCCATGGTGAGTTTGACCTATGGCTTTTCAAGCAGTTTTTGGAATTTATGTGCGAAATTAACTTTGAAATTTACCATGACATTTACGATGAAGGAAAACTTGAGGAAATCATCATCATTTCAGCCGATAGACGTCCACTGCTGAACATAGGCCTAGCCCAAGGCTCGCCAAACAGATCGGTCCCGCGCCATCCGCATCCAACGTGTTCCCGCAACCTTAACCAGTTCGCCGCTCCATCTTGTTGGATGCCTAACTACACTGCGTCTTCCACTGGAGTACCTTTCGGCCCCGGCCTCATCGGCCGTCAATTCTACGAGCGATGTGCCCTGCTCACTGCCACTTAAGTCTGGCGATTCTGCGAGCTATGTTCTAAGTAAAACCAGTATGTAAAACCAGGATCAAGTTAATCTCAATGGCCTAAGTTACCCTCCGGGGCCAATGTAACCTTGCAGTACGTAATAACATAAACAAAAATACTTTTCACTGTATACTGTGCGAAGGCGTCGAAAGACGTTATCCAATGGTGTGTCAAACTAGGACAAATGGGTCGGGTCCCTGAGGGCCAGCGACGTATGGTGCCCTGGAGATCCCATGGTTGAAGCTCGCGTGAAATGTGGCCGCGACGTGGACCGATAAATCTGATAGTTTACCGGCGACAGTTAGGATTTCAATATAGATTGAGACATCAACATCATTTCAGCCGTAGGGCGTCCACTGATGGTCATATGTCTCCCTTTAGATTCCCAATAGTTGATTGAGATATGGCTTTCTAAAATGCTTTGGAATTGTTTTTGGTTGGTCTGCGTTTAGAAATAATTGCGTGATTGGCATTCTCTAGTTTTAAATAGCGTATCTGCTATGATGAATGAATTAGTTGGAGAACCAACAGCATAATATAATTATTTAAGTAATGCACATGACAACACTGAGAACTGACAACACTGAACAGATGATGACAAAATATCTTTCTAAAATATAAGCTAAGCTCAAACTAAGTGATACGCACTATGTCACACAAATTCACACAATATGACACACTAAGCAAAGAAAAAAAATACCCAGAGCAGCAACAGCACGCTCGACCAAAATGATGGATACTACAGTTAAAAATGTTATTCATTTAATCATAATCATAATCATAATATTTATTTTGCTTAAAACGTGGTACAGCAGCTGGCATGCAAAAATAATAAATACACACTTGAATCGTACAACGTCATTTAATTTCAAAAATGTCAAAATCCATCTCTTTCATCAGGTTTATAGGTTTATCTATGTAATAACTTTAACCGAGCAATTTTGTGTATATCTATATAATCACAGAAACACAGAAACGGTTCCAACGATTTCGATGAAATTTGGTATGTGCGGGTTTTCGGGGATGAAAAATTGATCTACTTAGCTTGATCTTATCTCTGGGAAAACGCTTGGTACCGAGTTTCAGCCCGAGCTCGGTCGCCCAGGTACTACTTAGTTTATAATAATTACCGATAACTTGTCTGAGGAAGCTAGGTTATGTAGGTAGGCCTCTAACAATATGGAGCGACGACCTGGTTAAAGTTAAGGGAACGCGTTGGATGCGGATGGTATAACACAGATCTGTCTAGCGAGCCTTTGGGGAGGCCTATGTTCAGCGGTGGACGTCTTTCGGCTGACACGATGATGATGATGAGTACATTTTTGTTGACTGTCCTGTTTTACCACGATATTCCAATAAACTAAAGGCCACAAGTGATTCTCTTTTCATTGCTTGGCTAAGACTTATTGAGAAGTATTATCAAAACGAACGCCTTACCATGATAAATGTGTACGCTTGCAGGGCACCGAGCCAACTCTTTGTTCCATCTATTTCGCAATTCATTTTGAGCACTAGCGGTTTTGTCAAAAACAAGCACTCTATTCGCTTCCGAGCTATTGTTCTTGTTTGTTATTTTGTTAACCAACAGAATGAGTTGAGCAATATTTTTTGTACTATTGTTACTTTAGCAGTAAATAAAAAATCAGGGATAACTTCTTCGTCGGTCCAAGTCAAAGAATACGATGTCAAAAACTTGGTAACGTTTTATTAAAGCCTAAAGTGACAATGTATTTTTCTGGACTTCGTTTTCTACGAACTTAAAAGTAAGTATTTACCATATCGCGCTCCCAGAACAACAGCATATTAACTAAAAATAATGTATTATTTTAATTTAGACTTCATTCAGTTTCTAGACATAATAACTTTAGGGAGAAACCAGGACAGTTGCCCCAGGGGTATACTTAGTTGGAGATGGGCACGGGGATGCCCGTCCCCCGCCGTTAAGGTCCTGTTGAGCTGGTAGACGCGCCAAGTGTTCCGGCGCGCCTGCAGCGGAGGTGACAGGAGACGTACAGGTCTCCTGGAGGTGGGTCCATGTTCGGACATACCGCCGTGCTGCCGGGCCGTGGATGCGTAGAGTTCCCACAGCCCGGTTGCTTACCGGCGGCAAAGTGGAACACCCTGGGGTTTTTAGTGGGTACACCGCCCCCTCCTGGGGCGGGAATCCCACATATCCACCGGTCTCACTCGGCTAGCCGGTGGAATCCATAAAGGATATTCCCCAGGCAAAAAAAAGGGGTATACTTAGTTGCCCCGATTATAATTACTCTAGTTCTGCGAATGAATCGTATTTAATTTCAATTATTTATCGAGAGACTTTCCAGCTATCACTAAGTTGACCGAGTCGCATGTCTCTGTGTGATTGCATGGGAAGGCAAAATGCGATCAAAGTTTTTAGGGGATGGTTGTCCCATTTCGGGGGAGGGCATCTATCCTAAACGGCATTGATGGATCAGGCAACTATCCCATACGTGGGATAGATGTCACAAAATAAAGAAGTTTGCTTAAATCGCAATTAGGTATACTCTGAAAATATTCAAGAAAATGTTTTATACTTTTTATAAATTGGTCGATGAAAACACGAATTACCGCCGGTTATACATATAAATAAAACATTTTAATTTTTTACTTAGAGATTAATATGGAGTGATTGCAAAAAGTGGAGCAACTATCTTGGTATTACCGTAAATGGCAATACAAAAAAATATGTGTCTTTTTTTTATCTAACTGACAGTCTGATTCCATATTATTTTAGAAATCTAGTCTACATTGCCGACAGCCCATACATTTTACTTATTACAATTATTCGGACGTACATAAACAGCTGAAGTTCGTCTGAACATTTTCACTGAAGTCAAACTGTCCCCCATTTCGCTTCAACAAACATCAAACCATCCAAACAGTCAATGATTGAACGACAAGTCTCATTTACTTAACCGTAAAATACCTTCGGAATACCCTGTTATTTCACTAGCTCGAATAAGAAGTGCATTTCCTAATTTCCGTGGGTAAATTTTAAAGGGGAAGTAAATCCCCGTGAGAATTGCCCAGAAGCGATTTAACGGGACTCGATTTATGTTAGGGGAGTATGAGGGAAAGTTCTCGTGTGTTTTTGGCGCAGATTATAAGGAAAGCGCGGGAAAGTAGCATTGTTCAAGTATAAGAGCGGACACATACACCGCGCTCAGTTTAACACTTTGCATGACACTACACCTATCTAGACGTCCAAATAGTTTAACAACTCTTAATTGAAATTACTGTCCATAAATCAAAGTGTTAAATAAATGAATAATTATATATTTTTTGTTTTGTTTTTTTTTGTTTTGTATTCTATAAGATGACATTTCAAAAGCTGAAACACGGTTTCTTATAATATTTTATCGTAAACGTTGGTACATGGCAAGTAAAATTACGATACTTAAATGTAATAATTATGGACAACGAAGTTATTCGGCGTAAACTCAACATGAAAGTGCCATGAGCAGTGGTACAACAAAATGGCGGACCATGTATCTAAAAGCACGCAATTAACGTCCGAGATAAGGACTTTATAATCAAAATCTCACAACGCACGTTTTTGCCAAGGGGATTTCTAAAACTCGCGTTTTTATAGCACGGGCTTTGAAACGTCTAATGAGTATTTGCCCTAAAATGAAGACACAACGTTCCATCAATCAAAAAGATCAAAAAGATCAAAATATCTGACGATTCAATAGCCTTCGAGTTTTTAAAAAACTGTAGGTCATCAATTACGATCAGTGCACGAATTAATGGTAAAGGCAAGACATTATAATTGAAAATTAAATAAAACAAAAAAAATAGTTGTAATCTTGTTTGTTATCTGGGAATAAACTTTTAAACTTAAACTTGCTGTCGATACAGCCGCTAATCTGTTTGCTGATCCTATATTTTTCACGACTCTTTTCTTGTGGCTTGGACCATCGCTTAAGACCTAATTGAATTTATCTGGCTATATACTGTACCCCTTATTACCAGGGTAGTTTAAAATTGAAGGATTACTCCGGGAGGCGCAAAATGGATGCCACCAAGGAAATTTTTACTACAGCCAAAAATGAATTTTGACAACCAATTTTATCTAGTTAAGCCTTCTCTGTTGTGTGCTTTGTAAGATATTATTTCATCTTTATACTTATATTTCGTTTTTTTTTTAGCATTAGAAAGAAGGTAAGCAATTTTGACGTGAATTTTTATTGAATAACACTTTTGATAATTTTGAGTCACAGCAAATATAGCTCGAAGAATTGTCACACTCAAGTGGCAGTGGGCAGGCCGCATCGCTCATGGAACTGTTGCCCGATGGGGCCAAAAGGTTTTTGAGTGGCGTCCACGGGCCGGAAGGCGTCGTGTAGGCAGGTCTCCAACAGATGGAGTGACGACTGGTTAAGGTTGCGGGATCGCGTTGGATGCGGTTGGCACGGGAGGGATCTTTTTGGCGAGTCTTAGGGGAGGCCTGTCCTGGAGTGGAGACCACGTTTAGGAAAGCGTAGTGTGGGACGCCCTGCAACACGTTGGACTGGTGACCTTAGGAGGACAGCGAGCAGTGGATGGATGAGGGAAGCCCTGGATCGCGAATGTTGGCGCAATATGGGGGAGGCCTACGTCCAACAGTGGACGGACAATGGCTGTAGATAGATAGGGGAGGCCTATATTCAGCGGTAGATGTCTTTCGGCTGAAACTATGATGATGAAATTCGTGACTAAGTCCTAAAATACCTGGTTTACACTCGCGTACGAGTGGTGAGACGAACTGCGGGACGAGCCACGAGACGAGAATGTGAACAGGCGCACCTCGCGCCTCGTCTCGTGATTTGCCTTGATTTTGAGGCTCGCGTCCGGAGCGAGACGACGAGGCGAGGCGCGAGGCGAGGTGACGAGGCGAGAGTGTAAATCAGGTAAAAAACATTGGTAATGTCCAACCTCCTTCATCATCTCGGTGTTCGTCTTGTGGTCTAACTTTTTGTCAACTATGAAGTTTTCGTCATCAGTGCTCCGATACACTTAGCCGGTTGTCCTCGGCCATTTAGACATCGCCATGATTGGTAGGCTGGACCTCGTAAACTGTCGAACGATCTTGACCCGCCGTAACTCCCGATTAGCTCCAGTTCCCGGCGCTGGAGGGACATTAACTGGCATTGACGACACTGCCGCCGTTATCGCGGCGTTTCTTTGTTAGTTGGCCTGTTACGAGATGTTAAAGCAGTTTAGGAAGTGTTTATCGCTGTCGTGTGTTAAATTGGATCTTTTAACACGTTGGAGACATTCGTTTATCCATTAACGTGGTTTTGAAATAGATATATATTTTTTTCAAAAATGTCCTTAAATTTTTGTCAATGTTGAATACAAGGCAAACCATTTTCACCTGACTGTCGAAGGAATATGTTTTTCGAGCATAAGTATAAAAAAAAAAATATCACGGAACAATTCACACCAATTGACCTAGTCCCAAATTAAGCAAAGCTTGTACTATGGGTACTAGACAACGGATAAACATACTTATATAGATAGATACAAACTTAAATACATAATAATATTAAACACCCAAGACTCGAGCACAAACATTCGTATTATTCACATAAATGTCTGCCCCGACCGGGAATCGAACCCGGGACCTCAAGCTTCGTAGTCAGGTTTCTTTAACAACTAGGCTAGCCGGTCGTCCAAAATCCATCCATAATCCATGTATCAGTTATCAGTATCAGTTTTTACCACGCCCTGCAGCCTAAATGGCTCAATGGATTTTGAAGTGTGAGGTGTCATTAGATTTGTCTCAGTTCCATAGGGTATATATTTTCCCGGAATCCCCATGGGAAAGGGAATTATACAGGTGGGTTTTTTTTCATCTAGTATTAAAATTAAAGTTATTGACGGTCTGTCCTACCGCTAGTAATATTATAAACGTGAAAATTTGTATAGATGGATGGATATGTAGAGGTTTGTTACTTTTTAGACGACCAGATGGCCTAGTGGTTAGAGAACCTGACTATGAAGCTTGAGGTCCCGGGTTCGATTCCCGTGTCGGGTCAGATATTTGTATGAAAAATACGAATGTTTGTTCTCGGGTCTTGGGTGTTTAATATGTATTTAAGTATGTATCTATCTATATAAGTATGTTTATCCGTTGCCTATCCATAGCATTACACATAACACAAGCTTTCCTAGCTTACTTTGGGACTAGGTCAATTGGTGTGAATTGTCCCTTGATATTTATTTATTTTTTTCACGCTAAAACGGTTTGACGGATTCTGATGTAATTGGGCACACATCATTTTATTCCGGAAAATTGCATTTTTCCCGCGGAATAGCCATAAATGAAATCTTCGCAGACAAAGTCGCGGGCAATAGCTAGTAAATAAATAAATAAAATAAAAAATATCACGGGACAATTCACACCAATTGACCTAGTCCCAAAGTAAGCTAGGTGAAGCTTGTGTTATGGGTACTAGGCAACGGATAAACATACTTATATAGATAGATAGATAGATTCTATACTTAAATACATATTTAACACCCAAGATCCGAGAACAAACATTCGTATTTTTCATACAAATATCTGCCCCGACACGGGAATCGAACCCGGAACCTCAAGCTTCATAGTCAGGTTCTCTAACCACAAGGCCATCTGGTCGTCTAAACGTCTACTATCTTCTTCTTATAGTACCACTTCATTATTGAAGGTCGGTAGTTAGCTCTCTCTGAATCTCTCCCCGTCCATAGCCGACTTAAATAGCTGGTCTACAGTCTTGATTCCGGTCCATTCTCGTAAAATGTAAATTTTGCGTCTCTCGACCTTACGTTTTCCAGCTATTTTGCCCATCATGATAGTTTGCAGAAGGCGATAATGTTGGTGTCGGAGAATATGACCCAAATACGCAACATTCCTTTTTATTGTCCGAACAAGTTCAACCTTCTATCCCATTCGCTGAAGAACCTCAATGTGTGTGTTATTACTATAACGCGTCCCAATGTGATTTAATTTCACAACATACCAAGCATATAAAAACAAATAATATTTTAGCAAATAAAACAGATAATATCGCAATTGTCTGTCGAACAAATGCCATCACAAACCGTAACGGCCCGTTAACATGGACTTCTCGACGTTCGTAGCGTAGATATCTAACAAGTAAAACAATGTGGGATTCGGGGTATAAGATATTTACTACGTATATACTTTGTGTTCTTTTCGACCGTGATGTTTTTCAAACTACACACACACACACATACACACACACACACACACACACACACACACACACACACACACACACACACACACACACACACACACACACACACACACACACACACACACACGCACGCACACACATTACACGGATCCCCAAAGGGTAGGAAGAGCATACAAAACGTTACATTTACGTTTCGGGGTTTCGGGGTAACGGGTGTTTAATACAACTACAGAGTTACTACTGTAAGAATCAAAACGTTTATTCTCTGAGCACTCCGTAAGAAGCTCTTTTACATGATTATTTGTATGCTACCAACGAGACTTTTCAACGAGTATGTCTCTGCGGGATTGCATTAGAAATGAAGAAATCCACGCAAAAACTGAAGTCACCGACAAGCTCGAAGAATCGCCAGACTCAAGTGGCAGTGGGCAGGGCACATTGCTCGTAGAACTGACGGCCAATGGGGCCGAAAGGTTCTCGAGTGGCGTCCGCGGACCGGAAGACGCATTGTAGATGGAGCGACGACCTAGTGAAGGTGGCGGGAACGCATTGGATGTGGATGGCGCAGGGCCGATCTGTTTGGCGAGCATTGGGGAAGGCCTATGTTCAACAGTGGACGTCTTTCGGCTGAAATTACCTCAAATAAATGCCCCCCTTCAATGAGAATAAACGCATTTCAAAACAATTCAAGCATCACATAAAGTAGGCTGGTTACCAATAGACTAGTTTACCTAGATACCAGCTTAGTGAATTTGACTCGTAGGAACCTAGGAACTTGCAGTAAAAATTGTAGCCAATCCCAAACCAACAAGCACTTTGATTCCTAAGCCTAAGAATACTTGTCTTTAACGTTTGTCTAACCATTTCGTGTTGGATAGAACTTTTTGTGGAGATCATAAATATGCCTTATGGTACGGCCACACAGCGACATAGCGCGATTATTCGCTTTATTGCGATGTATGTAGCTGAATATTTGCGAAGGCACTGTGCTACGTTTGAAGCCGCAGAAACATCGCTCCAATATGGGTAATGGGGTACGTACGTATAAGAACGTATGATTGATAGTCAAAATGAAATTTGCTGATTGGGAGTTGGGAGTCGCTAATTTTATGTCCACAGGAGAGACAACTAATTTCTTAAGCTAAAACAAAAAGCGACAGCTTCGTCTAGTTTGTCTCGATGAAGGGAAATTGCACCTGAGAAGAAATTCAATGGTTTGTGTGAAGTTCCCAATCCGCACTTGGCCTGCATGGGAACTATGATCCAAGCCCTTTCATTCTGAGAGGAGGCCTGTACCTTAAAGTGGGACGTATATAGGCTGGGATGCTGATGAATGATTAACTATATCAATTGCAAAAGACACCTAACAAACTTCCAACACACAATGTTTCTAAGCAAACGAGGACAACAATCAACGCTGCGCTTTCAGTGCACTCCCGTCTTCACACATTTCCTTTTCGTCACTCCAAACTGCAGCGTCCTTTACGCGAACAAGACAGAGTCAAGTGTCGCATAAAATTACAGGCGAGTATGTCAACTTGCATAAGTTTGGTGGAGGACGCTGAAACGTAGCGAGTTGTGTCGTCCGTCTTAGTTGAGTGCGCTCTCGGCGCGCCATCATTTAACTCAGGACACACGGGCGGGCTGTAATGGATTTTTTATTGCGTTGTCGGCGTGACCAAATGATGGAGGATGTGACGGGGCGCAACCTGTTTCAAGGGCGTCGCTTGAGATTTGTTTTAAGACTGAGGTTAGGTGCGTTGTATGTTTTTTTTATTATAGCTAGTAATTTTTTGCCAATAACAGCTAAAACGATGGGCCTCATAAGAAAGCTCAAAGTTACTCAGAGGGCGATGGAGAGGGCTATGCTCAGAGTTTTTCTGTGGGATCGCATTAGAAATGATGAAATCCGCGCAAGAACTAAACTCACCAACATAGGTCGAAGAATCGCCAGACTCAAGTGGCAATGAGCAGGGCACATCGCTCGTAGAACTGATGGCCGATGGGGCAAAAAGGTTCTCGAGTGGCGTCTAAGGACCGTAAGACGGAGTGTAGGTAGGCCTCCAACAATATGGAGCGACGACCTGGTTAGGGTTGCGGGAACGCGTTGGATGCTGATGTCACGGGACCTATCTGTTTGGCGAGTCTTGATGGAGGCCTATGTTCAGCTCAGTGGACGTCTTTCGGCTGAAATGATGACGATGATGAAATTGTAGCGTCCTTTACGCGAACAAGACAGAGTCAAGTGTCGCATAAAATCACAGGCGAGTATGTCAACTTGCATAAGTTTGGTGGAGGACGATGAAACGTAGCGAATTGTGTCGTCCGTCTTAGTTGAGTGCGCTCTCGGCGAGCTGTAATGGATTTTTTATTGCGATGTCGGCGTGACCAAATGATGGAGGATGTGACGGGGCGCAACCTGTTTCAAAGGCGTCGCTTGAGATTTGTTTTGAGACTGAGCTTAGTTAAGTTGTATGTTTTTAGGGTTCCGGAGCCAATATTTATAAACAGTTTCGTCATGTCGGTCCGTCTATCCGTCCGTCCGCGGCTTAACGTAGAGACTATTAGTGCCAGAAAGCTGTAATTTTGCATGTATTATAAAATTTAGAAAAAGACATTTTTTTAGGATTCCTACCATACTTAGGATAATAATGGGGGTGATTTTTTTTTCTCGCCTAACCTTATAGTTTGGGGTATCGTTTGATAGGTCTTTTAATAAGGTCAGCCAAGTGTGCGATGGCGTTATGTAATCGTTACTTCACCAAACTAGATAAATAAACATTTTATTTCATTTCACATCATATCATATCACTTTGAACATAATACTACCCTGAGATTAACTCATAGCGAAAAAATACGGATAACTCACGTCCAGGCCAGGCCAGGTGTTGAGTGCACGCTTGGCAACCGCTGCAACGTGTGGCTCTAAGAAGAAGGGCTACGGATTAGCCCGAAACCTGTCCAAACTCGATCATAGATCATATATCATTTCATTAAGTTTCGTTTTATTTAATTATATTGCATTTAATTACAGAAATATGTAGTAAATAGAATAAGGTAATGGTTTTACAAATTAATATTCCAGCTAAATGAAAATAGTGAGCTTCGCACCTCAGTCAGCAGTGTGTCCCTGCGCCGTGTAACTAATGACTGGGAAAACTACATTCCTATTTTTGCGCTCCCACTCGTTTCCGGACGAGTTTTTCTCCGATAAAATACCGCTACGTAACTTTTTGAGGAAATGTTTTATATTAGAACACGTGTACGCCATCGCATTTAGCGATTTAAGTGATATATAATTCATTTTGAATCTTACTTGGGAAAGCATTGATTTGGACAAGGATGATAAGATATATAGAACTACCAATATCTACATAATGTCACGTTCCTTTAAACATAATAAGCCTGTTGTACTAGCTTCGTATTGATATAGAGAGATCTCTATACCATTTCATTTAGCATGGTATTTTGTTAAGATTGATATTTAAACAACAGAACAGTTAATAATCGTAATAACATTCGTCATAATGTTTGTAAGTTATAATGCCACGTAGTTTAGTATTCAGTACCTGGGCGACCGAGCTCTGCTCGGGCTGAAACTCGGTACCAAGCGTTTTCCGGTTTCCCAGAGATAAGACCAAGCTAGATCAATTTTTCATCCCCGAAAACCCCCACATACCAAATTTCATCAAAATCGTTGGAGCCGTTTCCGAGATCCTGATTATATAGGTGCGAGGGAGGGGGGGGGCGGGGGAGGGGGTTCGGGGTTCCAAAGGAGGGATGAAAATTTCATTGATTTTGCCGTAGGATGCACCGTTTTCAAGATATTTGACAAAAACACCGGATGGATGGGGGTGAGAGGGGGGAGGATGCGGGGGGGGGGATGCGGGGTAGGGAGTGTGGGGGCGTCAAAGGGGGGATGAAAATTTCATTGATTTTGCCGTAGGATGCACCGTTTTCAAGATATTTGACAAAAACACCGGAGGGGGTAGAGGGGTGAGTCACGTTAAACTATCGTCCGTAAACCGACTATACAGACAACCGGTTTTTCCTGTTCTTTGCTCCCAATAGGGAACGTGCACATAGACGGTGCTGCCAACTGGTGCCATAAGGGTGCCATCAATTTGAATGTTTTACCTTGATAAGTTTGTTTTACTGTCCGCATAGTGTCTCTTCTGTCGCATTAGTGCTGCCGCCTATAGTTACTGCACGTTCCCTATAATACCATTCTCACAAAAAGTAACTTTTTCTCACAAAAGAAGAAACTTGACGTTTTCTCATGAAAAATTAACTTAAAAAAAAAACTAAAAACCTTAAAAAAACGTGGAATCGAACCGAGGTCGGCTGGATCCGCGACCACCCGGTTTCTACTGTGCTATTTTGGTTTGCTCGAAGCCGGCGAAATTTAGCTTTGTATTCTAAAGCAAACAAAAATAGCCGGAAAACACGAGTAAAAGCGATTTTCTGAAAATGAAACATAGCTAGATCAGTTTTTCATCCCCGAAAACCCCCACATACCGAATTTCATCGAAATCGTTGGAGCCGTTTCCGACATCCTGATTATATATCTATATATATAAAAGAAGAAACTGACTGACTGACTGACTGACTGACTGACATATCAACGCACAGCCCAAACCACTGGGCCTAGAGATTCAAAATTTGGCATGTAGGTTCCTTATAAGGTCTAGGGGTGCACTAAGAAAGGATTTTTCAAAATTCACACCCTAAGGGGGTGAAACGGGGGTCCAAAGTTTGTATGGGGAAACAAGATTAGTTCGACTATTTTATTCGAAACTTCACAGAAGTACTCCTAATGACAAATGAGTAAACACGTGTTTCAGGTTTTTTGAGAATTCAACCCCTAAAAGGGGGGAAAGAGGTAACAAAGTCTGAAAATCAACATGGGTGTTGTTTCTATGGTTTATCGAGTCGCTGGTTATGAAAACAACAACGGTTTTAAAATCCGACGTGGCAGACGTAAAATACCATCTCCCTGGATGGGGTGCGATGGGGTTGAAATATCTAAATAAACTAAATGACTGTTGATATATCAACGCACAGCCCAAACCACTGGACATAGAGACTTGAAATTTTGCACATAGATACCTTATACAATGTAGGCATCCACTAAGGAAGGATTTTTGGGAATTCCCACGGGAAAGGGAAAAAACGGGATTTGTATATTCGATTCCGAGTGACCCTATCTCGGTAACTATAATAACTAGACTCTTCAAATTTGATACACAAGTAGGTATTACATTATTTAAAACATTAATTTCAGAATTTTTAAAAATTCCCACGGGATAAGGAAACAACGGGATTTATATATTCAGTTCAACGGGATCCTATGAACTATAATTACTAGACTTTTCAAATTTGGCATAGATGTAGGTGGTAATTATAAATTACCATGGGATAAGGAAAAAACGGGATATTTCGTTTTACTGGTCTTAGAAAGCTGAAATTTGGCATGTAGGTTGTTTGGGGAGTGTTGAGCTGGATTGAGAGAGGACTTTCCAAAATTCCTACGGGAACAGGAAAAACAGGATTTTTCGTTTTACAGGTCGTAGAAAGCTGAAATTCGGCATGTAGGTTGTTTGGGGAGTGTAGAGGAGCATTGAGAGAGGACTTTCCAAAATTCCCACGGGAACGGGAAAAACGGGATTTTTCGTTTTACTGGTCATAGAAAGCTGAAATTTGGCAAGTGGGTTCCTTGGGGAGTGTAGAGCTGGATTGAGAAAGGACTTTCTAAAATTCCCACGGGAACGGGAAAAAACAGGATTTTTCGTTTTACTGGTTGTAGAAAGCTGAAATTCGGTATGTAGGTTGCTTGGAGAGTGTAGAGGAGCATTGAGAGAGGACTTTCCAAAATTCCCACAGGAACGGGAAAAACAGGCTTTTTCGTTTTACTGGTCATAGAAAGCTGAAATTTGGCAAGTGGGTTCCTTGGGGAGTGTAGGGGAGCATTAAGAAAACATTTCCCGAAATTCTTACGGAAACGGGAAAAAACGGGATTTTGCGTTTTACTAGTTGTAGAAAGCTAAAATTTCAAAATTCATAAGTTTATACTGTATGTAGGCCGCAAAGGGCACTTTAACCGACTTCTAAAAAAGGAGGAGGTTATGCATTCCACTTTAGGATTTTTTTATGTAGGTATTTCTCGGTCAATTGTGGACCTGCTTGCTTGCTTGCCTGTATGCTTCCTTGCTTGATATCTTGGTTCTTTGGAATACTCATAGTACACGCGAGCGAAGCCGCGGGCAAAAGCTAGTATATATATATGTCGGTAGGGGCGTCAGGATTATGGCTCGAAATTTCAGACATCTTGTGGGCTCAGCTGGGTATCGCGCAATGAATACTACGTTAATATTTGAATCACGATTTACTGTACTGATTACTCAAATTAGATTAAATACAAAGTTTAGGTAACACTAAGCAAAACGTGGGACAGTTCCGTGACGACGTGTTAGCTGCTTGGCGGCTCGTACAAGAGTGTCGCTGCCCGAAGCTGCTGGTAACATCACGACTCTGTCGAAGCGCGCCAAAACCTAGTTTTACCGCGTTCTCCGCTAGGCGGCGCACTTGCGTTCCGTTTAGTGTCCGTACTCATGACCGGCTACGACATATATACATATTGCAACATTAACTAATAAGAAAAAAAAGTCGTTAACTGCTTACACGTATAATTTATTAATAAAACTGCCAAACACTTATAAAAACACAATATTCACAGAACAGGTTGGAAATAAAACACACACGCGCGGGGTTAAAAAAAATTACACAGCGTAAGCACCGTAGGGGTTGAATGCGCCTGTACGGAACGCGGCACATAACGCGGTCAAAGTACACATACAACAAAGGCAACGTCGAGCCGAATTTCGGTTGGTCGGGCCTAGCGAGCTCCTTCGGTCACGGACCGATTAGGGCTTCGGGCATCAAGCTAAAAAAAAAAGGTAACCAGGCGAGGGTGTGCGGACGATGATGAGGATGTAATGGGGATGGGTATGAAAATGATCCGCCGCACGGCTCTGGTGGCTACACTGACTGCTACCCAGCGCTCCGGAGTCGCGCACACCGAGAAATCGGGCTCAGAGCTTCGATGTATGGCGCTATAGCCGCTACAGTAACTAACTAAAATAGGTAATAATATTCCGAATGGGCCGAGAAAGAATAACGTTGGCTTGTAAAGTGCCTTTTTAATTTGGAGGGGGACCTAACACGTTAAAATTACTGACAGATCAAATAGTATACGCCGGAATACGATCGTTCAGCTAATAAGCAAAGTTAAACCGCTTGAGCGGCCTCACGCGGAAGTACGTTGGGGTCTTCTGCACCGGCACGGCATCCCGTTGGTCGCCTCCGAACTCCGCGCGTCAAACAAGCACTTCGGGCATCCTGGGGAGCTGGCTCCGTGCGGCTGAGGTCTAGCTCCGGTACCCGGAAGCTGGAACAATTCAACCCGAAATAAGCAACGCCACCCCAAAAGCCGGGACTTGTCCAAAGGCGAAACCACAAAGCGATGCTAATAAAACTCACCCTGGCGTGATAAACGACAGGCTTAGAAACCGACGGCAAAAGCGGGACCCCTCGGTCACCGCCCAAGGGACAGGACTGCCCTTTTCTTCTTCGATGAACTGCTCAATTTGGTCCCACGGACCGACGGCGCACTATGCCCACTACTTGGGCGCACTTCACAAATTATAACAGCTTCGGACAAGAACAAAACTATGTCCCACAGCAAAAAAAAACTCAAGCTTTCGTAACGACGTGAATCGTCCGCCTTCCAGTGAAATAATGCCAGACCCACATTCATTTTTTTCAGTCTAGAACCAGACGACAAAATTTCAAAATTTGACACAACAAGCGGCCTGTTACCAGTGGCCACTTTCACCGAAAAGTTCAAAAAACTTATAGTATTTACCAACCTACATGGAGCGTTTTCGCTGCAATATATACAAGAATTGCTCGTTTAAAGGTATTAGATTCAGAAATCAGAAAGTATGTTAGGTTAGGTTAGGTTAGAACTGCAACCCTACTGAAATGAATTGCTATTGCTAAAGTAGGTTATGTGAGGTTAGAATTATGACAAGTGACTATCATACTATTTTGTTTGTTATGCAAATACCTTACAATGCAAATAAACTATGTTTATTTTCGAATTAAGCACGCACTTCGTTGGTATTTATTAAATACATTTTTCTAAATTATGCAATTCGCATTATGTAAAATGAAAATTCGAAAATCATTGTTATATAAAACAATAAACAACCAATAAAGCCTTGGTATACTCAGTATTCTTCCTTGCTTTAAATTGCCTCACTGTGACAGTCGCAAACTCTTCTGTTCGCCATTATTCTAAGTCAGGACCATCCTTTGCCCGAGTAATCTTCAAGAAAACCCACGGTTATTTTTTCCTAACTTTGTATACGTTTTGACCCCTGACTGATTACAGGGAAAACCTATTCGTACGTCTATGACAAAGCGGATAATTCAGACCCAGCAATAGTGCCGCAGAATCGGGATACGAGTAAACTAATAAAGGGAAAAAAGTGGATTAAATTTGCGAGTGATGTCCCTTGCCCTCGGAAAAGGCCACTGAAATTGAGAAAGAGGATAGTGCGATTGCGTTTAACTAGTTCATTCCCTCAGCTGCGCTCTTTAATAATTTACTTCTTCTGTTTATAAATGATGCCTCAGCACGAGCGAGAAAAGTAGACCTAGTCATCTGCCTCACCTACATACTATCTATTGGGCTTTTATCACTCCTGTTGGCTTGTTGAGGCATCGACTTCAAACAGATTAGAAAAAAAAAATATTGATTCATTATTTCAGCCGAAAGACTGCTGAACATAAGGCCTCCCCAAGGCTGGCCAAACAGATCGGTCCCGTGACATCCGCATCCAACGCGTTCCCGCAACCTTAACCAGATCGTCGTCATCTTGAGTCTGGTTATTCTTCGAGCTATGTCGGTGACTTAAGTAAAGTTAATGCGCGGATTTCATCATTTCTAATGCGATCCCGCAGAGAAACTCCGAGTATAGCCCTTTCCATCGCCCTGTGAGTGACTTTGAGCTATCTCATGAGGCCCATCGTTAGCGGCCACGTCTCAATGCCATCACTGGCAACACACACTAGTCAAAGACATTTGACTTGAGACATTGCGGTATATTGCCGGAGTTAATTGTTGAAGTAATATACAATGGTTAATGTCAACAGCTCGTAATCTTCTACAAAATATTGCTTTTCAAGATTTAGAGACTTCAATTGTTGAGTAGAACTCGTGGTGCTTTACCATGAATTTAAACGAGTATAAATCGCTTAGCAACTGGTTTAAAGCAACCAAGGCCTAGATAGTTGATAAAAAAGTTTTTGAGGGAATAAAACGCCCGGGCTAGAGCGCCAACTTTCTCGACACACCTTAGACATCGATGAAAAGTACAGAGCGCCGCGGTAAATTTTGCAGTCCGTAACACTTTTGCGAGTTAAGCAAACTGTCACAGCTCACGGCGCAAGTTGGAAAAATTCTATTACTCTTTGTAATTTTTCAATAAAGCCCCTGTGAGTTTGGCGCGGACTTACATTAGAAATGGTGCTTCGAAAGTTTATGTTGTTGTTTAGAAAAACCTCTATATTGGTTTTAGTCGAGATCAAAATTGTCTCACATCTTTGTGACGAATAAAATAACAAATAGATATATCACCGAAGTGAAAAGTTTGCGGAGGTTGATGCAGAACTACCTTGATGCCGCTTCTGTCTCTTGTCAGCAAGTGCCTTGAACCAGGCCTCATCGCAATATTTGCGACTCTCCAAAACACGCTTGTGCCAAACAGCGCGGTTTTCCGTTAGCTTTTCCCAGTCGTAGTGGTCATATTTAAAGGTGGCATATAGCGCTCGGTCAGCCATTAGCCGTTAAACTATTGCGTGATTGGTTAACTAACATCCAAATATCTAAACACCACTAAATTTCTCATTTATACCTAATAATAGCAGAAATGTGGGATTCTTAGGTTATAGTGAAAATGTGCACGTTTGGCAGCCGCCGTGACCTGTGACTCCGAGAGGAAGGGCTACGGATTAGCACGAAACATGTCGAGTTAAACTCGTTTTAAGACGTGAGTGATCCGTTTATTTTCACTATGAGTGAGTCTCACGGTAGTTTCATGTTTAAAGGATTCTTAGGTTACAAATGATGTCGTGATCTAATCGCGGAAATAAGTGCAACTTCGAATCTCGATTCGATTTAAACACCTCGTCACAATAAAACCAGCTGCAAAATAAAACATGCGGATTTGTATACTGAATGTGTCTACACCCTTCCTAATACTCTGTGGCTACGTTCCTTTAACCTGCGTCTCTTTTCTTCTTGTTAGATAAAAGAGGACGTAGGGATATCGGCACGGTCACTCGTAAATCTCGTAACAGCGATACAAGTCGGGTGTTAGAATTCTAGAGCATAGAACTTAACGGCGCTGTGAATTAATAGTCTGAGACAGCACAGGTGTGAAGTGCTTCGTAACTTTATTTATGTCTCTATCTTTTACCTATGGCTTAGCTGACGTGTTCAGTTGAATGAAAACTCCCGGAAATTTCACCAAATAATAATAAGTCTAAGTTCCATCACTTTTCCTAGCGATGGGATACGATGGGAAAAGTCAGCGGATAACCGCGCTGTTTGGCGCGAACGTATTTTGGAGTATCGCAAATATTGCGATGAGGCCTGGTTCAAGGCACTTGCTGTTCTCATGTCAGGCCTGTGGATGAACATGTCGCTCTCGCATGGCTATTCAGCCACGAAAAGCGTTGTGCACAGACAATACGCCTTAATTAGTCTGAAACAGACGCATAGGCCTAAATGAAGTTCCATCGTCACCATCTCGATGAATGGCGGTCCACCACTGTACGTTTTCTTCGGCACTTCCTGTCACGTACAGTGAAACTGTGGAATCAACATCCGGCAGCAGTATTCCCAGACGACTATGACATCGAAGCTTTCAAGAAAAGAGTTTATACGTCCTTTAAAGGCCGGCAACAGATTGGTATTGGTGGACTCTCTTTGAGTTGTTGATATTTACGGGCGGTGGTGATCATTTCCCATTAGATGACCCGCTCCCTCTCATAATAAAAAAAATGATGGGACGATTAACATGAATTGAACTAGTCCCAAATTAAGCAAAGCTTGTACTATGGGTACAAGGCAACTGATAAACATACTTATAAATATATAGATAAATACATGCTTAAATATTATAGTTTGAAACACCAAGACTCTAACACAAACATTCGTATTTTTTTACGAAAATGTTTGCCCCGACCGGGAATCGAACCCGAGACCTCACGCTTTGTAGTCAGGTTCTCTAACCGCTAGGCCATTTGATCGTAGTTTGGTTGGTTTTTAATTAAGTAGGTAAATAAATCGTGGTCACCTAGTGGTTTGACCTCTCAAGCAGAGAGTCGTGGGTTCGAGTCCGGGCTCGCATCTACGAGTTTTTCCAAAATGCGCGAAATTACATTTCGAATTTAGCATGAGTATTAAGAAGGAAATCATCGTGAAGAAAGAAGAAGAAGAAATGTTGTATGTGAAATTTCAAATTTTCACTGGACTCGCGTGGGAACTACGCAGTGAGAGGAGAGGACCCCTGCTGTGGGACGTATATACATACATAGGTTGGGATGATTACGATCGAAATTTTACTAACTATCGCTTCTATCTATAGCTATTATCCGCCCACTGCTGGACGTAGGCCACCTTCATATTGCGCCAACACTCGGGATCCTGGGCTTCCCTCATCCAACCGCTGCCAGCTGTACTCCTATGATCATTAGTCCAAACGTGCCGCAGGGCGTCCTATACCACGCTTTCCTTTTTTTAAGTGGTCTCCACTTTAGGACACGTCTGCTCCAACGATTGTCGTGACCAGCCCATTCCCACTGCCCTAAAATAAAATGTTCCCCAAATTGTTCCTTCCTCTTTACCCTCGACGAAACGTTCAATAAATCATGCACTTACCATAAATTTAATGTTTACATAAAACCATGAAGCGCTGACTTCCCTAAATCATTTTATAGTAAAGATGAAAGATAAATTTGTCACCCTAATAGCATAAAAGGGAAGGCATTATTAAAACTTGTTAGTAATAGCTTCTTCCCGAGCCGAGACCAAATGAGGGTTACGGTAAACTCAAACGCGAAGTTTTAAGTAAAGGATTTAAGGTTGATTATTAAAATGCCAGTGGTGGAGCTTTAGTGGTATAGAAAGGTTCTACACTCCCTGTTGTAGTTCTCGAGTCTTGGGTGTTATTATGTAATAAATGCATTACATTATAGGTACTTAATAAAATTAAATAGCTATTGAAAACGGTTTAAAAAGCATTTATCTCGAAATTGTTTTTGATTTTATACTATTCGATGATTTTTATTTGTATCTTTTCTTGTCAACTGTATTTCCTGTGTATAGAATATGTGTAAATAAACATCTCTCTCTCTCTCTCTCATTTACTATACATTCCAAAAAAATATACAACCCTAATGGTGTGCATTGTTCCATGATATTTATTTATTATTTTATTTAAAACTAGCTTTTGCCCGCGACTCCGTCCGCGTGGAATTAGTAATTTGGGCAGCTTATTTTTTATCCAATTTACTTTTTCATCAATTATGGCTCTCCTTAGATCCTTCCGGAAGAAGTGAAACTTCATAATAAACCAACCCGCTCCCAATCCGACCCCAAACAGCCCCCAACCCGCCCCAACTCGCTCCCATCCCGCCCCCAACCCGCCCCAACTCGCTCTCACCCCGCCTCCAACCCGCCCCCAACCCACTCCCAACCCGCCCCCAACCCGCCCCCAACTCGCTCTTAACCCGCCCCCAACCCGCTCCTAAACCGCCACCAACTCACTCCCAACCCGCCCCATCCCGCTCCCAACCCGCCCCCAACCCGCCCCCAACCCGCTCCCAACTCGCTCCCCACCCGCTCCCAACCCGCCCCCAACCCGCTCTCAAACCGCCCCCAACCCGCTCCCAACTCGCCCCCCACCCGCTCCCAACCCGCCCTATCTAACTGGGCTATCTGACACTGAAAGAATTTTTCAAATCGTATCAGTAGTTCCCGAGATATATAAGTTTCACTTCAAAAACCCCCAATTTGGAAACATTCTTCCGCTCCGCTCCGCTCCTATTGGTGTTAGCGTGATGATATATAGCCTTTAGCCTTCCTCGATAAATGGGCTATCTAACACTGAAAGAATTTTTCAAATCGGAGCAGTAGTTCCTGAGATTAGCGCGTTCATAATAACAACTCTTATAAAAACAGTTCGATAAATTCTTAAAATAAACGTATCTTTCTTATTTGTGAACCGATTCAAATAAAACAAACACTAAATGTTAATCCAAGAAAATACCAACATATCAGTGAAAACCGCATCCTTCTAGGTTAAGCCGTTTCTGAGATTAGCGCGCACAAACGCACAGACAAACAGACAAACAGACAATAATTCTAAAAATCATTGTTTTGGGTTCTATTGCGCTAATAAATAGCCCTAGTGTCAGTTTTTCTCAAATATCTTCAATGTACAGACACCGACTTGTTACAGATTTATTATATGTATCTAATACCTTTAAACGATTAGCAACGACGAGCAATTCTTGTATATATGTATTTTTTAAATATATGGAAAAATTTTGTGCCTGGAATAAATTATTTTTAAATTTAAAATATATATATATATATATATTATTATAATCAGGATCTCGGAAACGGCTCCAACGATTTCGATGAAATTTGGTAAGTGGAGGTTTTCGGGGATGAAAAACTGATCTAGCTATGTTTCATTTTCAGAAAACCGCTTTTACTCGTGTTTTCCGGCTATTTTTGTTTGCATTAGAATACAAAGCTAAATTTCGCCGGCTTCGAGCAGATCATAATAGCACAGTAGAAATCGGTTGGTCGCGGATCCAGCCGACCTCGGTTCGATTCCACGTTTATTTAAGGATTTTAGTTTTTTTTTTTTAAGTTTATTTTTCATGAGAAAACGAAGTTTCTTCTTTTGTCAGAAAAAGTTACTTTTTTGTGAGAAAAAGTATTATAGGGAACGTGCAGTAACTATAGGCGGCAGCACTAATGCGACAAAAGAGACACTATGCGGACAGTAAAACAAACTTATCAAGGTAAAGCATTCAAATTGATGGCACCCTTATGACACCAGTTGGCAGCACCGTCTATGTGCACGTTCCCTATTGGGAGCAAAGAACAAGAAAAACCGGTTGTCTGTAAAGTCGGTTTACGGACGATAGTTTAACGTGGCTCACCCCCCCACCCCCTCCGGTTTTTTTGTCAAATATCTTGAAAACGGTGCATCCTACGGCAAAATCAATGAAATTTTCATCCCCCTTTGATGCTCCCACGCTCCCTCCCACGCATCCCCCCCGCACCCCCTCCCCCCTCTCACCCCCCAACCCACAGAAATAATAATAAATTATTTCTGTGCCCCAACCCCTCCGGTGTTTTTGTCAAATATCTTGAAAACTGTGCATCCTACGGCAAAATCAATGAAATTTTCATCCCCCCTTGAAACCCCCGAACCCCCTCCCCCGCAAATATATAATCAGGATCTCGGAAAAGGCTCCAACGATTTCGATGAAATTTGGTATGTGGGGGTTTTCGGGGATGAAAAATTGATCTAGCTTGGTCTTATCTCTGGGAAAACGCTTGGCACCGAGTTTCTGCCCGAGCAGAGCTCGGTCGCCCAGGTACTGTATAGGTTAATGCCATTAAGTCACTGTAAAGATCATGCCGTGATTTTTTTGTATGAACATAGTTGAAGGACTGGAGAGTGACATAGGCTACTTTTTACCACGGGAAAATATCTCATTCACACGGGAAAACAGGTTCTCATCTACATAAGCGAGGGCGAAGCTGCGAACATCAGCTAGTTTATTGCCTTAAAATATCAAGCAACTTGTCCTAGGCCTTTAAACAATGACGTTATTGTTAAACCTCTTAAATTGAATACACGAGCTGCCAGCGATAAATATGGAAGCTCACTAGGAGCTTTATCCCGCGGGACGGCGCGGGAAAACGGATAACTGCGGAATCCCTTAAAACCTGGCCGGAAAAGTTTCCGGCTGTGCCGGGTAAAGCCACCGATGATGGGACTGCTACCGGATAAAATGTACGTAATTAAATGAGTGATGATGTACGTAATGCACGTAATTGAATGAGTACACAGTACGAGTATAATCAAGGAGAGTAGATTGTGTAGGTCCGGGATAATTTTGTTCGTACAAGTTTTTTAATGTTAAATTTATGAGTATTTTATGTTTAAGTAACCTTTCCCCACGGGTTTGATCGAGTCTAGTATTAAGTCTAATAGTTGGATAACAATTTCGGATTTTAAGAAATCTTCAAGGGGATTTCCAAAAAAGGACAACGTGCTCTTACAATATTTTAAGTCTCTGGACTTAGCGATTTGATCCTTGACCTTGTAGAAAAATGAAAGTTCTACTTGTAGATTTAGTAACTTGTTTTTTGAAAATAAATTACTGTTCGCCAAGTTTTGTGAGGCTCTTTTTCTCGAAAAATATATAGCTACACACGATAATATTTTGATTTATCTTTATACTCTTTTGTGGCTATTCCTTAATACCAGGTTAATTAATAAAGGGATACAACTGAGGCAACCCAATTAGAGTGTCCCTACACCTATCGTAGCGGAATCGGCTTTTGCCAATCGGAATACCTTTATGTCAACGCAATAAGTGCGAAAAAGACGTTGATCAGCTCGGCTACGCGGGCCGAATTGACCCGAGCCGATCGATGTCTTTTTCCCTCTTATTGCGTTGACATAAAGGTTGTTCTGATCGGCTGAAGCCAATTACGCTTTGATAGGTGTGAGGAGACTCTTACTTGCCAGATAAACTTAATATGATTAATGTTTAAGTATTTAACGGTTACCTATCATATTCTCGAAAAGCTCATTTCCGAATATTAAAACTCCAAAAACGAAACTCCTTAAAAAAAAGAAAAAAATATTAGGGGACAATCTTACACAAATCGACCTAGTCCCAAACTAAGCAAAGCTTGTACAATGGGTACTAGACGACGATTAACATACTTATATAGATAAATAAATACTTAAATACAAAGAAAACATCCATAACTCAGGAACAAATATTCGTGCTCGTCTCACAAATAAATGCCCTTACCGGGATTTGAACCCAGGACCTCTTGCTTCATAGGCAGGGTCACTACCAACTAGGCTAAAGCGGTCTTTTTTTCATTTTCCAAATTATTATTTGTCCGAAATTTTATTTACCATATTTTCTTTTGCCACATGTTTTAAAATCCATTTTTTTATTTGCCAAATGATTCAAAATCCAACTGCATGAAATTCCGTAGGATCATTTGCCAAATACATATTTATTCCGCAAAATTATTATTCCGTAAAAGTCAGGGGTACAAAAGGCGACCATACAATTGTGTGGACAAATGTGTGGAGCGTACCTAATATTAATTTTGTTGTTTAATGTTGCCCAAATATTTTATTGAGTTTGCTATGTGGGTAGGGGTTTTGTAGGTGGTTATAAAAAAAATAACTAACACCAAAGGCTAATGCGGGAGCTTCGCTCCGCTACGCTCCCGCATTAGCCTTTGAACCTAATCTATCCGAGTCGCTTCCGCTCCGAACCGTCTTGATCGCTCGCTTCGCTCGCTTGCTAAAAATTAAGCAATGTTGTCTTACTCTGATGTTAGGTTAGGTAGATAATAAAAACATACTTTCGGCTTTTCGTTACATTTAGATTATGAAAATATGGCAACTGATTAGGTTGGCAAATAAAAAAATGGATTAATGTAATTCGGGATTTCGTTTTTGTTGGCAAATAAAACTGTGATGAAATGAATCCGGGGCATTGTGAACTTGTGAAAAAACAAAACATATGGATTATAAAAAGTCGGTGAACCGTTTTCGGATAAATGAAATTCGAGTAAAAGAGTTTCTACACATCGATAGGTTACCGTATTTAACACTATGTTCCGTCTGGTTAACATTTCATGTACCTGAAATCAAGTTGGCACGTTTTAGCTCACTTTGGGCCATCGGTTTAGCATTTTAAGCGGCAAAGATTGGGAGCGGGCCAACAACAAGCGCATTTACCCTACGTGGCAACTTTTACGCGGTGAACGTCCTTCAAACGTCCGCAAAACTGATTTATTTCTGTAGTTTTTTGTGGCTTGGATATAAAGAATTTCTTTCATTGAAAAAGATGATTATTGTGTTGTTATCTTTTTCGCCGGCGCAAGGTGTCATGAAGAACTCGAATGATAACTACGAGTAAACTACAAATCCTTACCAAGTTTTAAATCGATGTCATCACCATCCCAGCCTATATACGTCCCACTGCAGAGCACAGGCCTCCCCTCAGAATGAGAGGGCTTGGGCCGTAGTTCCCACGCGGGCCCAGTGCGGATTAGGAACTTCACACACACATCATTGAATTTCTTTACAGGTGTATACAGGTTGCCTCACAATGTTTTCCTTCACCGTAAAGCTCATGGTAAATTTCAAATGTAATTTCGCACATAAATTCCGAAAAACTCAGAGGTGCGAGCCGGGATTTGGACCCACGACCCTTTGCTTGAGAGACTGAGAGGCTATAGGTCAAACATGTAGGCCACCACAGCTAAACGGCGATATCATTAACTGTTAAAGATTTCTGTCATTCGGAGACGGTCCTGGCTAAACTAAAAGTTTCACTACGAGATTATTGTGCTGTCATATTTTTAACTTCGACTTTTTGTAGCTCTAAAGAACCTATAGAAATAGAAAGGCCAGAAGTTAATTACCAGGCAGTTTCTATCGATGTACTGAGCCATTTTGTCGACATTAACGGATGTCAAACAAAACACAGTGTACAAATGCTACTCTTTATGAGAAAAAAGTGCCCAAAAGTGCCACTTCACCGGCGCACCGCTGCGAGCGTTAACAAGTGCTGAATGTCACAAAGCTGTACAATATCATTGTGTTAGTTACCAGAGAGTGTTTATTTGAATTCTTTGTTTGGTTTAAAGTACATCCGTGTTAGTAAAAACTTAGTTAGACAATCGTCGAACATGTTTCAACAATGTAATATGTGTATCAGTTCATAGAAAACTGTCTTTTTAGGCGTATCTAAATAGTGAATTCGATTAATTTGAAATAATATATTATTATGATGATGATAAGCAATAGAGGTCATCACAGGGTGTCATTTCACAGCATGTCAAACACTAGGACACAGTGAAAAAACGAACGTGCTTTTGCGGAATGATGTTGTAAGTTCCTTGTAGCCATAAAAAAAAATGTTGTGTGCTATCCTACATTTAACAATGACAACTAAAACTAACGATGAAAACATGGGTAGTTGCGCGACGGTATCAGTTTTGTTGAGCAGCCGCACGAGCAGAGCGGTAGCGCGTAGTGCGCGTTAGCCAGCCATCGTGGAGTGTTGCTCCAAAAACAAGGGGTGAACTCGGTCATACTCAGATGTGAGTTATCCGCATTATTCCACTATGAGTGACTTTCACGGTAGTTTCATGCTTAAAGCAAACACTAGAACATTTACTTTATACGAAACCAATAATACCGCCAATGTAATTGAGAATCCGTGTATTTTGATTGCCGTGCTTTCCTAGTCACGTGGATGTTTGCGTTAGTCAATTATCTAAATTAATTCACTGCGTCATAACGCTCTCTTGGGCACCGCGTTGAGTGAACAACCAAGTAAGCCTTGATTTCCTCCTACGCTGACATCGGTCGCTGACGTCGGTCGCGCGTACGAATATACACAATACTCTATGGGCCACCGCACAGCGACGCTGACGTCCGCGGCAGATTTATTGCTACGCGCCGCTGATGGCGCGCGTCGGTCTCGCTCGTCAGCGCGCGCGCGTCGGTGCGCTGACGCGCTATACACCACTATCGCGCGCTCAGTGCGAAGCTGACCGAGATCGGTCGCTGACGTCCGAGCGTACGGATAAACACAATACTCTATGGGGCACCGCACAGCGACGCGCTTTTGTCATACGCGACCGACGGTACGCTCGACCGACGTCAGCCACCGACGTCAGCGTAGGAGGAAATCAAGCCTTAATTAAATATACGTGTTAACGTGTATTTCCAACGATTTTAACTCCATAACTAGACTTTTGAAATTTCCACCGATCATTGTATGACTGTGGCCGGCATAGCAAAAAATAATAACAATATAATTATATTAAATATTAAAGGGTATAACCAATATAAAATGATCTCGGACTGCGAACATTTTACTCAGAAGTAGGGTTCTGATAACACTAGATTAATATAGTTACGGCTGTTTACGGCGTATAATTTTGTCACTTACCCAAAAATTTGTACAGAACCCTCGCCTCGGTGCGCGAGTCCGGCTCGCACTTGGCCGGTTTTTAACGGAAAGCGAAATCTTCTTGATAGGTACATAATCTGTACAATATGAGTGAACATTCCCATACAAATTATACCTACCAATTGTTGGGACAAAAAGTGTGGACATGCCCATGAATTTAACAAAGTTTTTTTCTCAACCGCCCCATATTCTCCACAAATCCGGTTAAGTTTTCCCTTTTCACTTAGAAGCGGGTAGCTAAAAATATATTCGTGCCAGTTTTTGCGCCAATGGGAATCAATAGGGATTCCAGGGCAAGTAAATACGGCGACGCCCGCATTTCAACAGGAAAATAAAACAAAATAAAGTTTCCAAGTCGAGAGATAAGCGACGAGTTCACTATTCAATTAAAAAACAACAACCCTCATATTTGACGACGTTTTTGTGTGTTGTTAGCTGTTTATTCTTATAATGGACAACCGGACCGTGTTCGGGAAAACTTTAAGTTGTTGGAAGAGAGTGTTAAGAAGAAGTATTCTTAATGTTCTATGAAATAAAGTGAACTAAAGTAAATTAAATTTAAATTAATATTAATAATGGAAATAATGGATAAATGTTAATAAAAGGAAATTAATATTGTTAAGTTGTTATCAAATTACTATACATGCAACTTTCTTTCTGCGGACTTCGGTCTCCAAAGATAACATCTCAGCAGTAAAGAGTTAACGGTTATCTACGGAATTGAAATTTTACAGTACAGCTTTATTAAGAAAAACTGGCCAAGTGCGAGTCGGACTCGCGTACGAAGGGTTCCGTACCATCTATACTAATATTATAAAGCTGAAGAGTTTGTTTGTTTGTTTGTTTGAACGCGCTAATCTCAGGAACTACTGCTCTGATTTGAAAAATTCTTTCAGTGTTAGATAGCCCATTTATCGAGGAAGGCTAAAGGCTATATATTATCATTACGCTAAGACCAATAGGAGCGGAGCGGAAGAATGTTTCGGAATCGGGGGTTTTTGAAGTAAAACTTCTATAGGCTCTAATCTCAGGAACTACTGCTCCGATTTGAAAAGTTCTTTCAGTGTTAACACCAGGGGGTGGAGGGAGGGGGGTTGCGGGGGTAAGGGTGCGGGGCTGGGGTGCGGGAGTTTTAAGGGGGATGAACATTTCATTGATTTTGCCGTAGGATGCACCGTTTTCAAGATATTTGACAAAAACACCAAGGGGTGGGGTGGGGGGGGGGTGAGGGTGCGTGAAAGGGGGTGCGGCGGCTCTAAAGGGGGATTATAATTTCATTGATTTTGCCGTAGGATGCACCGTTTTCAAGATATTTGACAAAAAAAACTTGAAGTAAAACTTCTATAGGCACGCTTGACTTGGGACGAACGCGGGTGTGCGGAGGGTGCTGTGTGGTAGGGCGTGCGGGGGGTGCGGAGGGGTGCGGGGGGGAGCGGGTTGGAGGGTGCAGGGGGGGCAAATTGGATAAAAAAAATAAGCTGCCCAAATTACTAATACCACGCGGACGGAGTCGCGGGCAAAAGCTAGTTATCTATAAAAGCGGCAAAAGAATCTCGGTTTGTTTATGGGAGCCCCCCATTAAATATTTTTTATTTTAATTTAATTATTTATTTTTAAATTGAATATATAACTAAATATTTTGTGAATATTTCAAGCGTCTACCTGTTGCCGTTATCAATATCGAGCAAAAACGAGCAAAAAAATCACGTTTCCTGTATGGGAGCCCCTTAAATATTTATTTTATTCTGGTTTTTAGTATTTGTTGTTATAGCGGCAACCGAAATACATCATCTGTGAGAATTTCTACTGTCTAGCTATCACGGTTCGTGAGATACAACTTGGTGACAGACGTACAGACGGACGGACAGCGAAGCCTCAGTAATAGGGTCCTGTTGTTACCCTTTGGGAACGGAACCCTAAAAACAAGTCATCTTAGAAGGCTTTTTGAAAATAAGTTTGCGTTAAAAAATTTCATTTTTAAAGCAAAATTTAGCTGACTATTCATTTTGTTAACTGTACTTGCATTGTTATCCAACCTACATCATCATCATCATCATCATCATCATCAGCCTATAACAGTCCACTGCTGGATATAGGCCTCCCCCAATGAGCGCCATTGCGCCCTGTCCTCGGCTAGACGCATCCAGCTTCTACCAGCAGCCTTTCGCAGATCGTCACTCCACCTGGCCGGAGGGCGTCCTACACTACGTTTGCCAAGATGCGGTCTCCACTCAAGAACTCGTTTACTCCAACGGTTGTCGGTTCTTCGACAAATATGCACCACGTACACAGATGCTGTTATACCAGCATCTTCTAATCATCCGTGGCAGCATAAACTGGCTGCTTTCCATTGTTATGTTAATAGATTGTTGACTGTGCCTCTTTCTAAGGAACATTTTGATTTAGAGTTGAGTACTATTTATCAGATAGCGATCTCAAATGGTTATACAAAATCAATGGTAGATAGTTTAGTTCAAAAGAAGCAGGCACGGTTAGTAAATAGCATGCTTTACGCTGCGTTACCTTCTCAATCTACTAACAAATATAGATCTAGCATCTCTTACGTTGGGGGGTTGTCTGATAAGATTTATGGCATTTTAAAATCAAACAATATTAATGTTGCCTTTAAGACTAACAACTCTTTGTACTCTAGGCTATGTAACCACAAAGAACAGGTAGATAAGGGAACTAGATCGGGGGTATACAAGCTTACTTGTAATGACTGCAATGGGATATACGTAGGACAGACAGGCCGAAGTTTTAATACTAGATTTAAAGAGCATGTTTCGGCATATAGGAATGAGCATCCAGATAGATCGAATTTTGCAAAACATTTGTTGGAATCAAATCATTCATTGTTAGATTCAGATTCTTATGAAGTGTTACATTATTGCGGCAAGGGGTTGCGTCTGGATGCTCTGGAATGCATGGAAATAATTAGGTACAACACTATGGGGTCTATTATTAATGAACAGGTAAATTTAGTATCTTCTCCTTTACTGCGGCTTGGGTCGAATTTGAACAGTTAGTATTAATTAAATATGCCTTATAAATAAATAAACAAAAAATTCAAGGTAGTTTTATAATATGTCAATAAAAGTTAATTTTTGTGGGGTAGTTTGAGAATAAGAAAAATAATGTGGGTACTTGAGAAGTTACAGTGACAAGTTAAAACATTTGTTTTGGTTTGTTAGTTTAACATTTGGTAGCATAGCATACGGTTGTGGTAACTCTGAAGATGAGCTCTGGTTGAGTTCGAAACGCGTCAGTGTAGCTTGGTGGTGGTGATGGTTGGGTTTATGTGATTTGTGTGTGTTCGTACAGTGTGGAGGTGGAGGAACTGCATGAACGCACATTTCTTGCATAAACGTAACTATTGTAAGGTCGCGGGTGAGCAAAGTAATTGTTTTAATACATTAAATATGACCAGCCCACTTCAACTTGCTAATTCTCTGAGCTATGTCGATGACCTTAGTTCTGTGTCGGATATCCTCGTTGCGGATTCTATCTTTCAGAGAAACTCCGAGCATAGCTCGTTCCATAGCTCGCTGAGCGACCTTGAACTGGTGGATTAGCCGTATTGATGAACTCAACCTACGTAAGTATACCAAATTTCAAGTGAATCCGACCACTGGAAGTGGGTCCTGGGTTTTGTAATAATCGTAGTTGTCCGTTTACTCTGTGCTGCCGTCGATCTGCCTTTCTACCCAAGCTTCCCCCCACAGTATAACATTCATTATTCAAAACTCGATTACTGCGAAATATGGACAATGGAAATATCGTCACCAAAACCAGTTCCGAAAAGTTTAAAATTCAGTTATAACTTTCTACAGCCAAAACACGTGTCGTTGCATAGGAGAGAGTTACAGCTTGATTGCCTGTACTGGTTTCAATTTGAAGCAAAATTCAGTACTGCACGGAGCGACCTAGTTCGGAGCACGAAGCCGGCGCCTATCATCAATATTTACATAGCAAATTTACCTGCTTGCAGCGTGCGTCTTGTATGCTCACATTACCTCTATTAAATTTTACAAACAGTCTTTTTAGAGCTCCGTAGTCCTGACAGAGAACCTTTATAGTTTTGCTTAATCCGTCTGTCCTTGTTGTTGACAGTTGTTGTTTTCCAGGCTATTAGGCTTGACCAAGTAGCCTAGTAGTTAGAGAACCTGACTACGAAGTATGAGGTCCCGGTTCGATTTCCGCGTCAGGGCAGATATTTATATTTATAGGTATAGGTACCACTTTTCACAGATACCACAGATGTATGCAGGCTTAAATTTCAAATGTCATTTCGCACATGAATTTCGAAAAACATTAAGGTGCGAGCCTGGGCTCGCACCCACAAACCTCTGCTTGAGAGGCTATATAATGTGGGGGTTTTCAGAAAAAAATGTACCCGTTTTGCCTTTAATTTTCCATACAAAATTTATTAGTCAGTTTTGTGACGGTCCATAAAACATGTATGGTTAACTGCGTCACAGAACTGACAATTAAAAGAGGGACACTTTTTGTATTGCTTAAATCGATAGTGCTTGTGATTCTGAGTAGAAATAACCCAAAATTTGTTAGGTTTTTTAAAAAAACACAGGGTAGGTACACTTTTTTCTGAAAATGCTCATATAGGTCAATCCACTAGGCTATCTAGTGTGGTTCATCCCACGGTTTCACGTTTTAACGAGTTAAAAAAATATATTTTTAATTGCTGTCTAAAAATAACCAGATTGCTATTTTTGCATTTTAAAGTTGAGCCTTCCCAAATTATTTAGTACGAAACTAAATCGAGTGGTAATTTGTGAATGTACATTAGCTTAACGAAGTTGGATTTCCAAATTACGTGCAAAATAATTATGTTCAAAGCGGTTTACATGTAAATGACATTGGTTGACTCGTGATTTTGAGTATTTACATGTTTGTTGATTAATAATTATGCAAAGCCGTCGAATTAAATTGTCAAAGAGCTTTTAACAGTTCCAGTTAACTAAGTTATTGCAGCTTGTTATCCCTTTCCACGGTACAGTAAAAAAGAAGAATCCTAAGATAGAACAAAGAAGAAGAAGTTTAGTGAAGAGTAATCCTCACCGCATATTTATGCTGAGCCTGAGCCTTTTCCACATAATTTTGTATATTTTTAATGGGCCATAATTTTTTTTATATACTTGTACGCTGCTTTATTTTTTAGGGTACTTCCTCGAAAAAAGACCCCTCATAAAATCATTTCTTCTGTCAGTCAAACATATTTTTAATAGCGTGTAATTTTCTTTACTGTTTTGGTGTTCAATAAAGAGTATTTGTATTGTATTTAACATTGAATACTGAAGTCTGCAATCCCTAGGAGTCGTGGAGGAAATTAAGTTCCGTAATTTAAGCGATCAAAAGGGTGCAGGATGTCTCAAAATTCAACGGTATAGTTTGTCTAATTTAAAATGACGCGCCCCACCACCGCATTTGACATACAGGATTTGAGAAGATTTGAAATCCTGTATGTCAAATGCGGTGATGGGGCGCGTCATTTTAAATTAGACAAGCTCTAACCTGCTACCGGGCGAGAGGCTAAATTTAACAGTTCTGGAAAAAAAATAAGAAAAAATCCAATGTAATTTCATCATCATCAACATCTCAGCCCATATAGACGACCAGATGGCCAAGTGGTTAGAGAACCTGACTACGAAGCTTGAGGTCTCGGGTTCGATTCCCGTGTCGGGGCAGATATTTGTATGCAAAATACGAATGTTTGTTCTCGGGTCTTGGGTGTTTAATACGTATTTACGTATGTATCTATCTATATAAGTATGTTTATCCGTTGCCTAGTACCCATAACACAAGCTTTACTTAGCTTACTTTGGGACTAGGTCAATTGGTGTGAATTGTTCCGTGATATTTATTTATTTAACGACCTCTTTAGCCTAGTTGGTAGTGACCCTGCCTACGAAGCAAGAGGTCCTGGGTTCGAATCCCGGTAAGGGCATTTATTTGTGTGATGAGCACGAATATTTGTTCCTGAGTTATGGATGTTTCTATGTATTTAAGTATTTATTTATCTATATAAGTATGTTTATCGTCGTCTAGTACCCATAGTACAAGCTTTGCTTAGTTTGGGACTAGGTCGATTTGTGTAAGATTGTCCCCTAATATTTATTATTATTATTATTATTATTATTTATTTTATTTATTTATTTATATACCTCCCACTGCAGGGCACAGGCCTCCTCTCAGAATGAGAGGGCTTGGGCCGTAATTCCCGCGCGCGCCCAGTGCGGATTGGGAACTTCACATACACCTTTGAATTTCTTCTCAGGTGTGTGTGTCAGGTGTGTCCTTCACCGTAAAGCTCATGGTAAATTACAAACGTAATTTCGCACATAAATTCCGAAAAACTCAGACGTGCGATCACGGACTCGAACCCACGACCCTCTGCTTGAGAGACCATTGGTCAAACCACTAGGCCACCACGGTTTATATAAACGGTTTATTTGTTAAGCGATAATAAAGTTACATCATATCTGCAATTTTAGCATTAGATAAATATTCGAAAAACTGTATATAATTGTCACTTACTAAGTGACATGGATTTTTTTTAATTTTGGAGTTTAAGAGCTCAAATTATGTGCCTGACTGACGGCTACTATGTGTAAGTATGCCTTCTACCTTCACCTTAGACATACTATGAAAGAACTATGAAAAACTAATTCCTTGCCTATTTTTAAACTTATACGGAACCCTCAAAACTAACTCGGCTCCGGATTTTTTCTTTTATAAAAACGATGGTTAATAAAACCTCTCTTTATTTTTGTATGCCCTTCCGATCGATTCGCTCAATTTCGCCTCGATGTCAGGCTTGGGCGTAATAGTGTTCTATTCCTTCACAAGTTGCTAAGTAAACTTTGGCATGAACTAAGAGCCATATCACCACTGGCAATTCGCAACGGATTCGCCACGAACGCATAGCGAGTTCGTCGCGTGTAGGTATATGGCTGGGAAACATTGATGTACACTCTCGTACGTTAGCTGACATCTATTTTACCCACTTTTGTATGCTTAGTATTAGTTTTACTTCACCAAATACCCTGTTTTAATTCAATGGCTGAAGTTCATTCTACAAGTTCACAACACGGTTGGGTAAAAGTGTTTTCTAGGGTTGCTTATATTTAGTTGCTTGGTCAATTTCACAGAATGCCATCTTATAAAAAATTAAGAAATTTTAAAAAAGTCCTGAAAAAATACGGTTTCAGAAATAAATCACTGTATAACTAACGTTGATTATGAAGAATGATTGCATTATGACTTATTAAATTACGCGAAACCAAGGGATCCCGTTTTAGACATTGTAATGCTAGTGCAGAATTGTGTGAGTCTCACATTCATCCATCCATACTTACAAACTTTCGCGTTTATAATATTACATATGTCAGTCATATTTCTGGTTTGGTAATCGCAGAGATAGATTTATTGTACTTAGACTGTGTGAGTACAAACATAAAAATTAAATATAATTAGATATGAGCCCGTAAGCTTTATAGTTTTAGTTTTATTAGTTTCAGGTTACTCAATATAGGATCCACTGAAAATCAGCGTCGTGGCCCCCTGCCTCGACTCATGCTGAGTGGACTCCTTTTTTGAGACAACTGCCACAATACTCTTTTAGATTTAAGAAATTTGCAAACTGTTCTTTGTTGTTGTTGTTGTTTCTAAATAAATTTAATTCATTTCATTTCATTTCAATTATCAATATTTAGAAACTTCATAGTTCTGCAATGTGTTACCTACTTCTTTAGGTAAGGCCGTTGACTTAAGTGCGCGTTGCGTCGCGTAGCAATCCGGTGTGTATTCACCCTAACATTACCGAAGCTTGCGGTCATTATTTAGGTGCAGCGAGCATTTGTTACCGACGTGCATCCATTTGCAGCGCGGAGCGTTTAGTGCACGTCTTGCCGGAGTTATATACCTGACCGAGTTTAATTGGGGAGCCGAACGATCTTGGTGGTACGTTCGTTATTCGGAATTTGGGAACACGTAACGATCGATGTTTAAACTATAATAATAGCCTGTTAGGTATACCGAGCAAGCCTGTTACAAAACAATCATCCCGTCATTATCCATCATCCCAGCCTATATGCGTCCCACTGCTGGGCCCAGGCCCCTCAGAATTAGAGGGCCTGGGCTATAGTTCCCACGCGGGCCCAGTGCGGGTTGGGAACTTCACACACGCCATTAAATTCTTCGCAGGTGTGTGCAGGTTGGCTCACGATGTTTTCCTTCACCGTAAAGCTCACAGTAAATTTTAAATGTAATTTCGCACATAAATTTCCATAAAATCAGAGGCGCGAGCCGGGATTTTGACCCACGACCTTCTGCTTGAGAGGCCATTTCAAACTACTAGGCCACCGCAGCTTTTTTACCAACTGTTTCCTGGAATATTTTGGATTATTTTTAAAACACCTTTTATTACTTATTTGGTATTTTTCATTGAGATCACAAATATCTAAAGTAATGCAAATGAAATAACCAGATTCAATATCAAGTTATCGAACGATGGAAATGTTCCTCCAGTTATCCGAAGTGGCCGCGCTTTACAATGCCAATTGCTGCATGTTAAAGACAGACTGAATGCAATAATACAATCCTTGCATTTTAGTAAACACTTAACGTTAAAATTGTTGGAAACTTTGGAATAAAACGAATTGCAACGGATGAGATTGTGTGATAAAAAACAAAGCGACGCTTTATTTCGGGGTGCCCCTTATTTTGCATAACATTCATTGCCATAATATGAATTTGACATAACGTACCTAATTGTGCGTAACATCGAACTAAAATAATAATAAAAAACCGGTGTTTTGTAAAATATCTTGAAAACGGTGCATCCTACGGCAAAATTAATGACATTTTCATCCCCCTTTAATGCCCCCGCACCCCTCTCCCGCACTCCCCCCGCACCCCCTCGACCCCCCTCGCATCCCCTATTAAAAATTACCCCAGCGCTAGTACTACGATTGTACATATGTACATCCTGGCGCGCGCTGCTCTCTTGTACATCCTGGCCTTCACTGCTCTGTACGGGACATGTACGTTACATTGAGTAATACTTTTTCGTGCGTGCAGCCGGCGATCATCGATTTATTAGACGTTGTCACGTCAAAAATAATTAGGTACAGGGATGTATGGGGTCGGTCCCTTAGTTAAGAAACTAAAACAAAACATCTTAACTATATCTCAGTGGTATATCCAAACGTCTTAATAAATTTCCCATTTATAATATTGATAGGATTTTAATATGCCTATCTTCACTTATTACCTAATCCAATTTTGCTTACTTCACTGCGGCTGGCTTAGACGTGACTTTATCCAGCACAATGCACGTAAATGCAAATAAAGCGCAGGGGAAAATGTATCAGTTCGGTTAGAAATGGAGTTTATTGCGAGAATTGTATTTCAGTTCAATTTAACGTGCTCTTGTTTGAAGAGTAAATAGTTACCTAATAGTATACCTTATTTGTTTGATTATTTATTATTCCATGTTAGACTAGACCATTTCATTGTCGATCATTGTTGTAGTAATTAAGTAGTAGGTAATTCATAAATATATTTTTTTAGGCACACCTTTATATTCGCATGCTGGTGGTGCCGGCGAGAGTGCTGAACATACTCACTTTATGTACCTATCGAACATCTTTTTAACCGTTACTCAAGTGAATTAATACAGGGTTATCTGTAATTCACTAGCATCCTTTTAACCGTAAACTCCTACCACTTAAACAAATGTTTTTTTTGTTTTACGGCTTGTGTCATAACTTAATATTTTTGGTGTAATATCGTTTTGAAAATTTGAGTCTACCTCTTATTTTTACGACACTCTGTGTATTTGTATGGGAAAGAAAGTGCTTCATTTGAATAAGTTGTAAAACAAAAAACATTTGTTTGAGTGATAGGAATTTAGGGTTAAGAGGATGTCAGTGAATTACAAATAACCCTGTATATGATTAATTATTACATAATATGATTATTAATTGTTCTCTTTATAAAACTAACAATAAATGCATAACATCTGCTTTGAGAAATATTTCTTTATTGAGGCTTAAACCACAATAGAGAAATATTTCTCAGGGCAGATGCTATTCCTTTTTTTTGGAGTATTTATTTTTAATTATAAATAATCTGCTCTTAAAATTTCAGCACTGGGCCCGCGTGGGAACTACGGCCCAAGCCCTCTCATTCTAAGAGGAGGCCTGTGACCTGCAGTGGGACATATATTTATTTATTTAAATAAATATATAGGCTGATGATACATCAACATAATACCAACATACTCCAACCGCTTGCTTCTTTGTCTAATCAATTAATACTGTTGAGACTACACCAGTGCTCTGCCGGCTTCATATTATTGACACAAGCCACTTTAGACTCAATCTCGAAACAAACAAAGCGTCGGTTGTGGCTACAACAGGGCTCTCAGGTTATCCCACTTAAAGTGCAATCAAAGAGGGAACTTGTCTGCTGTTTCCTTTCGTCCAAACTGGAGCAACTCGTTATGATAAAAGCCTCAAAGTTAAAGCATTCAAAATATTTGCATGTAATTTTTGTGAATCTTTAGTATGGCGTTCTTAACAGTTAAGTAACAGAAAAGGTTTCAATTTTTCCAAGAAATATTTTAAGTACTAAAGTAGATATAGTACTCATCGTCAGCAGCCAGCCACACAGAAGAGACGTGGGACAGGGGTGCGTCGCAGTTGCTGCGCCCCCTGAATCAGTTTTCATACTAAATGTATATAGTGAAGAGTCGCGCTCCAAAGCAAATAATAGAAGAGACGGGGCGGAGACGCGGCTTGCGAACAAGCGACGCGGACTGTGACGCGCCCCCCTCCCATGTCTCTTCTTTGTGGCTTGCGGCTTAAAATGGTTATACTGAGAATATTTGCTTACTATCGAATATTTTCAGTATAACCGTTTTAATAGCCATAGCTAAGAAAGCATTCAATGATAAAAAACACATTTTTAAAGGCAAAATCTCAAGGAACATTCGGAAAAGATTTATTAAGACCTATATCTAGAGTATTGCATTATATTATTATGGGAGCGAGACTTGGACATTGACTCAGCGGGACTGAGACAGATTGAGTGCGTTTGAGATGTGGTGCTGGCGGAGAATGGGGGGATTAGCTGGACTGAAAGGAGAACTAATGAGGAGGTTTTAGAGTTGGTGGATGAGGAAAGGCGTCTGTTGAGGACGATTGAAAATAGGAGAGGGATTATGCTGGGGCACCTGATACGAGCGAATGGAAGGCAGGCGAGGCAGGGGAAGACCGAGACGAGACGGTCATTTATAGATCAAGCCAAGGAAAAAGTCAATGTCATGTTGTATCAGGAGCTGAAAACGCTGGCAGAGAACTGAAAAGAGTGGCGATTACTCCACCGACAAGAGCTAAGCTCTTAAATTAATGATGAATGATGATGATCGAAAATTTTAATTTAATCAAGAGTAAAAACTCAACCATATATTTTACCAGCATCATTCGTTTCTCGCGCATGTTCCCCGCAGCAACTAAGCGATAATCCACAGTTGCCCGGAGTCGATCAGAGTTGGTCCCGGCAACTTCTGAGCCGAGTATGCGAACACGGCATTCCCATTCCAACTCCCCTAAGCTGCGCTATGAGCGCGGATTTCCATCGTCAAACCAATCCCACTAACACACATTCTGTGCAAGAAGAACAGATTTTTTTTCAATTTGTTTTTGTCATAAATTTCACTTTTAATACTTGTGCGTTTTGCTGTTTGTACGGGTATGTATTACAATACCGAAGTACGAAAGACCGAATGTATTAAAACATCGAATGGGTCAAAAGACCTACACACTTTTTTTCTGAAACCGTTAACTTTTTAAGATTGTTATAAAATAAACCTTACCTAACCTAATGGGTTCTGTATGATGCCGTTTTAATAAATTCTGAAAAGTTTACGGTTTCAGAAAAAAATCGTGTCGGTCTTTTGATCCATTCGATGTTTTAATACATTCGGTCTTTCGTACTTCGGTATTGTAATACATACCCGTTTGTACTTGCATTGTCATCCACTGTCAAAATTAAATATGTATACCAAATTTGAAGTTTTGATCACTGGAAACTAAATTCGATTTCAGGATTCCATCCAAACTAACACAGTAGGTAATTTATTGAATCACGCGTTAAGTACTTTGTGGAGGTCCGTTGAAACCAATACTTTGTTCACCAGCGACCTTTATGATAGCTACGTTTACCAATGCGGAGTTGGTGTGGTGGTGATGGTAGATGAGTTTGTGTGATTTCATATAATTATAATGATTTAAATGAGGGAACTAAAGTTAGTTAAGTTAGTTAAGGGAGTTAAAGCTAGTTAGTTAGTGATGGTGGTCAGATTGTCAGTGACTCTATCAGTTTTTCATTAAGTGGTTAAGAGCGGTTTACTTGGAAGTATGTCCGTCTAACCGTACAACAATCTTGGTAAAAGAAAATAAACTATAAAAAAATTAAAAACCTAATCTCCTGCTTTAATGGAAGCAAAACATTTCATGTAAATTATGTAAACAAAAAATTCAGCAATGTTTTAATTATCACGCTGAGAAGCGGCGTTGGAAATCTTTTAGTTTCAAGACGCCATTCATTATCTGGCTTTACGATCTTGCTGGATACGTTGTGGCTTCTATTACAATCATTTTGTACCATTTCGGCGCTTTACTTTTCTTTTTGCCACGAGTTTATTCACATAATTCATTATCATCATCATCATAATTCAAGACATAGGACGTCCACTGCTGAACATAGACCTCCCTTATTGCTACCCAATCATCACGGTTGGAAGCGGCACCTTGAACTTGCGGTCTTTATTAAATCATCGTTCCATTTCGTTTGAGGACGTCCCACGCTGCGCTCAGTTCGTGGTCTCCATTCGGGAACTTTTCGGCCCCAACGGTCTGATCACATAATTTGGTCCAAAGTAATACTTAGTCGCTTTATCGGCGGCTATTTCACTAACGTGACAAAGGGCGCAACGGATCCGTGATTCTATCGTGAGAGGTCCGCAGGAGAATCAAAGTTACTGACTAGCTTGGAGAGACGCTAGACTTACGAGGCAGTGGGCAGGGCTCATCGCTCCTAGAACTGACGGCCGATGGGGCAGCAAGGTTCTAGAAACTAGACCTAGAGAGTGGCAACCGCGAATCAGAAGACGTGGTGTGGTAAGGCCCCAATTAGATGACCGATGATCTGGTAAAGATAGCAGAAACTACTTGGGTGTGGGCAGCGCTAGTCCGATTGTTGTGGAAGTCTTTGGGGGGCCTTCTGTCCATTGGTGAGTGTCCGTCCATGGGCAGCGGTGATGGCTTTCCTGTAACCCGATCTAGTTGCTGTGGACTACCGCAAACCAAGTCAAACCTAATGTAGGATACGCTAGGTTTTTAGCTTTAAAAAACCGGTTGTCTGTAAAGTAGGTTTACAGACGATAGTTTAACGTGACAACATCATAACAAAACATGCAAAAAAAACAAAAATGAAACCAGGTGGTCACCCATACAAGTACTGACCGCGCCCGACGTTGCTAAACCTCGGTAATCGGACAAGAACCGGTGTTTTGTCAAATATCTTGACACGGTGCATCCTACGGCAAAATCAATGAAATTTTCATCCCCCTGCCCCCGCACCCCCTTCACCGCACCCCCTCAACCCCACCCCTCGCACCCCCCGCACCCACCAAGAAAATTACCGAGCGATAGTACTAAGATTGTACATCCTGGCGCGCGCTGCTCTCTTGTACATCCTGGCGTTCACTGCTCTCTCTTGTACGGGACTTGTACGTACGTACATACAATGTACAGTACATTTCGTCATCCTTTTTCGTGCGTGCAGCCGGCGTTCATCGATTTATTAGACGTTGTCACGTCAAAAAAAACAGAAATATTTGTTAAACAACACATTTAGCAAAAAATTGTTGGTCAAACGACACGAAGAAACCTCACGGGAAACATGCCAAGTGTCATCTTAAAAATAAAACGCTTGCTCAAGATTACCTTTTAATTCAACGTTGCCGTTTTGCTAAATACAGGACCAAAACTCGGAGCGAGGACGCCCGGCTATTACCTCCCAGTTTTATTAATCGCGAATATTAATTATTCCCCTCCGTGTCCAGCAAAGAGCTCTAAGCTCCACAGTGAATGGCCCAAGTATCTGCGGTTGTCGCATTTTTAAAAAATTAATTACTGGTGCGATGAAACGCAAAATATTCCGGAGATAAAGCGTTTTCACGGTTTCCGTTTCAGAAAGGGAATCCAAAATGCGGTTAATTTACTGTGAAGGCTTTCGCGAATTCGCGTAATTTATGTTGCATTACTTAATTGTGTTGCGGGCACAGAACTAATGAGAAATAGAAAAGTTATCCTGTGTTTGTGCATCGTGTGTATATGTTAATACATTATTAGTACTGTCAGAAAAAAAGTTTATTTAAAGATTTTTAAAGGTGTCTGAAGTTCGCGATGCGCGCCGGACCTGAGTGAAAGCTACAGCCTTAGCCGATTTATTCTAAGAGTGTTTTGCCCAGCAGTGGAGATGAGATGATGACGATTGAAAATATTCTTTAAAAAATCTTATTTAAAGGTGTCATCAAGATATAAATAGAAAATGGAAAGGATAACTAAGAAAGCAAAATACTTTAGTTGCAAAAGAAAGCCACTATCTACATCAGATTTGAAATATTTTCAATATAAATGAACAAATAAAAAAGTTTATTGAAGAGACGTCCTTTGCAATGTCGAGTCAAAGACCTTTGACTTTCAATCACAATATCCAAACGAAATAAAACCAAAAAAATATTCTCCCGCACAAAAGTCTGTGTTCCTCTATGAAAAGGGACAAATAACCGTCATATTCGAGACCGCAGTCCAATATTGTCCGGAGTATTTCGTATTCAAACACAGTTTTAGCATATCCTAAGGAAACATGGAGGCAATAACTTCATAGCTTCATTTCTATTCGGGGTGATCTGTAACGCAAACGGTCAGCGGTCGGCTTATTCGGCGATGTTGGTTTAAAGAACTATACCAAAATAAAGAAATGCAGGGCACAGGCCTCCTCTCAGAATAAGAGGGGTTGGGCAATAGTTCCCACGCTGGCCCAGTGCGGATTGAACTTCACTCACATCATTGCATTTCTTCGCAGGTTTGCTCACGATGTTTTCCATCGCCGTAAAGCTCATGGTAAATTTCAAATGTAATTTTGCATATAATTCCGAAAAACTCCGGTGCGAGCCGGGATTTGAACCCACGGTCTGCTTGAGAGGCCATAGGTCAAACCACTAGGCCACCACCACACCTCACAAATGTCGTATATTTGATACGGGATACTAGTAGCTCAATCACGCTTAAGCCCAGTATCTTAAGCTAACTAAGGTAGAATACAAAGCTTTTTGCGCCGTTGTGATGTAACCACAGTTACATGAATAGGGTGAAAACCCCGTACAAGTTACAGGAAAGTTTATATCAAAAAAATAATTGTGGAAGTATGTTAAGATATCGGAAAAATTATGATTTAAACTTGTTAAGCGTAACTCGTGTATCTTGTTATCAGACTTCGGTCGTCGGTTAGTTTTACGAACAACGTGGTTTGCTCACTGCCACTTAAGTCTGGCGGCTCTTCGAGCTATGTCACAACTTTGGTTCTCCGCCGGATATTCTCATTTCTGAATGAAATTATAATTTAAAAAAAAATGCTAACTTTCTTTTAAATTGCATTGCTCGACATAGAAAAATATAAACAAAAAAAGGTTACAATGCCAAAAATTTAAAGAGTGGTGATTATGAATACAAATCGGTATTAGAACATAAAATAAAAACAAAAATTTTATGACAGTCGATATGGATTTGGACTTATAATGTTCATCCTTGCCAAATTACATCAAAACCACTCCACGTTGCATTTGAATTTGGCAAGATGGCGTTCCCATTTCATGCCAACCTTCTCGAATACAGCCGCCTCTATCTGTTACTTTAAGATCTTTTGACTGGCGCCCAATATTTTCTTACACTTTGCAATGTTAGCATATCGCTGGAAATATGCAGGGGAATATTAAAATTATTTCAAACTTACGACTATCCATCCAAAATTCTTAGATCTGACTGTGCTTTAGTTGACCGCGACAGCTGTTTATTTTGTGGCAGTTTTGCTTTTGTTCGTCCGTTTGTGCGTCCGTCTGCGGCTAAGAGACTGTTAGACTGTTAGTGCTATAAATTTACATGGGTAGCTACATAAAATTTATCCATTACTAGCTTTTGCCCGCGGCTTCGGTCGCGTGAACCATAAGTATTTCAAAGAACCAAGCAATCAAGCAAAGTAACCATGAGTTATCCAATTCTATGATAAATATTCGAAGTGTATCGTGTGAGGGAAAACTAAGGAGCCAGTGATATAGCACGCACTGATCAGAGGTCGTATTGTCTAACGCGCGTACAATCCAACCCGTAGTCAAATCTTTTCTCTTTATAATATTAATTTAGAACAGAGTTTCCCAATTTTTTTTAGGGACCACAAGCTTAAAATTTGAATTATGGATACAACAAAATGAACTTTTATCGCTCGTGGTAGAAGCTCGTGCAGGATCCGTCCCGATAGCTACCAGCTAATAGGGGTACTATTGTGGAATTGTGGAGTGTACAATTTTCGATGAAATGACTACTCGTATAAACTTTTGGAAATAATTTCCTAAATCATTATCGAACTAAAACAATTACTTTGCTCACCCGCGACCTTACAATAGTTACGTTTATGCAAGAAATGTGCGTTCATGCAGTTCCTCCACCTCCACACTGTACGAACACACACAAATCACATAAACCCAACCATCACCACCACCAAGCTACACTGACGCGTTTCGAACTCAACCAGAGCTCATCTTCAGAGTTACCACAACCGTATGCTATGCTACCAAATGTTAAACTAACAAACCAAAACAAATGTTTTAACTTGTCACTGTAAGTTCTCAAGTACCCACTTTATTTTTCTTATTCTCAAACTACCCCACAAAAATTAACTTTTATTGACATATTATAAAACTACCTTGAATTTTTTGTTTATTTATTTATAAGGCATATTTAATTAATACTAACTGTTCAAATTATAAATTATTAGTTATGTGATTTGTGTGTGTTCGTACAGTGTGGAGGTGGAGGAACTGCATGAACGCACATTTCTTGCATAAACGTAACTATTGTAAGGTCGCGGGTGAGCAAAGTAATTGTTTTAGTTCATTAATATGGACCTCCGCAAAGTAACGCCTGATTCAATAAATTATTTAAATCATTATCATTAAATTGGGTATTCTCGGCTTAATCTATAGCACTATTTCTGATAAAAAAATTCAGAACTTACGAGGTTATTCCTCGGTGTAGACAGCTCACAGGCCATCTGTTTGGGTGCCTTAAGTCCACTAAACCTCAGTTTCCACTTTCCATTATGACAGTGTAATAAAATAAATGTTAATTCTTATTTTTTTGCATTTATTTTAATAAGCATTGACATGATAATTAACTTATTTTTCACACAACCTGCTCGACAATGCCTTATTATATATCATGCAAACCTCTCTCAAAGTAAGTCATATAAGCCCTTGGTTTTCGCCGGGCAGTAATGTTGTACTGATTTTCATTATAACCCCTCACTTCTCGTAGTTCTTATTGGTATTCACTTAAAGTCTAATTTCAAAATCGCCCGGCGTGCAGGCCGGCGCGCAGCTCGTGCACGTGCTGGTCGCGGCGGCGCAGCCCGTGCTGCTGCTGGTGCTGGTGCTCAACGTGCTCAGCCCCGCGGGGGCCGCGCCGCGCCTCATTTATTTGCAGTTCCGCGGCCGAACCAAAACAAAGTCAAATACTAAACAAAAGCCGCGAGTGTTTCAATACGCTGCAATTTTAAGTATCAAAACTGCAAAAGAAGATAAAACATTAAGAAAATATCGAGTGAAGAAAGTGATTTGACTCCTGATTCCATTAAATTAGACGCCTTAGGACCACTTGCACAGTTCAGGGTAAAAAAATTAAATCGGAACCCTGGGTTAAGAATGACAGTTACATACATTTTGACACTTCTTAACCCTGGGTTAGCAGTTAACTCGCTCGGAGTTAAGTAGCTAACCCAGGTTTGCGCAAGCCGGCCTTAGAAATTGTTAATAATGTAATCTCAGAGAAGTCGAAGGAAAAATACTTAAAAGCTTACAAAGATTTCCACAAATGGAAAACTGCGAAAGGCGCAAAGTCAGTGTCAGAATCAGTGCTTCTGGGTCTATTTCGAGTATTTTTCTAGTAGCTTTGGTTTTTATTGTCTCGCAAATGGTGAGAAAAGTAGAGTATACTCCTCGGGGATAAAACTGATTTTGCCTTGGGCGCGCTTAAGTCCTTCACTGCTCTCAGGACTCCATCTTAATTCCCTCGCTTCGCTCGGGAATCAACTAAAAACCCCCTCGCTACGCTCGGGAGTTAAATCTGGAGTCCCTCGATACGCTCAGGATTCAATATCGCGCCCGTGACATAATGCAGTGCTTTATCCCCTTGGTGTACAATCTACTATTAATTTATGTGCATGCTGATGTTGCCTGCGAGATATGCTGTACCTACCTATTATTATATTTTAACTATCCATCAATTTAATATAACCATATATCTCTTGAGTCTGGCGATTCTTCAAGCTATGTCGGTGACTTTAGTTCTTGCGCGGATTTCATCATTTCTAATGCGATCCCGCAGAGAGACTCCAACAAAAACAACAAGACTCAAACAACTCAAGACTCAAGAAAATGTAGCGACGACCTGGTTAAGGTTGCGGGATCGCGTTGGATGCGGAGGGCACGGGACCGATCAGTTTGGCGAGCCTTGGGGGAGGCCTATGTTCAGCAGTGGACGTCTTTCAGCTGAAATGATGATGATGATATCTCTTGCAAATAAAATTTCTTTATTTCTTTCATCAAGTGGGATACGAGCTCGCCTGCATACTTAATATAATAAAAACAGATGACAAATTAATGATTACGATTATGAAAAAAAAAATAGTTACATTTATTGTTGCCGCGGCACGCCAGCGCGCGTTCATTGCATATTTAAAATGTTCCGCGTATCTTATTTTAATACTTGCGAACTAATGATGATCCGCGGAATGTTTGGGAACCACTGGTTTAGAAAAATACCTTTCAACACCGCATTTAACCCACCTCATATTTTTTCCCACTTTTTTATGTACCCATGTTAAAAAGCTTGACGACGAAATATTTTAAGAAAACATAAAGAGGCGTGCACGTTATTTACATAAAAGTTTTATCATTCGGATAAAGTACCCAAAGATAACTTGGCTGGGAATGATAAAAAGTCTTTTTCTCTCAAAGACAGGATATTTGCATAAAAGGAAGAGCATACATCTTGGCGAAAGCCTTCCTTATTTAAGCGGCTTGGCATGCGTGCTTTTTGCGTGAAGGACCTCCATTAGGTACCTATTTTTAAAATTGCTAAAGCAGGCAACTGCATAATCAGCTATAGCCAACTTATACATCATCATCCTAGCTTACCTACGTCCCGCCTGGCACAGGGCAGATCTCAGAATGAGAGGGCTTGGGTCGTAGTTCACACGCACGCCCAATGCGGATTGGAAACTAAACTTCACTCATTGAATTAAATAAATAAAATAAATAAATATCATGGGACAATTCGCACCAATTGGGATGTCCCAATTTTTGACAACGTATAATAAATCGAAAACCGTTTGGAGAAATAGGCTTTGTGAAGCGTTCTCAGAAATCAGATTCCAAAAATATGATAAAATGAATTAAATAAAGAAAATTTAAGTGATGACCTTCATTTGACCCCTGCAGTGAATCGTCACAAAGGAAGATATAAAGCAGGTCTACACTCTAAAGCAAATTGACAGTTTGAAATGTTGCTGTCCTGCTTATAACAGCAAAGAGTGACAAAGACAGAACTTTAATCACATGATGCGCACCTGGCTTTAAACAGTTGTCATTTATCGTAAAGTCCGAAATGTATACGAGTATTTCCAATGTATTTTTACAAATTTAATTATTAAATTACTACGTTATAAGTAAATATAAAAAAAACTAAATATCAGATTTTAATAAAAAATATCTATTTACTATCACACCATTTAACAAACAGGAATAATTGAAGCTAAAAGAAGAGAAATAAATAAAACTATATTTTGTCATGGTTCATTTAGGACCCTAAGCCGTACTTGTACTTATTATTGACAGTGACAAGACAAATCAGAGGCCCTACCACGAAGTGCATAATTCGAACTTCGTTTTGTGCAGTCCCGCTCACGCTAATATGATTTGACACGAGAGTGAGAGGGATAATACGATACGAACTTCGATTTTCGAATTTCGTAGTAGCGCCTCAGCAGTGCCACAGATTATGTTATGTACGACTTGAATTTTTCTAGGTAATGGAACGTGGCTCTCTCACTGTGACGTCATCAAACGTATTTCTTAAAAAAATTATAAAAAACTAAATACTCAACCAAATTCAAAATCGATGAAAATGGTATCTTAAAATATCCTATTCTTTCCAAAAAAAATATAAAAACTATAGGTTTTTTTTTTTGGTGCATCCCAATTGACCTAGTCCCAAAGTAAGCTTAGCAAAGCTTGTGTTATGGGTACTAAGCAACGGATAAACATACTTATATAGATAGATACATACTTAAATACATATTAAACACCCAAGACCCGAGAACAAACATTCGTATTTTTCATACAAATATCTGCCCCGACACGGGAATCGAACCCGGAACCTCAAGCTTCGTAGTCAGGTTCTCTAACCACTAGGCCATCTGGAATTTCTTCTCAGGTGTGTACAGGTTCCTCACTATATTGTCCTTCACCGTAAAGCTCATGGTAAATTTCAGTAATTTCGCATGTGGATTCTGAAAAACTAAAAGGTGCGAGCCCGGGTCGAACCTATGAACCTCTACTTGAGAGGCCATCACGCGGCTTCTCAGCCTTGGCTTAGCTAAATGAAAATAAAATAATAAATAATGAATTATTTGAATAAATAATCGTTAGCGTAGCAATGCGTGTCGTTGTGAAGGAGCAGTTTAAGCTTAAAATTCAAGTTAGTTTGTACTTTACTGTTTTTTAAATATTGTGTATGCATGAATTAATTTACGGCAAATATTAAAACCTATAGAAATTGGTACATAAAAGATTTTATTGCGTATTCGTAATGGATAAACGCAGAAACTACTAAACCGATTTAAAAATTATTAATCCTGTAGAAAGCTATTATTATCAGCAAGTGTTTAATATGGGATGAACTGAAACAATTATTACTTTGCTCACCCGCGACCTTAAAAAAAAAATATTAGGGGACAATCTTACACAAATCGACCTAGTCCCAAACTAAGCAAAGCTTGTACTATGGGTACTAGACGACGATAAACATACTTATATAGATAAATAAATACTTAAATACATAGAAAACATCCATAACTCAGGAACAAATATTCGTGCTCATCACACAAATAAATGCCCTGACCGGGATTCGAACCCAGGACCTCTTGCTTCGTAGGCAGAGTCACTACCAACTAGGCAAAGGCGGTCGTAAACACGTTAACTTCGCGATAACATTCGTGATAACATGTTAACTTCGCGAGGTAAACAAAATTGTTAGCAACAGCTACCTAGTAGTTTTTTTTTCAATGGAGTTTGCATTTCATTTTTTATACCAAAATAAACAAAACCGCGTTATTGCTGTTGCGGCCAAACGAATTTGAAATCGGATTAAGAGTGTACGTGGTTTACTTAATATGGATGCAATCGAGAATTTTAAAACGGAATTTTTTAACTAATTGGAATTTGTTAATACCTTTATCCGATGATTTTTGGACAGTGTAAGGTTAATTTTGTCCAAATATCCGCTAAGGATTATTTTAGTCTCTAATCTCACCATACCAGCCTATATACGTCCACTGCAGAACACAGGCTTCCTCTCAGAATGAGAAAACTTGATCCGTAGTTCCCACGCAGGCCCAGTGTGGATTAGAAGCTACATACACGCCATAAAATTTCTTCGCAGGTATGAGGATGATGACAATGAACATAAATTAAGCGATTGGCACGTTAAGTATAAATATCTGAACAAAGCGTTTTCGCTCTTCCTTCATCAACCGCACAGCTAAGGAGTGGAATTCCCTGCCTGCGACTGTGTACCCTGAACACTACAATTTGGCCGCTTTCAATTCTAGGGTGAATGAGCATTTACTAGGCAAGCGTGCTCCATCGTAGGCCTCATCTTCGCTTTCCATCAGGCGTGATTGTGGTCAAACGCAAGCCTATATTGTATAAAAAAAATTGCAAATTAAGTTAAACATCAGCTGTATATTTTTTACTGTCTTGAGACAGACAGACCGATAAAATAGGGTTCCATTTCTCATCCTTCTAGTAGTCTAAAAAGACCTTCCCCTTTTCGAACTCAAAACTTTCCAACTTAACCATGAAAGTACTTGTAATTTGATTCAGAAAAGAACAATTCTCGTAGATGCGGTCTCCTGCGGCCGGCTGCAGCAATTTCCCGCGGGACCCAGCTTAATTACGGCGGTTTGTTTGAAGGAGCATTTCATTTTTATCGCCATGCTTCTAATAAAATGGACAGATTGATAATTTTTATTGTTTTCACGTTGTATCACAACAGTTACCACTTATGGTCGATTCATATCTTCTAGTCTTCAGACGTTGAGAGTGTCAGACACGTGCCGTATTGGACGACGACAAAAATATTATTTTAACTTCTCATGCTCTTAAAATGTTACTTTAGTCTCTGCAAATCGGGACTAAAGCTCTTTTTTTCATCTCTAGGGATTAAAGTATTTTTTTTAATTTACTTTGGAAACCCCTAAACTGCCAATCACGGTGTTTGTCAATGGAGGATTATCGCTATTTTTAGTGACCGGGTAGAGACAATTTTACAGCCTTCCACAGACCGAAGCGCGCTGCGGACGCTCCCCACAGATGCCCCGCGCTTCGGTCTTTGGAAGCCGCGGTGGTCTTTAGGGCGTGGAAATAACCTCAAAATGACAACTTAATGAAAATTTATATTTTCCCAGAAAATGAAAAGATTGTCTATATTGCGAGATTTAGAAATAAAAAAGAGTAGGTATTTTAATAAACAATATGCTAAAACGTTTGTTTATTTATTTTTCTATATTAATATTATTTGTTTTTCTCACTACTGATTAGAGAAATGAAGTAATAAATTACCATTATAGAAAGAAAGAAAGAAAGAAAACACATTTATTTACAACAACACAAGACACATAAATATTCTAACAAAAAGGACAATACAAAGGCTAATTAAAAAATAAAAAATAAATTTTAATAAATTTCAATTCACTATTCTTATAGTGCAGTAAAAAATCTTAATAAGCAATTATTATATTGTTATATCCAGATCAAAATTTGTAAGCAATTCTAAATATTGATAAAATAAATAATAATAGTTTAAAATATTTTATTATAAAAAAAGCGTGGGGTGCTTTTTAAGATGTTATCAAAATGATAATCCTTGACAATTGACACCATGCACCCCACGCTTTTTTTACAATAAAATATTTTAAACTATTATTATTTATTTTATCAATATTTAGAATTGTTTACAAATTTTGATCTGGATATAACAATATAATAATTGCTTATTAAGATTTTTTACTGCACTATAAGAATAGTGAATTGAAATTTATTAATATTTATTTTTTATTTTTAAAAGCGTGTTTTTTAGTTTTTTTAAACTATTATTTATTTTCTATTTTTTAGTTGCATTTTTTTCTTTCTAACTTTACCCCCCTCACATACAACCCCCAAACCCCCTAAACCCAACCCCCCAACATCCCCCACCCCATTTCCCCAAACCCCCCCAAACCCCACACCCTTACCCCCAATCCCCTAAACCCCCCTTACCCCCCTCCTCATTTTACAAACCCCCGAACCACCTAAACCCAACCCCCCTAACACCGAACCCCCAAACCCCCGGAACCCCCCATCCCCCACCCCACCACCTGCCCCCCAACCCCTCCCCCCCACCCCGCCACCTACCACCCCCCCTTCCAGTTCCATCATCAAACCCTTGTTACCATCTAGGCCTCTTACCCCCTCCCCATTTCCCACAACCCCCAAAAATCACTTACCCCCGAACCCCCCAACACCCCCACCCTATTCCCCGTGAACCCCCCCCCCCCATCTCCTAACCCCAACCGCCACACCCTAACCCCCAACCCTCTAAACCCCCGACCCCCTTACCCCATACCCCATTCCCCCCACCCCGCCACCTACCCCCCTTCCAGCTCCATCATCAGACCCTTGTTACCATCTAGGATCAAAGTGCTCGTCAAGACGAATCAAACGAGCCCAAACTCGACGGGGTTGTGTAGTTTTATTGTGGAGTGCCTTTGGCCATCTTCCAGCTTCATCATCAGACCCTGGTTACCATCTAGGATCAAAGTGCTCGTCAAGACGAATCAAACGAGCCCAAACTCGACGGGGTTGTGTAGTTTTATTGTGGAGTGCCTTTGGCCATCTTCCAGCTCCATCATCAGACCCTGGTTACCATCTGAGATCAAAGTGCTCGTCAAGACGAATCAAACGAGCCCAAACTCGACGGGATTGTGTTGTTTTATTACATAGTTCCTATGGCCACCATCCAGCTCCATCATCAGATCAGCTCCATGTTACAATAATATTGCATTGTCATCCAATTTACACATATGTGCAAAATTTCAGCTCAATCGGAAACCGGGAAGTGGGTCAAAATCGCGCCCTAAGGAGTCGGTTACAAACATACAAACATACAAACATACATACAAACATACAGGTGAAGCTAATATAAAGCGTGTAAAAATAGTGTGTCATTGCGGTTGCAAATTGGACACTGGCTCAGCATAATGCTGAGGCGTTTATAACACCCCAGCGCTGATTTTCAGCCAGTACCGTCGGTAATACCCGGAACGCCACACAGATAGATAAAATGTAGACTTATAAATATAAGCGATAAACTACATAAACTACATGCGTAAATGGATAATTTGTAGATCATAAAATCGAATAATTTTAACAAAATTACTTAATCATAAATTACTATACTATAACTCACTTGCCAAGTATACATCTGCGCGGATTAAAACAAGAAGTGAAATAACCGAGACAAAGAAAAATCAAAGAAGTTTTGTGAAATAAGTAGTGCGGGAAAGGAAAGGAATTAAGTTTTCTGAAATGACAACAAATGGCCTTTAAGCTTTCGCCCAAAGGTGTACCTGCTAGTCACTCCTAGGATGGGAGGGGCGATGCCATTCCAGCACTTAGACGCCGCAAACCTGAAACTGCCTCGAAACGCCACCGTCCGGTGCGGCGGAACAATAGCCTTAAATCTGCGCACACTTTTCGACTATGTGATTTTTTCAAAAAGGTACGAAGGCGTCTTGTGCCGCGCTACACCGAACAAAAGGGCATTATTATCATTCAGCAAACGCATTCCTCCTTCCACTCTCACCTCAGATAGCACGCTAGTTATTAGCAAGATGGTTGGTTTTCTAGCATACCACTAATAAGCATGCGAATGCTAGTACGAGTAGGTAGCACTTGCTTATTAGTAGCATGCTTTCGTGCTAGTAACTAGGGTGTGTACAGTAACATTAGGTACGCCTGGTACCTGTACGTAAACAGATTATATCAAAGGAAATATTTTTCCTTATAATATCAATTTTTCATGTAAAATTCATTTATTATTTGAGTGCACAAGCCCTGGACGGTGATGAAAGCACGTAATCAATATACCTTCGGCGCAGGAACAGATTTAAAACAGTACGTACCACGGAAATAATTATAAGAATGATTTTGTATTTTATTATTACATTCGCCTCAGAGGGCGATGGAGAGGGCTATGAACGGAATTTCTCTGCGGGATCGCATTAGAAATGATGAAATTCGCGCCAAAAACTAAGGTCACCGACATAGCTCGAAGTACCGCAAGACTCAAGTGGCAGTGGGCAGGGCACATCGCTCGTAGAATTGACGGCCGATGGGGCAAAAAGGTTCACGAGTGGCGTCCGCGGACAGGAAGACGCAGTGTAGGTAGGGCATAAGGTGAGAAACGTATTCATATCTTGGCGGGAGCACTACCGCGCCCCCAGATAGGTATATAATATCATCAATGTATTACTATTAATTTCTCTTTTGTTATGCAATTGTTCTTGCAGTAACAAAAACAGGAATAAAAAAACGAAGGAACACTTCGAGAAATAGTACATTACTGCAGCGGCCGCGAAATAGGGGATTGCCGGCCGAGTAGTTATAGATGGCCGAGTGTTAACGAGGCCATCTAGAGATACGAGGCCGGCAATCCCTGTTCGTGGCCAAGGCTTGTATAGAGTTTTTCTCAAACATGCAACATCATCATCATCATCATCATCATCATCATCATCATCATCAACACTATTTTCACCGTCGTTGTCGTCGTCATCATCACCATCATCATCACCATCACCATCATCATCATCATCAACATCATCATCATCATCAACATCATCACCATCACCATCATCATCACTATCATCATCATCATCATCATCATCATCATCACCATCATCATCATCATCATCATCATCATCATCGACATCATCATCTCATCATCACCATCATCATCACCATCATCATCATCATCAACATCATCATCTCATCATCACCATCATCATCACACCATCATCATCATCACCACCATCACCATCATCATCACCGCCATCATCAACACCATCACCACCATCAACATCACCATCATCATCACCATCATCATCACCATCATCATCACCATCATCATCATCATCATCTTACTTTACCTTAAATAAGCGTAGTGGCAGATTGTCCTAATGAACCAAAACGCAAATTTTGCTTATAGTTTTTTTTTAATGGCTAAATGCTATGATGCCATAGACCTATAAACGTTATGGTATGAAACAATAGACGGTCACTTTGCTGGCCAAGGCCAGCAATGTTGTATGAAATTCCATTATTGACCTCTCGTCTAGCCGCACCTGCATTGTGACACTTCGTGGCGTATTATAAGGAACATAACGTCAATATTTCATAGCATGTTTGAGAAAAGATATTTAGTAGTGCCCTTACACTTCACTTGGCTCATCTTGCCGGAGGCAATACCGAGCACTCTAAAATGAATTTATGTTGACATTTTAGTACATCTACCAATTTTATATTTTTTTTTTCAGGTAAGTACTTGCCTTGTACCTCGCTGTTTTTAACCGGCTCCAAAAGAGGAGGAGGTTCTATGTTCGACTGCATGCTTTTTTTATGTAGGTATCTTCTTTTTTTATTTTTTTAAACATTGAGTTCTTTTGATTTTACGATAATACAGCTACTACTACTACTTAACGAAACTATAAAGACTCCATATATTTCAAACTAAATACAAACTGAAATATAGATGCACAGAAAAAACCCCAGAAAAAAGACCAATGCTGGGAATCGAACCCAGGTCCTCAGCGTTCCGTGCTGCGTGCTTACCCCTACACCATCACTGGTCTAGAAGTTAGCGACGAATCTTTCCCATACATCGTACACTTCAGTCTGTTATAATCACATTAGGCAGTGATAAAGCGCATCTATGTTATGCCCTCTACCGAGAGACTTCAACACTCCTTCGGAGCTACCCGCTCACCTGGACCAAGAGATGGCGCTACTAGGCCAACTTTTATAAGTTAAGTATGGACCTGGGTTCGATTCCCAGCATTGGTCTTTTTTCTGGGGTTTCTTCTGTGCATCTATATTTCAGTTTGTATTTAGTTTGAAATATATGGTTTCACGGGATGACCGTAAAAGTAATAAAAAAAAATGAAGTTGAAGAAAATAAAAAAATAAATAGAAAAAGATACTTCATACTTAACTTGTATAAGGACTCCGTTTCATCAATTTCAAAAACTGCATGTCGATTTCGCACTGTTCCATGCGTCTACTGCGGCAGAGCTTTAGCGTAATCCCTCTTCGCTGATTGAAAACAAACTGTGATTTGGAAGCAAATAAATCGCAAACGAACCGCGACATTACCGGCATTACCGACTTGTTTGCAGTTTCAGCGGCGGAACGTGATGCGGTGAGCGTGCTAAACCTGCTCTTACCGAATATTGTTTGCTATCGAAATTATCAATGAACTACGATAATCTTCCACTTGGTTCCAAATGTGCAACACATCTATGGTTAAGAGACACATACAGGAACGCCTAAAGCTAAATGATAAAATTGTGTTGGACGAGAGCTCATCAACATCATTTCAGCCGAAAGGCGCCCGTCCACCCCTCCCTCGTTGTATAGCGCAGAAACGATTATAAACTCTTTACGTTTATTGCATCTTGTGATCGGAAAGTTGATAAGCTTTGGACCCGCACTGACGTTGTAAGTATCTAATAGTTAATATGACTAAGTTCTGTGTAGTGGCCTAGGAATCAAATTGGTTGGCTGTACTTGCTTACGTGACAGGGTGTCCCAGAATTAAAGGGGGGATGAAAATTTCATTGATTTTGCCGTAGGATGCACCGTTTTCAAGATATTTGACAAAGCACCAGTTCTCGTCCGATCACCGAGGTTAAGCAACGTCGGGCGCGGTCAGTACTTGGATGGGTGACCGCCTGGTTTCATTTTTGTTTTTTGAATGTTTTGTTATGACGTTGTCACGTTAAACTATCGTCCGTAAACCGACGTTACAGACAACCGGTTTTTATGTTAGCTAACTTTAATAAACAAACAGCATCCTCCAGAGCAGCGACCTCTTATATTAGATTGTGCTCTGACGAGGTTCCTTTTTCTTCAAGCAGGCCACGTGCGAGAAATCCGGTTGCATACATTAGTGGCTGGCCCGTTCTAATCCGTTTATTTAGATTTCTCCTGCTTCGGCTCTGTCGCAGAATATAAAACATGTAAGGAAAGACATTACCTAATGGATACGTCGGCTATATCACTTAGAATCCTACTAATATGTAGTATTTAGACGACCAGATGGCCTAGTGGTTAGAGACCCTGACTATGAAGCTTGAGGTCCCGGGTTCGATTCCCGTGTCGGGGCAGATATTTGTATGAAAAATACGAATGTTTGTTCTCGGGTCTTGGGTGTTTAATATGTATTTAAGTATGTATCTATCTATATAATTATGTTTATCCGTTGCCTAGTACTCATAACACAAGCTTTGCCTAGCTTACTTTGGGACTAGGTCAATTGGTGTGAATTGTCCCGTGATATTTATTTATTTATTTATTTATAATGAGAAAGAAAGAAAGAAAGAAAAAAGAAGAAAATATATTTATTCGCCACAGTAAAAATCCAAAATACACAAAACAGAAAATAAAAACACAATAGAAAAAATGAATTCATTGATTTACAAATAAAGTATAAGGATTTCTGTCCTGCGGCAAAAGGAGCAGACTCAACTAATGCTGCGCTTACGGGGAAGCTGCCAGCGCTAGTTGTCAGCCTGCCCCTGTTGACACATGCTGGAAGAGCGTCTGTAGCGGATTTGATGGCGGACAACAAAAGAAAATTTAGCAAATGTAGGAAAAAAAACCAAACCAAACCAAAAATATAAATATAAGTTTAAGTATATAAGTTTGCGAAGACGTTAGGATGTTTGGAAGCTTGTTACTAAATTTATTTATTTATTTATTTCACATAACAACTATCATTACAGGATAACCCAATGCAATAGTGTTTTAAATAACAATTCCATAATAATAAGGCCTATAAGTAACATTCATAATTTTGTTAGTGATCACAAAAAAAGTCTTAAGTAGAAACTCATTATTAGTCCTTAAAATTTGGTAAAAATAGGCCAATCAATATCAAATTTAAAAATACATTCATGTCAATTAAAAACATTTAAAAATTAATAATAATAAAAATATATCAAAAATAATAGTCAAAAACAATTAAAAATAGATTAAAAAAAATATATATATTCAAGTAAAAAGTAGTCTAGTATATAAAATAAAACATAAAAATAATAAAAAATCTAATCCATTCTAAAACATATTACATTCAATGTGACTATTTCAAATTCTCTCATTGTACAGTGAAATAAGTCGATTCTGTTAATGTTAGTTAAATTATGCAATAACAGTTTATGTATGAGAAATACGAAGATTGTCGAGTCTTGGAGGTTTAATTATGTATCTAAGAACATACCAATTGTCATTTAAGTATGTTTATTCCGTGTTTACTACCCTTATTATAACACAAACTTCGCTTACTGGGTTCATCAGCATCATCATTGCAGCCGAAAGACGTCCACTGCTAAACATAGGCCTCCCCCAAGGGTCGCCAAGTTCGTCGCTCCATTTTATTGAAGGCCTACCTACACTGCGTTTTCCGGTCCGTGGACGACACTCGAGAACCTTCTTGCCCCACCGGCCATCAGTTCTATGAGCGATGTGCCCTGCCCACTGCCACTTAAGTCTAGCGATTCTTCAAGCTATGTCCGTGACTTTATTTCTTGCGCGGATTTCATAATTTTTAATGCAATCCCGCAGAGAAACTCCGAACATAGCCCTCTCCATCGCCCTCTGAGTGACTTTGGGCTTTCTTATGACGCTGCGTCTGTTTACCAGGTTAATTGGTGTAAACTATACCGTGATGTTTCTTTATCTTGTTACGTCAAAAATCCAAAGTTTCCGATTCAAATAACATTCATCACCCTATCCTGCATATGTTATACCTATGTCCCACTGTAGGGCACAGGCCTTCTCTCAGAATTAGGGAGCTTTGACTGTAGTTCCCACGCGGGCCCAGTGCGGATTAGGAACTCCACATGCACCATTGAATTTCTTTGCGTAAGCGGCCCTATGTGAAGTAAGAAGGGGAGGGCTTCCATGAAATTTCGAGACAACACCATTTTGAAATGACAGGAGTATGAAGTTAGCCGCGAACGAACTATTGTTACAGCAAAAATAGTGTTGTCTCGATTTTGTTTTATTTTACCGGCTATTTGAATTGTCTCTTTCAATACGCCCTTTCATGCCTCCCCTCTCCTATCCCTTTTAGAGTGCACATAATACATCGTAACAAATTAGTCGATCAGGCGTGTAATCTCTGGCAGCAAGCAGTAATTAATTCGTTACGCGATTAAATCGTGCACGTGAAGCTAGCTGTCAGAAATCAGACATATTACACCTTTATGAACATTCTAGAGCCTCGAGACTGTTAATGTTTTCATACGTTGCGAGGAATTATACTGATATAGAGTTGCGCCCGCTCGGTCTTCATAGGGAGCGCTCCGATTTTGGTATACCGGCAAAAAGTATAGTTCGGTCTTTTAGTTCCTTTAGCTCCGAAGGACATGAAAGTTTGAGATCTGGGAACGAGTTAGACTTAAGTCAATCATGAACTAATAACCAAAAGGAATGTTACTTGAATCAGTTTCTGTGGGCTGGAAATCGTATTAGGTGTAGTACAAGTGTTAAGTTTCGTACAAAATTTCCAAAACATTTCATTGCCACAGCATGCCGTCCGCTCAAATCTTTATTGGTTCCCTCGTTCACTCCGTTTTGCTGAGGAGCTATAGGAGCAGGCACCGAGACCGAGACCGATTAAGATCGTTTAAGAAGAATTTGTTCCTTCTGGTCCGTGATTGTAATTCAATCCTGAATTTGAACAATTACTTCGCTCACCCGTGACCTTACGATAGCTACCTTTATGAAAAAAAATGCGTGTTCATGCAATTCCTTCACCTCCACACTGTATGAACACACACAAATCACACAAACCCAACTAGCACTACCACCAAACCTCACTGATGCGTTTCGAACTCAACCATAGCTCATCTTTAGAGTACCGCAATCGTTCACATCGTTTAATTTAACATTTATTTGGTTGTTAGAGTCTAACATTTGATAAAACAGTGAACGGTTGCGGTACTTTAAAGATCCCACCAAAAACATAAATGTAAAAAATGTTAGCCAAGGTCAATACTAAAAATATGCTTGATTGTGGACTTCACCGACAAAAGGATTGAGATCTAAATGGGTGCCAAGTTCTGTAGGTAATACTGAAATCTATTTGTAAGAACAAATAACATCCTAAACAAGTATAACACTCTATTTCTTTGGTTTTTCTACTCCATCAGTGTTTTATATTTATATAATATTTTTTTGTTTTTTTTTAAATATTTATAAATATAAATTCTTAAATTTAACTTTCTAATAATTTACACAAAGTAGATAACTTATGTTAAATTGAAGCTTTACATTTGACTATGAAAACATGGCACCGGATTCACACCAAGAACTGAATACGCAACTGCTTGTTTCCTACATATATTAAATTATGACTTAGAAACAAAAGCAACAAAAGAATAATTTTCTTCCCCACTGTTATAATTGCCGGACAGGTTGTCATGAAAGCATGAAACAACTCGCTGCAAATAATTAAAGCGCTTAAAATACAAGGCAACTTTGCTCCACAAAAGATTCTTAATTACATTCTCGCGTTTTGTAATGTACATAGAACTACGGGGCCCGAGTAGGATTAGCTTAGGTGGGGTTGAAACAAACTGTTTCTGCTAGAGTTGCTAGAATATGGACACGTTTGGTCTGTGATAGTTTATGAAAGGTGGTCCTAAGGGATGTTTTGTAATGAGAGTAAATCCTTTTCTTTTATAAGCCCGAAAGTGTGTTACTCTTGGATAAAGTATAGTACCTTTTCAAATTCAAATTTACAATTATATTCCCCAACTGTGTATAAGTTTTTTTTGTTAATCTACGTCTGCAGTTTTCCTTGTCACTAAAATCAACGGCATGGTTCCAGATCTTTGTATGTCTTATAATTATAATTTCGGACTTGCCCATAAGTAACTGACCGATTTAAATACGTATTTGGCGGATATGCGGGCATTCGGTCAAACTTATTTTTGAGTTTTTTTTTTAGATAAAACTGTGCCGTGATTGGCCCCTAACTCCACGCCTCCCTCCTTAGCCTCCTCCACGCTTGTAAATGTTTACAAGTATTCTAAAAATATAACCGATTGAAGTGAATTTCAACCCATTGATCAGACGACGTCGTGAACATACACTGCTAGCTTCAAGCTAATCCGTAAACTGAAACACAAAGCACTCGAGCCTTTAAAGCATTATAATACGAAATGTTTCGTTCCGCCTATTCCGTCCACGAGAATGAATTTTCAAAACAAGTCTTGCAAAATAAAGGTTGAAGGCAGGACGCTTTCGACACTGCTGAGCGGAAGAATCTCGAGGCTTGGCCGCGGCCGTATTCCTTGGAAAACTGGCGTATGTTGTTGTCAGCTAGACTAAAGCAACCGATATACGTTTAAAGGACTTATAAATAACAGAATTTTGAATAAAACCGATTCATTCAAGATCAAAAGTACTCAAAACTGACGAGCACGCCTGAAAAGACTATACGTAATGAGTTAGAAGCGAAAGATGCATCGGATCGTATCAGGTGGAAACAAATAATTTCTGCCGACCTTTTTGCTGGGGTGGAGGCGTGATTGTATGTATGTATGTATAAATGTACAGATTTATTGCTAACGGATTTCGACTTGTAAATAATAGATGGAAGAAGAACATTACAATTTCTAGCGGGAGGCCGAATATTTCATAAGTCGAATGTTTGTAACAGAAAAGTTAAGTAGGTTTAACCGAAACCCTATAAATAATTCGAAAGCTTAATCCTAGTAATATTATTAATGAACAAAGTTTGTGACGATGTTTATATACTTGAATGTTAACTATGCAATAATGATTGAACGGATTAGGGTGAGACTTGGCGTATAGATAGTCGAAAATTTGGATTATGACGTAAAATCTAGTAATGGCAAAAACATAATAGCTGCAATTATTGGGTTAAATGATTTCAACTCTCCAGAATAAGGAATGGGTGAATAAAAAAAATGCTTCGGTAAAATTAAAAATTTGGAGACTTTTTTGTTCGTAAATTGCTTTCATTGTATTTTTGTAAATAAGACAGTCTGAAATACATTAGGAGCTTCTTACCCAGGTATTATATTTGTAATAGAAGTATTATTTCGTAGTAAAACACTTTTCTACTTAATATTATTAAAGAGAAAGTTCGTGAATTTGTCTGTCTATGCTTGTTATTCTTTGAAGCAAAAATAGCTGCAAATATTTATATACAAAATTTTATACTCAGGTAGTTTATTTAAACTGAATATGCACTTAAATTACTTTCTATCTGTTTTGTTTGCATATGATTTAAGATTGTTTGAGGTCTAGCGATAAACGAATAAGCTAGAATCTCCAGGTAACTTTATAAAATAATGTTACATTAAGGGGCTGTTTCACCACTTTTCTTAAAGTTCGGATTAGCTTAATCATAACCTTATTTGACAGATGGAATTAAAATTTATGTTTCACCAGTCTCGATTAGCGCTAAGTGACGGACAAACTGTTTCTTAATTTGACCATCAGATCAGGAGGCATTTAGCATTTTTATCCGTCACATAAAGTTAGTTTATTTTTTTGTGGCCATAGTTGGAGAGCCCTCCAGCCGGTTTCAGAAAAATAAATCAAAGTATTTTTTATTTTTTAAAGAAAGAGGTCATGCTAAATTGCATAAAATAATTTAAATATCAAGATTTGAATAAAAAAATGTAGGTACACTTTTAGTATGTAAAAATAAATCCAAAATTTCGTAATATTTTTTAATAACAAACTTTTTTTCAGTGGCTCAATCGTTTGTTCTACCTGAACTTGTATGTCGCCATTAAAAAAAAGTTTATCTGTCAAATGGTTTGGCGCCACTTTTCGATTCGTTTTACGTGATTTTATTTTTCTTTGTTATTGTTAACAAAGTATCGTAAATAAATACCGTTTTTGGATCAATTATAATGTTACATATTTGTTTATGCAAAAAAAAATAGATGTATTCAGAAATTATATAGTTAACCATTTCTTTTGCTTTAATAATGAGTGACTCTTTGAACGAAAGTGTGCGAACAGGAACGCGTGGTCGTGAAATGCGACGTTGCCATTCCGACTTTTTGTTAAACCGACGATTAGTTAAGTGGTACTTAGTTTGCACAGGACCGGAGTGGTGAAACTGAAAAAACACTAGCTGACAGATTTGTCCAGTACTTAGTTTATTCATTGGTTACGTAACCAGTAGTTTGACAATAAGGTGGTGAAACACCCCCTAATTATAGCTCTTCATTAAATTGTACCTACTTATTATCAAGTTACAAGACAACATTGAATTTATTTAAGGGTTTTCTTTCAGTTCCAAGGGGTACATTGCAGAAATAGTTTGTGACACATATATAATAGTTAGTGATAGGCGACAGGTAGAAATTTTTTGACGCAAGTATTACATGGACATGGTTATTATTTAAATCTCGTGCACAATTTATATACCTAGTACGGTCGGCCCAGAAAATGGTCTACCAGTTTTGACAAAGGTTTCTGTGTGATCTAAATATCGCAAAGATTGACGACTTTTCTAACTGAGTGAAGTCAATAGTCGCTGTCATCATATTATCGCAAGGGAAAATCGAACTTGTTGTGTCATGACGCGCAAATGAACTTAAGAGGGTACGATGCGCACCATTTCTCCATACAAACGTAGTCCCTGTTTCCTCCCTGGCTTTAGAGCCAATTTTTTACTGTGTAATCTGTATCTACCACAGCTATGCCCCTATGTTTCGTTTTTTTTTCATATTTCAACTAACGTAAGAAATATGAGCTTTCAAAAACTGAAAAAATTGCCCAATTTCAACGTCATTTTCAGACACTCGTCAGAAAAGAATCCATCATATAAACAAAAAAAGGAAAACATACGGGCATAGCTAAATCTGTCCTCTAATTATTTTTGAAAAAAATAATTTAGTTGGTCCAGTTTTCGAGAAGAAAACAGGGGACTACGAAATGCTGTTTTGATCAATTTTACACGTCTATTAACGGTATGAGCTGCAGTTGTCCCGCTCTCGCTGTAGGTATTGACACGGAGGGGTTCGGGCGAGACAACGACATTTTATTAAAATACCTATTTCTCAAAAGTCTCTCAGCCATCGTACCCCCTTAAAGTGTAGTATGGTAGACCATAATATTTTTGGCCGATGGTACCCGGGCGATCAAGCTTTGCTCGGACTAAAACTCGAAAACATGCTTTTTCTCAGAGATTATATCGAGATAGATCGATTTATCGCCCCCGAGACCCGCTAAATACTAAATTTCATGGAAATCGTTGGAGCTTTTAACATTTCTATAATAATGGTTATGACGTACAAACCACTTATAATTATCTAACGAACGATTGAGTTCACGTCAACTCATGTCTTGCACTTATCTCATTGACGTTCCTATCAATATTTTACACATCAAACATATGCAATTTAATTTTTAACAACACAGTCTTATCCATATTATTCATTACGTTGGGCGCCAAAGTGACATAAAATGCTACTGGTTGCCGATCACTTATAATAATTTAATTTGTATACATTTTTTCAATCAATTTAAATATGTACCGTGAGTTAAACAGTTAAAGTTGGTCTCAAAGTGCAGCATTAGGTAGATAACGTCTTCATTAACTGGACCCGGCGTTGTGTAACTCACGCGCACGTGAGAGGAATGCAAGGAGCTGCATCACAGTTTGCAGTGCCGTGATTTTCTTATTGCACTCTGCTTAGCATTTGGCTTTAGTTGGATTGTTTATTGAATATTGTGGTGAAGCTACTAGCAAGATTTTATAAATCCACGTAGAATATACTCCAACTAATGTCTCAACCGACCGGAAGACGCAGTGTAGGTAGGCCTCCAACAAGATAAATAAAAATAAAAATAGATGGAGCGACGACCTGATTAAGGTTGCGGGATCCCGTTCGATGCTGATGGCGCAGGACCGATCTATGTTCCGCAGTGGACGTCTTTCGGTTGAAAATGATGATGATGATGATAGAATTAAAATGAAAATACTAGGGGCGTTCAATAAAAAGTGAGAATGAGTATGTTATAAACAACTTTTACTAAATGTCATTTTATTTTTCGACATAGTCACCTTTTAGCATAATACACTTAGTATATCTTTTTTCTAAACTTAAAATTCCATTCTTAAAAGAGGTCTCATCTTGAGTACTTAAAAAATCTTGTACTGCAGCGACTACCGCGTCGTCGTCTTCAAATTTCTGGCCTCTCAGGTATTGTTTCAATCTCGGAAATAGGTAGAAATCACTGGGAGCAAGATCTGGTGAATACGGAGGATGCTTAAGGATATCGAACCCAGCATCACGAATTGCAGCCATTGCAACGGCGGACTTGTGTGCCGGGGAATTGTCCTGGTGGAACAGCACAACTTTCAAGAGTTTACCTCGCCGTTTTTCGCGGATCTCATTGCGCAATGTTGCTATTTGTTTGGCGTATAAAGTGCCCGTAATAGTGGCTCCATGCTCGAGATACTCAATCATTAATACCCCTTTACCATCCCAAAAAACAGAGCCCATGACCTTACCGGCAGATGGGCTCACCTTGAATTTCTTCGGAGTTGGAGATGATGGTCTTTTCCATGTCATAGACTGCAGTTTCGTTTCAGGGTCGTAATGATGGAGCCATGTTTAGTCCATTGTTATAAATCGCGCCAAAAAAAGTTCCCGGTCTCGCTGCATCAGGTTCAAAGCTTCTTGACAAATCTCTAGTCTAGTTTGTTTTTGCGTGTCAGTAAGCATTCTTGGTACCCAACGCGCAGATACCTTTTTCATACCCAAGCGTTCATGTAAAATATTATGCACGCTCCCCGTTGAAATCTTTACATTTTCAGCAATAAAACGAACTGTGACACGACGATCCGCCAAAACTGAGTTTTCGACTTTTTTCACAATTTCTTCAGTTACTGCTGTAGTAGGGCGTCCGGAGCGGGGGTCGTCCATTGTCGATGTTCTTCCACGTCTAAATTCGGCGCACCAACGTGCGACTGTCGAATACGGAGGAGCATTAGACCCTAAAGTGTCCCGCAAATCCAAATTGACTGGGTCCGTAGAAAAATTTTTCAAATACAAGTATTTGATAACGGCGCGCAGTTCAATTTTCTCCATTTTCGCTAACGTACTCAATAGCATTGCAAAGAAATTACCGTATATTTTTTTAAACAAAAGACAGTTAGTTTTTTTTTTCATAGCAATCAGCTAGATAGATTAGCTTTACCGGCCAGTATTTAATTTCGTAATATTAAAAGAGTTTGCATCTCATTCTCACTTTATATTGAACGCCCCTCGTACATGTGGGTAGGTACATCATCATCATTTCAGCTGAAAGACGTCCACAGATGCAAACAAAGAGTTTTTTTGGGTGCGCAACGATCGCTATAAAAACTTTTGATATAACTTCAGTCTCATATAATTATTGAATCTTATAACAACACTTAATATATTATCATTTGATATAATCAACTTTTCATATAACGTTCATAAGATATAATGATGGTTATATAATAATGGTTGTATTTAATGCCAGAAAAGTGGGATAGGTTAGGTTAGAACTGCAACCCCCTACACAAAACAAATGGTTGCGTCTCACGAGATGTAACAAAAAAATATATAATAACGTTATACCATATAAAATTATATATTTTAAAATAATACCAAACGTTACTTATATCAAATGAGTGATTGTACCATTTGAAAATATATCAAATGTTGTTATATCGATCAATACACACCCTTTTTTTTATGTTAGATAGGCCAGACAAACGAACTAGTGGGTCACCTGATGTTAAATGATCACCACTGTCCATAGACACCCGCAGCGCTTTACGCGATGCCAGTGCGTTGTCGGCCCTAAAAGGGAGTGGAAAAAGGAAAGGGAATAGAAGACAAGGAAACCTTCAGCTACACCTGCACCTACGAAGAAATTCAATGGTGTGTGTGTGAAGTTCCCAATCCGCACTGGGCCCGCGTGGGAACTACGGCCCAAGCCCTCTCATTCTGAGAGGAGGCCTGTGCCCTGCAGTAGGACGTATTATAGGCTGGGATGATGATGATGATGATTGTGAAAATGAAGTGCAAGAGCTAATTCACCGTTTAGACTGAGCACACGACACTCTTCCGCCACTGAGTTATGCAGCAGCTTTTCAAGTTTTCTGCTGAAAGTGCAGTAAATTAAACTAGACGCGAGCAACTTGCCCAGTTCTGCAACTACCTACCGAAACAGGCGAGCGAAGATTCTCCCAAAACTTTTTGTTAAAAGCGTTTCATGCAATATTTTTCAAGTGCTTTTTTCCGTTGACATAAAACCGACATCTTATTTTAAACGCTACAATTTTTTTATTCGTATTAATTTACTTAACTTACATAAAACTGAGACGTGACCGACCTATCTCACCTGATGGACAGTGCAGATGAGGCCAAAGGTGTATTCACTGGTTCAGTAACAGCATAATTTACTCTAGCCTTGAAGAACGCAAAGTTGTATCTATCTGGACGGACATAGTTGGTAGTGACCCTGCCTACGAAGCAAGAGGTCCAGGGTTCGAATCCCGGTAAGGGCATTTATTTGTGTGATGAGCACGAATATTTGTTCCTGAGTTATGGATGTTTTCTATGTATTTAAGTATTTATTTATCTATATAAGTATGTTTATCGTCGTCTAGTACCCATAGTACAAGCTTTGCTTAGTATGGGACTAGGTCGATTTGTGTAAGATTGTCCCCAAATATTTATTTATTAATTTTATAGCGATTTGTTTTACGAATAACTATAAATTAAAAACTTGAAAAACCCCCAACGCAATTTGGTCACACATATTATGTTTGAAAATAAAGTAAATGCATAATGTTGCGTCTAAGATCTCTTCCGCAGCTAACAAAAGAGCTTATAACTTTGAAACGGCTGAACCGATTTTGATGAAACATATCTAAGAACCATCGCCAAGAAACCAGCTTTCAAATAAAAAACCGCAACCAAATCAGTTCACCCATTTATAAGCTATGATGCCGCAGACAGACAGACACACACACACACACACACACACACACACACATAGCGGTCAAACTTATAACACCCGTTTTGTGTCGGGGGTTAAAAATGGAACGAACCACTCTGTACTCTTCGTTTTGAATATTAAGGGACAGATGAAAGAGGATCTGAAACAGTAAAGTCGCTAGTACTTTGGCCTTGTACCACTACCATGAGTTTACAGTGACGGTACTCGATAGCGACTGCGTAAATAATTTGTATGGAGACTCCATACAAATCATTTACGCAGTCGCTATCGAGTACGGTCACTGTAAACTCATGGTAGTGGTACTGAAGGGTACTTTGACTATTGCGATTAACGTAGTCTACATTTTATTATCAGACTAGCTGTTGCCCGCGACTCCGTCTGCGAAGAATTTGTTAATAGCTATCCCGCGGAAACTAGGAAATTTTCCGGGGTGATAACTATCGCTCACTATGTCACTCCTACAATCTCAAACTATGTATTTCGATCCATACCAAATTTCATCTAAATCGGTTTAAGCATGACGAGGTAACAAACAGATATACGTTCCTTGTACTAATATAAGTATGGATTCATTGCCTGATGTTTGCTTTATTCAATGAAAGAGATTAAGAAGGTTTACCACAAATTTAAATTCGTCCGAAGTCAAAATTATAGTTCGGTGGATCCGGTGATGAGACTGAAAGAGCATCATTTATTGAATTAAAATAAATGCACTGAAACAATTGCTTTGCTCACCCGGAACTGACCCGTTTCGAACTCAACCAGAGCTCATCAGTACCTCTACCATGAGTTTACACTAGTTTACAGTGACCGTACTCGCTAGCGACGGCGTAAATGATTTGTATGGCGAATTATACTTGCGTAAGTGACCGCTAGAGGCGCTGTACAATTCTCCATACAAATCATTTACGCCGTCGCTAGCGAGTACGGTCACTGTAAACCAGTGTAAACTCATGGTAGGGGTACTGAGTATCGCAACCGTTCACTATGCTACCAGATACCAGATGTTGTAAGGTGTCAGATGTGTATTGCTATCATATTAGACGACCAGATGGCCTAGTGGTTAGAGAACCTGACTATGAAGCTTGAGGTCCCGGGTTCGATTCCCGTGTCGGGGCAGATATTTGTATGAAAAATACGAGTGTTTGTTCTCGGGTCTTGGGTGTTTCATATGTATTTAAGTATGTATCTATCTATATAAGTATGTTTATCCGTTGCCTAGTACCCATAACACAAGTTTTCCTAGCTTACTTTGGGACTGGGTCAATTGGTGTGAATTGTCCCGTGATATTTATTTATTTATTTAACGACCGCTTTAGCCTAGTTGGTAGTGACCCTGCCTACGAAGCAAGAGGTCCTGGGTTCAAATCCCGGTAAGGGCATTTATTTGTGTGATGAGCACGAATATTTGCTCCTGAGTTATGGATGTTTTCTATGTATTTAAGTATTTATTTATCTATATAAGTATGTTTATCCGTTGCTTAGTACCCATAACACAAGCTTTGCTAAGCTTACTTTGGGACTAGGTCAATTGGTGTGAATTGTCCCATGATATTTATTTATTTATTTATTTATTATTTATTTATTATAAGGTCGCGGGTAAGCAAAGTAATTGTTTCAGTAAGTAGTAAGTAGTGCTTTTGTAGTGGTAGAGCCATGTTGTAGCTAGCCGCTGAGTCACGAATGGGCCGGCTCATCCGGAGCAGTACCACCCTCTTACAAAACACCGGCGTGAAGCAGCAGTACCTACTCCAGCTGCGTTTCGTACAGTCAACGAGAGCGCCGGAGGACCAATACTTCTCCCCCTCCCCTATTCCCAATCCTTTTTTAAAGGCCGGCAATAGATCAGTGACTCTCTTTCAGTTGTTGGTATTTATGGGCGGTGGTGATCAGTTTCCATCAAATGACCCGTTTGCTGGTTTGCCTCTCATAATATAAAATAAAACATTGATATGGACCTCCGCAAAGTAACGCCTCATTCTTTAAATGATTTAAAATAAATTCCATGCCAGCATGCATTTTATTTTGAACGAGAATGAAGTTAATTTCATAGTTTCCTACCCCGTTTTTTGTTGGATCCATATCGATTGCTTCCCTAAACCCAAAGGACAGTCGCACAATTGAGTTGGAATTGAAAGAGACCGTGCACTGTAATTTCTCATGGGATATTTTATTAAAGAACGATATTTCCTACCATATAACCGACGTAGAAAAACCGTATTTTGAAGCACTCGCTCAATATTATTTAAATACTGAATAGAATGTTGGAAATTAAATTAGTACCGTAGAACGGGGTGCTTTTGATTACTTTGAGGCAACTTTGATAGTTTTAAAATCGCTCTAAAGTCGACATTGTCCATATGAGGTAAATGGTTCACGTGTAGACAAGGAATGCAAATGCTAACAAAAAATGCACGAGTTGAACAGCAAGCTACTTCTTAAAGTCGCCCCGCAGGCGCAGTTCAAAGTCACCCCCGGTTTACGGTAATCGTACTATTATAAATAAGAAAGTTTGTTTGAAGATTTTAAACATTAAACTAAGACTCAGTCATAGTGAAATAATACGGATTACTCACGTCTCAGAGTTTAACTCGTTTCGGGCTAATCCGTAGCCCTTCTTCTCGCAGAAACACGGCACGGCTGCTGCCAAACGCGCACTTTTATGGTATCGTTTTAGTTTAATTTTGGCAATGTAAAATTAAATAATTTTTAGTATAAATATGTATTCGACTTCTTTTGATAGCATCATTATTAAATGGCAAAGGGTTTTCAGTTGGCTGGCTTTTTTTAATGAGATTATTTTATTCGTGCTCGCATTTGAAAGCAAAAAGTAATGGAAGTACTATTTTGGCTAGTACCTACACTGTACTCGTTTTATTGGAATTGTGGTAATGAGTTCACTGATTGAATCAGCTAAATTAAAAGTGGTTTTGATCCCTAGAGAAAAAGCATTTATTTCATTTTATTTTATCATTCTGTATCCCTGTTTTAGTAAAGGCTGTAGTTACAGCAACCATATCTTTTTTTGTTATGAGAAAAAGGCGAAAATCTGATGGAAAATGATCACCATCATCCATAAATATCAACGACTCAAAGAGAATCACTGATCTGTTGCCGGCCTTTAAAAAATGAATAGGATTTTTCAGAGAATTGTTACTTAACTCGCAAGCCGCACAGAGGAGTCGTGGGACGGGGGCGCGTCGCAGCGCAGTCCGCGTCGTTTATTCGCAGGCCGCGTCTCCGCCCCGTCTTTTCTGTCTGCTTTGGATCGGGACGCTTCTTATACTTTTAGTATGAAAACTTAATCCAAGGGGCGCTGTGTCTGCGACGCGCCTCCGTCCCACGTCACTTCTGCGTGGCTTGCGCCTTATAGAGCTGCAGGTCCCTTTTGTATCTGCCCGGAAAAAACAGTCTTGGGTCGGTGCACTCTGAGCATCTGTCAATTATTTCCTGGTCAATTAAGGATATTCAATGGCCGATGGCTAATATCCTGACACGGGAGGTTATAGAATTATTTTCGCGAACAAATAGCCGACATGTTTTAAAACTTTCCTCTATCAAATGTAAGTGGAAAACTTAAGTGGAAGACCACAGAATTAACTTGGAGCTTAAGTATTTTTGAAGTGAAACTTCTAATGCGACTTCCAACAAGCGTTGCGTTAAATGCGTTGCGTTTAAAACGCAACGCAACGCAACCCAGCGCAACGCAACGCAAGGTTGACGTTTACGAGACGTTTGTTTTTGAAGTAAAACAACTATAGGCACTTGAGAGCGGCTTGGGGGCGGGTTGGGGGTGGGTTGGGAGCGGGTTGGGGGCGGGTTGGGAGCGGGTTGGGAGCGGGTTGGGGGCGGGTTGGGAGCGGGTTGGGAGCGGATGGGGGGCAGGTTGAGAGCGAGTTGCGCGCGGGTTGGGGGCGGGTTTGGGGTGGGTTGGGAGCGGGTTGGGGGCGGGTGGAGGACGGGGGCGGGTGGGGAGCGAGTTGGGAGCGGGTTTAGGGCGGGTTGGGAGCGGGTTGAGAAGCGAGTTGCGCGCGGGTTGGGGGCGGGTTGGGAGCGGGTTTGGGGTGGGTTGGGAGCGGGTCGGGGGCGGGTGTGGGACGGGGGCGGGTGGGGAGCGAGTTGGGAGCGGGTTTAGGGCGGATTGGGAGCGGATAGGGGGCGTGTTGAGAGCGAGTTGCGCGCGGGTTGGGGCGGGTTGGGAGCGGGTTGGGGGATGGGTTCGGAGCGGGTTGGGGGCGGGTGGGGGACGGGGGCGGTTGGGGGGCGAGTTGGGAGTGGGTTAAGGGCGGGTTGGGAGCGGGTTGGGAGCGGATAGGGGGCGGGTTGAGAGCGAGTTGCGCGCGGGTTTGGGGCGGGTTGGGAGCGGGTTGGGAGCGGATTGGGGGCGGGTTGGGAGCGGGTTGGGGGCGGGTTAGGAGCAGGTTGGGGGCAGATTGGGAGCGGGTTGGTCTATTATGAAGTTTCACTTCTTCTGCGTGGAGGGACTGCACGCACTGTTTTTTCTAATTTTAAACGTCAGTTGTTTATACGGACATGTTACTACTACATACATAAAACAGGTCCTTTGCTTAAGTTTTTTATAATTACATAATTTACTCTGACCAAATCCTCCAATGGGTAGAGCCATAATTGAAAAAAAAACCTACAAAACAGATTTGACACTCTCGTTGGACAGCCGCTATATTCACCTATCCGTTGACTTGCCGCCAGCGGTGTTAGTAATAGTCACAGAGTACATTTTCGAATGACAAGTGCCAAAAAGCATAGCCGTACATATTATTTACTATTACTACTTAAGGGTCTTTTTTTCGGATCGGCGTGCGGGACGCCTGACTTATGTACCTACTTATTTCGGCCGATTTAAAGAAATCTTAAGTTGCTTCCGTGGATGTGGTAAGAAGCGACTAAGGAAATAGGTTAAGGTATATTTTATAGCCAATAGGCTACCTGTCACAATTATTACCACTTTTACCTTTAAATGCGGTTGGATGCGACGTGGTTCAATTGGTAGAACACCCGTTGGGGCGCATACCCGGGAGACGTGGGTTCGAATCCCGCCGGCGCACCCGAAAAACTTTTTCGCTTTTAAATAATCTTAGCCTCAAAATGTCATGTAACGATTTGTGTGCTTTGCCTACCCCCTTTGGCAAAGGCAAAGGGGTTAATACAGGCGTGATTTTATGTTTTATGTTGTTCAGTTTGCTGACTCGGAATCGCTAATTTTATGTCCACAGGATAGGTAACTTTTGTTTCTTATGTCGTGTGTGTACCCATAATTACTTTGTTTCAACAATGGGGGTGGAGAATCAGTACTGGGGCTAAATTCAGGAATGAGCCTTCACGAGTTTGGTAGCGGTAATTCAATCGTTTGGGTTGGGTTTGGTTTGAACTGCTATTCAGGAACGCCAAAAATCACTTGTCTTGTTTGCGAGAGGTTTGGGCTGAGTTTGGGATGAGCCTTATTTATTTGTTTATTTATTTATTTACAAAGCGAATTAACAGGAAAATAAGACTCATCCCAAGCTCAACCCATTCCTATCCCCTCCCAAACGATTGAATTACCGCTCGCAAACCGTGTTGGACCGTTCCTGAATTTAGCCCCAGTAGTGTGTGGAGTGAAGGAACATTGTTGTATGTAGGTCCCGTTGCTTTGTGTCTTACCAGTAACAAAATCATGAAAGTTCTTTGTGCAATGCGAAGGTTATAGTAAGTATAGCAAATCTCTTATTTTTTCATTGCGTTATTTTCGTTAAGACATAATCTATGATATTGGCGTCGTATTTTTGTTGCGAACAACTGCGAGCGGAATTGCGTATTATTCAGTAGGCCATAGAAATATTAGGGCTGATGCGTTTACAAAGACTAGATGCGTGGATGAGCAATTTGGGTTACTCTCATTCGGTACCAAGTTCTACAAAGCTTTCTACAAAATATTTGGGCGGATTTCAGTGCTAATTTTCATTTACTTTTACTTTATAAATTGCTTAGTATAAAATTATTTTTATGATTAATTGATTTAGATGTAGAACCTTTTATAATTGTGACTCTGCTACCAGATGTACATGAAAACACGTATATGTCGTGGAAAAGTAGCTGTCCTGCACGTATAGGTATGCTGAGTAGCGAAAGTTAAAAGTTTGTTGTTTATTTTCAAGATAGCAATTGCAATCTGGAGCGATCCTTGCATACAGCCATACGAAAGTATTTTGACCCAAGCTGAAACGAAAGAACTTCGCTTTTGTTTTGCGCTCGCGCGATCAATTAGCTTAGGTACTCGATATACCCTTAACGTCAAGAGGATGGCGTAATTATTACATGAGCGCAGCAGATTAACACCATTATATCATCTAAAAGCCGTTCACTACTGGACAAAAGCCTACCCCAAAAAGTTCTACAGAGATCGGTCATCCGCCGCCCGCATTCAAGTGGTTCCTGGTATGGTCCCCAGATCGTCGTTCCATCTTGTCTAACGTCTTATATGGGAGTTATACAGCACTCCATTCCATTCTGATATTCTGGAGGAAGGGTCTAAGCAGTTGTGCAGTGCGTGCGTACCAGTTACAGTGCCCCTTATTGTTGTACGGTTTGTACTGCTTGGGCGCGCGCTACACCGCGCTCAACTGCCTTCTTCCTGCTTATTTCCCTAAATTCAAGTCTAGGGTGAATGAGCATTTACTAGGCAAGCGCGCTCCATCGTAAGCCTCATCTTCGATCTCCATCAGGCGTGATTGTGGTCAAACTCAAGCCTAAAAAAAAGTCTTAATCGACTAACGCATCTAACGTTTTGTATGTCTAAGGTAATAAGAAATAACGACGCCTGCTATACTCTGTTTGTTCTGATGGAGATGCAATATCAGGTCACATAATGTTTTTACGTTACTCGACGAAATGAAAAAGCAGAGCACCTCTTTCAACCAACTTTGTTATTAGCTGTGGTTGAAAACATTACCATTTTTATGAGGCGTGCCGCTCGGCAGTCGGATAAAATAAATAACGTGACCAAATATTTTTCTGTATAAATTTATTTGTTGGAAAGTTGGATATCAGGTATGGCATGGCAATCGGTGCACACTTGTGGCAAATCATTTTTTTTGTGAATACACAATCCGCACTGGGTCCGTTTGTGCGTGGCAGAGATTGCTTACCATAAAAATATATCTATCAATATAATATCTGTTACTGTATCTGAAAAAAAAAAACACTTATTTCAGCCAATATGCAAGAAAGTTCAAATTCACTCAAACAACGAAGGACCGAGCTAGTGAAACTCATTATGTCGATAACTGTTCCCCGAATGCGGGCCCTAAGGCACGCGTTATGGAAATCTGCCGCACCCGTATTGGTGTGAATTGTCCCGTGATATTTATTTATTTATTTTTTTATTGTTACCCTGCATGCGGGCCCCAACCAATGAAAACGGTTCCCCGAACGCGGGCCCTATGGCATGCGTTATAGAAATCTACTGCACCACATGCGGGCCCTATAGACCAATGAAGATGATCCCCCGAATGCGGGCCCTATGGCATGCGTTATAGAAATCTACTGCACCGCATGCGGGCCCTATAGACCAATGAAGACGATCCCCCGAATGCGGGCCCTATGGCATGCGTTATAGAAATCTACCGCACCGCATCCGGGCCCTATAGACCAATGAAGACGATCCCCCGAATGCGGGCCCTATGACATGCGTTATAGAAATCTACCGCACCGTATGCGGGCCCTATCGACTAGTGAAACTGAGCCATAAGGTTCTAGAGTGGCGTGCAAATAGGGAGACGTGGCGTAGGAGCCCAAAAAGATGAACCGACGATCAGATAAAGGTTGCAGAAAGCAGAACCGTTTAATAGCCTCTTTTACAGCATTGGATCCGATCATATACGTATAGCAGTATCAAAAAAAATGCGATTTGCTTACTGCAAGAAAATTTCGCAAGCATAAAATATCTCTTAGACTCTGGCTGCTTGATTGAAAATTTGATGTAGATTGCACAAAAGAAACTTGGAGAATAAAATACATATTGTAAGCTAAATCGCATTTTGAATTTATCATTTAAGTAACAGCTTCAGAGTTCTTTCATTATTGAGCCACACAGTAACTGAAATGATTAAATTCATTATTTTATATTCAAGTCAACATGTTAGCTCAATGAAGGATTTTAAGATTACAATCGACCACACGCAGTCTGGAGCTCCGTATTAATATGCGGTAAATATTCAATGTTAAGTTTTGATCGACTTTGTAAAGCCTTAAACTCTAAGCTTGTAGCTTGTAGCTTGTAGCTTGTTGCTGAGAGGAAGTGAACACTTTCTAACAAAAATTATCACTTTAAAGATTAATATTTTGAAAAAAAGTCCCATAAAACGTAATTTTTGTGTTAGATATTTTCAAAAAATCGCCATACTCAAGTAGCTGTGGGTAGGACACAATATCGCACATACATAGAACTGACGGCCGACGGGGCCAAAAGGTTGTCGCTCGAATGGCGTATGGAAAGAGGTAGTGTAGATAGGTCTCCAACAAAATGGAGCAATGATCTGGTTGCGGATGGCACAGGACCGGCCTCTTTAGCAAACCTTGGGAGAGGCCCTGTTCAGCAGTAGACGTCTTTCGGCTGAAATGATGATGATGATGATTTTCAAAACAGTCAATTATCGCTTCACTAAGTTGCATGGATTTTATATACAATATACATGGACCTATAACTTGGCCTATTATCCAGTACCCAGGTCTGGTCGTCGAGTTTTGTGACACCCTGTATGTGCTGGGCTAATTGTAACATTTTTTTTTTTTTTACATAAAACTGACCCGTGATTGACCACTATCTCACCTGATGAAAATTGTAGATGAGGCCAAAGATGTAGGTACCTCACTGGTTCAATAACAGCCTATTCACTCTAGCCTTGAAGAGACCTAGGTTGTATTTATCAGGAAATACAGACGACGGGAGCAAATTCCATTCTTTAGCAGTTCGCATTAGGAAGGATGACGCGGAGCGCTTCGTACGGGCCACTGGAATACTAATCACATAAGGATGAAGACGCTCCCCCCGCCTGGATGTCCGTTGGTGAATGGACATTGATTGGTTAAAAACGATCCGAATTGAAACAATCGCATCAAAATCATTTAAAACTCATGCAGCATCCCGAATACAGACGTACGCGCTCAAAAGAAAATTTAATGACAACGAGCATAATTTTATTCACCATTAAAACAGAAGTTAAATGTTGCCAGTTGCAAAAATAAAAGCGGTACATTCCATTTATTGTGATGGACTAATTTAACGTTTACCAACGGCATTAAACAAGTGGCAATAATAGTAAATTCCCGCGCTGTCCCGGTCCAAAATGGCGGCGGTTATGTATTTTTTTTAACACAAATAAAAGCAATGTGCGAATAATTACAGCCGACTGCGAGTTTTACGATGGCAGAAGTTAATCACGAATGCTTTGTCTGTTTTCGAATTGATGTTTTATTTAACAAACTGTGTGACGTTTCTAGGGTTCTGAAGTAAAAACGGCGACAGTGGAATTGTTGTGGTTTCACTATGTCTGTCTGTCTCTTTCTATCTTTATCTGTTCACGGATCATCATCATCTCATCCAAATAGGTCCCACTCCTTGGCAAAGGTCTCTTCCAAGAGTGAGAGTGATGGGTTAGGAACATCTCAAACACCATTATTTAGCTCTGCTTGAAAGGCCATAGGTAAAACCACTAGGCCGTGGCTTTCAGCCGCAATAGCTCGATAATAATATAACTCAGCATTTGTTAGTCAGATTGCTAATTAGTTGCAGAGTCATTTATTAAAATTAATAAGCAAACAGTAATAAATATTTTATTGCAGTCTGTTGCAACTTTTACTTTAAGTAAATTAAATTATTTCAGAGTGTTTTGCATGATTGATGCGTGGGTGCCACTTAATCTAGCTTAAACACCAACTAAACACATAATGTCACAAAGTTCCAACAAAACTTTAAAAACAAACATCGCTGGACCGCGAACGCAAACGAACCATTCTAAAAGGGATATTACCGTGATATTTATATGGTTCAAACGGATTAATAGCAAGTGGAACTTTTTCAAACGTAGTGTAAAAATACGCTTTAACCCCTTACTCTATTGAGCTCGTAAACTATCGTAGCCCTCATCTTCGCTTTCCACCAGGCGTGTGGCATCAAATGTAATGTCGACATTCCATACATTTGTCAAAGAAATCATCGTGAAATTGTTAGTGAAGGTCCCACCCTGGTAGGTACGAGATTCAGTTTCCTTGGCTGTACTGTGTTAGAGCTGCAAAAACGGCCCTACCGAGCTTTTCGCGTTAATCGATTTTAGGTTAGAGTTTTTGGTATGGGGGAAGCACGATGGCTCAAGATAGGTTGGTTAACTGCGCATCTACATTTTCATAGTATTACTAAAACAAATACATATTTTAGAAATGTAGCAACACTACGCCCTAGAAAACATCTTGTTTTATTAACATTCAAAAAGTCATGACCTGCCGTGCAGTATTCACGTCGTACCACGAATGTATTTTCTTTTTAGAGACTAATTTGATTTTTTTCTGTCTGTTTCGATAAACACTTGTCATTAGAGTGAACCCTGAAATTCATGTCATTGTGTAAGAAAATAAAATAAAAAATATCACGGGACAATTCACACCAATTGCCCTAGTCCCAAAGTAAGCTAAGCATAGCTTGTGTTATGGATACAAGGCAACGGATAAACATACTTATATAGATAGATACATACTTAAATACATATTAAACACCCAAGACCCGAGAACAAATATTCGTATTATTTATACAAATATCTGCCTCGACGCGGGAATCGAACCCGGGACCTCAAGCTTCGTAGTCAGGTTTTCTACCTACTAGGCCATCTGGTCGTCTAAAGAACACATGAATTTTGAGGATTATAGCTTTGCTAGTGATGATACAGCACGATTTTAAATGAATGCAATAAATGCTTCGAAAGCTCGGTAGGACCTAAAATACCACGTTCCCGAAATACCAGATTATTCAAAATACTACATTACCTATTTACCACATTTCTAGCTTACAGATTCTTGTTCCACCACATTACAAAATGAAAGATTACTGAAGGAAGTAATTTTTTTTTTGTTGGAATGTCTTGGTATAATAGGAGGCGGGCTTCGTCAACCTAATAATATAACAAGTCATGCAAATAAACTCTTACTTAATTAAACTGATAACTTATTTAAATAAAGTAAACCAAGTAGCAAAATATACAAATGTAATAAGTATCTTGGAGCCTACTTAATGCTCTTGTTAACCTCTAGAAAGCTCCATTCATAGGTAACCGGGACAAAACTGCGTGTAATTTCCCTCGGGGTGCAATGACCAGGGCACGTAGCCTCACTTAGTATTCTAAGCAGCCCGCAGGCGAAGCAAACTCATGTGTACGGACTAATGCTTGCAGACTGCTGGGATGGTGTTCCTGAGTTACATATTGAGAAATCTATTCGGTTATTTAATTATAATTGGAAGAGCTCTGACATTATCATCATCCCAGCCTATATTCATCCTACTGCAGGGCACAGACCTCCTCTCAGAATGAAAGGGCTTGGGCCGTAATTCCCACGCGGGCCCAGTGCGTATTGAGAACTTCACACACACCATTGAATTTCTTCGCAGGTGTATACAATAGTGAATTTGTGTAACTTTTTAGACACTTGGCATCGGATTGAAATGATAGGTTTTGTATGGCTGTGACAGCTGGCTGTTTCTGATACCAATTGTCAGCCCATACAAGAACTGTGAAAACGAACGCGATGGTGATTGCGAGGGAGTTAGACAATTAGCCTACTGGTTTCCTCACAATGTTTTACTTCACCGTAAAGCTCATGGTAAATTTCAAATGTAATTTCGCACATAAATTCCGAAAAAGTAGAATGATGATGACGAATAGCTCGGATGATGATGATGATGATGATGATGATGATGATGATATAATGTGCTAGACGCTACTTGCACTTGGTCAGTTTTCTTTACTTGGCATTATAACGAAAGTACAGCCAGTTAATCATAAATAGTAGTAGCTGTTCAGAAAACCTTATCAGTTTAGGTGAAAGACCGTTCGTCTGCAAGTCATAGCCTAAATTATCTTCGCGCCGAATGAGGGTGAAATATGAGTGCCTGCAAGACAGAGTGTGGCCTAGAAACTGTGACCTAGAATATTTTCGTACCATCAGGATTGCTTTGGAGATAGCCGAGAAGGTAGGTTTGATTATTTACCAGACAGTTGGCAGCTCTGATTTATATGGTGATGTAATTTGGTTTATAAGTTTGCCATCGACTGTGAAATTTTTTATTCAGAATTAAACGCGATAGAGAAGGTATTTGGTGAAGTAAAACTTATACTAAGCAAGCATACTGCCATTTGACACTGGCGATTCGCGAATGTATTAGAAGCGGAGCGAACGCGCGGCGTGTTCTACGCGAGCGCGCAAAGTATTCGCCGCAAACACGCAGCGAGTTCGTCGCGTCTACATACAGTATAGGGCTGGGACGCCATGATGTACACTCATAATTATACGTTAGCTAACATCTTCTTCTTTTTTTTTTTACTAGCCTGTAATTGTGTCCCACTGCTGGGCAAAGGCCTCCCCTCTGGTCCTCCACAGCTCCCTGTCCTGAGCGAAATCTGGCCAATCGTTTAACTCTGCGTCCAGGTCGTCTCGCCATCTGCGCCTGGGCCTGCTTCGCCGGCGGTAACCGTCGTGCGGCACCCACCACGTGGCTGATCTTCTTCTAATATATAAAAATCTCGTGTCACATGTTTGTTATCGAACTCCTCTCTCTCCTCTCTCTCACTTTATTTTATTTTATATATTTTGCAATTTTATGTGTATTGTGTGTGGTATAAACTTTTTCTTTTCATTTCATTTCAGAAACGTCTTGACCGATTTTTATGAAACTTTTTTATTTATACTCGGTAGGTCTGAGAATAGTTCGTAGGTTGTTTTTTATATCCCTTTTATTCGCGGACGGTGTCGCGGGCAACAGCTACTTAGTATTATATATTTAATTCACTTTAGTTTTTGTACATTATGGCGTCCCAGCCATATAGACGCAACAAATGGATTCGCTGTCCGCTCGCCGCGAATACGTCATGCATTCAAGGCGAATACGTTACGCACCCGCAGAAATCACGCTGCGAGTTCGCCCCGCTTCTAATACGTTCACAAATTGCCAGTGTGAATGACTCTAATGAACGACAGGCTTGCAAGCCTCGTGAACGGATCGCCCGACAACCACAAGCTTCCAAGTTCGTCGCAGAGCGAACTGTCACGAATGTGTCACAACAATGTTATGCATGCTTAATCTGCGGTAGCAAAGTTCGCGACAGCTGTTTCGAGATCTGAGGACATGTCTCGCCTTTTTATCTGAGACATCGTGTAATTGCGTAAAATTATGGAGAACATTTTTGGCACAAGCAATGAACAGTTATCCTTGTCATGGCAACTTTAAAAATCAGTCCGACGAGCAGCAATAAAAATCTAAATTTAATTAGGGGACATGTAAAGCTCGTTACTCACATTCGTACGAATATGCAAACCAACAAGTGACATTTTAAAGAGCCCTTTGCGGCCTACTTGCAGAATAAACGTTTTGATTTTGATTTTGAACAAGATATTGGAGGACGACATCAATTTGTAAATGATTACCCAAAGTCTGACGGACATCAAAGCATTGAAGATCGAACCTTCATACCAACATACATACATACTTATTGAGCATACGGTGCATTTTTGCTCCGCAATACTCCGCAATATTTCGGCTGGGCAGAGTTCGGGAAGCTCCGTAATTATCTTGTCATCCAATATACCGCAGTGTCTCAAGTCAAAAGTCTTTGACCAGTGTGCGTTGCCAGTGATGACTTATGGCACTGAGAAGTGGCTGCTAACGACGGGCCTCATAAAAAAACTCAAAGTCACTCAGAGGGCGATAGAGAGGGCCATACTCGGAGTTTTTCTGCGGGATCGCATTAGAAATGATGAAATCGGTGCAACAACTAAAGTCACCGACATAGCTCGAAGAATCGCCAGACTCAAGTGGCAGTCGCTCGTAGAACTGATGGCCGATGGGGCAAAAAGGTTCTCGAATGGAGTCCACGGACTGGAAGACAGTGTAGGTAGGCCTCAAACAAGATGGAGCGACGACCTGGCTAAGGTTGCGGGATCGCGTTGGATGCGGATGGCACGGGACCGATCTGTTTGGCGAGCCTTGGGAGAGGCTATGTTCAGCAGTGGACGTCTTTCGGCTGAAATGATGATAATGATGAATATTTGTACAATATAGGTACAAATGTTTGCGCACACGTAAGTGAGCCGTGTTACACATTTTTGTTTTTACTGAAAATGTGTTTCCAGTCTCAATTTTTATTTATTTGTCGCCACTCTTGTGCCGAGACTCGCTAGCCAGTCTTTATTCAGACACATCACAATTTACCTAAGCCTACAGCAGACAGGCTTCCAACTTATAACTCTCGCTGGTCGGGGCTTAAAAATACCCAAGTCATTCTTCATACATTACACCCCTATAGCTCAAGCACAGAATTACCGCGACGTATAATTTTCTCACACGTGCTGGCAACGTAAGCGTTGTAAAATATTAAAATGTAATTTGGAAGGCTCAGTGCACCCGCACTCGGCTTAACGCGAGTTTAGTGTTCGCGGAGTTATGCATGCGCTTGTTTCTCATTCCAAATTAGACGTGAGAAGGGTAAAGGTGCGTTTTCTGTACAAAAATGCGCGCAAGTGTAAACGCAAGGCAACTTTCTTACTTACTTACTAGTTGAACGCAGCGACCCATAGTGGGTCTTGGTCTCCGACACCAGACTACGCCATGCTTTGCGCTACTCTTTTCACGTTCTTGCTACGTATGTGTTTTTTTTTCTTTTTTTGAACATAATTAATTACCTCGCTCCATCGCTTTTTGAGTGTCTTTAAAATTGGCAATGGGCAATGGCAATGGGCAGGTCATACAGCACGCAGATCAGATGGCCGTTGGGGCCGAAAAGTTCTCGAATGGAGACCACGGACTGGCAAGCGCAGCGTGGGACGTCCACAAACGAGATGGACGGACGATTTGGTGAAGGTCGCAGGCTCGAGTAGGTTGCAAGTCGCTTCCAACCGTAATGATTGGATATCAATGAGGGAGGCCTATGTCCAGCAGTGGACGTCTTGCGGCTGAAATGATGATGATGAGGCTCTTTGCAAGCGACCACGTCTCAGTGCTGTATGTCGTAAATACACAGGCGGTAAAGTTCTAGAGTAACAACTTCGAAGCGAAAGACGTGGCCTGGGAAGCCCCAACAAGATGGAGAGGGTCCCATTTGCCCCATAGAAATATGAAATCGTGAAGTAATAGAGTTCAAAATCGTATCAAATATATCAGTTTTAAAACAAATGGGACCTACAAACAAGATGGACAGAAGATCTGGTAAAGATCTGGAACCACTTGAATGCGGGTAGCGCAGGACCAATGGTTATGGAACTCTTTGGGGGGGAGGCTTTTGTCCAACAGTGGGCGTCTTTTGGCTGATATGACGATGTTGTAAGTTTTTCAAAACTTACGTAAGGGTGAACACGGTTTTACTGAACCTGAGGCACCGTATCGAATTGAATTACCAAGTACTTTGTATAGTTCTGTTGAGAGATTGCTGAGATACGAGTACGTAACGCAACAAGATGGAGTGACGACCTTGGTTAAGGTGGCTGGAGCGCATTGGATGCGGATGGCGCAGGGCCGATCTGTTTGGCGAGCCTTGGGGGAGGCCTATGTTCAGCAGTGGACGTCTTTCGGCTGAAATGATGATTATATGCTGAGTACGTAGCTACTTAGAGTACCCAGCTGTTTTAGGCCGGTGCAGACCAGATGCGTGTGCATGTCACGTCACTGATTCCTAGTAAGAAAACCCCAAAAATTTCGTCATTTGAAAAAGTAAAGTTTACACTTTTTACTTTACCAAAGTGATTTCACCAACTCAATGAATGGACGCCCCAAATTTTATAAGACTGATTAAAACAAATGAGTTAGCGCATTATGTTGTCCATCATTAACTGAATACAAAACACTATTTTGTAACACCAATTTGAATTCATCCTGTATATTCACTTTAAAAATAAATAATTAAAATAAAACAAATATTAAAAGGGGGCTCCCATACAACAAACGTGATTTTTTTGACGTTTTTATAGATAATGGTACGGAAAACTTCGTGCGCGAGTCCGACTCGCTCTTGGCCGATTTTTTTAAATGCTCAGCTACATCTAATTTAATAATTATTCATATGATCACATTCATTTATTCATTGCTCATGATATTATGAGATGGCAAGACAATATACCAGGGGTTTCAAAATTAATTCTGAATATTTCATGAGGTACTGTAGTTGGGATAGTCTAACTTGACACCCCGCAAAGTAACGCCGCCTGAATCAATCAATTATGTTGTTTAAGTCGTTAACAAACAAGCTTACAATGCAAGCCAACCTAAATCACATAAATCAATGCCATCACTGCACTGAGACCGCAATTTAAATGCATAGCAATGTTCGCTCGGCTCTCGCGTTATCAGAACTTCCCTCTCTACGAAACTTCGCCAAATCCGTTACGTTGCTGATAAGGCGATCGCTTGGCGTGTGGACTAAACTTTGTGGTTACGGCTTTGATGGTTGACGAACTGAACGACGGTGACATTGTCTTAAGCTTTCTCGGAAATTCACGCTTTCCATTTCGCCATTTTGTAGGTCAGCACACTATTTAAATTTAAATTTTGGCCTATTGGACGTTTCACTGCTGGGGCTCCCTTTTTTTCCACCTGTCTCTATCCTTCGAAAAATCCTTTCGAAATGAGTCAAAACGGTCCAGATCTTCCCGGCATTTTGTTTGCAGCCAGTGAACAAAGGATAATTTTAAATACAAAATTTTCGAAATATTTAAAAGGTTAACCATACTTAAAGGGTAGCCATTTTTCGATAAGTTAGGTAGATGGCGTTCTTTTGAAAAAAAAATTAAGAACTCGGATAACTCGAATACAATTAATTTTGACCCCTGCTCTAGAATAACCCCTTTCAAGGATTAGATCGAATTATAAGTCACCCTGTATAATATATGTATGTTTGTAACACATTATTTTTTCAGTACCAATAAAACCGCCATATAGACTCGATTAACTATTAAACCAGAACAGAAGCAATTTCGCCCGATATCCGTAGATTCCGCGATACCCCGCGGTCTCCGAGGCAATAACAAACAATACATTTTCCAATACGCCGCCTCCGGTGGGCTGGGAAGGCTAAAGTGAATCACGATGGTACAGTCGTGGATCGAAAAGGTTTACCATCATCATCATCGTTTCAACCTTAGGACGTCCTCATCCACTGCTGGATATAGGCTACCTCATTGATTCTTTTTCTTCGTCGTTCCACTCTTGACAGAGTGGTCGTGGTCATCATTTTCTAGGGGCTGGTAGCAAGCTTAACAATACGCCTCCATTTTTCCCTGACAGCTACAATACGCCTCCATTCTTTCTTATGCTTGCGTGTAGTGGTTCTTCTTTTGCAGCTTTGACCTGGTCTGTCCATCTCATAGGCGATCTATCTCGTGGCCTAGTAAAAAGTAGTGGCTCATTGATACTCAAACCAAAAATGGTTGTAAGCGGCTTGTATCGCCTCCCTTATTTATACCCCGGTTGGAAGCGGCTTGCATCTACATTGAACCTGCGGCCTTTACGTCCGTCTCGTTGATGGACGTCCCACGCTAGGTTTACCAGTCCATGCTCTCTCTTTTCAGCCTAAACGGCCATCTTCACCATCTTCACCATCTTGATGATTGGCAGTCTACCTAGTACCGTGCGTTTTAAGCGAAACTTCTTTTCTCGCACGACGAAGATCTGAAATCAGCTTACTGCGGCAACATTCCTGGAGCGTCGCAACTTAGGGATCTTTAAAAAATGAGCCTACCAATTCCTAAAAGGGTCGGCAACACACCTGTGATCCCCTCGTGTTGCGGGTGTTCTTGGGCGACGGTGATCGCTCTCCATCAGGTGACCCGTCTGCTCGTTTGCCCCCTCTTATATATATAAAAAAAACTGTTTTGCGTGCTATAATGGTCCGCCCATCAGGTTCGTCATATTAAACTACACCCTAGCCACTCAACAAGCACGGTGGTTGATCGTTGGATAAAGACTTCCACGAAGTATCACTTGATTCAATTTAACAAGTGTATCAAAATCAGAACTTGTGGTGGTCTAATAGTTTTACCTATGGCCTCTCAAGCAGAGAACCAAACTTGACACAATTGTCAAATACTAGCCTGCCCTAGAAACCCTCATTTTAATCTGTGCATTAAAGTGAAGTCTTCTTACCAAAGCCCCTCTTACTATCTGTCTGCGCTTTGTACCATTTCATCCATAAAGCGAAGTTATTAAATATTAGGAGCCAAGTCTCCCTCCATACTCGCTCACATGTTTTTCCATTCAATGCCCAACCGACATACATATTTTGTGGGACAACAAAAGGGGCCTTCAATCCGCAGCGAACCAGGTACCTTATCAGGGTAATGTTACCCGGCATATGTTTACATTCCAGTTAAATGAAAACAATTCAATGGAATAATTGAAATGGGCTTCGGGGTGGAAAGGGTGCGTGGAATCTTACAATATCTAGGTCATCGAAGTTTCGAGATTCATAAAATAGGCTAAGTTCATGGTGCCATACGAATTGTCATCATCATTCCAAACTTCAGGCCTCCACTCAGATTGAGAGGGCTTGGGCCGTAATTCCCACGCGGGCCAATTAGAATTTAACACACACCATTGAATTTTTTCATTTCTTTATTATTTGTTCACCGTTAAGCTCATTGTAAATATCATTTTTGTTGGAAAATACTACTGTCTGCCAAATTTCATGTGGCTCATTCTTCTAAGCAATGATGGTCTTTCCAAAAGCTCTGGTAGTATAAAAATAATATAGACATATAAAAGTGCTCTTTGTGACCTACTTACAGAATACCTTTTGATTTTGATTAATTTTGAGAGGGCTCGGATTTATTTGCGGGATCACATTAGAAATTATGAAATCCGCGCAAGAGCTAAAGTCACCAACATAGCTTCAAGAATCGTCAGACTCTAGAATTAATGACCGATGAGGCCAAAAGGTTCTCAAATGGTGTCCATGGACCTGAAAACACATTGTAGATAGGCCTCCAACAAAATGTAGCCACGACCTGATCAAGTTACGTCAGTTTGGCAAACCTTGGGAGGCCTATTTTCAGCAGTGGACGTCTTTCGGCTGAAATTACGCTACTGATGAATTTTGAGACACTTTGTATGCTCAAGTCTGTCCGTAAGTGCCGTAAGAAATCGGTTCAGTCCATCATTCTGGTAAAAATGACGAGAGAACGATCGTGTAAACCTCTCCAACTGTCGGACTGATGGCCGAACTGATGACAATTAAATACTTTAAATAATATTCGCCAATCCGTTGTAAATGACAGAAAACCAGAATAATGGACTAAAATGATGCCAGAATGGACGTGTAACCGATGTTCAAGTGCCCTAAAGGCCTAACAATAGTGTCTTCATAAACAAGTCGTCCTAGTTACAATACCTTCTTCATTAGCTAATAAGTCACCGGTGGAGTATCTACAACTAACCCAGCCCAAAATGGCGGCCGTTAATCAGATGAGCCTGGAGTGACGTGACGTGACGCCCTTTGTGAGAATGCCACATACTGTAATATAATACATGTTTATATTACGAGGCAGGGCTGCCATATTCGGAAACTCACATACCATCCTCGCCTATTTCCCCAAAGCGGGGTAATTTTATGTTTCGGGGCTATTTTTAGCACTTTTAGGTTTAAAGTTAGATTAAAGTGGTGCAATAGTGACAGGTTGCTAGCCTATTGGCTACAATATACCTTACCTTTTATTAACTTTTAGTCGCTCGAAAACTCTAGGGGCCGTAATTTCACTGAGAAACCGGGCAGCGCAACTAGTCCATAAAAACACATTATTTGACATTCTTGCAATCAGACCTTTTATTTGACACTAGTTGTCCACGACTCCGTTTGCAAGGAATTATCACTACCCCGCGGGAACTATCAAATTTTCCGGGCTTAAAAGTATCCTTTATGTTAATCCAGGTTATAATCTATCTGTGTGCTATATTTCATCAAAATCCATCGAACTCTTAGCGTAAAAGAGTAACTGAACAAACATCCACACATCCTTAAACATGAAACTACCGTGAGACTCACTCATAGTGAAAATAAACGGATCACTAACGTCTTAAAACGAGTTTAACTCGACATGTTTCGAGAGGAAGGGCTACGGATTAGCCCGAAACATGTCCAGTTAAACTCGTTTTAAGACGTGAGTGATCCGTTTATTTTCACTATCCACACATCCATTCATATCCATCTATCCACACAAACTTTCACGTTTATAATATTAATAAGTAAGATATTTGTCCTCATAAATGTTATAAGCAACTTATTACAGTTAAACAGATACAGCTCGACAGGCGGATATACATCAAATCTTCAGTAACTTCATCTCTTTAGCTACATAACTCTCCAAATCGCCTATCATAATACCGTACAATAAAGGTATTAATGATGCTTAGCACTGTTTTGTTTTGTTGTTTAATCTTTTGATGTATTTATTTTAATTAGTAAGTAATATTTTGTTCTCGATCCTCTGGGCTGTGGCAGAATATCAGTGTTTTGCTCCTATGAGCAATGTTGACCACTGAGCCACGGCCCTTTTGCACTACTGCAGCGCATACAGACAATATTAAATGTTTTACTTTTAAGTTTATACTGATATCTGTATTTTTGTTAATTTTGATTGTGTGTGCTTGCAGTACCAAATAAACGTCTTTATCTATCTATCTATCTACAATGACCTTTCAAAATATTCGTATAACACTTGGCTACAAAAACAATCTTAACCCTGTTAAGTTGCCTCTAAGTTAGGCGGTATATTCCTAAGTTGGCAGCCCTGCAAGCGACTCACCATTTACTTAACTGTGAAGAGATTACGTTTACGATGCGGTAACGGGAGCTTAATCTGTTTATTATTCTATGGTCCGAATCTAAGAAGTTGCTAACAAAAGAATAACATACGGAAAATTTACACACGTTTTACGAGTATGCTCTTCTTGGCCGATTTTTTATGGAGAAAGTGGTTTGATAGACACTGAGACATTGTTTTCTGCGGGATGTAGACTACATTACTTTTATTTTTCTATTCATTAGCGTCAGGAAAATAAGCCGATAGAACACAGATTGTCCAGAGACTCTACGATAACCTGGTGGAAGAGACCAAGCATAAATAATTCTGAAAAAAATGAGAAATATTGCCTGTAATAATAAACATTTTTTCAAAAAATGTCTATTAATAGTAAAGTTATTTATGTTATGTGACGCTAATCATCATCATCGCAGCCTGTATACGTACCACTACAGAATACTAGGCCTCCTCTCAGAATTATTGTCTAGTTTGGGGCGTAATACTCACGCGGCCCCAAAGTGGATTGGAAACTTCACACTCACCATTGAATTTCTTCTCAGGTGTAAGTTAAGTAGGTCTCCTCAGGATGTTTTCCTTGACCATAAAGCTCGTGGTACTTTGAGAATTTAATTTTGCATATCAATTCCGAAAACCCACGACCCTCTGCTTGAAAGGACATTGATCGAGCTACTAGACCACAACGTCTTCGTGGAGTTAAGGTCAAGCAAAAAACGCCGAAGTATGGGGAGCTCCTGTAATTTATTCGAAAAAACCGACAGAGGAGCCTTAGTGTTACGGCAACGGTAATCCCCATCTTATAAAGTTACTAGCTGTTGCCCGCGACTCCGTCTGCGAATAGAAGGGGTATAAAAAATAGCCTACGATTTATTCTTCTCTTCTTCTCAGTCGGACACTCTTGTCAGAGTGGTCGTGGTTGCGCAGACAAGGTACACGGAGAGATGTTCGGTGGGTCGCAGACTTTTTCGAGGACAGCCCTCATAGCAATTTGCTTCCATTTCTGCCGGTTAGAGGCGTTGCGAGTACCACTGATGGTTGGACCATGGTGGGCTCAGTAGCTTTTTTAATCAGGTCAGTCCAGCGAGTTGGTGAACGGCCGCGTGCCCTCTTGCCTTCTACCTGACCCTGGACCACCAACCTCTCCATTGAGTTCACATTTATTCTCAGACCTACCAAATATAGAGAAAAAATGTCATAAAAATCGGTCAAGCCGTTTCGGAGGAGTTCGATGACAAACACCGTGACATGACATCTTCTTCTTCTAATATATAAAATTCTCGTGTCACGGTGTTTGTTATCGAACTCCTCTGAAACGGCTTGACCGTTTTTTATGAAACATTAGGTCGTAGGCTATTTTTTGTAGACCTACCTCTATTCTTCGCAGACGGAGTCGCGGGCAACAGCTAGTTTTTAGATTAGATTACGGAACCCTATAAACGAATTAGGTGAAGGAAAGCCCGTATATGTGACATCCAAAACCCTTGCAGCCAGACAATGAGGCAGCACAAAAAGCCGTGAAAAGATAGCACTTGCAGTAATCCCGTACCATTAATCACGCGGGATAATTCGCCGACGGCTGTCCCGGCGTGGACTTAGGAATAGACGGTAAACCTTAAAAGGCATGAATTCTATATCCATAGACCTATACGAAACCTATCTATAGGGTACAGTGTAGAGAAAACTGAATGGCATATCAGGGTGGAACCTTTCTAATAGTATTATTATTATTATTTATTTATTTCATTAAGATAACAATGATCTCATATTTGTTAGTATAAGCCTTAAAATAATGTTAGTACTTCAAAAAAAAAAAAAAAATCAAAATCAAAATCGTTTAATGGTATCAAAAGTACAGAATGTTGATAGTGGTTGGCACCTCTTTTTAAGTATGAAATACCTGTATTAAGAGGCACCTATCTTCCGTTATTACAGTTAGAGTTATTACAATTTGTACCAATTAATTAATTAATAAAATTACAATTACTATATATAATATAGCAAGCTCAAACAGAAAAGAAAAATAAAAATTTAACTTAGACTAACATGCAATCGAATTTATGTGCGCGCGTGTGTGTGTGTGTGTGTGTGTGTATGTGTGTGTGTGTGTGTGTGTGTGTGTGTGTGTGTGTGTGTGTGTATGTGTGTGTGTGTTAGTGTATATAAATAAAATAACTATTGTTCAGAATGTGGCCCCGGTTAGTGTCAGTGTTTTAAACGTTTTGAAATAAGTTTTCAATTTCATAGTAGTTTTTGGTTTTTAACCAATTACTAACTTTATTTTTCAATTCATAGTAGGTCACAGTACTTAAAAATTAAATTTGATTTTACATGTAAAATTATTTTATTTAATACAGGACAACACACATGATCAGCTATCATTTTTAGGATGCTATTTGGGCTGCCCCTTGTTCTGCTCGGCAGTGACGCTGCTTTTTTGCGCAAAATTGCTGCAAACCCGTCCGTACGTGACTCAGCGAACATGGTGGATGCGCTGCAAAATCTAGGCAGACCAATCAGCATCCTAAAGGCGTTATTGTACTGAACCCTAAAATAAATAAAATATTAGGGGACAATCTTAGACAAATCGACCTAGTCCCAAACTAAGCAAAGCTTGTACTATGGGTACTAGACGACGATAAACATACTTATATAGATAGGTAAATAAATACTTAAATACATAGAAAACATCCATAACTCAGGAACAAATATTCGTGCTCATCAGACAAATAAATGCCCTTACCGGGATTTGAACCCAGGACCTCTTGCTTCGTAGGCAGGGTCACTACCAACTAGGCTAAAGCGGTCGTTAAGCATTGTATGACTTTTGGGTATATGCGACCCACAGGCTGCTGGTGTAAAAAGATGAACAGTACGCTTTAAACAGTGTAATCTTGACTGCGTTTGAACACCTAGCAAACCTGCGGGCCAACATATTTGCCCTCACACACAATGCTTTTCGCTCCCTTTCCATGTCAGCATCGTCCCTCAGATCATCTGTGACAATGTGCCCGAGATACTTGAAGCGAGTGGCTCTCGTCAGGGCGATGCCGTTTAGTTGTATGGGAGGTACAACTGTGGGACACTTGTTCCCAGCTTTAAAGATCATGAGCTCACTCTTCTTCCCATTATACAGCAAACCATGTGAAGAGGCGTATGATTCACATACGGCTACAAGTCTTCGGAGCGCACCAATGGAGGGAGCCAGCAGCACCATGTCGTCTGCGTAACTGATGTTGTTTAGGCATACGCCGTCAACATGACAACCGACATGTGTGCCGCTGAGCTGCTCAACAAGCGCATCTACGTACAGACAAATAGTATAGGAGAGGTCAAACCACCCTGTCGCACCCCGCACTCCAGCCTGTACGGTTCCGTAGCCTCATCCGCCCACCTCACACGATTTTCCTGGTTAGAATACCAGTACCTAAGAAGATGGATTAACTCTGGCGGTAACCCAGACCCTTGCAACATAGCCCACAGAACATCATAAGATACAAGGTCAAAAGCTTTCGTCAAGTCCAAAAAACAGGCATAGATAGGCGTTTTTCTATCTGTGTAGTATTTGACAGTGTGCTTCAAACTGAGAATGGCCGTCTCTGTTGGCAAACCAGGTCGAAAGCCAAATTGGGCGTCATGCACTTTAATGCGTGCATTGAGGTAGGAGTTAATCACACTGTCAAACACTTTCGCTACAATAGTCGCCAATGATATAGGCCTGTAATTTGTCCCATCCGAAGCGTTATCTGTTCTATTTTTAATAATAGGCACCACCAATTACTTTACTTTGCTTATTAATGAACTGAAACAATTACTTTGCTCACCCGCGACCTTACGATTGTTACGTTTATGTAAGAAATGCGTGTTCATGCAGTTCCTCCACCTCCACACTGTATGAACACACAAATCACACAAGTATCACCACCTCCTAACTACACTGACGCGTTTCGAACTCAACCAGAGCTTCAGAGTAGATCTATGCTGTGTAACCGTACCCTATGCTACCAATTGTTAGACTCTAACATTTGTTTAACATTGTTTTTTGTCGAACATTACAAGCTTTGCTTAATTTGGAACTAGGTCAATTGGTGTCTACTGTCCCATGATTAATTATGATGTATTATAATTATTGCTGTGTTTGTAATGCGTATTTTTTTATTATGTGTTATGTCGGTATTTTTTTCTTCAAATTAAAATGCATTAAACACAAAAAATGTAGATCGATTCATAAACGACAAAGTTCTACGGTACTTAACCAATAAAAATACAACCAAATTCAAAACCTCTCCTTTTTGGAGTCGGTTAAAATATCAAAATAAGCTGGTATAAACAAGGCATTGTAGGGTTTAACGGTGGCCGTAAACCGTCCTATCTCACGCCGTAATCTCAGGTACGACCTAATCAGATACGATACAGCAGCTGTAACTGTCGTCAAACGAGCTTAATGCGCCTACACATTACGGGGTTATTGAGAAGCTTATTTACTGAGTAAATGAAGTGTGGGGTGAGGAGGGGAGGTTATTATAATAGTTATTGTTTAGTATTTCGTATTCAAGCGACGGCAAGAGGAGATTCGAGACACTAAAATTTCAAATCTTGTCTCTCATTTCCCGCGATTTGACAGGAGAAACGTCAAAAAATGACAGCTAAACTGTCACTGTGACATTATAAAACCCTATCTTCTCTCTTTTTAACCCCTGACACAAAAAGAGGGGTGTTATAAATATGACCGCTATGTGTGTACTTATGTGTCTGTGGCATCGTAGCTCTTAAACAAAAGTTGCATAATTTATTGAATCAGGCGTTACTTTGCGGAGGTCCATATTAATGAACTGAAACAATTACTTTACTCACCCGCAACCTTAATGTTATTTAAGGTCGCGGGTGAACAAAGTAATTGTTTCAGTTTTTTAAAAGTTGCATACCAAAGCTGTCCTATTTTACAACCGCGGTACGATATATGTCATTATCAACTATAATCGATGTCCGAAGCCATTTATTTTCCCCTAGTTTTCCTTGATATCCAATAAAAATGGCGCTTAGCGCTGCGACACATCAGCCGCGACGTGAAAACTGACCGATAAAGCACCATGTTCAACCAACTTCACGTGACCCTTCAACCAGACGATTCTAAACCATGAAACTTTTACTAATAGTTTACGGAAAGGTCTGGTTTATTTGGTATGTTCGTAATAAACATGCTGTGGACAGAGCTATTTCCCGAAAAAATATGGCGTGCTGTGAAATTGTTGCGTTCTAACGATTCATTATGGTTGATAGGATTACTACTGTATTTAATGGCAGGGACATGGCCGCCGATTGTTGACTTAACGCTGATCTACGAACTGTTATTTGTTGTTACTTAAACATACCTACTTAATACAATACAATACAATACAATACAATGACTCTTTATTGTACACCACAAATAATACAATACAGAAAAACAAGTACATGAAAAAAAAGAAATAAGGTAAGCAATGGGCGGCCTTATCGCTTCGAAGCGATCTCTTCCAGGCAACCTTTAAAAAAGAAAGAAAGAAAGCAAGGAATGCATTTCAGCAGGTGGTGCAATATAAAATATAATAAATAATAATAAAAAACAAACATTGTATTAAAACAACTGAAAACATCTAATAATACACATCATAAAACATACATAAATAAGTGATACACAATATTTTATACTTGTAAATAAATGGACACAATAATACAATTTTCAAGCACAGGATAAAATATAGTGTTGCTTAAGCATAGATTTAAAAATAAATACAAATGTTAATATTATGTATACTTTACTATACTTACACACATAGCCATATCACTGCGACACACACATGTTTACATGCAGAACTACTACTATTAGTACTATTTCTGACATCACCATCAACATTTCAGCCGGAAGACGTCCACTGCTGAACATATTGCGCTCCCCCAAGGTTCTCTGCGCGATTCTCATCCAACGGGTTAAGTACATGATAATTCTTTCGTCATTCTGACCAGAATGATAGACTAAACGAAGTCAGAATGAACATTTTAATTTTGGTTTTGTATTATTTCGTTGATTTTAACATTTCTACTAAATAAATATTGCGTAAAATTATTTTTCGTTTTACAACCACAAATCAATACTAGACACAAAAATATGTAAGCGAGGCAGTGAATGTGATATTTTATTAAGTATACCTACCATTGTGATTACTCCCCAGACATGTCTGTTGTTACACAATCTACATTTCGTACTAAATACAAACTGAAATATAGATGCACAGAAAAAACCCCAGAAAAAAGACCAATGCTGGGAATCGAACCCAGGTCCTCAGCATTCCGTGCCGCGTGCCATACCCCTACACCACCACTGGTCTAGAGATTAGACACGAATCTTTCCTATACATCATACATTTCAATCTGCTAAATCATCACCTTATGCAGTGACAATCTATCCATTATGAGAATTTTTACTATCTGCTTTATTATTTTCCTTTGAAAAGATTGCTTAAGTAGTGATAAGACTGCATGATAGTAACTTCAATGAAAGTATGGATTCTCATAGCTGCAGAATATTTACAGAATAGTCATATTTTTGGTCTCTTCTTCAAAGCTCAGATCGATAGGAAAACATTACACTAATCGTATTTTTCAATCATCTGATCTGTTTGGCGAGTGTTGGGGACGCCAATGTCCAGCAGTGTCTTTCAGCTGAAATGATGATGAATGATTTTTCAATGCAAGTATAGTCCAAAACAAAGGAATTCCTAATTGGGGCTTGCGATATGCTTACTTAGATTTATAACGAAACTTGTTACTTGTCTTATTACATGAAGTAAATATTTTGTAAAAATCAACTTTTGACGTGACAACGTCTAATAAATCGATGAACGCCGGCTGCATACACGAAAAAACATGACTCGTTGTAACGTACATGTAACGTTCTACAGAGCAGCGAAGCAGGCCAGTTGCAAGAGAGCGGTGAGGGCCAGTTGCAAGATAGCGGCGAAGGCCAGTTGCAAGAAAGCGGCGAACGCCAGGATGTACAATGCGGGGTGCCGGGGGGGGGGGGGGTTGAATGTTTTTTTTATGACGTTGTCACGTTAAACTATCGTCCGTAAACCGACTTTACAGACAACCGGTTTTTTTTTAATAAATTGTCGTTATCACACTGTCATAGTCAAAAAACGCACAATCAGCAGTTAAAATGTTTTTTTTGACAAAATCTTATTTTCTATATCGCTTATTACAATCAGTTACGTCTGCCTTCATTATAATAAGAATTATTACAATTCCTGTCGACAATCGCATGTCGCATTAATCGTACGGAGCGACCAAGGCGGCTCGATTTAAATCGAGGTACGCACATAATTGTTATTTCACCCGAGCTGAATCATCTCGATCAATCAAGTCGTGGGGTGGTGGGAGGCACCATGCGTTCGGATTGCCGCGGACAGAAAACAACAATATTATTTTTTTGACAAATTTAATCCATTTATTGATTTAATTTATTGCTTACTAGCTTTTACATGCGGCTTCTGTGCATTCCGGAATTATCCAAAAATTACATAGTGCAATGAAGATATTAACGTTGCGTAAAAAACACCTAGGTGCTGGTCGCCTAAACCTATTAGACACAGGTTTTACAGTAAAAAAAATTTTGCTCTAAAGTAATTATCCAGGGGACAAGGGACTACGTTTGTATGGAGAAATGGTGCGCATCGTATCCTCTTAACTTGGCCTGTCGTCCACTACCAGACAATCGTTGAATTATGAGACACCCTGTATAATTACAGATTTTTGTCTGAATTAAATATTATTATTATTTAAATTTAATAACGAAAAATTAGAGCTTATTATAACAGTCTATAAGCTAAGCTGCGGACAGACAGTCCGACGAACATGGCGAAACTTATAAAGATACCTTGTAGGATTACGGAATTCTAAAATCAAAATCATTCACTTAAGAATTTAATAAAGGTAGCACGTAATCTCCAGAAACAAAGAAGCTGACCCGGAAACAATACCACAGGCAAAACTACTCCGAAGAGAATGTAGTTCATTAAACTACAAGTCAGGTTTCAGTTTTAATAAAGGAGCTAATGAAAGAAGTGATTTTCTTTTGTTTTCCTCCGTGCTGTAGGTTAGTGGAGGTGATTAATATTTTAAAGAAAGTTTTTCTTCTTAAAATGTATTCTGTGCAAAAAGGTAGAAACAACAGTAAAGCGTATCAACCCACTTAGACTCGGAATTGAGATTGTTTTAAAATGATGTTCATATGGGTTGTTATTAAATTGATTATCAGCATCAAAGAACTACGAAAAATAACTGAGAGATTTTAAAAAACTGCAAATGCAATGTTTAAGAAATCGTGCGTAATTGTTTAACAGCGTGATAAAGCAGCTCTACCAGCTATAGTCTTTAAATCAACAGCTTTTGGCATTATACGTATTTTTCCTGCTGCCCCACCAGCATCAAGAACCCTGGGTCTTGTGACTAATATCTTTCAGTATTTACCACGACGATGACCATCCACGGACCAGAAGATACAGTGTAGGTATGCCTCCTACACGATGGTGTGACCACCTGGTAGCGGGAAGCGCGTTGGATGCGGATGCCACTGGGTAGAGCTTTTTGGCGGACCTTGGGGGAGGCCTATCTATGTTCTGCAGTAGATGTCTTTCGCCTGGACGACGATGATTAACCACACTATTTTTTAAACATAATCGTAAAAGAATCCTCGCTCCCTTAACGCATGGTCACCCGGCCAAAGTCGCGTGCCGGCCTTTGCTATTCACATTTCCTTAACACAACCGAAACCCATCCAATACGTACCTTATAATAACAAGGTTCGCCGCTAATGCAGTCACGATAGCGCGAGTCAACAGCCAACGCGACCCAAATGTAGATTAGGCACTACAATGCCTTCTGGATCCGATCGGAGTTGGTACTTCGACGAACTTGGTTACAATGGGCGTACAAGGCATAATTTCAAGGGTGATGTCGTGTTGTTTTGCCAAAGTTGAAACGTCTCCGTCATTCTATGAATTCTATTGGCAGCTGAAATTATGTTGCTATAATTTTGATTGTGTATTATTGTGGTGGGGCGTAGCTGATAGGCGTAGCTATTTAAATAATAAATAATATAAAACCAGCCAAGTGCGAAACGGACTCGCGCACGAAGTGTTTCGTACCATTGTATATAAAAACAGCAAAAAAATCACTTTTATTCTATGGGAGCCCGCCTTAATTTTTTTTTATTTTTTATTTTTTATTAGGGGACAGTCTTACACAAATCGACCTACTCCCAAACTAAGCAAAGCTTGTACTATGGGTACTAGACGACGATAAACATACTTATATAGATAAATAAATACTTAAATACATAGAAAACATCCATAACTCAGGAACAAATATTCGTGCTCATCACACAAATAAATGCCCTTACCGGGATTCGAACCCAGGACCTCTAGCTTCGTAGGCAGGGTTACTACCAACTAGGCTAAGGCGGTCGTAAAATATTTGTTTTATTTTGATTTAATTATTTATTTTTAAAGTGACATAATATTGGCCAGTGTCTACAGAGCAGTGGAGTAGCGTGCCTTGGAGCGGGCCAGTATCAAATTAGTTAGGGGACTTTACCGGGAAGCACGAGATTAAGTGACATTGTAGATAACATTTTACTAAGATTTAAAAGCGAAAAAGTTTCCGGGTGCGCCGGTGGGACTTGAACCCACGTCTCCCGGGTATGCGCCCCAACGGGCGTTCTACCAACTGAAACACGTCACTGTTGGCGTATGTAAGCGACTAAGAATTTCGGGGAGGTCGGTTGGATGCGACGTGGTTCAGTTGGTAGAACACCCGTTGGTGCGCATACCCGGGAGACGTGGGTTCAAGTCCCACCGGCGCACCCGGAAACTTTTTCGCTTTTAAATCTTAGGTTCGGTGAGCCAGACGTAACTGCTAACAAAATAAATAATATTTGAACATTTCACTAATTTTTGCTTACACACGTTAGGGGCCTCTGTAGCCCGGAGGCCCCGCATCATTGTTACGGCTTATACAGCGCTAGCTACGCCCCTGGTCTACAGTATCTATACAGGTATCCCAAAACTTAAAGATAACTTTGGTACCAGACAAGTCAAGTCAAAATGTAACAGTTCTGGAAAAAATCCATATCACTTAGGCGATAATAGACATTTTTTTCTAATAATAATATACTAAAAGCGATACGGTTTTTTTCCATAACTGGTATAATTTGACCTCTCGACGGGTCTTCCAAATGTTAGACTCTCACATACTAACATTTGGTAGCATAGCGTACAGTTGTGGTACCTACTCTGAAGATGAGCTCTGGTTGAGTTCAAAATGTGATTTGTGCGTGTTCGTACAGTGTGGAGGTGGAGGAACTGCATGAACACTCATTTCTTACATAAACGTAACTATCGTTAGGTCGCGGGTGAGCAAAGTAATTGTTTCAGTTCATTAATATGGACCTCCGCAAAGTAACGCCTGATTCAATAAATACTTATTGTATAGATAAATACATACATAAATACAAACATATAGCAGACGAAGTTATTGCAGGATCGCATTAGAAATGATGAAATTCGCGCAAGGACTAAAGTCACCGACATAGCGAAGAATCGCCAGACTCAAGTGGTAGTGGGCAGGGCACATCGCTCGTAGAACTGATGGCCAATGGGGCAAAAAAGTTCTTGAGTGGCGTCCACGCACCGGAAGACGCAGTGTGAGTAGGCCTAGACAAGATGGAGCGACGACCTGGTTAAGGTTGCGGGATCACGTTGGATGCCGATGGAACGGGACCGATCTGTTTGGGGAGCCTTGGGGGAGGCCTATGTTTAGCAGTGGACGTCTTTCGGCTGAAATGATGATGATGAAATACATATTAATCATTCGTATTCCCACACAGATATCAGCCCCGACCAGGAATCGAATCTGGGACTTCAAGCTTTTTGACGACCAGATGGCCTAGTGGTTAGAGAACCTGACTACGAAGCTTGCGGTCCCGGGTTCGATTCCCGTGTCGGGGCAGATATTTGTATGAAAAATACGAATGTTTTTTCTCGGGTCTTGGGTGTTTAATATGTATTTAAGTATGTATCTATCTATATAAGTATGTTTATCCGTTGCCTAGTACCCATAACACAAGCTATGCTTAGCTTACTTTGGGACTGGGTCAATTGGTGTGAATTGTCCCGTGATATTTATTTATTTATTTATTTATTTAAGCTTCGTAGTCAGATTCTCTAACCACGTGGCTATAATGCCTAATAATATAATTAACTCAAATACAGAGGCCGTATTGTCTAACGCTTCTGGCGCTTGCCTTCGCTTTCACCATCTCTTTCTGTCATCATCTTAAACCGTTTGACAAAAACTGTAGTGACCGACCGAAACATGTTATTTTGCCGAAACCGAAACCGAAACCAAAGGTTCGGTTTCATTGTAGTTTCGGCCGAAACCGAAACCGAAACCGAACCACTACTTACCATTATTCGCGGAACAAACACAACACGTATTGACACGTCTACACGAGCAAAGCGCACTGATTTAGGTAGTTGCCGGCGGAGTCAGGCGAGCGACGCCATATTGCCAGCCGTGCCGAGCGCGCCCGACGTTAGCCGAGCGCGACCCGAAGGTACGATGTTGTAAGTTTCGGCGCAGCCGAAGGGTTCGGCCGTTTTTGGCCGAAACCGAAACTCGGGCCAAAACTTGATTTTTTGGCCGAAACTGGCCGAAACCGAAACCGAAACCGAAATTTCGGTCGGACAAAAAGAAATAGTGATTGCGATGGCGACCGTCAGAAGCGTTAGACAATAAGCCTGAAGGTGACTGAAGTACATAGTCACCCTCACATGCTCTCATGACGTTTGATTCGCCAACATTACCGTCGATAACTCGGCTTACGGCGACAGCCTTCTATCATCACGGATTAGCCCGCTCGTGATAAGCCCCCGATCCTATTGTGATTCCTCACTAATCGCACTTGACGGGGCAGCGATGTCGGATAGAGCTGATTCGCTAAGCTGGTGTTCACAATAATGATATCATCGACGTACACTGCGTTTTTTTTAAATCCGTTAACGTTTGATAATGTATTTGCAATAATATGTTTCTGCATAAAATTGAAGTTAAAAATAAATAGGTAAACAAGTTAGCTATGAAGTATCTTTTTGTATTTATTTTTTCAACTCCATTTTTTTTATTACTTTTACGGTCATCCCGTGAAATCATATATTTCGTACTAAATACAAACTGAAATATAGATGCACAGAAAAAACCCCAAAAAAAAGACCAATGCTGGGAATCGAACCCAGGTCCTCAGCATGATAGTAGATGTGCGCTTGTCACTGCATAAGTTGATGATTTAGCAGACTGAAATGTATGATGTATAGGAAAGATTCGTGTCTATCTTTAGACCAGTGGTGGTGTAGGGGTATGGCACACGGCACGGAATGCTGAGGACCTGGGTTCGATTCCCAGCATTGTTCTTTTTTCTGGGGTTTTTTCTGTGCATCTATATTTCAGTTTGTATTTAGTACGAAATATAAAATAAATAAATAGGTAAATAATGAATAGCAAAAAGTACAATCAAGAAAAAATGTCATTGAACATTCGCAATGGATTAAGGTGTGTGTCTGTCTGTGGCATCATATCTCTTAAACGGGTGAACCGAATAAAGTAAATGCCTATTATGCGTCTAAGATCCCTTCCACAGCTAACAGAAGAGCTGATAACTTTGAAACGGCTGAACCAATTTTGATAAAACTGTCTCAGAACCATCACCAAGAAACCTGCTCTCAAAAAAAACCGCATCCAAATCGGTTCACCCGTTTAAGAGCTATGATGCCACAGACAGACAACCATCTTTTTGTGTCGGGGGTTAAAAATAAAAACGTTGCAAGTCAAAAAAAGTTTTAAAAAGCGTTTTTTTTAATTACTACCCTTGTGTAGTACCCGTTACCCAGTAAGTCAGCAACGAAGGCACACGCAGGCTCGCGTGCGGCCTTAAATTATATTGATTCAAACTCAGGCAGCCGTTCACTTTCACGGTAACACGCTGGTTCGTAATTATTCCTCGCCTTTGATTAAATTAGGGAATTCAGGAGGCTTTAAGTAACCATCTCAGTTGCCATGGGATGGGTCGTTAACCTTTTGTTTATTCGCTGACCGAAACATAGGTTGTTTATTGTTTTTATATCAGAAACTAAACATTTCTGTAAAGTAGCTGTTGTCCGCGCTCCGTCTGAGAAGAAGTAATAAAATTTATCGCTATCCCGCTGGAACCTTGTAATTTTCCGGGATAAGAAGTATTCTATATGTTAATTCAGGTTCAGGTTATAAACTGTCCCTGTGTCAATTTTCACTAGAATCCGTCAAACCCCATCTACCCATCCTTCTATACAAACCTTCACGTTCATATTATTATACGATAAGATAATATATAGAAAAAATCCGTGTATTGTGGGCCTAGTAGTTTGACCTATTGCCTCTCAAGCAGAGGGTCGTGGATTCGAATTCGAGTTTACCATGACTTTTTTTATCCAACAAACTTACCTTCGACCTCGAACTCGAAAAAAAGCGGATCGCACAAATGTATCATCAACTAAAAAACACATCAAAGAAAACGTCCGCGAACTAAGTTACGTCGCCGCCGAAAAATTACTACAGATGTCGCAAAGAAGTTCGTGACATCTCGACGCGGAGGATGGATGGCTATAATTTTTTTCCCCTGTAAATAATATATTACAAAAGGTAGATAAAGGCGAGACCTTGTTTTAAGCCAGCAGGTAATAAATTCGCTTGCCGCGAAAACAGCCGTTCAAAACAAATCGCTGCGTCCGAAATTTTCAGTCGCAACTTTTTCAGTGTCCGGTGCCGGGGGTGATTGCTTTTCTGTTTTATGGTACGTGACGTTTCTTTGGGCGGCACCCTCCGAGTGACGTTTATCTGGCGCGAGAGGGAGCACCATTAATCGTACCTAATTTATATAATTCCAAGTAACTAATATTATAAACGCGCAATTTTTTTATGGATTAATTGATGTCCACACTCGCAAGTTAAAAATATCCTATCAACATCCAAGTGTTTGTTATTAATGAACTAAAACAATTACTTTGCTCACCCGCGACCTTACAATAGTTACGTTTATGCAAGAAATGTGCGTTCATGCAGTTCCTCCACCTCCACACTGTACGAACACACACAAATCACATAAACCCAACCATCACCACCACCAAGCTACACTGACGCGTTTCGAACTCAACCAGAGCTCATCTTCAGAGTTACCACAACCGTATGCTATGCTACCAAATGTTAAGCTAACAAACCAAAACAAATGTTTTAACTTGTCACTGTAACTTCTCAAGTACCCACTTTATTTTTCTTATTCTCAAACTACCCCACAAAAATTAACTTTTATTGACATATTTAAAACTACCTTGAATTTTTTGTTTATTTATTTATAAGGCATATTTAATTAATACTAACTGTTCATTTCTTGCATAAACGTAACTATTGTAAGGTCGCGGGTGAGCAAAGTAATTGTTTTAGTTCATTAATATGGACCTCCGCAAAGTAACGCCTGATTCAATAAATTGTTTGTTATTCTTTCACGGTAAAATGTTTCGACGAATTCTGATGAAATTTGGCACAAAGATTGCTTATAACTTAAATTAATTCTCTTTGTCCCGGAAATTGGACATCTAGTTCCTGTGAGATAGCAATGAATTAATTCTTTGCAGACGGTGTTGCAGGGAACAGCTAGTCTTTTCATTTTTTACAAGTTTTTAATTTGCAATGTACGTATGCATCAGTGGTGCTACTGTGATGTTATTATCTCGGCTTAAATACGTCACACTGCAGAACACAAGCCTCCACAGGATGAGAGACCTTAGACTTTAGTTCCCACGGAGGCTCAGTGTAGATTAAGAACTTCGCACAGACCATTGAATTTCTTCGCAGGTCATGATGTTTCCCTTTGCCATTTTATTGTGAATTTCAGATGTAAATTCGCAGAAGCCCGATTCCTCGAACGCAGGACCTCTGAGGTTAATGAAAAAAACAATATCATCATCGACACTACCATGACTTCAAGGTTCTTAGCTTCTTGAAGTATTGTAATAAAATTGTTCTAAAGCCCTTCGCAATAGCCGTGGCAGCCTAGTGGTTTGACCTATGGCCTCTCAAGCAGAGGGTCGTGGGTTTAAATCCCGGCTCGTACCACTGAGTTTTTCAGAATTTATGTGCCAAATTACATTTGAACTTTACCATGAGCTTTACGGTGAAGGAAACATCCTGAGGAAACCTGCATACACCTGCAAAGGGATTCAATGGTGTGTGTGGATTTCCCAATCCGTACTGGGTCCGCGTGCGAACTACGGCCCAACCCCCTCTAGTTCTGAGAGGAGGCCTGTGCCCTGCAAAGCAAAGGGAACAGAACATCGAGCGTGAAATGCCTTCTCACTAACTGTCCTTGCAGCGGAAAAGTTAAAAGGAGGAGCACGTAGCAGTTTAACTATAATCATATTCTATTCAGTTTGCTTGCATTGATACCGAAAATTTAATTCGTTCTTTTCAATGTACGTTAATTTTTACTATTCGATGTTTTTTATTTGTATCTTTTAGACTCTCTATATGCTGATTGACACCGTGCAATGCAGACTCCGCTTTAAAACGACCGACTCTGCGCCGTCCCTATCCAACGCTTTCACGCAAGCTTAACCAGGTCATCACTCCATCTAATTGGAGGACTACCTACACTAGTTCTTCCAGTCGATGGGCGCTATTCCAGAACCTTTTGACCCTGCTGGAGAAACGATGCGTCAGAATAACTGATTGTTAAGTTACCAATCTGAACAAGGCTTAATAATTTATTGAATCAGATGGTGCTTTGCGAACGTCCATATCAATGAACTGAAACAATTACTTTGCTCACCTGCGACTTATAAGCATTTACACAAGCTTATAGGCATGAGGTCGCGGGTGGGCAAAGTAATTGTTTTAGTTCAATGCTTAACAGATTCCCTGTCCCCAACCAATGTGCGGCGTTCTTTTGACACGTTCCCATAGTAACAATGATACTGAACGCTCATAGAGTCATGAGGCACATGTGCCTCATGGGCGAACCAGTAAAGTCACACATGAGGCACACGTGCCTCATAGGACAGGGAACTTGTTAGTAAATAAAAGGGGTAAGTTTTGGTTAATCCGGATACGTCGTGAGCATACCCTTCGATATTTAACTAAGTTAACAAACTGAATGCTAATAACACTAGTAGAGCGTGTCCCGCGTTCGTAACTCAGCCTCGTCCCAGCGTTTGCCGGCCCATTATTAATTCTATTACGTTTGTCAACAATAAAATTTGTTGTTTACAATCTAGAGGTTAAGCTCACGGGTGCGTTCAAATGCTACATTAATTAAACACTGCTTAAGTCAACTTTTAGATACTTTACTTGAATTCTGTACAAAAGTCAGAAAGCTCGTCGTCAGTCAATTCAATTATCACGGTCATTTTCCAGGTTTGTGCGCATCAGTCTGTAAAAAATAAACAATCATCATTTCAGCCGAAAGACGTTGGTGAAAATAGGCCTCTCCTAAGGCTCGCTAAACAGATCGGTCCTTCGCCATCTGCATCCAACGCGTTCCCGCAATCTTAACCAGTTCGTCTCTCTATCTTGTTGGATGCCTACCTACACTGCGTCTTCCGGTCCGAGGACGCATCTAAGAACCTTTTGGCCCGATCGGCCATCAGTTCTACGAGCGATGTGCCCACTGCCACCTGAGTCTGGCGATTCTTCGAGCTATGTCAGTGACTTCAGTTCTTTCGCGGATTTTATAATTTTTGCGATCCCGTAGAGAAACTCCGAGCATGCTCTCTCCATCGCCCTCTGAGCGACCTTGAGCTTTCTTATGAGGCCCATCGTTAGCGGCCACGTGTCAGTGCCATAAGTCATCACTGGCAACACACACTGGTCAAAGACTTTTGAATTGAAACACTGCGGTATATTAGATGATAAGATATTGCGGAGCTTCCCGAACGCTGCCCAGCCGAGTCGGATTCGTCGATTGACCTCTTTCTCGAAGTCGGACCTATCTAAAAAAACCGTATAAATACGTGTATAATATAATGTATAACTATGTATAATTGAAATAAATAATATATGTACCTATTTATTTGTTGCACACTTTTCACACAGTAATTATTTGTGCTGATTCCGGTCCAACAAGTTTGATGCACGGATATGAAGGGTTTGACTGAAAATCAGCGCTGTAGCAGGCATCTACTGCAGCTTAATGCTGAGTCAAGTTTTTGTTTTTATTGTTATTATTGTTGTTTTTATTTTTTCTTGTATTAGTCAGTGTATTTTCTTTTTTGATGTCGAATAAAGTTATGTCTATGTCTATCTCATTGGTTGAGCCGATACATTAATTAAATAAGACTGAATGCACGATCTAGAAGCTATTTATATATGTATTCTGAATAACGCGTCGCTTTTGTGACAAAATTACAAGGACACTCACACATACGTAGAATTTTGCATTTATGATATTGACAAGGTACGTCTCTTTTGCTTATTTCTTACTAGCTTTTGCCCGCGACTCCGTCCGCGTGGAATTCGTAATTTGGGCAGCTTATTTTTGTATCAAATTTGCTTTTTCATCAATTATGGCTCTCCTTAGATCCTTCCGGAAGAAGTGAAACTTCATAATAAACCAACCCGCTCCCAATCCGCCCCGAACCCGCTCTCAACCCGCCCCCAACCCGCTCCCAACCCGCCCCAAACCCGCTCTCAACCTGCCCCCAACCCGCTCTCAACCCGCCCCCAACCCTATTTCTTATTCCCTCAAAAATTCGAAACGTATTTCGCGGGCGCCCCGCTCGCGTGCCCACGGCGCATTATTTTTATCAAGATTCTTATCACAAAATGAGATGTAACTTATTGGTTCGTTTTGATAACAACGAACAGTTGTTCAAACACAAATCGCTCTATCAATACTACTTGTTATTTCAATTTCATTACCGGGGTGTTTTTTTAGCTTCGTAACTCCTGGATTTTTCTAACAGACTTGCTACAGACCGAACTGAGAACCCAATTCTGTGATTTTGGAATTTTTTTCTAAGTACCTAAGTAAAAATGTCAAGTTCTCATTTACTCATATAGTACACTAGCTTTTGCCCGCGACTTCGTCCGCGTAGAATTAGTAATTTGGGTAGCTTATTTTTTATCCAATCTGCTTTTTCATCAATCTACTATTTAATCAATAATCTAAAAAATCTTACTATTTAATTTCGGGGATCAAAACATTTTATAGCCTTTCTCACAACTGAAACTATTTCCATACCATATTTTATCTAAATTGGATCAGCGGTTTAAGCGTGAAGAAGTAAAAATAATAATAATTTAATCGTTTAAAGCTTGACTTTCGTGGGTAGCGCCGCGCGCGGCTGACGCTCAGCGACAGTCGCCCGGCCTCGCGTCTGTAATAATCACTACTAATATGGCGCGCTCCCCCACCCCTCCCCCCCCCCGCCCTGCAGAGGAAGAGGAAGGCCAGACCTATTGACCAGGTGAAGGAGAAAGTGGGTGTCGTGTCATATCAGGAAGTCAAACAGGTGGCCGAAGACAGTGTGGAGTGGTAGGTAGTTACTCCACCGACAAGAGCATCGTTCCAAGAAGATTTTTTTTAAATACTCACGGCCATGAGTCATGTGAACAAAGCTATGGGTATAGATAGACTATTCTATATATAGAATTTAATTCCTTGCAACTGGCAAATTCAATGCACTACATATGCAGAATTAATTCAAGTATTCAAGGGATTAATCTCAGCTCTCCATTTACGGTTGCAAATACGAGATAGAAATTATATTGAATACTGGTAGACATCTTAAGATTGATATTATAATTAAGACGCAAAAGCGAATGCCGCAGCCTTAATCTTCACTAACGACATCTATTCTAGGTACGCCATTACTACTCGTTAGTATACCTAAATTAAAACGAGGTACTTACCTAAAATAATTTCTAACCTAACTCCGCCTTTTTCCAATGAACGCAAATGCATATGCGGGATTGGACTTAAAAGCAAAAAATAAATGATAAAAAAACCATCTATGTGCGAGTCGGATTCGCGCACCGAGGGCTCCGTACTTTTTAGGTAAGTATATCAAAATGTATGTACACTGTAAGTAAACAGCCGTACTATAGTAATCCAATGTTAGTAGAACCTAGCTTCTAAGTAAAATGTACGCAGTGTGAGACCACTTTATATTGGTTAGTCAGGGCCCCTCTAATATTTAATATAATTATATTTTTATTACTTGTTATTGTACCAGTCACAGTAATTCATAATCGGTGAAAATTTCAAGTCATTATGAAGATAGAGTTAAAAATACTGAAAAAAAAACACGTTTCTTGTATTAATTTTTAATTTTATTTTATTTTTAATATTTTTTCTTTAATATATTTCGTACTAAATACAAACTGAAATATAGATGCACAGAAAAAACCCAAGAAAAAAGACCAACGCTGGGAATCGAACCCAGGTCCTCAGCATTCCGTGCCGTGTGTGTATTTAGTACGAAATATATGATTTCACGGGATGACCGTAAAATTAATAAAAAAAAAATGTTGTTGAAAAAATAAATACAAAAAGATACTTCATAGCTAATTTTTTGTTATAGCGGCAACCGAAATACATCATCTGTGAAAATTTAAACTGTCTAACTATCACGGATCATGAGATACAGCCTGGTGACAGACGGACAGGCAGACGGACGGACAGCGAAGTCTCAGTAATAGGGTCCCGTTTTTACCCTTTGGGTACGGAACCCTAAAAACCGGCCAAGCAAAAATATACTACATTATGGTTTTTTACATCCGCTTACTTCGACAAATCGTCGGGGAAACAAAGTGCAAATCCGCTAACTCTGGCATTGGATAATTCCGCGTTACTGACAAATAAGCCCATTTCCAATTTTTACTCCGAATTCGATAAAAAAAAATAAAAACCGGCCAAGAGCGTGTCGGACACGCACAAGGTAGGGTTCCGTAGCCATTACAAAAAAATCAAGTAATATTTTTCTAAGGATTTCGTATGTGTACGGAATCATCCAAGTTTAGGTATGTTTTATACCTTAGGCTAATATTTACTCTTTAACTACAAATAATTTCCAAGCAATCTTAGCCGCTATAATTTTCCTAGTAAATTTGATATATTTACTATCACTCTGAATTTTTTCAAATTTTTCCACCTAACAGTTTAGATTTTAGAGGGGGGGACGCTCGATATTAATGAAAATTTTCACTTTAAAGTTGAATATTTCGCAAACAGATCACTGAATAGAAAAATCATGTTGGCAACCCCGCAATGGTTTTAAAAGACCTATCCAACGATACCCCACACTATAGGATAAGTCGGTAAAAAAAAGTCACCCCCTTTACGTCTATGGGAGGTACCCTAAAAAAAATTATTTTTTTATTTTTTATTTTACCACTTTGTTAGCGTGACTGATATGTATATTCATGCCAAATTACAGCTTTCTAGTACTAACGATCTCTGAGCTTAGCCGCGGACAGACAGACAGACAGACGGACAGACATGGCGAAACTATAAGGGTTCCTAGTTGACTACGGAACCCTAAAAATGGAGTTAAAACCATCTCCTGTAAAACCACCGTGCAGGCAGATACGTGGAAATCATATAATAGTATGTAAGCGGATTTGCAGTAGGTATGCCCAAAGAAGGAACCTAGTACCTCATCATCTGCATCCCAGTCTATATATACGTCCTACTGCGCAGGGCACACAGAACTCCTCTCACAATGAGAGGGCTAGGGTCGTAGTTCACAAGCGGGCCCACCTAGTACCTACATCTATATAAACTACCTGGTTATTAATCTTTTTGTCCAAATCGATAATAGTAGATTGTTCAACAAGGGAGGAAAACAGCCAATATCTCACGAGGTTACTTGGCACCCGAGCACAGCGAGGGTGCCAATATTCCGAGGGTGATATTGGTGTTTTTCCCGAGATAAACACTCTGCTTTTCATTTCGACTACAAGGAAAGTAAGAAAATATAAGTATAAATAAATAAAAATGTCTAAACTGGTCAATATGATCGTTGTAAAATATTTCAATGGAGTTTATTGTTAAGGAATAATTAATTTAACAAAATTTAGAATGTTCAATATAATAATTAATGAAAACAGTAGATAAAGTAGGTATTTTAGTAAATTTATTTATAAAATATGTAAGTATCCAATTTGAACCAAGGAGTTAGCTGTATAGAGATAGGCTGTGTGGACAATAACATTGTCATTTACCGTGTTTTTTTCTAACTTTTCTGGTTTAAGTCACTAAATAAGAAATTAATCATTTAATTTAATAATATTTCACTGGCAGTATAAAAAAACTCAATATTTAATTATTCCATGCCGTAATGCTTGGCTGAATGCGTATGTGTTCCATTGACAGCCAATGCCTTTATTTTTTTTTAATTCATTTCTACCCTTGGGAAGAAAATAATACATATCCTCCCGTATGTCAGATATGATTTGCCTCACTTTCCGAGTATGAGAGATGAAAATTATTTTTTCTTGACATGATTATGGTTTCTTAGAACGACTTGTTGTATGTAGTACAGGCACACGAGGCGCGCTCGTCGTCTGCACCTCTCCCGGCCCCCTTTGTCGTCCTACCCTCCCGCCCCTGTACCGCGGGGGCGACGTCTCAGTTAAGCGGTGTAAGCCTGTCACACACAGCGCAGATACGGTAAGGTTTTATCTGCGTATAAAAACTTATCCGTCTGCAGGTATCACACACAGCGCAGATGCGAGGTTTTACATTCACTCTAAAATTTCGGAGCTGAGTAGACGTGTTTTGTGGTGCGGATGGCTTATACAGGGTGTTTTTTTTTATATAAAATGGGGTAAACGAGCATGAGGGTCACCTGATGGGGAGCAATCACCGCCGCCCACGGACACCCGCAACATTAAGGGTGTCACAGGTGCGTCGCCGGCCCTTTGAGAGATAGATAGGCTACAATGAATTTTCAATAAAAGCGCATTACACTTTCTTTATTTCTCTTCACGACAAAATGTAAAAAAAATGCGAAAATGCATTTCTACATTTTCTACGCAAGGATGACTTGTTGTTTGCTTAAGTAGTACATAATTTTATATTTATTTTAAATCCAATCCAAACCGCACTGGGCCCGCGTGGGAACTACGACCCAAACCCTCTTATTCTGAGAGGAAGCCTGTGCCCTGCAGTGGGACGTATATAGACTAGGATGATGATGATGATGATGATGAAAGTGTGCCTCTGCGCAACCCCCTGTATTTATCTGCAGATAAAATCTTCACATCTGTCGATATATGTCGGTGCTCACAGATATGCAGATAAAAATCTTACCGCATCTGTGCTGTGTGTGGTCCTCCATTGAATTGTATAGGGAGCGATATTGACAGATATCCGTTCAGATACAGATATCTTACCGCATCTGCGCTGTGTGTGATGCGCTTTAGCTATAGATACCGATATCTTTCTGACGCGACATGACGTATCACGTCAGACGAATGTGTGGCTTGCTTTACAAAGTAGTATTACACACCACTGGAACAGTATCCAAATCCATAACAACCTCTTATCAGCATCATTGAGTAAATGACGATTGAACTCGCGACACGAACACAGACAGCTGGCCTGATGATTCAGGCTACTATAGAATTTGAAGCGTATTGTGCTATCTCTTTTACTTTTCCGTTTAATACAATAAGCGCGAACGGCATGATACGAAGTTGGAAATGGAATATAGTGCACCAGGCGGTCGTGTGCGTGGATATGTTCGTTCACTCCTGACCCTTCACAGGGGTGACATTGACGGGCGCAGCGCTTGGTAATGTGAAAGTAGACAGATAACAATCAGACTAGGTCAGTACATTTAATAGACTAGGGTTTTCCCATCGGTTTTTTCACTTCAAAGTCAAATTCAATAGTAGGGTTGTAATTGATCATTTACACTCGAGTTGAACACTCTACTTTTCATCACAAATCGAGGAAATAAAGAAAAACCGTTATGTTAGAAATGTATACGCAATTTGTAACAGAGCGGAAGAAAATTTATCGCGCCAAACCGTCTTTTGTTTTTTTTTTAAATGGCCTCGCGCTCTTTGGCACATTCAGCCAGCACTGGCCAGCAAGCAGCATTATGCCAGCATGGAGGTTTGGAGGTAAGTATTACGCATTACAGTCTCCTTGTTTACTAGTTCGTGAATACAAAGGATTTTTTCGATTTTTAAATTCACTTACATCCTTAGATGTAAATCGAATTTACAACACGGATTTTTAGTTAAATGCAACCTACTTTCAAAGCTTAAGTGATGAAAAATTCTTTTCACCTCACTAGCTCGGAAAGCCCTTTTTGTTTGTTTGACATCTATTGAGAAAATCGCTTTTTATCCACAAGTGAAGAAAGAGTTTTGACATTTGAAGGCAGCTTAAGTGATATTTGACAGCTAACAAAACGTAAAACGTTAAAAGTGCTGAATTTTTAACATCACAATTAATGAATTGCATCGAGTAAAAAACACTAAATACAGTCTTACAACTTTATTTTAATTCATAAATATCAGCATTCAACATTAACCTTCATTCTTGTTGTAAAAACGGATAAAATGTTCTGACAGTCCAAGTAAGTCGATGTGCGATCAAAACGCATCCGAAATAATAAAAAAAAACTTAAGTCAAAACGGTATACAATTTAACAGTAATACAGTTTGCTCGTATCTCAAAATCGATAATCTGGCTAATTGAACTTTAACTAAAGTTCAGTTTGGTTTATTCATTGATTGGAGATACGAGTTTTTTCAAAGTAGTGACGATATGTCGGTATTGGAATAGTTCCATAAAGACTGGATTTGCTTAGGCTATTTTGCATTATTTTTTTATATTTCTATAAGTACTTCAAAATTATTGTATTGACAAAGAGGTAAATAAATAATAATTGATAGTACAAACCCTTTTTCTTATTTTCCTCGCTGTAGTGAGGTGAATAGTTTTGTGTTATACACGAGTGAAAAGTTATTTTACGTCTCGTGTGTTGAAGCACTCGCTATCGAAAGAATTCTATTTTTGAACCACTCGCTTCGCTCGTGGTCAATCATAGAATCCTTTCGATAGCTCGTGTTTCAAAATGAACACTCGCAGTTAAAATACAACTTTCCCCCCTTGTATAACAAATAACTATTATTCAATTTAGACATCCAAATGATGCTCCTATGAATGTCGAATTTTCGATTTTTGCTCAAATCGGCTGAGGAAACGGTAAGCTGTTGGACCAACATCATCACCCCAGCCTATATACGTCCCACTGCAGCAACTGTCTTTCTTAATGAGAAGGGCTTAAGCCGCAGTTCGCACGCAAGCCCAGTCCGGATAGAGAACTTCACACACACTATTGAATAGTATCTTCTCAAGTGAGAGCAGGTTCCCTCACAATGTTTTCCTCAAAGTAAAGCTCATGGTAAAAGAAGTCCACCTCGGGTTCAAATCCACGACTTGTTCGAGAGACCATAGGTCAAACCTCTTGACACCATGGTTTCGAAGCTGTTGGATATTAATGGCTCAGAGTATTGATTTCCCCGGACGTCTCCGGGTAAGCAATGAACAAAGTCCATTTGTGATAGTATCTCGACTGCACCAAGACTAAAATAGTCGTATGCTTGCCCTCGGCAAACATCTATCAACTCGTGTTTAAACAAACAGCAATTAGGACGATTATATTATTGGTAAAGCGAAATCTGAACTTTGATTTGGTCCGAACTGGTTCGGTTTGGATGCTCGCCGGGTCGATAGTTAAAGGGCTTATCGACGCCTGCACGTGTAATGTCTCTTGCATAATATGTAATATTGAGAACTACGTGTCTCGATGTTTCTTCAAATCGAAACATTGTTTTGTTCAATGCAAATTTACTTAAATCTATACAGGGTAATTTTTTAATCAGTGCACAAATTTCAATGCAATGTGCAATGTGATTCAGTATCGTTGATAGATCACGATTATCTGTTTGAGATTTTTTTTTTACATTTTCAACATAGTAATTCATCCAATAATTGGTCGAGTTACTATGAAAAACATAAAATGTAAGTAGTAACTAATAAATATTATAGTGAAAAATAATGAAATTTGTTATTTTAACGATACTGAAATACATAATAAAATTTGTGGCCTGATTAAAAAATTACCCTGTATAATTGGTTTTCGTTATTGGTTACCTCTGAAAACAAAAAAATAATATATGAAGTGTTTTATAATTAATCCAACGATACAGATTTATTTACAACGTACAATAAAATTTAACTCGACCAAAAAAATCCTGTTTGTTCCTGATTTGTCATATTTCTAATTGGTCAGAAATATTTCAAATCGGAGCAGTAGTTCCTGAGATTAGCGCGTTCAAACAAACAAACAAACAAACTCTTCAGCTTTATATATTAGTATAGATGATGATACTAATGGAGTAACACGATAAAAATACAAAGAGCAAAAAATGACAAAAAAAAGGGCGTTAAATACTATAAATATAAATAAAAAAAAATCTAGAGGTTTGACAGAGCACCTTGCTAATTGCACACTTGCTAATTCGAGGTTGTACATGTCTAGTTCCTGGCTTGTGTTTGACCACAATCACGCCTGATGGAAAGCGTAGATGAGGCCTACGATGGAGCACGCTTGCCTAGTAGCATGTAGTCTTATGTAGCTATTAGTGTGCAGTTTATTTATTTATTTATCTATCTAAACAGCGATCCGGGTGTCACCAACGGTGCTGGCTGAAAATCAGCGCTGGGGTGCTTTAAACGCCTCAGCATTATGCTGAGCCGGTGTCCGATTTGCAACCGCAATGACACATTCTATCTTTAGCTTTAGTGTTGTCTTTTGTTTTGTAAAAATATTGTTGATGTGTCTTGTGATGTTGTAAATAAATGTATTTTCTTTCTTTCTTTCTTTCTTTCTAGTAAATGCTCATTCACCCTAGACTTGAATAATAAAAGATAGACGATAATAATGAAATACAAGCTTAAGGTAAGTCCTGTAATAAAGTGTTTTGTGTAGTGACTGCGTGATTGGCAGCGTGGATACGCCAGTTGCCGGCTACAGTCACGCCATCCACTCATTCGCTCACCAGGGAACTAAAGCGAGCGACGAGCGGCGCGGCGAGCGTTTTAACTATCCATTGTGACGTATCGCATCGTGTCGTGACACACTGGTTATTACATTTATCACTGTAATATCATGTAAACGTTTTTGTCAATAAATAAATAATAAATTGTAGCCAAGCCTTGGAACTGGTACCGAAAATACCTGTAACGTACCGTACCGGTATTTGGTTATACGTAAGAAATAAGCTAAGCTACAGTTAGCGTGAAATTTCAACAAATTAAAATTATACCACAAGCACGCTGTATCGTTAAAAACCTTCCGCTAGGCTTTTATATAAGACTTTATTTGAAAGCTGGTCTCTTGGCGATGGTTCTTAGACATGTTTCATCAAAATCGGTTCAGCCGTTCCAAAGTCATAAGCTCTTTTGTTAGCTGCAGAAGGGATCTCAGACGCATAGTGGGCATTTACTTTATTTTCAAACATATGCGAGACCAAAATGCGTCGGGGGTTTTTAAAATTTTTATTTCATGGGAAACTCACGATGGGAGAAAACGCTCCCTGCACCGCTTGTCGCGTTTAATGTAGCCGCGTCCTTATGTTACACGGACTTCAACAACACAAACCTATAACGTTTTATAAAACTGCATGAGATTTTGTGTTAAGACTGCCACGCTACTTTGGCTGCCACCATACAGGCCTAGCCTAGTATGAAGTCATTGGTATTTCTTTTTGTATGTATTGTTCTCGTACTGGTTAATAAAAATTTACTTTACTTTTTTACGTGTGACCCAAAAATAGACGTGTATAACGTCAAATTACTAATTATCATCATCCCAGCCTATCCACTACAGAGCACAGGTCCCCTATCAGTACGAGAGGTATGGGGCCGTAGTTCCCACGCGGTCCCAGTGCGGAGTGCCATCGCATGTGTGTGCAGGTTTCCTCGCGATTTTTCCTTCGCCGTAAAAACTCAGTGATGCAAGCCCTGGTTCGAACCCACGACCCTTTGCTTGAGAGGTCCTAAGTCAAACCACCTGGCTACCACGGCTTTTTAGTAAAATAAACTAAAATATTACGAGGACAACATTCAAAGTTGTATGTTATATCCTAAATTGAATACTAAATATAATGTATGTATGTATGTAAACTCTTTATTGTACAAAATAAGGAAAAAAAAAAGAAAAATATTATAGACAACCGTTGAAATGCATGTACAAAGGCGAACTTATCCCTTTAAGGGATCTCTACCAGTCAACCTTTGAGTGGATGAAAGGAGCATTTAGTAAGGGACCGACGAAGAGTAAGTAAAAATAAAACAGTCGGACAAAGCATAAGGCTACAATACAACTTTTAGTAAATACAATACATAAACTCATAATATAAAGAAACCTATTAAAATATACTACCATATATAACATATATATGCATAAAACATATAATAAATAAGCAGTGTTCTCAATAAATTAAAGAGATGGTGTGAACCACATCTTCTTCAAAGCTTCCCTGAACGACACCACGGAGGGAGATTGCCTAATGGAGGTGGGCAATCGATTCCACAGTCTAGCAGATTGAACAATAAATGATTTAGAGTACATTTTGGAAGAAGTAGAAGGACAGGCCAAAAGGAGATTGGCACTCGACCGCAAACGATGCTGGCTTCCTTCAGCCAAGTAGCTGAAACGCTCGGAAAGGTATAAAGGGCCGGAAGGATTAAAAAGAGTGTTGAAAAGCAATGACAGAACGTGGATGTTCCTACGCTCCCTGATGGGCAACCACCTCAGCTGTGCGCGAAAGTGAGATACGTGGTCGTATTTACGGAGACCAAAGATATACCGGATACACACGTTCTGAAGGCGGTCAAGCTTGTCAAGCAACCCCTCAGTAAGGTCCAAATAACCAACATCACCATAGTCGAGCAAAGGAAGTAAAAGAGACTGAGCTAGGGTAACTTTGGTTTGGAGAGGCAGGAAATTTTGCAAGCGTCTGAGCGAGTGAAGCGAGGCAAAAAGTTTACGACTAACTTCAGCTACCTGGGCCGACCAAGAGAGCGTCTGGTCCATGATAATCCCCAGATTTCTGACGGTAGACGAGAAAAGAATAATTGTACCATCAAAATACAAATTTTGTACAACCATATCAGACAACTGGGAAATAAATTATGGACTGCCAATAACGATCGCTTGCGTCTTTTTCGCATTTACTTATATATTTTGACTTTTGAAGCCGAGGCGGCCTGGTGGTTTGATCTAGAGGGTCGTGGGTTCAAATCCCGGCTCGCACCTCTAAGTTTTTCGGAATTTATCTGCGAAATTACATTTGCAATTTACCATGAGCTTTACGGTAAAGTAAAACATCGTGAGGAAACCTGCATACACCTTCGAAGAAATTCAATAGTGTGTGTGAAGTTCTCAATCCGCACTGGTCCCATGTGGGGACTACGGCCCAAGCCGTCTCATTCTGAGAGGAGGCCTGTACCCTGCTGTGGGACATATATGATATATGCTGGGATGATGATGATGATGATTTTGACTTTGAATATAATTTACGTAATTTCGGATAGAAACAAAATTCTACCATGAAGTTTGAAATTACTCATTTCAATATAGTAACCAAATTTATACCTTTTCCCAAATGACCCATATAGTAGTCTCCAAATAGAGTTGAAAAGTTCAATGCTCTCTCTGAATAAAATTGTTTACAGAAAGGTATGTGCGTCAGGGGGCACCACTCGCGACTGCAAATTACACCCTCGCATTCTTCTCAAATGGGGCCTTTATTACTCCAAATAAAATATTTCGTTGCATAACAAGGAAATATGATCTTTCGGGTTTAATTTTTAGGGTTCCGTACCCAAACGGTAAAAACAGGACCCTATTACTGAGACTCCGCTGCCCATCCGTCTGTTTGTTTGTCTGTATGTCTGTCTGCCTGTCCGTCTGTCACCAGGCTGTATTTCGTGAACCGTGATAGCTAGCCAGTTGAAATTTTCACAGATGATGCATTTCGGCTGCCGCTATAACAACGATTACTAAATAGTGCGTGCAGTTGACGACCAGATGGCCTAGTAGGTAGAGAACCTGACTACGAAGCTTGAGGTCCCGGGTTCGATTCCCGCGTCGGGGTAGATATTTGTATGAGGAATACGAATAATTGTTCTCGGGTTTTGGGTGTTTAATATGTATTTAAGTATGTATCTATCTATATAATTATGTTTATCCGTTGCCTTGTACCCGGGCCATTCTACTTTTCGTTGACCAGTCATTTTTTGTACTGTGCTCTTCAAATATTTTTTTTACAAAAACGGTATAGTCCTCGGTTTAAATCATTAAAGATTTAAATAGGCACATAATTAAGCTTACATTTAAAATTATCACTACGTATAAAAAGTAATCATTATTATCTATAAAGTAGGTAACGCAGTGGACATGCATGTCCCCGCCATTTATATGGAAATTGATGTATTTTCCGCTGAGTTACCAATTTTTTCCACAAAATTTCTTTGAATTTATAGTTTTATTGCTTTAAAACATAAAATTTAGGTGTTTCAGTTTGTATATAAGTTATTTACACTTGAAAAAAATCACCAGGTATGCCTTATATTTCACAAAAGATTAATGGTTACTTAAAAGTAGAATGGCCCACCCATAACACAAGCTTTGCTTAGCTTACTTTGCGACTAGGTCAATTGGTGTGAATTGTCCCGTGATATTTATTTATTTATTTATTTAGTTCCTCCGCGCGGAAGAAGTGAAACTTAGTAATGTGGAAATGAAAAAGGCACTTATACATCAATATGAACCTTATTGCAATAACTTAGAGAACTAAATTTACTTATGCATCTATGTGTTTAAATTACTCACTAGATGGCGCTTTTATCAAGTTTGCATTTTTTACATTTGCACAGACAGTATGAGTTCTGCATCGCACTATCGAAGTTTTTAACATCCGTTAGTGTATATACAATGCGAGATTACTTGCTTCGGCAGTACATATACTAATGCTTTCATACCCCCTCCATAAATAAAAAAAATAAATACCACGGGAAAATTCACACCAATTGACCTAGTCCCAAAGTAAGCTAACCAAAGCTTGTTTTATGGGTACTAAGTAACGGATATACATACTTATATAGATAGATACATACTTAAATACATATTAAACACCCAAGACCCGAGAACTAACATTCGTATTTTTCATACAAATATCTGCCCCGACACGAGAATCGAACCCAGGACCTCAAGCTTCGTAGTCAGGTTCTCTAACCACTAGGCCATCTGGTCGTCTAAAACCATCCATGGTAGCGTTAAACGTTTAACGCAACCTTGTTGGAAGTCGCATTAGAAGTTTCATTTCAGAAATTTGGTAGTGGTAGCCATGTTGTAGCTAGCCTAGCCACTGCATCACGAATGGGCCAGCTCGTCAGGGGCAGTACCACCCTCTCACAGAACACTGGCGTGAAGCAGCAGTACTCCTGCTGCGTTTCGCACGGTCAGTGAGAGCGCCGGGGGCCCAATACCTCTCCCCTCCTCTATTCCCTTTCCTTTTTCCTCTCCCTGTTAGGGCCGACAACGCACTGGCATCGTGTAAAGCGTTGCGGGTGTCTATGGACAGTGGTGATCATTTAACATCAGGTGACCCACTAGTTCGTTTGTCTGGGGCCCTCTAACATAAAAAAAAAAAAAAAACAAAACAAATTATAGGTAATGCCATTATTATAATATATCGATGAACTAAGTATCAGAAAGAAGACACTAGCGCTGCATCTTTCAAATCAAGAAAATCTCTAGGTATAATCAACATCATCATTTCAGCCGATAGACGTCCACTGCTGAACATAGGCTCTCAAGGTTCACCGAACAGACCGGTCCTCCGCCATCCGCATCCAACGCGTTCCCGCAACCTTAATCGGGACATCACTATATCTTGTCGGAGGCCTACCTACGCTGCGTCTTCTTGACACTATGTGTAAAGCATCTTAATTCAAAATTCCTACAATAGATTAGTTCGAGTTATCATTTTTGACAACAAACCCTTCACAATATGTAGGTATTTATGTTGCCCGTTCAGTCTTTAAATACATAAATTAATTCTCGAGAAATTAGTTGTTGCAAAAATGGTGATTTAGAAAGAGTTTAATTTCGCTGCTGAGTAAACAAAAATAGGGTTTTCAAAAGTCTAGAAAAAGCACACACAATAACATTACCTACTATTCCTTTTAAACATAGACATCCAGTCATATTATCGCTCACTGGATGTCTATGCATGTTATATCGAACGAACATTTTATTTTTTACTTATTTCAATTTTAAAACTAGACATTAAGATGAAAATTCAGATTATGAAGAAATCTTAGAAAATAACTTTTTAGTAATACCTAGGGGAGACCGAGGACAGTTGTAACAGAGGAGAGTAGTGACAACGTCGATTTTTTAGAACTTATTAACTGCTAGCGAGCTCGCAATAGCACGCATTTTTTAGTTCATGTCTCGAGCTATCAAACACGCGCTGTTGCGAGCTTGCTAGCAGAAAATAAGTTCCCAAAAATCGACGATGTCACAACTCTCCTCGGTCTTCCCTACTATGTAGTAGCGTCAATCAGGAAGTTTGTGAATCGTTAGGAAGAAAACGACTGTATAGTTTATTGCTCAATCATTTAATATTAATAATACTTTTCAATAACAACTAAAATATTTTTATACTAAATACAAACTGAAACATGGATACACAGAAAAAACCCAGAAAAAGAGACCAGCGCTGGCAATCGAACCCAGGTCCTCAGCATTCCGTGCTGCGTGCTTATACCCCTACACCACCACTGGTCAGGAGTTAAGACACAAATTTTCCCTATATATCAACATTTTTCAGTATGTCTTTCTATAATCTCTTAACGCAGAGACACCTAACAACAACTAAAATGTTTTAAACGAACACTGTTCATACATTAGAAGGAACTTTTTATCACATCGTATCATAACACTATTATAACTACGAGTTTTTCAACACTACATCGCTGTTACTAAATTCAAACATATTTCATCATTCTTAAAAACATTGAAGTTACAAATCAATCTGTAACAATATTTATATCAGACTCATAGTTCCACACATTTTACATATGAAACAAGAGAAAAATCGTATACAAACACGAATTGCAGAGAAACAATGTCTAAAAGCGTTTCTAACTTCTACTTTCAGTGAAAGAAAAACTTACTACAGCTCGAAGTACTATTCGAAGCAAAACTTTAAAAGCTTAAGTTCTTTTAGCAAGAAAGCTTGACGACCTACCACAAGGCACATTCGACCAATTTGATTCCGGGTCCACCACCTTTTCTTGATGAAATTTACGTCATTCAATAAGCATTATAACAGATAAGTAAAATTTGTTACTACGATAAGGTTCTATGGTGGCTTAGGAATCAAATTAATTGACTGTATACTAACTAATTATCAAAATACATTGGCTGTGCTTGTGACCAGGCCCAAACGGATTATCAAAACGCTATTATAATTTCATGAAAGCACGGTGCCGAAAGTGCTCGAACTGGATTAGTTTCCTTGCATACTAATAACATGGAGGTGGTTTATAAGCTTACACGACAGAAAAGCGAAGAAGTCATGGTGCATCCAGATCTTACTCAACTAAGAGTTTTTCTGTTTATAAGTCTACCAAGCCAAAGGCTCGCACTCTGCTGATGCCACCGTCGGGTGCCATGGTTACTCTGATATGCGTCACTGGCTCAGATTCGCAGGTGTACCAGTGTTCATTGTGAGCTGACAACTGTAAGTAAAAAAGCTAGATAAGTACGTGATCTAAAAACCGAATAGGAATAAATGGAAAGAAATAAAATGGACATCGAACATAATCATTTGATACACATAACGTAGTAATGCTCATCACATCAACTATTTAACTTGTTCACCATCTTGGATATGCCCTCATAATAGGTTTAGAGTGACGTCACTAAAATAATCATGCATTATCATCTAAACTAAACATGGTGTGCAATATTTCAACTGAGTCAGTTGTATTGAGGATGATTGTATTGAGGATAACTGCAAATTGGGTAGCAAAATTTGATCTAAACAAACCTGTTACAAACAAACGTTGTAAGATAAATAAAAGCTTGTCAATCTAATAAGAACTACTCTTCACCTTGCTTGGCCTTAGAATAGTAGTCCACCGCACCGCGGACTCGGTCGTCCAATCGTGGCTCAGCCGAGCGCCTTCAATCTTCACAGAGTCGGGGAAGTTCCCTTTGAAGTGCGCAGTGTCCACGCAGAGCCCTTTGATCCGCCCCGGGAACCCCAATTTGAAGATGGCCCATTCATCGCCTGTAATTAAGTAGCCAATTAAAAATGTGCCTGCCAAGTTATTGTGTACAAATTTTGAGTGGTGCTTCTATTAATAATATAGATTAGCAAAGAAAGATGTTTGAATTATCGATTTTGTTTCGTCGTGTGTCATTTTAATTATCAATAGGTACTTATAAAAAAGAAAAGTGACTTCGATTAACCAAAATAAACAAATCAATAAATAATGACTGTCAGATATCGTACAGCTCAAATTACTGAAACTAGAGACTTGAAATTTGGCAGATATTTTTTGAAGTAATGAAAGCGTACTAGGAAGGGATTTTCCAAAATTCGGGCAAGGTAGAAAACAAGATAATTGTTTTTTTTAAAGATAAAGTCATGGGATAAAACTTCGTAATGATAATTTTAGTTGGGTCACGAGAAGAAAAAAGACAGTTAAAATACCTGGCAGCTTGCAGGTGCCGTCCTCATTGGCCTCTATGACTTGCGGCCGGTCGAGTTTGCGCGCCGTTTCCCAGCCATCTGCCATGCACTGGCTACGGCACGGCTTGATGATGTTGCGAGGATGCCCATAGTGTGCGTCCGAGTAGCCTGCAAGAACAAATATTATTACACCTTTGCCAGACGGCGAATATCTGACAGTTTATTGATCTCATATTGGTCTTAGTTAGCATCTACGGCCAACCTTCATCTATCTTTTTACCAGATGAAACTATGTAAAAGATAATTTGCTTATAACAATGATAAGCTCAAGGCTGCGATAGTTCAGAATCAAAAGTCAATTGACAGGGAAATTCTCGGTGGGATGAAAATGAGTTTGCTTCAATAAGTTTCAACTGGTGGAACTTTGAATAGCACAAGACCGCAATGCATGGAAGTTCCTACTGCAGGCCCTTTACCCCTTCTAAAGTACTATAGGAGGTTTATTTACCTTGGCAAACGGCGCCGCTCAGCAGAGATAATAAGTCAACCATGTGATGTGGAAGCGGTGGCTCTGGTTTGGCTTCGCCATAAACTCTCAACCGCGCGATGCCTCCGTCGGGGTAGATGTTGACGCGGATATGTGTGTATCCTTCATCGCTTAGTACCTGCAAAGAGCAATTGGATGATGCGCAATCTATTTATAATTTTGGACCAACGACGGCTATACGAAAGGACCAGTTAATGTTTTAAAATATTCTAGCTTGTACGTAATTCACAATGAGTCAGCGCTCGTCAGTCCGTCCGTGATCATGATGCTAGTAGGTGCATTAAAATATTGGATGGTCATCAAAGAAAAATAGGGTCTACATCTCGTAGAAAATATGTCAAGGGACTAGTGTTGCCAACTTCTTTGTCATACCCACAAAAAATGACAGGTAAAACTACCAAAACCATTACGTGACGTGACATCCAGTACCTGATCGCCGTTTAAAATCACATTAAATATCTTCTTACCTTTTGATAGTTAAGCTTTGTGTCTTCGTAGCCAGCCTGGAGAGCAGTGACGGGGACAATCTCGTCCCACTTGTGTGAATTCAGTCTGCTCATCGCCTCCATCTCGCTCTCACTGCACGCCGACCCCATGCATGTGTCTCTTTCTGGGATCATGGCTTCTTCTGTGGAAGAAGAGTTAAAAATAAGTTTCAAGGTGGTCTTAGATGGGGATCGCGTTTCGAAGGTAGAAGGTTAAAAGTTGAAAGACGAATAGTAAAGATCGTGGGAAGCAAATAGCTCCTTAAAGTAGACCAGTGCAGTAGTAGATGCAGACTGATATTAACGATAATGACTATGGTAATAAAATAAATAATTATTGTGTTTGAATCAGTTTCATGGCTTTTTACCTGTTGGTGTTAAGCAAGCAGCTTGAACCGAATACTTGGGAGCGTAATTTCCAGTGAAGAACGCGGTATCAATTAGAAGACCTGCAAATAAAACAAAAACATTACAATCTAGTAAAACTATCTTAGTAGCTATTGTTTAGAGAAACTGTCACTCGTATTATCAGCGCAGGATTGGAGCGGTATCGACTCAAATTAAGGTAACCAGCATATTCTCTAGAAACTCCATACAGTAAAGCATGCTAATGGATAACGTAACAGCATCGCGTCGCCACGTCACAGGGCAGTGAACCGCAAGCGCAAGGATACTGTGGTCACGGCGCTTACGTCAAGTTGACGTCATGCTATCAAGTCGCTGTCAATGCAAGGACGGCTTACGGACAATGACGATTATAGACCTTGACCGCTAAATGCTAACCAGCTGCCGTTTCGCTGTAAGCATGATTTCAGAGGTGCCCAAAAATTTTCCGTTAGGTGTTTATCTATCTTTAACCCGCAGTTTTGGCTAGTTGAGGAGACCAGGCACTGCCGATCCAAAATACTGAATCATATTATTATCAAGAAGAAATAATCGTTATTAGAAAGAGGTCTCTTTGAGGCAACCACGAATCTAAAGAAGCAATATTGGTATTGCCAAGACTTTTACTTGGACTGATGCTATGATCGTATTATTTACAGAAACCGGTGGACGCAGATTGCAAGGTTTTTAAGGATGCTTCTGTTCAACAGTGGACGTCTTTCGCTTGATGAGGATAAAGGTATTTCTAACTCTAAACTGATAACACTTGCCTCGTATAACACACTTGGTAGCCAGTTTGAGGACACACCAGTCGTGCCCAGCAACTCGCTTGCGGCGCGTCTCCCAGCCGTCCATCCACTTCCCGAGGTCCGTGTACTTGTCAGCCAGGAACACCGGCTCGCTGTCTGCGATCATGTTCTCGCAGGTCGCGAAGAAGTCGTCGGTTGCGAAGCACACAGTGCCACCAGCCTGGAAGATGTATACGCTTATAAGCATAAAGGCCTATTTACATGGTACGAGTTTCTCTCACGTTTTGGGGCGAGAAATCGTATGACATTCTCGTATGCGATAATCGCCAAGCGATTATCGTATGAAAATGTTTACACTAATGCGAGAAATAAAAACTCGCCTACGATTATGTCATTCGATACTCGAAAGGAGATTATCGCCAGGCGATGTAGTTTACACGAGGACTTGCAATTTAGGGAGATTTTTGCTTACGATTTCTCGACTTGTCTAAACTCGTTCTCGTATGACATTTTTTCACGAACATGCGATTATCGCACGAATCGGTTCGAACCGATTTTCAATACGAGTTTTCAGACTACTTACGTAGTGTTTAGTGCTAGAGACTTGAATTTTGGCAAACGTGTAGTACTTAAGGCATCATAGAAATGCATTTAGGGCGGATTTTTTGAAATTCCCAAGGGCTAGGAAAATATCTAATCATTTTTTTTCTTTGTTTGTAGGGGAATCACCCACCATCATCATCACCATCATCACCACCAAAGAAGATATTAAGATAGATCAAAACGGATATTTCTATCCCGTGGGAACTTTACACTTTCTCGGTATAAAAGCAGCAGTTAATCAGAAACAGTGTTGCTATCTATTAGTGAAGCATTTTTTAAATCAGTCCCGATGTTGGGTTCACTTAATTCTATCCCGCAGGAATTTTGAATTTTTACCAGGGAAAAAACAGCCGACGTCAATCACGGATAGTGTAGCTTTCTATTGGTGAAATAATTTTTAAAATTAGGCCCGAAATTGAATTCACTTATTTCTATCCCGCGGGATTTTTGCATTTTTCGGGAGAAAAAGTAGCCTTGCAGTTAGTATTGAGATTGTTTTTTTATACGCATGCGATGTCATACGATGCACTCATGACATGACGGCGACTGAAAAGCACATGAACTCGAAATACGATTCTCGTATTCAAATTTTGTTTACACGGAGACATTCAATCATTAAAGCCGAGGCGATTATCGCCCCTTCTCGTGCGATGTCGTACGTGTAGTTTACACGATACTATATTTTTTCTCGTGCTACGATAATCGTATGGTCGAGGCGAGAAACTCGTACCATGTAAATAGGCCTTTAACGCTTCAAGCGTGAAGCGTTGAAATAAGTATCTTGAATTATTTACTTTCAGTTACTGCGCGCGAAATGAGACACTACTTAGATTTTACCTGTAGATTGACTCGCGTGAACTATTAGGTCTGGCAATTGACTATAAATTTCGAAAATTTACTAAAATTGCGAAATTAAAAATTGTACAAGTTAAGTATGAAGTATCTTTTTCTATTTATTTTTTTATTTTCTTCAACTTCATTTTTTTATTACTTTTACGGTCATCCCGTGAAACCATATATTTCAAACTAAATACAAACTGAAATATAGATGCACAGAAAAAACCCCAGAAAAAAGACCAATGCTGGGAATCGAACCCAGGTCTTCAGTAGTAAATAAATAGAAAAAGATACTTCATACTTAACTTGTAAAAGTTGGCCTAGTAGCGCCATCTCTTGGTCCAGGTGAGCGGGTAGCTCCGAAGGAGTGTTGAAGTCTCTCGGTAGAGGGCATAACATAGATGCGCTTTATCACTGCCTAAATGTGATTATAACACACTGAAATGTACGATGTATGGGAAAGATTCGTCGCTAACTTCTAGACCAGTGATGGTGTAGGGGTAAGCACGCAGCACGGAACGCTGAGGACCTGGGTTCGATTCCCAGCATTGGTCTTTTTTCTGGGGTTTTTTTCTGTGCATCTATATTTCAGTTTGTATTTAGTTTGAAATTAAAAATTGTGTTTGTGGGTGAATAGAGCGACTGTCAAATGCGACTTTCAATCAGTTAATTGGTAACTATTTGTAATAGAAGTGTAAAATTATGTTACTCGTTCAGAAAACACAATAATTACAAATACACTTTTATTAGGATTAACTTATTACTATCAAGCGCACTTTAAATAAGATTTAAGTTCAATTGACCGACGTACTCCAAGAAAGAAACACTCATAATTACATAATCTTTATAACAATCCAATTCGTATTTTAAACGAAAAAGATTCCCGAAGACCCTGAATCGTACCAAAATACCAAATAACTAGACATAAAGCGAAATAGCGAAGTTATTAATCGCTACCGGGCTTAACGTCCCATTTTTATTCCCCGAAGGCTGGGCTGAGCTATTTTCAGGCATTTGCAGCCATTTCAGTAGAATGATTGACGTAATCTCTTCATCTGGCCTTTTGCACTATCCCGAGTTCCGGCAGACATAGAATATTCAAAAGTCTGATTGTAGCTCAGATATCTTCAGCAACAAAATACAGAACTTGATTTAAGCTGGAGCAGATTTTATTCATTCGTATTTGCTGATCGTACTTTTGATCTTTCAATGTGCTAGACAGAAAATTATCTAGTTCGAAAACGTAGATTACTTAGAAAAGTTTCTAAATTAAAAATATCGTTTGGATTCGTTTTTAAGTTCAGAAGTATGAGATACTGAAATTTGTATCGAAACACTCACACTTTGAAGAGATTGCTGTTTTGGATTCTGTAAGCTTTTTTTTCATGCTCGTTTACATCGATTTTTTGCTTTGTCTAAATCATATTTTACAAGTGTTTAAACACTGATATTATTACGATATCAGTGATATCATTATAATTATTTCCAACTAAATTTTGAACAAAAATGTGGTTACGTAGCATTTATTTTAATTTACATACTTTAGTTACCTAGTTAGGGCAACAAAAAGGTCCGTATTTTCCGAAAGCAAATTAAAAATAAACTTTTTTAACGACTAAATTAGATCGTATCAAGTCATCTAATTAAGGGGTACGCCATTAGGGTACTTAAGGCGTATGCCGTAAAGGTGAAGTTACCGTCCTCGGATATTAGGGGCGAAGTTCTCCACCGCAGTGGCCAGTTTACATTACTTTAACTGCTTTAAAAGTTCAGGGGAGTCTAAGACTGCTCTAATTATCTTTAAGGGATACCTTGTTTTATCCATTAATGGGTTAATGTAACGATATTTGAACTCCGGAGGTTTAGAAATTAGGGTGAGTTAACTTTGAGGGTGCACTGAACTCAACCGTAATAAGTCTAGTCTAGTTCGTTGTTTTCTGGGCCATTTTGGGAATAAATCTTAGGAATTATCAATGTAAGAAATGAAAGAAAGAAGGAAAAAGTTGTCATAGCCTAGTATTTTGTTTTCTGGCCTCTCAAGCAGAGGTTTGAAGATTCTAGCCCGGGTTCGATATGGAATACTCATACTATTTTTAACTATCGGTATAAAACGTCCTAATTTTTTGAATTTCATCCTTTTAAAGGCAATATTGCTATAATTTTGTTTTTAAAGCGTCACTTCTTATTTTGCAAATTTACCGAAAAAAATCAAGCCGAAAATACTATTATAATATTAGTCGTAATTTTTAAAAAAAAGTTATCAACTTACACCGATGCTCGCAAACTCTCCCAGCTCCGTGAACGCGGGCGCAGTTTTCGCGATCATTCTGCACACTATACTGTATAGATCCGAGATCTAATAGTTCTAACTATACTAATAACTTCCGTCAACGAATATCGAGGAATGACTGATGGAGTCGGTCGGCTGTGCCTTTTATACATCGCTCGCAGATAACAACAACAACAAAAACAAATCGCTGTTATCATTACAAGCGTTTAGGCTGTGGGTTTCATGGCCAAGGAACTGCCGGTAAAGGTGACATAACACCGCGTGAAATGATTCGTATGTGTTACTAATGATTATGGCACTTACTTATGTCATTTCATTTTGAAAACTGATTCAAGGGGCGCCGCAACTATGGCGCGCCCCCGTCCCACGTCTCTTCTGTGTGGCTTGCGCCTTAGTGCCTGCTCCACAAATTATATTTTAGCTATCTTGTGTACTCGCGTTTTATAGCGACAGTGTTCACCTATAGCAGCAGCCAACTGAAGTTCAAACTTGTTAGTAACTATCACAGAGTACATTTTTGAATCACAATAGCCAAAGAGAATAAAATCACTAGATACGTATTAATAGCAACGGGGAAGAGTTTCATTGTATGTAGATTTTTACGATTGTGAGGATTTAATTTAAGTTACACGCTGTGGGGTGAAGCCACAGAAATAATAATAAAGAGGATAGAAATGCCTTTTGTTCCTATTTTCTTCCGGAACTCGTGTCGCTACTTCATCCCCTCTACTTACTGTGTTAATGCACACATGCAAAAGACCGGAACCGTACTACGCAATCACGCACACAATTACTAAAATTTTTGCTTACAAACAATTATGAACCTTACACCTTAGAGATAGCGTTGAATAACACTCAACGTAAGTCATACCCACATTTACACAACGGCGCCATTTATTGGCCGCGTCGGCATTATGTCTGTATTAGTCGTAACCTGTTTTTTTGTCCGTACCACGAACTTTTGTGCAAGACGGAAGGGTTATCAAAAATTACTTTACATTGCTGCGTATAATTCAAAACGATCTGCGTTTTTATGGGCATGAGTAGCAATGGTATAAGAAGTTCCGTGTTAATAACGTGTAAACCAATATTTCATAATGAAATATTTTCTCAAGTTGTATTTTGATATAAACCGCATTATTACATTAAATTAATACATACCAATGAAATGTAATCCCCTTATTAGTGTAATTACACAGTGTGGACGAGTTTCCGCAATTGCTAATGCTGCAAAACACCATTTTAAAGCACTTGTTGTCATACCCACGTTTCAAATAGCACTGAGGCACAAGTCGCGCGCTTGTGACCTACGAGTCACAAGCGCGGCGCCAAGGTCACGCGTCTAAGGCACTTCTATCCTCTTTATTATTATTTCTGTGGGTGAAGCTAATGATATGCAATGAGATAGGTACTGTTTTTTCTGTTTCAATTCAAATTTCAAACCGGAAGACAAAATAGCCCAGTGGTTAGAAAATCTGACTACGAAGCTTGAGGTCTCAGGTTCGATCAGCGTTCTGGCCAAATAATTATCAATGAAAAATACGAATTTTTCTTCTCGAGTCATATTTGTAATTAAGTATGTATCAATTTAAGTATATTTATCCATTGCGTAGTATCCATAGCACAAGCTTTGCTTGAATTGGGGACTAGGTTGGTTTGTTGTTATTGTGTTCCGATATTTTTTGTATTTTTTAACGCAAAAAACATTTTGTCAAGTATGTAACTACTGGTGAGACTCACTCATAGCAAAAAAAAGTATAACTCACGCCTATGATCGACTGTAGCTGGACATGTTTCGGACTAATCCGTAGTCCTTCTTCCCAGAGCCACACGTCACGGCGGCTGCCAAACGGTATGGTAGCTTTAAAAGTATCTAGGAAAAAATATTGGGTCATCATTCTTCAGCACGTCTTCTCTTAACCATTGAGTCGCAGCGGTCAATCGGTCGAACGGCCCCAGCCTTATATGCGTAGGAAAATTTAGTAAACTCATTCATTAACTGATACGCACGTTTTGTTCGTATTACCTCGTTATAAAGACAAGTGAGAGTAGACGCTCGTGCCTAAAATATCACATTCCTAAAATACCAGATTTTTCAAAATACTGTTCATTACATATTTACCACATTTCTAGCTTACCAGATTCTCGTTGCACCACTTTACACAATCAATAATTATTCGAGGAAGTGATTTTTTTGGTAGATTGTCTTATTTTGGACATTTGGTATAATGGGAATGTAATAAAAAAGTCATCATCATCATCATTTCAGCCGTAGGACGTCCACTGCTGGACATAGGCCTCCCTCATTGATGCCCAATCATTATGGTTGGAAGCGACTTACATCCACCCTGAACCTGCGGCCTTCACCAAAAAAGTAATGTAGTATTTTGAGAATCTGGTGTTTTGAAAATGTGGTATTTTAGGTACGACTACGAGCGTTTGTAGATATTATGATTAACACTAATGTTTGTGTGCTCTCGTTAATAACAAAAAAATTGCCAAACATAGTGATGAATTAAAAAGTTATAAGTACTTATAAAAGCACAAAAACAGGGATAAAATAAAATACATTGAATGAATAGAAAAAAAAACAAACCTAGATTTTGTTTTAAATGACCACGTCATGGGCCCACGGGGTACCTACCGAGAGGAGGCCTGTGCCCTACAGTGGGACGTATATAGACTGGAATGATGATGATGATTACATCAGTTAACAAGTTAGAGGGTCATAATATAGTTGTCACTTTTTGTTATGATATCGATACCGGAAATCTCAAATGGCGTAAAGGACAAAAATGCGATAGGGAAAAAAAAGCTGTATACGATGGCATTTAAGACTCATTTTCGCATTTTTGCATTTTGTCCTTTGCGCCATTTGAGATTTCCGGTATCGATATATTAAAGCTATTTATACGTTTTTTTTTCAATAGGTAATTAATAAGATGGTCGTGAAATGAAAATGCTGGAGTTTTTGTTATCACCATCATTTCGGCCTATATATGTACTGCAGGGCATAGGCCTCTTCTCAGAAATTTTGTCCATAGTTCGCCCGCGGGCCTAATGTGGATTGCGAACTTCACGCACACAATTGATTTTTCTGGCAGGTGTATTCAAGTTTTCACGCGATATTTTCCTTTGCCGTAAAGCTCATGGTAAATTTAAAAGTTCAAATGTAATTTCACACATAGCCTCGGCTCTAACCCACGACCCTCTATTTGAGAGACCATAGGTCAAACCTCTGGACTAACACGACTTCCACCTTTCTGAATTGTCGTACGTACAAAGGAATTAATTTTTTTTATACATTTATTTTTGGTAGCAGTTATCAGGTGCAAAAGTATACTTACGTAGTTGGTAGTAGATTGTTATCCCTGCATGTAAAACTGCATTTCATTGAAACCGCAGTCTGTACAAAAACATGCATTAACTGACTAACCTTGACATTAGAAAAAACGACAAAGACTACAAATTGGATAAAAAACGGAACGCTTTATGTTCTAAATATATCCATTGATTGAACTACAAATTGTGTGGAAAGATTTAGAAATAGTGTAGTCCTTAAATATAGGCTTATAGGCACCTGTGTCGCCGTTGGCTTTCTTTTTGACGGTCAGTCTACTCGTTTATCTAACACCTCTTATACACCTCTTAATTTATCATATTTAATACCAGATTTTTTTTAATTAACTTGCATTGTCACTCAAATCTCATATTCATACAGTTTCAAGTCGATGCCATTAACCTTTGAAGAGTTCCGTCCTGCGGAGACGATCCTAGCGGCACTACAAGAATGTTACTACCTACTATTTAACGACTGCTTTAGCCTAGTTGGTAGTGACCCTGCCTACGAAGCAAGAGGTCCTGGGTTCGAATCCCGGTAAGGGCATTTATTTGTGTGATGAGCACGAATATTTGTTCCTGAGTTATGGATGTTTTCTATGTATTTAAGTATTTATTTATCTATATAAGTATGTTTATCGTCGTCTAGTACCCATAGTACAAGCTTTGCTTAGTTTGGGACTAGGTCGATTTGTGTAAGATTGTCCCCTTATATTTATTATTTATTTATTTATTTTATTACTATATTATTTTATTGTCACCGGAGTTAATAAGTATGCCTAATTTCATCTCAATCGGATACCAGAAAATCATCTAAGAATCGTTTCTAAATTTTGAAATCCCAACATACATACCTACGTACGAACTTCCTAAGTTAAATAAAAGCTAGTCAAAATAGTTTTGGCCTGGCAACTTCGTCTGATATTTTTTGATTACTCGATATAAAAAGTATCACCAGTACATCAGGTTACAAATTTTCTGTGCATCAAATTTCACCACTCACCTGTGTTTGCGTGACTTTACAAAACATACATCCTAACATTATAAAATTTCATATTTATACTAGGCTCTAATTGTTTCCCACGACACTTCGTCTGCGAAGAATTTATTCTTCAGTATCGGGAACTATGCAAATTTCCAAGATTAAACTATCCTATATCCTTCTAGGACTTTCACTATCACCATGTCAAATTATATCTAAATAAATTCAAACGTTATTGCGTAATTGGGTAACAAAACATCATCACAAACTTTTTCATTCATAAAACTAACCTTGTTAAACACAATTAACCGGGTGTATTCGGTTACAGCATGACCAAAGATATTCCTATACACGCCAAAATTATTATGTAATTTTAGGTCAAAATTCATTATGCAATAGAACCAATGGAATACCTACTACTCTCAAGATGGGGCGTGTTTCATGCAATTCTGACACTATTATCTGGTGGCACACGCTTGCAAAGTCACTATCTACCGATTGGAAATCACACAAGTCGGGAATGAACACGTTAGGTGGAAGGTCGGAGTTGAGAGCAAAAATACTGGATAAAACCGAACTTAAGATAAGAAACAAGTGAATACTGACTGCCCAGACTTCTACGTATCGCCTGTAGTGTAGACACACATACAATACAAACAATTACAGCTCCAGAATAGGTTTAGAATCCGGTCGAATCTTTGTTGTTGTTTGGACACAATAAACTATAGTTTTGGGAATAAATTGGGTCATACTAATATCATATTTTTCTGTTTACGACCGGATAGCAAAGTGGTTAGGTAGAGGCTGACTATGAAGCTTGAGGTCCAGGGCAGTAATTGTATGAAAATTACGAATGTTTTTCTCGAGTCCTGGATGTGTATTATATAATTAGTACAGCTTTCCATGGTATGGGACTAGGTCAATAAAATTGGTGTCAATTGTACGGTATTATTTATTATTATTTATTTCATATTCTATTCAAGATTTGCTGTAAATAAACTAACCAAAGATGGACTAAAGTTGTTATTGTTGTTTAAGCCGTGGTGCCCTAGTGGTTTGACCTAGGGTCTCTCAAACAGAGGGTAGTGAGTTCAAATCCAGGTTCGCACTTTGAGTTTTTCGGAATTTACGTGCTTTTGAAATTTACCATGAGCTTTACGGTGAAGGAAAACATCGTGAGGAAACCTGCATACACCTGCGGAGTAATTCAATGGTGTGTGATAAGTTCCCAATACGCACTGGGCCCGCCTGGGAACTACGGCCCAAGCCCTCTCATTCTGACAGGAGGCCTGTGCCCTGCAGTGGGACGTATATATGCTGGGATGATGACCCGTTGTCTAGTACCCATAGTACAAAGCTTTGCTTAGTTTGGGACATGAAAAATTGGTGTCAATCCTATTTATTTATTACTGTTAACCAAACCAGATCCTGGTCCCTATCAAATGAAAGATGCATTTAATAATATAACATAGTCCTGACGCTCTTTGCACCGCAGTCATACTGATTAACGGCGGTCTAATTATCGATCAGTACTCAGTCGATACTAAGTAATTAAAACTTTGATAATTTTCCACGGCGGCGGCGCGGCTACCAATTTGCCGCCACGACGTTTGATAGCCTGCCTTTTTTAGCGAACCTTGCGCTAAAAATACTGGACAAACCCATTAAATCATATGACTGCAAATGGGTACTACAGTGTCTCGAATTAGAATTATACTGATCGGATACTAATTTGGCATTGATCACTTTTTTACAATGCGGTCTAATTCTAAAACCATTTCGAGGAACATTAAATCATTTTATAACATTTTAGTAATAAAATACTAAATGATCGTGTGTATTTTTCCAAAATAATGTATGACCTTTGTTTGACCTTTCTAGTGGCATTAATTTTGAAATTCTTTGGAAGAAGAAATAAAAGCCTATATATAATATAAACTAGCTGACCCGGCGAACTTTGTTCCGCCCCTTAGAGGCAGTAAATGAGCAGATTTTGGATTTTATTAAGTTCAATTTTTTATTACGATAATATATAAATAAAAAAAATCAAGTATTTTAATGATAAACAGGGATAGCCTATGTCAATCAGGGATAGTCATATCACATAATATGTATATTTTAAAAATCAGCCTCGTAATTGAATTCATTTATTTCTATCCCGTGGGAATTTCGCAACTTCCCACGGGAACGGGATAAAAAGTATCTTATGTCCTTCTCCTGGTTCTAGGCTACCTCCCCGCCAATTTTCAGCCTAATCAGTTCAGTCGTTCTTGAGTAATAAATAGTGTAACTAACACGACTTTATTTTATACATATAATATAGATTTTGTTTTGTTTTTGTAGTGGTAGAGCCATGTTGTAGCTAGCCACTGCATCACGAATGGGTCGGCTCGTCCGGGGCAGTACCGCCCTCTCACAACAACACCGGCGTGAAGCAGCAGTACAGCTGCGTTTCGTACGGTCAGTGAGAGCGCCGGAGGCCCAATACCTCACCCCCGTCCCCCTTCCCTGTTCCCTCTTTTTTTACAGGCCGGCAACAGAGCAGACTCTCTTTGAGTTATTGATATTTATGGGCGGCGGTGATCATTTTCCATCAGATGACCCGCTTGCTCGTTTGCCTCTCTCTCATAATAAAAAAAAAACACCGATCTGTATTTTGTAGCGTTAGAACGTTTTTAAAAGTTTTATTTCCAATTCGCGATAAGTTTTGTTTACTTATATACTTACTCGCTAAATAAAACTTATGCCTACGTAGATCAAACTGAAATCGCTTCGGTAACTTGACCTATCCAATTTTCATAAAAAAAGTTTTGAGATATGAATGGCACGTGTAATAACACGTATTCATAACAAACCAATTCACATACTGATGCCAGTATCTCTTGCTACCTAAATAAAATAATAAAGTAAATACAATTAACACAAAAAAATATTAATTCGTGTAAATACAAACAAGACTTTGAAGAGCTAAGTAAATATAATAGACATCGTACTTTTTCAGCTTTTAATTAAATAAATACTGAGAGCTCAAAATAAAACAGTTTAAGCATTACGTAATCATCATCACATTATTTCAGCCGAACGACGTCCACTGCTGAACATAGGCCTCCCCCAAGGCTTGCCAAACAGATCGCTCCCGTGCCATCCGGATCCAACGAGATCCCGCAACCTTAACCAGGTCGTCGCTCCATCTTGTCAAGATTTTTTTGCCAAGCTCGATGACTTTACAACTTACAACTTTTGCGTGCGAAAAAACAAGGAAATCGATTGTTATACGTTAAAAATGTCATAAACTGTTCTATTTTTTCAACCTATTAATATATGCACAAATATAAATGACGGGAACCGGGTTTCATTTGTCATATCGAAACAAAATAGTCACGTTTATTTGATTATGCAAACTTAATTAGTCATCCTTAATTATCAATGACAATAAACATGTTAAAACAATAACTGAAACAGAGGGCAATTAATAATTGCGCGAAACAGCTACTACTGAAAGCTACTGAAAGTGAGAACAGAGGCGGGTCATTCTAAAATTTTGCGCAGGTAAACTTGTCCCACCCTAAAAAAAGTTGTTTCCGGTTACACTGTCTATTTTCTGCGGTTATTTAAGTGAAATGATTGATGATTGCAATCAGCAATATATCACAGATAATTATTGACTATCGCAATCAAAAAAAGATTCTTAGTATTTCTGTAATATATGTAATAATGCGTGGTAACAGAGTGGTAGCTCCATACAAATAGTAACAGAGTGTTCTGCCTAAAATTTTAGAATGACCCGCCCAAATGGCCTGCCCTACCACGAAGTGCATAATTCGAACTTCGTTTCGTGCCGTCCCGCTCACGCTAATATGATTTGACACGAGAGTGAGAGGGATAATGCGATGCGAACTTCGATTTTCGGATTTCGTGGTAGCGCCTCTGTAACTGGAAGGAGCAATATTAAATCAACGATTGCCGAGAATTTGCTGGAGTAAAGATTCGATTCGATTTCTTCTTAAAACTTTTTACCGATTATCATATCCTACACTATTCTAGATTATGCCATGGGAAACGAGTAAAATTAGGTACAATTTCTACAATTTCCTAAAAAAAGGAAATTGAATAATACGTTCAACATCTAAATGTTATTCGACATAAACAAATATTACTTACTTTCTCCTCATTTTGAAATAAAAAATAAACAAATGAATCGTGTTTTTATATGTTTATTTTAAAATAGTTTTCATAGTTTACAATCAATAATTTTTCCATATTTGTCGGTATTAAAGATTGCCGTATTACTTCATATATTATTCTTACTTTAACATTATGAATGGTACTGACAGTAAATTGTCATTTTAACTGAAATGACATCCACATACTTTTATTACCTTAAGAGACTCGATATCGGATATGATATCGAACCTTTTTATAGTGATCGAGAATGTTCAGTGTGCACATGTATTAATTTATTACATCGATATCTTTTTTATCGATATCAAATCCCTAGAACTTGCCCGAGTTATCCCAGGTATGGTTATAAATTAGTAATATTCTTTTCAAAGTTGGATTAAGACCAAAACTTGTGTTATGGAACTAGGCAGACTTATGTAAATAGAAAGACACATACTTAAATAAATATTAAACACCCAAGACTCGAGAACAAACATTAAATTTTTTCATATATTAAATCTGCGAGGCTGGAACTCGGTACCTCAAGCTCTGTAGTCAGGTTTTTAACCACTTGGCTAACCGGCCAACAAGTCAAGGTCATTAGTGTGATGAATATTAACACAAACTGTTTCGCAATACTACATCACCGACATGATACGTCTATTTAGACAATTTAACAGATTCCACCACAACTCTGTATTTGCTGGTTCTCAAATAGTCTCAAGGTTGTCTGATGTCATTGGGATGAAAGTAAATTGGACAGTCATGGCGTCTTCAGGTACGTAATAGTAGATTGTTCAACGAGGGACTAAAACAAGTCATAATGACACAAGATATTTAGCCACCCGAGCACAGCGAGGGTGGCTATAATTCGCGTGTCATTATGATTGTTTAGTCTCGCGTTAAACACTCTACTTTTCACTTTGAATGCGAGGAAAAAAAACGACCGCTTTTCATACATAATTACAATAATACTTTTTTACAACGAACGCTCAATACGAATAATGGACATCTGTTCTAAATTCAAATACTATATGTACTATGCTTAGCAAAAAAACTTTATCCCGCGGTTTTTTTGTAAAGAGACTAGTGACGTTTTAAATGCTTGCATATTCAGCCAACAGATTCAAACTAGAAAACTATTTTAAAAGTAATTGGACTAGGTCTGCATAATAAAATTAATTCATCCTTAATAGAATTAAATAGATTAATATTCATAATCACTCATTTACAATACAATACAATACAATACAATGACTCTTTATTGTACACCAGGAATAGTAAGCAATACAGAAAACAGGTACACAGAGAGTAAGTTACAAGGTAAGCAATAGGCGGCCTTATCGCTTAAGAGCGATCTCTTCCAGGCAACCCTTTACCAGAAAGAAAAAGAAAAGAAAAGTTAAAAGAAAGTTTATTTATCATGTTTCACGAAATTAAATCTTTTTATTTACAATGTTATTGCACAGTTGTCATTTTGAGGTTATTTCCACGCCCTTAAAGGCTTCCACAGACCGAAGCGCGAGGCATGCGCGCGATGTCACGGTGCGTCCGCAGCGCGCTTCGGTCTGTGGAAGGCTTTGCAATAGTCTATGCCCAGTCACTGAAAATTGGCAATAATCCTCCATTCACAAACACCGTGTTTGGCAGTCTGAACAGTTTCCAAAGTAAATTAAAAAAAATTACTTTAATCCCTAGAGATCAAAAAAGAGCTTAAGTCCCGATATGCGGAGACTAAAGTAACATTTTAAGAGCATGAGAAGTGAAAACATTATAATCTGGTTGCTATACGTATACGTCATAGTACGCTGGTATGGTTCGCTAAGTTTCGATTTGAAGCGTACTGTCCCTGTCTCAACTCGACCATTACTCAAATAAATTGTCCCGGTTTAAAAGTATTCTTTGTCGGCAGATTATGTAAAAAACTAAAGAAGAGCTGCTCCTAAAAGCCAGTATCGGAATGGGATTCATGGACACAGAAGAGTTAGTGCCAAGTAGGGATGAAGAAACTTGTAAATCGCTCATTTTATATTTACTTTTAGGTTTTGGACATTGCAGTTGCCAAAACATAAATTGGTTTCGTTTTTTTTTATAAGTAGTAATATTGTTAAATTAAATAAATAAATAAATAAATAAATATCATGGGACAATTCACACCAATTGACCTAGTCCCAAAGTAAGCTTAGCAAAGCTTGTGTTATGGGTACTAAGCAACGGATAAACATACTTATATAGATAAATAAATACTTAAATACATAGAAAACATCCATAACTCAGGAACAAATATTCGTGCTCATCACACAAATAAATGCCCTTACCGGGATTTGAACCCAGGACCTCTTGCTTCGTAGGCAGGCAGGGTCACTGCCAACTAGGCTAAAGCGGTCGTTAAAATTCTGTATTCCTGTAGAAAAAGGAGAGAAGATTCTCTCTTAACTCTGTAATGGTCGATGTTAAATTATTATATTTTCTATTCAAATCCCAAGTGCAATGAAAAATAAAACAGCATAAGAAGAAGAAATGCCGCGATGAAAGTTTACTGATTAGAAAACATGTCGAGCTAAACTCAGTCATAGACGAAAGTTACCCGTATTTTTCACTATGCTGTGAGTGAGTCTAACGGTGTTTTAAGTTCGAAGTCATAATACATAACATCAAGACTATTTGTACAACAAAAAAAACATTTTGTTCTCTACCTACGTTACTTCAGTTTCAATGGTGCTGGTCGACGTGTAACCCTAGTGTAAAGGCGAGTTTAGACCTGCAAGAAAAACGTGCAAGTTAGACTACATAGCGAGACAGTAATACCTGGTTTACACTCGCGTACGAGTGGCGAGACGAAATGCGGGACGAGCCACGAAACGAGAGTGTGAACAGGCGCGCCTCGCGCCTCGTCTCGTGGTTTGCCTTGATTTTGAGGCTCGCGTCCGGAGCGAGACGACGAGGCGAGGCGCGAGGCGAGGTGACGAGGCGAGAGTGTAAATCAGGTATAAGGCGAACGAGATTGAGGTGGTCAATCAAGTGCCGCAATGTAATGTAACTTGCACGGTTTCTCTTTCAAATCTGAACTCGGCTTAACGTAACTCGTTGCGTGTCACGGCTATCCGCGTAATGTGTTACGTCATAACGTTCGAACTACTCTTCATTCGTACTAGAATGTTCTTTCTCATTTAAAATAGTACAAAGTCATGATACGGATCAGATACAACAGTTACTCAAATAGATTGGTCAATGAAGCGGGAGACTCGCACAATTTACTATTTAGTCAGTCAAGTTTTTTAAGGTAAAGTATTTTTAGACGACAAATGAATTGGATCTTTTTTTTGGATGAGTCTGACACGTCTCCACCGCCGCCGTTTCTCATGTGTTAAGAAAATTGGCTGCTAATACTACGGACGTACGTCCGTCAGCTAAAATTTCCAATGACCACCAACACACGTGTTGAATACAATTGGTAACACAGTCAAATTTGTTTGTTTAAAAAATATTGTAATTACGAAAATTTGAGTGTATGTTGTTTACTCTTTTGGGCTGAAACGGTTGGACGGTAGATACTTAATTGGAATAACACGCGGAGTACTTTTTGTTTCGATTTTCCTACGGCATAATGTACGGATGATCTTCATAAAGTCTGCCTGTAAGTGTAAATTATTATCAATAAATAAATAAATAAATAAATAAAAAGTACATAAATCATGTATTTTTAGGAATTAAGAATAGATCCCGGAATTTCGGTAAAGTTTATTTTTACCGTGACTACTAATCTAATATTTTTATTAAATAAAATAAAATAACATAAAGACATGAAATTAACAGTTAAAAAGAAAATAAAGATAACTTACTTAAGTAAAATTAACTAAATATGTACATGTCGACGCAAGACCCACAAACGCGTCAATTACTGTTAAAATGTTATTTTGATTATGCTTTAAAATTCATCTTCCTTAATATGAGTACCTATCCTTATTTGTAAAGGTGAATATGAACAAGTGTCTCCTTGCACATACAAACTGTAAATATTCCATTTCTTTTAGATTCCACATTTAAAAGCTAGCACTTGTTCATATTCACTTGAAAAATCTAGTTTTTAGTTTTAAGCGCCTAGTTAATAGCATTAATATTGAGAAATATTTTTACTGGCAACAAAGCGTTAGCGTTCATAGTATTTACAAACTTTAAATTATTTAATTAAAAAAAATAAGAATAAAAACTTCTAAAAATGTTTCTAAAATTGTCAAAGAATTAAAACTTATTAACGGTTGATTTTAAAACTCATTTTAATTATAAAAAGAAAAAGAAGTAAGTGAATTGACTTTGGTATGTCATTTTTAGTTAAATTCTGATTAAGTGTGCTGCGACACATTCTTTCACGGGCCTCTGCCGAGGCAACACGCATCCTGTAAGTACATTACCTGTTCAAAATACTTAACTTTTTAAGATAATTCGTTTATTTGTGCTTTTGTTACATTGCAATAAAAATTTGTGCAATGGTTTTCATCTTTTGCAAATGAGTGATCCTAACGATGGAAATGGTGACGTCAGGTCTACTGATGTCACCATTCCCATCAACCCAGCTGGCCAACCCTCGCCGTTATCAGAAGAGGGGCTACCACGCACCTCTGCTCCTCCATCCGTGTCATTTAATGAGATGCACACTAATGCCTCCGTAAGCAGAGTACCAGCTGAGTTTTTCACACAAATGTTGCAAATGATGAAAAACATGTCTGATCGTATCGCGACATCATCACAATCTGACGCAAAAATGAAAATTAATGATGTGTTTTTGCCGTCATATGATCCAGACACAAATATTGGGGTCCGAGAGTGGTGTCAGCATGTGACTACTGCCATGCAAACTTACAACCTGAACGACTACGAAGTCAGAATGAAAGCGAGTAGTTTACTAAAAGGTCGTGCAAGGTTGTGGGTAGACACCTGGCTCGTATCTACCGCCACATGGCAAGAATTGCAAAATGTCTTAATAACAACCTTTGAACCTGAAAACAGATATTCGCGTGACATCGTCCGCTTTAGAGAACACAACTATGATAACTCCAAAGACATAACGCAATTCTTGTCCCAGGCTTGGGTGTTATGGCGACGTATCACTAAGGACAAATTGTCAAATGATGATGCAGTTGAGGCTGTAATTGGTTGTGTGTCCGATGAGCGATTAAGAATCGAGTTGTTAAATGCTAGGGCAACTTCAGTACCGGAACTAATATCCGTGGCATCTTCCATACGAAATTTAAAACGCCCCCTTTCGAGTTCATCAGGTTCGCTTCAAGGTAATAATACCAAGCGACCTAGATTTTCTGATAAACTCTCGTTTTTTTGTCAAATCTGCAAAAGGTCCGGTCATGACACACGTGATTGTCGCTTCCGTGACAGAAATGAAAAGCCTCAACCGCGTCAACAAAATGATAAAACTGTACAACAAAATGATAAAATTGTACAACAAAATGATAAAAATGTACCCCAAAATTCGGGTAAACCGACATGCACGTTCTGGTCATACTTGTGAAACTTGTTACAAGCGAGAGCGCGCGGTTGTGTCAAACGTTAATTTCGTGGGTACGTCTAAATTGAACTCGATGCCGGTACTTATTGGAAACTTAAAGTTAGTTGCACTTAGTCCCAGACTATAAGATATGCTCAGATATGTTGATAGGAATGAATCTTGTTGATAATACAAACCTTAGTGTGTTGGTGGATTCTCACGGTGCCACACTCGTCCGTCAACCGGTTGTCCATCACATCCGATCTTCAAGCGAAAAATTTGACAAAATAGATTGTGATTTAACTAGTGTCGATCAAATTAACGAGTTAAAAATTTTGTTGAACAAGTTTGAACATTTGTTTATCCATGGCTACCCCCATACACGAGTTAATACCGGTGAGCTGGAGATACGTCTGAAGGATGAAAACAAGTGTGTCGAACGCAGACCATATAGACTGAGCCCCATCGAGCGAGAAAAAGTCCGAAATATAGTCTCTGAATTGCTAGAACATAAAATTATCCGTGAAAGCAAATCTCCTTTTTCCAGTCCAATAATATTGGTCAAAAAGAAAAATGGTGAAGATCGCATGTGCGTGGACTTCCGTGAACTAAACAGGAACACGTTAAGAGATCACTATCCGCTACCAATAATTTCCGATCAAATAGATCAGCTGGCTGGGGGTACCTACTTCTCAACGTTTGACATGGCAGCGGGGTTCCATCAAATACCCATATCGGAGGGTTCTATTGAAAAAACTGCTTTCGTCACTCCGGACGGTTTATACGAGTACCTAACCATGCCTTTTGGACTCAGTAATGCGGTATCTGTGTATCAAAGGTGCATAAATAGAGCACTCTCTCCTCTATTGACCTCAGCAGAACAGGTTTGTCAGGTCTACGTCGATGACGTCTTGTCTAAATGTAAGGAATTCGCTAGGGGACTTTCCCACATCGAACGAATATTAATTGCCTTACAAAAAGCCGGGTTTTCGATTAATGTAGACAAAACTGCCTTTTTTAAACGCTCTATTGAATATTTGGGCAATATCATAGCAGACGGACAAGTAAGTCCGAGTCCAAGAAAGGTAGAGGCTTTAATAAAGGCACCTATACCGAAAACGGTCAAACAAGTTCGACAGTTCAACGGCTTAGCCGGATATTTTCGGCGTTTCATTCCCGATTTCTCTCGTGTAATGGTACCTCTGTATGAATAAACAAAAAATGACGCGAAATGGGAATGGAACGAGCGACACGACGAAGCACGAAACTATATTCTCCAACGCTTGTGTACTGCGCCTACCCTTACGCTATTTCAGGAAGACTCCCCCATTGAGCTTTACACGGACGCAAGCAGCATTGGCTACGGAGCAGTGCTGACCCAGATCATCGACAATCGCCAACATCCAGTTGCGTACATGAGCCAGCGTACTACTGACGCAGAAAGCCGCTACCACTCGTACGAGCTCGAGACACTAGCGGTCGTCCGGGCCGTGAAGCATTTTCGCCATTACCTTTATGGCCGAAAATTCAAGGTAATAACTGACTGTAACGCCTTAAAGGCATCAAAGCACAAAAAGGATCTCCTCCCTCGAATACATAGGTGGTGGGCATTCCTGCAAAACTACGACTTTGACGTAGAGTATAGAAAAGGGGAGCGCCTGCAACACGCGGATTTCTTTAGTAGAAATCCCTCTACTGAGATGTCTGTCAATGTTATGACGCGTGACTTGGAATGGTTAAAAATAGAGCAACAACGTGATGATTTCCTGCGCCCAATTATAGCCTCCATGTCTAGCGAAAGCCCGAATGCTGATTACGTCCTAGAAGAAGGCGTACTTAAGAAGACTCTCGATGACCCCGTCTTCGGTAAGCATAAAGCAATTGTTGTCCCTAGAGCATTCCAGTGGAGTTTAATAAACTCTTTCCATACGGCGCTGCAGCACCCAGGATGGGAGAAAACTCTACAAAAGCTGAGAGAAAATTACTGGTTTGAAAAAATGAATACAACCATTAGAAGGTTTGTTGACAATTGTGTAATATGCAGGACATCGAAAGGGCCTTCTGGAGCGATTCAAGCACAGCTTCACCCTTTTCAAAAACCCAACGCAGCCTTTCAGACTATCCATATGGATATCACTGGTAAGCTTGGTACAAGAAACACTGAAGGGCAGGATGAGTACGTCATTGTCACTATCGATGCCTTCACGAAGTATATAGTGCTCGACTACTCTAACGACAAGAGCCCGAGTAGCAGCCTGGCAGCGTTAAAACGTGTTGTGCATTTATTTGGAACTCCACTGCAGGTCATAGTGGATGGAGTTCGTGAATTTCTCGGACAGTTCAAGGTATACTGCGACCGTTTTGGCATCGATATACATTCAATTTCCCCAGGAGTAAGCCGAGCGAACGGGCAGATTGAAAGAATCATGGCAACGCTGAAAAATGCATTAACCATGATTAAAAATTATGACACTGAAAATTGGCAGACCGCCCTGAACGCCTTGCAGCTCGCATTAAATTGCACGCCCCATAGAATAACTGGGGTTGCACCACTCACACTGTTGACTCGCCGCCAACATACCGTGCCGCCAGAGCTTTTAAGGTTAGTGAATATTGACAATGAATCCATGGACTTTGACCTGCTCGACCAGCACGTTCAACAGAAAATGACTGCAGCAGCTCAGTACGACAAACAACGATTCGACAGGAACAAGGCAAGGTTACGTTCATTTCAGAGAGGAGATTACGTGCTTATCAAGAATAACCCAAGAAACCAGACCTCCCTAGATCTCAAATACAGTGAGCCGTACGAGATATACAGAGTGTTGGACAACGACCGATATATGGTAAAGCGTGTAACTGGCAGAGGACGTCCACGCAAAGTAGCTCATGATCAGCTACGTCGAGCGCCACAGCCAGGCGATCAGGAGACCTTGTCGACGAGTGATGATAACGACGATGCAACTCTACAACAAACCACACCCCACCGTACTCAAAGTAACTCGCCGGGGATCTCTCCTAGTGCGTCACACCAGCTCTTCAATCTATCTGACGAACTGCAGCCATCCGCGTCCTGAGCTGCACGGCTGATGGATTCCAAAACAAACTGGTCAGTTGATTATTTATACTAAAAATATTTAACCAAGTACTTGGGTTACTTTTCAGTAGCATTTTCCGTTTAATGTTATTGTCATTTTTGTAATCTTGTGGACCACGACGTACAAGACCGCTCAGAACCACAACATAAAGTTTTGGTCTTCAGGACCCAAATTTGACTCTATTATTTCTTACTTTAAATTTTTGTGGACCACGGCGCACAGGACCGCTCAGAACCACAACTAAACAAAATTTGGTCTTAGGACTCAAAAATTAATAAGTTATTATTTCAAAGTTTTTGTGGACCACGGCGCACAGGACCGCTCAGAACTACAACAAAAGAAATTTTCGTTTTAAGGACCCGAATATTATTTTTACTTTCCACTTTTAGAGCCTCTGTGGACCACAGTAACAAAATTAAAAACCTAGGCTACAGCATCGTCCTTCCCGAATCCTTAATTATCCCCTGTGGACCACGGCATACGAGACTGCTCAGCACCACAGCATCTATGTCCATTTTAATTGATTTCAAAGCTTGCTTGGAACACACAAGCACCATGAATGAATAACTAAGCTTCGTAGCTTCGTAGCGTATGTAGAGCTGCTAAATTATTTTGTTTTCAGTAAAAACATAACAATGCTGATAACATTGTTACTGTATCAATTGCTTCGAAGCCATTAAATTATAATTTTTGGAAATGTTTCGTAACTTAATGTTATCAGCAAGGTGTTCTTGTGAATGGATACCTAGCTCAGAGAAAATAAATTTCTATTTTCAGAACCGCGACTGGTGCAGAGCGCGCACCGTCTCGCAGAATGGCTGTGTCGACGCAAGACCCACAAACGCGTCAATTACTGTTAAAATGTTATTTTGATTATGCTTTAAAATTCATCTTCCTTAATATGAGTACCTATCCTTATTTGTAAAGGTGAATATGAACAAGTGTCTCCTGGCACATACAAACTGTTAATATTCCATTTCTTTTAGATTCCACATTTAAAAGCTAGCACTTGTTCATATTCACTTGAAAAATCTAGTTTTTAGTTTTAAGCGCCTAGTTAATAGCATTAATATTGAGAAATATTTTTACTGGCAACAAAGCGTTAGCGTTCATAGTATTTACAAACTTTAAATTATTTAATTAAAAAAAATAAGAATAAAAACTTCTAAAAATGTTTCTAAAATTGTCAAAGAATTAAAACTTATTGATTTTAAAACTCATTTTAATTATAAAAAGAAAAAGAAGTAAGTGAATTGACTTTGGTATGTCATTTTTAGTTAAATTCTGATTAAGTGTGCTGCGACACATTCTTTCACGGGCCTCTGCCGAGGCAACACGCATCCTGTAAGTACATTACCTGTTCAAAATACTTAACTTTTTAAGATATTTCGTTTATTTGTGCTTTTGATACATTGCAATAAAAATTTGTGCACTGGTTTTCATCTTTTGCAAATGAGTGATCCTAACGATGGAAATGGTGACGTCAGGTCTACTGATGTCACCATTCCCATCAACCCAGCTGGCCAACCCTCGCCGTTATACATGTCACTATAAAAATAAAAATTATAAAAAGAATACCCCGTCCAAAAGATCTGACTGTGGCAGGGTTCCCATGATGCTGGCCGAATTACCCCTTTGGACCGCAAGTGCGATCCGTTGGGATAAATATGCGCCAGCTCTTGGGTCCCCAGAGGTGTCGACCAACCGGAATGAAAGGGCCTTCATGAATGACTTCATGTCGGCTGACCAAGGCCCTAAGGTCTCAACAGCAAGCGCTGCAAACTCGTAATCCTTTAACAAAGATGAGTACTTGCGGCGCTTGAGGAGTTGGGCCTGATCAGCCGCAGCGCCGGCTTGTGAGCTAGTTGCCTTGATGTGGGACAGAGCGAAAGTATCAACGCATGTAGCGTCCCACACCAGTTTATTTAGGTTATTTACTAGTTGTAAGTACTTCAAAATCCGAAAGTCCTTAAAAACACTACTTACAAAATGTTTTGACACTCAGCACTTGAAACTAGCTCAATTCTTGACCACGCTTGAAAGTTGTAGAGTACTAGGCAGTGTGCCAACTTAAAAGCTCAAACATACATTACCATACTATATATACTTACTACACCATCGAAAAAACAAAAATTAGATGATTCACGTCAGATTTTTGAAAATAAATCGTTCTGGCAATGAAGCTGATGCACCGACAACAAGATTTCTTGATGACTTGTGTTAGATTTTGTTGTGCCAACCACCTAAGCACAACAACATTATCATATTGAGTGAGGACCATTTTATGTCAATTTTCCTCTGTTTCTAATTTTCTGCTTAAAAACCTTAAATGGCACCAATATATGTTATTCGTTATTTCTTCCTTTCACATGACGTATCTTTTGTTATAAAATCATTGGTCATAACTAACCGAACATTGTCTAATGGCATACTGGTTTATTAGGCGGATATTACGTTAACAGTCACCGTACAAACGTCTCTGTGCAGAAGGAGCTCAAATTGGAGAAAACACAGCATTTACCTTCGATCTGCCTACAACGCATAGTGCGGTACTTCGGTCGCGCGTAGGGGAGCGGACAATTTAGAGAAGTTAAGAGGGTACGATGCGCACCATTTCTCCATACAAACGTAATCCCCTGTTTCCTCCCTGGATAATGGCTTTAGAGCCAATTTTTTTTACTGTGTAATCTGTATCTACCACAGCTATGCCCCTATGTTTCATTTTTTTCCATATTTCAATTAACATAAGAAATATGAGCTTTCAAAAACTGAACAAATTGCCCAATTTCAACGACATTTTTAGCCACTCATCAGAAAAGAATCCCTGATATAAACAAAAAAAGAAAACATAGGGGCATAGATAAATGTGTCCTCTAATTATTTTTTAAAAAAAATAATTTTATTGGTTCAGTTTTCGAGAAGAAAACAGGGGATTACGAAATGCTGTTTTGATTAATTTTACGCGCCTATTAACGGTCTGAGCTGCAGTAGTCCCGCTCTCGCTGTACTGACACGGAGGGGTTCGGGCGAGACAGCGACATTTCATTAAAATACCTATTTCTCAAAAGTCTTTCAGCCATCGTACCCTCTTAATGGTGACCGGAAAAACAAAGGGTGAAAGACCTCGAGGGTGAAGTCTTAAACAAACAATGGTCAGATCAGATCTCGGAACAGTTGGATTTTTAACTGTCAGCGCTGCACTTCATCAAGCGACTGAACGCGGTCGATGGCGACACCTAGTGGACAAAATTAAGAATCACGATCCTCAGCAGTGAGTGAGCGATTGAGATGATGATGATGATGTCGACGGAAACTGTTCGTTTTCTTTCCAAATCTGTAAGTAAAGCTACTAGAAGTGCCCACGTTTATTATGGAAAAATACAAAAGCCAAAGATCAGATTATATCAGTCGAACAAAAATACAGACACGCCGAATCATGGCGTTTACAATGTCAAACTTAACGGCAAGTGACCATTCATGACCCAATTAAAAAACATAACCTGTGCTACCCACAATCTGAGGCGTGATAAGAAATGGAATCAAAACGTGTTCTTAGATTATAGAATAAACCAGAAACTGCAGTGCGTGATAGTTACAGTCAAGGAAACTGATGCGCATACGAGAGTGGAAACTTTTCACAACCGACTTCACGATGATTTCTTTGGCTGATGTACGGACGGACAGGCCTCCTCTCAGAATGAAAGTGCTTGTGCCATAGTTCCCACGCGGGCCCAGTGTGGATTGGGAACTTTAAAAAGAATAATCAGCATATTATTAAATCATTTCTGCGGCGAATAAACAGAGAGAGAGAGAGAGAGAGAGAGAGAGATTTGATTATTTACACATATTCGATACCTACACAGAAGAATTATCGAATAGAACCTATAAATTGGACCCCACTCAGCATAATGTTGCGGCGAACCACAACGCTGACCCAAATACAAACTTAATTCAAAATTATTTTTGATTAAAAAAACATCTTAAAATCGTAATTATGCTAAATTTTGTTAATGTGTGCGTGCGTGTGTGCTTGTGTGTGTGTGTGTGATGGTTTGTGTGTATGAGCGCGGCTTCTAGTTTATTCTTTAGTCTAAGGTTCGCAGTTAACTAATTAACTGGTCAGTATATCACAGCATCCAAGTGTTTATCGTTGGTCAATGCGGTTACAACCGGTTAGTGGCTCGTGGCGAGAAGGACAAAGTCTGTATACAAACAAACGCCATTATAAATATCAGCGATAGGGCAACTACGCGTAAAATAGTCACACAATTTTTTTTAAACATATTTCGTTTCTAGATGTTTTCATTGCTCGGCGCTCGGCAAGAGCATTTTAAATTCAGTTTTAGTTTTTTTTTGCCCAACTTCTGTAAAAAAAGTATTTCCTCGGAAAGACTCGGAAGACCGTGATTATCTTTAACGACCATTCATTATTTCGACGTCATGACGAGTAGTGGCACCGTGACGGCGGTTGACACACCGAAACATCGAGAGCTCCTTAAAAAACCTAAATATTTTTTTATTATAATTATTAATAATTATCGCCGTCTACACCCGTAAAAAATACGGCTTATGCAATCACTAGGTTAATCAACCGTGAATCAGTTTAAATAGTATTTTATGCAAAGGTTACCTTGTACGGTCAAGTGCAAGAATAAGTATCGATTTAATCCTCCCATCGTTACATACCTATACCTTAATTCGACGACATAAAGGGCTATAATGGGACATATTTATGAGCAAGTTGTGTGCACCCATATTTTTACACTTGACTGGTACCTATAAGTGAGGTGGCCCGTCCGCACAGCGATATTTCACCGCGCGGTTTTTTATTTATGAGCAAGTTGTGTGCACCCATATTTTTACACTTGACTGGTACCTATAAGTGAGGTGGCCCGTCCGCACAGCGATATTTCACCGCGCGGTTTTTTATTTATGAGCAAGTTGTGTGCACCCATATTTTTACACTTGACTGGTACCTATAAGTGAGGTGGCCCGTCCGCACAGCGATATTTCACCGCGCGGTTTTTTATTCGCAATTCTGTAACACACTGAATCTTATGGACGTAGCCGCTCGTTTACGTCCATATTCAATGTGTTACAGAATTGGGATGTACCAATTTTTGACAACGTACAATAAATCGAAAACCGTTTGGAGAAACAGGCTTTGTGAAGCGTTTTCAGAAATCAGATTCCAAAAATATGATAAACTGAATTAAATAAAGAAAATTTAAGTAATGACCTTCATTTGACCCCTGCAGTGAATCATCACAAAGGCAGATATAAAGCAGGTCTACACTCTAAAGCAAATTGACAGTTTGAAATGTTGCTGTCCTGCTTATAATAGCAAAGAGTGACAAAGACAGAACTTTAATCACATGATGCGCACCTGGCTTTAAACAGTTGTCATTTATCGTAAAGTCCGAAATGTATACGAGTATTTCCAATGTATTTTTACAAATTTAATTAATAAATTACTACGCTACAAGTATGTAAATATAAAAGAATTTAAATATCAGACTTTAATAATAAATATCTATTTACTATCACACCATTAAACAAATAGAAATAATCGAAACTAAAAGAAGAGAAATAAATAAAACTATTTGCAATGGTTCATTTAGGACCCTAAGCCGTGCTTGTATTATTGACAGTGACAATACAAATCAGTAGTGCCACAGATTAATTATGTTATGTACGACTTGAATTTTTGTAGGTAATGGAACGTGGCTCTCTCAGTGTGACGTCATCCAACGTATTTCTTAAAAAAAATTATAAAAAAATAAATACTCAACCAAATTCAAAATCGATGAAAATGGTATCTTAAAATATCCTATTCTTTCCAAAAAAAATATAAAAACTATAGGTTATTTTTTTTGGTGCATCCCAATTGCGAATAAAAATCGCGCGGTGAAATATCGCTGTACAAATGGGGCCTTAAAAGGCGAGTGGCGCAATGGAAGACGGCATCCGGTCTAATTCCCTTAGTCTTAGACGAAGATAAAAAGATAAATGCAGCATTCACTCGACGTAAATAACAACTTTACGAGCATGAGAAGTGAAAAAAAATGCATACAGGTGTAAATTACCAATAATGATCAATATCTCATGTACATTGACTGAACTTGAGTCAAATGTTCATCCGAATTGACTGCTAACGGGAAAGGCCTAGCCTAGTGTAGAAGCCAATGAACCACATTCTGGAATTATGTTTAAAGTACCTAATGCAGGAATATTTGTTCCTGAGTTATGGTTGTTTTCTATGTATTTAAGTATTTATTTATCTATATAAGTATGTTTATCGTCGTCTAGTACCCATAGTACAAGCTTTGCTTAGTTTGGGACTAGGTCGATTTGTGTAAGATTGTCCCCTAATATTTATTTGTTTATTTATTTTACCTACTAACTTATCTGTTCAGTCATTATTCAGCTGTATACCATGATACTCCTTTTCGTTAAGCTATATTTAATTGTAGTATCAATACCAACCTGTAACAAATTATTTTTATGTGTATGTACTTTGTAAATAAACTTTTACTTACTTACAGCATCATCTTACTCAGCAAAAAGTCTATTATTTTTTTTTTAAATTGTGTAGGTTTTTTTCGGGTTTTAGCTAAATGGGTCGTTTATTGGAGACCAAGGTGCAACAAGTAAATAGCTTTCCCACATTTAAAAATAACCTATAAAAATTACTTCACTACAAACGCAGTTAGTGAAAGCCCTAAACATCTTGAACAAGACTTTACGGTGAAAAATAAAGGCGAAAGAAGACTGCGGGCATGAAAAGGCTGTCCTAATCGACCCAAATGACGTTACAAAGGTTCCTACAGATCCGACCTCGTTTTGTAAAAATTTGATTTGTAAATAAACCCTCTTTGCAAAGAGCTGACGACTTCCAGATACTCGACACGCCTTTGTGGTATTTTTACTTGGAAGTACTTTGGAAGTATTTCAGTGGAAGACGTGGCGTGAGAAGAGCTCTCATCATTCGTCATATCAGCCGAAAGACGTCTACTGCTAAACATAGGCCTATCCCAAGGCTCGCCAAACAGATCAGTCCCGTGCCATCAGCATCCAACGCGTTCCCGCAACCGTAAACAGGTCGTCGCTCCATCCTGTTGGAGGCCTACCTACACTGCGTCTTCCGGTCCGTGGACGCCACTCGAGAACCTTTTTGCCCCAGCCATCAGTTCTACGAGCGATGTGCCCTGCCCACTGCCACTTGAGTCTAGTGATTCTTAGTGAGCTCGTTATGTTGGTGACTTTAGTTCTGGCGCAGATTTCATCATTTATAATGCGATCCCGCAGAGAAACTCCGAGCATAGCCCTCTCCACCGTCCTCTGAGTGACTTTGAGCTTTTTTTTGAGGCCCATCGTTAGCAGCCACGTCTCAATCTCATAAGTCATCACTGGCAACACACACTGGTCAAAGACTGGGATACCATTTGGACGTGGACAGCGCAAGACCGCTCGTTGCTGAAGACTGTGGGGGAGGCCCCTTTGGCCCCTTTCGGATCGTTCTGTCCGTTTCCTAAAACACCCGTTCCCAAAGATCCGTTCCAAAATATTTTTTTTTTTAAATGAACGTAAGCCAAAAGACCCGTTTCTCATCGCATCAGAATGTCAAAACACCCGGTTCTCATAGCATCCGGATGTCAAAAGGTCCGTCTCTCATGACACCCGTATTCCCAAAAGACCCGTTCCTCATCGCACCAGTATGTCAAAACACCCGGTTCTCATAGCATCCATATGCCAAAAGAAGGTAGTGACAGGAACATAATTATGGTTTAGGAACGGGTGTTTTGGGAAACGGATATTAAAACAAACATATCCTTTGGGAGAAGCACATTTTGGGAAACGGATTATTTACCCCACGGATTATTACCCAGCCGTGTTTATTTTCCGCAAAACAGAGTTCCTTTAATCGAACTCCAACCTTCCGAGGTGAGCCTGTACCTATCACCTTCAGCTCCTTGATTTAGACCTCTCGGCTAAACTGAACTTCGGGTGTTACATTGAATTCTTGGCAAAAACCGCTGCAAAAAGCTTGGTGTCCTATCCAAGGTTAGGCGATACTTCACTAGTCACTACGGACCAGCTCATTGATCTTTACCGAGCGCAAGTCCAATCCTGCATGGAGTATTGCTGCCACCTTTGGGACGGTTCTACTGAATATCAGCTAGCTGCTTTGGATTCGGTAGAACAGCCGAGCGAGCGAAGAGGCTCATCGGCGTCGCTTGCGATGCGGATTTTTGTCGCCAGAGCCTTCGTTATCGCAGAAGAGTGGCTTCTCTGTCGGTATTCTACAGGCTACATTTCGGTGCACGACCTTATGCCACCTGCTGTCCTTTCTTCCACAGGTCAACCAGAAGTAAGCGGGGTCTACACCCTTACGTTGTCAGTATTCCCAAATTCCGCACAAAGCGTTTTCGCTATTCCTTCATCAACCGCACAGCTAAGGAGTGGAATTCCCTGCCTGCGACTGTGTTCCCTGAACACTACAATTTGGCCGCTTTCAAGTCTAGGGTGAATAAGCATTTACTAGGCAAGCGTCTAGTTATTATAGTTCTAGAGATATAGCCCGGTGACAGACGGACAGACAACGCGCGGAGTCTTAGTAATATGGTCCCGTTTGGCACTCTGGGTATGTAAAACGAAAATATTTTCAAGGCTGATCTTGTCGGTTTTGTGAGAAATTCATCATTACTCGTGTTTGCAATTAAACTGTTCATGACATGCGTCATTTTGACGATTTTTATTACTAACACGACTCGCGGGACATGCACGGCTTGAATGCATCATGTAGTTAGATGTGGCTGTTATCTTTGGTAGTCATATCTGTGTAGCGGCTACTAGCGCCATCTAGTCATCACATAAGCAACTAATTACAAAATCCAGCATCGCACTATTTATTTATTTATTTATTTATTTCAATAATTTTACACGGCATTACAGTGTTCACCAATACACCGTGAAATTAAATTTATACATATATAAAAACAAAACAGAAATAGAAAATTTTACTCAAATATAAACACTAGACTGCCTATCATCCAACAACTCACAAAAAGTCAGACATTCACGGCACACAATCAGCAAACGAGAAGCAAATAGGTCACAATCAGGTGCTGACGTCAGGAGCGCATTGAGCAGCCTCAGCGCTCGCGGCAGCGGCGAGTTCTTGCGCGACACCGTGTGCGCCGCCGGCACCGCCAGCAGCGGGCGCAGCCGCGGCCGCAAAGCTATCCGTGGAACTTCTGGGACGAACAATCTCACAGCTCCACCTACAAGCTCAAGACAATCCGACTCCCCGCGCAGTATTTTACACATCATGAGGAGCAAATTGTTGGTACGCCTCACCTCTAAAGAATTATAACCGAGAGTACCATCGAAGTACTATCGAAGTTTCTCAACTCAGCTGCATAAATACAACAACTTCCAACTCTCATCCAATGGACTTCGGTGCCCAGGCATAACATCTGTCTGGATAGAGATCTCTCTATTGCAACTACCCCCAAATTGGTGACCCACGACATTGAACGAAATCGTCACCTTCGAAGACATCCAAGACTGAAGATGCAGTCTCACAGCAAGCCAGACTACCTCACTGTGCACCACTAGCATGTTGTTATTATCTTCATGCCTGGTGTCTACAGTTTGCAAACCCTTCTCCCACTACTGCCACCCCCTCCAACAAGTATCCAGAAATAGCAGAAGAACAACAACGCTCGCCAACGAAGCTTTGAGCGACTGGCCCTTGCAAGCGCCTACATGACGCACAGAGTGCACTGTAACTCGTATCGAGCAGTTGTGCAGCGCGCGCGTACCGGTTACAGTGCCCCGTATTTGTTGTACGGTTTGCGCTGCTTGGGGGTGCGCGCAACACCTCGCTCAACTTTACTATCTTCTTCGTGCTTATTCCCATAAATTCAAGTCCGTTACTAGACAAGCGTGCTCCATCGTAGGATTCATCTTCGCTTTCCATCAGGCGTGATTGTGGTCAAACGAAGGCCTATACACCCGAATAGAGAGCTTTCTTTTTTGAGGCCAGTTAAAAAGTATTGTCATATTTCCGAAGTATTCCACGAGTATTCGAAAAGCTGCGCCTCCCTATTCAAAAAAGAGTGCCTTCTTCTAATTTCGTGAAATCAGTTGATTCAATTTGTATGTTACATCGTCCGCTGGAGAGGCTCTACTAAATGAGATATACAAATCCCGTGAACTGGATGGCGTCATTAAATAAAGGAAAGAATTGTGTTCAAAAGAATTCTCCAGAAAATATAACAGTTGAAGTATTTCGTTATTGGAGAGGGCCCGAGTGCTTCTTTTTTAATCGTTATTCCTTCACGGCTTCTGATTTGTTTACGTTATTTTTATTGACTTGGAAATTTCGAGATGGCACGCCCATTTATTATTTAATTATTTCGTTTTCCGCTTCTCGTGCTGTTAATGAACAATCTGACGGCTTAGCCTCGAAAAAACCGGGCAAGAGCGTGTCGGACACACCCAGGGTTCCGCAGCAGTTACGGAAAAATCTTTGCATATCTTATTAATTTTACTATAGATATATTTGGGTCAACGAGACACACCACCCTGTTCCATCAACCTTTTCATTCCACTAACTATGGCTCCAATTCTGTACTTTCGCGTATCCCCCGTCTTTACAACTGTGAATTCAGTGCTATTGATCCTTTCCTAGGATCCAAAAATAAATTTAAGAAAGAAGTTCTTTCGGTCTTTCTAAAAGAAAACTAACAGGTATAACGCCTAGTGTGAGCACTGTGAGTTGGCTTATGTTACGTCTAGATTAAACTGTTATTGTTTCCATTTTAAATTTGTACGTAGGTAAATTCAGCTCCAATTTTGTTTTGATTTACATACGATTATTGGTTGATTGTCGAGTTAAACTCGTTTTAAGACGTGAGTGATCCGTTTATTTTCACTACGATTATTGGTGTTTAGTACATTGTGAGTGGTTTGCAAAATTTATATACTTATAAAATTTTTGGCAGTACTTATCGACTATTTATTGAGTGTAAGACTAATGTTGTAGAAGAGTATGGGTACTGATACTGATTGAGGCAACTTAACGATAAACATTGAATATTAGAATATTTTTGTTGTAGTTACTGTGTAGCATTGCGCCTCATACATTACTCATGAATTCATGAAATACAATTTCATATAACTATGGGTCAATCAACTTTTTTTTGTAAACGATTTTCTGCTACTTTCTATGAAAACCGAAATAATTAAAACACTGATTGTTTTTCCTTATTTAAAGTATACTTTTCAAAACCCTAGATTTTTGTAGTCAATAATGGTATAATTGCCATATTTATTTTATTTTGTTTAGCTTCTATTTCGTGGGTGACCCAGGGGACAATGTTGTCCCCGAAATTTGTATGAAAATAGTGGTATTTCCCCTGGGTGACCGGATTTTTTCATAGAAATACTTATTTTTTTTTGTTTTCACATACGCATTATGATAAACAGTTTATCTAATTACTGCAAAATCATGGTTTCACTAACCAGAGATTACAGAGTTACTTGTAAAGGAGTAAATAGAAATTTACAAAAAAAAGTTGATTGACCCCTATATAACATTAGAGATTTGCATGAGTTGGTGTATCTGGTGTTGCAGACATTTCCACTATGATTACTTACTGTATGTTTCTTTTATTATATTTAAGGCTGTTGTTATCCTGAATATAAATAAATAAATAAATAAACGTCATAATTAGTGATCACTTATTTATGACGTTGACTGTACTATCCGAATTAAACAAGTAATATTTTTCTAAGGATTTTGTAGTTTGTACGGAATTTTCAAAGTAGGTATTTGTAGGCTGCTATTTGCTCTTTAACTACTAATAATTCTTAAGAAAATTTTGCTGTTATAGTTTTTCTTGTTAAATTGATATTTTATATTTCTTCTTTCTTTTCTTCCTTTCTTTAATGATTTTAAAGGACGATTATCCCATACTTTATAAGGGCACGAGAAAAAAAAATTGCTTCGGCAATTTATTTTGCTTACTGCTGCGTGATATTGGTAGTCCTCAAATGTGAAGGCACTACGACAGCTCAAAAGTGCTATGGACCAAACTCTAGTTATAAACGTAGTTACTGTAACTGATTCAGTTTTCGTAGTACCATCGTAAGTCGCACATGCGTGTTGTCCAGATGGTCACAATAAACCTCTTAGAGTTAACGATGGTAGTAATGGTCACAGAGGTGGCTTGGGTCCTTTCTAGTGATAGTACTAGTAATAAAGGCAGCAATGCGCAAGTTTAGTAACACGTTCTCTTTGTAAGACGTTGTTATGAGTTGTAAAAACATGTCTATTGCTATTCGGACTCAAATTCAAAATTCAAAACATTTATTTGTAAGAATACAACAGGTAAAATGATCTTAAAATAAGTTTTAGGTCATTAAGATTAATTTACTCATTTGTTTACTCTATTAATTTCCGTACCTCCGTACAATTTTTGTTATATTTTCTAAAAGTTGCTTTAGCAATTGTAACGGAACCTCCCCCCCCCCTGTTTAAAAATCCCCCGCTACCTTGAAGCTAATATATCCTGCATCTATTGACGGCTGAAAACTGAATTAAACTGAATTGAATTGCTGAAATATTGAACTAAATTACCTATCTATCTTATTAAAACTATGTATCTAACTCTGAACCAAATAAATAAAGAATTTAAATACTGAAATCTATACGGCGTAGAAACCTAAGATTATTTATATTGGTCGTGATACGTGATATGGCCATGTGATCGTCTAGTACCTAAGAGAACCCTTCGTTGTGTCCGTGCCTAAGTAACCCTGGAACTTTTAGTGAAGAATAAAGATTGGACTACCTATAAATATTTATTATATAGCGGCTAGTAACTTTATGCTAATTTTATTTAGAGGAAATGGTTGGTATTGAATTGCATAAGAGAAGACAGTTATAGAGTTTTATCTATGTATTAGAGTGGGTAAGTAAGTCTTAAGATAGATTATAGCCTAGAAGAGTAAATCAGAAGTGTTTGGAGTAGATATTAGACAGAAATATGGTATTCTAACTTAATAATATTCTATCTATAATGGTAATGAAGATATATGGTTGCCCATATTTTGATTCAGGTTATAGGTAACTTAAGTAGTATTGAAGAAGAGGTAAAGATAGTTAAATGGAAGAGGTAATTTCAGATTTATAAAGTCATTGGTCAATAGTCTGTGTCATGTACTTGTAGGCAAGGAATTTTATATTGCGGCTATGTTTGAGAGCCCACTCCCCGCTCTCAAAGGTGGTCTTCGACTCCAAACTGGGACTCAAACCTCCCCCGCATGTACTCTGATGGAGCATACTACTTTTTCCTTGCAGGTAATTAGAATATAACATTATAACATTGTATAATAGAAGAGGGCAATCAAAGGGAATGTCAGTTATAGCCAGAGGCTGTCCCTGGGTCAATCCTGTGATCATAATACTCCTGCATTAGCAAACCAACTTCAGTGGTAATTGTAAACTTCTCTGGTTTATCATAATGACTAATGAGTAGCTACCGGGTCCCTTGGTACCGGTAAACCACTAACTTGCTTCAGCCTTAGTTTTAGTCAGAGTGACTTCCATTGTCAGTTTATAAAATAAGCATTTGGTATAACTTTTACCATCAAATTTAGTTGATATAACTAGCCACTACAGGACCAAATAACCCAAGGTTGCTTTACCAGGGACGACCACCGACTTCAAAGGAGATTCTACTTTTCAACAATTAAATGTTCATAGTGAGTTTGTTGAGTTTTATTTTGACTCACTAAATCGCAGCTACTAGGGTTTACTAGATAGGACATATGGATGAAAGGGAAACCCTGAAATCTTTCATCCGTCGGAAAGTCTAGAGCGTCATAGTCAAAGTCAGTCAATACCTCAGGCATTAGTAGTTATGTCATCAAATGTAGCCCTTTCCCACAACACAAAATAGCACAATGAAGAACTGCCATGTTTAGGTAGTAATATTAAATAAGTCAGGCGGCATAGCAATGCCCCCCAACATCAATTAGCATGATGAAGAACAGCAGATAATAATTGGTTAATGGTAATAATATTAAGTAAGTCAGATGGCATATCTCAGCCCTCCAACCCATTATAATATAATGCAGAACAGAAGATAGTTAATGGTAATATTATTAAGAGAGTCAGATGGCATATCACAGCCCTCCAACATATTATGGTTTAATGAAGAACAGAAGGTAGTTAGTGGTAATAATACCTATCCCTGATAAACCTATCCTAGCAGCTAAACTATCCATCTATTCTACACGAAATTGGCAAGCTAGGAATCCGGATTCCACATTTATAACTACCGCGGGGCCCCTCTCCAACTGATAAGAGAGGGCCTATCCTAAACTAATGCCTACGTTGAGCGGGTTGACTCGAGACCTACTTCCTATACCCGTGTGCTTCTGGCATCCATCTGAGGGGATTGGGATAGATGAATACCAGAGTGTAATATATATATAAATAGATAAGCGGACTAGGTAGATGATGAGGTTGAAACACCGGTTATGGCGCTCCAAACCCTTCAACACCCAGGGAGAACTTGGGTCCGACTCTTGAGTTATAATACAGACCCCCACCCTTCTCCAAGGAGTGGTACCCTAGCCTTAAACGCCTCCGAGATGGGCTAAACTGTCAGTTGGCACCGTTAGGTGACCCATTTATCCCTTCTCAGAGGTCAGCTCTTACTTAGCTGAAGTCTAGATCAGTTCTCCAATATACTAATATAACACTCCCACACAGCAATCCCCCCCAGACCCCGCTAAACTCCAACTTAGCTACCAAATATCCATGTAATCTCCCAACAGTGAGTATACTATAACCATGTTTGGCGATAGATACCCAGAGCCAGGCAATCACACAGAAAAACCCCCCATTTAATTAACACAAGAAATAAATCAACACATAATAAAGGTAAAACACAGCAAAGCCACAATAAAAGAATGAGAAAGTAATAACCCAAGGAGAACCTTACCAGACCCGTAGTCAAAATGCGAAAAAGTCCCTTCTACTCTGCGCAGTCCCTTTTATACCCTTGCCTCGACGATACCCACCGAAACACACTTTATCACAGTATAATAATAATCAGTAGGGTGTCTCGGCAGCGACCTTAATTCTACCCACCTACGCGACCTCGGCACACAACCTCGCGATAGAGCGCCACTCTTCAGTTATGTTTTGATAATGTCACATAATTATCATCATCATAATTTTTAACACTTAATTAAGATTAGAAGTTGAGATTTGTAATAACGATATGATATATATATATATATATATATAAATGTTCCACTGAATCTATTGCACGCGCATAACTTTCGATCGACTGCACCAAGTTCGATTATCTCCACAAACCGTATTGTACTTTTGAACGGTTTTATTCAGTTTCATAGCTACGTATATTTGCCACCTACGAATTAGCTACGGAGAAGTATTTGCACCTCTTCGGCTGGGATGCGCGAGGTTTCATTGTTAAAAATTCACATTCTGCTAAATAACTTCATTAGATATGTTTTTACATGTCTCGATTCAAATTAAGGCCGACATTGAAACGAGCCACAATACCAATAAAAAGGTTACACTACCAATCTGTAGCATATCAATTACCTCCGTACGTAATAAATGTGCGGTCCCGTGCTGATCGAACGTACTATGCTAGCCGAGCTATGCTAAGATTTCGTGGCTCATAGGTACTTTCCGCGTTCCGGCCGTTTGTATGAAAATACTCTACTGATCATTCACTACACTGTGCCCTAGATCCATCGGCATGAAAACAACTTGAGAACCCCGTATCTCACGCGCAGTCTACCCGCTAGTCAGTATTGTTGGCACAGAATTCATTTCTAAATCCCCAGGGTCTTTATGTCGTTCGCATAAAGTGCTGTATTGCTTAACCCGACTCGCAGGTAAGTTGGTCAACCCGTGCATCGTGTTCTTATTTGAACATTTTAGCAATTAAAATATTTTAACATCATCATCATCATCTCAGCCGAGATCCACCCAATACTGAACATAGGCAAAAACTGAGTTCGTTTACATGAAACTGGCTGTACCAGCATGTAAAAAAAGGACTGTTGAATTCAGATCCGATTAATACATATAGGTGAATTTAAATAACCCAACGAATCCTAAGGTAATAGCTTGGGTCCTTACCAAGGTACATAAGAATACCAATTAAATATCCCAACGAATTATAAGGTAATAGCTTCGGTCCTTACCAAGGTACATATGAATACATTAATACATATAATTAATGTTTTTCCCTCTTAGACCATTTTACGGGCCTGAAAATATTATATAAACATATATTTGTGAATGAGACGGTTTTCAGAATCTGAACCGTCACATCGCCTCCCAATGTTTGCGCAAGTGAGAATCCGTTAAACTGGAGAAAACATTTAAACCAATATTCACAAATATATTGATCTAAACATCAACACCCAAAATTTATTAGCAGTTTCCCCAAGAGTGAGGCTTGTGACGTGGTGTGTACTTTAAACCCAAAGATAATGATCAGAGTAAGAAGGTCGTCTTATAACTTCTAACTTACTAATTATGGATATTTATCACATCTCCAGGTAGGTTCTAGATAGAGGAACTGGTTGTGAAGCAGTCAGCCCTAGTAGCATTACATCGGCCCTTCCACCCCAGTCTTGCCCCTGCCTGTCGACCAGAAATGGAACTGCCAATGTAACCCCTGCCAAAACCGGATTAGCTTTTCACTCAGCAAATCGTCCCTGTGGTCATAACATACCCATTAATCAAAAGTCCAGCCAAAGACGTTCACTTAATACAAAAACCATTAGCCTTTCGGTGTGGGTGCAGTGTGCTCGAAGTAAGCATCGGCTTCCTAGCACTTGCTTTGAAGCCCTACATGTAGAGTAACGATTTCCTGGCACCAGCCTCAACGCTGATGTCGATTTCGACTTAACCTATCACCATTTGCGCAAGAAAATCATTTGGTGAGTGCTGTATCAAGGGTTGACTGCCAATAAACCATCCTTGTCATCCACAGAACTACTGAACTGTTATAGCCCTTCACACTAGATTTTTTTTTTTTTTTTCACATTAAAACAAACTTGCACATTCACCTGCATCCTTCCTCATTCACTCCCTCAATCACTTCTTTCACCCACCTCATAACAGTCCAGTAGTTTCAACAGGAACCAAAGACGTTACTAATACCTTTTAATTAAAAGGAGAAAGTTAGGTAAATATCTTGAAGTTAAGAAAGAACAATCTCCCCACTTCCGCAAACCAACTAACTACCGTCGTGGAACTAGAACGGCACATCGCGGTCAGTAAGCGCTTCAGTGCCAACACATTGTCAAAACTTAATACTAGGCCCTACAATTGCTTCCGTAAGTGAGAAAATCCCAACCAGGCGAAACCGATCAAATAATGATAAACGAGCTTATAACCTTATCCTCTTAATTTATTAGCACTTTCCCCAAAAGTGAAATTGTGATGTAGTGTGTATTTATACCGAAGGATAACGACCAAAGCACGAAGGACCATTTTCCCACCTTCGACTCATTAATAATGAATATCCATTGGGCCATGAGGTAGTTTCAGATAGAGGAACTGGTTGTGAAGCAGTCAGCTCTAGTAGCATTACATCGGCCCTTCCACCCCCAGTCTTGCTCCTGCCTGTCGACCAGAAATGGAACTGCCAATGCAACCTCTTCCAAAACCGGAGTTAGCTTAGCTGTCCTTTATAACCGGGTCGTGGAGCACCCTTTGGCACCCCACAACCCTCAATGGGGCAATAGACATCCAATAAAAATCAATCTAGCCGAAAAACAAACCCTCAATACAAAAGTCATTAGGCTTTCGGAGATTGTGTAGTGTGTTTGTCCCTAACGTTTCCATTGGGTGTAGAGTAATGACTCTCTGGCGCCAGCTTCAATGCTGATGTCGATTTCGACTTAACCTATCACCATTTGCGCAAGAAAATCATTTGAAGGGTGCTGTATTATGGGTTGAGTGCCAATAAACCATCCTTGTTATCCACAGAATTTCTGAATTGTTATAGCCCCTTATACTATAACAGTGGTTCTTATTCCTTTTAGCTGGCGACCCAAAATACAAATATATTTGAAGCTTCGTGACCATAAAGTTAAATATTATAAAAAACATATTTTCTTTATTCAAGTGAAAGTTATCTTTAAATTAGTTATTATAATATTCGCGACCCATCTCATATCGCCCGTGATTTAAATTTAGGTCGAGACTCAAGGTTAAGAAACGCTGTACCTACTAGAACGACAAGTCCTACTCTTTCCACTTTTTTTCTTATTTTAGCAACTATCAAGTCACACATCTACCCTTGTCCTTCCTCAATCTCTATTTCATTCATGCTATAACAATCCACCAATTCAGACAGGATACTCAGATGTGAGCAATAAATAAAATAAATTTAAAGTAAAAGGAATACTTAAACTCTCTCACTTCCGATAAACAATAACCTACTGTAATTTTGAAAACTAGCTTCCCTATAATTATTTTTAATCCAATATATACCTACAATGTTTATTGAGTTTTACCCTATATTAATTTAGTATTACTCGTAGACCAAATCCTAACCTTACTCATTCATTGTAAATAAAAGGAACGAGGAACTAATTTTACCTAGGTATTAAAACTAGTTTTACTTTTGAGCTTAAGAAACGTAGATTTAAAATATTGAAAAGTTCCCAAAATTATAATTACCTACTTACTCAGATATAAAAAGGTACTTAGTACATTAAAAAGAAACTTAACATTAGGTAACTACTAAATTTTTGCTGTAAATTTAACTAATTAGTAACTCCTTCACTAGGCAAAAACACTATCTTCAGATTCCAGCTACTATCCACTTAAAGCAACAACTTTTATTACTTATAAAGTTACTAAAAATAGGGAACCATTTTAACTTGGTTGCTAACCGGCCTACCTAAAACCTTTTCAACCTTAAAACGCCTAAAGAACCCTTCCCGCAGACCTCTAAAATTTCGGGTAGATGAACAACCGTGATGAGACTACCCCGCCTTTTTACTAACCAAATGCACTTATGACAATTCAAGCTAACTTTAAGTATCTAAAATGATTGTCCTCACACCTAATGAGTGTCTTAAATCGTTAACCAAGTTGACGTTACTTATAACTACACGACACGAGTACCCATACCAACATCAACCAGTTGTGGAATCAATATAAAATCGAATCAAAAACCAAGCGAAACTAATCGAACCTAATTAATTACGCTAAATAAGAACCTTTCCATCGTGACGAAACCTGCACAACTACCAAGGTCCTTTCATTACGATATCTCATGCTGGGAGGTAGCCTGTGTCACTCAAACTAACGTAACTAATCGAACCTAATGAAGTACGCTAAATAAGAACCTATCCATCGTGACGAAACCTACACATCTACCAAAGTCATTTCATTACGACATCTCACGCTGGGAGTAAGCCTGTGTCACTCAAAATAACGTAACTAATCGAACCTAATTAAGTACGCTAAATAAGAACCTTTCCATCGTGAAGAAACCTGCACAACTACTAAAGTCCTTTCATTTCGACATCTCACGCTGGGAGGAAGCCTGTGTCACTCAAAATAACGTAACTAATCGAACCTTATTAAGTACGCTAAATAAGAACCTTTCCATTGTGAAGAACCCTGCACCACTACCAAAGTTATTTCATTACGACATCTCACGCTGGGAGGAAGCCTATGTCACTAAAATTAACGTAACCAATCGGACCTAATTAAGTACGCTAAATAAGAACCTATCCATCGTGAAGAACCCTGCACCATTACCAAGGTTATTTCAATACGACATCTCACGCTGGGAGGAAGCCTATGTCACTAAAAATAACGTAACTAATGGAACCTAATTTAAGTACGCTAAATAAGAACGTATCCATCGTGAAGAAACCTGCTCCACTTCCAAAGTTATTTCAGTACGACATCTCATGCTGGAAGGAAGCCTGTGTCACTCAAATTTTGCAAAGCCCGGAGTTTAGGAAAACATGGCTAGATATTGGACTTCGCGCCAAATCTACCTACATAAACCCTTTCGACGCCAACGACATATCACCTCCGCGGGTTCCACGCCAACGACCTATATAACAGTCATGGCGTGCAGAGCGATATCTACCTACATTAAACTGTTCTATTCTATCAATCTATATACGTGTGCCTTGTGTAAAATTTTACACTTGCAAGTACTATATGATAAATGCATAAATTATAAATGACTAGCCTTCTGTTCGCATCTTCGCCCGCGATAAATTAATTTTTCCCGTACAAAATGGTACCCCTCCCGCGGCAAAAGTACCCCATGTCACTCAGTGATAATGTCGCCCTCCAACGGCCAAATTAACTTTTGAAATCGGTCCAGCAGTTTTTAAGTTTATTCGTTACATACAAAAATACAAATCTCTCCTCTTTATAATATTCCTGAAGTTATAAACGGTATAAAATGCAGCCAAAAACCCAGAAACAGGAACAGACCACCACGGTAATCTAACGGCTATCAACACGGCTCCCTCTATTACATCAGACTACTCTGAACTTGGCCATAACAAAAAGCACTGAAGTTTCTATAAAACTAAAGATCAACTTTACATGATACTGGATATTTCATACTAAACCGAATAAATGAAGAACACTGTACCTACCCGAGAAACCTCTACAACTAAAACAATCCTCGATCAAATTAGCTCTAATATCAAGAATAATATAATAAGTTCAATTTATCAATAATAAATTCAAATTTATCTGACCACAACAAACGTATTTAGAAGCTCTCCATTGTTATATAAAAAGGTATTTAAACACCACATCTTAAAGCGATTACTGGTCTATCGAAATAAACTCCACCGCTGACATCCACATTCCCATAGTAATTTCAAATTGCTATCGCCATAGTGATACTTAATAGGTCCCTCGAAATCCCAACGCAAGACGGGTGATATCAACCGCATGTAGCTCCCTACCCTCATTGTGATAAAATTTACTGTTGGTTTCTACCTATTTTGTTTTTAAACTTATTGCTAATATTATTACCTAAGCATACCGAGTTAATGTTAATATTATAAAATGTTTAATTAGTTAATGTTATTTAAATAGTCCTCTGCATGCTACTGTGTCATCTAACTGCGTAAATTGTATTCCTGAACGCCAAGTGAATTTTATTCTTTTTATTGGAAACTAATGTCTTTAACCATAAGCCATCTATTCCGAACACAAAAGGATTGCGAAAATACGATACCGCAACTTTGAAGTGCAATCTTGCCATCTTCCCTCACACTTATTAAATCTCATACTCCCTATTAAAAATATCCCGTTATAAATAACATTATACCTAAGCTTATTGGTTACCTCGTAAGTTATGTAACTAATCTCCGCTATAATTACTATCTTCATTTAGTGTGAACATCACAATACAATACAACACAAATATCCCTTATTGAACACCAAAAATAGGACAGTGACATAACAAAAATAAAACCGGCTAAGAGCGTGTCGGACACGCCCAGGACAGACTTCCGTAACGAGGTTGCGACGTGACGGTTTATATTAACCAATTATTTTTCTAAGGGCCCTGCATCTTGTACGGAACCTCCCAAGTAGGTACACTTATAGATCAGGTCGCTACCCACTTCCAAAACACCAACAATTCTCAAGCTAACCTAGCCGTTGTAGATACAGATTTTATTTCATCACCTAAAACACCACATAACATCATTGCAAAAATACGCCTCCCAGTACTAAAAGTCTCTGCACCACGCCGCGAGCGGACGGACGGACAGACAGTGGACAGACGGACGGACAGACGGACGGCGGACAACGGACAGACGGTGGACAACGGACTGACAAACTGCTAAAGGCAACTTCTTCCAGACAACCTACCGCTTCGTATTTAGGTATTATGTGACCTCGTATTTCGATCTGTAGTAGTAATACCTAAGATCTAATAAAACCCAGCAACCGATAGTCTAACTACCTACATAAAACATTCTTTGATCTACGTAATCAGAATAATTGAATCACAAAAGTTTTAAGTAACGAAGACATTTAGTGGGAAGCCTAACATGGTTTGGCCTAACGAATCTATAATAACCAGACTTTTCTGCCTATCTACCAACATACATACATTGTGCGCGTTTGGCAGCCGCCGCAACGAGTGACTCCCTGAAGAAGGACCACTGACCAGCCCGAAACATGTCGAGTCATGTTCCGTTCAAGACGCGAGTGATCCGTTTATTTTCACTACATACATACATACCTACCTACGTACTTATATATCCACCCACCTACCTGCCCATCTACCTACCTAAACTAGCGTATGATTACCTTTGAATAGACGCCTCCCTAACTGTACAACATTCTGTATTTGAATAACCTATACATACACAACAACTTAATAACGTAGATATCTTGACTTTGAATGTACGCCTCCCTGACTATACAACATTTTGTATTTGAATAAACTATACATACACAACGACAGAATAAAGTAGATATTATAACTTTGACTGTCCGCCTCCCTGACTGCACAACCTTTTGTATTTGAATAAACTATGCATACACACCCCGAATATTCCTAATACATTAAATCTCAAGTCACAGTAAGTAAATTTATCAGGCCCGTGTACAGGCCACTGGCTACCCTTCATACCCTATAAATCACAGATTTATAAAACTACTAATCTAATCATCATATCCCAAGTCCCCCTACTTAATTCAAAGGTACGTCTAGCTCACCGGCGATTAAAACTACTTAAACAAGAAAATGAAAAATTACCTACAGAAAAACTATCCATTTTGTAGAATTATACTCTAATTATTAAGAGTTGTTAGTGCCAACATAAAATCCCTAAATCGTGTCACTTGACCACCCAAGTACTATTTTTTCTCTATTAACGAACGTAGACAAATTGAGACTGTCGCAATAGAAAAACTATACCTTCTAGGCTAAAAAAGATCACTAAGACGCGTTATCCTATTATAAGCTAAGTAAAGTAATTTTAAATTAATTAAAAGCTAAAAAAGAACATATATATTTTTTTTAAGTGGGTCAATCTAAGTATTTTTTATTTAGGAAGGTAAGCATAAGCATGATTGAAATCAATGGATCAGCTAGACTATGAAGAATACCTTTTACGCTAAAAGTTTAGTATAACTGGAGTTTTATACGCATAAATCAAGCTAACCGACTTCAATATCATAAAAACCGAATAACCTATTATAAATGGAATTAAATCTCAACATACACAATATTCGTATTAATAGTGAAAAAACGCTCAAATTTCACAATCGTACTCTGTTGTATGGACGCCAACCCTTTGCCTCACCTTTTCGTCTAAAGAATATTAAAAACCAAGCACCGTCACTATTGACTGGTTGGTTGGTTGCGCTGATCGTCAATTATCGTTCGACCGACATAGATTTTATTATTTCAAGTCAGTTTTAATATTAATAAGTCGTTTAGTCAACTTTAAGCTTAAAATGGTCACCTACCTAACGGCTAAGGTACCCACATCAAAAGTGATAACTATCCAAAAGGTACAGTGCGTGAACGAAAGTAGTTGTACAACAAGTGGAAGAACCAAGTGCTACGTAATTAATCAAACAACCATGTTTAAACGAACTCGCAATAAACGAACTACCCAAGTGTGAACAAAGGCGGATTACGCGAATAGAAGGTGGAAACAGTGACTGAGCGTAATTATTAATGGCATAACCTACAAGTGGACAAAAGAAGTGTAATAACCAAAGTGTTTCAAGTTCTAGTTTAAAGCAAACATGTAAAAAAAAATGATTAAAACCCTATATTTTATTAATGTCCTTTTTTAATTTATCTACGTACCTATCTAATTACCGCAACCGATACTAAGTTATGACTAAACCAATCTTTATTTTCACTTATCCGTTTCACCGCAACACTGTGGCCCAAAAATTGTGCTATAAAGGACAATTGTTGGACCAAAACCTGCCTATCTATATACCAAGACAAATTCTAGAAAAAGTTCATAAATTATATCTTATGGTGGAACGTTATAACTACAGTTGAGCTAACTATGAACTAACAAGTTATGAACCTATTTATCACTATACAAGTTAAACAGATCTATCTTGAAAATAATGATTAAGCTATGCTCGAATCCTGGACACGGCTACTCACTGTAACGGTACCTCCCCCCCCCCCTGTTTAAAAATCCCCCGCTACCTAAAGCTAATTATATCCTACATCTATTGACGGCTGAAAACTGAATTAAACTGAATTGAATTGCTGAAATATTGAACTAAATTACCTATCTATCTTATTAAAACTATGTATCTAACTCTGAACCAAATAAATAAAGAATTTAAATACTGAAATCTATACGGCGTAGAAACCTAAGATTATTTATATTGGTCGTGATACGTGATATGGCCATGTGATCGTCTAGTACCTAAGAGAACCCTTCGTTGTGTCCGTGCCTAAGTAACCCTGGAACTTTTAGTGAAGAATAAAGATTGGACTACCTATAAATATTTATTATATAGCGGCTAGTAACTTTATGCTAATTTTATTTAGAGGAAATGGTTGGTATTGAATTGCATAAGAGAAGACAGTTATAGAGTTTTATCTATGTATTAGAGTGGGTAAGTAAGTCTTAAGATAGATTATAGCCTAGAAGAGTAAATCAGAAGTGTTTGGAGTAGATATTAGACAGAAATATGGTATTCTAACTTAATAATATTCTATCTATAATGGTAATGAAGATATATGGTTGCCCATATTTTGATTCAGGTTATAGGTAACTTAAGTAGTATTGAAGAAGAGGTAAAGATAGTTAAATGGAAGAGGTAATTTCAGATTTATAAAGTCATTGGTCAATAGTCTGTGTCATGTACTTGTAGGCAAGGAATTTTATATTGCGGCTATGTTTGAGAGCCCACTCCCCGCTCTCAAAGGTGGTCTTCGACTCCAAACTGGGACTCAAACCTCCCCCGCATGTACTCTGATGGAGCATACTACTTTTTCCTTGCAGGTAATTAGAATATAACATTATAACATTGTATAATAGAAGAGGGCAATCAAAGGGAATGTCAGTTATAGCCAGAGGCTGTCCCTGGGTCAATCCTGTGATCATAATACTCCTGCATTAGCAAACCAACTTCAGTGGTAATTGTAAACTTCTCTGGTTTATCATAATGACTAATGAGTAGCTACCGGGTCCCTTGGTACCGGTAAACCACTAACTTGCTTCAGCCTTAGTTTTAGTCAGAGTGACTTCCATTGTCAGTTTATAAAATAAGCATTTGGTATAACTTTTACCATCAAATTTAGTTGATATAACTAGCCACTACAGGACCAAATAACCCAAGGTTGCTTTACCAGGGACGACCACCGACTTCAAAGGAGATTCTACTTTTCAACAATTAAATGTTCATAGTGAGTTTGTTGAGTTTTATTTTGACTCACTAAATCGCAGCTACTAGGGTTTACTAGATAGGACATATGGATGAAAGGGAAACCCTGAAATCTTTCATCCGTCGGAAAGTCTAGAGCGTCATAGTCAAAGTCAGTCAATACCTCAGGCATTAGTAGTTATGTCATCAAATGTAGCCCTTTCCCACAACACAAAATAGCACAATGAAGAACTGCCATGTTTAGGTAGTAATATTAAATAAGTCAGGCGGCATAGCAATGCCCCCCAACATCAATTAGCATGATGAAGAACAGCAGATAATAATTGGTTAATGGTAATAATATTAAGTAAGTCAGATGGCATATCTCAGCCCTCCAACCCATTATAATATAATGCAGAACAGAAGATAGTTAATGGTAATATTATTAAGAGAGTCAGATGGCATATCACAGCCCTCCAACATATTATGGTTTAATGAAGAACAGAAGGTAGTTAGTGGTAATAATACCTATCCCTGATAAACCTATCCTAGCAGCTAAACTATCCATCTATTCTACACGAAATTGGCAAGCTAGGAATCCGGATTCCACATTTATAACTACCGCGGGGCCCCTCTCCAACTGATAAGAGAGGGCCTATCCTAAACTAATGCCTACGTTGAGCGGGTTGACTCGAGACCTACTTCCTATACCCGTGTGCTTCTGGCATCCATCTGAGGGGATTGGGATAGATGAATACCAGAGTGTAATATATATATAAATAGATAAGCGGACTAGGTAGATGATGAGGTTGAAACACCGGTTATGGCGCTCCAAACCCTTCAACACCCAGGGAGAACTTGGGTCCGACTCTTGAGTTATAATACAGACCCCCACCCTTCTCCAAGGAGTGGTACCCTAGCCTTAAACGCCTCCGAGATGGGCTAAACTGTCAGTTGGCACCGTTAGGTGACCCATTTATCCCTTCTCAGAGGTCAGCTCTTACTTAGCTGAAGTCTAGATCAGTTCTCCAATATACTAATATAACACTCCCACACAGCAATCCCCCCCAGACCCCGCTAAACTCCAACTTAGCTACCAAATATCCATGTAATCTCCCAACAGTGAGTATACTATAACCATGTTTGGCGATAGATACCCAGAGCCAGGCAATCACACAGAAAAACCCCCCATTTAATTAACACAAGAAATAAATCAACACATAATAAAGGTAAAACACAGCAAAGCCACAATAAAAGAATGAGAAAGTAATAACCCAAGGAGAACCTTACCAGACCCGTAGTCAAAATGCGAAAAAGTCCCTTCTACTCTGCGCAGTCCCTTTTATACCCTTGCCTCGACGATACCCACCGAAACACACTTTATCACAGTATAATAATAATCAGTAGGGTGTCTCGGCAGCGACCTTAATTCTACCCACCTACGCGACCTCGGCACACAACCTCGCGATAGAGCGCCACTCTTCAGTTATGTTTTGATAATGTCACATAATTATCATCATCATAATTTTTAACACTTAATTAAGATTAGAAGTTGAGATTTGTAATAACGATATGATATATATATATATATATATAAATGTTCCACTGAATCTATTGCACGCGCATAACTTTCGATCGACTGCACCAAGTTCGATTATCTCCACAAACCGTATTGTACTTTTGAACGGTTTTATTCAGTTTCATAGCTACGTATATTTGCCACCTACGAATTAGCTACGGAGAAGTATTTGCACCTCTTCGGCTGGGATGCGCGAGGTTTCATTGTTAAAAATTCACATTCTGCTAAATAACTTCATTAGATATGTTTTTACATGTCTCGATTCAAATTAAGGCCGACATTGAAACGAGCCACAATACCAATAAAAAGGTTACACTACCAATCTGTAGCATATCAATTACCTCCGTACGTAATAAATGTGCGGTCCCGTGCTGATCGAACGTACTATGCTAGCCGAGCTATGCTAAGATTTCGTGGCTCATAGGTACTTTCCGCGTTCCGGCCGTTTGTATGAAAATACTCTACTGATCATTCACTACACTGTGCCCTAGATCCATCGGCATGAAAACAACTTGAGAACCCCGTATCTCACGCGCAGTCTACCCGCTAGTCAGTATTGTTGGCACAGAATTCATTTCTAAATCCCCAGGGTCTTTATGTCGTTCGCATAAAGTGCTGTATTGCTTAACCCGACTCGCAGGTAAGTTGGTCAACCCGTGCATCGTGTTCTTATTTGAACATTTTAGCAATTAAAATATTTTAACATCATCATCATCATCTCAGCCGAGATCCACCCAATACTGAACATAGGCAAAAACTGAGTTCGTTTACATGAAACTGGCTGTACCAGCATGTAAAAAAAGGACTGTTGAATTCAGATCCGATTAATACATATAGGTGAATTTAAATAACCCAACGAATCCTAAGGTAATAGCTTGGGTCCTTACCAAGGTACATAAGAATACCAATTAAATATCCCAACGAATTATAAGGTAATAGCTTCGGTCCTTACCAAGGTACATATGAATACATTAATACATATAATTAATGTTTTTCCCTCTTAGACCATTTTACGGGCCTGAAAATATTATATAAACATATATTTGTGAATGAGACGGTTTTCAGAATCTGAACCGTCACACAATATTCTGTGAAAATTTCAAGTATCTATTTAGTTAATGTTATCATAAAGATTGAGTTGAAAACGCTGAAAAAAAACACGTTTCTTGTAAACTGACTTCCTTTCATTTTTAACTTTATCTTATTTTATCTTTGTTGTTATAGCAGCCACCGCAATATACATAATGTATAATCGGTGAAAGTTTCAAGTTTCTAGCCATTACGGTACAAAAGGTAGAGCCCTGTGGCAGACGGACGGACAGACAGCGGAGGAACTCAGTTGGAGGTTCCATTGGCACCTTTTGGGTACAAAACTCTAAACACAATAGCCCACGTTAGAGAACTTGACCACGAAGCTCGAGGTCCCTGGTTTGGTCCTCTGTCGGGGCAGAATAAAATATGCATGAAGAATACGAATTTTTGATCTCGAGTCATCGGTGCCTAATATGTATTTAAGTATGTTTATCCGTTGACTAGTACCCATAACACAAAGCATGCTTACTTTGTAACTAGGTCAATAGGTGTCAGGCGACCACGTATGAAAATAATAAATAATAAATAAATAAATATTAGGGGACAATCTTACACAAATCGACCTAGTCCCAAACTAAGCAAAGCTTGTACTATGGGTACTAGACGACGATAAACATACTTATATAGATAAATAAATACTGAAATACATAGAAAACATCCATAACTCAGGAACAAATATTCGTGCTCATCACACAAATAAATGCCCTTACCGGGATTTGAACCCAGGACCTCTTGCTTCGTAGGCAGGGTCACTACCAACTAGGCTAAAGCGGTCGTTTAAATAAATACTAATGAGTTGGGAAAGCGAAAGATGTAAGTATGTCAGGATCGTAGCAAGTGGAAACATATTTTTAATATTCTCTGGCGGTCGCCAATGGGGTCCCATTGCTGATAAAGAGGCGTGATTTTTTGTATTTAGATTCATTATGAAACTTTTACTATTACACCCACAGTTGCATACTCTCACAAAAACTCCAGGATAACCTTGCTCCCAACGGCCAGAAGTTATCTAGACAACGTACATTTCCCTTAAGCACCTAAGAAACTTGCCACAGAAGTACTAGGATACCATAACACGACTGGATATTGCGGCCGGGACCCATAGTTTAGCGCTACGACTGTCCAGGGCCAGGGGACTGCGGCGACAGTATCCCGAAAGCGGTTTTACTGTGCTGCCGTAAAGGACATAACGATGCCCCGTGGTGTGGTGTGGCTTATTGAATTAGTCACTTTTATTTGCATTCCGAGCGCTAGCTTTGAATTTTATAATGTTTGTGGCGAAGTAAACTGTGGATGTGTAGATAAAAATGTACGCTTTGCTACGGGAATAGGAGGGTTTTTAGTTTAATTTAATCTTAATGTTTCGCGTTCCTGAATCTAAACACCGACCAAGTGCGAGTTTGCACACGGAGAGCACCGGACATCTTTAATCATCAAACTGATATATTTTAGATTTTGAGTTTGGAGTTTGTATGCTTAAATATTATTATAAAGAAACAAGGAAAACAAACAAGCAATTTCTTCTAATGGGACCTGTCTTAATTTAAAATTAAGTAATTTTTTTTATTATTTGTTACTGTAGCGGCAATAAAAATAGACATCATTTTACCTAACGCCCCGCGTGGCCGCGTGTGAACAACGGCCCAAGCCCTCTCATTCTGGGAGGAAGCCTGTGCTCTGCAGTGGGACCTAAATAGGCTGGGATGATGATGATGATTATGTTTGTCTATCTCAAGAAGCGTAGCATCAGCAATTATCATTTTTCGGAGTGATTTTATGTTATAGTTACCTATATTATAGCCCATGCCAAATTACAGCTTTCTAATACAATATAATACAATGATTTCTTATTTAACACCATACAATCAATACAAAAAATAAGGTGCAGTCGAATCATTTTGATTTCTGACCCATCATAGAACGTTTTCACAGTAAGTGTCATAATGTTTTTCCTTGTCAAGAAAGCGGATGTCACTGTGACATTTTATGCAAGAACACATAGTCGAACATAGAAACTACTTAATTTTTTGAAGTCGGTAGAAGTGAAAAAAATACAAGGTAAGCATCAGCCAAGAGTTAAGGTAAAAGTGCCAATGCTCGACACCTCAACGCCCATTAGAGGACACCCATCTGTCACCTCTCTTACTATGACATAAGATTGAAGGTGCCATGTATTAAGTCAGTGTCAAACACAGGTACGTTTACCTTACTAAGCTAAACCTGATAGACAAACAAAAGAGACACTGGTTTATGGGTTCTGATTTTGCCATTTTGACTACGCAACCTTATAAAAGAATTTATTAAATCAGCCGTTACTTTGCGGAGGTCCATATTAATGAACTGAAACAATTACTTTGCTCACCCGCGACCTTACTTTAGTTACGTTTATGCAAGAAATGTGTGTTCATGCAGTTCCTCCACCTCCACACTGTACGAACACACACAAATCACACCAACCCAACCATCACCACCACCAAACTACAAGTTCTTATAAAAGAACATAATTACCTAATTAGTAACTGAGTATGAATACTAATTGGCGTAGTGGGATTTGTGGTTTATCGCGTTTTGTTCATCGGCTGATCGCTTTCCACCAATTCCAAAACTAAATATGCAACGGTTTTGCAGTACACACGATACGAGAGCATAATTATCTAAAGTGTCCTAATAATCGCAACAATAGCTAATTGTGTCGATTGGATGATCACCTATCCTAAACCGATTAATGTATTTAATCAGCTACTTGTTACTGATTTTTATTAGGGTTCCGTAGCCAAATGGCAAAAAACGGAACCCTTATGGATTCGTCATGTCTGTCTGTCTGTATGTCTGTCCCTCCGTATGTCACAGCCACTTTTTTCCGAAACTAGTATAAGAACTATGGCGTTGAAACTTGGTAAGTAGATGTATTCTGTGAACCGCATTAAGATTTTCACACATAAATAGAAAAAAACAATAAATTTTAGGGGTCCCCCATACTTAGAAGGAGGTTGGACAACATCATGCCGATTCTGATTTTGGAGGCCGCTGCTCTAAACAAGTAAATAAATAAAATAAATAAATAAATATTAGGGGACAATCTTACACAAATCGACCTAGTCCCAAACTAAGCAAAGCTTGTACTATGGGTACTAGACGACGATAAACATACTTATATAGATAAATAAATAGGTACTTAAATACATAGAAAACATCCATAACTCAGGAACAAATATTCGTGCTCATCACACAAATAAATGCCCTTAAGTGGTACTACAGTTGAACCAGTCACGTAAATTCTTCAGCTACGAGTGTCTTCTCCTGCTCACGCTTCTCTTTCTGGCAATCATCCCCTGAATAATAAGCTAATCAATTTAACCGTTGGGGTAGACGAGTTCTTGAGTGGGGACCACGAATCGGCAAACTTAGCGTGGGTCGTCCTCAGACTCGGTGGAGCGATGATCTTCGTAAGGCGGATGGCAAGAGCTGGATGAGAGTGGCCGAGAATCGTGCTCAGTGGCGTGCCATTGGGAGAGGCCTATGTCCAGCAGTGGACGAACATAGGCTGATGTACTAGTTTTTAAGATCCAATGTACCCATGAAAACAATTAATAAGTGACTAAATGACTAAATGATGATGATGATGATGATGATGATGATGATGATGATGATGATGATGATGAATTTACATAAAAACTTAAATTAAATTAACACTGATGGTCCCAAAGGAAGATCAGCGCCGTTCGCAAGCTCAAGTTCGTTCGTTTTTGCTGATTTGGGATCATATCGTGATATGCGCATTTTTTTATCTATATTTTATTCCTGTTATTTTTGAAATGATTTGATATCACGAATAAATATTTTCTTTCTTTCTTTTGTTCTAGTTAAAAATAAAAGGAAAGTAACTAATAATAATAACTAAACATACTTATGATGATTAATTGCGTAATCTTTATCAATTTCACATCTAATAATACAGTGAAGTAAAAATTTTGATGTCCAGTTGGTGTGGCAGAAATCTTCACACCATATCACCTTGTAGCTTGATCTATTTTACTGCGGGTAATATGGGAAATTAAAAAGGCCTCTTAAGCAGAGGACCGTGGTTTCGGCCTCAGTTTTTCGGAGTTTCTATATGAAATAACATTTGAAATTTACCATGAGTTTTACTGTGAAGGCAAACGTCGTGAAGAAGCACACACTTGCAAAAAAAAATAATGGTGTGTGAATTTACCAATCCGCACTGGGCCCGCGTGGGAACTACACAAGCCTTTTCATTTTCAGAGGCTTGTGCCCTTTGGGACGTATTACGTATTACATGGGACGCTGAGAATTTTATAATCATCATTAGATGAAGGAAATTCAAACAAAATGTGTTGATTGAATTTTGTCTGCTTTTATTATTTCGCGACGTGTTTGTTATTGTCCTGTAGGTTTAGCGAATAGCCGTTGCCATCGCCACTGCTGCCTAGGGATCTATAATTCTGCGATGGTCCTCTTGAGATACATACGCGGCTTTGATATAGTATTGTCTTCAGAGTATAGTCACATCACGCGATGTTGAGCCAATTGCCATTGTTCGTAAATAAGCCGAGTAATTTTATTTATTTATTGATCAAAATTCCAAAAATCGACGAATCTAACTCGGCTGAACAGCTAGCGTGTCTCAAGTTAAAAGTGAAGTGTAATTATTATTACTAACTATTCACTCAGTAGTGTGTTGCAAGTGATTACGTATGGCATTAAGCTCAAGGCCACTCAGAGGGTGATGGAGAGGGCTATGCTCGGAGTTTCTCTGCGGGATCGCATTAGAAATGATGAAATCTGCGGAAGAACAAAAGTCACCAAAATAGCTCGAAAATTCGCTAGAGTAAGCGGCAGTGAACAAGGCACATCGCTTGTAGATTTGATGGCCGATGGGGCCAAAAGATTCTTGAATGGCGGCTACGGACCGGAAGACGGAGTAGTAAGGAATCCAACACGATGGAGGTACCAGTACCACTACCATGAGTTTAAACTAGTTTACGTGACCGTACTCGCTAGCGACGGCGTAAAATATTTTTATGGAGAATTGTACAGCCCCTCTAGCGGTCACTTACGGAAGTACAATTCTCCATACAAATCATTTACGCCGTCGCTAGCGAGTACGGTCACTGTGAACTAGTGTAAACTCATGGTAGAGGTACAGTAGGCTTATTGTCTAACGCGTTGACATTTGCTACCGCATTCACTGTTTCTTTCTGACAAACGGTATAAAATGGTGGCAGAAAGAGATGGCGTTAGTCAATATAAACCCTGGTTAAGTCTTGGGGAACGCGTTGGATGCGGATGGCGCAGAACCGGTTGAAATGATGATGATGATGATGATGATTTCCACCCTCAAGAGCCCATTGCAAGTGGGATCCATTGATGGTAGTGTTTCAATTACCATTTGGTGACGCACTTGCTCGTTTCCCTGCGTCGTTAAAAATTGTCGTCAAGCACTTTCCACAGCAGTAATATTGCCTTACAGGCTGCGATGATGATGATGGTGATGATGAATATTGCCTCTATGTTTAGAAAATATCAACCCAAAGCTTAAATAAAACCGTATAATAATCGTTAGAATAGAACAAAGAGTTTCCCAAAGACAATAGCAGTGCATTTGACCAACTTTTAATACCAGTGGAGAGGAATAAAGGCGTGCTCATTTAGGAAATTACTCGGTGCAGTGTGGGGGAAAAATAAAGGCTTTTTGAAGGAGGGACGGCCGCGGCCCAGCCATGGTCTTGGTACAGGTACCGCCACAAACTGGTACCGTAAAGTCACGGTTTACTTGGTAACTTTGGCATGGGATTAACTCAGTCCAAATTTTATTATTAGGTACATTGAAATTATGGTTGCTTTTACCATTTTTGTTATGTTTTTAACTGCATTCTTCTGCATTATTGTGTGGTTTTATATAAATAAAGAAACATACTTGAATATAATTATACTATACGTCCAAGATTCAAGCATTCGTACGTTTCACTCAAATGTCTGTTCAGACCAGGGATTAGACCCGGGACTGCAACCTTTGTAGTCAGGCGTTCTAACCACTAGGCTATTCGATCAACAATATGGGGCTGTAATAATATGGTAGGCTATATGGGCTAAGGTTACCTTCCATCGAGTTATAGGTACCGATTTTATGGCACTAAAAAAAACCGGTACCGATCTCCCAGTTGAATACATAGAAAGTCCGGAATATTATTGAATACCCAAAAATTTCAGTTTTTGTTTATTCCGAGACCGTTTTTCGCATGATCAAGAATAGAGCGGTTGAGTCTACTCTTGACCACGGCCGCTACGTTATGGTTGAAACGTCAAGATAATTTTAGCAATAAAAAGCGCCGAGTGTAGTATGCACTACGAGTGAAAATCGCGAAAGATCAGTTACATTGTATAAAGAACACTTTTTATGACACGCTAGCAAGTGGGGCACCTGATATAAAAAAGGTGCCCCTTTATATATTTATTATAGCTTTAGGGTACCGTAGGTGGGTGTGAGGCCGGGGCGCGGATTTAGAAAATGATTCAAAAAGTGGTACATGTACCAGGATTTTTTACGTTTAACATCCTTATTGTACAGCTCGTTTGTTTAAGCAGATATATACGAGAATGGTTACGTTAATTGACTTGTATATTCTCATTGCTTCGTTTGGGACTGAGTTTTAGGACGCGCAGAAGCAGAAAGATCCCTTTAAAACGTCTTTATATTCATTAAGACTTTTTGCACTATTAAATTTGTGGAAAAATCACATGAAAAACGAGTATTTCTTATATATTTAATTCTAGCCCATTTGCATTAGATATTTAGGCTATATATCCAACACTTATGAAAGCGAAGAATCTAACACCGGTTTTGAAAACTCCTGTTGAGAAGAATCGGGCAAGAAACTCAACCAGGGCCCAACTGCATAACAAATTACAAGCTAATAGTATTATTGAATTTCAATACAAAATAGCTATTACTATTAGCCTGTACGTCACGTCTTAAAACGAGTTTAAGTTTGACAGTAAAAATGACGATGAAAACGCGGGTAGTTGTGCGCCGGTATTCAGTGTCGTCGAGCAGCCGCGCGAGCAGAGCGGTAGCGCGTAGTGCACGTTTGGCAGCCGCCGTGACGTGTGGTTCCGGGAAGAAGGGTTACGGTTTAGCCAGAAACATGTCTAGTTAAACTCGGTTTAAGAGGGTTTATACCTGCTGAGCTGGCAACATTGCATTTTTGTTAGTTTTTCTCGATTATTCCATAAAAATTTAATGAAAATTAAAAATGTTTTGTATACAAACTGTTCTATTATATAAGTTAATGTGTCTACTGAAATAATAATTCGTGATAGACTTTTATTTTCTTTAAAAACCGTTAGGTAATAATTTGTTAGTTTTTAACGAAACGAACGAACGAACGTTTATCACGAATTATTATTGCAGTAGACGCATTAACTTATATATTAGAACACTTTGTATACAAAACATTTTTAATTTTCATTCAATTTTTATGGAATAATCGAAAAAACTAACAAAAATGCAACGTTGCCAGCTCAGCAGGTATAAACCCTTTTAAAACGTGAGTGATCCGCATATTTTCACTATGAGTGAGTCTCGCGGTAGTTTCATGTTTAAAAGAGATCTACAAGTTAAGTATGAAGTATCTTTTTCTATTTATTTTTTATTTTCTTCAACTTCATTTTTTTTTTTTTTTTTTACTTTTACGGTCATCCCGTGAAACCATATATTTCAAACTAAATACAAACTGAAATATAGATGCACAGAAAAAACCCCAGAAAAAAGACCAATGCTGGGAATCGAACCCAGGTCCTCAGCGTTCCGTGCTGCGTGCTTACCCCTACACCATCACTGGTTTAGAAGTTAGCGACGAATCTTTCCCATACATCGTACACTTCAGTCTGTTATAATCACATTAGGCAGTGATAAAGCGAATCTATGTTAATGCCCTCTACCGAGAGACTTCAACACTCCTTCGGAGCTACCCGCTCACCTGGACCAAGAGATGGCGCTACTAGGCCAACTTTTACAAGTTAAGTATGAAGTATCTTTTTCTATTTATTTTTTATTTTCTTCAACTTCATTTTTTTTTTTTTTATTACTTTTACGGTCATCCCGTGAAACCATATATTTCAAACTAAATACAAACTGAAATATAGATGCACAGAAAAAACCCCAGAAAAAAGACCAATGCTGGGAATCGAACCCAGGTCCTCAGCGTTCCGTGCTGCGTGCTTACCCCTACACCATCACTGGTCTAGAAGTTAGCGACGAATCTTTCCCATACATCGTACACTTCAGTCTGTTATAATCACATTAGGCAGTGATAAAGCGCATCTATGTTAATGCCCTCTACCGAGAGACTTCAACACTCCTTCGGAGCTACCCGCTCACCTGGACCAAGAGATGGCGCTACTACGCCAACTTTTACAAGTTAAGTATGAAGTATCTTTTTCTATTTATTTTTTATTTTCTTCAACTTCATTTTTTTTTATTACTTTTACGGTCATCCCGTGAAACCATATATTTCAAACTAAATACAAACTGAAATATAGATGCACAGAAAAAACCCCAGAAAAAAGACCAGTGCTGGGAATCGAACCCAGGTCCTCAGCGTTCCGTGCTGCGTGCTTACCCCTACACCATCACTGGTCTAGAAGTTAGCGACGAATCTTTCCCATACATCGTACACTTCAGTCTGTAATTAACATTAGGCAGTGATAAAGCGAAAATAAAAAATAAATAGAAAAAGATACTTCATACTTAACTTGTAAAAGTTGGCCTAGTAGCGCCATCTCTTGGTCCAGGTGAGCGGGTAGCTCCGAAGGAGTGTTGAAGTCTCTCGGTAGAGGGCATTAACATAGATGCGCTTTATCACTGCCTAATGTGATTATAACAGACTGAAGTGTACGATGTATGGGAAAGATTCGTCGCTAACTTCTAGACCAGTGATGGTGTAGGGGTAAGCACGCAGCACGGAACGCTGAGGACCTGGGTTCGATTCCCAGCATTGGTCTTTTTTCTGGGGTTTTTTCTGTGCATCTATATTTCAGTTTGTATTTAGTTTGAAATATAGAGATCTACAATGTTAATAAATTACATTTTTGCACACATTCTTACGATAGCTGCTTATTTGAGGAATAAAAATCATATTTATTACACTGTATCGACATCTACGGGCTTTGAATTTAGCACATGCATTTTAAAACTCACCTTAATGTTAAGAAAACTTGACATGCGGCACTAAAATTACGACTTGCTATTCGTATCCCCGAGTGCTCGAAGTGCATTTCAAAGTATTTTGACGCGAAAATTTACGACCTTACATTGGGCCAGGTAAGTGTCCCACCGCTGGGCCGGCTGGGAATACGCGGGAGTGCTAAACTCTGCCATCCGTGAGAATTGACACCACTCGCGTTGCTCAGGGACCGGGCGAGTCTGTTTTGACCGGCTTCCCCTTGGCTTCTCATATTATGCAGTTTTGTTTTCGATTCTAGCTGTATGAAGGTATTTTTTTACATAAAACTGACCCGTAATTGACCACTATCTCACCTGATGAATAGTGCAGATGAGGCCAAAGGTATATTCTATTATTTCTACGTGGACGAAGTCGCGGTCCAAAGCTACCCTTGATATAAAAGCGTGTTAATAAGATTAAAACTGTGGCAATTGTATTGTTGCCGAAACGTGTTGGATGCGGATAGCGAAAGACTGGTCTTTTTGGCGAACCTGGGGGGAGGCCTAATTTTCAGCAGTGGAAGCCTTTCGGCAGAAATATATATTTTTTTTATTTTGAGAGGGAGGAAAACGAGCAAGCGGGTCATCTGATGGAAAATGATCACCACCGCCAACATCAACAACTCAATAATTCAAAGAGAGTCGCCAATCTGTTACCGGCCTTTAAAGTAAGTTTAAACCCTTTTCTTGAAAGCCCCGATGTCATAGTTGTCTGGAAACACTGCTGCCGGAAGCTGGTTCCACAGTTTCACCGTACGTGGCAGGAAGTGCCGAAGAAAACGTACAGTGGTAGACTGCCATTCAACGAGATGGTGACGATGGAACTTAGACCTACGGCGGGAAGTGCGATGGTGGAATTTTGCAGCAGGCAGCAAATTAAACAATTCTTCAGAGCACTCGTCGTCGTAGATCTTATAGAACACACAAAGAGAACCTACGTCCCTTTGCATGGACAAGGAATCCAAACGATCGGAAAACAATGACTGATCACTGACATGTCGAGCTGCTCTACGTTGAATGCGGTCAAATGGAAGGAGAAGGTATTGGGGTGCCCCTGCCCAGAGATGAGAACAGTATTCCAAATGCAGCCGCACCTGGGCCTTATAGAGTTGAAAAAGGTGCTTAGGTGTAAAAAGTTATGGTGATGAAAGCTTACTAACATACCAACACTATATTCCAAACATCATTCTCCTCCAGTTAAAGTTTACAAGATTTACAAGAGCGATGTTCGCGTCAAGAAGCTCAATTTTAACCCCAACATATATCTTTTCCACTAAGTTCTGTCGTCGCAAGAGTCCCCCAAGGCACAGCTAGGCGCTAACTCGCTAAACGCCGTAAACCTGCTGTAGTTACTGCGCTCTAACGCTTGCAAGGTAAAATGTTGCTTGTGTTAAGAGACGTTTATTTATCTTGCGAACTGTCTCTGCAAGATTAAGGGGATACACTGACTGATGTACGAGTATGTCCGCTTGGAGAGTAAGCCAGTGTTCTAGTTATCCTGCACGTTAAAGTACTTCTTACCCAAGAACCTCTGCTTCAGAGGCTATAAGTCAAACCACTAGACATCACAACTTTACCAAATTAATTCGGCATATTTTAGCCAGTAATTGAATTAGTTCAACTGAACACCCGCGTGAAGGACATCTAGTACCGGTTTTTTATTGTATGAAGAAAACAAAACTAGTTTATTTTCATTTGTCTTATCTTGTATTATAGACACCTGCTCTTATTTTGATATTCCTATGCCTATAATAATAATCATTTATCTACTCTCATATCGTAAAATTCGAATTATAAAATTCAAAACGAGTTTATATTGACATACTTTTTAAACGCAATACCGAAATATTAAAAAAAAAAACATATTATAACACTTTTCTTCTAACGAAATAATAATATAATAATATAATTGTTGTTACTTTGTTTTAAATTAATACGGACATTTTACTTTATTTTATTCAAATTCACTGTATTTAATTTTAAATTTAATGGACTCATAAAATTTATGTAAAATAAAAATAGGGAAGAAAACAAAAAAATGTACGTCGAAAGGCACAACATGGAGGACTGTTTTAATTTTGTAACATCTGTATTTATTTGTAACTCATGTTGAATATTAAATTATCTTTATCTTTATCTTTATCTTTATCTTTAAATAATGTTATAATACAATTTTTTTTAACATTACGATACAGGGCAAATCCAAAAAGTTTATATCACCAACTTTTGATTCCAATTTTCACTTGTCTTGTCTGTGGCAGAAGCGGGCTTTAGCGCATGCGCGCACATGCGCGGTGACGTACTGGGTTTTAGCGCCATTCCAATCTTACGTGTCGTTTTGTTGTACGAATTTTCGTGGGACAATTTTATTGTGTTCTTGCATAAAAATGTCTGATATCAGTGAATGCGAAGAAAATTTGACTCCGCCCGATATTTTAGATGCGGCGAAGGAAATGACTCATAATTGATTACCAGCAAAGTCCAGAAAATTATACGAAAGATTTTGTGGCACGGAAAATGCAAAAAAAGGTGTGAGAGAAGATAAAATATTGTATGCAACTGTACGTAATTAGGCCTTAAAACACTCATGTGACCCTTTATGAAACTCGGCTACGCCTCGTTTCATGAAACCACATTCATTTTTTAAGGACCCCTATTACGGTACAGTTGCATAAATAGCTATTATACTATAAAAGCAGTGGTGGCCTAGGGGTTTGACCCTCAAGTCATTAAGTCGTTCAAACCTCTGAGTTTTTCGGAATTTATGTGACAAATTACATTTAAAAATTACCATGAGCTTGACGATGTGTGTGTGAAGTTCCCAATCCGCACTGGGACCGCGTGGGAACTACAGTCAAAGCTCTCTCATTCTGAGAGGAGGCCTGTGCCCTGCATTGAGACTGGAATGATGATGATGACGATACTATAATAATATCTTCTAATATATAAAAATCTCGTGCCGCGGTGTTTGTTATCGAACTCCTCCGAAACGGCTCCGAAAGGCCTCCAACAAGATGGAGCGACGACCTGGTGAAGGTGGCGGGAACGCATTGGATGTGGATGGCGAAGGGCCGATCCGTTTAGTGAGCCTTGAAATGATGATGATGACTCCATCTTACTTTTGTGACTTTTTTGAAATATGTTTGTAAACATTATCTTTTTTTAACTAATAGGTACAAATGTCATACACATCATCATTTCAGCCGGAAGACGTCCACTGCCTGAACATAGGCTTCCCCCAAGGCTCGCCAAACAGAGTGGTCCCGCGCGATCCGCATCCAACGCGTTCCTGCAACGTTCCTGTAGCTCCATCTTGTTGGAGGCATCTTCCAGTCCGTGACGCCACTCGCGAACCTTTCGGCCCCATCGGCCGTCAATTCTACGAGCGTATACATACATATATTACCTACCACTATAGATATGTTTGTTAAATACCACCACTATAGATACGTTGGACCTGAAACTATGAAACTTTAAGCTGCTTGCTGCGAGCTGCGCTGTTTCGGCGTAAGTCGATCTGTGCTTTATCTAGGACAGACTGCACCCGCTATCATACTTCGAGAAGCCATCTTTATGGCTGGCTTTGCTTCGTATGGTAGATATCCAAGAGTTTGACTCGTTGTTGACGACACTATAGTAGGAATGAAATGCACGTTTAAAATGGTTATAAACTGTAACAATAAGTACATTAAAAACAATTAGGTGTAAGCACAACAGAGCAATTGACTTCTCCGTCTCTGTCAGGCGGGTCCTAGTGGATTTTAAAATTAGAGTTAATGGTAAACAATAATTATAGATACTAAAAAAGAGGTTTTGAGCCAACCAGTCCCCAACACTCGTAATGATTATCATCATTTTAGCTGTAGGACGTCCACTGCTGGACATAGGCGTCATTCATACCCAATTACTACGGATTGAAGCGGCTTGCATACACTTTGAACCAGCGGCCTTTACCAAATCGTCCGTCCACCCCGTTGGTGGACCTTCCACGCACTCGCAGTGATTCATAACTTTACTAATATTTTGATGGTGCTGGCTGGGATGATGGTGATGATATAAGGCACGTGTGCATTTCGTGAAAATGCCCTAATTGAGAAAGTATACATTTGAAAGCAAAAAATTTTGCAGCAAGTGCACTTTTTCGAGGAAGTACAAATTATGGGAAAGTAGCTTCTAGGAGCCTAAGTCAACAAAACTAGTAATTATATATAACTTGACAAGTAGACAAGTTGCGAGACACTCGGTGGAACTCTGTTGCAGTCAGCACTTGTCACAATTATCAACAAAAAACATTAACTTTGTCATGCATAATATATTTTAGAAATTTGCTTATTTGTTAAAGTGATTCTAAGACAAATATACGATCACAATATAAGTATGACATATGCATTGTCCGACCCTCTAGCTATATGCTCAAAAAGAGCACCAACGTTAACGGAATAAAAGTCTATAATCAATTACCTGAATATTTAAAATCATTACATGGTGGGCAATTAAAAAATAATCTAAAACAATTTTTAGCGTGCGATTGCTTCTATTAACCTAAATGAATACTTTTGTAATAAATAATATCAATTCATGTCAATTAATATCAAGCTTAGTAATTAAATTGTACTTCAGAAATGGGCAAACTGTTGAAACTTCTTGGTGCATAAGTGTTAACACAATTTAATTTTTTTTAAAAAATAACCGTTTCTTATTCATGATAAGGAGAGCAGAGGCTCTCAGCGACGGGACTCTACAGAGTGTCACACATGAATTTGCCAAGGTATAAGTTAAAGGTATCCCTTTAAAATCTCGCTTACCTATCCGCACCTTTCCGAATGCAACTTGCACGGGGCTTACTTTTATTGGGGCACAAAGACCGGCGCCCGCGGCCCAACGACACATGTAAGCTGGCTTGCAACTTGCTCTGACATTACTATGCGCTGTTAGTCTAGCTTAGACCTATCTAGCTTTTCTAGTCGGTCTCAAGCCAGAACAAACGCGGAATAACTAAGGTCTTATGAAGGTGGTAAAGGTGTCAGTTTATTTTCCACTTTATCTTAGCCGTGGTGGCCTAGCGGTTTGACCTATGGCTTCTCAAGCAGAGGATCGTGGGTTCAAATACCGGCTCGCACCTGAAATTTACCATGAGCTTTACGGTGAAGGAAAGCATCGTGAAGAAACCTGTATACACCTGCTAAGGAATTCAATGGTGTGTGTGAAGTTCCCAATCCGCACTGGGCCCGCGTGGTAACTACGGTCCAAGCCCTGTCATTCTGAGAGGAGGCCTGTGCCCTGCACTGGGACATAATATGGGATACATATGGAGGCGGAGGAACTGCATGGACAAGCATTTCTTACATAAACGTAACATCGTAAGGTCGCGGGTGAGCAAAGTAATGTTTCAGTTCATTAATATGGACCTCCGCAAAGTAACGCCTGATTTAATAAATCATTACCGATTCACAGCAACCATTTCTTCGCGCCGGTAAAATTTCCATGTTTTCGTAAACCGTCAAGGGCCAAAGAAGTAATGGGCCCTCGACGTACGCCGAAATAGTTCCGTGTTCGGATGTGTGCTCAGCTAAGACCCCTTAACTACGCATTTAGACTGCGGATTTAGACGCAGTTTACACCTTCTATAGGATAAAAAATAAATAGGAAAAAAGCCCTTTTGCAGCCTACTTACAGTTTTTAGAGTTCCGTACCCAAAGGGTAAAAGCGGGACCCTATTACTGCGACACCGCTGTCCGGCCGGCCGCCTGTCACCAGGCTGTATCTCATGAACCGTGATAGCTAGACAATTAAAATTTTCACATATGATGCATTTTGGTTGCCGCTATGACAAAAAATACTAAAAATAGAATAAAATAAATATTTAAGGGGGCTCCCATACAACAAACGTTATTTTTTTGATCGTTTTTGATAGATAATGGCAACAGGTAGACACTTGAAATATTCACAGAATATTTAGTTGTATATTCAATTTAAAAATAAATAATTAAATTAAAATCAAACAAATATTTAAGGGGGCTCCCATACAACAAACGTGTATTTTTGCCGTTATTTATTTCCTATTTGTTTGTCTCCACAAATTGCATACCTAGTTTTAGCGGGATTCCTCTCAGACAAAGTCACGGGCAACCGCTAGAACATTGCATTTCAGTCGTAGAATATTTTCACGAGTCTCCGCGCCCAGCCGGTCAGCTGGCAGATCCCACGGCGCTCTGCTGTTGTTATCTTTGTTTTGAGCTTGGACCTGTCGATACTGATTGCAAGCCCTGGTTGAGAGTACTCTTCATCAGATATGCTAGCGGACGAAGCGACGAAATAGCTGTATGATACTACTGGGTGAATGAAATTCGATGAATTTGTCTACGATTCAAGGGGATACAACATTTTATTAACGATTAAAAAAAATACTTACATTCAGTCAAACACTTTGATCAATATTAAAAGTTGTATGCATTAAACAGGTCCCTGTTCTATGAGCCACATGCGCCTCTATGAGCGTTTAATGTCGTTGTTACTACGACGTGTCGAAAGCACGCCGCACATTGCTTCGGGACAGGTAATCCTGTTAAGTTTTATCAGAAGTAAAGTTACATTATGTGTAAAGTGTCCATCCAGCTAAAAGCAGGATCAATCTCCCTTAAATTTATCAGTGTTATTACAAACGCTGGCTTAGAAAAACTTAAAAGTCAACCCATGTTGCAACGGCTACTTAACTAGTGAAGACTAAAAAGCGGAAATTTTCTATGACTCGAGTTCCCTAGTTGTAAAACAAAAGCTATCCACAAGGGTACCTACACCACAGTAAAACTTAAAACAGTTTAAACATGAAGCTACCGTGAGGTTCACTCATAGTGAAAATATACGGATTACTCAAGTCTTAAAACGATTTTAACTTGTTTCGGGCTAATCCGTAGCCCTTCTTCCCGGAGCCACAACTACCCGCGTTTACATCGTCATTTTTACTATCATTGTTAAATGTAGGGTAGCACACAACACTAAAAACATCACCCATCAAAGGCTATGGATAAGCCCGAAATATTTGTCGAGTTAAACTCGTTTTAAGACGTAAACGAGTAATCCGTATATTTTCACTTAAAACAGTTCCAGAACTGTTGAAGTATAGTCAGACGTGGCCATTGACGTACAATAAAACAACTAGACTCCCAATGGCTTAACAAAAGTTCCTCAAAAAACGTCCGAGCGGCGTTGTGTGTACGCATACATCAATTTATACAGATAACATTAACAGCATTCATTAAAATTAACACCTTATTTCGTAGTAGTAATGTTTAATGTCAATTGAATACGATCGTTCGAAGTAGTGACATGACGTCACGCGCTGGAAACCGCCTAAAGGGTAATGAATGCAGTGGAGTGGTCATGCGAAGCGGAAGCTAGACTGTCTGTCTCTTTTTTACACGCTTTATTTCTCATGAGTTTGATTACGGTGCGAAAGAGACATATACGAATACGGGGCAAGAAGTGACGTTGTAATCAACGCGCGGTCGAAACACAACTGAACCAAAACTCTGCACAATAGACGCGTGTGCAGACTTTTGCTTCGGACAATTTTTGAGCGTGATTGTACGTCAATGGACGTGGCCTCTATCTTTCCATGTAAGCTCTAGCTAACTCCGCCTTGAGACACAATAAAGTTGACTACATTATACCCAAGGTTAGCCTTATTTCATCCAAAAAACTTTTGACTAATTGATTCATTACCCAACAGTTTTTTTTTTCTGAAACTGTAAACTATTATAAAACTGGATTGTTATAAAACTAACCTAACCTAACCTATAGGAATCTACAGAATAGTCCTCAAATATATCCTGAATGGTAAATAGTTTCAGAAAAAAAAACCGATGGCAGCGAACTCTCTAAGCTTTACATATTGCCTTACTGTTCAACCACGCAAATGGAAGCCGCCAAGCACGTACGGCGCTCCGCACACTTCCGATGGCAATCGGGGTCTGTCGCCGTCGCCTTGAACGTCCCAATCTTCAACTCGTGCGACAAAACGTGTCCTAAACAACCGAAGACATTGTTTTGATCAAAGTGTCGTGTGATATGGAGGTACATACAGTCGCCATCATAGGCGCAAGCCACTCAAAAGAGACGTGGGACGAGGGCTTGAATCAGTTTCATACTAAATATGTAGAAGCGTCGCGATCCAAAGCAGACAGAAGGGACGGGGCGATGACGCGGCCTGCGAACAAACGACGCGGCCTACGACGCGCCCCCGTCCAACGTCTGTACACTGTGGCTTGCGTTGTACACTCGGAGTTAATACTGAAAAATATCTCAACACGGACGGACTTACAAAATTGACAATACACCTAGACCACAGCGATGTTTATAAAGGTAGCTGTACGCGTGTAGCGATACAAATATCTTTACTAATATTATAAAGAGGAAAGATTTGATTGTTTGTTTGTTTGTTTTCATTGAATAGGCTCCGAAACTACTGGACCGATTTCAAAAATTCTTTTGCCGTTAGAGAGCTACATTATCACTAAGTGACATAGGCTACTTTTTACCGCGAGAAAATACCTTTTCCTACGGGAAAATCAATTTATCGCGGGCGAAACTGCGGACGGAAGGCTAGTTTAGTATAAATGGATAAAGTTAGATTGCGTTATAGAATGGTTCAATCACAATGGTTGTAATAGAAAATACACTTTCTGCACTACACTTTAGGGAATCAAATTTCATTAAAAAAACTTGTTCTATATCTTTTGAATGTCATAGAAAATTAATAATTATTACGAGTGATTTTATTACAAGCTTTTATTCAACTTGCCCTGTTTGTTTGAGTCAAATCTTGGACGTTGAATTTGACCCACTTCCAGTAGTCGCATTGACTTAAAATTTGATATGCGTAATAAATTGGATGGAATCGTACACATTTTTTTATTCGCGTCTCTACGGTGAACATAGCAAAAGTTTAGGGTCTATACTATATAGCTCGAAGAATCGCCAGACTCAAGTGGCAGTGGGCAGGGATCATCGCTCGTAGAATTGATGGCCGATTGCCAAAAAGGTTCTCGAGTGGTGTCCACGGACCGAAAGACGCAGTGTAGGTAGGCCTCCAACAAGATGGAGTGACGACCTGGTTAAGGTTGCTGGATCGCGTTGGATGCTGAGGGCACGGGACCGATCTGTTTGGCGAGTCTTGGAGGAGGCCTATGTTCAGCAGTGGACGTCTTTCGGCTGAAATGATGATGATGATGATGACTATAGCCAATATTATTTAGTCAAGTCTACATTTGGCGTGTGGAACACCTGTCCAACTTTCGGCCCATTTGTATGTACAGTCAGCAAACAAAAACTTATACCATTTGCATTTATTCAGTTTTAATTACATACATAAGCACAACGTTTGATTGTGTACGAAACAAGACAAAGTTTTATTCACAGTTAACCCGCTACGTAATTCACCAGTGGAATAATAAACGTTCTTGCCACCGTTGATAGAATATGCTAGAAGTTTACCGTCTCGATAAAGGGGTGTCAAAAGGGTCTAACTACGCCAAAGTTAACCATGCTCGCACGCGGCGAAAAAGTTGTTTCGCAAAACGTAGAAAAGTTGTGGCATTAACGAGATCCCAAATAAAAAAGTACCCGTATTTTCGATGCTTCGAGGATATGTTTGAGTGTCGCTAGGCTTTGTAAGCATGGAACAATTATAATGGCTATGGCTGCGATGTGTTCAGTACTTTTCCAAGCTTTTGTCTGTTGATGTCCTTTAATAGGGTTCTAACTTCCAATTTGACGTTGTGTGGTCTAGTTGGTATATTGTATTTGTGGATTATTTTAGAAGACAGATGATTTTAGTAAGATTTAGATGCTTCAAAATTTAGCTTACTAAATATTCCCCTGCTATATTCTTTACTACTCGGGATCGAATCAGGAATGAGGAGATCCGTAGAAGAACAGAGGTCACCGACATAGCCAAACGGATTAGCTCGTTGAAATTGCAATGGGCAGGCCTATAGCACGCAGAACAGATGGCCGCTGGGGCCCAAAATTTCTTGAATGGAGACTATGGACTGGCAAGCGCAGCTTGGGACGTCCACCAACGAGATGGACGGACGATTTGGTGAAGGCCGCAGGTTCAGAGTGGATGCAAGTCGCTTCCAACCGTTATGATTGGGCGTCAATGAGGGAAGCCTATGTCATCCTCCGGCTAAAATGATGAATGATAATGATGAACCTAAGCAAAAAGGTCAATATTCCTACGGATTTAAGCTAGTTTTTACAAGCTAGTGACGATGCAGTCATTGCGCGCCGACGTCGTCGACAGAACAGAACTAGATATTTTATGTCGGTCGAACTCTGTCTGTCAACACATCTGGCCAATACATATACACTGACGAGCAAAAATAAAGGGTCGGTTACAAAAATGACGATAACTACAAAACCCGCTGTGATAGCTTCTTCAAGTAAAATGAGTTTAGTAAAGAGTTTTATTCTTAACAAGAAAAAGTTTAAATGAGAATAAAACTCTTTACTAAACTCATTTTACTCGAAGAAGTTCTCACAGCGGGTTTTGTAGTTATCGTCATTTTTGTAACCAACCCTTTATTTTTGCTCGTCAGTGTACTTTGCCGCCTAAAAAGGCCGCCGTTAGTTCCAATCATTTCCATTTGACGACCAAATGGCCTAGTGGTTAGAGAACCTGACTATATACGAAGCTTGAGGTCCCGGGTTCGATTCCCGAGTCGGGGCAGATATTTGTATGAATAATACGAATGTTTGTTCTAGAGTCTTGGATGTTTAATTTGTATTTAAGTATGTATCTATCTATACAACGGTACGGTGGTAGATTCTTCGACGTTCATAGGAGCATCAATTGATGCCTGAATTTAATACAGAATTTTGACTTTGACTTTGACAAGTATGTTTATCCATTGCCTAGTACCCATAACACAAGCTTTGCTTACTTTGGGACTAAGTCAGTTGGTGTGAATTGTCCCCAGATATTTATTTATTTATTTACTTAGCTGTTGCCCGCGACTCCGTCTGCGAAGAAAATATAGTCTACGACTTATTCTCAGACCTGCCAAATGCAGAGAAAAAAGTTTCATAAAAATCGGTCAAGCCGTCTCGGAAGAGTTTGACAACAAACACCGTGACACGACATTTTTATACATTAGAAGATTTATTTTATGAAACTTAAGCATCCCAGGGATACGTCGATCACAAAACGTTATTCGTTACGAAAGGCGTACAGTTATCATCATTTTCTTTGACGTCATGTGATGCCAGAGACTGAAATCGATTCCATTTTACTACAATATCTACCTCTTTTAATATATACACCGTGAAATTTTAGTGGTTGTTTTCCCGAAACGAGGTGATTTAGTTTCGATTGTACAATCAATTTATAATTACTATTTTGACTAGAGTCAAAAATCCAATTGTGAAAAATGGAAGTCGAAAATGACCGCAAACCAATTGTAACGCTTCGTTGGTACAAGTAGCGTACGATCGTACGATAGGTTAGGTACCAACGAAGCGTTACTATTGGTTTGCGGTCATTTTCGACTTTCGTTTTTTACAATTGTATTTTTGACTCTAGTCAAAATAGTAATTATAAATCGATTGTACAATCGATACTAAATCACCTCGTTTCGGGAAAACAACCACTAAAATTTCACGGTGTATATCGTCCTAATTCGTATAACAATGTCTTATTCATGCTGCTAGCAGTTTGTCCCAGCCGGTGCATCGCATCAGAACGCGTGGCACGCGTCGCACGGCGCGCGACGTGGCTGCGCCAATTCGTTGCCAGTCGCGAAAACATTTACACTAGTAATGTAAACTATGTAATAAATTCCTAGCCTCTCCAAAAGTAACAACAAGTTAACAATTAAATGAAGTTGTTTTACCATTGTCTGTATGTCAGCTGCCGTCAATGCGGGGTGCTTTTCTACCGTTTGACCGAATTTCATTAATAATATTATGCAAATACACAATTTACATCTGTCATAATCAAAGTCATGTCAGCGACTTACACAACTTTATTTTCTCAAAATTGTTATTAAATAAGATGAAAGCTTCACAAAAACTCTGAAATCATTGTTTCATATTTTTATATCAAAAATTATAATGATACTTAAATTCAATTACGAAACTATCGGAAACGTAATGAGAGGCTAACTGGATACAGGCTTTCGACACAGATCTCCTGAATGATCAATCAATAACTCCCCGTGATCGTAGATTCACCTCTTGGAAGACCTCACTTCGCCTAATTATTTCTGATGATCATCCAATTTACATGGTTTTGAGAAATTAATGAAGTATAAAAAAATACACGATTAGCCACAGATCAATCTTTTTAATTGACTTACAATTGGATAACATACAAAATATGTATAAAAATAAAAATACTCGATTTTTACATCTACACTATCAAACATCATTAATAATTTACAAAACTATGGGTAAATATGTGAAATTTAATAGGAAACAGTTTAATTATTGTGTTTAATAATAAAATTAATTTACATACAATCATATACGATAATAATTCATTTATGTGCCGCACTTATTGCATTATTTACAAAAAAATAATTTAAATAAATGTGTGTTTGTAAGTGAATGATAGAAAAAATGCGATAAATAACATTACATAATGAAAGGTATGGTTATATAATAACTACCACAATGATTGATCATCGTACAACAACTTTAGTCTAACAATTATTATAATTTTTGAATGTGTCATATTCTATGATCTTTCCTTTAAAGTAGAGTACGTCAGCGGGAAACGTAGCGGAGCGGAGAGCGTTTCTCTGTTCATTGCTTGGCTCAGTAAGACGCTCGCCACTGGTCCCTGGAATCACACGCAATGAACAGGGAAAACGCTCACCGCGCCACTGCCCGCCCCGCTGCCCGCTAGCATTACAAATACGTGAAACCAAATTATATGTAATGTTTTATTATTTAGCTATAACTCTTTAAAGAATAAATAAATAAATAAGTAAATAAATATTAGGAGACAATCTTACACAAATCGACCTAGTCCCAAACTAAGCAAAGCTTGTACTATGGGTACTAGACGACGATAAACATACTTATATAGATAAATAAATACTTAAATACATAGAAAACATCCATAACTCAGGAACAAATATTCGTGCTCATCACACAAATAAATGCCCTTACCGGGATTTGAACCCAGGACCTCTTGCTTCGTAGGCAGGGTCACTACCAGCTAGGCTAAAGCGATCGTTAGAAAAGGTTATAAATGCAATGAATAATCGTAAATCGTCGACTATAGGTACTACAACTTCTTACTTGAAACTATCGTTTGAGAAAAATGCAAATATGTACATCAGTTCAGTTCTATGATTCTACAGTTTCATTGAAAATTAATACAAAATTAAGTAGTTTATTATAATGACTAGAAACATGTCAACGTAGTCTAAGGAGTGAAGGCCACGTTATCGACGCCGTTTTGGTGGGGAGGCTCGGAGTCTGGAGCGTTCTGGGTCTTGATGGCGGGCTGCCATTCTGTAGTCGGGTGGAACAGTTCCCAGCCACGCTGCAAAGAGTAAGTAAATAATTAAGAAAAATAAATACACTGATGTACAAAAATAGTTCATCATTGTTATCATCATTTCAGTGGAAAGACGTCCGCGCTGCCGAACATAGGCCTCACCAAGGTTCGTCAAACAGTTTGGTCCTGCGCCATCCGCACCCAACGCGTTCCGCAACCCTAACCAGGGGCCTGTTGCATAACAAAGTACAACTAATATTACAAGCGGAACTCTCGCTTCAGTTACATTAACTAGAAAGGGAGTTCCGCTTGTTATATAAGTTGTACTTTGTTATGGAAAAGGCCCCAGGTCGTCGCTGCATTTTATCCAACACTGCGTCTTCCAGTCCGTGGACGCCATTCGAGATACTTTTGGCCCCATCGGTCATCAGTTCTACGGGCGATTTGCCCTGCCCACCTGCCCACTGCCACTGGAGTTTGGCGATTCTTCGAGCTATTTCGGTGACTTGAGTTCAAGCGGATTTCATAATTTTCAATGTGATTTTACAGTGAAACTTCGAACATATCCCGCTGAGTGACCTTGAGCTTTCTTATCAGGCCCTTTCTGTTAGGCAGCCACGTCTCAGTGCCATAAAGTCATCACAAATAATGTTATTTAAAAATATTTAAGATCTTACGAGACGAAAATTGATTTGCAAAGGATGAGAACAAACTAAAGGAATAATACATAAAGGTGGTGTTAGAGATATTGAACTGCAGGTTTTGCATCAAGAAGGCTATGATAAGCATGTTATTTGGAAAGAATGTATAACACTAGAGTTGTCAAGTGGCCCTCGTAATTAAAAAAGCCCCGAAGACTTAAAAATCAGTAGTGAAAAGATTCTTAAGGAATATCTAAGGAGAACAAGCAGGAAAACATATTAGAGAACGGAGGAAAGAGACAGCGAAATAGAAGATCGTTCAGGCGACCAAGGCTCACAAAGCGTTATAACACCACCGAATCGCGTTTGGAATAAATAAATGAATAAATATACTCACGTATCCATGGAAATAGGCCCAGCCGATGCCAACGGGGAAGAGGATTAGAGTGGAGATGCCCACCGCCCATCCCAGCAGATCCGCGAACAGAGGGAACACGTAGTCTTCGTAGGCTGGGTTCGTCCAGTCGGACAGGACAAATACTAAGATACCCTGGGAAAAAGAAAATGAGATAGTTTAGTAGTGAGTGTAGTAGATTTGATAAACGAGAAAAATGACTGCTGATTTTTTTTTTAAATTAAAACTACCGTAAGAATAAGAATGCTTTATTTGCCATAATACATAGATAAATAAAGGTACAAGAAGAGGAGGAAGAGGTTATGGTACATTACGTAGTGACGCGATACATAATTCAGTCGACCAGGAAAACATACAAATATTAAAGACACAATAGTACATTACTGCAGCGGCCGCGAAATAGGGGATTGCCGGCCGAGTAGTTATAGATGGCCGAGTGTCAACGAGGCCATCTAGAGATACGAGGCCGGCAATCCCTGTTCGTGGCCAAGGCTTGTATAAAGTTTTTCTCAAACATGCATCATCATCATCATCATCATCATCATCATCATCACCATCACCATCACCATCGTCGTCGTCGTCATCATCACCATCATCACCACCATCAACATCATCATCACCATCATCATCATCATCACCACCACCATTACCATCATCACCATCACCATCACCATCTTACCTTACCTTAAATAAGCGTAGTAGCAGAATGTCATAATGAACCACAACGCAAATATTGCTTATAGTTTTTTTTTAATGGCTAAATGCTATGATACCATAGACCTACAAACGTCATGGTATGAAACAATAGACGATCACTTTGCTGGCCTTGGCCAGCAATGTTGTATGAAATTCTATTATTGACCTCTCGTCTAGCCGCACCTGCATTGTGACACTTCGTGGCGTATTATAAGGAACATAACGTCAATATTACATAGCATGTTTGAGAAAATATACTTGTCTTGTAAATACTAAAATAAGTAACTCGAGTGGCTCACTTATATAGTCAAGGTATGTCCGACTGTTTAAAAGCAACCGGAGGTTCTTTTGCAAGGTTGATTCTAGCGTAAAACCAACCGTGATCTGATTATTTTAATGAATGGTTTCTGTGAATGAACCTCAAATTTAACGGACTGCTATATTTGCCAAATTAGAAAAGCCTAAATTTTATTTAATTAGTATAATTTTTAAATATTGTGGGGAGCGCCACAACAAAGAGATCTCTCTCCAGGCATACTTAATGTAATAAAGGAATAACTTAGCATATAATCTTACTGAAGTAATAATTAAATAATTTACTTCTATTTAAGTTTGAATAGTGTAATATTTTAATGTTATTTAATATGGAATATCATAATCATAGTTTATAAGTAATATTTGCGTGCTTGTTTAAGTGAAATGTACGCACTCATATCTATTTCTATGAAACGGTTCTGAACGACTGACAGAAAGATAACTCTTAGCCTAAACCAAAGGAGCTAGAAGATCACAAAGAGGCAATAATTTTCCAAAATCTCCACGGTATAGATAGCTGTCCAACTTTTTATTAAAAAAAAAAAATTTAGACTGTTTATTTCATTAAAAAAATACAATATTGCATGCATTATCTTAACTTCTTAATCTTAACTTAAAAAGATTATTCTTCCTCGCGGTAACAAATCCGCGGAATGAAGCTAGTTAACGTACAACTTATAGTCTGTGCAGTAACAGAAAATCATAATATTAAAATATTATCAAATATTATCAGATATTCAGTCATGCATAAACTTTCTATTGATAACTACTGCATAGATTATACTAAACCCTTGTTGATCTTTAATCCGCTAATATCAAAGTCAACTTGGATCACTTATCGAGGCAATGATCGTTGTGACGACACCATAGTAGTTACGTCAAACTGGGAGTGTACAAGTCCCACTAACTCAGGTTAATTAATCTTCATTTCAGACGAAAGACGTCCACTGGTTAACATAGGCTTCTACCAAGGCTCGCCGACCAGACCAGTGCTGCGCCATCCACATCTAGCGTTCCCGCAACCTTAACAAGGTCATTGCTCCATCTTGTTGGAGGCCTACCTATACAGCGTCTTGTGGTCCGTGGACGCCACTCGAGAACATTTTTGCTCCATCGGCCATCAGTTCTACGAGCGATGTGCCCTTGAGTTTAGCGATTCTTCGAGCTATTTCGGTGACTTTAGTTCTTACACGGATTTCATCATTTCTAATGCGATCCCGCAGAGAAACTCCAAACATAGCCCTCTCCATCGCCTTCTGAGTGACTTTAAGCTTTCTTATGAGGCCCATCGTCAGCGGCCACGTCTCAGTGCCATAAGTCATCACTGGCAACACACACTGGTCAAAGACTTTTGACTTGAGACATTGCGGTGTAGGTATGATGACAAGTGGATGACCTTGTGGATGTAGAAGAAGAATGTTATAAAGTTGTAACTTCATAACCGGAAGACCCTTAAAACATTTTACACGAAAAAACACCGCCTTTTTAAGTATACACAAAACTTGATATTTTTAGAGATTGTGAATAAAGCGTGTATTGACTCAAATTGCTAAATCATCATCATTCATAATGGTTCCTGCGACTTTTACCAGATAGTCGCTCCATCTTGTTAAAGTCCTTCTTACGCTACGTCTTCCGATTTACGGTCGCCACTCTAAAACCTTACTACCCCATCGACAGTCGCTTCTACGATCAATGTACTGGCTCTTAATCATCATCACCATTTCAGCCGCAGGACGTCAACTGCTAGACATAGGCCTCCCTCATTGATACCCAATCATTACGGTTGGAAGCGGCTTGCACCCCCCCTTGAACCTACAGTCTTTAAAAAATCCATTCTTGGACATCTCACGCTGCGCCTCCTAATCCGTGGTCTCAATTCGAGAACTTTTCGGTCCCAACGGCCATCTGTTCTGCGTCTTATACGGCTGCCTATCGCCATTTCAACGAGCTAATTCGTTTGCTGTGTAGAAGTCCCTTGTTCTTCTACTGGATCAAATTGTTAGCCCTTATCAAAATTAACCGATAGTGGTATTAAAGAGTTTGCGAAACTTTTAATAAAATTAATAAGGTACTGGAAGTTAATAAGGCTAGATATTTTTTTTAATTACAAATAGTCTTTATAGTATTAGTGTAGTCGTGTAGTAACAACCTGTATTTAAGCTGGAACATCAAAAGCACCATGAACGCCGTGAATCATCTTGGAAAACAAAAATAAAACTTGTTTTGCGACACACAATCTGAAGATTCACTCGTAATCTTCTTAGTGACAAAAAATGAATCCCAATATTGTGCAATGTTTATCAAAGCGAACGTTGTAATCTACAATAATAATCTACACTTTATCTTATATATAAAATTCTCTTGTCTCGTTGTGTGTTCCAAACTCCCCCGAAATGGCTCGACCGATTCTCATGAAATTTTGTGTGCATACCGGGTAGGTATGAGAATCGGCCAACATCTATATTTCATACCCCTAAATGTTAAGGGTGGTTTACCCCTTAATTTTTGACGTGACAACGTCTAATAAATCGATGAACGCCGGCTTCATATACGAAAAAGGATGACGCAATGTAAGTACATGAGCCGCGTAGGCCAGTTGAAAGATGATGTACTAGGGGCGTTCAATAAAAAGTGAGAATGAGTATGTTATAAACAACTTTTACTAAATGTCATTTTATTTTTCGACATAGTCACCTTTTAGCATAATACACTTAGTATATCTTTTTTCTAAACTTAAAATTCCATTTTTAAAAAAGGTCTCATCTTGAGTACTTAAAAAATCTTGTACTGCAGCGACTACCGCGTCGTCGTCTTCAAATTTCTGGCCTCTCAGGTATTGTTTCAATCTCGGAAATAGGTAGAAATCACTGGGACCGAGATCTGGTGAATACGGAGGATGCTTAAGGATATCGAACCCAGCATCACGAATTGCAGCCATTGCAACGGCGGACTTGTGTGCCGGGGCATTGTCCTGGTGGAACAGCACAACTTTCGAGCGTTTATTTATTTATTTATTTATTTAGTACTTAAAGACAACAATGTGGTCCACTTGTGTTAGTTAATCTTAATCTAGGTTAGTAACGTATAGTAAAAAGGGATTTAGTGCGTTCGGTAAGTATTTTTGTCAAGGGACAATCAAACTTACCAGCTACAATTTTCAGGATGCTGTTGCTACTCCCACGCATTCTATTCAGGAGAGAGGCAGACTTTTTGCGCCAGATGGCATCAAAGCCGTCTGTACGCGCCTCGGCAAACATAGATGACGCACTGCAGAAGCGTGGCAGCCGCAACAGCGCCCTGAACGCATTATTGAACTGGATGCGCAGAGCGTTGTACGCCTTTTGGGTGTATCGGAACCACAGGCTAGCCGAGTACAGTGATGTGCAATACGCTTTGAACAACGTTATTTTCACTGTATCCGTACATCGAGCAAATCTGCGAGCCAACATGTTCGCTCGGACTGACAACGCTCTGCGTTCCCGCTCCATATCTAAATCGTCCTTAAGGTCATCGGTTACCAAATGCCCAAGATACTTAAACTGAAATACACGTTTAAGAGGGACCCTATTAAGCATTAAAGGTGGAACAAAAATTGGGCATTTGGTTCCCGCCTTAAATACCATATATTCTGTTTTAGACACATTATAAGCTAGACCGTGATTTGTCGCATACGACTCACAAACTGCAACTAGTTTTCTGAGTGCGCCAATTGAGGGAGCCAGAAGAGCCATGTCGTCCGCATAACTGATGTTATTGACACACACATCGTCAATAAAACAGCCGACATGCGTATTTCTGAGTTCCTCAATCAGCGCATTGATATATAAGTTGAACAGCAGCGGTGAGCTCAGTCCACCCTGCCTCACCCCGCACTCCAACCGCCAGGGATCCGAGAGCTCACCTGCCCATCTCACAAAATTCTCCTGACTCAAGTACCAAGACCTAAGGAGTGAAACTAGCTCAGGCGAAAGCCCCGTCTCGTGTAATTTCCGCCAGAGAACGTCATAGGAAACTAAGTCAAAAGCCCTTGAGAGGTCTATAAAACAGGCATAAACCGGAGTTTGTCTATCGGTATAATACTTGACAGTGTGCTTTAAACTAAGAATGGCAGTCTCCGTTGATAGCCCAGGTCGGAATCCAAACTGGGCATCATGTAACTTGACATATCTACTCAAATGCGAGTTAAGCACACTGTCGAGTACTTTTGCAACTATCGTGGCTAGCGAGATTGGCCTATAATTTGACCTATCTGATACATCGCCCGTCTTGCTTTTGACAATAGGTACCACCAGAGTCTTTACCAGATCCGGAGGCAGATATGAGTGGCTCAAGCAAAGGTTAAAGAGCATAGCGAGCACTCGTGGAAGGTGGGGACCAGCGTGCCGCAAGTGTTCAACGCTGAGCCCATCGTGCCCCGGCGACTTACCCTTAGTCATTCTTTTAATTCCATGTTTAACGTCCTTGGCAAAAAATATGGTTGTTATCTTGTCACCAAGAGCGTCAGCACTGAACTCCCGACACGGCGGTCCCAATGGTGATTGCACTGCAAAGTGATCTCTGAATATATTGGCTATATCATTAGGGTTGGAGATACCCTCTACACTCACGGGGGTACCAAGCCTTGGATTCAATTTATTAGTAGATTTCCAGAAATTTTTAAAGTCAGATTTCGAGTGATGTGATGCTAACAAGTCCATTTTTATTTGCTCTTGATGATTTACCTCGCCGTTTTTCGCGGATCTCATTGCGCAATGTTGCTATTTGTTTGGCGTATAAAGTGCCCGTAATAGTGGCTCCATGCTCGAGATACTCAATCATTAATACCCCTTTACCATCCCAAAAAACAGAGCCCCTGACCTTACCGGCAGATGGGCTCACCTTGAATTTCTTCGGAGTTGGAGATGATGGCCTTTTCCATGTCATAGACTGCAGTTTCGTTTCAGGGTCGTAATGATGGAGCCATGTTTCGTCCATTGTTATAAATCGCGCCAAAAAAAGTTCCCGGTCTTGCTGCATCAGGTTCAAAGCTTCTTGACAAATCTCTAGTCTAGTTTGTTTTTGCGTGTCAGTAAGCATTCTTGGTACCCAACGCGCAGATACCTTTTTCATACCCAAGCGTTCATGTAAAATATTATGCACGCTCCCCGTTGAAATCTTTACATTTTCAGCAATAAAACGAACTGTGACACGACGATCCGCCAAAACTGAGTTTTCGACTTTTTTCACAATTTCTTCAGTTACTGCTGTAGTAGGGCGTCCGGAGCGGGGGTCGTCCATTGTCGATGTTCTTCCACGTCTAAATTCGGCGCACCAACGTGCGACTGTCGAATACGGAGGAGCATTAGACCCTAAAGTGTCCCGCAAATCCAAATTGACTTGGTCCGTAGAAAAATTTTTCAAATACAAGTATTTGATAACGGCGCGCAGTTCAACTTTCTCCATTTTCGCTAACGTACTCAATAGCATTGCAAAGAATTTACCGTATATTTTTATAAACAAAAGACAGTTAGTTTTTTTTTTCATATCAATCAGCTAGATAGATTAGCTTTACCGGCCAGTATTTAATTTCGTAATATTAAAAGAGTTTGCATCTCATTCTCACTTTATATTGAACGCCCCTCGTAATATTATAAAGAGGAAAGATTTGAATTTTTGTATGTTTATAACGAATAAACTTAAAAACTATTGGACAAATAACGAATATTATTTCAGCATTAAAAAACTAAATTGTCCCTGAGTATCATATTATGTTATATTTGTTATTTACTACAAAAAAAAATAGGAATCATCGATGATAGAACAAAAAACCGGTTGTCAGTAAAGTCGGTTTACGGACGATGCCGTCTATTCGAACAAAACAAACAGAGACGGCATCATATTTATTCGTCAAATAAATTTGATCAATGGATGGTGATGGTGGTGGGGTATAAATCTCAATCTAAACGAAATATGAATTTTCTCAAAAATGGTATGAAATGTTGCCATTACGTCATCAAAAACGTCGTAGAAAGTAACGCATCCTGGAGACTAGCTGCTAGCGACCAGGAAGTAATCTCGAGCTGCCAGGAAGTAAGTATGAAATTCCATTACATATCAAGTGTTTAAATTTGGAACCTGTGCTCTACTCTCGAGCTGCCAGGAAGTAAGTATGAAATTCCATTACATATCAAGTGTTCAAATTTGGAACCCGTGCCGTGCTTCTACGTCTGTGAAAACTTAAACTATTAATAAAAAAGTTCACACTTAAGAGGATGTATGCAAATTTGATAGTTCTCTGATTAAATAACTGGAACATTTTTCACTAATTTTATGTTGAGGTAATTACGATTTTCGTGTTTCAAATGTTTCAAAATTAAGAAAATTCTTATAAAATGATGACGTTTGTAATTTAAAGTTGGCAGATATCTTAGTGTTGCCGAACAATTGTTGGTGAATCGATTAATCGTCGATTATAATTGCGGCGCACAAATAATCTAAATATCAATTATCCAATCGATGTATCGATTAAATCGATTATATCGATATAATCGATACTAAGATTCATACAATTAATCGACAATAATCGATTATAATGGGTCAAGTACACGATATAATCGATACAATTTAATCGATTTAATCGATTTAATCGATTATATCGTGTACTTGACCGATTATAATCGATATAATTGTATGAATCTTAGTATGGATTATATCGAGGTAATCGATTTAATCGATACATCGATTGGATAATCGACATCTAGATTATTTAGGGGAAAAATAATCGATTAATTAATAATCGATTATCCGGCAACACAAAGATATCTAACTAAACATCGCCGCCCGGTACCTTTAAAAAAACAAGTCGTAGATTTTCTTTATTTTTTCAATGTGTACTTTTATTTTATTTTTATCAACTTGTTTCATTTTTGAGAAAAGCACTATACAAGCTTCGCCCAGTAATCGCCATCCTGGCCTCGTATCATTGCTGGCCTCACCTAGCGGTTCGGCCATCAAACTTCTACTCGTCCAGGATTGCTTACTTACTGGTCTCTGCAGTAATGTACTAATAAAGGCAGCCAGCGCAGAGGGAACGCGGCATGAAAGGGGGCGCCAAAGTGTGGAAGAGAGACGTATGTAGACATCTATGAAATCATCATCATCATCGTCCCCGTCTATATATAGGTATATACGTCCCACTGCAGGCTAAACAGCCCTCTCCACTCAGAGTGAGAGCGCTTAGGCCGTGGTTCCCACACGGGTACAGTGCGGATTAGGAACTCCACTTGAACTTGAATTTCTCCGCAGGTGTGTGCAGTTAGGCTAGGTACTTTTATCCCAACGGGATATGTTATTCCAATGGGATTGGGGTTTGTAATTTCAAATCCCAAAATATCAACGGTTAAGTCTAGATACAAAATTTGCCTTAGGTGGCCTTTTCGCGTCAATAGTAAACTTCACGGTGCAATTTTCGGGGATTCTCATATTGCCTTCGTAGAAATTCAATGGTGTTTGTGAAGTTCCCAATCCGCACCGGGCCCGAGTGGGAACTACGGCCCAAACCCTCTTATTCTGGGAGGAGGCCTATGACTGGGGATGATGTTTAAATAAACAATTTCTACAATCCTACAAAGTTGAAGTGACATGATCTACTCGAAACTTGATAATGAATGATCTAAATGTTATCGACCACGTGACGAATTTAGCCACTGTTGGAATTAAGTACAACCGTTATAATTACACTTAATCTATCCATTGTAAATCAATCTGAGTTTTTCCTTATCTGATCCTGGACAGGAGATAAAATAAACGACCGATACCAACTAACCTTACACAGGTAACATTATCTGTGAATGGATTTGGAACGCTACGCAGAAGACGTAATATGGCCTCTAATCGAATGGTGACTCTATAATGTTCAGTATCAGTTTTTGCGTGTATTTTTTTTACGCAGTGGGTCGATTTATAACCATGGATATAGATTACGATGAGTTCGTAGGATGACTAGATAGTCACAAGAACAAGTACTACCGAAAACTGGGGTAGCTTTGATCAAAAGTATAGTCCGTTTTGGTCTACCATTCAGACAGGTACCTACTAATGAGACTAAACGGACGAAATAATCCATTTAGTCCTACTACTTCCGGCACCAATTTTAATAGGCTAATCGGATTATGAAATAGGGCTGGTTTGATCATTTTTATACATTAATAGGTAGGTTAAGTTCGTTAGGTATCTACAGATGTCTAAAATGCAGTCATTCCGTTTAGGGTGCGACCAAACCGCCGCTTAAAAAACGGTGACGTTACGGAATCGCAGTGACGCACCGTAAACGTCACAACTTTACTATTTTTTTTTTATATAAGAGGTGGCAAACGAGCAGGCGGGTCACCTGATGGAAAGCGATCACCGTCGCCCATGGACACCCGTAACACGGGGGGCATCACAGGTGCGTTGCCGACCCTTTTAGGAATTGGTAGGCTCGTTTTTTAAAGATCCCTAAGTTGTAACGCTCCGGGAATGCTGCCGCAGAAAGCTGATTCCAGATCTTTGTCGTGCGAGGAAAGAAGTTTCGCTTAAAACGCACGGTACTAGAATGCCAATCATCAAGATGGTGAGGATGGAAAGACAAACGGTTCCTCGAAGTGCGGTAGTGGAATTTAGCCGCAGGCAGCAATTCGAACAGTTCGTCAGAACACTCCCCATGATAGATACGGTATAATATACAGAGAGACGCCACATCCCTCCGCAAAGCCAAAGGATCGAGTAGGCCAGAGAGTGCCTGATTACCGACAAATCGAGCAGCTCTACGTTGGATGCGGTCAAATGGAAGAATTTGGTACTTGGGTGCCCCAGCCCAGAGATGAGAGCAGTACTCCATGTGCGGCCTAACCTGCGCCTTATAAAGTTGTAAGCGATGGGCTGGCGAGAAGTACCGTCCCGCTCTATTAAGCACCCCCAATTTTACTATGGTGTGCAAGCGGTAAATTCTGACGTTTACGGTGCGTCACTGCGATTCCGTACCGTCACCGTTTTTTAAGCGGCGGTTTGGTCGCACCTTAACTCTACTAGTGGAACTAAACGGATAATTTTGTCCGTTAAGTCCTATTAAATAGTAGGACTAAACAGAATTTTCTGTCCGTTTATTCCTATTAATAGTACTGAATGGAAGACTAAAACGGTCTATATCTGATCAAATTGGAACCAGTATTGATATTTTAAAATTGCCGTTTGATATTTTAAGTTCACAATAACTCAATGTTAAACATGTAGAAAAGAAGATTGATGGAAGACATCAACTAAGAGAGGCAAACGAGTAGAAATGACTGAGTTTGTCATCAAACTACTTTAAAAAAATTCCCTAGCTTATACTGTACTTACTGTTACATGTATTGGGTGTCTAAATTTTTAGTTGTTTGTTAATCACTCAGGTAAATGGATTTATGTAGATGAAACTTGGCGTAAAGATAAATAGAAATCTGGATTGAGACATAGATAAAATACTTAATATCCCGGTGATGCGTTCCGGTGTGATTGTACCCGTAACTTTTAACAAGAAAATAGGGCGCTGTTCAAGAACGTTGAAGGTATCTTAGCTTGGAAGATGATGTGTCGATAATCTGCAATCAATAGATAGTGCTGTCCGATCGAACGCGTCATCATCAGGCTATGTTCGTCCACTGCTGGACTTAGGCCTCTCGCATGGCACGCCACTGAGCACGATCCTCGACCACTCTCATCCAGCTCTTGCCAGCCGCCTTGCGAAATAGCTAATCGGGTTTGCTCTAATTGCCACGCTGAGCAGGCGGGTTGGCAATCGCAGTATATTTACACCGGTATCGCTACTGCCCGACACCGGTGGGACTGATGTGTATTTGGTCACAGAGTCTCTTAGTCGCCTTTTACGACACCCGCGAGAAGAGTTGGGGGAGTGCTATTCTTAAGCCGGCACTCCACGGGGCACTACTCCGATCGAACGCATAGATTACTAAAATGAACCTAATATTAAGTGTATTGATTAAGTATACCAGACAGAAAAAAAACGAAGCTGACATTATCCGTTTTTCGTCTTCATCTGTTTTATTTGTCCTAAATCCTAGGTACCAATTAAATAGCAGAACATAACAAGTAAAATATTTCACTATCAGTTTATTACACTATTATTCTATTTTGTGGAATTTGTCGGCTTTTACGAGTAATAAACTAATAGTGAATCACTTTTACTCTGTTCATTAATGTTGACAATCCAATAATCAAATAGATTTCGGGGCTATTGTTTTTACTATAACGATTGTTAGCTAGGTTTTTGGCTTATCTTCGTTTATTCGGAGAAAATCTTCTATAGGTACGTTTCGTAATATTTTATTATAAAAATTGATATTGAATTAAGTAACATTAGTCCACAAGCCAAATAAAATGTCAGGGCTATCACTGCCGCAGAAAAGTGGCTCGCATTTTGGTTTTTATACAGGAAATATTTTAGTAAGTGTGCACCAGAACTGCACAACTTTACCTCTCCTTCTTTCACAGGGCGACTAGAAATGCGTCTTCACAGCGTTTTCAATTCGTACTTTATTATCCAGACAAATGAGGAGTATACCAAAAAGCGTACGTACATTTGGCAATTGATTTTTATTCATATATGTAGATAGAAAAGAAGAAGGTGAATAGGAGAAGAAGATAGATTAAAATTTACTTACGAAGCTTCCAATGGGACAAATGACGGTCCACACCGCCTTCCAGTAGTAACGCTTCACTATGATCATTTTCATGCCCATGCTCTCCAAGTCTTTGATAGCCCTTTCGATGCCGTAACTCCACGCCACGGATATGCACTGAAAATAATTCAGTTAACGTCAGAATGTATTATATATTCTAGATTTGTACGAGCCTAAAACTCCCTGACTTGCAAATACTACAAAAACTAAAGTGACGAGAAGAAATTTGTCCACTGTGTATTTATTTATTTATTTGTTGAAAGCAGGCGTACATAAATGATCTTAAAACTAGTCTGAATCTCCACTTTCTACCTAAAAATAGGCGTAAAAAATTAAGTTCTCTATAATATAGCAAAAAAAAAACATGTCATGCATAGTAATAATAATAAAAAAGTCAGCTAGCAAATAGGTACAAAATATGTCCATACAAAATAAGTCAAGGTGATTGAATAAATTAATTAAAATGAATTACAATTAGATTACAATACATCACATGTCCCAAAAAAAAATTAACTCGGCCTTTTATCAAAATGTTCAGAACAAGAATAACAAAGTTTGTCCATGCACCAATTGAACAATTTTCTTTCCGTCGATATATTTTGAACGGGAATTACCTCAGCCATTCCGATGAGCAGGATAGCCCAAGATGCTGTGTTCCAGTCCAGCAGAGTAAACAGATACACCCCGCCACTGAAGCACATTGGAATGCCCAGTATGAAACACGACGTGCAAGTGAATGCTGTCACCTGAAAGAGTATTATTTCAGTTAGCCAAATTTATATTCATTTAAACAATTAATCATCATCATCATCATCATCATCATCATCATCATCATCATCAGCCTATAGCAGTCCACTACTGGACATAGGCCTCTTCCATCGTGCGCCACAACACTCGCATCCATCTGCCGCCAGCGACCCTCTTAAGGTCATCCGTCCACCGTGCCTCAGGACGCCCTATACTACGTTTCCCCATCCGTGGTCTCCATTCGAGGACTCGTCTGCTCCACCGCTCATCAGCCCTGCGACAGACGTGGCCAGCCCAACGCCACTTCAGCGAACTAATTCTTTGAGCAATGTCGATGACTTTCGTCCTTTGTCAGACATCATCATCATCAGATCAGCCAAAAGACGTCCTTTGCTAGAAAAAGGCCTAATCCCAAGAGTTAGCGGTCTTTGCTTCGCGAGAACTTCCGGTTCGCGGTCACCACTCTAAAACATTACTGCCTCATCGGCCGTTGGTTCTCCGAGTAATGTGCCCTGCTCACTGCCACATAATAATATGTCTGTCAACTCTCCGAGCTAGTCAGCAATTTTAGTTCTCCTGCGGATCTCCTCATTTCTGATAGGGAAACTCTGAGCGTAGCTTGCAACGCACGATTATTAGTTGTAAATGAGAGTACTGTTCTTTTGATGCACGGTAAGTTGGTTGTGGGCTATCGTGAAAAACTAATGGAGGCTGCCTGAACCGAGGAACATTTCCAACGCATAATGATGAATTTTTTTGCTATCATATCAAAGTCATTATATTAGTTGGATGAAAGTCATATACGTGGAGAGCTACTGTCCACAACGTTAGCCATTCTTAAGTTTGCGGCGAATCCTATTCAGTGATCCATAACCAAAATCACAGTCAACCCAACGTTTGATTTTTTCTTGCTACAAACTTAAATATAAGTGAAACTAAAGTACTTTTTTTAGTATTCAACCATCCAACATCTCACACTCATTTATTAGCCCTTTAGAGTGTCCCACAGTAAGTCAAACGGTTCTCTTCCTTTCTAAGTTTCCACTCGATTCTTTCAAGAACATGTTCCGACTAGACCATTTATTATGCGTCCGTATCGCCCCGTCATCTTCTTTTTGGTCTGGCTTTGCCTCGATGGCCATCCCACATATCCCGATGCGTTTCAATTTGGACCCATTATTAGAGTACATACAACAGCTATGACTAGCCAAATCTCATTCAAATTTTGCGTTTTTGACACTCACATCTGCAATGCGGGTTTTGGAAACCTACTTACCATCCAATAGTTCTTCCTGAGCTTAGGCCACTGGTCAACGATTGCTGTGTTAATTGCCTCGATACCCGCAAACTGACTTCCAAGGCCTAGGATGAACAGCATGAAGAAGAAGAGAATGGACCAAAGCTGGGAAACCGGCATCTGGAGAAGCCCTTCGGGGTACGCAACGAAAGCCAACCCTGGGCCTTGAGAAGCCACGTCTGTAAAGAAATAAGCTAGTTAAAAAACTACAAGCTAGAATAAGATTGCAGCAGACACAAGTTTGCTGGTAAAATCTGAATAAGTTCATCATCATCCCAGCCTATATACGTCTCACTGCAGATCATTGGCTTCCTCCCAGAAAAAGAGAGCTTGAGCCGTAGTTTCCAGTGTCGATTGGGAACTTAACACACACCATTCTCAGGTGTATTTAGATTTCGGCACTATGTTTTCCTTCACCGTTAATTCAGAAAAACTAAAGAGGTGTGAGCCTGGACTTGAACCTGCGACCCTCTGCTTGAATGAACATAGTCATAGGTACCTATCAACAATGTAACTAACACATTGTACTCGTATATGGGACTCCTAGTCCTGAAATAAATGTTTTTTATTTATTTAATTAATTTATAAGTAGCAACTAGGCCACCACGGATTCAGAGTGAGTTACTAATCGTAAAACTTTTTGGATTTTTAACAGCTTAAATTAATTTCAAAACCTCATTTAGGTTGTGATACTTAATAATAGAAACAAATAACAGGTACATAAACACGAAGCAGAAGCAGTAAATTTAGTTGCGGGAGGCTACACGTTGCAGATGTCAAGGTATAATGCGATAACGACCCTAATGACACTGTCGGGAACTCTGCGCCGTAGTGCTCTGAAATATCTACGAGCTTTCATGTATTATATTATCATCATAACTATATTTTTTATATTGAAACTGTTACAATTCGGTGTATTTATTTAATTTATGCGTTATTTTATCACATTGTGTGTAAGTTGTTACCAATTATTTAACACTTTATTGAAACAGTCAAAAGGTTTAGAAAAATCTAGGCGAGGTATTTATCTAATTTTGTAACTGACGTCTCTTTACAATTGGCATTGATCACTTTTTTACAATGTGGTCTAATTCTAAAACCATTTCGAGGAATAGGTTTATTAAATAATTTTATAACATTGTAGTAAAAAAATATTAAATGATCGCGTGTATTTTTGCAAAATAATGTTTGACCTTTGTTTGACCTTTCTGTGGGCATTAACATTGAAATTCTTTGCAACAAGAAAAAAAAAGCCGTCCGTCTAGTTTCTTTATACTATTCTCTGTTACTTCGACGTAGTTATCATCTGTCAGTTTATTCAGGATACTATTTTGAAAAACATTCTTCGCGTTTTTCATATTTTAATAATGGATTTATCAGGAAGTGTTTCATTTCTACATGTGTAAATGATTCTGTCAATAGCCCAAACAAATAAATTGTTCGCATTAGAGAAGATTTACAAGAGAAGTGGTGCCGCAAAGTTAATTCAAAGTTTACAAGATGTACTTATAGTTTTGAGGATCATTTTAATAAAAGTATGGATTAAATCCGCCAAAGAACTTTCAAGGGAAAACTTCTGACCATTTTATTTTATACGTACAAAAAATACTATAGCCGTAAATCGTTTTTTTACCTATTCTCTTGGAAGAATCGGCAACTTTAGTGTTATTGTTATTGTAATGTAAAGTGGCATTGTCAGATGACAACTAACCATCGATTGTGAAACATTTTTTTTGTCATTATGTCTGTGGTTTATACACAGATTCAGCCGCGGCATGTAATTTACGAGAAGTCGTATCTCAAATTTTCAATAAATTATAAAAAAATATTGGAGTGATGAATTGCTGAAATATTCAAATTAGTTTCTTAAAATGCTCTATATTTTCGATAAAAAAAAAAACAAAAAGGGGGGTTAGAAAAAATGATCAATCCCAATTGCCGTAAATATTTTCTGTTTTTGATACTTTGCCAATAAAACATTATAATTTTTAATTTATTTAAAGTTTTGAACAGGTATTTATAAAAGAGCCTTTTGTAATTATGTTTGTCAAATTTCCAGTCCCTAGCTCAATTAAAATCAAGCTGTCAGTAATGTCATTCTTTTATAGGTGGAAATTTCAATCGAGACGGCAAAGTATTCGTAAAGTGTAGGTAAGTATGACGAGCAAGTTTGCGTACTTGTGGGTTGGCATGGTTTTTTAATCGAACAACGCACGAGCAAAATGCGCACCGAGCCACAAGTAGGTACAGTCAAGGAAACTGAATCGCGTAGGTGAAACCTTTTCATAACCAATTTCACGATGATTTCTATGGCAGATGTATGGAATGTTAACATGAAATTTGAAATGAAAAGGACCCTGATACGTGATTTACGAACTTGCTCCTACGTGTTGTGTATCTGAATTATACACAGCGTAGGGAATAAAAGTTTTCTCTCCTGTAGACATAAAATTAGAACTCCGAGTCAGCAAACTTAACATACGTACGCAGCAGGATTACTACAATTTCACGCCAGTGCTCTATGAGAGGCTGGTACTGCCCCGGACGAGCCGGCCCATTCGTGGTCTAGCTACAACATGGCTCTACCACTACTAGACTAAAAGCAATGTAAATTTTGAATATGTAATAATTATAATGCATGCCACTAATCATAATATAAGAACTGAATTACTACTAACTAACAATAATAAAATTAAACTTTATTGCAGCGCCCAAGAGCGACAAAAAAGATAGTGACAGATTTTTTTTTATACAATATAGGCTTGCGTTTGGCCACAATCACGCCTGATGGAAAGCAAAGATGAGGCCTACGATGGAGCACGCTTGCCTAGTAAATGCTCATTCACCCTAGACTTGAAAGCGGCCAAATTGTAGTGTTCAGGGAACACAGTCACAGGCACGGAATTCCACTCCTTAGCTGTGCGGTTGATGAAGGAAGAGCGATAACGCTTTGTGCGGAATTTGAGAATACTGACAATGTAAGGGTGGAGACCCCGCCTACTCCTGGTCGACCTGTGGAAGAAAGGAGCAGGCGGAATAAGGTCGTGCAGTACCGAAGCACATTCACCGAAATGCAGCCTGTAGAATACCGACAGAGAAGCCACTCTTCTGCGATGACGAAGGCTCTGGCGACAAAAATCCGCATCGCAAGCGACGCCGACGAGCCTCTTCGCTCGCTGTTCTACCGAATCCAAAGCAGCTAGCTGATATTCAGCAGAACCATCCCAAAGGTGGCAGCAACACTCCATGCATGCATCCATGCAGATATAGTGAACAAGACGAAGATGAATACAGAATGAGACGAAATGAGAATTAAACGAAAAACGAATGAGGCGAGATAATAGGATACCGAAGTCATTAGTCTCTGTCATCATATTAATGCTAGGGAAAATCGACCTCCTTGTGTATCATGAGGTGTAATGAACTTCAATCTTAGCGTGGTAGACCAAATTATTGGTCGACTGTACTCAAGCACACGCTAAGTACAAAAAGTGAATCACGCGTTAATCATGATCTCCCGCCTGATATGAAGTGTTAATAACGTTTAGAATATCTCAATATCTGGCAAATATCGCTGGTTATTTGGCGATAACCCGTGTAATGGTATTGTTGTGGTGCAATAACGACTTATCAGCGACGGGAGCAATTACGAGATAGATATGAAATATAGTCTGTTATTTTTGGCAAAGTGAAGCGCGAATGGTGCGAATTCAATGGTGTTTGTGAACTTTAAACATGAAACTACCGTGAGACTCACTCATATTGAAAAGAAACGGATCACTCACGTCTTAAAACGAGTTTAACTTGACATGTTTCGGGCTAATTTGTAGCCCTTCTTCTTAGAGTCGCGCGTCACGGCGGCTGCCAAACGTGCAATTAGCCCGAAACATGTCGAGTGAAACTCGTTTTAAGACGTGAGTGATCCGTTTATTTTCACTAAGTGATTGTGAAGCTACCGATTTGCTTTGGACTCGCGTGGGAACTACAGTTCAAGCTCTAATTCTGAGGGGAGATATGAGCCCAGCCAGTTGGACGTTAGGCCGGAGACAAAATGTGAAATTAAAAACGGCTTGTTATAGTATTGATATGTCTTGTGTTGTTGTAAATAAATGTATTTTCTTTGTTTTTTTTTTAATTTTCTTTGACTGATGTTTGAATAAGACAAGTAGGTCCGGCAGTTGAGTTAAAATTGCGGGATTTCCCTAATATCCCATGAGAATTCCCATAAACTATATCGGAATATCTACATACGTACCAGATTTTATCGCATTCAATATACTTTACAAACTCACAAAAAGTAGCATTCACAATGTTAGTAGGATTACTCATTACATTAATCATATTTTTTTTTACTTTTTGGTCTCGCATTCTTAAACGTGTACAGATAATTATACTTTTAATATTGCAAAAGAACAGCTATTTTATCTTATACATAAAAAAATAAAAAAGTTGACTTAAATGGCCTAATTTTTTAAAAATAAATTTTTGAAGATGCGATTCAGATTTTTTTGCAAAAACTTAAATTTGAATTATCTCGGAAATGGTTAAATTTTGCATAGGGTATTATGGGACAAAAATGACGGGAATAGGTCAACTTACCAATAACCCTGTATAGATAGAGATAAAGAAAAACTTATTGTTTCAACTTACACTTATAAGTTTAATTTAATTAAAAGTTTCATGTCATGGCGCGTACGAAGAAATGAATCCTGCCCATAAATAATACTATCTTACATACCAGGCAACATTGACGCTGTATGTTTAGATTGATTTATAACCATCATAAAATATCAACGGAAAAAACGCTAAAGGGGAACTGAACCCTTATGGCAGCACGCTCAATAAAATACACTTCCCGCACACGTGATTAAATCTTTACCGCAGCTCTTTCCATAATTTATAGTTATTCTCGTGGAAAACTAAGCTTATGTAAAATGCGAATTTTTCGCTTCTCAAAATAAGAAATCACCAACACACAAATCACACAAACCCAACTATCACCACCACCAAACTACACTGACGCGTTTCGAATTCAACCAGAGCTCATCTACAGAGATGGTACCACAACCGTACGCTATGCTTCCAAATGTTAGACAACTCAACACATCATCAACGCTGACGCTATTTATTTATGCTTGGCACTAAACTTGTCAGTAGAACAAAAATAATCTAATAAAACTCGTAAAGTTATACGTGAGAAAACAGTCAAAATGACAATGGGTATGATAGATGTTTGAACATACCATCAACGCTTACGCCCATCTGCTGTGCCTGGAAGCCGAGGACGGAGAAGATAGCGAAACCAGCGTAGATAGACGTGAGGAAGTTGGCAAAGCTGACGAAAACAGCGTCGAAGTGGCAGTTGTTGTTGTAATTGTTGTACGAGGCAAGCGTCACCAGCGAGCCACAGCCGACACCAAAGGAGTAGAAAATCTGAAGAAGACAGAAGATTGTGAGGGTGTTCAAGGTCAAACAAAGCCTGCTAACTGATGCCATACATTCATTATACTTAAACTGTTATTAATAAATCAGAGACTGAATGAACTTGTTTTCTTCTGAGTGGTGTGTGTTAATAAACTATCTCTTTGTTAAACGTTTGAACAGATTGTCTCAAGTCGTAAATTTATGTAATTGAAATGAAAATGAAATAAAATCCAGTGGGCCCCAAACTGGGCTGAGTCTATAAGCTTGGGTCTTGGGACCGGTTGAGTTAAGTTAATTTAATTTACATTAACTGTTAAAACTTCGGAATTACTACATTCACCCACTTCACAATTACAATGTTTTGCATTGATACACCATAATAGAAACGCAACCTGTCATACAATTTGATTTTAAATTACATTGGCATTTGTCAGAAATGATGCTATCAGCAATTCCTTTTAGTCAGCAAGCTGTAAAATTTAAATGCGAAGACATCAAGTTGTAAAGTCTGACCTGAGAAGCTGCGTCTCCCCACACCCTGGCGTCCAGCAGAGTCTCCCAAGTCGGAGACAAGAAGAATGAGATTCCCTCTCCCGCGCCCTCCAGGGTCGCCCCCCGGATCAGCAGCGTGGTCATCATTACGTAGGGGAACAGTGCCGTAAAGTACACCACCTTACCAGCTGACTGGACACCCTGAGGGAGAAAGGTTTCTGAATTAAGTCTGATGTATTTTGTTATTTAGTGAACCGTTACAAGTTGCTTAGAGTCCTTCTGTGGTTGAAGGGGCCTGTTTGGGATAGGTAACGATAGCATTATATAAACTTGACTCCTATCACTGGCTTACTCGCGGAGGAACCAGAATGCGTTTAATATTTTTATAAATACAGCATTTTCAACCATATTTGCAGCATAACCCAGCCGGCAATATCTTTAGAAATAATATTTTTTCATTAATTTTATTAATAACTAGCTTTTGCCCGCGACTCCGTCCGCGTGGAATTAGTAATTTGGGCAGCTTATTTTTTTATCCAATTTGCTTTTTCATCAATTATGGCTCTCCTTAGATCCTTCCGGAAGAAGTGAAACTTCATAATAAACCAACCCGATCCCAATCCGCCCCAACCCGCTCTCAACCCGCCCCCCCAACCGCTCCCAACCCGCCGTATCTAACTGGGCTATCTAACACTGAAATAATTTTCCATATCGGAGCAGTAGTTCCCGAGATATAGACGTTTTACTTCCAAAACCCCCGATTTGGAAACATTCCTCCGCTCCGCTCCGCTCCTATTGGTGTTAGCGTGATGATATATAGCCTATAGCCTTCCTCGATAAATGTGCTATCTAACACTAAAAGAATTTTTCAAATCGGAGCAGTAGTTCCTGAGATTAGCGCGTTCAAACAAAAAACTTGTTCGATAAATTCTTGAAATAGACGTATCTTTCTTATTTGTGAACCGATTCAAATGAAACAAACACTAAATCTTAATCCAAGAAAATACCAACATATCAGTGAAAACCGCATCCTTCTAGGTTAAGCCGTTTCTGAGATTAGCGCGCACAAACGCACAGACAAACAGACAAACAGACAATAATTCTAAAAATCATTGTTTTGGGTTCTATTGCGCTAATAAATAGCCCTAGTGACAGTTTTTCTCAAATATCTTCAATGTACAGACACCGACTTGTTACAGATTTATTATATGTATAGATAGATAATATCTCAAATATCGACTTTATTTATTTTGTAAAAAGGACAAGTTTAGCTTCCGGGTTCGTCTTTTTTCATTATTTCAGAATTCATTTGATTCAGAAGGACTTAAGCAGCTGTTGAAGTGAGTGACGTCATCATAATTTACATAATTAGCAAGGGACACTAAAATTATCAATTAAATCACAAGTACTCAGTTAATCTGTCTTGACGACACATGGCATGATTTTTATCGTCCGTTTTACTCATTAATAATGCTAAGCCGATAAAAATCTTAGTGAAATCTATCAGGTAAAATGTCGTCAACTGAGAGTGCGGGCCACTGTGGAGACGTCAGGCGTTCCTTTACCGACACACAAAATAAATATTCGGTCACTGGACGTACATTTTCTTATGGGAAATGACCAATTATTACAATAAGCGACTCATTTTTTTAATTTTTTTGCACAATAATGAAATAGCTACTCTCAGAAATGGTCCAATACTTATCATGGGTTCAAATCCCGGCTCGCACCTCTTATTTCTTCGGAATTTATGTGCGAAATTACATATTAAATTTACCATGAGCTTTACGGTGAAGGAAAACATCGTGAGGAAACCTGCATTGCATACACCTGTGAATAAATTCAATGGTGTGTGTGTGAAGTTCCCAATCCCCACTGGGCCCGCGTGGGAATTACGGCCCAAGCCGGCGAGATTCTGAGAGGAGGCCTGTTCCCTGCAGTGGGATGTATATAGGTTGGGATGATGATGATAATGATGATGATGATGAATAATTATTTATTAAAACTAACTACCAAAATGAATCTTTGTAACTACTGACATAATTCCAGTCTGTTTGTTTGGTTATCGTAAATACCGAACTAATTGATTGAGTCATCATTTCGCTCATTTGAAATGCGTTAGCGTCATTATGTGATAATATTAGTGATAATGTAGGTTTCTGCAAGTTTATAAGTTAGTTTGGGTGCGGTTTTGGATAATAAACTTAAAAATAATAGTCAAAAATAAATCTGCCGGAGTACATTGATGTCTCTTAGTCTTAAAGTACACAGTTAAATAACTTATGACAATCATTACTATAATAATTACACTAACAAATACTGAAATGTATTAGAAGATTGTATAAAAATTTGCTGAGCCCTTTCAGGACGTCACATGTAGCTTTAAGATCCTTGCCATTGTACTGTAATGTGACTTTCAATAAAGAAAGTAAAGAAGGTAAAAATGTGTAGTTTACTGATACAGACCTGAACACCTGAACACCTGAATCAATCAATCACTTGGGTATTCACGATAAACAAACAGACAGATTGGAATGTGTAGTTGCAAACATTCATTTCGATAGTAAGATTTCTGATTTCAATCAAACAACAAAGCAGAGCGCTATCGCAACCAACTGGCCTACTGTCTAAAGTTTAGACGATTAAAGAAATATCGTATAACCAGGAAGTTCAAGAGTTGGGTGCTACTTACTTTGATAACCACAAGGAAGGCAACGAACCAGGAGAGTGCCAGGCAGCCAACGAGGTGCCACTGGATGCTCCCCCAGTTCTCCCAAGTGGCATCGCCGCGGCCCAACACGCGTTCACTGTTCAAATAAAATCATTCTTTTAAAAAGTAGATGTTTAAAATCCGACTTGGTCTCCAATTCACCTTTCATTTTTGGAAATTTTTAATTTAAAGTGCAAAATCTACTTTTTTAGGTGAACACATTTTTGTGTTTTTTTAATCAAAATCTTTACTATTACATATTTATTTTCATAAAGAAAAAAGGGTCCTTATTTAGTCGGACTATTTTATATACTTAGCTTATATGGCTCGTCACAAAACCAACCACAAAAAACTTGTATGGAAAAATTAGGGTCATTTTTATCAAAAAAAACAATAGCGCTCTTGATTCTGAATAGGAAAATCCCAAAATTTCGTCATTTTAATAAGTTATTTGCGCATTTTAGATGAAAAAGCCTTTTATACATTTGAGAACTAGGTACATTTAGTGTGGAACATCACTTTAATCTGCACGTCCGATCAGATAAAAATGACAACACTAAGGATGACAATTATAAACAATAGTACCTACTGTAATAAAAAATAAATAAAGAATAATGACGAACGTAAAAAATGAGTGAAATTTATATTTATAAAAAAGTATTATCAAAGCATCTTGATTGAGAAAAATACATATAGCGAAGTGGTCCCATAAATGCTTTTATCCTTGAGGTATTGAAACCTAAAATGAAGAATGATTAAGCTAGTAACAAGTATGATGTTCACAGGTGAGTGGAGTAATATATTGATACTGTACAATCTTATCGCTGAATGGTGGTGGGCATTGGCAGATTGCCAAAAGGTTACGGTATAAGGGAAACAGTCTTACGATAAACGCATTACGTTAAGTGCATGAATGACTCAAGAATTATTGATAAAGAGTTAATAATTGCATTAGCGGATGTCGATTCTGATATTGTCAAGTTAAATTATAGTAGGACTTAAATAATGATCGATGGTTAGTTATAGGAAGGTTCACATGACAATGTGGTATTTGTAGTTGACAAAGTTAATCTTACATCAGCAGACTGTAATAATAATAATTATAATGAAAAAAATATTCATGATCCAAGAAGGCATCTAACTTAAATAGAGATCTAAAATAAGAAACGTAGTGAAGGTTGGTTAACCAATGAAAAGTATTCTGAGCGTCTTTCAAACCCTTGTGGATGTAGAAGTATACTGTACAATTCTTTAAAGATAGAATACACGTAAAACTATAGGAAATGGATGACAAGGGAAATAAAATGTTAGAATTTGGAGAGCTGTTGTTTTTAATAATTTTACTTGAAACCTGGGAGTTTAAAAAAAAATAGTTTTACTTTAAGTAGAGCAAAAGGGCTCTTTTACATGATTCTTTATACTACTCACGCTTTCGGAAAGAATGCAAGAGACTTGGCAGAAAATACCTTTTCAAAACAAAATTCACAGTTATTACGGAACACTTAACTTCTAATAAAAACAAAACGTTCCCCAGAAAAAAGCACCCTTAAAAATCTTCTCCTTTGTGTCGTCCTCTATCTTCTTTATTAGCGTTCGTGTATGAGATAGCGTAGGTGCCATTAGATTATGATTTAATGCTCTGGTTGTGTGTTCTACTCACTTGTAATACTCCTCAGCGGCCAGTATCCTCGTGATGTTGGAGTACCACGGGACCAAGTCGTCCCCATCGAGGCACTGTCTCCCGTCGTAGGGCTGGAAGCCGCTGCGGATGCAGATGTCACCGATGGACACACAGTCGCGCTCGAAGTACGTCAGGTCCGTGGCTAAGCCGGAGTTATTGCCTAACTGCCGGCACGCTTGGTCGTACGATCCACTGTAGCAGGCTGGAATAGGATGAGTGTGTAAGAACAAAGTATCACAATTATAATCCTACTTATCCATATAGGTACTTTTATTTTAATTGTTATAAAAATGAAAGCGTGATGACGGATTGTCGTGATTTTTTGTATGGACATAGTTGAAGAGCTGGGATGTGACACAGGTATGCTACTTTTAACCACGGAAAAATATCTCATTCCTACGGGACATCACGACCGCTTTAGCCTAGTTGGTAGTGACCCTGCCTACGAAGCAAGAGGTCCTGGGTTCAAATCCCGGTAAGGGCATTTATTTGTGTGATGAGCACGAATATTTGTTCCTGAGTTATGGATGTTTTCTATGTATTTAAGTATTTATTTATCTATATAAGTATGTTTATCCGTTGCTTAGTACCCATAACACAAGCTTTGCTAAGCTTACTTTGGGACTAGGTCAATTGGTATGAATTGTCCCATGATATTTATTTATTTATTTATTTATCACGTTTTAATCTACTTCAGCGCGGGCGAAGTCGCGGTCATCAGCTAGTATATTGTAAATGCGAAAGTTCGAGTGTGTACGTGCATGAGTGTGTGCGTGTGAATGTTTGTTGCTCCTTCACACTTAAAGTAGCGAACTGCGAAAAAAGTGAAAATACATAAAAAACTACTCATATAGAAACGTCAGGATTCATTTATGGAATAGTGTAATCGCTTAAGAATTCAGTCGCGAGTTTATCATATTTTTTCAGGGCGTGGTTGTATTTAACACATTTTTATCAACAAAATAGTTCTTGCATTAATTAGGCGATAAGATTTACAAACTTCTAAGAAAATTATTGTCATACGTAGAAACAGACATCAGAATTAATTTACACAAAAGCCTTTCACTGCTGTTAATTTAAAAATTCGACGCGGATGTGTTACTTAGTTGCACGTGCGAATTTGCTTTGTGTAGTTTGTGGCATATTAACAAAAAGCTCTGATCTTATTTTGTGATACTATTTAACAAGTCGTACAATTCTTTACTCTGTACCTACTCCTTACACAAAAATCAAACTATAGTACAAGCATCGTATTATTGTTTTATCGGTGTAAATATATCTCAACACAAAATACTGTATATGTAGATTCAGGTGTTACCCTACTCATAAAATAATATAATCAACCCAAAAGTAACTAAACACTCAACCAAAATCAACACCATTTATAATATCTAATGCTCTCGACTCATGTTTTTCCCTATTCAATGCATCTTCGGCTGTTGTTGAACTTTCAACAACACCAGACTAGATACTAACGCGTTTCAAACTACATATTTCTGTAGTCTCGAAACAACCGTTACCTAACAAAATGAATGAAGTACGAAAATCGAATGGAATCTTCATACAAAAACAAAAAAGTTTTGATGCTGAACTTACCTAAAGTATTGTATTCATTATCACACGACCCCCAATCCAAGTTGCCTGCGATGGATACAATAGTGTAGAATAGAGTCCAGGAAACTACTATCATGTAGTAGATCGATATGATGGTGATGACGACTAAGGTACAGTAACCAAGACCACTGAAGAAGGGTGAGATCGCGCTGAAAGCCTTTAAGGGTCCCATTCCGGAGTACTGGCCAATGTACAGCTCCAAAAAGAAGATCGGGAGACCGATGAAGATCAGCATGAGGAAGAATGGGATAAGGAATGCACCTGAAAAGAAACGGTAGAATTAGTTAGTTTAACAACCTCATACCAGAATAATGCACATTTTTTTTTCATGTAATGATTCATGTATTTTTTTATTAGGTTTGCGTTTGACCACAATCCCGTCAGGTTAAAAGCAAAGATAAGGTCTATGATGGAGCACGCTTGCCTAATAAATTTAATGCTCATTCACTGGCTAGATTGTAGTTTTCAGGGAACACAGACGCACGCAGGGAATTCCACTACGTATAACATACTTTAGTCGTATTCGTTGTTGGAAGGGATGTAGTATAGACAGACGAACTATCGGAAGCTCATAAAAAGCTAATCTGGGGCTAATCCCGTAGCAAACATGTTAAAGAAAATGCACCGAACTACCTATACCGAAGCCCTTCTAACGCTTCAAAGCCTACTTCATCATAGTTCAACGTATCACTCACCCCCTCCATTCCTATAGGCTAAGTAGGGGAACCTCCACACGTTCCCGAGACCCACGGCATAGCCCAGGCAAGCGAGGATAAACTCGAGTGGGCGGCCCCACGTCGCGCGGGACGGCGTCGACGACAGAGACGCAGCATCACTCGGTAAAGGTTTTCCACCATTTGCCGTCTATGGATAAAAATAAGTATTAGTACATCCATAGTATCATCCATATCTTATAGATACCACGTTTACATCGGGTTTGGTGCCAAAACTTCGAAAAATATGTTTGGAGAAAACATTGATAAATTTTGCGTTATGTGCTAATAACTTCAGTTGGTGTAGGTGAAGACTATCACGAAATAATAGTAACTGGGTTTAATTACAAGCTCCAGCTTTACATCTCTAGCTTATCAATATGTTATAGTTCCGGTATAATTTAGAAATAATATTGCACTTTCACCTGACATGCATGCAAAATATTAGCTCAATTGGTAATCGGGAAGTGGGTCAAATTTCACTTGCAAGATTTGATTACAGACAGACAAACATCGGGACAGGTGAAACTAAATAAAAGCTTGTAAAAGGTACTACGGCACTGAAAGTAAATTTTTAATAAAACATATTTTTGTTAATGAAGGTTATGTGCATGCCAGTTGTTAGCCAATGGCAATGTTGCGTAGAAATATAACATTGAAATACTAGAAATTTTCAAATGCATACTGAAGATCTGCAACTATTAGGAACTATAATATCAAAATGCAAAAACATAAAAAGATAAATTTAATTGTTGTTACAACTGTTACAACATGGTGTATCCAAATAATTTTAAAGCTCTTACAAAAAACGCGAATATTAATATTTAAACTTTGTCTCATAATTGTGGTGAATAAAGTAAATTAGGGAAATTATGATGGTTAAACTACGGATTTCTGAAAGGATCAGTGTCTTAATACTTATTTAAATGGGATCACCAAGTACTTAAAAAGTCATTGCCTTCAAACAAGCGAGTAATCGGTTTTATTATAATGTAAATGCGATTCAGACGGCACCGGACGGCAAGTTTTCGTTCGATTCGTATTCCGCTATTCAAATAATATTATGCGCAAGTTGGCCCGGGAAGAAGGAACTACCCACCTACACATACTTCGTGTTTATTACTCCAGAACAAGAATCTGTGGACCCAAAACAAATGAAAATTGATTCTATGATGGGCAGATTGGCCTCCATATCCAATACAAATCTCATGTATATCACGTGAAAGCTAGTAACATAAACTTAATTTTCTAATATGGGGACAAACTTCAAAACCCCCGGAGAAGCGAGTTATCAGCCCTAAAGTATATTATGAGCTTACAAGTCATTATTTTTAATTTATATAATTTATTGAAACATTTGTTTTGGTTTGTTAGTTTAACGTTTGGTAGCATAGCATACGGTTGTAGTAACTCTGAAGATGAGCTCTGGTTGAGTTCGAAACGCGTCAGTGTAGCTTGGTGGTGGTGATGGTTGGGTTTATGTGATTTGTGTGTGTTCGTACAGTGTGGAGGTGGAGGAACTGCATGAACGCACATTTCTTGCATAAACGTAACTATTGTAAGGTCGCGGGTGAGCAAAGTAATTGTTTTAGTTCATTATTTTTGTATTTTTTTTTAATTGCTTTGTCCTATTATGTAGATTTCTCCGAACCTTCTCTGACTAGGCGGTCCTGATAACAATTATAGCAAATGTTGTTGACAATAAATCTACATACGTTATAATTGTATTGGTGATGTAATGACTGAGCGTCACAATGAGGGAGGCCTATGTCCAGCAGTGGACGTCATACGGCTGAAATGATGGAAAAGGACGAAGGAACGGAATAAATTTAGTAGTAAATAGAGTAAGGAATGATAGATATTTAAATAGAACAGCCTGTTTTCCTCGACTCCGTCTGCAAAGAATTCAGCTATCGCTATCCCGTGCGAACTACGCAATTTTCCGAGATGAAAACTATCCTATGTCCTTTCCAGGGTCTTAACTATCTCCTTACCTATCTAAATCGATTTACTTAGCGGTTTAAGCGTGAAAAGGTAATAGACAGACAAATACACTCACGGTTAAACAATTTGGCTCACAGTCCACCGTTCATACGGGGCCAATTTGATGCCTTAATTCTCCACCAGGGCGGTGCCCCGGTTGAGATCTGAAAATGGATATCCAGAGCATCAATAACGGAGGTCCAGAGTTCCCAATATGCACAACTGATTCAACAAGCAGTTCACAATACAGCGAGAGAATTTGTATCAGCACTTAGATTTTCATTCATTTTATTGCCATTTTAGATGTTTTTCTGAACATGTTTAATTTCCGTATTAAACGCAGGTTCAATCAGGTGGGTATCTTAAGATCTCTGAATTTCCTTTATCAATGTTCGGAGTAGCAATCATCAGATCACAGCCGAAACACCGCCTAGTGGAGAACCAAGACATCAAAGTGACATCGTTTGTATGAAAGGAAAATGTGGGCCGAATTTTTTAACCGTGAGAGTACTTTCGCATTTATAATTATTAGTATGGGTGCCACTCCACCAGACAGACATACAGATTTATAATATCACGGACACTCCACGCCACTCTTGTTCGTGAACTCGGAATCTTAAGCCGTCTCAGAGTTCAGAATAAAACTTTCCGTTAATTTCTACAAACGCATGCACCTGCACCGACGACCTGCCTCCACAGCACAACTAAGTTATCGCCGCTTTGCCGTTAATTGGCAACTGGAGCTAATTAATATGCTAATGTACACGTCGGTAGAGTGACTAGTGCCTTGAGGTTGCAGAGTTATTAAGCAATAGAGTGAAGAATTAATAATGTTTCATTGAACTCAATTCTCTTACCTACTTAAAATTAGCTAAGTAGCTGTGTCTACATTTAAGGATAGAGCGGAGGCTCTTATTACAGGTATATTTTTATCTTAAAAGAGGCTCGAGGTATTTTTTAATGTAATATGCAATGATTACTATTTTTTATATCATACTAGCTGTTGCCAGCGACTCCGTCTGTGAAGAATAGGGGTATAAAAATAGTCTACGACCTATTCTCAGACCTACCGAGTATAGAGAAAAAAGTTTCATGAAAATCGGTCAAGCTGTTTCGGAGGAGTTCGATAACAAGCACCGTGACACGAGATTTTTATATATTAGAATATATTTTTTAATTTTTCATATATCTAATTCTGCAACACATATACTAAGTTTACTTACACAATATTGTAACTAACAAAGAATGGATCCCAGTTATCCGAATAAATAGAATTATTATTATTATGTTGGTACGGATTTCCGATCACGGGCCCATGGGGACCCGGTCATTTGAAAGGCATTCATGGGGCCAAAGCCAACATGAAGAGGCCTTTGGTACCATATAATATAAATGAGATGGGCGCAACTATGGAGGTCTATCCCCTAATACACCATGAGGATGTGCTAGCGGACAGTCCTCCACAGTTGCCAATCTATTGCCAGGTAGGAATCGACATGGAATTGGCTAAGGGGTTGGGATGTTGTGGACAGGATTACCGGGCTATGGAGTGAGATAACGGACACCTACCATTTCAATATCTCATAAACTGAACTTTTGGTAGGCGGTGACTCGCCATTCACTAAATGGGCCCCTCAAACTATTGCCCACTCGGGGCAACGAGGCGGCAACATTGGTGTGAACGGCTAAGGATGGAGAGGTGTTCCTGGACTTTAAACTTCAAAATGCCAACTCGCCACTTACGGAAACACATCCATCCTTCGAGCATTTAGCTCTTGCGCTCCACTCTAGGCGGCCAACAAAGGCAAACTAGAGGCGGGGTGGGTGTGTAGCTGTGTGTGAGTGTGTGTATAAGCGCATGTGTGTATGTGTACCCCTGGAGGTCTTGGGTTCGTGGTGTCGCTACGCACCAACAGCTCGCCACAAGCCGCCCTGCGATGACTGACTGCACTGGTGACACAACAACACCAGCGGGCGATGAGGTCGTCGTCACATCCCTACGCCTTTTGACTGACTGCGCTGGTGACAGACACCACAACACCAGCGGGCGATGGGGTCGTCACATCCCTACGCCTTTATTATTATTATTATTATTATTATTATTAATAACACTCGTGTAGGGCTTATACTGGCGTGTATATCAGCGTAAGAAACAAAAACATATTTTAATTGTGTAGGTTTAACTTGGATCTTTGAAATTATGCAGGTAATAAGAGTAATAACCATTCACATGGCCATCGAAAATAAGTACCTTCATATTTTTGTTTCACTCGTTTCGGTCTCATTTCCATGCCGTCAAAATTATCAATAAATTATCAAGATAACTAAATAAAAACTACTACGTAATTTAATCCGTGACAAAATTTACGATACGAGACGGATGGGATTTCAGCTTTTGAATAAGGCATGCTATGCAATGAAGACTGCCACAAACCGGGAGCGCGGGGCGCCGATGGAGCGTGCCCAGCGCGCACTAAATAAATAAATAAATAAATAAATATCGCGGGAAAATTTACACCAATTGACCTAGTCCCAAAGTAAGCTAAGTAAAGCTTGTGTTATGGGTACTAGGCAACGGATAAACATACTTATATAGATAGATACATACTTATATACATATTAAACACCCAAGACCCGAGAACAATCATTCGTATTTTTACACGCTTTATATTAGCTTCACCTGTATGTTTGTATGTATGTATGTTGTTTGTAACCGACTCCTTAGGGCGCGATTTTGACCCACTTCCCGGTTTCCGATTGAGCTGAAATTTTGCACATATGTGTAAATTGGATGACAATGCAATATTGTAACATGGAGCTGATCTGATGATGGAGCTGGATGATGGCCATAGGAACTATGTAATAAAACAACACAATCCCGTCGAGTTTGGGCTCGTTTGATTCGTCTTGACGAGCACTTTGATCCCAGATGGTAACCAGGGTCTGATGATGGAGCTGGAAGATGGCCAAAGGCACTCCACAATAAAACGACACAACCCCATCGAGTTTGGGCTCGTTTGATTCGTCTTGACGAGCACTTTGATCCCAGATGGTAACCAGGGTCTGATGATGGAGCTGGAAGATGGCCAAAGGCACTCCACAATAAAACGACACAACCCCATCGAGTTTGGGCTCGTTTGATTCGTCTTGACGAGCACTTTGATCCCATATGGTAACCAGGGTCTGATGATGGAGCTGGAAGATGGCCAAAGGCACTCCACAATAAAACGACACAACCCCATCGATTTTGGGCTCGTTTGATTCGTATTGACGAGCACTTTGATCCCATATGGTAACCAGGGTCTGATGATGGAGCTGGAAGATGGCCAAAGGCACTCCACAATAAAACGAAACAACCCCATCGAGTTTGGGCTCGTTTGATTCGTTTTGACGAGTACTTTGGTCCTAGATGGTAACAAGAGTCTGATGATGGAGCTGGAAGGGGGGTAGGTGGCGGGTTGGGGGGGGAATGGGGAATGGGGTAAGGGGGTCGGGGGTTTAGAGGGTTGGGTGTTAGGGTGTGGCGGTTGGGGTTAGGGGATGGGGGGGGGGGGGGTTTACGGGAAATAGGGTGGGGGTGTTGGGGGGTTCGGGGGTAAGTGATTTTGGGGGGTTGTGGGAAATGGGGAGGGGGTAAGAGGCCTAGATGGTAACAAGGGTTTGATGATGGAACTGGAAGGGGGGGCGGTAGGTGGCGGGGTGGGGGGTGCGGGAGGGGTGGGGTGGGGGGGCAGGTGACGGGTGGGGGGAGGGGGGTTGGGGGGGGTGGGGGGTTTTCCGGGGGTATGGGGGTTCGGTGTTAGGAAGGTTGGGTTTAGGTGGTTCGGGGGTTTGTAAAATGAGGACGGGGTAAGGGGGGTTTAGGGGATTGGGGGTAAGGGTGTGGGGTTTGGGGGGGTTGGGGAAATGGGTTGGTGGATGTTGGGGGGTTGGGTTTAGGGGGTTTAGGGGTTGTAGGTGAGGGGGTAAAGTTAGAAAGAAAAAAATGCAACTAAAAAATAGAAAATAAATAATAGTTTAAAAAAACTAAAAAACACGCTTTAAAAAATAAAAAATAAATTTTAATAAATTTCAATTCACTATTCTTATAGTGCAGTAAAAAATCTTAATAAGCAATTATTATATTGTTATATCCAGATCAAAATTTGTAAACAATTCTAAATATTGATAAAATAAATAATAATAGTTTAAAATATTTTATTGTAAAAAAAGCGTGGGGTGCATGGTGTCAATTGTCAAGGATTGTCATTTTGATAACATCTTAAAAAGCACCCCACGCTTTTTTTACAATAAAATATTTTAAACTATTATTATTTATTTTATCAATATTTAGAATTGTTTACAAATTTTGATCTGGATATAACAATATAATAATTGCTTATTAAGATTTTTTACTGCACTATAAGAATAGTGAATTGAAATTTATTAAAATTTATTTTTTATTTTTTAAAGCGTGTTTTTTAGTTTTTTAAACTATTATTTTTCATACAAATATCTGCCCCGACACGGGAATCGAACCCGGGACCTCAAGCTTCGTAGTCAGGTTCTCTAACCACTAGGCCATCTGTTCGTCTAAACAACTATAACAATGAATCAAATTTCACACACACACAACACACAACTCAAAATTCTAGGGCATTTGTGGAATGATATGATGAGTCTCCGTTACTCGCATGAAATAAATTATTATTATTTATGTTATTTTATTTCATTTAACATTTAATTAATTCCTTTTTAGGGTTCCGTAGTCAACTAGGAACCCTTATAGTTTCGCCATGTCTGTCTGTCTGTCCGCGGCTAAGCTCAGAGATCGTTAGTACTAGAAAGCTGTAATTTGGCATGAATATACATATCAGTCACACCAACAAAGTGGTAGAATAAAAAATAAAAAAATAAAATTTTTTTAGGGTACCTCCCATAGACGTAAAGGGGGGGTGATTTTTTTTTCTCGACTAATCCTATAGTGTGGGGTATCGTTGGATAGGTCTTTTAAAACCATTGCGGGGTTGCTAACATGATTTTTCTATGCAGTGATCTGTTTGCGAAATATTCAACTTTAAAGTGAAAATTTTCATTAAAATCGAGCGTCCCCCCCCTCTAAAATCTAAACTGTTAGGTGGAAAAATTTGAAAAAATTCAGAATGGTAGTAAATATATCAAATTTACTAGGATAATTATAGCGGCTAAGATTGCTTGGAAATTATTTGTAGTTTAAGAGTAAATAGTAGCCTAAGGTATAAAACATACCTAAACTTGGATGATTCCGTACACATACGAAATCCTTAGAAAAATATTACTTGATTTTTTTGTAATGGCTACGGAACCCTACCTTGTGCGTGTCCGACACGCTCTTGGCCGGTTTTTATTAATAATAAATGTTACTTTGCATAATAAACATTTGTTTAGAAGCCAAGTCAGAAAAAAAATATTATTATTATTAGTATTATTATTATAACATTTTAGAATATGTCACTATTCAATCAAAGTTCAGTTTTAACTGCCCTTTTATTTTGGATTGTGTCAGTATCAAATTAAAGCAGCGATATAAGGTGACACACACCGACAGCGCGGCACACCGCATTTGATTCAGTGTTAATTGACCTCGTCGGGCACGCTCCGTCGGCGCCCCTCGCTCCCGCTTTGTTTTGACCCTTGGACATTTAATTTGGTTTTTCCTATTGGACCGACCGCTTCGGTCTATTCTATCGCGGATAATTACTAATTGATCGCTCGTCGATAACACATTTAGAAACTGATTTTTTATTGCTGAATATGATTATATTTGACCAAATTGTTGTGATTGGTTGCAGATAGCCGTCGTATGCATATCGGATGATTTGTTTAACGATCAATGATTTAAGCTGATAATCTATGTATCAGTAAAAATAATCACCAATTTTACAATATTCAAATTTGGTGCTACATGATAAATTTTAAAACATATTTTTTTTAGAATAGAAAGACATATTTACATCTGAAATTGGACACAGACCTACCTCAAAAACGCTACAATAACCGCTCCTATGTTTTGTCGGCAGTTTATAAAATTGGGGGCCTGGCCCTGCTATTAAACTAAAAGTGCTAACTTTAACGAAGATAATGTGTAAATTTAATTAAAAGATAAAAATTGATTAAATTTACAAACGGTCTTAAAACTGGCAATTGATAATTTTCAAAATTTTTTTATCAGTACTGACTCTTATATACAACTTCTTGGTTTCCATAATTTAATTTATTAATTGTATCAAATAATACTCTTGAAATTTGATTACCGTAATCGATTTGTTCCTGATTCATCATATTCCTAACTCGTCATATTCCTTATTCGTCATATCCCTAGCTCGTCATTGTACAGTCAAATTAAATCATGAACATGCCTAAAGGATTAATAAGTATTATGTTATGACAGTAGTAATACTTTCTACTACAGTAATTTACTCAAGGTAGAGCGGATGACGAATCAGGTACCTTTAATGACAAGAAGTTAGGAATATGATGAATCAGGAACAAATCTATGACCGACTTGAGAGGTTGTGATTTCGAGATTTGACACTTTTTTGTACGGTCAAGGACTTTAATTCATCAGCCACCATGGAACCATTTCACAGTAAACGTCATAGTGACATAGCATAAATTAACAAAGAAAATCGTGGTAGCTCATGAATTAAAGTCCTTGACTGTACAGTCAAGTGTAAAAATATGGGTGCACACAACTTGCTCATAAATATGTCCCATAGCTCTTTATGTCGTCGAATTAAGGTATAGGTATACAACGATGGAAGGATTAAATCGATACTTATTTTTGCACATGACCGTACATCATGATGACGTGGGAATATTCGAAAAAGTAGCTTATCCAACTATGTAAATGCCCCATTCGAATCCGCCCACCTGATTTACTTATTAGTATGAATGTAAGGTTAGTTTGATTATAATATAATTTATAATAGTTTTTTATCAAAATACACTTTACTTTTATGTCGATATCTCCTTTTAAAATGCATTGTCGAGAAATCATTAATTTCTTTATCAAACAATGGCGCATTATAAACAAAAGCATGGCAAAAATTCTTTATAAACATTGGCTAAGGAATTTATATAGCTGTGGTTTTATTTATCTATCATAAAAGTTAATACCAATAAAATGAAACGAAATCTTGAAACAGCTACTTTATTACAAGGGTATAATAAATAAAAAATATTGTATTTTTTTTACAACTCTTGATTGTTTAATCAAATTAAGCAAACTGTTGACGGATTAACTGCGTAAGTCCTCGTGTACTTTAAAATGTACAAATCCATCGTATGAATAACTGCGAAGTACAAATGTTTCATTCAAATAAGACTTTGAATTTGTAGAAATAATTTAATAAATCGTAAAAATAGGCACTCTCGGGTCGACTTGCAGCACTGTATGTTTAAAAAAGTCAGGACATACGAGGTTAAAGTTTCACAATTTCTTACTCATACTTTTACAATAGGGATGTTTCCTAGGTAAAAAAATAATAATTATTATTAGTCCGTATTTTACATTATCAAAAAATATTAGACACGTAATTTTTCTTTTGACAATTAAACAAAAAATGACGAAGATATGGCGCGTTGAAGTTCCGCGTGACGAGGCGTGACGTCACTTGTTCCTAAAACGCTCATACAAATTGTAGGAACAAGTGACGTCACGCGAAACTTCAACGCGCCCTATCTTCGTAATTTTTTTTTTAATTGACAAAATAAAAAATACGTGTCCAATATTTTTTTATAATCTAAAAGACTGACTAGTTAGGAAAGTAGCCAATTATTAAACTAGAATAATCGTCAAAAACGCATGGCTGTATTTGTTTACTTTGAAGTTTCGGATTTATTGCAGCTAGTAATGGTTAATGAAAAGCCAGCTCTGCCTGGAGTATTTTTTTTATTTCTCTTCTAGAGCAATAGTTGAATGCAACCGAGACGACAAAATAAAACGTGTTTTTTGCGCGTAACTTTTGTATCTATTTCCAGTTACTCTCACATAAAAAGTAGAAAACAACTGAAGGCGCCTCTCAATAGCACATTTTTGACGTAAAATGCTTACAATTTTGAATGGAAATATGTATAGGTAATTTTAGAAAAGTTATAGGATCAACCCTATAGGTACAATTCAGTATAAGTATAACAAAAGTCTTGTCTACGTGTTTACAAGAAACATTCACATTAATTAATGGATTAAGAAGAATTAATTATCTTTACTGTCATGTTTCTAACTCACATCGTACACGATAAAAAAAACTAAAAACAAAAGATCACTAATTAATATCTTACTAATTAACATGTTGTCCTGTTTATAGTTATTCTTTATTATTTACTTCTATGCGTTTAAAGTAATATCAAGTTTGTATTTTCAGGGCTAACAATTTCATTTGCGGCCAGAGTCACCATTATTTTTTTGACTTTTTTCTACAAATATGTTCAATAGAACTCGTGATTTTCACTCATAATTACTATACTAAATGGGACTTATCACGCAATAAATATTTATTTATTTACCTCGATTTTTCGGCCACATTGCAGCAGCCGTGGTCACGAGTTAACTCAAAACGATGTTAACTCGTGACCACGGCTGCTGCAATGTGGCCGAAACGTCGAGGTAAATAAATAAATATTTATTGCGTGATAAGACCCGTTTAGTAATTATATTGAACTCGGTTTTGAGCGTAAATATATATTTTTTTCAATATTATCTTAAGTCTTAATGTCATTAAAAGATGTATGGTAATGATACAGCTAAGTATTTTTTGTAGTTCATAAAAATAAGTACGTTTTTAGAAAATATCATGCGATACAAGATGTATTTGTTTTCATGGCAATTCCGTCAGTGTTGTCAAATTATGAAATTTCCACCTCCTCTAAAATTGACAGCTAGCGAGTGAAACTGCCAGCAAATGAAATATTATTGTTATGTTTTGCTACAGTAACTTAAAACTATTTCGTGGCAGTTTAATTTAACACATTTTGAAATACTTGCCTCATTTATAGAGTAATCTCGACCAGCCATTTTAGAAAGCAGTTCTCAGAGTCGTCGTAAGCTTGATAGCCGAACTTTGTGGGAGTCATAAGCACTTCACTAGGCCTAAGGCTCTGGCAGGTCTTCATACAGGCACAGCACTCCGCTACGTGTGGCCAACTGAGGCCGGTCTACCTCTTATCGCCAACCCGATAAAAACCCGATAATCTATCGGCAATAATCTATTATTGGCCAAAATGTTTCGCCTTACATCTGACAAGGAGATAACAAACTAATTAATATTGATAGTGATAATGATTGTTTATTATTCGAAAGACACGAACAGCGATGAGTTCGATACGTTAGAATTCAAGATTATTTATTAAAATTTTCATTGAAAATTAACAATTATGAAATGAAATCGATTGTTAAATGCGACGGTTGATTAGTGTCTGATAATGCAGGCATGCAAGTTATCTGGTGCGATTAATCATATTTTGACGTGTGATTTGTTATCGATTGATTAATTCTCATTTTATTTTTAGGGACTTTAATTCCTTAACAGAGATATTTAAATCTTTGTTGCACTGCAGTGAATTATTTTATGTTTTACAAGGTTTTCTTTAACTTGCAAACTTCGTAAGTAGGTAAGTATAAAAAACTGTTTATTTCAAGGAAAACAATAAACTATTGCAATTTCAATTAATCTAATCACAATTCTCCGAGGCTAACTTACAGCTGACACTAAATAATTGGGCGTAGTTCTGCAAACCGGAACTTTTTTTTTCTACACGTTTCTAACAAAATCTGTTTTTTTTTTTTCAAAACTATCATTGTGTAGTGGTTCCGGTGTTCCAGAACTACGTCCAATTGAAATACTAGTTAGGTATGTTGTGGTTTTCAAACTTGTAAACTATTTTTCGATTTCCTGGTTGAGTAAGCTGTTTGGCATACTCTTATGTAGGTAAGTCTGGTGACAACAGAAAAATCAGGCAGAGAAATTTTGATGGTCCCAAACATTTTGTTTCCCATAACCTTAGCACTTGCCATACCAACTTACTTACTTCACGATAAATTCAAATTATGAAATACGAAACATTATAACGATACAGAACCGCCAGAATTGTCTTCATATCATAAGACAATTTTATAACGGTTAATTGCATCAACTTGAAACTTGTTACGCACATTTATAATTTGGATGATAACGCAAGTGCAGTTAAGAGAAAGTACAGTCAGCAAAAAAGTGGTATTAAAAATGTGTTTTTAACAAAAGCAACTATTATTATAATACAAGCATTTATTTATTTTATAATAGTTGCTTTTGTTTTTAAAAACACATTTATTTTTTAACCCCTGTTGTTTCTGTATGACATATACATATATATATGTCATACATAAATAAAACAGGGGTAAAATAAATAAATAAATAAATAAATAAATATTAGGGGACAATCTTACACAAATCGACCTAGTCCCAAACTAAGCAAAGCTTGTACTATGGGTACTAGACGACGATAAACATACTTATATAGATAAATAAATACTTAAATACATAGAAAACATCCATAACTCAGGAACAAATATTCGTGCTCATCACACAAATAAATGCCCTTACCGGGATTCGAACCCAGGACCTCTTGCTTCGTAGGCAGGGTCACTACTGTAAGGTACCCTTATTTTAAATTGTATTCTACTAGTGAGTTGTTTGGTTAAAAAGTAATATTAGTGGGTATTAACGGGAGCCCAAAACGAATAAAAGGCAAGCGGGGATGATGATTGGGGCATTCAATATGGAGGAGCGGAAGGAATAAGACTTTTTCTTTTTGAGCTGTATTGTTCGAGATTTATATATGTTTCGAGCGTCATGACCTTTGAGTATTTAGGTCATGACGTATTCTCTTTGACCTGTATTATTGGAAAATATATAAATATGTTTAATGTGATCACGTGAGTTTTACTATACTACCAACTAGGCTAAAGCGGTCGTTAAAGGGGTATACCTGGGATAGCCTATTCGTCGGATGTTGTAATGGTGGGCTAGATTGGGTAATCGAATAATGAGACAACCAGATAGTCAGATTAACACTTCTAATCAGCTAAGTGGATTACAAATCACTATTGGTATGTACAGGGTCGCGTGGACAGCTCCGAGGTCAGCCAACACGTCTAGTCTCCAGCGCAGTCCGCAAGCGAATGTGTCGGCCTTCGCTCCGCCGGATCCATCCTAGCGCGCGATCTGATCGACCGGTCCAGTGTGACGTCATAACCGACCACGCGCTGCGTTACCTTTGAGTGTCCGTACTCATGACTGTCCGTCTCCGACATATATAACTTATCGGTATCTTTTTCTTGTCTATCTTACATTGACATTAAATATTGTAACAACAGATCTTATCCGTATCTCGTTTTATAAAAGTTGGGATGCGAAATAGCTCTCATTTGTCGGACGACCCAGCAACAAAGGAATAATGCAGAAATATATCCCGCCATTAGTACGACGAGAAAGTTTGTAAAGCATGCGTTGGCCAGTTTATATCGGGTTCCTTCTAATTATTTCTATATTTTTACACTAACAAGATTTTTCTCGCAGTACATGGTAAGGGCGTTATCATAGCAATCGATCGATCATCATTCGATATCAATGGATGATGAGTGATTTGGCTGGATATCGGTCAATAAACGATTGATCGACAGCCAATCGATGCTAGCGTTCGACGTCGATCGATTGGTGAGGTAGGTTTGGTGTAGTAAACTGTCGATTGACGTCAATCAATCCATTCTACCATTGATAGCCTAGTGGACTACTAATTGGGGATGTCTAAAAAAAAATACCCATGGTTTTTATATTTTTTTTGTATAGAAAAGTCAATTATAAGAAACTAATTTCAATATTTTGTCATTTAGTTCTCTACTTTTTTTAAAATTAATTATTGAAACTATTTTAGTTGATGACGTCAGATTATAATTGAGGGCTCCCACAATGCCAAATTTCTAAATCTATCTAAATGCGTACGATAAGGCAACCCCTTTAATTATTTTTTGCGTAGTGGTACACTATACACTGTGTCACTTTACTGGCACTGTCAAAGTGCTAGATGTCAGACAGAGGGTCCAAATCAAACTCCGTAGTATAATCCACTCGTAAATTGTGAAGAATTCGAACCACACAGAATAAAGTACGACTTGAACCGGTCACGCAATTTACACCAGTGTCAAATGAAGGTCGTTGCTTATTTGTTATATTATAAATTCATTACATAATATTAAAATTAAATAACTACAGAAAACGAGTTAAAAAGGATTTATCTCGAAATGCTTTTCGATTTACTATACATTGCAAAAAAATAGACATCCCCAATTGGGAACAGGAGAAGGAAAATGTTAGGTCATCTCTTACGGCACTATAGTTCATCATCATCAGCCTATGCTCGTCCACTGTTGGGCACGCCACTGAGCACGATCCTCGGCCACTTTCATCCAGCTCTTGCCGCCTTGCGAAGATCATCGCTCCACCGAGTCTGAGGACGTCCTACGCTACGTTTGCCGATCCGATGACGATAGTTACACTAAGACTATAATAGAAGGAAAGATAGAAGGGAAAAGGAAAAGGGGAAGACCGAGAAGGACATATATGGAGCAAATAAAAGAAAAAATAAATATTTTATTATATAAAGGAGTGAAGGAAAGAGCGGAATGTAGAATAAGCTGGAAATGGGGATGTTGACGCCACCAATCAACTGACGTTCTTTTTATGAGCTGTCAAAACACAATCTCCCATAGAGTTAGAATAGGGTTGCCATAAGTGTGGGGACTCAGACCGGGACATTTAAAGACAAACTAGTAAAGGTAGAAAAAAAGGATTTTTATTACAGCAATAGGTAACTTTAAAGGTTTAGTCCTTGCCTAAACACAAAAACAACTTTTAACACAGCCATTCAATGCCAACGAGTTTTTTACTTTTTTTAGGGTTTTCTGTTTGTTGACGCTTTTCGCTATATTGGTGAAAATGCACATTATCGGCTACGAGCGCAGCGTGTAGCATGGGCTGCCGCTAGATATTACTATTTACCAAGTCCAGCCCTCTATTAAATTACTATGATTTTTAAACCGGGACAATTTGCTTATCGGCCGGGACGCCGGGACACCATGCTTCAAACCGGGACATGTCCCGGCGTACCGGGACGTATGGCAACCCTAAGTTAGAATGACAATAGCGACATATGACGTCATTGTTCGCAATGCTCAATCAACTAACTATTTATTTGTAGCAACAAAAAATCTAATTTTGCATTTAATCGAAAATTAATCTGACTTTCAGGGCTGAAAGAAAGCGTTTTTTTACTGGAGTCGTGTCTTCAAATTCTTTTTTAATGGTGTCAACATCCCTATTACTCCACCGAAAAGAGCCAGCTCTTAAATATACAATGATGAGCCTAGTGGACTAATGGTAACTGTGAAAAAAGAACGTGATCGTCTTAACTTTAAGCATTTTAATAGTTCACTGAAAATGAACCCTAACATGCTGAAGATTCCAGCAGACAAATTGTAAAACATCCTGTTTGTAAATTACAAATAATTCCTTGTACCAGCGTCCAACGACTATGGATAGGATATTCCGATTTGCATAATGAGGTGCTTTTGCTGCTGCCCTTACATTTTTATTCTTACAACGACTACGTTTGTCCTGATCAAGAGGCATCTTCAATTCCATGTTATTTTCCGTAGGATTTTTTTAAAAAATATATTGTTTTGCTCTATTTTCAAAACGATAGACGTCCGTTACACTACAACCTGATTTCCAAGAGCCAATGCATGAGGTAATACCCAAATCATTATAGATGAAGATGGCCATACAACATTTTGAAGATTTCCCTCGATTACTCCAGGGTTCACTCGTCTGGTGACTTTTTTGATAGTGAAACCTAATTGAAAGCATTCTCTATCCAACCCAAATATAAATTAAAATCAAATCAATTCATTTAAATTTTGAAGTAACAAAAAAATACGACCGAATTGATATCCTCCTCCTTCTTTGAAGTAAGTTAAAAACAGCAAGCAAAAGACTCCGGTCTTTAATGTTTTTATGATTGCTTACACGGCTATCATGCATTGAAACGATCATAACCATTCAGAACAATGTTGACTGTGAGTGGAAGCCTCATTTAGAGTGAGAAAATTATCATCCGAGTTGCAGTACATTGCCGGCGATAATTTGTCACTGTAAAATCCATAGCAGCGCGGCGCCGCAGTGTAGCGAAACTCACACAATATTCCTTCTACCGTAGACATAGAGTCCCATTTAGATGGCGCGATAAATGTAAAATTTGCGCTACATTGCTAGCGATAGTCGATCACTTCTAAATCCGTAGCTGCGCGACACCGCAGTGTAACGAAACTTGGAGATATTTCCTACACCGTGTAGGTAAATGAAGCTTAATGCAGTCACACGTGCCGGCGCCAAGTGCGTCACATTAAAACATTTTAATTAAAGGGCAAAGTATTGCATTAATTATTGTTGTTGCGAGCCGGAAGGAGCAGCTGTGGCTAAGATTTATACCTCGTGCCCGACGTGCTGGGGCGGCAGCCGAGGCAAGGGAGAACGGCGTTTTATCACGTTTTATGCTCAGTTTTATTAGTCGATGCGGGGTGCGGTAGATTTCTATAACACATGCCATAGAGCCCGCATTCGGGGAACCGTTTTCATTGATCAATAGGGCCCGCATGCGGAGTGCGGTAGATTTCTATAACGCATGCCATAGCATAGAGCCCGCATTCGGGGAACCGTTTTCATTGGTCGATAGGGCCCGCATGCGGAGTGCGGTAGATTTCTATAACGCATGCCATAGAGCCCGCATTCGGGGAACCGTTTTCATTGGTCGATAGGGCCCGCATGCGGAGTGCGGTAGATTTCCATAACGCATGCCATAGAGCCCGCATTCGGGAAACCGTTTTCAATGGTCAATAGGGCCCACACGAAGAGTGCGGAAGATTTACATAACGCATGCCATAGGGCCCACATTCAGGGAACAGTTATCGACATAATGAGTTTTACTAGTCGTTACACCTGCGGGGAGTCACCGTATGCTCTATATCGACTGAATTATCGACCAGTGAAACTGAGTCTTTTATGCGCTGAGGCTTTTTGGTCTCCTATTTTATGCTATACGCGACGTCTCACCTCACGACAGCGTTAACGTTCCGATGACATGCGAACGTACGCCCAGCGTCGGCGGTCAATACGTCCGCAGTAGACGAGGACGTTTCAGGCGTTGCTCGCGAGTACATAACTATTTTTTTTTCACAGCGGTAATGCGACCAGCGTTTTAGGGTCAATGGCTGTCAATAAAAACCTCTACGACGTTTTTACTTTTTATTTTAAGTTAGTAATAAACAAAAGTCAATTTGTCATTACCTACGAAAACAAATAATATTAGTTTTTTTTTATTAATCAAGTCGCGACGCGACGGTTTGCTGATAGCAACTTCATTATCATAGATAAATATCTTGATTATTATCATGCTTACACTCGTATATGTACCCAAGTGATTATGTTTGTTACCATATAACAAATATTAAGAGGGACCGGATCGTTAACATGTGTTTTCTTTCCGCAAACGATGACGCCAGTTTTTCGCCTCTCAATGGACATACATTTTTCTCTAACTGTCAATGGATACAGGTACATTTTTTCTTGATTTCATGACATTTAGTACAAATTTTTATTGCTCATAAAAAAATTAAGCTAAGCTATCCGGTGCTCAAATGTTGGCTATTGTGTTTTAAGAAATTAACTTGCAATGTATGTGTCTATGAAAGTATATAGTGTAACTTTAAAATTATCTTAATCTAAGTATGTACAATAATAAAAACTAGTCAAAAAATATAACTAAAACGTATTATGAAAACTGGTCCGAAGATATAGGCAGCTATATGAACTGAAACAATTACTTTGCTGGCCCGCGATCTGCGATAGCTACGTTTATGTAAAAAATGCGTGTTTATGCAGTTCCTCCACCACCAGACTGATGAACACACACAAATCACACAAACCCAACTATCACCAACACCAACACACTGACGCGTTTCAAACTCAACCAGAGCTCATCTTCACGTCTTAAAGCGTCAGTGTAGTTTGGTGGTAGTGATAGTTGCGTTCGTGTGATTGTGTGTGTTCGTTCATACAGTGTGGAAGAGGAGAAAAACTCATTTTTTTACATAAATTTAGCTATAGTAAGGTCGCTGATGAGCAAAGTACTTGTTTCAGTTCATTAATATGGAGCTCCGCAAAGTAACGCCTGGTTCAATAAATCATTTTAGAAATTCTTCTCAACCAACTATACATTCTCCGGTTTTGACTTGTGAATTGGATCCTCTCCCAGGACGGGGGCAGGATTTCATTAATTTATTCATTAACCCACCTTATATTAGGGCGAGCAGCCTCTGATAATGTAGTGCCCTGCGCAATAAGCGAGCGGCCGATTACTCACAATATGTCAATTTTGAAACTACGTTAGGGACATCAATTTAGAATTTGAATTGCAGGCGCCGATCAATCAGTTAGGGCTATAGATGCCTTAGCTTCTAAACCTGTTACCTTTTCTTTTCAAGGATTTTGTACCTCAAAACGAAACGGAACAAGAGCGTGTCGGTCACTCCCAGGATAGACTGTAGCCGTTATGAAAAAATCCTTCACTATCCGTAGCCCTACAAAGCTGTTTTAAGGCTTCTTCTTAGCCAAAGGGTCCTAACAGAACCTTATATAACAGAGACTTCACTGTCTGTCCGTCCGTCAGTCTGTCTTGGACCGTAACAGCTAGACACTAGAGATAATTTTCTCCGATTATGTATAATCGTGGCCGCTATAACAACAAATACTAAAAATAAAATAAAGTTTAAATAAAGTTAAAGGGGGGTCATCGTACAAGAAAACGTGTTTTATTTCAGTTTTTAACTCGATCTTAATGGGTTTAACTAAGTTCTTGAAATTTTCACCGATTATGTAGCCGCTACATAAAAATTAAATTAAATTAAACACTAAGAAGAGTACTTGATGCACCACCTGCTGTAAACTAGTCCTTCCTTCTTTCTGTTAAAGGGTTGCCTGGAAGAGATCGCTCTTAAGCGATAAGGCCGTCTATTGCTTACCTTGTAACTTTCTCTCTGTGTACCTGTTTTCTGTATCGCTTACTATTTCTGGTGTACAATAAAGAGTCATTGTATTGTATTGTTGTATTGTAAGGGGAGCACCAAAATGATCCCATACTGCGTACATTTTACTTAAGCGCAGGGCTCTGCTAATACTGGAATATAATAGAAACGGGAATACAGCGTATATTTTGACGTACCTACAAGGTACGGAGCCCTCAGCGCGCGAGTCCGAAACGTACTTGGCCGGTTATGTATTCATTATTGCACCTTGTCAGTATGACCAACAGACTCCATCAAATCAACCCAATAGCGCCGGCCGGTTCAATTAAACCCCTTGATAACAAAATCTCCAAAGCAAAACTGGATTAGAAATAAGAAGAAAATGTCGACGGGAACGTATCAAAGCGAAGGTGTGACGATATGTGAGCAGATCTGCTGTGACTATGAAAAAGTACTGTCGCTTTGTACTGCGAAATAGTGGGTTGGATCAGTATTTCTGTTTGAAATTTAAAAGTGTGATTCGCATGTTCGCGTTGGTTTAAAACTAGACTGGATTCGCGTTTCTTTTTCGGGTTTCGTACCTACGGGTATCAACGGGACTCCGCTGCCTGTCTGTCAGTCCGTCCGTCTGCTACAGGGCTCTATCACTTGAACCGGTATAAATAGACGCTTGAAATTTTCTCCGGTTTTATCCCTCGATATAGAGGCAGAGGTTGGTCTTGCCAGTGATGACTTATGGCACTGAGACGTGGCCGCTAACGATGGGCCTCATAAGAAAGCTCAAAGTTACTCAGAGGGCGATGGAGAGGGCTATGCTCGGAGTTCCTCTGCGGGATCGCATTAGAAATAATGCAATCCGCGCAAGAACTAAAGTCACGGACATAGCTGGAAGAATCGCCAGACTTAAGTGGCAGTGGGCAGGGCATATTATCGCTCGTAGAATTGATGGCCGATGGGGCCGAAAGGTTTTCGAGTGGCGTCCGCGGACCGGAAGACGCAGTGTAGGTAGGCCTCCAACAAGATGGAGCGACGTACTTGTCAAGGTGGCGGGAACGCTTTGGTTGCGGGTGGCGCAGGGCCGATCTGTTTGGCGAGCCTCGGAGGAGGCCTATGTTCAATAGTGGACGTCTTTCGGCTGAAATGATGATGATGAGGTTGGTTTTAAAGTACGTATTTCTCGTAGGTAACTGACTAGGATACGGTCTCAAAGCCGTCAAAATCCGTCAATTTTCACGTGAAGCCTCTCCACTAGATAGATGGATCTCGTTTCAGTTTATGATAACGTTATTGGTTTCCAGGAAATTCTGGTGTAAGTGAAGGTAGATTATAATTTTGTAGCGAAATTATATCTGGAAAACTTTATTTTTAGTTTAATAATACTGTAATTAGAACACAGAAAATACTAGGAAAGGGACGAAAATAAAACTCTGACGCTTTTCAAACTTTCTATTAATTCATTATCAAAGTAACACTGAATACACCTTCTTTCTTTAAAAAATACACACTAACTGTTGACTATGGTTACTACCATTTAATGAAACCCGGTAAGATTTGAAAAAATATGTGTCGCGCAAATGTATAGGTAATGGTAGGCATAGACGTAAGAACTTAACTCACTAAGTCGTTAGTAGTTACTATACTATAACTTGTGCAAGTTTAGTATTTCCTAAAGCCGAGTTTATACCTGCAAGAATAATCGTGAAAGTCTTATACAAAATAATTTCTTTTTACTCCTGATTAACTTATAAAGCCATATAGAATCCAAAAATGTTTCTTCCTATGTTCGTTTATAGACCTTAAAATGTGCCCCAAACCTTCATTTGAAAGGTTAAGCCCATTTCAGACTTACAAGAATAAAATAATTACGCAAGTTGCATTACATTACAAGGTTGTAAAGCGAACGAGTTTGCAGTGGTCAATCATCGCCCCAATGTAATGCTTGCACGATTTTTCTTGCAGATCTATACTGGGCTTCACACGCGCTATAGTGCACTTGTGCAAGTTTTTGCGCTAGTATACTGTAACTACTGTACTGTTGCAAGTATCTCCTAACAAAGGTTACAGTACAAATCTAAACTTTCACAATGTAAATCGCTACGTCTGTGGCTAGCATAACTGTTTTGAACGTGTAGTTACATAATACCAAGGTAACTAGTAGTTTATTTAACGAAGCTATTACTGGTTTATCTAAACAAGAATCTTCAAGCAGTTTCACAAACAAAAGCTTTTACAATGCATGTGCTCGGAAAGTGCCTCTTGACGTGAGTCAACATAATCTATAGAAAGTTAGTTATCCCAGCACGCTTCCACTTAGGTGGTCAAACCACGCCATCACGCTTTGATGTAATTTTTAGGAATTCCAAAAGTTCTCAAATGGAGACCATGGACTGGCAAGCGCGGCGTAGGTCGTCCACCAACGAGACGGACGGAGGATTTGGTGAAGGCCGCAGGCTTAGGGTGGATGCAAGTCGCTTCCAACCGTAATGATTGGGCGTCAATGAGGGAGGCCTATGTCCAATGGATGTCCTACGGCTGAAATGATGATAATGATGATGAATGGGAAGAATCTAAAATCGCAGAATTTCAGTTCAACTGCCTGGTCTATTGGTTCATGTAACGCCGCGGGTAAAGCCTCTTCAAGTAGTCATTGTAAACAATGCGATAAAAAAACTCGCACTACCAAGGGAATCCCAAGTATCATTATATTTTGTATTTCCATTGTGACAAGTTGATACCGAAAACCGCTAGAGAAGCAAAACATCATTTATTTGTCTTATCATTGTCTGCAGTACTTCACGTCGAGTATTCGACGGGGCAGATATTCAGTGCTAGCGCTAGTGACGTAACGAGGGCAGAGGCGTTATTATCGATATTCATTTATTTACAAAGGATGATGGGCAGATATTTGTGTGGAACCCAGCCTGATCACCAATAAGATTATAATGTATGTAGACTTATTGATCCTGCCATTTGCTATACTTGTTATTAAGACGACTAGAGTGTGAAGGCTGGGAGAATTTACACAGAAAGGACGAACGCAAAAACAAATATACTTAATGACTTGTAAACTCACGTATTTATATTTCAAACTAAATACAAACTGAAATATAGATGCACAGAAAAAACCCCAGAAAAAAGACCAATGCTGGGAATCGAACCCAGGTCCTCAGCGTTCCGTGCTGCGTGCTTACCCCTACACCATCACTGGTCTAGAAGTTAGCGACGAATTTTTCCCACACATCGTACACTTCAGTCTGTTATCATCACATTATGCAGTGATAAGCGCGCATCTATGTTATGCCCTCTACCGAGAGACTTTAACACTCCTTCGGAGCTAACCGCTCACCTGGACCAAGAGATGGCGCTACTAAGCCAACTTTTACAAGTTAAGTATGAAGTATCTTTTTCTATTTATTTTTTCAACTTCATTTTTTTATTACTTTTACGGTTATCCCGTGAAACCATATATCACGTATTTATATTTAAGGGGCTGATAACTCGCTTCTCCGGGGTTTTTGAATGTTAGTTTCTATTTTAGATCATCGTCATCATCCCAGCCTATATACGTCCCACTGCAGGGCACAGGCCTCTCCTCTCCGAATGACAGGGCTTGGGCCGTAGTTCCCACGTGTGCCCAGTGCGGATTGGGAACTTCACACACACCATTGAATTTCTTCGCAGGTCTATACAGGTTTCCTCACGATGTTTTCCTTCAGCTCATGGTAAATTACACATGTAATTTCGCACATAAATTCCGAAAAACTCAGAGGTGCGAGCCGGGATTTGAACCCACGACCCTCTGCTTGAGAGGCCATAGGTCAAACCACTAGGCCACCACAGCTTAGATATTTAAGCTTAAATAACAAGCTTTAACTTGGTATGCATGCGGTTCATATTGGACATTTTGCCCATTATTGTTTGTAAAACAAATAATTGTTGAAGAAATGGTAAGTAAGCAAAAAAATAGACTATCGATAAGCACAAAAATAGTACGCCTCGCGGCTCAACTGGGTTGTAGTGCATGTCATGGAACAACAGACGATACCGGAGTGCATTGCATCGTCTACCATTAACTGATAAAGATTCTCCACTGGGATTGGACTATACTCATCTCGATACATTATTTTCTAAAAATAAAGCTAGCTTTACGCTTCACTGGTTTTTTTGATGATAGAATAATTGGCAAGCTTTTTTCAGAGCAACGTAACATAACGCTAGATTTTTTTACATGCTCGTTTGTTTGCAAGCTGCATATTTTTTATCGGCAGCTTGCTCTTCAGACTGCTCAGAACGAAGTATGTTTTTCGAACCAACTTCAAAAAAAAAGGGAGATCTTAAATTCGGTTGTATGATTGTTCTTCACTCTGTCACTTAAATATAAAACGATTTGAGAAATATTTTCGGTTGGACAGGGAATATTTTCAAATATGGAAACACTGAACAGTAAACGCCTGATGGAAAGCGAAGATGAGGCCTACAATAGAGCACGCTTGCTTAGTAAATGCTCATCCACCTTACTTGATAAAGGGGAATAAACAGAAAGAAAGCAGTTGAGCGAGATGTTCAGTTGCACGTACCCCCATCATCATCATAATATCAGCCAAAATAACATCCACTGGTGAACATAGGCATACCCCAGGAACCCCAAACAGAGCGATCCTGCGTTATCTGCATCGAGCGCGTTCTTGTAACCTTAACCAGGGCCCAATTGCATAACAAAGTACAACTTATATTACAAGCGGAACTCCCTTTCTAGTTAATATAACTGAAGCGAGAGTTCCACTTGTAATATTAGTTGTACTTTGTTATGCAATTGCAATTGCAATGTATTTTTTTTTCTGTGTTTGTATCGAATATGTGTAAATAAACATCTCTCTCTCTCTCTCTCTCTCTCTCTCTCTCTCTCTCTCAATTTGGCCCAGGTCGTCGTTCCGTCTTGATGGTGGAGGCCTACATACATTTCGTTTTTTGGCTCCATCGAATAACAATTCTAGGTACCTACTAGCGATGTGCCCTACCCACTGCCACCTACCACCTACCTACCCACCCACAATACCTCTTGCTACTTAATAATGGGTATTACTTGCAACCAACTTCTTTGGAAAGACCCTTGAATGAAAATGAAACTGAATGGATTTACGGCAGCGGGAATGAATAAGCGCCTTTATGGAAACATGTGATACAGGAAAAAGTTTAGGACGTGTCTCTCAGACGGCGGATAAATGGGGTCCGTTTAAATAATTAATGCTCGCGCGCAGTTGCGGGTGGCGGCACCGCCACAGCAGACCCCACACAAATACGTCGAGTTTCCGTGGAAATAATTAGTCTTTTTTTAGGGTTCCGTACCCAAAAGGTTAAAACGGGACCCTATTACTGAGGCTCCGCTGTCCATCTGTCTGTCGTCTGTATGTCTGTCTGTCCGTCTGTCACTAGGCTGTATCTCATTTATTAACCGTGATAGCTAGACAGTTGAAATTTTCACAGATGACGTATTTCGGTTGCCGCTATAGCAACAAATATTAAAAAACAGAATAAAATAAATAAATAAATAAAATAAATAAAATAAATTCCCATTCAAAAAACGTGATTTTTTTGCTCGCTTTTGCTCGATATTGATAAAGGCAACAGTTAAATAAAAATAAAACAACTGAGCTTGAGCTGTAGAGGAGTTCCTATAGGCACCTTCAGTCTCCATCATCAGATCAGTCCCATAGCACTAGAATATTGTATTGTCACCAGAATTACATAAAGATTTCAAAAATGAAATTTCTGAAAGTTGAGGAGCTAAATCCAGTTGCAAGATTCCACCCGACCAAACATTGCAAGTGAAATAAAAGCTTGTAAAAAGTCACTTGGATAATATTCCCAGCCGCCCCTACTGTGGCCTGTGCCACTGCGGCTCGGTCAGAGGCTAATAGCCATTCGGGGACCGCGGAACTTACTTTATTTGGTCAATTTCTTCCCATTTGTTACCAGGTTACGGGGTGGTAAAAGATTTTTTCTTGTTACTTTGATACATTGTGTGGGGAAATTAAATGGTGCCGATTTAGTGGTAAGCCTAGACGGTGAGGTATTCTTTGGTGTTATGGCAAAGAAATAAACAATGTTTAAAGGAATTCACATGAACAGAACATAGACTTTAGAAATTATGAAATCCGCGTAAAAACTTAAGTCACCAACACAACTTTAAGAATCACCAGACTCAGGTGGCAGTGGGCAGGGCACATCTCTCATAGAACTGATGGCCGATGGGGGCAAAAGGTTCTCGAATGGCGTCCACGAACCGACAGACGCAGGGGTAGGTAAGCTTGCAACAAGATGGAGCGACCGGTCTGTTTGGCGAACCTATGTTCAGCAGAGGACGTCTTTCGGTTGAAACGATGATGATGACTGAAAGGAAAACCCACGGTGACATTTCAATCCCTATCACCTTTAATTCTGTGAAGAAAATGTTAAAATTTAACGTAAATTTAAACTAGCACGCTCCAACCACTAGCTTCATTTATGGTCCTAGTTTATGCCTACCATCTAAAGAGCAGTTTACCAAAATCGACTCAAACTAACCGAAGGACTTAAGGGCTTCGTTTGACAAACGTACGTGCCCCAATGAGGTCCCACAAGACCCTAATAAACTTAACAAATGCGGTATCAAAGTCAGGCCCTTCCCATAACGGCATGACGACATATTCCTTGTAAGCTGGCCTGCGACATGGAAGGACCATTCCATTTCCCCATCAGAGAGTAGTAATTTTTCGTGCTTCTTTTTGCAGTTAACGAGTAGGTATTTTGTGGGTATCGAGATTCCCTGTTATTGTTATGAACTACTTAATTAGGTAACCTATTACTATAACCTTTTACTTAATAAGGTAGTCTATTGCAATAATTACAAAACACAAAACAATATTCTTATAAAAAAAAAATTAATTAACCTTCTGAACACCTGATTAACTTATACAGTCATATAAAACACAAAAATGTTTCTTCCTGTGTCCGTTTATATAGCTTAAAACCATTTAACTGGATTTAATAATGAGATGATGCTTGTAGACCAATAAGACAATGCATCAATACACATTCAATGCATTATTATACATTCGGTCCATTCAGAAGTTGATTGCTTGGACGAAGTCGCATTCAAAAGCTAGTTTTTAATACGGACGTAAAGCCCAGTTTACACCTGCAAATGAAATTGTGCAAGTTACATTACATTGCGGCGTTTGATGGACCACTCCAAATTTGTCCGCTTATAAATGTCTTTATGTCGGCTGGCCATGGCCCTAACTAAGTTGTTGATACCCATTAATATGTATCAAATCAACAACTTGAAAGAGAGTCACTAATCTGTTGCCGGCCTTCAAGGAAGTATACACCTTTTTCCTGAAAGCCCCGATGTCATAGTTGTCTGGAAACACTGCTGCCAGACGTTGATTCAACAGTTTCACTGGACGTGGCAGGAAGTGCCGAAAAAACAACCCCCTACTACCCTTCACACCTACACGGTTTTAGTTAAGATTTTTTATTAGACGACCAGGTGGCCTAGTGGTTAGAGAACCTGACTATAAGGCTTGAGGTCTCGGGTTCGATTCCCGTGTCGGGGCAGATATTTGTATGAAAAATACGAATGTTTGTTCTCGGGTCTTGGGTGTTTAATATGTATTTAAGTATGTATCTTATCTATCTATATAAGTATGTTTATCCGTCCGTTACCCATAACACAAGCTTTACCTAGCTTACTTTGGGACTAGGTCAATTGGTGGGAATTGTCCCGTGATATTTATTTATTTATTATTACGAGCCGAAACCACGTTCGGTGGAGTTGGAAATAGTTTCGGCGGGGGTAAATGATGTATCGTCCATTCGACTATGACCGCGCCAGGCTGTGAATTATTCCACGTGCTAACGTATTGCCTGTCTGGAGCTAGATTCAATTCAAGCTTGGAAATTAATGCGAATGCCTAATTTATGACTTCTTGTTTGCTAGATAGTAACGTTAGCACGCTGGTAACTCAATATAGCGTTTGAAATGTGGTATGATTGCATTGGGACTGCGTTGCTGCATAATATATTTTAATTTAACCGCAAAGTGTATTGAAACGTTTTAGTAACGAACCGAATAAACCAGCCACTTTGACACTTTATACCTTAACAGGCTATCATGCCTACCAGTAATAATAAATAAAATAAAAATAAAAATAAATATCATTCAATTCAGACCACAAAGAATCCATAATTTTGTTAGTATACATTTACAACCTATATAATAATTTAAATAATCTAATCAATTAAATGCAATAATACACTAAACATTTTATTAAAGACATGTCGTCGCGCTTAGCCTCAGACAACCCCAAGGCACTAACCTCTCTCAAAGATTAGGAATAGCAGTTTAGGGAGATAATTCGACAAGGGTCTTAGGGGGTACGTATCTGAATATCGAAAAATAATACATCGCATGTATTAAAATATCGAATGGTTAAAAGCTCAAAGTTTCTCTGCGGGATCGCATTAGAAATTATAAAATCCGCTCAAGAACTAAAGTCACCGACATAGCTCGAAGAATCGCCATACTGAAGTGGCAGTGGGCAGGGCACATCGCTTGTAGAACTGATGGCCGATGGGGCAAAAAGGTTCTCGAGTGGCGTCCACGGACCGGAAGACGCAGTATAGGTAGGCCTCCAGCAAGATGGAGCGACAACCTGTTTAAGGTTGCGGGAACGTGTTGGATGCAGATGACACGAGACCGATCTGTTTGGCGAGCCAATATTCAGGCCAATATTCAGCAGTGGGCGTCTTTCGGCTGAAATGATGAAAAAAAAATGATGAATGAAAATATCGAAAAGTTTTTCTGAAACAATTAAAAAAATAAAGTCAATCAAAGAGACAACCTCGGATCGTAACAGGCGCAAAGATGCCCAATACACTAGCAGCATTGCCCCGTTGGACCGCGATGGACAAGTTAAGTAAACCGATGCAGTAAACTTTTTAAGATTGCAAGTTAAGTATGAAGTATCTTTTTCTATTTATTTTTTTATTTTTCTTCAACTTCATTTTTTTTTTTTTTTTTTTATTACTTTTACGGTCATCCCGTGAAACCATATATTTCAAACTAAATACAAACTGAAATATAGATGCACAGAAAAAACCCCAGAAAAAAGACCAATGCTGGGAATCGAACCCAGGTCCTCAGCGTTCCATGCTGCGTGCTTACCCCTACACCATCACTGGTCACCACCAGCATTGGTCTTTTTTCTGGGGTTTTTTTCTGTGCATCTATATTTCAGTTTGTATTTAGTTTTTAAGATTGTTTTAAAACTAATTTAACCAAATGAGTTCTATGCGACGCCGTTTTAATAAATCTTAAGAAGTTTACGGTTTCAAAAAAACACTCGATGTTACAAACCATTCGATATTTTAATCTTACTAAAATTATGGATAGGTGGAATTTTGTTACTTTTTCGCGCTAAAACGGTTTGACGGATTCTGATTTGATAGAAAGTTAACAACCTGGGTTAACATATATATATATATATATATATATATATATGATACTTTTTTCCCGGGTAATTGCATAGTTCCCACGGGATAGCGATAAGTGAATTCTACACAGATAGAGCGGCGGGCAAATTTTCTGTTGTATACATACTAGGGGCGTTCAATAAAAAGTGAGAATGAGTATGTTATAAACAACTTTTACTAAATGTCATTTTATTTTTCGACATAGTCACCTTTTAGCATAATACACTTAGTATATCTTTTTTCTAAACTTAAAATTCCATTTTTAAAAAAGGTCTCATCTTGAGTACTTAAAAAATCTTGTACTGCAGCGACTACCGCGTCGTCGTCTTCAAATTTCTGGCCTCTCAGGTATTGTTTCAATCTCGGAAATAGGTAGAAATCACTGGGAGCGAGATCTGGTGAATACGGAGGATGCTTAAGGATATCGAACCCAGCATCACGAATTGCAGCCATTGCAACGGCGGACTTGTGTGCCGGGGCATTGTCCTGGTGGAACAGCACAACTTTCGAGAGTTTACCTTGCCGTTTTTCGCGGACCTCATTGCGCAATGTTGCTATTTGTTTGGCGTATAAAGTGCCCGTAATAGTGGCTCCATGCTCGAGATACTCAATCATTAATACCCCTTTTCCATCCCAAAAAACAGAGCCCATGACCTTACCGGCAGATGGGCTCACCTTGAATTTCTTCGGAGTTGGAGATGATGGCCTTTTCCATGTCATAGACTGCAGTTTCGTTTCAGGGTCGTAATGATGGAGCCATGTTTCGTCCATTGTTCAAATCGCGCCAAAAAAAGTTCCCGGTCTTGCTGCATCAGGTTCAAAGCTTCTTGACAAATCTCTAGTCCAGTTTGTTTTTGCGTGTCAGGAAGCATTCTTGGTACCCAACGCGCAGATACCTTTTTCATACCCAAGCTTTCATGTAAAATATTATGCACGCTCCCCGTTGAAATCTTTACATTTTCAGCAATAAAACGAACCGTGACACGACGATCCGCCAAAACTGAGTTTTCGACTTTTTTCACAATTTCTTCAGTTACTGCTGTAGTAGGGCGTCCGGAGCGGGGGTCGTCCATTGTCGATGTTCTTCCACGTCTAAATTCGGCGCACCAACGTGCGACTGTCAAATACGGAGGAGCATTAGACCCTAAAGTGTCCCGCAAATCCAAATTGACTTGGTCTGTAGAAAATTTTTTCAAACACAAGTATTTGATAACGGCGCGCAGTTCAATTTTCTCCATTTTCGCTAACGTACTCAATAGCATTGCAAAGAAATTACCGTATATTTTTTTAAACAAAAGACAGTTAGTTCTTTTTTTCGTAGCAATCAGCTAGATAGATTAGCTTTACCGGCCAGTATTTAATTTCGTAATATTAAAAGAGTTTGCATCTCATTCTCACTTTATATTGAACGCCCCTCGTATAAAAAAACCGGCCTAGTGCGAGTCGGACTCGCGCACGAAGGGATCCGTAAAAACGGCAAAAAAATCACGTTTATTGTACGGGAGCCCCCTTAAATATTTATTTTATTCTATTTTTTAGTACTTTTTTTTTATATAAGAGGTGGCAAACGAGCAGACGGGTCACCTGATGGAAAGCGATCACCGTCGCCCATGGACACCCGCAACACGGGGGGCATCACAGGTGCGTTGCCGACCCTTTTAGGAATTGGTAGGCTCGTTTTTTAAAGATTCCTAAGTTGTAACGCTCCGGGAATGCTGCCGCAGAAAGCTGATTCCAGATCTTTGTCGTGTTGTTGTAGCGGCAATTTTCAACTGTCTAGCTATCACAGTTCATGAGATACAGCTTGGTGACAGACGGACAGACAGACGGACGGATAGCCAAGTCTCAGTAATAGGGTCCCGTTTTACCCTTTGGGTACGGAACCCTAAAAAAGACTTTTCATCCTAGCCTTTGTATGTCCGACTGCAGGGCACATGCCTCCCCTCAGAATGAGAGGGCTTGGGCCATAGTTCCCGCGCGGCCCAGTGCGTATTGTGAACTTCACACGCACCATTGAATTTCTTCTGCAGGTCTCCTCAAGACGTTTTCCTTCACCGTAAAGCTCATGGGAATATTCAAATATAATTTCGTACATAAATTCCGAAAAACTTAAAGATGCGAGCCCAGATTCGAACCCACGACCCTCTGCTTGAGAGGCAATAGGTCAAACCACTAGGCCACCACGGCTTTTTAAAACAAGACTAGTGCCAGTGGAAAACTAACCACACAAGGGTAACGACGCTCCCCCGCCTGGATTTTCTTCTGTAGACTTTACACAAAACCAAGTTTTATGTGACTGCAGATATTCACTTCTGCAAGCGCATTATTCGGAGGCTGCGTCGGAACTTTGGTTTTTAATCTTCGGTTAGAGGTGCTGGGCGGGTTCCAAGGATTTCAGTTTTGCAAGTTCAGCACTCGCGGATTCGGACCTATTCAAAGGGGAGTGAATGAACTAGGGTATAATGTGGCTCTATCATTTCTTAGGAAGGTGTAGTTAAAAATTAAAAACCGGCCAAGTGCAATTTGGAGTCGCGCACGAAGGGTTCCGTACCATAATTTACTAAAACGGCAAAAAAAATAACATAAAACAAGTATTTAAGGGCGACTCCCATACAACAAACGTGTTTTTTTTTGCCGTTTTCATAGATAATGGCACGGAACCCTTCGTGTGCGAGTCCGACTCGCACTTGGCCGGTTTTTCAGTAGTTTCATCTAAATCCATCTAACCGTTATAGCATGATTCACTAACAAACATCTAAACATCTTCATGAACTTTCTTAAGTAGGATTCCAATTCGGTATTAGCTTTGTTGCACAGTCATTTGTACCTACAACCTCGCGGCAATAGAACCTTTCCATGATGTTCCAAATTGAGGAATAGCGCCAATTTCGATAGCGGCAGGTCAGTAGGTCAGGAAGCATTGTCGGAACGAAATGCTGCAACTTTAAGAGATGGCGGTTTGCATTTCCAAGTGAAAAATGTTTATTTCGTACTTTGCGAATTGTTTCATTACGTCTTAGATGCTTTGCCTAATCTACTTATGACGCGTTGTTTTAATTTATATTATTTTATGTTCAACACAGCGTTGCTTGCCGCAATATAGTGCTGAGTGGGACCCTACTTATATAATTCGATGTCTCTCTCTCTCTCTCTCTCTCTCTCTCTCGCTCTCTTTCTTATCAAAGAGAACTAGCTGGTAAATGCGACTCCGTCCTTAATTTTCATTCCATTCCATTTTTAATACAAGCTTTTTTTTGATTACTGTATTTTCCCCCGTTTACCATCCAGGACCAAAGTATTCGTCAAGAGGAATCAAACCTGAAAGTAACCTAACCTGTTTTGATATTCCTGTACCTAATTATGTTGTGGCAATATTTTTTTTTTTTTAATTTATTTATAAATTTAATTACAACTTAAGTACTACTACATAAATATCCTCGCCAAACTGTAACGTTTGAGGGCGAGACGCGCTCAGTTTTTATAAAATTAAGCTATTAAACTTATCCTATAAAATAAACCATTAAACAGCTTCAGAAAAGAAACAAATAAGTAGGTATAGGTACTTAACTATGAAAATTCGAGAAGACATTCTTTTAGTTTGGTCTTTAGCGTGGGTTTACTTAATCTAGGACTTTGTCGTAGCAACGTAATCTGGTTGAATATTTTTGGTACTACGTACTTTGAGGTTCTTTTGCCAAATAGTTTTTCATTTTTGGCTGCACAAGCATTTTTTCTCTTACACTCCTAGTATTATATTTATTGTTAGTTAATAATTTGTACTTTTCACTATAATAATGCTCTTATCCTAACAAATATGTGACTTTATTATCCACGGGTAGAATTTTACATAGGGAAAACAGTTTGTCATAGTCTTTTTCACAATCTTTCTTAACCTTTTTACTAACTAAGAACTTACTAGGGGCGTTCAATAAAAAGTGAGAATGAGTATGTTATAAACAATTTTTACTAAATGTCATTTTATTTTTCGACATAGTTACCTTTTAGCATAATACACTTAGTATATCTTTTTTCTAAACTTAAAATTCCATTTTTAAAAAGGTCTCATCTTGAGTACTTAAAAATCTTGTACTGCAGCGACTACCGCGTCGTCGTCTTCAAATTTCTGGCCTCTCAGGTATTGTTTCAATCTCGGAAATAGGTAGAAATCACTGGGAGCAAGATCTGGTGAATACGGAGGATGCTTAAGGATATCGAACCCAGCATCTCGAATTGCAGACATTGCAACGGCGGACTTGTGTGCCGGGGCATTGTCCTTGTGGAACAGCACAACTTTCGAGAGTTTACCTCGCCGTTTTTCGCGGAACTCATTGCGCAATGTTGCTATTTGTTTGGCGTATAAAGTGCCCGTAATAGTGGCTCCATGCTCGAGATACTCAATCATTAATACCCCTTTACCATCCCAAAAAACAGAGCCCATGACCTAACCGGCAGATGGGCTTACCTTGAATTTCTTTGGAGTTGGAGATGATGGCCTTTTCCATGTCATGACTGCAGTTTCGTTTCAGGGTCGTAATGATGGAGCCATGTTTCGTCCATTGTTATAAATCGCGCCAAAAAAAGTTCCCGGTCTTGCTGCATCAGGTTCAAAGCTTCTTGACAAATCTCTAGTCTAGTTTGTTTTTGCGTGTCAGTAAGCATTCTTGGTACCCAACGCGCAGATACCTTTTTCATACCCAAGCGTTCATGTAAAATATTATGCACGCTCCCCGTTGAAATCTTTACATTTTCAGCAATAAAACGAACTGTGACACGATGATCCGCTAAAACTGAGTTTTCGACTTTTTTCACAGTTTCTTCAGTTACTGCTGTAGTAGGGCGTCCGGAGCGGGGGTCGTCCATTGTCGATGTTCTTCCACGTCTAAATTCGGCGCACCAACGTGCGACTGTCGAATACGGAGGAGCATTAGACCCTAAAGTGTCCCGCAAATCCAAATTGACTTGGTACGTAAAAATTTTTTTCAAATACAAGTATTTGATAACGGCGCGCAGTTCAATTTTCTCCATTTTCACTAACGTACTCAATAGCATTGCAAAGAAATTACCGTATATTTTTTTAAACAAAAGACAGTTAGTTTTTTTTTTCATAGCAATCAGCTAGATAGATTAGCTTTACCGGCTAGTATTTAATTTCGTAATATTAAAAGAGTTTGCATCTCATTCTCACTTTATATTGAACGCCCCTCGGCCTTATCTGTAAATTCCTTATATCTCTAATATATGTTATGAATGTTCGCCCGTATACAACTAGACCATAGTTAATAAGTGAATCGGCGAGGGCGAAATAGACAACTGTTAATGTTTTCCTACTTAATATTCTGTTTAGTTGGTAGAATTTGCCTAGCACAGACCTTAACCTATTACAGACATCATTAATATGTGGTTTCCAATTAAAAGTTCTGTCAATATTTAAACCTAAATATTTGAATGTTTCCACATATTCTAATTTGGCACAATTACAATTATTTTTATCTGCATGTAAGCAACTGTATGTATGTCCCACTATATCCAAACCATCTTTAATCACTTTTTTAGCAACCCAAAATTTTTTTTTAGCAAAATGATTTTTCGTCATCGTCATCATCATTTCAGCCGAAAGACGTCCAGTGCTGAACATAGGCCTCCCCCAAGGCTTGCCAAACAGATCGGCCCTGCGCCATTCGTATCCAATGCGTTCCTAAAAATCTAAAAAAAATCTAAATTGTAAAATGATTTTTATAGTTATTAATCTGAAACCACCCTAAGGCTGACTTGCACAGACCCGAGTTAACTTTAAGTGCTAGTGCTAACCCAGGGTTAAGAAGTGTTAAAATGTATGGAACTGTCATCCTTAAACCAGTGTTAACCAGTTCAATTTTTAACCTTTGTCTGTGCAAGTGGCCCTTAGGTGCCTAAAACCTCTAGCTATTTAGAAGAATATCCAAAAATCTCTATCAAATTAAACTTCGTTCTCTTTATTAGATTTGCTCGTAATTTTGTAGCACGGAGCTCGAAAACATTTGAAGTACTTAAACGACACAATCATGGCTTATTTGCAGAAAAAAGCAATTGACATTTCCGGCGTTACGGTGCTCAGTTATTTGAGCAATCTCATAATTTTACTGCATTTCGGAGTTGCCACAGATACTCGTATCGTGGCAGGATCGCGAGTTACTTTATTGCTGAGTGAACCAAGAAGGCAAGAAGTATAATCATCAGCCAAAAGACATCTTACAATCACCATCACCATTCCAGCTTATAAAGGGTGTATGGCAGTCGGGTGTAAGGGTTTTGAGGGGTAATAGTTAGGGTAATTTTGAGAAATTTTGACCACATTGACATTATGCCAAGTTGCGCGGTTTTTGAGATAAAGCCATTTTTTTTTAAAAAATCACTCTTTTTGCCGGGTTTTTTTTTAATTAACATTTTTGAATTCATTTTTGCAATGCCCTGGCTGGTTCTTCAAAATTAAAAATAAATAAAAATAAATAAATATCACGGGACAATTCACACCAATCGACCTAGTCCCAAAGTAAGCTAGGAAAGCTTGTGTTATGGGTACTAGGCAACGGATAAACATACTTATATAGATAGATACATACTTAAATACATATTAAACACCCAAGACCCGAGAACAAACATTCGTATTTTTTTCATACAAATATCTGCGCCGACACGGGAATCGAACCCGGGACCTCAAGCTTCATAGTCAGGTTCTCTAACCACTAGGCCATCTAGTCGTCTAAATTAATTCAAATAATTGCCTTTTACTGCTAGATTGATTAAAAAAAACTATCACCCTTTAAAACTCCTACACCCGACTGCCTAACATGTTCCACTGAAGGGCACTGGTCTTTCATAATGCGAGGGTTCAGGCCGGAGTTTCCACGCAGATCCAGTGCGGATTGGAAATTTCACGCACACATTGAATTTCTCCGCAGGGTAGATGTCTACTGTTGAACAAAAGCCTCTCCTTTAGGATGGCATATTGAACGACAATTTCCTAGCTGGATCCACGGCTGCCCACAATTCTCGCAATGTCGTCAGTCCAACTTGCAAACTCAAACTTATTTAATGTTATTATAGGTACATTTACATGTTAGACATAATTGTCACTATTAGAAATGCTATAATCTGCCGTCAGGCGTACAATAATTAATTACTAACTGAATTAAACTAAACTTGGATAACTTGAAAACATAACAAAAGTGACATGTAAAAAACCTTTTGCTACTTACAGAAGAGACATTTTGATTTTTGATTATTTTATTTACAATGAGATTTGATAGCTGCGTTCAAGTTTTCAAAAAATCTTTACCTTTAGGTACCAAAAAGTTAATAGTAAATTAAAATGTTGGTGTTTAATGACAAATATGATATTTGATGTAACTAAAACATTATGGTATACATAGTCTTACGTTTGATATAATTTGATTTATTGAGAAGTGAACTTCCTACGATGGCTTAATAAGTAAAAAACTAAACCTGACCTAGCCCAATGCATATCAAATATAATTAATACTTGTATTGTAAAGTTTACTTCTAGAGTAAATCGGATGGTATAAAATATAGCATTATATCAAATGTTGATATTCTATCGAGCCGCCTTCATATATTATGCAAGTGTTCAGATCTCTTTAATTTCAATTGAACAACAGTAAAGTTTCACCCCGTCATCCTGTTCTACTCCACTCAATGTAACGTGGGGTGGAAATAAATGAGCGTCATGTTGATACTCATTCCATGGCAGTGATAAGCGGAATAAATGAGATATCTCCGGCGATACGACAATGAATCCAGCTTCCGGCCGATTCTGAAGTCGTTCGTGTTCGCGGGCTGTCGATAGCGTCTCTAGAATTGATTTATCAGGGGCTGGCTAGTGTTGGAAGTAACTCGATTAGACTCTAGGACTCTACATTTTAGGACTCATTGCCTACTCGACTCTTAAAGACAAGCTATATTGCTCGAAGTGTTGCAAGTTTAGCAAGTTTACGAGTAGACTCACGTTCGAAATAGTGGTCGAGTTTTCTTACATGCTTGAGTCTTCCTGCGTAACAAGTTTTGTTCGAAACATTAGTGGTATAGTAGTATAATGATTCGAGTATTGTGCTCAGTAGAGCAGGTTATTTATTGGTATGTAGAAGTTAGGTGAGGTGAAGGATACCAATTCAATAAGAGTAAGTAAGAACTTAATGTCATGCTGATAATAATGCATTCCACGGCAGTTATAAAGGGAGTAAATGAGTGCTCGAGTTTTTTTACATGCTTGAGTTGAGCATTGTCGTTGTACTCGACTCCTAAAGCCAAGCATTGCTCAACTTGTTGCGAGCTTAGCTAGTTTCCGAATAGACTCGCGTACAAAATGATGGTCGAGTTTTCTTACATGCTCGAGTCTTCTTACGTAACGAGTCTTGCTCGAATCTTAGCATACTGAGCAGTAATATGGTTAGCGTAAAGACGGGTTACTTAGGCTAAAAATAATTTTGTCATTGAAATTATAGAACATTGCTTTGTTTGGTTATGGCAGACAGCTTACATTTTTAACCGACTTCAAAAAAAGGAGGAGGTTCTCAATTCGGTTGTATGTTCTTTTTTTTTTTTTTAACGTGTGTTACCTCAGAACTCCGTCATTTATGAACCGATTTGGAAAATTCTTTCGTTGTTTGAAAGCATATGCTTCAAGGTTGGTCCCGTTGTTACCGGAATCCAGTTCTGATGATGGGATCCATGAGGAATTGAAGGAACTCTTCAAAAGTTCAAGGGAAATGTAAAGCGATTTTAGTATTTTCAGTGACAAATCGAGCATTTGCATTCATAAAGTGTCATTTGGTAAACTAGATCTGATGAAGAAGACCGCAGATGGCCAACGGAACTCCTCAACGGGTCAAATCTTGCAAGTTGAATTTGACTCACTTCCCGGTTTCTGATTGATTTCATATTTTACATGCATGTGTAAATCAGGTGACAATGCAATATTATTGTGACATGGAGCTAATCTGATGATGGAGTTGGAAGGTGGCCATAGAAACTCTGTAATAAAACAATACAACCCCGTCGAGTTTGGGTTCATTTGAAACGTCTTGACGAGCACTTTGATCCCAGATGGTAACCAGGGTCTGATGATGGAGCTGGAAGGTGGCCAAAGTTACTCCATAAAGTAACGGCACTTACCCCATCGAGTACGGACTCATTTGACTCGTCTCAACGAGTACTTTGGTCCTAGATGGTAACCAGGGTCTGACAATGAAGTTGGATGGTGACCATAAGAACTCCGTAGTAAAACGACATAACCCCATCAAGTTTGGTCTCGTTTGATTCGTCTTGATAAGTACTTTGGTAACCAGAGGCAAAAAGTACAGTCAGTAAAGAGTGCCAGTCCAGGCCATTAGCAACAACTAAAAAGAAAAAAATAAAAAATTTTAAATAAAAAATAAAACCGCCTTCAAAAAACACCCAAAAAAAACTTGGAAATAAAAAAAATTTAAATAAAAAATAAAACCTCCTTCAAAAAACCCCCAAAAAAACATAAAATAATAATTGATTGAACCGACCACAATAAGCATGAAAATATCTTTCTACTAATCTGTTTGAAGTTGGTGCCTCAGCACGAGCCAGCAGGAGTGGACCTAGTAATCTAACTTACCTACATACCTATTATAGGGCTTCTACACTCCTGCTGGCTCGTGCTGAGGCACCAACTTCAAACAGATTAGTAGAAAGATATTTTCATGCTTATTGTGGTCGGTTCAATCAATTATTATTTTATGTTTTTTTGGGGGTTTTTTGAAGGAGGTTTTATTTTTTATTTAAATTTTTTTTATATGACTTTTATTAGACCCTTCTACCTTTGGTTTTCATATTATGAGCCAAAGTACGTCGACTTTATGGTATCTAGTGGTATGTAATAGTGAGGTATGGTGTGGTTAGATGTTTTGCAATATAACTAGTTTAAATTAATTAGTAACGTAAATCACCTAGTTTAAAATAGTTTAAATTCACACTCCTAGTACTTAAATATGATGCCACATGTGACTAACGCAATTTTTTTTACTGAAGGTGTTAGCTCCATACGGGCAGACAGATGAATAGACGGACAGCTGAATGGACGAACGGTTATCCAGACAGACAATAGGTACTGTTGAATTAGGCAATAATGTAAATATCTAAGTGCTCAAAGACTAGCGTTTTCTCCACCACTACGAGTAGTTGCGGTGCAATGACGAATTCAGTAACAAGCTATTCGATGTTGTACTGTTCAATTTCGCAATACTTGTACTTATTAATAAATTAAAGGATTATAATCTCGCTCGCATCTCTGAGTTTTTCGAAATTTATGTGCGAAATTACATTTGAAATGTACTATAAGCTTTACGGCGAAGGAAAACATCTGCGGAGAAATTCAATGGTGTGTGTGAAGTTTCCAATTTACACAGGGCCCGGGTGAGAACTACGGCCAAACCCCTCATTCTAAGAGGAGGCCTGTGCCCTGCAGTGGAATTTATATAGGCTGAGATGATGATGATCATCATTTCAGCAGAAAGACGTCCACTGCTGAACATTGTCCTCCCCCAAGGCTCGCCAAACAGATCGGCCCTGCGCCATCCGCATCCAATGCGTTCCCGCCACCTTAACCAGGTTGACGCTCCATTTTGTTGGAGGCCTACCTACACTGCGTCTTCACGCTCTATACTGTGTTTACTGTGTGTGTTGTACACACAAACGTGTGTGTGTGGTTTGATGACGATGAATGTAAAAAAAGAAAATTGCCAAAAAATATTGTTCCGACAGTGTTAATTGCTACGGTCGAAATAGTTTTATAACTATTATAGGTCGTATTTTGCGGGACTACTGTTAGGTCGGCTGTCAGCTGCCTGAGGCTAGTATTAGCTTTCACAAAGCATGGGACTTGCGTTCACCGATATTGTGTTTACTTTAGTTTTGATCAGAATATCATTGATATTCAGTTTAGTATAGGCGCTGGTTGTAAATAAACCGCCTATTTTACAATGTAAAAGAGAAGTAATACCTATAAGGTAAACGTACCAATGCTACACCTCAACGCCCAGAAGATGACACCCATCTGTCACCTCTCTTACTATGGCATAAGATTGGAGGTGCCATGTATTGGGTCAGTGTCGAGCACAGGGACGTTTACCTTAATATTGTAAAATGACAAAAAAATCCTGGATATTTCAGCAGATGTTTGGGTCGGTCACTTTGACGGAATACGATTGCTTATCAAACTTTTGATTGAAGATGTATAGGTAGTCACTTCATGCTTTTGACAGAGTACACTTCCAAAATTTCGATTTCGATGTCTTATTAGGTGTGGTTGACCGGGTACTTGTTTTACCATTTTTAATCCTTCCTGCATCAGAATGAAAGCAATAGGACTGGTTGTCGCACTGACTTGTGAGTGAAAATAGCTTTTGATGTTTTGAGCCATGCAACTGTCATTGAACCTTGGGTGGTGAAGGGATTTCTTGGTTGACTATACCACTATATGTTTTTTTTTATCGTCCTACCCGCCTGTTTTGCAATGTCAGCACGCTATATAAGGGCGCAGGCTGAAAACCAGCGCGGTGATGAGTAATCCTCACCGCACATGCTGAGCCTGAGCCTTTTGCCACATAATTTTGTATATTTTTTTCTTTTTTATGGGCAATGAATGGTTTTGTATTTATTGTATTTATTTATTTAACATCGACCAGTATGCGGAAACATTTATTTTATTTATTTATAGGCGACCGAGAAATTCCTTTGCCACCTTAAAATTCAATATAATATCATAGACGTCTACTGCTGAACATAGGCCTCCTTCATGGTTCGCCAAACATATCGTCCTGCGCCATCCGCATCCAACAAAAAAAAAATAATTATGTAAAATTTAAAACATCAAAGACTTATTTCGCTTAAAAAGTGAATGTTGCAATCAGCCTTATTATATTCGTTCTGCTTGATTTAGGAACCGTCATAAAAAATTGCTCCTTTCAATTATAATAATATGTTTTAGGTACGTTAATTTTTTTTATTAAATCTTGACTTGAATTCGGAATTTAAAACGTTCGAATTCTTTAAGGATTTGCCACATTGGATGCGTTCTGCGGTCGCGGTCAGGTCAAATCGAACGCAGCCCGCATTATGTATGAACAACATTGTCGGTATCAATATAATTTTGCACGGTCAGATCGGAATCGCGATATAGAGACCGACAATGTTGTTCATACATAATGCGGGCTGCGTTCAATTCGACCTGAACGCGACCGCAGAACTCATCCAGTGTGGCAAATCCTTTCAAGCTGGAATCTTCCTCGAAAGAGTATTCTTTGGGTATCCTAGAATGAAGGCCAGGGAACTATTAAATTGTATCGGTAATATCAGGCCTTGTATAATGTTAATTGCTTGATTTTATATTTTCTTTTATTTCCTTTGTAAGAGGCTTATGAAATAAACTATTATTATTATGTTGGTACGGATTTCCGATCACGGGCCCATGGGGACCCGGTCATTTGAAAGGCATACATGGGGCCGAAGCCAACATGAAGAGGCCTTTGGTACCATATAATATAAATGAGATGGGCGCAACTATGGGGGTCTATCCCCTAATACACCATGAGGATGTGCTAGCGGACAGTCCCCCACAGTTGCCAAACTATTGCCAGGTAGGAAGCGACATGGAATTGGCTATGGGGTTGGGATGTTGTGGACAGGATTACCGGGCTATGGAGTGAGATAACGGACACCTACCATTTCAATATCTCATAAACTGAACTTTTGGTAGGCGGTGACTCGCCATTCACTAAATGGGCCCCTCAAACTATTGCCCACTCGGGGCAACGAGGCGGCAACATTGGTGTGAACGGCTAAGGATGGAGAGGTGTTCCTGGACTTTAAACTTCAGAATGCCAACTCGCCACTTACGGAAACACATCCATCCTTCGAGCATTAGCTCTTGCGCTCCACTCTAGGCGACCAACAAAGGCAAACTAGAGGCGGGGTGGGTGTGTAACTGTGTGTGAGTGTGTGTATAAGCGCATGTGTGTATGTGTACCCCTGGAGGTCTCGGGTTCGTGGTGTCGCTACGCACCAACAGCTCGCCACAAGCCGCCCTGCGATGACTGACTGCACTGGTGACACGACAACACCAGCGGGCGATGAGGTCGTCATATCCCTACGCCTTTTGACTGACTGCGCTGGTGACAGACACCACAACACCAGCGGGCGATGGGGTCGTCACATCCCTACGCCTATTATTTATTATTATTATTATTATTATTATATTATATTAATATTAAACCATGAAATACGCCCACAGAACCAACATCAGGCCATCCGCCGATCACAGAACCACAAAAAATTACCAGCCACCCTTTCTGACAAACTGTAAAACGATAAGGGTACGCAGTGGTAGAACAAGTACAAACTTTACCCAACTTAATTTCCCTTTGGCTAACTTCAAGGAATCTCGTCGATAAATCTCATCAATTTGTTCAGCATGGAGCGTGGGTTATCGTGCCCGCTGGGATTGGGCTTTTCTTATTGAATTACGAACCCAAACCCTTCGGCTTTTTTTGGCGCGTGACGTTTTCGCGTAGATAATGTATTTATTGCGTGTTTAAACTCTGATAGCGTCGAGGTGAGTTGGGTCCCAAGCCATATTGCGGGCTTTCACTTTGTTACCTAGGGTAGCTTGGTTTGATATGGATTTACCATGTTGTTTGCTGCACACGTGTTGCGTTACGCTAGTAGTAATAAGTACACTTCAACGAGATTAAAACAGAGAAAGTCAAAGTGTTTTCACTTAATTCAATTGATAATAATAATCATCATCATTTCAGCCGAAAGACGTCCACTACTGAACATAATGATAGGCCTCCCCAAGGCTTGCCAAACAGATCGGTCCCGCACCGTCCGCATCCAACGCGATCCCGCAACCTTAACCAAACCTTGTTGGAGGCTTTCCGACACCGCGACGATTTGATTATTGACAATAATGATCAAAGAAATCTCAAAGAATTTACCACTGGTCCGGGAAAACTCTGTTGAGAAGAATCCGGCAAGAGGCTCAACAAAGTTCACTTTTTGCAAACAGATTCACAGTTACAGTTTTATTTAATTACATACATCTAACTGAAGTATTTTAGTAGGTAACACAACTTTTTCTGCAAAGGGCTCTTTCATGTGACTTTTTAAAGCTACCAGTATATTTGGAACGATCATCATTGCCAAAAATAATGCGGCGCAAAAAAAGTTGCCAGAAATATTTTTTTCTGAATACAAGTTAATTCACTTAATTGCATCAAAATATACCTAAAAGAAAAAGAAAAATCTGGCCAAGTGCGAGTCGGACTCGCGAACCGAGGGTTCCGTACAAATTTATATGTATCTATGAACATCCAGTCTTAGCAGACCCCTGTTCCTAATCAAAATATGCGCAGTGTGGGATCATTGTAGATTGGTTACTGATATAGACAGACAGACAAAAAAATTTCGCAATTTTTCCTTTCTCTGTGCTGTAAGACCTTGCTTCGTACCAAATTTCAAGATTCTGAGTTCACGGGAAGTACCCTGTAGGTTTTGATTCCCTTGCGAGTTTCGAAAATATGCGGAAATTTGCGGCATAAACGGCTGTATCTTTTGATTGCGTTGGCTTAGAAGCTTGATTTTCTCACAGCTCCAAGGGACAGTAGACGTGAGTATTTGATATAAATTTCAGCTTGACACCTCCACGCGTTCCTGAGAAAAAGGGTCTTGACAGACAGACGGACGGACGGACGGGCGGACGGACAACAAAGTGATCCTATAAGGGTTCCGTTTTTTGCTTTTGAGGTACGGAACCCTAAAAAACTAACTGAAGTTACGTAAACCTAAAAACTTATGTTTACAAAATTAAATATCACCTAGATCGCTGCTATCGGGCAGGGTGGCTACAAGTCTAGCTGCGTTTCCTCGATATGGCAATGCCAATACGTTGATCGAGGAAACAGCCTCCTCTATGGTCACCTGTGGACAGGACGAGCTTCTTTTTAAAAAAAAAGAATACCCACAAGTAACAATTTCTCTATTGCTATATTTTTCACGTACAATGAAACTGTGGAGTCAACTTCCGGCATTTCGGAAGACTGCACACTACCTGCAAAAGAGAGAAAATCCATGATGATCATTGTCTTATAGTGAAGGGAAGAGCTACGAATTAGCCCAAAACATGTCGAGTTAAACTCGTTTTAAGACGTGAGTGATCCGTTTATTGTCACTATGAGTATGAGTCTCACGGTAATTTCATGTTTAAAGGATCATTGTCTTGATTACTAATAAAAGGCAAGATTGAAAATTGAAATCCGTACAAGACTTCTTACCAACAAATAGCCACAGAGGATAAAATACTTTTATAAAACCTCATGAAAAATGACCAAGAGTGGCATGGAACTTGATAAGTCAATTTGTCGTGCGCGGGCTGCGGGGCAGCGGCGGGCGGGACGGGCGGTAAACTTCAGTGGATTTATCTCGGGCCAAGTTTAGACTAAGACAGTTCCCAGGTGCAATCTCTGTAACTATTGTAAGGTACAGAAATTTATGGACCTTCTCTTGTAGTACGAACTGGCTGGCACACCGTACCGAACTTACGAACAACGTGGTGTTGCGCATTTGTCGAGAGGTGGTAGACGTTTTAGAGTATTTGAGGCAGAGTAAAACCTCATAGCCGTGTATAGACGTGGTGGCCTACTGGTTTGATCTATGGCCTGTCAAGCAGAGGGTGCTGGGTTCAAATACCGGCACGCTCTTCTGAGTTTTTCGGAATTTATGTGCGAAATTACATTTGAAATTTGTCATGAGCTTTATGGTGAAGGAAAACATCGTTAGGAAACCTGTGTGACGTTCCCAATTCGCAATAGGCCCGCGTGGGAACTATGGCCCAACGCCTCTCATTCTGAGAGGAGGCCCTGTGCCCTGCAGTGGGACGTTTATAGGCTGGAATGATGGATGATGAAAACCTCATAAATGGATTACTCACGCCTTTAACCGAGTTTTGCTGGACATGTTTTAGACAAATTCGTACCCCTTCCTCCAGCAGCACTGCAACCCACAGCTGCTGCAAAAAGCGCACACTACGGTCTAGCAATTAGTCCGAAACGTGTCGAGATAAACCAGATTCAAGACGTGAGTTTTCTGTTTAATTCACTATGAGTTATAGATTTTGTAACTAGATTTCACTGAGAGTTAGAGATCTGATATATTATCTGGATTGTTTATTTGTACCAAGAATGATATAGACTGGATTAGCAATCGCCATAGTACAGATCGGCCGCGGAAAAATAGTTCGATTATTAAATCTAGATGGCGCTGATATATAGCCCGAGGGTTTGAAAGCAAAACAATAAGACTACAGATATTTAATATTACTGCAAATGTATTATTATGCAATATTTTTGAAAAATAATACATTTGTAATAAAATGAAACATCTGGTAGTCTTATTGTTTTGCTTTCAAAGCCTCGGGCTATATTTCAGCGCCATCTAGATTTAATAATCGAACTATTTTTCTGCGGACGATCTGTACTATGGCGATTGCTAATCCAGTCTATATCATCCTTGTTTGTACAGTCCTTCACGAGAGATCTGGCCGGATGAATTTGGTGGTCAGTCCAAGCTTACAGGCCTTACCTCTATATTAAGCATTCTCATTACTAAAACAATGCGCTCTTTGATGAAACGTATTGTCAACAACTTGTCAACAACTAGTAACTGCTCGTATTTGCTCCTTTACTTATGGTCGCCATCGCATTACGCTTTCAGTTTAGGACTAAAATGTAAATTCCAACAATGGCCCATTAACGTTTGTCCTCGTTGATCACAGATTTGACAATAAGAGGAATAAAAATATTGCACGAACTTAATAGCCATATATTTATTTTCTCAGTTATATTCTGTGTTGAAGTTATTTGTTGGTGAGTTATTACAGACACGCTGATTCAAAAAATATAATTATTTGACTGGTGCGTACTATTCACAAAAACCTTTAAAAATACAAAGAAATAGGGATGTCGACGCCATTTAAAAATAATTCGAAGACGCGACTCCAGTAAAAAACGCATTATTTTAGCCCTGAAAACTAGATTAATTTTCGATCAACTACAAAATTACAATTTTTGTTGCTTTAAAACAAATAAAGTAGTTAGTTGATTGAGTTGCTATTGCCATTCAAACTCTATGGGAGAAATTGTGTTTTGACAGCTCATAAAAATTACGTCAGTTGATTGGTCGTGTCAACATCCCTATTATGTGCGCATCAGCAACAGGGGAAGCAAAAAAGTGGTGATTTGGATTGTATTCCTCGTATTAAATATAAGTTCTGTATCGTTGATCCTAACTTAAAGCACGTGCAATAATATTACGCGTTCGTGCCACAGCCGCCCGAAGTCCGAGCCGCGTCAATTGTAGAATTTGGGATGCAGATTCGAGACTTGACGTGGACCGTCGCTGTTGCAAACTTATTTGCGCTGCAAATCGATCTCGTTGCTGTCTTGTTACAAGTCTACCTCCCTGTTCCATTGGAGTTGTAGAGCGGCACAATCATCCTATTCATAAACCTTGTCAAAGATCCCCTCTTTTTTATAAAAGGTGAGCTGCATTGGAGAAGACTTAGATTGAATGCAGGTGCGTTTGTCTTTCAAGAACAGTCATCATCATCATCATTTCAGCCGAAAGACGTCCACTGGTTGAACATAGACCTCCTCCAAGGCTCGCCAAACAGCTAGGTCTCGTGCCATCCGCATCCAACGTGATTCCGCAACCTTAACCAGGTCGTAGCTCCATCTTGTTGAAGGCCTACCTACTCTGCGTCTCTTCCGGTCCGTGGACGCCACTCGAGAACCTTTTTGCCCATCGGCCATCAGTTCCACGAGCGATGTGCCGTGCCTACTGCCACTTGAGTCTGGCGATTCTTCGAGCTATGTCGGTGACTGAACACTAGAGTCATAATATATATCATAACGCTTGGTGGTAATAAACGAGATGGCTGGTATATGCACTATAAAGCACATGTAGGTACATAATGAAATTTACTCAAACATGCTATGAAATATTGACGTTATGTTCCTTATAATACGCCACGAAGTGTCACGTTGAAGGTGCGGCTAGACGAGAGGTCAATAATGGAAGTTCATACAACATTGCTGGCCAAGGCCAGCAAAGTGATCGTCTATTGTTTCATACTATGACGTTTATAGGTCTATGGCATCATAGCATTTAGCCATTAAAAAAAAACTATAAGCAATATTTTGCGTTTTGGTTGATTAAGACATTCTGCCACTACGTTTATTTAAGGTAAGGTAAGATGATGATGATGTTGGTGATGATGATGGTGATGTTGATGGTGTCGATGATGGCGGTGATGATGATGGTGATGGTGGTGATGATGGTGATGATGGGTGATGATGGTGATGATGATGGTGATAACGAGATGATGATGATGATGGTGATAATGAGATGATGGTGATGATGGGTGATGATGATGGTGATGATGAGATGATGATGATGATGATGATGGGTGATGATGGTGATGATGATGGTGATGATGAGATGATGGTGATGATGGGTGATGGTGATGATGATGATGATGGTGCTGGTGATGATGGTGATGATAAGATGATGATGGTGGTGATGGTGATGGTGATGATAATGGTGACGACGACGACGACGACGACGATGACGATGATGATGATGATGATGCATGTTTGAGAAAAACTCTATACAAGCCTTGGCCACGAACAGGGATTGCCGGCCTCGTATCTCTAGATGGCCTCGTTAACACTCGGCCATCTATAACTACTCGGCCGGCAATCCCGTATTTCGCGGCCGCTGCAGTAATGTACTATTGTGATTCAATAGCAAAACAAAATGTTACTTATTGAAATACACCGCGGCTAACAAGTAACACGACAGATTTGAAACAGATTCCTCAGGTTATTTGAAGTCAAAAAAGAGGTCGATGTGGCGTACTTTGAGAGGTTTAGCTTCAAAAAAATGAAAAAATTCTCCAGTGCACTACATCGTTATGATAGGCAACGTGCTACTCATCGACTCCAAAAAGTCTTTTATAACAGAATAACGTACTCATAAGAGTTTTGAATGCATTGCCAGCTCGTTCTTGGGCTTTATCATCTTTAAGTTCGAAAATATTAATATCCCTTGTTTGAAAAAAAAAAGTTAATATTGTTAATTAATAGACCCAGGTTCGTATTATTTTTTTTACTCCTGAAGGTCTTGGAAATCTGTCTTAGAAATCGAGTGCATTTGCCGTATAGATACCGTGGACAGTATAAACGAAATAAATTAACATTTTTCTATGTAAATGAAGTTTGACTGGTGTAATAATAATGCATTCTTATTACAGCTCCGTGTAACGGCTAGCGGTATAAAATACGAAATCCGAGTATTTAATAAAGAAAGCACTGAACGCTGGCACGCTTCACCTTTTACCCGGAGAAAGATAAAACTGGCGCTTATCTTATAAAAAACTGCAGTCTTAAAATAATAAGATACTGTCTGTAGCTACAATTTAAGCTTTATGTTAGCTCGACTGGAATGTGGTATTATAAATAAAGAAAAAGCGACTCCATTTTATTTATTTATTTATTTATTTATTGTTTTGGGAAACATACAGCATAAGATAATACAATTTAAATTAATTAATCTAAATAATAAAATAGCCAAAACAGCTTCCACTAATGGCTTATACATTCTTTTGCTCTTTGGATTTAAGGTAGATCTTTAAAATAATTAAAAAAAAAAAAATAACATTAAACATACAATCTTCAGAAAAAAATGTTTAAAAAGAATTTTGAAAAAAAAACAAACGCTCCACGAATAGGCTGAAACATCGATGAACATAAACCTACACAAAACAATTATAATTGAAAAATACATGCAAAATATATATACAAGCAGTGTGCCATTCAACAAGTTAGAAAACTTAAAAAACTTCTCACATTTCCATATTACCAAGTACAGTCGAAGTATATTTAACAGAGGTATATCTGTTTTAAGTACTTTTCAAAGCAGAAATAAATTTGCTGTAGTTTAGTTGAAACAAATCAATATGTTGGTATTTTTTGTTATACATGTTACAAGCTCTCACAAGTATCCCATTATTTACATATTTTTTGCGAATTATAGGAACTGAAAACAAGCACGTGGACCGCGTACGAAAGCTAGGACATCTAAATGTTATTTTTCGAACGAGATTTGGGCAGTCAATTAAATTATTTAATAATTTGTACAGGAATAATTGATCATTTTGTTCTCTTCTCAATTTTAGAGTGCCTAGATCGATTTACCAAAATCGTTATTCCTAGTACGAGATACAGGCCTCTGCCTAGTTCGGGGTCCGCCGGATATCACTCTATAATTGTATTCTCAATAATTATTTTATAAATAAATTTATTCTTATTCTTATGCTTATTTTTAGTAGCTAAATTTCCAATCGCATTTTTTCCCAAATGCTTTTTTACTCACTATCGTTTTTTACTGAAGCTTATTTTCACAGTGGCGTTTTTTCCCAATTTGAATTGACGCAGAAACAGTGTCGCCGAAGCGCCGCTCGCGCGGAGCTCCTACTTCGCCGGGCCGATGCAAACTTAAGATAACCTAAAACCTACCTATGTTTCTGTGTCGATTAAAGTTGGAAAATAATGCGATTGTGAAAATAAGCTTCAGTAAAAAACCATAGTGAAAAAACCGGCCAAGAGCGTGTCGGACACGCCCAAGATAGGGTTCCGTAGCCATTACGAAAAAATCAAGTAATATTTTTCAAAGGATTTCGTATGTGTACGGAATCTTCCAAGTTTAGGTATGTTTTATACCTTAGGCTACTATTTACTCTTTAACTACAAATAATTCACAAGCAATTTTAGCCGCTATAATTTTCCTTGTAATATTTACTACCATTCTGAATTTTTTCAAATTTTTCTACCCAACAGTTTAGATTTTAGAGGGGGGGAAGGTCGATTTTAATGAAAATTTTCACTTTAAAGTTGAATATTTCGGAAACAGATCACTGAATAGAAAAATCATGCTAGCAAACCCCCAATGGTTTTAAAATACCTATCCAACGATACCCCACAATATAGCGTTAGTCTAGAAAAAAAAATCACCCCCACTTTACGTCTATGGGAGGTACCCTAAAAAAATTTATTTTTATTATTTATTTAACCACTTTGTCGGCGTAATATTCATGCCAAATTACAGCTTTTTAGTACTAACAGTCTCTGAGCTTAACCGCGGACGGACAGACAGACGGACAGACATGGCGAAACTATAAGGGTTCGTAGTTGACTGCGGAACCCTAAAAAAAGCATTTGGGAAAAATTGCGAATGAAAATTGTGCTACCAGGAATAACGATTTTGGTAAATTGATCTAGGCACTCCTCCTGTTTGTCTGTCTAACTTATCACGCTTAAGCATCTGAATCGAATTAGACGACATTTTTTTGTAAAAGCAATTTTTTTTTGTAAATTTGGCATGGAAATAGTTTAAGACCCTGCAGTCCCTGGGAAGTACAGAATACTTATTATCCCGCAAAATTGCATAGCTCTTACGGAATAGCGGAAAACGAGTTCTTCACATTAAAACTTAGATTCATTTGAGCGTGCATTAACAATATATATATTCATGTATTTCTTTAATCAAAGTTTAGCTTCAAACAGAATCAAAAATCATACAAATCAGTATTCTATATTTGCTCTGAGATATCATAGACACGGACGACTACAAAGCTTCATTAAACATGAAAAAGAATGCAATAGAATAATTGCATTCTAAATCTAAATTTAATTCTAAATCTTCGAATATAACAAAATAAACCAACCGTAAAGTTTGTTTACAGGTCAATACGTGGTGATAACTGATTTCGGGCTTAGGTAATGGATTTGCTGTATTGCAACCGGTGCTAATGTTATTCAATCTCTATGTTTGTGCAGGGCCATCGGTAATTCGCGTTGAATTACATTAATTGTATTTGCTATCTGCCATTTGCATTAGACAAGCGCTCGGCGTTAAGTCTCTCGAGATTTAGGGATCAATCAATTAGCAATTTCTAGTTCTATTTTATAAATTGACGGCGCTTGAAGGTAAAACATGTTGTCATAATGATTTTTACACGGTTTGTTTATTGCAAATGAACTTTGTAATTATAATACCTAAATACGAGTAGGAGGTAATCAGCAAGTCCATTTTACAAGGGTGTTTACAGACTTTTTGTTTCAAGTTTTAATCATGCTTTTAACGTGGTCTAGTTTGAACATACATCAATGAACGGAAACATTTTATTCAGTTAAATTAGTTTACCCATCATTTATTTCAGATACATTTTTAACTAGTTGTATGAAAAATTTAAACGAAATCAAAAAGTCAATTTAAAAAACTTTAAAAAATCTCTTGAAATTATTCCCAGTGAAATGGGATGACCTACCGATAAATAAGTTTTTGTTAAAAAAAATCATTTTCAATGCAAGCTTTTTCGCTGACTGTACTTTTTGTTGACTGTACTTGTTTTGTCATCCAACCTATATAAGTATACCAAATTTCAAGTTGATCCGACCACTGGAAGTGGGTCAAATTCAACTCCTAAGATTTGACCCATACATACACATTTACATACATTGCAAGTTAATAAAAAGCTTTTAAAAAGATTTCATCTCTAACCATAGGGTCTACTCCGAAATTCGAAAATCGAAGTTCGTTTCGCATCGTCTTGCTCGCTCTTGTATTAAATACTATTAGCGTGAGAGGAATGGCACGATACGAAGTTCGAATTTTGCACTTCGTAGTATAAGGCCAGGTTACATTGACAACCGGTATAGAAGATAATTTATTTAATCAGGCGTTACTTTGCGGAGGTCCATATTAATGAACTAAGACAATTACTTTGCTCACCCGCGACCTTACAATAGTTACGTTTATGCAAGAAATGTGCGTTCATGCAGTTCCTCCACCTCCACACTGTACGAACACACACAAATCACATAAACCCAACCATCACCACCACCAAGCTACACTGACGCGTTTCGAACTCAACCAGAGCTCATCTTCAGAGTTACCACAACCGTATGCTATGCTACCAAATGTTAAACAGTGTGGAGGTGGAGGAACTGCATGAACGCACATTTCTTGCATAAACGTAACTATTGTAAGGTCGCGGGTGAGCAAAGTAATTGTTTTAGTTCATTGGTATAGAAGATCTAACAGAAATGAAGATAGTAAAAAATCGTGCATGCAGTTCCTCCGCGCGGAAGAAGTGAAACTTAAAGAACTAAATTTACTTATGCATCTATGTGTTTAAATTACTCACTAGATGGCGCTTTCATCAAGTCTCATACATTTGCACAGACAGTATGAGTTCTGCATCGCACTATCGAAGTTTTTAACATCCGTTAGTATATATACAATGCAAGATTACTTGCTTCGGCAGTACAGTCGACTACAAAAAGATCGATACCGCCAAAGTTACAAAGATATGTATACACACCTTTATTGACTTAACATTAAGGTCGTGTATACATATTTTTGTAACTTTGGCCGTATCGATTTTTTTGTAGTCGACTGTACATATACTAATTCTTTCATACCCCCACCATGGTAGCGTTAAACGTTTAACGCAACTTTGTTGGAAGTCGCATTAGAAGTTTCACTTCAATAAAGTCAGTTTAGTGAAATATGACCAGCGCTTTGTTTAGTTGTCTAAAACAAAAAAAAAATCGTTTCGTTAAAAATCTCCCGTACAAAAACTAAAACGAAACGCATTTCAAAGAACCACTAAAAGTGCTGTGAAATTGACGTGCAAATAAAAATTGGGCCCGTTTACCACCGAATATATTTTATTTTATGCCTACGAAGCTACACTCCACTGCTATTATTTTCTTGGCATTGTTACCACCATTCGGAGTCGATGCGTGATTTTTTAATTTGATGTCTTTGTTAATTTTATTGCGCAATCACAATCAGTCTGCGAGCCGTTATTTAATTACTCTGTAGTACTTTTAAATTATGGAGTGAAACGAACTTTAGTATAAACTTAAACAGGTGTGAGTAATGGGTCTCTATGTCTACATAATCAACGTTTGTCATAAAATGATTTATTTCTGAAACAGTATTTGCTTCAGAATTGTCTGATACTTAATTTTATTGAACAAAATACAGAAGTAGTAATAATCTAAAGTATGTACAATTTATAAATAAAGGAAAATAAAACTGAACCCAAAACTAAAAATTTATAAATAAAAAATATCTTTTAGGATGTCACCCGACGGCATAGTTCCCAGAAGGCAGGCAGCGTTACCGCGTTGAATAGCCAGGCTTAATCTTTGGCGGAAATAGGCACCTGCCTTCTGGTCACCAGTCGTTTCTACCAGGCGCGAAGAAATTTCTTTTGCGAGTTCCTTCGCGCCTGGACCCCATGCGCTTAGAGTTTCTACTCCAAACGGTGCAAATAAGTACGACTGTCCTATACAGGCATATTTGCGCCGTTTGAGGTGTTCAGCCGCAGTGGCCGCCGCACCTGCTCGGATTGAAGTGGTAGCAACGTGAGAAGGTGCCACCGTATCGACGCAGGTCGCATCCCAAACGAGACTCCTGCCCTGCCCCCTGCCTCCTGCCTCCTGCCTCCGAGGAATAAGCGACATGCCGTCGGGCCTCTTGCCGTCGTCACGTGCGATACCGTTCGGCTCTAGGATAGCCGGCACGTTGGCGGTGGCAAGGGCTCTCCGGAGCAGGTCGTTCAGAGAGGCGTGACGAGAGATGCGGCCTGCGCTTCTCGAGCAGGAGAGGCCATGATAGCCTAGAGAATCTACAGGTTCTCCACAACGGCATCTATGGGGTTGGGTGACATTTGGGTGACTTCAGAATTGTTATAAAACAGGTTTGTTTTTATTCAGCTCAAATACAGTTAATTTCTCGAAGAAACTAGTGTCTTAACTCTTACTATTCTAAAATACTTACTATTCCTTTATTGCGTCGTATTATTTATCTTTTAAATTTCGTCAGTAGGTAAAGAGTTTACTATTCATAGCTATTTGACAAAAGGAGATTATTGAGGTCGTTCGAAATTACAATACAATACAATACAATACAAATATTCTTTATTGATCACCAAAAAAATACAGAAAAAAAATATATTCATAACAATAAAAAGAAAAACAGGCAGACAATAGGCGGTCTTATCGCTCAAAAGCGATCTCTTCCAGACAACCAATACTGGATACATGTACAAATATGAACAGTTTTATGTAGGTGGCGGAAACAACAGACAGGAGAAATGAAGAGATATTAATCAAAATATTAAAAACAATACAAATATACAATATTTATAAACATAAATAAACACATACATTAAATATAATACCTATACACTACATACACTACATATACAGAATATCAATGAGAAAATGTCAAAAGGCCGCACGTGAGAAAAGTAACTCGGATTTAAAGACATAATGTAAACAAATGAACAGGGAAGGACCGACGATTGAGGATCAAGTTAGTGACAAATAGTGAGCTTTGAGGAGGTTTTTAAAAATGGGAAGGGATTTAGCTTGCCTTAACGCCAAAGGAAGCGAATTCCAGAGACGAATGGCAGTCATAGTAAACGAGTTATGATAGAATTTAGAGGAAGAAGGAGGAACGGTAAGAAGAAAATTCTGTGCAGAACGAAGAGAGGACAAGAACTTAAAACGCTCTTGAAGGTATGGAGGAATTGCAGGGTTAAAGAGTATGCTGTATAAAAGAGTAAGAATTATGAGTATTACGGCGAAAACGGATGGGGAGCCACTTGAGATGCGTACGATAAAAGAAAACGTGGTCATATTTCCGCAAACCGAAAATGAACCGTATACAAACATTTTGGATACGCTCAAGCTTATTTAATTGCTCCTCTGTGAGATCTAAAAAGGAAACATCGGCGTAATCTAAAACAGGAAGTAGAAGAGAATTAGCCAGCGCAATCCTGGTAGCGAGAGGGAGAAAGTTACGAAGCCGTCTCAGAGACCCCACAGCAGCAAACATCTTCCTGCTAACCTGATTAACCTGCGGTGCCCACGTCAATGACCGATCTATGAGAACACCCAAGTTTTTCACCTGAACCGAAAAAGGTATCAGGGTATTATTAAAAAGTATAGGAGGAAGATTATTGAAATTAATTCTGGATATAAAATGTAAACTGCCGACTATAATAACCTGCGTCTTTGCTGGGTTAACGTGCAGACCATAGCGTTCACTCCAGCTGGCTATTTTGGCCAAATCGAGATTCGTAGCCTCAATGACGCCCGGAAGATCATCAAGTACACCCTGGGAATATATCTGAAGATCGTCAGCATAAAGGTGATAAGAAGAAACAAGGTTATGTGAAATGGAATTAATAAATACGGAATATAATAGAGGTGATAGTACACCCCCCTGCGGCACTCCCGCCGACAGGTAATTACATACTTTTACTTTTATTATGTTTCAAATCAATGTCATAATCGTAAACATTGGTATTGTATATCAATAATCGTGTTTATCTCAACGGAAAATGCCGCGATTTAATTTTTCTGTTAATGTAACGAGCAACGTGTCGAATTGAATAGAAATAAAATAAAACATGATGTATAATTATGATTTTCAAATGTGCCAAAATTACCCTCTACTGGGTCAAAATAATCCGTTTTTAAGGCAACAAATTGAACGCGCCAGCACATTTTAGTTCGCGAGGAAACTCAATGAAATAAACTTTAATGTGAAAAAGTTTCCCATGTGTATAAAATCCAGTATTATTTGCTACAAAGTTGTGGACAAATACAACTATCGCTTTCCGATATCGTTGAGCTAGAACACTATTCTACAATTTGGAGAGATGCCAACAAATTGTCGATATTTTTGCTATCTACTATTGTTATTAGCAGCTTTATAGGCACGTATTGACGACTAATGGACAACGTCTGGAGGCACGCAATGCCTATTTCTCCAGTTTTATTGCCTTATTGCTTTGAGCAATAAAGGTATACCTTACATTTTCAAACACAATACATTTTATTTGACCCTCTATAAAAAACATGGCTGTTATCTTGTCTATCACCATAATTACAGAGGAAACCTGCACACACGTTAGTAAAATTAATGGTCATAATTATCACCATGGACAGGGATGTTTGAAAATATTTTAGCATCCGACATCCCAGGTGTTAAGACAGAAATAATCAAACAAACAATGCAAATTCTTAAGTTAAAGCACAAACAATTCTAATCACTGCCGTGGTGGCCTAGTGGTTTGACCTATGGTCTTTCGAGCAGAGGGTCGTGGGTTCAAATCCCGGCTCTCACATTCGGAACTTATGTGCGATTTGAAATTTCCCATGAGCTTTACGGTGAAGGAAAACATCGCGAGGCAACCTGTTTACACCCACAAACAAGTTCAATGGTGTGTGTGAAGTTCTCAATCCGCGCTGGGCCCGCGTGGGGACTAACGGCCAAGCACTATCATTCTGAGAGGCCGGTGCCCTGCTGTGGGATGATGATCTGTTTAGTCGGTTATTTTTTTTTTAAACTTTTACTATAAAAACGTATGCAATTTCCCAGAAACGAGTTTTCGGTTTTAGCAAGTCTGTAAGATGGGACTTCACGCTTCCCTACGTTTCTTGTGTTCTGTTTGTCGAAGTTAGTGGGAAAATCACATACCTATATTTTAGACGACCAGATGGCCTAGTGGTTAGAGAACCTGACTACGAAGCTTGAGCTCCCGGGTCCGATTCACGTGTCAGGGCTGATATTTGTATCAACCATACGAATGTTTGTTCTTGAGTCTTGGGTGTTTAATTTGTATTTAAGTATATAGGCATATAAGTATAAGTATGTTTATCCGTTGTCTAGTATCCATAACACAAACTTTGCTTAGCTTACTTTGGGACTGGGTCAATTTGGTGTGAATCGTCCCGTGATATTTATTAACTTATTTATTTTAAAATTACGATTGAAATTATCCGATTGAAAGATTCACACGAACGAAATTATAGGTTGTAATAAATCGCGCTTCATGAAGCACAGTCGTCAACTGCATTAATATCCAGTAAGCCTTTGACACGAACTTCCAGTCATTGCAATATTGCACCTGAACTGCGACGTGCTTAGTGCACCTAAAAGAAGTATGTCACCGTTATGAAAGTTGTTCGAGCTTCAACGCTCTTTGATCATCGAAGTAGCAAACAGTGCCAGATTACAGCATAGCATGCCTGGTTATATCGGGTTCTATAGAAAATATTAATGAAAAGCGCAAAAAGTCTTTACAAAGATATTTGTAAACGGCTTTGTGACACTACAGGAGACCAAAGAGCTGGCAGCTACCTCGCACAACGTATCAGCATTGCTATACAGCGAGGTAATGCTGCCAGTGTCTTTGTGACACTACAGGAGACCAAAGAGCTGGCAGCTACCTCGCACAACGTATCAGCATTGCTATACAGCGAGGTAATGCTGTCAGTGTCTTTGTGACACTACAGGAGACCAAAGAGCTGGCAGCTACCTCGCACAACGTATCAGCATTGCTATACAGCGAGGTAATGCTGCCAGTGTCTTTGTGACACTACAGGAGACCAAAGAGCTGGCAGCTACCTCGCACAACGTATCAGCATTGCTATACAGCGAGGTAATGCTGCCAGTGTCTTTGTGACACTACAGGAGACCAAAGAGCTGGCAGCTACCTCGCACAACGTATCAGCATTGCTATACAGCGAGGTAATGCTGCCAGTGTCTTTGTGACACTACAGGAGACCAAAGAGCTGGCAGCTACCTCGCACAACGTATCAGCATTGCTATACAGCGAGGTAATGCTGCCAGTGTCTTTGTGACACTACAGGAGACCAAAGAGCTGGCAGCTACCTCGCACAACGTATCAGCATTGCTATACAGCGAGGTAATGCTGCCAGTGTCTTTGTGACACTACAGGAGACCAAAGAGCTGGCAGCTACCTCGCACAACGTATCAGCATTGCTATACAGCGAGGTAATGCTGCCAGTGTCTTTGTGACACTACAGGAGACCAAAGAGCTGGCAGCTACCTCGCACAACGTATCAGCATTGCTATACAGCGAGGTAATGCTGCCAGTGTCTTTGTGACACTACAGGAGACCAAAGAGCTGGCAGCTACCTCGCACAACGTATCAGCATTGCTATGCAGCGAGGTAATGCTGCCAGTGTCTTTGTGACACTACAGGAGACCAAAGAGCTGGCAGCTACCTCGCACAACGTATCAGCATTGCTATACAGCGAGGTAATGCTGCCAGTGTCTTTGTGACACTACAGGAGACCAAAGAGCTGGCAGCTACCTCGCACAACGTATCAGCATTGCTATACAGCGAGGTAATGCTGCCAGTGTCTTTGTGACACTACAGGAGACCAAAGAGCTGGCAGCTACCTCGCACAACGTATCAGCATTGCTATGCAGCGAGGTAATGCTGCCAGTGTCTTTGTGACACTACAGGAGACCAAAGAGCTGGCAGCTACCTCGCACAACGTATCAGCATTTCTATACAGCGAGGTAATGCTGCCAGTGTCTTTGTGACACTACAGGAGACCAAAGAGCTGGCAGCTACCTCGCACAACGTATCAGCATTGCTATGCAGCGAGGTAATGCTGCCAGTGTCTTTGTGACACTACAGGAGACCAAAGAGCTGGCAGCTACCTCGCACAACGTATCAGCATTGCTATACAGCGAGGTAATGCTGCCAGTGTCTTTGTGACACTACAGGAGACCAAAGAGCTGGCAGCTACCTCGCACAACGTATCAGCATTGCTATACAGCGAGGTAATGCTGCCAGTGTCTTTGTGACACTACAGGAGACCAAAGAGCTGGCAGCTACCTCGCACAACGTATCAGCATTGCTATACAGCGAGGTAATGCTGCCAGTGTCTTTGTGACACTACAGGAGACCAAAGAGCTGGCAGCTACCTCGCACAACGTATCAGCATTGCTATACAGCGAGGTAATGCTGCCAGTGTCTTTGTGACACTACAGGAGACCAAAGAGCTGGCAGCTACCTCGCACAACGTATCAGCATTGCTATACAGCGAGGTAATGCTGCCAGTGTCTTTGTGACACTACAGGAGACCAAAGAGCCGGCAGCTACCTCGCACAACGTATCAGCATTGCTATACAGCGAGGTAATGCTGCCAGTGTCTTTGTGACACTACAGGAGACCAAAGAGCTGGCAGCTACCTCGCACAACGTATCAGCATTGCTATACAGCGAGGTAATGCTGCCAGTGTCTTTGTGACACTACAGGAGACCAAAGAGCTGGCAGCTACCTCGCACAACGTATCAGCATTGCTATACAGCGAGGTAATGCTGCCAGTGTCTTTGTGACACTACAGGAGACCAAAGAGCTGGCAGCTACCTCGCACAACGTATCAGCATTGCTATACAGCGAGGTAATGCTGCCAGTGTCTTTGTGACACTACAGGAGACCAAAGAGCTGGCAGCTACCTCGCACAACGTATCAGCATTGCTATACAGCGAGGTAATGCTGCCAGTGTCTTTGTGACACTACAGGAGACCAAAGAGCTGGCAGCTACCTCGCACAACGTATCAGCATTGCTATACAGCGAGGTAATGCTGCCAGTGTCTTTGTGACACTACAGGAGACCAAAGAGCCGGCAGCTACCTCGCACAACGTATCAGCATTGCTATACAGCGAGGTAATGCTGCCAGTGTCTTTGTGACACTACAGGAGACCAAAGAGCTGGCAGCTACCTCGCACAACGTATCAGCATTGCTATACAGCGAGGTAATGCTGCCAGTGTCTTTGTGACACTACAGGAGACCAAAGAGCTGGCAGCTACCTCGCACAACGTATCAGCATTGCTATACAGCGAGGTAATGCTGCCAGTGTCTTTGTGACACTACAGGAGACCAAAGAGCTGGCAGCTACCTCGCACAACGTATCAGCATTGCTATACAGCGAGGTAATGCTGCCAGTGTCTTTGGGTCCATGCCGCGGGGGGAACCTTTTGTTAATTTTATTTAGTTTTAGTTTAAGTTAGTTTTATTTTATTTTATTTATAGTTATAGTATTAATTTATTATTGTTATTTTTTCTTAATATTTGTATGTGTTTAATAACCGCATTATTACATCTGATTATAATTAATATCGAAGCCGCATAAATATCAAATTTTCATAAAAATAAAAGGCCGTGGTGGTCTAGCGGTTTGACCCACGGCCTCTCAAGCAGAAGATCGTGGGTTCAAATCCCGCCTCGCACCTCTGAGTTTTTTGAAAGAAAAGAAAGAAAGAAAAATATTTTTATTTAAGGTAATTTAAGGTAAAGTAGGTTTTTGGAATTTTTGTGCCAAATTATATTTGAAATTTAACATGGGCTTTACGGTGGAGGAGAACATCGTGAAGTTCCTAATCCCCACCTAAGCCCTCTCATTCTGAGAGGAGGCCTGTGCCAGGGCACATACTGCATGCAGGCAGTGGGACATATATTTCCTTATTTTCGAAAATATATAATACGTTCTAAAAGTAATAATTATGTTATAATGTGACTCTCTTTCTTATCACTAAATCTATACTAATATATAAAGCTGAAGAGTTTGTTTGTTTGTTTGTTTGTTTGAACGCGCTAATCTCAGGAACTACTGCTCCGATTTGAAAAATTCTTTCAGTGTTAAATAGCCCATTTATCGAGGAAGGCTATAGGCTATACATCATCACGCTAACACCAATAGGAGCGGAGCGGAAGAATGTTTCAAAATCGGGGGTTTTGAAGTAAAACTTCTATATAGGCGCTAATCTCAGGAACTACTTACTGGTCCGATTTGAAAAATTCTTTCAGTGTTAACACCAAGGGGGGAGGGGGGGGTTGAGGGGGGGTGAGTGTGCGGGGGAGGGGGTGCGGGGGCTTCGGAGGGGGGATTAAAATTTCATTGATTTGCACCGTTTTCAAGATATTTGACAAAAACACCAAGGGGTGGTTGACGGGGGGGGAGAGGGGGGGCTTCGGAGGGGGGATCAAAATTTCATTGATTTTGCCGTAGGATGCACCGTTTTCAAGATATTTGACAAAACACCGGGTGGTGGGGGTGGGGGGGGGGAGTTGAGGGGATTGAGGGGGGGTGGATGTGCGGGGGAGAGGCTGTGGGGGCATCAAAGGGGGGATGAAAATTTCATTGATTTTGCCGTAGGATGCACCGTTTTCAAGATATTTGACAAAAAAAAACTTGAAGTAAAACTTTTATAGGGCACGCTTGAATTGGGACGAACGCGGATGTGCGGGGGGTGCTGTGTGGGATGGCGAGCAGGGGGTGCGGAGGGGTGCGCGGGGGGGGGGGGTCGGGATTGCTGTGAGGGGGAGTGCGGGAGGGAGCGGGTTGGAGGGTGCGGGGGGGTTGCGGGGGGGGTATTTTTTTAATATCGAGGAACTAAGGAGAGCCATAATTGATGAAAAAGCAAATTGGATAAAAAAAAATAAGCTGCCCAAATTACTAATTCCACGCGGACGGAGTCGCGGGCAAAAGCTAGTAAATAAATAAATAAAAAATAAATATCATGGGACAATTCACACCAATTGACCTAGTCCCAAAGTAAGCTTAGCAAAGCTTGTGTTATGGGTACTAAGCAACGGATAAACATACTTATATAGATAGATACATACTTAAATACATATTAAACACCCAAGACCCGAGAACAAACATTCGTATTTTTCATACAAATATCTGCCCCGACACGGGAATCGAACCCGGGACCTCGAATTTCGTAGTCTCTCTAATCACTAGGCCATCTGGTCGTCTAAACTAAGTGACATGTAATTTATTTTTTATTTCTCCCAGATTTGTTATAAGTTGGCCTCTTCCCCGGTACCAGGGCATTGTTAGGTTTGGGGGCATCCTGGATGACTACAATAATTAAATAAAGTATTATGATTTTATGATCCAACGAGAGTTTTTTTTTATTAAGCCTATTTTTTTGTATCCTTTTAAAGGCTCTCCCTCTCCACTCCACTCCTGCCTATCAAAGGCGAGCTCCTGCTATCCCACGTGATAGGCATCTAGGTCGTCCCTCCATCTCCTCTTCGGTCTGCAAATTTATTTCAATCCTCAATTATATTATTATTTATTGTCAAAAAGCATAAAAACTTTTCAAACTTGCGTCACACTAATTTGAATGATAAGTTAGCAAACTTCGAAATCTTAGCAATAAAATAAAGAGAAAACCTTTCAGAGCCAATTATTAAGACGAGTTCTAAGTAAAACTAACTTCAGATGCAGCGCACTATTTGCATTTTGTACCGTGAAACAAACCCTGATGGAAATGCCTTTCTTGGTGCCACAAAGGAAAAGTTTGCTTGAACACTATTTCGTAGAGATATATCAACATACTAAGTAACGAACTTGTGCTGAGACGCCATTTTCATAATAATTTTTAAGAAATATTTTTGAAGTGTATTGGGTGTCAAGTTAATTTAGCCGTTCAAGTCTTTCGAACTAGACGCACTTGATTCCGACTAGAATCAGCACCTGTATCTCGAACTACCCGCACTTGATCAAGATTTTTCAACGGCACCCCATCACACCGACACACAACACTAACAACATCCGACGATCTCTCTGAACATTCATCCCGACGCTGACATTTGTTTATAACAGGATTCCACGAAGACGAAAGCTTGTATCCATCCTCCCGGTTGAAATTTTTGTGCTTTCATAATACTGCATTACCTATTTATTACATTCCCGTTATACCAGATGTCCAGAATAAGACATTGCACCAAAAAAAATCACTTCCTTGGGTTCTTTATCTTCGATTTTGTAATGTGGTGCACCGAGCATCTTATAAGCTAGAAACGTAGTAAATATGTAATGTAGTATTTTGATAAATCTGGTATTTTGGGAACGTAGTATTTTAGGCAAGAGCGCTATTTATCTAATTCGTTTATGTTGTGTTAGTAGTAGTACAATTTGGCCGCTTTCAAGTCTAGGGTGAATGAGCGTTTACTATAGGTAGGCAAGCGTGCTCCATCGTAGGCCTCATCTTCGCTTTCCATCAGGCGTGATTGTGGTCAAACGCAAGCCTATATTGTATAATAAAAAAAAAGTAAGTAAGAATTAAAGTAAGTAAGGTGGTATATGGCCAGTATTTCGGTCCAAACTCTACACCTTGTTCCCCAACTATAGCAAATTTCTCCGTTTATCGTGATTTAACGTCTTAACAACGAAATTTTACGGTTTACTGTTCGGAGTTAATTTGAAAGGTTTGGCAACGTCGCGGCTGCCGGCTGCGGCCCGCTCTTGCCAACTGCTTATTAACAGTAAAACCTTCTTTACGATTTCTGTTTATCACATTAAATCCACACTCGGGGTTGGACTATTTCCAATTGGTTGCGAGTAGGAAGTTGATGCGGGGCGGGTGGCTGCGCCATTTCAAAACATTGTAAGGGACATTACAGGAGAGCGAAAAAACGTGTTTTGTCTCAGCCGTACAAAGTTTTGCAATATTTGTTCAAAAAGTGATACTTTTTTGGTTAACTATTTACTTACTTACTTACTACTTACTGCCAGGGCGCAGTGACCCAAAGTGGGTCTTGGCCTCCAACACCACATTACGCCACGCTTTGCGATCTTGAGCCAGCTCTTGCCAGTCTTCGACCCCGAGGTCCAAAAGGTCTTTCAGGACCTCGTCCCTCCAGCGGTACCTAGGACGACCAACCGGCCTACGTCCACTCGGTCGTCCCAAGTACGCTCTCTTCACGGCTCGATCCTCTCCCAACCTTTCTACGTGTCCGAGCCACCGGACAAATATCCAGGTACTTATATGTATGTTTAATTTCTCATATTACATGTTTTATCTGAAATTATGTACCATACTGGCTTTTGAAATTAGCGTATTGATTATCGTTTGACCACATCAAACCTAATAAGCTTCTCTGAATTTTTCAAAACCCAGTAAGTGCATGCCACATTCTAGGTTTTTGAAATAGTTATGTGCCATTACTAGGTTTTGAAATGGTCAAGCCCGTTTCTTGTGTACTTACTAGGTTTGGAGGTAAGTATCAGTGAAATTGAGCGAGATAGGCCTCTAAATGTTTTTGCATCTTCTAGGCACTTACTAGAAACTACGTAAAATTGACTTTTTGAGAGTTAGGTACTAGGTTTTCAAATGGAGCAGCCGCGGGAGTGCCTCAAGACGTGGGCAGAGGAGAGCCAGAGGCGCTATTGTCTAGCGCTTAGGCGCTCGCGTTTAGGTTAAAACAAAGACTAGAGGCGTAGCTTGTGGGTATTAATTCCAATGCTTAATAGATTATCATCATCATCATTACAGCCAAAAGACGTCCACTGCTGAACATAGGTCTCCCCCAAGGCTCGCCAAACAGAACAGTCCTGCGTCATCCGCATCCAACGCGATCCCGCAACCATAACCAGCCGGCTTATTGTCTAACGTTTTTGACGCTTGCTTTTGTAATCACTATTTCTTTTTGTCAAACGGTATAAGATGATGACAGAAAGAGTTGGTGAAAGCGGAGGCAAGCGTCAGAAGCGTTAGGCAATACGGCATCAGGTCGTAGCTCCATCTTGTTGGAGGCCTACCTACACTGCGTCTTCCGGTCCGTGGACGCCACTCGAGAACCTTTTTGACCCATCGGCCGTCAGTTTTACGAGCGATGTGCCCTGCCCACTGCCATTTGAGTCTGGTGATTCTTCGAGCTATGTCGGTGACTTTAGTTCTTGCGCGGGTTTCATCACTAATAATAGGGATGTTGACACCACCAATCTCTCTCTCTCTCTCTCTCTCTCAATCAACTGACGTACTTTTTATGAGCTGTCAAAACACATTTCTCCCATAGGGTTTGAATGGCAATAGCAACATATGACGTCACTTGTTCGCATACTCAATTAACTAAATATTTATTTGTTTTAAAGCAACAAAAAATCTAATGTTGCAGTTAATCGAAAATTAATCTGGGTTTCAGGGCTAAAATAAAACGGTTTTTTACTGGAGTCGTGTCTCCGAATTATTTTTTAATGGTGTCAACATCCCTATTAAAGATATTATTGAGTGTACGCTGAGTCGGGACCCTTTATGGCAACATCAACATGTACCTACCTATGTCTATGTTTGTACTTTTAATTTTAGCCTGTGTACGTGTTTTTGTTGTTATAAATAAATATTTTTCTTTCTTTCTTTCTTTCTGTAACAAGTAGAGCTGCTGTGGTGGCCTAGTGATTTGACCTATGGCCTCTCAAGCAGAGGATCGTGGGTTCAATGGTGCGTGTGAAGTTACCAATCCGCACTGGGCCCGCGTGGGAACTACGGCCCAAGCCCTCTCATTCGGAGAGGAGGCCTGTGCCCTGCAGTGGGACGTATATAGGCTGGCATAATGATGATGATGGATTGGCTGATTTATAAATCACAATGAATCAGCGAAACGGTATGACAAACATTCCTAAGTGGCTTTTAAACAAAGAAGAAAGATCGCAAAAGAAAACCATGGTTTATGGTAATAAATTCATGCTTCTGGAAGTCATCAGGACTCTTGCAAATGAGTGAATAATGGTGAAGATGGCAAAGAAAATTATTAAAAGGACATTTGCATTGTTTAAACGCAACATAAATATGTAAACGATCGTTAGTATTGAGGATAAAGTAGGTATGAAGTTGGCGCAGATGCAAAGCGTTTGAGGAGCTCATTATTTTTGAGTAACGCTTTTACTTGAGAGGAAGGAAATCTAAAAATATGTTTTGGAATATCAAATAACGTGACGAGATGAAATGTGATAAAGCAAAATGATAATAACGCCAAAGGAGATTGCAAGTGTGTGCGGACAATGCGGTGTTTTCGTGATGAAGAAATGCAATTACGATAAATAAAAATGCGTGAATAAATCGAGGCGAGAGGTAAAAAAATATCAGCTTCTGTACTGTAAGATAATTTAATACGAACGCTGGTATCGGAGATCTATAATCAGCTAAGTGGAGATGACTTAATCAAACATTAAAGTGGGATCAAAATAACATAGCTATGTATGTGATTAAATACAGTAATTATACGTGAAAGTCAAAATATTTTTCCAAAAAAATTATACACCGTGAAATTTTAGTGGTTGTTTTCCCGAAACGAGGTGATTTAGTATCGATTGTACAATCGATTTATAATTACTATGTTGACTAGAGTCAAAAATCCAATTGTGAAAAACGAAAGTCGAAAATGACCGCAAACCAATAGTAACGCTTCGTTGGTACCTAACCTATCGTACGATCGTACGCTACTTGTACCAAACTTGTACCAGTTTGCGGTCATTTTTGACTTTCGTTTTTCACAATTGGATTTTTGACTCTAGTCAAAATAGTAATTATAAATCGATTGTACAATCGAAACTAAATCACCTCGTTTCGGGAAAACAACCACTAAAATTTCACGGTGTATAGTATTATAAAGTACTTTTTTTAGTTTTTAGGGTTCTGCACCTCGAAAGGAAAAAGCGGAACCCTTATAGGATCACTTTGTTGTCCGTCCGTCCGTCCGTCCGTCCGTCTGTCTGTCAAGACCCCTTTTCTTTATTTCCCTTCTCTTTTCAGGAACGCGTGGAGGTATCAAGCTGAAATTTATATCAAATACTCAGGTCTACGGTCCCTTGGAGCTGTGAAAAAATCAAACTTCTAAGTTAACGCAATCAAAAGATACAGCCGTTTATGATGCAAATTTCCGCGTATTTTCGAAACTCACAAGGGAATCAAAACCTACAGGGTACTTCCCGTGAACTCAGAATCTTGAAATTTGGTACGAAGCAACGTATTATAGCACAGATAAAGGAAAAATTGCGAAAAGCATAAATTTTTAACGCAATCAAAAGATAAAGCCTATTATGCCGCAAATTTCCGCTAATTGTCGACACTCGCAAGGGAATCAAAACCTACAGGGTACTTTCCGTGAACTCAGAATCTTGAAATTTGGTACGAAGCAAGGTCTTATAGCACAGATAAAGGAAAAATTGCGAAAAGCATAATTTTTTTTGTCTGTCTGTCTATATATTAACCAATCTACAATGATCCCACACTGTGCACATTTTGCTTAGGAGCAGGGGTCTGCTTAGACTGGATGTCGTAGATACATATAAATTTGTACGGAACCCTCGGTGCGCGAGTCCGACTCGCACTTGGCCGGTTTTTTCGTTTATATTATTTCTTAATATTCGAAATCCCTTTTTCTCACATACGACCTTTTGACATGTTTCCACTGATATTCTTCTAATATATAAAAATCTCGTGTCACGGTGTTTGTTATCGAACTCATCCGAAAAGGCTTGACCGATTTTTATGGCATTTTTTTGTCCATACGAGTATTCGGTAGGTCTGAGAATAGGTCAAAGGCTATTTGTAGTATAACAAATTAGTCTCTGCCTATCCCTTTACTGAAAACGAGTCGTTATTGTAGTATGTTACAATTGTACCAAAAAGTTGATAGTTTATTTTAGATAACCTAAGCTTAAACTGTTTTTCTTTTAAAGGCTGTGTCTTAGAATCAATGGTTAATGGCATCGAAGACCCTAAACGCGGACTTAAAGCACAATTCTCACCTGCACGTGTACTCATGAATATCCTGCGACTGCACTCGTAAAGGCTCGCAGTGTGCGATAAAATGGCGCGAGGAGTTATTGCGAGCGATAGCCGGCTGAAACTACGCCAGTTTTATATTCCACCCGAACACGGATTGCTGTCGCACGCTTGTAGTTTCTAACGTGGTACGTTGTCAAATTATTTTGTAGCAGGTTAAAGCCACTAAAGTCGGACTCTGCCAATCTTTCGCACGAGTGGGAAGAGCATGAGAGATATCTTTCGTGCTCCTCGCACTCGTATATGGACGACTACCGGTGCCTGGTTGACTACTGGGTACTTCACCCTACCAGAGGGCAAATGTTCCGCAACACGTGTCGCTAGCGACGTCGGGTAATGTGGCGTGACGTTGCCGGACTTCGCTCGACGTGTCTGGCAACATCGCTCGGTTATCCTGTGTTGCAGCGCTTTCAGTAGTAGAATTTAATACAATGTCGCGATGTCGCCAAATTTAATATATCAGGCAAATTCGTGCGACTTTGTGCAACTTCGCCTAACGTAGCTACGGACATAAGTAGCGCGATGTTGCCAGATATATCAGGCAAAATTTCTCGAAGTTGCAACGACTTCACCTGACATCGCATCGGACATAAGTCGAGTGATATCGCTAAATATGTCAAGCGAAATTGCTCGGCTTCGCTTGACGTGTCACCGACACGTGTCGCGGAACATTTGTCCCCTCATCATCATCATCATCAGCCTATAACAGTCCACTGCTGGACATAGGCCTCCCCCAATGAGCACCATTGCGCCCTGTCCTCGGCTAGACGCATCCAGCTTCTACCAGCAGCCTTTCGCAGATCGTCACTTCACCTGGCCGGAGGGCGTCCTACACTACGTTTTCCAAGACGCGGTCTCCACTCCAGAACTCGTTTACTCCAACGGTTGTCGGTTGTCGGGTTTGTCCCCTAGTGGCTTTATATTCCACCCGAACACGGATTGTTGTCGTCCGCTTGAAGTTTCTAACGGGGTACGCTGTCAGATTATTTGTAGCAGGTTGGACCTTTGAAAGTCTTCGCACACTTATTAATTCCACCACTGTGGCGCCAACTCAACTCAAACTTTCGGTTGAGCAGTCAACTAGGTGATCTCAATGGTCACTAGTAGACAACATGGTGTCAACGAGGTAATACGTAGTCAACAGGGTCAGCTCGTCTTCTAATTCTAATATAGTGCCCGCCAATCGCAAGCGCATAGTCACCGCAAGCCGACATAATGGGCAACGCGTGACAATTGGGTTCGAGTTGACCTAAAATTTACCATGGGCTGCAAAAGTGCATGGACATCTCGGAGCGATAATCGCGTGAGCAGTGTTTGATCGTTTGTGTTATTAATATACCCGCGCGCGCGCGCTCACGCGATTATCGCCCCGAGATGTCCATGCACTTTTGCAGCCCACCGTACAGTCGAAGGCATAGATATTTGTACAGCCATCGCGTCAAATATAATAACAAATATCTGACCGTGCGACGCGTATGATGCGTAGATCACATTTTGTACACTACCTTTACATAAACTGTGAAAATTGTACTGTATGATTATGCGACATAAGGCTCAAATATCAATGTTTAACTTTGAGTCAAGTGTTTGTTAAGTTGTAAGATCTTAAGTCAATAGTCTGAACCCGAAAACGTCTCAAAATCAACACGTTTATTCAATGAACAGGCCACAAAAGATGGCTGGACCTCACGGAAATATTGAAACAAAATTAGTAGAATAAGATAGTCTGCTTAAATACTGAACCACGTGAACAAAGGCCTGGTGAAGTCAGCCAAACTGTAAATACGAATTGCTCGTAACGCAATTCTCGTCCAGAAACACGAGGATTTCACGAGCAACGTTGTGCTAACTAGATTGCAATTTAACTCTGAATTTCCCAAAACTAGTCAACGTTTAACAAGCGAGCATGGCAATAATTTCACACTTTCGCTTACACTGCTGAAACTACAAATAAAACTGAGCGAACGAGCTGAACTCACATCGAGTTTTGGGTGCCTTCCTACCAGAGACCATTTTCACTAATCAGATCGAATCAAATAATCTTTTTCTACTCGTTGATTTTAATCTGTCAATTATGTATTTATAGACAAAATTGCAATCACATACTTTTTAATCTTGGATAGTCTATGGCACTTCGGACTCAACTATAATTGGCCAATCAGAAACAGTCTTAAAACGACGTCTCATTAGTTCTTTTTTGTGCTACGAAAATTTAAAAGTTTTGTTTGTTATTTGACGCAAAATCGATGGTGTTAAATAAATAATCCCTAATTCGAATTAAACATGAGTGACAGTGACGAGATTAGTTTCGCCGCTACTCCAGAGGAGATAACTACTATTATTGCAGAGGAAGCAACGCTTACCTTGTTGCCAGAAAAATCTAAAAAGCTATACAACAGGAGTTTTGCTAACTTCATGGAATGGCGGACGAAAAGGTTATGTATGTACCTCGATAGACGATGATGATGATGACTGTTAGAAAAAGTATTGTATACAATAGTTACATAATTAGCTCTTAAAATCTCGTACCTTACTTAGGCCACTCGGCAAGCCTCGTGGCCTAAACACGGTACTCGACTTTAAGAGCCTTCATTATGCAACGATTGTATAAAATACTATTATTTCGACCAACATAGGATCAAAGTGTTAAATAATAGAAGCCGTGGGGGCCTAGTGGTTTGACCTACCGACCTATGGTCTCTCATGCAGAGGGTCGTGGGTTTGAACCCCCATCCCGGCTCGCACCTCTGAGTTTTACGGAGTTTATGTGCGAAATTACATTTGAAATTTACTATGAGCTGTACGGTGAAGGAAAACATCGTGAGGAAACCTGTATACACCTGCGGAGAAATTCAATGGTGTGTGTGAAGTTCCCAATCCGCACTGGGCCCGCGTGAGAACTAAGACCCAAGCCCTCTCATTCTGTGAGGAGATTGTGCTCTACAGTGGGAGGCTGAGATGATGATGATGAGTAATAAAGTCTGATAAAAACCTGGTTTTTTACTTTTGGCAGAGCCTTGAGTAGAATTATATCGGTACATTTTAAATTAATTTGGTAGAACCATTACAGCACTAGACTAACGACAAGAAGACCCAAGAACCCCATAGAAATAAAAACGCGAGGATTATCTTGACTTTTCGTTCTCCGACTCGAGTGTTCTTCGATGCGAATCAGTTCGTTTTTGCTCATTTTTTGAAACATGGTAAGAAAGAAACATAGAAAAGGATTCCACGGAATATTTGGCTTTTAGGTGCTAGTTTGTGGAAACAATCCGGAAAACTATCTTCTATTCTACTTTGGTCACGCTATATAAGTACCAGTACCTTGTCTAATAATTTCGCATCGATCTCGTGCTTTGATAAAGTTTAAGCCAGTTTTAATCCGGTTTAAGTGGCACAGTTAGTCCAGTGGATGCCTGTCAGGGCATGTGTGGGTGTCGATACCGCTGTCCGGTGATTGGCCGTAAGTGTCGTAGGCCTAAACACTCCGAAAAGTACAGTGCAGTTGCAGTTACGGTTAGTGGAGTCGACACTGAACTTCAAGTAGACGTTATATTTTTTTTAGTAGAACATTTGCTTTAGCAAAAGTTTTTTAAAAGCAACAGATGCAGATTTATGTTTCGTCCAGCACGCCCGAAAAACTTTTTCGTTTTCTTAGTGTTTTTTATTTGGGAAGTAAAAACAATTTTATAAATGATTCACGTTCATTAGTAATGGGCGGAAAAACGCCCATCATTTCACTTGTGATAGGTAACGACAGCGACTTAGACCTACTTAGGAATTTTCAGTCTACGGATCTCTTAAGGCATACTCGTATTGTAACATTGTTAGCAAGTTTCTAAATTAAGACTAGATGACCGGATGACCTAGTGGTTAGAGAACCTGACTACGAAGCTTGAGGTCGCGGGTTCGATTCCCGGTCGGGGCAGACATTTGTGTGACAAATATGAATGTTTGTGCTCGAGTCTTGGATGTTTAATATGTATTTAAGTATGTATTTATCTATATAAGTATGTTTATCCGTTGTCTAGTACCCATAGTACAAGCTTTGCTTAGTTTGGAACTAGGTCGATTGGTGTCAATCGTCCCACGATTTATTTATTATTTATTTATTTACTATAAGAAACAGGAATAGTCTAAATTTTATTTATTTTATTAGCAGTCGGTTGTCGGTTGTGAGTCGGTTGGATGCGACGTGGTTCAGTTGGTAGAACACCCGTTGGGGCGCATACCCAGGAGACGTGGGTTCAAGTCCCACCGGCGCACCCGGAAACTTTTTCGCTTTTAAATCTTAGGAATAGTCTGTTTTTTAAACAGGGGTTTTTCCGATTATTGTTCTTTAGTAAGGTTTATTAGACATATTTCACAGTGATAGACTGAGTGTTGGGTTTCATAATTTATTTGCGAAATTACATGTGGAATTCACCATGAGCTTACGGTTAAGGAAATCATCTTGAGAAAACTTGCACACACCTGCAAAGGATCAATGGTGTGTGTTAAGTTCCCAATCCGCACTGGGCCCGCGTGGGAACTACCGCACAAGCCCTCACATTTTAAGAAGCCTGGTGGCTTGCAATGGGGCGTATGGAAATGGGATGGAAATTCCCGACATTAACAGGAATACAATCCCCACGCGTGTCCAATTTAGGAGATGGCTCGAACAATAGTCGCTAACTGGTCCATCATAGCTCCGCGCCGGGCCGGCAATCCACTCGGCCGGCACCTGCGCCGGTCGCCGGATCGCCGGCTGACCATTTTTCTGCCTTTATTGTTTCGATTAACTACATCATTGAGCTTGTTAGGGTTTTATAGCTTTACGACTTTGCACGGAAACATTTTCGTTGTTTTACACCGGTTTCCCAAAGCCCGCCGAAATGAGGTGACGAATTTGTTGGCAGCAGCTAGTTCTTAATCATCATTACCTTAGTTTATTATACAGTTGAAGAAGCTGAATCACGTACAGTCGGCCAAAAATGTGGTCTACCACTACCGTTGAAGTTTATTTGCACGAAACGATACAGCGAGGTCGATGTTCCCTTGCAATAATATGATGACAGTGTCTAATGACTTAACTCAGTTATAAAAGTCAACAAGAGGGCCTGGGTTCGAATCCCGGTAAGGGCATTTATTTGTGTGATGAGCACGAATATTTGTTCCTGAGTTATGGATGTTTTCTATGTATTTAAGTATTTATCTATCTATATAAGTATGTTTATCGTCGTCTAGTACCCATAGTACAAGCTTTGCTTAGTTTGGGACTAGGTCGATTTGTGTAAGATTGTCCCCTAATATATATTAACGACCGCTTTAGCCTAGTTGGTAGTGACCCTGCCTACGAAGCAAGAGGTCCTGGGTTCAAATCCCGGTAAGGGCATTTATTTGTGTGATGAGCACGAATATTTGTTCCTGAGTTATGGATGTTTTCTATGTATTTAAGTATTTATTTATCTATATAAGTATGTTTATCCGTTGCTTAGTACCCATAACACAAGCTTTGCTAAGCTTACTTTGGGACTAGGTCAATTGGTGTGAATTGTCCCATGATATTTATTATTTATTTTATTTATTTATTTATATTTTTTTTATTTACTTTAGCGATATTTATATCTCACAGAAACTTTTATCAAAACTGGGTAGACCACTTTTTTGGACGACCGTACCAGGGTGAACCCTATTCATTGCAAATGTCATGTTGACATTCCATAATTACATCTGCCAAAGAAATCATCGAGAAATTGGTTGTGAAAAGGTTCTACCCTGGTACGCGATTTAATTCCCACTGCTGGGCACAGGCTCCCTCTCAGAATGATAGGGCTTCGGGCCGTCGTTCTCACGCAGGTTCAGTGCGGATTGGGAACTTACAAACTCTAGTAAAATTACATCGCAGGGGTTTCCAGGTTTCCTTACGATGTTGTGCCTCATCGTAAAGCTCATGGTAAGTTTCAAATGTAAATTCGCGCGTCAATTCCGAAAAACTTAGAGGTGCGAGCCCGGGCTCGAACCCACGACCCTCTGGGTCACGTCACTAGGCTTCCACAACTTATTAGCTCTAAACAATCGTGATTATGTTAGTGTTTATTTACGGATACGTTTCAATATTAAACAATTTTATTATGTCGTTTCAACTCGATATATATTGACACTTTGACCGGGAATTTAAACTGCCAAATCACTCCTTTTATACAATAAATGCGAAGTTAGGTATGTAGACCACTTTAGTTCTGATAAAAGTAAAGTATGCATTTTTTATATCCTAAATTCGTAGCTTAAAATAAAATAATTTGTAAACCCTGTACCATTTTTTATTCATACAATCGTTCCATAGTGCAGTATTAAAAATTTACGCGTATATGAATTTTGTCCATTATCTACGTTAAATTTGTCTTTCACTAGTTACACAAAAAGCACTCTGTTATTTTAAGTGATCCGTCTGACACATGAATTTAATATACAAGGTATTGTAATAATTTAAGCCAAAACTTATTGAAATAAACATTAAAATAAAAGTCTTGTTTTATTGAAACTGGTTAATATCAGCAAAAGTTGTATTTTATCAGCAGTAATCAGTCATCGGTCAACATGGTATTTTCAATTCCAAAAATTAAATTCATTGATGGAGATTTCATTATTCATCACAAAGGAATTATTATTACTACCGCCTGTTCGTTTGCTCCCGGGATATCATAAAAAATAAAACACGCTTGTGAGTGAGAGAACAAGAGACATTGAAAAACGTTGTTCATTTTTAAAAGCACATTTCAGATGAATGAAAACAATAGCCTTTAATCCCCATGATTCCCGGCGCTCCAACCTCATAACTTTCCCGTAACCGCTATTTAGTGACGCCACAAAGCTGGGTTTTAGTATAATTGAACTTAAAAACATAACAGTAGAACATCAAGCGGCGTGCACTGACACCTCTCTCGAATTAATACTCTAAGAGCATCCGACTGTATATCTGGGAATTAGCACTCTACTTAATTAGTTACACTTAAGTTTAGTGTGATCTGAGTAATTTATTCCAACGACTCCAATTTATAGACGAGAGTAGCTTGAAATATTTAAAGAGTCTCTACTTAATCGTTTCATTACAGAAATTACTTAGGGGCATGGATTAGAAAGCGTTTTAAGGGATTGTTTCAATTTCAAGCTGGTGTACGGTATCACGTACTGAGTGTGGGTGTCTGTGTATGCGATGCCAGTGTAAGCCAGGGATCGATATTTGAAATCATAACACTAGAAAATACCATTTGAAAGTGATGAAAAATTATACGAGTAAAGTAGTAAAAAACCGGTTGTCTGTAAAGTCGGTTTACGGACGATAGTTTAACGTGACAACGTCATGACAGAACATTCAAAAAAAATATTAGCTTTTTGCTGACTTGCTGATTTTTTATGTCTTAAAGTTAGTTTATTGACCCATCTACATCTCATTCTTATCCTAATCCGCTCGCCCACTCAAGGATTGACTGGTAAAGATCTCTTGAAGGGACACATTCGTCTTTGTACATACTTCTCAAGTTTCTCTATTGTAGATGGGCCACCCTCTGTACTATTGATCCAACACTTTCCAAAACAGAAGTACAAAATGTATAAATAATATCAGATCGGTTACACAAACCTCCAGCGATCGCGCGTCGCAAGAAAATCGAACCAAATCTCATAATCCCCTAAAAACAAAATGGTGTATTGAATGTCTTGTTTTCGCAGGAAGCCGAGACGTTTTTCCTCAATTCTGTATTCTTATTCATGGAACGTAGAATGTACTCTTGAATAAATCTAATAATTGCACGGTTGACAGACATTACGATTACAGATTCCTTATCTCGCGAAGCCGCTTGATATTCATGTGCCTTGTAATTTTCGCTCTATTCAGCATTTATTGTGATTTGGGAGTCATTAACGAGACGAGTAATATCGTAAATCGTATAATCTTAAATGAAGCAAAAAACCAAACCAAACCAACCTATCCAATCTCGAAACTTTTTAAATGAAGCATCTTAATCAAAGTAAACCTAACGCTTTAATTTAGTTTTTTGTGTTTGTATTTCTTTTATTTAAATTCTAAAAGGATTTTATTCAAACTCAAAATTACTTACATAAATCATATATTTGCTAAATATGTGTCATCGGAAGTTGGAGTAAGTAATGAATTGGTATCACTAAGTATGTCCCGCCATATGACATACAAATAACTATAGAGTCACATAATTTAACAAAAGCAAAATCCTTAAAGCAGGGTATTAAATATTAATTGATATTAATTGAGGGAATAATATGCTTTCGTGGTTAGAAAATAACGGAGCGCTATTTAAATTTTATAATGACAACCAGTTGCAATATTCTTTTTAGTAATTTGTTGTATATTTTTGATTGGTATGCTGTTGTTGAGCTATTCAATTGTAACCTGCTGAAATATTTCGGATTAGTTTTAACCTGGTAAATCTCAACTTTTTTTAACTTAGTGCCGCAGACTTAGCCCAAAATACCCAGTTTTGTGATTTTTGGAAATTATTTCTACAAATTTAAAGTCATAATTTCATTAAAATTACATTTGGCACTTATTCTTACGGTTGAGTTTGTGCTTTATAAATAACTAGCGACCCGCCCCGGCTTCGCACGGGTGCAATGCATATATTATACATACCTATAAACCTTTCTCTTGAATAACTCTATCTATTAAAAAAACCCGCATCAAAATCCGTTGCGTAGTTTTAAAAATCTAAGCATACATGAGGACAGACAGCGGGAAGCGACTTTGTTTTATAATATGTAATGATAGTGAAGTTCCCAATCCCCAATGGACCCGCGTGGGAACTCTGGCCGGAGCCCTCTCATGCTGAGAGGAGGCCTGTGCCCTGCAATGGGACGTATTTAGGTTGGGATGATGATGATGAAATAAAGTACTAGCTGTTGCCCGCGACTCCGTCTGCAAACAATTCGTTTATCGTTATCCCGCGGGAATTATGCAATTTTCCGGGATAAAAACTACCCTACGTTCTTTCCAGGGTCTTAAACTATCTCCATACCTAAATTCATCTAAATCGGCTTAAGCGTGGGGAGGTAACAGACAGACAAACATTCGTATTTATAATATTAGTATGGATGAATGGATGGATACGAGGACGCGTTTGATGCGGATATCGCAAAGTCGGTTCGCCAGAATGATGATAATGATTACAAGAATAGAACACCCGGTATACCTCAAGCTCTTGAATTATAGTCAGTCGCCAACGAGATGAGTCGACTAACATTAGTATTGTGGACTATTGTTTTTATTGTTTCCCGTGATTTTTGGCAGCCTCCGAAAGCTATTATCCTTCAAAAACTTCTTTGTTCCTACTTCGATAGAAATTCGTTATAATAACGATCCGAATTGTGATTTATTTATGAACTTCACTCGGGAAAGAGTAGTTTTATTGTTTTGTTTTGCTGTTATTTATGTATTTGGAATGCTCGTTGATTTGATTACTTCCAACTTCACGGAGCTATGTTAGATGTCGATATAAAACACATTTCTTTCTTATAGCTTTATTTGTATGCAATCAATGACTATTCGCGAAATTTCACGATGTATTGATATTTCATTCGGCTCTGGGAAAGGCAAAATGAGAATGTTTCTTCAAAGTTGCTTGACATTCAATTGGCTTGTGCAAATTTAATATTCATAGAAAACATCGTTTTTGAAGTGAAACTTCTAATGCGACTTCCAACAAGGTCCTACCATGGAGGGGGGTATGAAAGCATCAGTATAATATGTACTGCCGAAGCAAGTAATCTCGCATTGTATATATATATATTTTTTTTATGTTAGAGAGGCCAGACAAACGAACTAGTGGGTCACCCGATGTTTAGTGATCACCACTGTCCATAGACACCCGCAGCGCTTTATGCGATGCCAGTGCGTTGTCGGTCCTAAAAGGGAGAGGAAAAAGGAAAGGGAATAGAGGAGGGGGAGAGGTATTGGGCCCCCGGCGCTCTCACTGACCGTACGAAACGCAGCAGGAGTACTGCTGCTTCACGCCGGTGTTCTGTGACTGCCCCGGACGAGCCGGCCCATTCGTGATGCAGCGGCTAGCTACAACATGGCTCTACCACTACTAAATATATACTAACGGATGTTAAAAACTTAGATAGTGCGATGCAGAACTCATACTGTCTGTGCAAATTTGTATGAGACTTGATAAAAGCGCCATCTAGTGAGTAATTTAAACATATAGATGCATAAGTAAATTTAGTTTTTTTTAATTATTGCAATAAGGTTCATATTGATGTATAAGTGCCTTTTTCATTTCCTCATTACGAAGTTTCACTTCTCCCGCGCGGAGGAACTGCACGCACGATTTTCTTTTTATTTATCATGAGAGGGAGGCAAACGAGCAGGGGGTCATCAACAACTCAAAGAAAGTCACCAATCTGTTGCCGGCCTTTAAAGGAAGTAGGTATAAACCCTTTTCTTGAAAGTCCCGATGTCATAGTTTGTCTGGTAACACTGCTGCCGGAAGCTGGTTCCACAGTTTCACCGTACGTGGCGGGAAGTGCCGAAGAAAACGTACAGCGGTAGACTGCCATTCAACGAGATGGTGACGATGGAACAAAAAGACGTCCACAGCATCAATATGTACCTATGACTTTGTCTATGTTTTTTCTCTTACTTTTAGCCTGTGTTTTTTCTCTTACTTTTAGAATTACTGATGATTTAAAAAAAAAATATATATATAAAAAATAAAGAAAGAATAATAATAATACTTACAGTCTTACCTTTTTCATTACATTTGATGCTCATGGTTTGAGTAGTGATGGTATATACTTACCATCACTGTTTAAACATACACATACACACATACACACACACACACATACACACATGTACATGTTTATGTGTATGTTTTAACGACCGCTTTAGCCTAGTTGGTAGTGACCCTGCCTACGAAGCAAGAGGTCCTGGGTTCAAATCCCGGTAAGGGCATTTATTTGTGTGATGAGCACGAATATTTGTTCCTGAGTTCTGTTATGGATGTTTTCTATGTATTTAAGTATTTATTTATCTATATAAGTATGTTTATCCGTTGCTTAGTACCCATAACACAAGCTTTGCTAAGCTTACTTTGGGACTAGGTCAATTGGTGTGAATTGTCCCATGATATTTATTTATTTATTTATTTTATGTATAGATATTATATATTATTTGCACTTAATCTTCTCTTTTCATGTTTTTTGAAAAATGCTTGTCACCTCTTATGCACTCTTTATTATTGTTATAGATACCCAAATAAGGAAAAAACCAAGCCAATCTTTCCAATTTAGTTTTAATAATCTTGTTACTTAGTTATGTTTTAGTTATTATTTTTTAGCATAAGATACAACCTGTATGGAGGAGCGAATTCCTCCTCATACAAGTGCTTTACTTAAAAGGAGAATTCGACACCACCTGTGTAAACGTTATGTTAAATAAATAATTTTGATTTTTCTTTTTTTTTGTGTACGTGTTATTGTGAAAACCGCCACTAAGGGCCCGTTGTTTGACCAATAGTTAAACAAACTAATAGTTAAAATATATGGTAAACATAAAACAATAGTTAACGCATTTCAAAGATAATTTGACTATTAGTTCGTTTAACTATTGGTGAAACAACGGGCCGTAAGCCGTGGTGGCCTAGTTGTTTAATCTATTGCCTCTCTAGCAGAGGGTCGTGGGTTCAAATCCCGGCTCGCACCTCTGAGTTTTTCGGAATTCATGTGCGAAATTACATTTGTAATTTACTATGAGCTTTACGGTGAAGGAAAACATCGTGACGAAACCTGCACATACCTGCGAAATAATTCAGTGGTGTGTGTGAAATTCCCAATCCACACTAGGCCCGCGTGGGAACTACGGCCCAAGCGCCTGTGCCATGCAGAGGGACTAATATAGGCTGGGTGATGATGATGACGATGATGACGTGTTATTATTGTTATAAATAAATGTTCTTCTTCCTTCTTTCTTTCACTGGCTCATACACATTTTTTTGTTCGCATCTCTCCTGTGGACATGGCAAAAGTTAAGGGTCTACAGCCAATATTTTTTAGTCAAGTCTACATCATCGTGTGGGTCGCCCGACCAACTTTCGGCCCATTGAAATAAACCTTACGTTTGCTGACTCAGAGTCAAATGAAACTTATGCGAAACGGGGTTTATCTGAACCGGTGCGTAGATTCTTTGACGTGACGTGAGCTTTGGTTGCAGCCTCAATTGAATAAAATAAATGACTTTGACTTTATGGAAAACGATACATTTTAGCATATGAAATTTGGGCAAATGATACAGAACCCTACGCGACACAATACAATACAATACAAATATTCTTTATTGATCACGAAAAGCAGTACAGCGACATTACAAAAATAAAAATTCAGGCAGACAATAGGCGGTCTTAATGTTAAAAAAAACAGGCCAAGAGCGTGTCGGACACGCCCAGGATAGGGTTCCGCGGCCATTACGAAAAAATCAAGTAATATTTTTCAAAGGATTTCGTATGTGTACGGAATCTTCCAAGTTTAGGTATGTTTTATACCTTAGGCTACTATTTACTCTTAAACTACAAATAATTCCCAAGAAATTTTAGCCGCTATAATTTTCCTTGCAAATACAATATATTTACTCTACAATTCTGAATTTTTTCAAATTTTTCCACCCAACAGTTTAGATTTTAGAGGGGGGGACGGTCGATTTTAATGAAAATTTTCACTTTGAAGTTGAATATTTCGCAAACAGATCACTGAACAGAAAAATCATGTTAGCAACCCCCTAATGGTTTTAAAAGACCTATCCAACGATACCCCACACTATAGTTAGTCGAGAAAAAAAAATCACCCCTACTTTACGTCTATGGGAGGTACCCTAAAAAAATTTTTTTAGTTTTTTTTATTCAATCACTTTGTCGGCGTGGCTGATATATATATTTATATATTCATGCCAAATTACAGCTTTCTAGTACTAACAGTCTCTGAGCTTAGCCGCGGACGGACAGACAGACAGACAGACGGACATGGCGAAATGTTCGGCATGTTCCTAGTTGACTACGGAACCTTAAAAACGATCTCTTCCAGACAACCAATTACTCAGAAATGCACGCCACAACACGACACGTGTATATTTATGTTTTATTTTCTACATAAAAAAGTATGAAACGCAGAGTCGTAGGTTGTCTTGACGTGCCTCCACGAAGTGCCACCTGAATAACGACATGACTAAATAATCATGCATGATATTTATTCAGGAATCAAAACGAACGTGTTTAACTGCTGTAAAGAATAAATAAGCTTTATCACTCACTTAATTACCCCATTTCTGGGTTTAAACTGAGATTAGCGGCAAACGCGCCGCGAGCGGGATAGGATCAGTACACGCTATGAGCAACGGCAATGGCGGACCGCCGGTTAGCTAGGTACTTAACGAATAAAAGAAAGGATTGAGTGCGAATAACGACCGCTTTAGCCTAGTTGGTAGTGGCCCTGCCTACGAAGCAAGAGCACAGAATAAGTAATAGTACTAACGTACAGAAGGATCACTCTCGAACAAAGGTCAACTTTAGGTATAAAAACTTTCCTACTCCTACTGCTTGCACGCGAAATTAAAACTTATCGTGTGATACGAGCGTTCATATTCCGTTGGGCACCGCTGATCCGAAACCAAGGGCACAGGGTTCCCACTCGCCCATATTTGGTAGGTATATAAATCAAGAAAGATAACAGTGTGTATTAATTCAGTAAACTACCTTTAGTATGTAAGTAAGTTATTTATAATATCGTTTAGAAGTCATTGTTTGTTGCAAAAATCACAGAAAAAAAAGATGCTTAATTACGCGCGACGCGGCTAGCGTGCGAACTGAAGGCCGCGCGACAACCTACTGCCATACTCCTCCCGGGAGGAGCGCCGGCCGAACATACCTAAACTGCGGAGTGAAACCCCCCTGGCAAGAGGTCCTGGGTTCAAATCCCGGTAAGGGCATTTAAATGTGTGATGAGCACGAATATTTGTTCCTGAGTCATGGATGTTTTCTATGTATTTAAGTATTTAGTTATCTATATAAGTATGTTTATCGTCGTCTAGTACCCATAGTACAAGCTTTGCTTAGTTTGGGACTAGGTCGATTTGTGTAAGATTGTCCCCTAATATTTATTTTTTATTTTTTTTCGAATCAGCTTTGCAGATAAAGGGTTCTGTACAAGTACCTAATTCATTTTTACGCCCATAAAGTCAAAGTAAAAGTCATTTTTTTTATTTAGTTAACGCTTCAACGATTAGACGATACCCGCGAGTAACGCCGTGCATTATCATCGTCATTATCAAGAAGACCGGATGGCCTAGTGGTTAGAGAACCTGACTATGAAGCTTAAGGTCCCGGTTTCGATTCCTGGTCGGGGCAGGTATTTGTGTCAAAAATGCGAATATCTTGTGCTCTAGTCTTGGATGTTTAATACGTGTTTAAGTACGTATTTATCTATACAAGAGTACCCATGTTTATCCATAGTCTGGTACCCATAGTACAAGCGTTCCTTAGTTTAGGACTAGGTCGATTGGTGTCAATCGTTCCATGATTACTTATTTATTTATGTCAGCCAAAAGAGTCCACTGCTGGACCAAATTAAATTGCCTAAGGAATAGAACCGATTGCCGTTGGGGTAGACGAGTTCTTGAGTGGAAACCACGGATCGGCAAACGCGTAGGACGTCCTCAGACTCGGTGGAGCGATGATGTTCGCAAGGCGGCTGGAAAGTGCTGGATGAGAGTGGCCGAGGATCGTGCTCAGTGGCGTGCCATGGAAGAGGCCTATGTTCAGCAGTGGACGAACATAGGTTGATGATGATGATGATGATGATGAAGGAACAGAACACAACTCTGTCCAATGACACTGATACCTTATCATTTCTTAAACACAATTTATATTCACGGTAATAACAAAGTCGCAAAGCTGCAATAATTATCAGCACCCAAAACGTTGGCCCGCGCTCGCTTCACAATAAACACAAACATGAATCCCCTTGATTAGCTTATTCAGCTGCTAATGAATTCGAGAACAAATTATTTGAATAAGAGAATGGTTTGCTTACTGCGCGTGTTTAATGGTCCACCCTGTTCTAATAATAACTTCGTTGCTTGTGTAACAGTGCCTGCGTGTTACGATGATTGTTTAATACCTGATTTACACTCTTGCCTCGTCACCTCGCCTCGCGCCTCGCCTCGTCGTCTCGCTCTGGACGCGAGCCTCAAAATCAAGGCAAATCACGAGACGAGGCGCGAGGCGCGCCTGTTCACACTCTCGTCTCGTGGCTCGTCCCGCAGTTCGTCTCGCCACTCGTACGCGAGTGTAAACCAGGTATAAAAGCTTAATCATCTCAGGCTATATACGTCCCACTACAGGGCATGCATAGGCAGAATGAGAGGGTTAGGCCGTAGTTCCCACGCGGGCCCAGTGCGGATTGGGAACTTCACACACACCATTAATTTTTTTTTGCAGGTGTATGCAGGTTTCCTCACGATGTTTTCCTTCACTGTAATGCTCATGGTAAAACCCACGACCCTCTGCTTAAGAGGCCATAGGTCAACCTACTAGGCCACCACAGGTTTTTTTTATTGAAAAGCTTCATCTAACTAATATTCTCTCTCTCTCTCTCTCTCTCTCTCTATCTATCTCTGAAAAATAACCGATCTCACGCTCTAAACGAGGGAAGCCGCAGACAAAGCTATTTAGCATGAAACGACTAGATAATAATGTGTGTAAAAGCTTTAACAAAGCTATTTAGCTCTAACAAAGCTATTTAGCTCTAACAAAGCTATTTAGCATGAAACGACTAGATAATAATGTGTGTAAAAGCTCTAACAAAGCTATTTAGCTCTAACAAAGCTATTTAGCATGAAACGACTAGATAATAATGTGTGTAAAAGCTCTAACAAAGCTATTTAGCTCTAACAAAGCTATTTAGCATGAAACGACTAGATAATAATGTGTGTAAAAGCTCTAACAAAGCTATTTAGCTCTAACAAAGCTATTTAGCATGAAACCACTAGATAATAATGTGTGTAAAAGGATTTGGTGTAATTTCTAGCCCAGATCTTTTCTTTCCTTTTCCGTTTTCAACTATTCAAATATCTAAACATCCAATCATCTATACATATAAAATCCTTTGTCCTGACTGACGAATCAAGGCACAGCCTAAACCGCTGATCGTAGAGACCTGAAACTTGGAGGGTGTGTTCTTTGTATGACTTAGGCATCCGATAAGAATAATAAATGCAATTTCGCTGACTCTTTCTCTCTCAAAATTAAATGCCGGATCTTATGGTTTACAGTTTACACGAGGGAAGCCGCGAACAAAGGTTTATAGTACAACAACGCAAAATAGCATGCAACGCCTAGATAAATGTGTAATGGTGGTATCGTGTTGTGAGCCACATTAAGGGAACATTTAAAATTCGCCGGCGCGGGTAAAAGCATTTGGTGTCACAGATAAAAGTGTTTTTAAGTTTCAGTCACGGCGAATTAAAGGCACACGTTGTGTGAGTGTTTTATTGCTGCAGGTGTATTGTTGGCTTTCCCGTTGTTTTAGTGCCTTTGATTAGTCGCTTTATACATTACTAGCCTTTCGTCCGCAGCTTCGCCCGCGATAAATTAATTTTCCCGTAGGAAAAGGTATTTTCCCGCGGTAAATAAAAAAAAATATAAATAAATATTAGGGGACAATCTTACACAAATCGACCTAGTCCCAAACTAAGCAAAGCTTGTACTATGGGTACTAGACGACGATAAACATACTTATATAGATAAATAAATACTTAAATACATAGAAAACATCCATAACTCAGGAACAAATATTCGTGCTCATCACACAAATAAAGGCCCTTACCGGGATTTGAACCCAGGACCTCTTGCTTCGTAGGCAGGGTCACTGCCAACTAGGCTAAAGCGGTCGGTAAAAAGTTACCTATGTCACTCAGTGATAATGTAGCTTTCTAACGGCAAAAGAATTTTTGAAATCAGTCCAGTAGTTTCGGAGCCTATTCAATACAAACAAACAATCAAAATGTTTCCTCTTTATAATATTAGTATAGATACAGGGTGGAGATATCAGGGTGCAACTACCTTACACATTGGAAATAGCGCATTGTATACTAAGGAGACATTTCTTTATTTAAAAAAAACCGGTTGTCTGTGAAGTCGGTTTACGGACGATAGGTTACAGAGCGCGCGCAGACAGAGAGCGGTCTGGAGTTCCGAGTTCCGCGTTCAGAGTTCTGTGTCTTGACCGCTCGAGAGTTCCGACCGCCTGCTGTGTGCGTTATCGTAAGGGACTCAGTACATTCGAAAAAACGCAGAACTCGGAACTCGGAACGCGGAACTCCAGACCGCTCTCTGTCTGCGCGCGCTCTAACGTGACAACGTCATAACAAAACATTCAATAAGAATTACCCGAGCGCTAAGATTGTATTACGTAATATTGCAACTGGCCTTCGCTGCTCTATTGCAACTGGCCTACGCCGCTCTATTGTAACTGGCCTTCGCCGCTCTATTGGAACTGGCCTACGCCGCTCTATTGCAACTGGCCTACGCCGCTCTATTGCAACTGGCCTACGCCGCTCTATTGTAACTGGCCTTCGCCGCTCTATTGCAACTGGCCTACGCCGCTCTATTGCAACTGGCCTACGCCGCTCTATTGTAACTGGCCTTCGCCGCTCTATTGCAACTGGCCTACGCCGCTCTATTGCAACTGGCCTACGCCGCTCTATTGCAACTGGCCTACGCCGCTCTATTGTAACTGGCCTTCACCGCTCTATTGCAACTGGCCTACGCCGCTCTATTGCAACTGCCCTCGCCGCTCTGTAAGTACATGTACGTACGTGTACACGTAACGTTACATTGCGTCATCCATTTTCGTGTATGCAGCCGGCGTTCATCGATTTATTAGACGTTGTCATGTCAAAAAAATACTGCACTAATAGATTTTTGAAAAATAGCTTGTCTTAGTCGGGACTCGGACCAGGTCAAGTGCGGCAAAAATAAATGTGTAAAGTATGAAATCAATGCAGCTGTTTCAACACGAAAGATTAAAAATTACACACACACACCTACGTACGAACGCACGCAAAAACCTGAGCATTTATAATATTTAATTTTATTTAAAAGCGAAAAAGTTTTTCGGGTGCGCCGGCGGGATTTGAACCCACGTCTCCTGGGTATGCGCCCCAACCTGGGCGTCCTACCAATTGAACCACGTCGCTCCAAACCAACTTCCCCCAAACTCTTAATCGCTTACATACGCCAACAGTGGCGTGTGGTAACATCCATCACAACTATTAGAGGCTATGACTCCTACGTTCCAAATTTCATTGGAAATGCTTAATTCAAATTCAAATTCAAATTCAAAAATATTTATTTCGGATAAATGACACATTTAGGCACATAATCCATAGGTGTTAGTATAATATAGTCAATATTTAGACTAGAATGAACACCCACACCATGGACACCCAGGTTGGGGCGCATACCCAGGAGACGTGGGTTCGAATCCCGCCGGCGCACCCGAAAAAGTTTTTCGCTTTTAAATAATCTTAGATTCGGTGAGCAGCTAATAAAAATATATAATATTTATAACATTTGTTTGGCTTCGAAGCTGATTACAATATGATAAACTAGAAAAAGAACTGTTTATTCTTTGCGTGTCTAATGAAGCACGAACCGGTGTGCTTTATGAGGTGTTCACTGATACATAGCTCGGAATAGTGCCGCATGCTTTCCACACAATATTTTATTCCTCGCTACTAAAGATAAAAATGTTGCGATAAAAATATTTCCCAGAACTTTGGCGGAGCAACGAAATAGAAGTATTTCGGAGTAATGCTTATTTTTAATTAGTTAAAAACTTTACGCGAAGTTAAGAAGACTTTGAAGAATTCTTTTTGATACAATTTCGGAACGTAGGTATTACCGTCGAGTGTCAGTGATTTTAAAAACGTCTCGCTTTGCTCGTTTGAAGAATTAAGCCGACACGAGTAGGAAAATTGCTTAAAATTCACACGTATACATATATTCTTAAAACGTTTGACAATAGGCATTTTCAAAAAAAGCCTTTACATTTTTGAAATGAGGTGAAATCACAAGTCCAATTCAGTTTCATAAATAAAAAGTGTCCTTATTTCTTGGGTCAGTTTTGTGACTTTTTTTTCATACAGTTTATATGGGCCGTCACAAAACTAGCACAAAAAAATTGTATGGAAAACTAGGGTTTTTTTAACCATCAAAATAAACAGCGTTCTTGATTCTGAGTAAGAAACACCAAAAATTTTCTCATTTGAAAAACTGTTAGGGGTACAATTTTAATTGAAAATGCCCCAATGTCAATGTTTTTAATTGAAAATGTCTCTTTTGTGACAGCATTAATATGTACATAACTATCTTTGTCTATGTCTATGTTTATTCTCTTATTTTTGCCTGTGTACGTGTTATTGTTGTTATAAATAAATGTTTTTCTTTCTTTCTTTCTTTCTTTTTTCCAATGTACAGTCAAGTGTAAAAATATGTATAGTCGACCAAGTAAGTGGTTTACCATTTTTTGTGACAGTTCCTACATCAGAATAAAAACAATAAGGCTGATTGTCACATTGACTTGTTAGTGAAAATAGCCTTTGATGTCTTAAGTCATACAACTGACATTGAACTTTAGGGTGGCAAAGGAGTTTCTTGGTCGACTATACTTAATGAAAGTTTCAAAAATAAGTACCACAGACTCTTATTCCGACGCAATAAGGCCGTAGTAACATATTTTTGAGTGGTTCGAATAGATACTTATTTTTGCACTTGACCCTACCATGCGAGGAAACACATGCAAAATTCAGTAATAGAACAACCAAAAAAAACCACAAACTCTGAGCTAAAGCATAACAACATGTTCTGGGGGAATGACGTACTTTCTATGGATATAATCACGTACATAAATTATACTTACCAGGAATGCGCACATAATTTTTATTTCAGCGTCATATTATCATATCCATTCAGTAAAATATTGTATAATGTTTGACACTTTTATCTATAATAGTATCGATTTTTTAGAGTATAGCCTTTTACCTTAACCATGAGCTCGAACTGGACTGTTTTCTAAATCCTTACACAAAAATACGGCAGCCCTTTTTCCGCGCAAAATCTCTTGACCGCTTCCAGTAAACTTGTTCAATTTATTACGAGAAAAAACTTGATCCTCGCCGCACGTCACCCCTCGTTAACCATATTTGAAAAGTTTTGATACTAGCGGCAACTCTCACTGACTAAAAACTGTATTGATTTTAATTTACGACTGAGGTTACCGACTTTTAGGTAAGAAGTTTGTAAGTGGTTTATATGGGTTCCATTACTCTTAAAAAGTTTATTTGTGTCCACTTGATGTTCGAATCGGCTGGCAAAGTATTTGCGATTCTATTGCTTATGGTTTAGCTTGGTTACAAAATTGGAGCGGTGTTAATGGCCAATGAGCTATTTTGGAGCTTGGTTTTATTAAAATATCTCGCATAAGCGTTAAGGTAGCGTTCTGATGTTGGCGACCCCGACCGACGACCGCGACACACGACCGCGACAGAGTTGCGCGACCTTAAACCTTTATGCTGTTGATGTTGATGATGATATTTTTCAACCGACGAAAACAAAAGGAGGAGGTTCTCAATTCGACGTGTATATATATTTTTTTTATTTATGATTACGCATAACTTTTTACAGAGTAGTCCGATTTTGATGATTCTTTTTTTATTGGAAAGCGTATACCCCGAGGGTGGTCCCATTTAAATTTGGAAATAATATTCCTACCCTAAGGGTAGGAAAACAGGGGATGATTGATTGTTCAGTTACTGATTGTACTATATGACCACGCATAACTTATTACAGAGTAGTCGGATTTTGATGATTCTTTTTTTATTGGAAAGCGTATACCCCAAGAGTGGTCCTATTTAAATTTGGAAATAATATTCTTACCCTAAGGGTAGGAAAACAGGGGATGATCGACTAACTTTTTACAGAGTAGTCTGATTTTCATAATTCTTTTTTATTGGATAGATAGGGTATACCTTGAAGTTGGTATTATAAATATGGAAAAAAAATTACCTCAAGCATGGAAAAAAGTATAAAATAAAAACTTTTTAACAAAAAATTAAACCGCCGAAAAAACTGAAAAGCAAAAAATAATACTTTTTTTGTTTGACCTTAATCTAGGTACCAGTTTGAAGTCGGTGCCTCAGCACGAGCCAGGAGGAGTGATAGAAGCAAATCAGGTAGACGATTATAGGTCCACTCCTCCTGGCTACTGTAAGTGCTGAGGCACCGACTTCAAACTGGTACCTAGATTAAGGTCAAACAAAAAAAGTATTATTTTTTGCTTTTCAGTTTTTTCGGCGGTTAAATTTTTTGTTAAAAAGTTTTTTTAATACTCATGCAAAATAAGTTTACATTTTTTATCACTTTAATAAGTTCTTCGTCAATGCGATAAGACTTTCCAAAAAAAAATCTTTTGGCAGGAGCAACATCTCTCACTATGTGCACGGACGACGGGTGTATGTAGCTGGAGCGTCGACATTTAGTGGACGTCTTTTGACCGACAATGATCTCTTGAATCACGATTTAACATAACCATTACCACCTACAGGACGAGGTCATTAAGTGATGAAGTCCCATGACAGTAATAATACTTCTTGAACTCGACGCTTAAAATAATTGCTCGAAGGGCGGGTTATTTTCCATATAATCACCGTTCGCCATCATAAATAACCAACGCCATCTTGTAGTTTATCCTCTAAGTATCGACTCTAGGGAAAAAACGGGTAATTATTCAGGGCAGGGGACATTAATTCCGGGACCTCCGCGGACGTCTAAGCGCGCCGTAAATAAAAACGACGGCGTGGGATAAACGGCCGAGCTGTGGCACGTGGGCGAAACGGTACACAGGCTAAGGTTCATACAACCGCTCTACGTTCTGTTTATACAAGGTGGAAAGATCGAACGCCACAATGGAGGGCAATTACCTTAAATATTGGAAATAGCACATTGTATACATAGGAGACATTACTCTATTTTTAAAAACAAAAAATACTGCATTTACGGATTTTTGGGAATAGCTTGTGTTAGTCGGGACTCGAACGGTCAAGTGCCGTTTTTTTATTATGCACATCGAAAGGGTTACTAATTAGGTCCATTTATCTCAAAATAACATATAAAATTGTATGGAATGTGCTATTTCCAATATTTAAGGAAGTTGTCCTCCATGCAGCATTCGACCTTTCCACCCTGTACCTATATTTAAAAGTATATTGTGGTGTATTATTTATCTATGTTTCATGTTGTATATTCTATTATTATGTTGTTTTTATAATATTATAATGCAGGTGGTTAATGATAGTCACTTATACATATAAAGTTTATTAGGACTAAACATTTATGATGCATTATCACAAAGAAACATAACAACATAGGTAATCACTATAGGTACTAGATATTAAGAAGACGCGAGAGTGCGCGGGGCGCGGCGCGGGCAGCGCGCGCCTAGATTGATCTTGACGGCAGATCGATCCCGAGTCGAATGAATACGCGGCGCGGCCGGCGCGGCGCGGTGGTACTTGCGCGGAGTCGCGCGCATGCGCAGGCGATGGAGACCGTAATGGCGGCACGGTTGCTAGGCGACCGAGCGTTGCCAGGCAACCGTGCAGTATGGCGGTGAACTACTGCGAGCAACAGGGTAACGTTCGCGCGGCGATGGGTTCCGCGCGTTATAATCTCCCCCTCTAGTCCGAGTAAGCGCCCTCGCAGTCGGACTAGGACACGTGCGTTTGTGTGGTCTACCGTGACGTTGCTTCTGCCTAACTGGGGCTTCGACTTGGCACATGAAAGGAATAAGATGCGAGACGTGATATTTTACCGAGTGGGTTCCGTCTTGAATAACCTCAAAACCATACATCGCAGGTGTTTGATGACCCGCGGGCTTCCCGGTGTCCGTCGTCGTGTAACGTTGGCCAAATGCTCGCTCAACTCCAACGTGACCTGCTGTGGATGGGACGTTGAAGTTAGTGGAAACCGCAGGGCGCTCGTGCTCTGGTACTACCAGGCGAGCATCCTCAATGTCATCGTCTTCAAGGTCATACCTGGGTGAGATACTGCTGGACCACGATCTCCCCCTAAATGGATCGTCAGGCTCCATATCTTCAGTCATCCAGTGTACTTCAGGTATCTTGAGTCGATCTTTGTGCGCGTTGACGCTGCCCCTCGAGGGTACATCTACGACCGCAAGGCACAGGTCGGAGCTTGCGTTTTCGGTACGTACCGGACGTGACAGCGTGTCGACGATAACATCCGCTCGTCCCGGTGTGTACTCGATGTGGAGGTTAAACTCCCGCAAAGTGTTCGCCCACCTAGCCAGGCGACCACTGGGAGAGCGCATGCTCATCAACCAGCGCAGAGATAGGTGGTCGGACTCAATGATAACTTGGGCCCCTTTAATATAATTACGAAACATACTCACGGCCCACACGACAGCTAGCGCGTTTCGTTCCGTAGTCGTGTAGTTCTTCTCAGCATCACTCAAGAGGCGGCTTGCGTACTGTACGGGGCGCTCGTCTGGCTCCTCCCCCTGGATGAGAACAGCCCCTAGAGAGTACCTACTACTGTCGGTTCTGAGGACGAACGGCTTCGTCTCGTCAGCCTGACACAGAGATGGAGCGGATACGAGGAGAGACTTGATGCGCTCGAAAGCCTCCTGCTGCTTCGTACCCCAATTCCAAGTACTTGCTTTCTTGAGAAGAATAGTGAGCGGCCTCACGACTTCGGCATAATTGGGTAAAAAACGGCGATACCGACTGAATAATTGCAAGGAACGCTTCAAGCGGTTCACATTCTGCGGGATATTAATACCTGCGATAGCGGCCGTTTCATCCGGTGTCACTTGGTTACCTCCCGGGACGGTCACGTGACCTAAGAACTTGACCGGGTCCTTCTGTTCCTGGGAGAGCTTTGGTCCTTCATCATAATACCACGCCAAGCTGGAAGACTCAAGTCGCATCAGCTCAGTATCATTGGTATTAGTTAGACGGTACTTACGAACAAAGGCGATGCGGCGTTCGGGGTCATCGGCGAAACTCCAAGAGTCCCGGGAGCCATCCAGCACTATCCCAGCTTTGGCTAAAAACTCATAGCCTAGAAGAGTCCGGGTGTCGTCACCAGGAAGCACCATGAAGTTTGCCGAGAAGCTGCGGCCTTCGATGATGATTGGTACCTCAGCAGTGAGTACGTCTCTAGTCTGTTGGGTACCATTGGCGAAGCGCAAAGTTCGTTGTGCGTTCTGAAAACTTACATCATTACTCACTAGGATCGCATAAAGGCTAGGAATCGCTACACAGTGAGTAGCACCGGTGTCGATGATCGCTACGCCTTCACGACCAAAAATACTTACTATCAAAGTCGGGTGCGGCGTGCAGTGTATGTCGTCGTTATAGTTAAAGTCGGAGTTTTTATTGGAATTACACGTCTCACACCTTGACCTTATTACCCCTTGCTTCCCACAGCCATAACAACGAATAGGTGCATTTACCCCATACGCGGCCGGAGTATTTACCTCGTTTGCAACAGGTGCATTTACCCTGTTTGCAATCGGAACATTTACCTTATATGAAATAGGTGCATTTACCCTATTTTACCCGTTCGTGTTACGACAAACCTCAGCGACGTGACCGTAGACCTTACATGAAGAACATCGTACGCGATTACGTTTCGACTTATCGGGCGCGTCCGGAATAGACCCCTCCGTACTAGACAAATTCGCGGAAGGCGATTTCTCGGAATCGCTGTTGCTCGCAATAGCTGTCGAATTTCGTATCGCGGCTTCAGTAATCGAGTCCTCCGTGGATCTCGCTTTGCTTAACAAAGAATCTACCGACTCTATAGCGTCGCGCGGTAAGCGTTTGCGTACGCGACGATGCAATAAACCGTAAATTATGTCGCCTTGCATTGTTTCCGGCACGACGTACGGTAATTTAACGATCAACGCCCGTAGCCTACATACAAAAACTTCGGCCCGTTCGGCCTGTTGCTCGGCGGCGAAGATTTCTCGTAGAAGTTTATACGCCGGGCGCGGCGCGCCGTAAACTGCTCGCAGGCGGGCCGCGGCATCGCACCACGACGTCACGGAGTTCTTCACTCCTCGCCACCACACGGCGGCGTCCCCTTCCAGCAGCATCGCCAGGCCCCGTACAGCGTGCTCGTCGCACACGGCGGTACACTCCTTGTACATCTCCACGGCGTCCAGAAAGGCTTCCAGTACCTCAGGGTCCTGCGCTTGTCCATTGAACCGCGCGGTGCAAGTACTGAAGTTCCCGGGCGGTGCGGCGGCCGCGGCGGGCTCGCTCGCGCGCGAAGTGGGCGTGGCTGCTGTTGATCGAAGGTTCTCGATCAAACTTCGGTTGATCTCTGCTTGCGATTGTGCGAACGTATGCATAAACGACGCGACGAACTGCTCAGCATTGAAGAATGGTGGTGGTGACAACTGCATCTCCGGTGTTGCGTGCCTCGCGTGGCCGGCGGCGCGAGCCGTCCTGGCGCGTTGTACCTCGCCGGCGGCGCGAACGTCCTCGCCGGCGTCTTCGTCGTCCGTGATGCTCTGGGACTGCTCGCCTTCGGGACGGCCGGTAGTTGCTCTCGTCGACATCGGCATGATGGAGGAGCACAGCGCGTCGTAAACCAAACGACGTAACAGGAGGCAGGCACGACGCGTAGATATAGGTATCGCGGTGCGAACACACTGGTCACAGTTTTTCGTCACGTAATTATCACATCAGTCACATAACTAACTCGGCACTGTGAGTTCGGCCTCGAGTTGGAGCGCCATTATAATGCAGGTGGTTAATGATAGTCACTTATACATATAGTTTATTAGGACTAAACATTTATGATGCATTATCACAAAGAAACATAACAACATAGGTAATCACTATAGGTACTAGATATTAAGAAGACGCGAGAGTGCGCGGGGCGCGGCGCGGGCAGCGCGCGCCTAGATTGATCTTGACGGCAGATCGATCCCGAGTCGAATGAATACGCGGCGCGGCCGGCGCGGCGCGGTGGTACTTGCGCGGAGTCGCGCGCATGCGCAGGCGATGGAGACCGTAATGGCGGCACGGTTGCTAGGCGACCGAGCGTTGCCAGGCAACCGTGCAGTATGGCGGCAAACTACTGCGAGCAACAGGGTACCGTTCGCGCGGCGATGGGTTCCGCGCGTTATAATATTTATTTATATTACTATTTATTTTTATAACATTGCACCACCTACTGTAATAGTTTAGTATAATATGTTCCTTGCTGTCATTATTTTGTAAAGAGATTGCCTGGAAGAGATCGCTTCGAAGAGATATGGCTGCCTATTGCTTACATTTTTTTCCATGTACTTGTTTTTCTGTATTGTTTTCTTTGTGGTGGACAGCAAAAAGTCATTGTTTTGTATTGTTTAAGCACGCTGTGTTAAATTTTATTGGTAACAAAAATTAATGAATAATTCTCATGTTTTTATTTCCTTGAATCCTCCTCTAACAATCCTACCAAAATATATTTTTTGCAGCTTTTGGTAGATCAGTCTCTGTGCCGTTTCTTTACTCTTGTGGACGTCCCGGGATATTTGAGCTTGTTGTGAGATGCAAGTTAAGACGTTGTTAGCTGAACGACTGCATGCAAATTTGAGACAATGAATTGTAAATTGTTTTGTACAGAGAATATTCTCGGAGTTATTGTTAGAATAATTTAGTTTAATGAAGGGAACTGACGTGGAACGCAAATGGGGAACAAAATAAAGAGTGTTTGTGTCGAAGTGATGGGATGCCGTTAAAAAATCTTGATCAAGTGCGGGTAGTTCGAGATACGGGTGCTGATTCTAATCGGAATCAAGTGCGGGTAGTTCGAAAGACTCGAGCGGCTAAACGAACTTGACACCCTACACTTCAGTTAACTCGTGACCACGGCTGCTGCAATGTGGCCGAAACGTCGAGGTAAATATATTTCGTACTAGCTTTTGCCTGCGACTCCGTCCGCGTGGAATTAGTAATTTGGGCAGCTTATTTTTTTTATCCAATTTGCTTTTTTATCAATTATGGCTCTCCTTAGTTCCTCGATATAAAAAAAAAATACCCGCCCCCGCACCCCCCCCCCGCACACCCGCGTTCACATTCAACACCGTACTCCCAAGTCAAGGGTGCCTATAGAAGTTTTACTTCAAAAACCCCCGATTTTGAAACATTCTTCCGCTCCGCTCCGCTCCTATTGGTGTTAGCGTGATAATATATAGCCTATAGCCTTCCTCGATAAATGTGCTATCTAACACTAAAAGAATTTTTCAAATCGGAGCAGTAGTTCCTGAGATTAGCGCGTTCAAACAAAAAAACCTGTTCGATAAATTCTTAAAATAGACGTATCTTTCTTATTTGTGAACCGATTCAAATGAAACAAACACTATATGTTAATCCAAGAAAATACCAACATATCAATGAAAACCGCATCCTTCTAGGTTAAGCCGTTTCTGAGATTAGCGCGCACAAACGCACAGACAAACAGACAATAATTCTAAAAATCACTGTTTTGGGTTCTATTGTGCTAATAAATAGCCCTATTGACAGTTTTTCTCAAATATCTTCAATGTACAGACACCGACTTGTTACAGATTTATTATATGTATAGATAGAGTTATGTTATCTTGTACGGCGGGACTTTTTCTGGGCGTCTTCTTGTAGTAATGAAGTCAACGGCAATTGGGAATGTCTAAAAAAAATTACCTGTGGTTTTTATATTTTTTTTGTATAGAAAAGTCAATTATAAGAAACTAATTTCAATATTTTGTCATTTAGTTCTCTACTTTTTTCAAAATTAATTATTGAAACTATTTTAGTTGATGACGTCAGATTATATTTGAGGGCTCCCACAATGCCAAATTTCTAAATCTATCTAAATGCGTACGATAAGGCAACCCCTTTAATTATTTTTTGCGTAGTGGTACACTATACACTGTGTCACTTTACTGGCACTGTCAAAGTGCTAGATGTCAGACAGCGGGTCCAAATCAAACTCCGTAGTATAATCCACGCGTAAATTGTGAAGAGTTCTAACCACACAGAATAAAGTACGACTTGAACCGGTCACGCAATTTACACCAATGTCAAATGAAGGTCATTGCTTATTTGTTATATAATAAATTCATTACATAATATTAAAATTAAATAACTACAGAAAACGAGTTAAAAACCATTTATCTCGAAATGGTTTTCGATTTAGTATACATTGCAAAAAAATAGACATCCCCAATTTGGTGTGAAGTTATTTATTTTAATATAATTATTAATTTACAGTTATTATCAAGGTCAGAGCACAAGCGATTTGGAGCTAGTGTATCTGCCTTGAGATGTTGGAACGAACTGTCGAACTCAACTCAACTGATGAACTGGTACTGTCTAGCTCCCAGACCCAGACGTCCGTTTTTATACACACATCATGTCTTCTATTGACATGAGAAAAATTACACAATCACTTATTACTAATTGGTTCAGATAGCAACTATTTACTTTCCTTATGATAAGGATTTATATAAAATTTCCATATACTTGGTGATTTACACTCAAAGGAGATTACATCTTAATCAGTTCTACAGAAATACATGTCTATAGGAAAAGTACTAGTCTAGGGAATAAAGTCTATAATAGGGTCACGTGTTATGGTGATGTCTGCCTTGCAGCATCATCTCTTAACTATAGTAAAATATTATGAGTGAAAATCACGAAATTTTAAAACAATACAAAATAAAGAGGTCGTTAATAACCTAACTTACACTTTTATTTTAAGGAATATCTTTTTGGTGATAGTTCTTGGTTATTTGAACCAGATTGCCTAATGGTTAGAGAAGCTGACTACAAAGCTTGAGGTCTTTGCCTCAATCCCGGCTCGGAGAAGATGTTATATACAGGGTTATTTGTAATTCACTGACATCCTCTTAACCCTGAATTCTTATCACTCAAACAAATGTTTTTTGTTTGACAACTTTTTAAAATGAAGCACTTTTTTCCCCATACAAATACACAGAGTATCGTAAAAATAAGAGGTAATCTCAAATTTTCAAAACGTTATTACACCAAAAATATTAAGTTATGACAAAAGCCGTAAAACAAAAAACATTTGTTTAAGTGGTAGGAGTTTAGGGTTCAAAGGATGCTAGTGAATTACAAATAACCCTGTATATCTAGCTGTTGCCCGCGACTCCGTCTGCGAATGGGGGTATAAAAATAGCCTACTACCTATTTCCAGACCTGCCAAATAAACTTAACATAACCTAAACCTACCCATGTTTCTGTACGAGTGGCGAGACGAACTGCGGGACGATCCACGAGACGAGAATGTGAACAGGCGCGCCTTGCGCCTCGTCTCGTGATTTGCCTTGATTTTGAGGCTCGCGTCCGGAGCGAGACGACGAGGCGAGGCGCGAGGCGAGGTGACGAGGCGAGAGTGTAAATCAGGTATGAAAATAAGCTTCTGTAAATAATCATAGTGGGAAAAAAAAGCATTTGGGGAAAAAATGCGAAAAGGAAATTTTCGTACTAGGAAATGACGATTTTGGTAAATTGAACTGCCACCCCTATCTAATGGTTCATGCGAGAAAAACCGCGAGCAACGCCAGTTTACCAACAAATTTTGACAAAAATGTTCAATTAATTAAGTCAAACGGCCGTCAGTACGGTGCGACATATTCCGGCGCGTCGATTGCCATGATTATAATACGTTTTTCTAAATTTGCAATAAAGAGAATTCAATTTTCCCGCCACCTCCTCATCTCGCTGAATGGACCATTACGAGAGTCCCGTGCAATATACCGACAATTTTCTGCGACGAAAAATTGTCGCCGAGCAATGAAGAAAAATTTGTAAAGATTGAAAACGGGAATTGTCAACATTTCATTTCTTTAACTAGTCAATTTTTTTGGGATAACGTCAAAGGATGGCTTGTACTGTGAGACTTTTAAAGCAATCAAGTTATTTCAGCTGGTTTGTTCCAAGACGCTGAATGTGCCCATACATTGTGTGGTTAACTTTTGCGTGACAACGTAAAATTTCAATTTTCAAAGTTTCATAGTAATTTTAAGGTGTCCTACTTTTTGAATTCTACCCATTTCACAAGAGACATTATATTTTTTACTAAATGTATGTATCTATATAAAATTAAAAACGATTTTTATTACCGTTGAAATATATAACGACCGCTTTAGCCTAGTTTGTAGTGACCCTGCCTACGAAGCAAGAGGTCCTGGGTTCAAATCCCGGTAAGGGCATTTATTTGTGTGATGAGCACGAATATTTGTTCCTGAGTTATGGATGTTTTCTATGTATTTAAGTATTTATTTATCTATATAAGTATGTTTATCGTCGTCTAGTACCCATAGTACAAGCTTTGCTTAGCTTGGGACTAGGTCGATTTGTGTAAGATTGTCCTCTAATATTTATTTATTTATTTATTTATTTATATGTTCAAAAGCAAACTTATCCCTTTCATTAAGGGATCTTTACCAGAGTGGCGAAGGGTAGGTATTAATAACCCGATTCCCCCGGGATGACTAAACTTTCGAAGTAACCAAAGGCTTCTCTGCCATTACTGCACTGGTTTTCAAGAAGAAGATGAGAAATGGGTATGTTTTTGTCTTTTTTGGTCCGGCTTTATTTGCAAAATTTTTCACGCTCCGCCACTGCATTACCAGTCAACCTATGAATGGTTGAGAGGAGCATTTAGTGAGAAACAGAAACGACTTTTTGGTTGTAGTCAGTCCGTAAGGGGACTTTAAGCCTGTGTTTCTAATTTCTAGTAGCCCTTTGCTTATCGACGTTAGTGGGAAAATCATTTTTCTGGCTATCGTCTTCAGGAATCGGTCAGTGCTGCTAATATTATTACGTAACGCTCGTGCCGAAAGTAACACGTTCGCAAAATATCAGATTTTTCAAGATGCTATTTTATCTATTTATAAGACATTCCACCAAAAAAATCACTTCCTAGCTATCATCGATTTTCTAATGTAAAGCAATGAGAATCTGGTACCTAAGCCAGAAATGTAATAAATGAAATGTAATAGGTAATGTAGTAATTTGAAAAGTCTGGGAACGTGGTATTTAAGGCACGAGCGATACGTAATACGGTGTTAAAACCAAAACAGAAACGGTCCAATAAAACTAAAACATGGTTCTGTCAGACGATAAAACAAATAAACGTCACGTTACAATGTCTGGCGACTTAACGTTTCATATTTTACATAAAATATGATCGTACAGTTGAACGTAATTAGATCGCTGCTCATTTAAAGCTGAGTTTTAAGCGATCGGAAGGCATGACTGGTTAAAATAACCGTTTCAGTGTTCCCGGGCACGCGACGTTCCCCGAATGCTACCTAACTCGTGTTATTATGACGGTTTAATAGTTGCTCTATTTGAACTACAAATAAATTATTGCTCGTTTTTTTGTGAATTTTGGAGCTTATAAAAACGTGTCCGAAAGGTGCACGAAGCTACATCGTAACGTATATTACTTGACTAAATGTTTTACATAATTTATTGAATCAGGCGTTACTTTGCGGAGGTCCATATTAAATGTTTTACCATTTTTGACGTGACAACGTCTAATAAATCGATGAACGCCGGCTGCATACACGAAAAAAACATACAGACGAATAATTGAGAACCTCCTCTTTTTTTTGAAGTCGGTTATAAAGGATGACGCAATGGAACGTACATGTACTTACATGTCCCGTACATGTACCTACAGAGCCGCGAAGACCAGTTGCAAGAGAGCCGCGAAGGCCAGTTGCAAGAGAGCGGCAAAGGCCAGTTGCAAGAGAGCGGCGAACGCCAGGATGTTCAATGCGGGGGGGGTGCGGGGGCTTCAAAGGGGGGATGAAAATTTCATTGATTTTGCCGTAGGATGCACCGTTTTCAAGATAATTATTTGACAAAACACCAGTTCTCGTTCGATCACCGAGGTTAAGCAACGTCGGGCGCGGTCAGTACTTGGATGGGTGACCGCCTGGTTTAATTTTTGTTTTTTGGATGTTTTGTTATGACTTTGTCACGTTAAACTGTCGTCCGTAAACCGACTTTACAGACAACCAGTTTTTATGAAAATTCTTACATTAAAAAAAAGCTGATTATCACATTGTTTTGCGAGTGATTATTAGTGAGTATTAGATTATCTTCTAAAAAATATCTAAGTGATATGGATTTTTTTTTCTTATTCTTTCGAAGCTGTTATAAACTTGTCCTCTTGTCTGTGTTATCGTTAAGCTTTAGAACTAGGTATAAACTAAGCATTACAGAGACCACTAACGTGAAATGAGCTACAGCAGGCGCAGGGGCTGTTTCACGACTTTTTTTAAAGTTCGGAGTAGCTTAACCAGAACCTTATTTGACAGATGGAGTTAAAATTTCCGTTTCAAAAGTCTTGATTAACGCTAAGTGACGGATAAACTGTTCCTTAATTTAACAACCAGACCAGGCGGCATTTAGCATTTTTATCCGTCACATAAATTTTTAATTTGTTACTTTTTTTTGGGTCATGGTTGCAGAGTGCTTCAGCCGGTTTCAGGAAAATATATCACACTATTTTTTTTAAGAAAGAAGTCATGCTAAATTGCAAACAAGAATTTAAATATCAAGATTTGAATAAAAAATATAGATACGCATTTAGTATGTACAAATAAATCCAAAATTCCGTAATATTTTTTTATTACAGACTTTTTTTCAGTAGCACAATTATTCGTTACATCCGAAATCGTACATCGCCATTAAAAAAAGATAATCTGTCAAATGGTTTGGCGCCACTTTACGATTCGTTTTACGTAATTTGATTTTTCTTTGTTATTGTTGACAAAGTATCATAAAGAAATATTTTTTTGATCGATTAAAATGTCACACATTTGTTTATGCAAAGAAATATACGTATTTAAAATTTACATAGTTTACGATTTCTTTTGCTAATAATTAGCGACTCTTTGAACGAAACTGTGCGAACGGGAACGCATGGTTGTGAAATGCGATGTTGCCATTCCGACTTTCTCTTAAACTGACGATTAGTTAAGTGGTACTTATTTTACTCAGGACCGGAGTGGTGAAATTGGAAAAACACTAACCGACAGATTGAACTAGTACTTAGTTTATTAATTTAATATGTAACCAACAGTTTGACAATAAAGTGGTGATTGTTTTAAAGGAACATAATTACATGACATGGGCAAGTTTTGTACGTTGTATAGACAAATAGGAAAAGTTATCTGGGCTAACGCTAGAAAAATGCAAATAGACAACGTTTATCGAAGCAAATCCAACTATGTCGCAAGTTACACCCCGTAAGTTTAGCAGCCGCCGTAAACGCTCCTTGATAAGCTTACAACACGTTGTTAACTGCTCGCTAAACCCTAAACATGCAACTTAGCTAAGTAACTAAACAACGGCTGAAACGGGAACCTCGTGAAACACTTCGAACCTAGTTTGAAGCAGATTAAAATCGGAATTCGGACGAAAGCGTTTAGCTCAAAATGTTGCTTTTATGTCGCTAATGTACTGATATATTGGTAAGTGTGTCGCTTTTAACATGCCATGGTTTTAAAAATAAGTATTGTTAGTCGACTTCTGAAAATGACGATGTTCTCATTTCAATTGTTTTTTTTTTTTTTGCTCAGAAGTCCGTCCTGTATGAACAGATTTCGAAAACTCTTTTTCACCTCAGCACCTCAAACAGGCAGGTTTTGCTACTAAAAAACAGTGAGCAAAATCCGATTTTGCTCACTGCGTGAGACAAAGTAGCTTTTTAATTATTTTTTTTAAAAGTCAAAGACAATGATGGGTCTGCTTACTGAATTCGAAAGATTTGAACTTCAGTTTGATCTGTCACTTTCATTTCGATACGAAAAGAGCGAGAGATAAGATCAAATCGATTTGAATTTCGATTTCAAATTCTATCCTAGTAGACCTAAAAATAAACGAACGATTGAACGTTCGGATACTCATAATAAGTTCTTAACCTTAAAATTGTAATTCGTCTGTTAAGGTTTTAAATTAAATTATTGTAGGTACTTTTTTAATAATCGGATTATATTTTTATATAATCAAATTAATAGTAAAAATGTTGTTGAAAACAAAGTTAAAACATGTATCTATATAATTATTAATAATTTTAACAATCTTGAACATCGTGATAAATACAGCGGATGCAGCATCGGAACGCAGCGGGTGTAGTATCGGAACGCATCTTTAAAAAATAGCGGGATTCAAATTTTAATTATTTTCTTCTGTTTCTCTAGCTACAGAGTTCGATATCTATGAGTTTGGTACACGATCAGAGGCAATTTGGAAATTATTAGAATAGTAATAAGTACTTATTTAATACATTTTTGAATATGATATAAGTGAATTGAGTGAGTCCAGTGACGAATTCAACAATTGAACACCAGACGAATTAATGGAGTAATACATAATGCAGAGTAAGTTTCTTACTTGAAAAGTCTCGCGAAAAATATTTAAAAGCTTATGATATTTTTAAACAATGCAAACACTTTTTCGGAGACTGTATCTATTGTTATATATATAATATGAAGTATTTACTCAATGTTGAAAACCACAACAAAGACAAAAAGACGACGTTCATATACCTTTAATAATTTATTATGTTCTCGCTGCTGAGGTGAAAAATTGTATGTGTCACACGAGACCAAAGTTTTTTTGCATCTCGTGTATTTGAATCACTCGCGCACTCAGGATTCTAACTTAGAATCACTCGCTAAACGCTCGTGATTCAATTATAGAATCCTTCGCTAACTCGTGATTCAAAATCAGCACTCGCAGTAAAAAACAACTTTGCTCTCTTGTTGCACAAATAACTATTTTTTCCTATTTAAATTTGAGTAAAAACTTCGCGTTTGACAGAAAGAATATGGGCTCAGGTCGTCTCGTCGTCAACTGAATTCCCAAACCAGTAGCAACAATTGAGCGACCCCACAAATCTCGCGGGCCTCGTGGGCGTCTGTTAACGTATCGAAGTGAATTAATTCTGTTCGGAGACAACGCGGGAATTAAAAACGCCAATGAAGTAAATTGCGATGTCAATCAGCCGACGCCGCGTCACTGAGGCGATCCATCTTCATGAGGCTTAGATGCGAGCGCGGGTAGATGGGGCGCGGCGAATTTACACGTCAGTTTACACGGAAATCTGAATAAGTTTTTGTTGAAAAAAATATACAGGGTGTCCCTCTCAAAAAACTGAACGATAATCCGGTAGAGGTAAAGTTATACCAGTTAAGGAAAAAATAAGGATAGAAATCATATCAGTTAGTTAACGCTATTGATAAATTAACTACATTGTTATGAATGGATGGATGGCGTTGCTAAATTTTAACTAAAATACTCTGCTGCTAAGACTTTGCCAAGTGTTCATTATAAGATCAAAAATAAGTATCTTTTTACACGCTTTATATTAGCTTCACCTGTATGTTTGTATGTGTGTTTGTATGTTTGTATATTTGTAACCGACTCCTTAGGGCGCGATTTTGACCCACTTCCCGGTTTCCGATTGAGCTGAAATTTTGCACATATGTGTAAATTGGATGACAATGCAATATTATTGTAACATGGAGCTGATCTGATGATGGAGCTGGATGGTGGCCATAGGAACTATGTAATAAAACAACACAATCCCGTCGAGTTTGGGCTCGTTTGATTCGTCTTGACGAGCACTTTGATCTCAGATGGTAACCAGGGTCTGATGATGGAGCTGGAAGATGGCCAAAGGCACTCCACAATAAAACTACACAACCCCGTCGAGTTTGGGCTCGTTTGATTCGTCTTGACGAGCACTTTGATCCTAGATGGTAACCAGGGTCTGATGATGGAGCTGGAAGATGGCCAAAGGCACTCCACAATAAAACGAAACAACCCCATCGAGTTTGGGCTCGTTTGATTCGTTTTGACGAGTACTTTGGTCCTAGATGGTAACAAGGGTCTGATGATGGAGCTGGAAGGGGGGTAGGTGGCGGGGTGGGGGGGGGAATGGGGTATGGGGTAAGGGGGTCGGGGTTTAGAGGGTTGGGGGTTAGGGTGTGGTGGTTGGGGTTAGGAGATGGGGGGGGGTTTACGGGGAATAGGGTGGGGGTGTTGGGGGGTTCGGGGGTAAGTGATTTTGGGGGGTTGTGGGAAATGGGGAGGGGGTAAGAGGCCTAGATGGTAACAAGGGTTTGATGATGGAACTGGAAGAGGGGACAACGGGGAGGGGTTGGGGGGGTAGGTGGTGGGGTGGGGGAGGGGGGGGGGTTCCGGGGGTTTGGGGGTTCGGTGTTAGGGGGTTGGGTTTAGGTGGTTCGGGGGTTTGTAAAATGAGGAGGAGGGTAAGGGGGGTTTAGGGGATTGGGGGTAAGGGTGTGGGGTTTGGGGGGGGTGTTTGGGGAAATGTCGTGGGGGATGTTGGGGGGTTGGGTTTAGGGGGTTTGGGGGTTGTAGGTGAGGGGGGTAAAGTAAGAAAGAAAAAAAATGCAACTAAAAAATAGAAAATAAATAATAGTTTAAAAAAACTAAAAAAACACGCTTTAAAAAATAAAAAATAAATTTTAATAAATTTCAATTCACTATTCTTATAGTGCAGTAAAAAATCTTAATAAGCAATTATTATATTGTTATATCCAGATCAAAATTTGTAAACAATTCTAAATATTGATAAAATAAATAATAATAGTTTAAAATATTTTATTGTAAAAAAAGCGTGGGGTGCTTTTTAAGATGTTATCAAAATGATAATCCTTGACAATTGGCACCATGCACCCCACGCTTTTTTTACAATAAAATATTTTAAACTATTATTATTTATTTTATCAATATTTAGAATTGTTTACAAATTTTGATCTGGATATAACAATATAATAATTGCTTATTAAGATTTTTTACTGCACTATAAGAATAGTGAATTGAAATTTATTAAAATTTACTTTTTATTTTTTAAAGCGTGTTTTTTAGTTTTTTTAAACTATTATTTTAAGTCAGCATGGCACTATCACTGTGGCGATCTATCTTCATGAAGCTTAGATGCGAGCGCGGGTAGATGGGGCGCGGCGAATTTACACGTCAGTTGACACGGAAATCTAAATAAATTTTATTAAAAAAATTATACTGGGTGTTTCTCTCAAAAATTCAAATTCAAAAATATTTATTTCGGATATTATGATACATTGTTGAAAAACTCAACGATAATCCGGTAGAAAGAGGTCGGTACAGTCAAGGGCAAAAATATGTATACACTTTAGTACCTTGTCTATTTTCGCCATATTTGAACTGCCATATATGAACTGTCACAGTGGTTAAAGTGACAAGGTACTAAAGTGTATATATATTTTTGCCCTTGGCTGTACCAGTACAAGAAAAAATTGAAAAATCCAGCCAATTGCGAGTCGGACTCGCGCACCGAGTAACGGCCACATTAATTACATAATCGGTGAAAATTTTAAGTATCTAGTTAATGCCATTATAACAATCGAGGTAAAAACGCTGAAAAAACACGTTTCTTGCATGAAGACCCCCTTTAACTTTTAATTTTATTTTATTTTTAGTATTTGCTGTTATAGCGACTACAGTAATACATAATCGGTGAAAATTTCAACTGTCTAGTTACTATGGTTCAAGAGATAGAGCCCACACGCGTCGGTCACAACAGACGGACGGACAGACAGACAGATAGCTGATCTCAGTAACAGGGTCCCGGTCCTGGAACTTTTTGGGTACGGAACCCTAAAAATCTCATATCACTTAATTCACGCTATTGATAATTAACTTCATTGTTATGAATGGATGGATGACGTGGCTAAATACTTACTAAAAATACTCTGCTGCTAAGACTTTACCAACTGTTTATTAATAAGATCAAAAATATGTATTGCCGGGGGCCCAGTACCTCTCCCCCCTAATGGGGATTCGCTCTCCTTTTTCCTTAGGGCTGAAAAAGCACTTGGCATCGCGTAAAGCGCTGCGGGTGTCTATGGACAGTGGTGATCATTTAACATCAGGTGACCCACTAGTTCGTTTGTCTGGCCTCTCTAACATAAAAAAATAAATCTTTTTAGGGTTCCGTACCCAAAGGGTGAAAACGGGACCCTATTACTGAGACTCCGCTGTCCGTCCGTCTGTCTGTCCGTCAGTCACCAGGCTGTATCTCATGAACCGTGATAGCTAGACAGTTGAAATTTTCACAAATGATGTATTTCGGTAGCCGCTATAACAACAAATACTAAGAAACAAAATGAAATAAATATTTAAGGGGGCTCCCGTGCACTTTTTTACTAACTTTACTTACTTTACTTTAAAACCTTAGTGCGCGAGTCCGACTCGAAATTGGTGGGTTTTTTAAGTCAGCGGCACTAGCGCTTCACTGGTTCAATTTAGCTTAATGCTGCTATTCTAATAATATCTTGTTTGACAACTTATTCCACTAATAATACACATGAGCTTGCTTGTTTTCTCTCCAAACATGTTGAAGCAGACAAAAGGATTAGAATGTTTAGAACAAACATAGCTCAGACTCGCGCAGTTCAATTTAATTAATGGCATTTGAAAACAGAAAGGCAACACTCGCAACGCTCGAACGTAAATTATGTAGCTACATGCAGCTATACCGTCTCGAAATGAATTCCGAATATGAGTGTGCGCAGGAATTACATAATTTAATTCCTACATCTCCATGTTACCAATGGACATCCAGGCGGGGGGAGCGTCTTCATCCTTAAGTTTCATCCTTTAGTATTCCAGTGGCCCGTAGGTACTTCGCGTAATCTTTCCTAACGCTAACTGCTAAGGGATGGAATTCGCTCCTGTCGTCTGTATTTCCAGATAAATACAACCTAGGGCTCTTCAAGGCTAAAGTGAATAGGCTGTTACTGAACCAGTGAGCTTTGGCCTCATCTACACTTTTCATCAGGTGAGATAGTGGTCAGTCACGGGTCACTTTTATGTAAAAAAGTACCAAGTTATCGTTGAATTTTGAGACATCCTGTATGGTTTTAAATGACAATGCAAGTACAGTCAGCAAAAAGTACAGGCAGCAAAAGGTAAAATCAGCAAAAAACTTGTCATGAAGTAATGTGACGATAACTTATCCAAAACTTTACATTCAAAGCAGTTAAATAGTCCAAATGTCTGATCTATTCTTCAATGTATCGAAGCTACTAAGACTCTGAGCAGTCTTTTAAGAGAAATAAATTGCTTTTACGTCACATACTTAAAGAGATAAAGTTACCAAAAGGATATGACAAGGAGTTTTGTTGAAACGCGACAAGAAAAAGCAGGATATGGGAGCAAGTTCGATGTTGCCAATTAGTAACGCATTACAGAATTAATTATCGTAGGTATACTATACAGGATCCGATCGTCAAGTGTGGCCAGGCGATTATTCCACATAACAGACTAGCCTTCTGTCCGCAGCTTCGCCCGCGATAAATTATTTTTCCCGTATGAAAGAGTATTCTCCCGCGGCAAAAAATCTTTGTGCTAAATCTCAGCTATAAGAAAAAAACTAGTTCACTTTTGACGTTCTTTATCATTCAATATCAAATTTTCGTAATTTTGCATTTGATATTGTAAAATTTTAGCGTATCAAATAAACAGAATTTCATCCCTCTACCGTAATGCAGTGCTACATGTAGGCGTGAAAATACGCCAAAATACTTCCAGAAAAACAGTCCACCTTTCACTCGACTTGGTAAGGAAGCTTTCCTTCTTCAACTTGCAAAAAAAATGATAGCAATACCCGTCTGAGGCGTCACAACACGACACAGCAGACAAATACAAATTTGGCTAACTCGTCACTAAACCCTTTAATATTGTCCAGCCGAGCGATTAAGCACCGCCGATAAAGTTCTTTGTGAGAATTATTAGTGTTATCAATCGCGGCACGGAGCCAGATGGCGCTGTGATCGACTGCCGAGCGACGGTGATGAAGCGAAGCTACCGGCCCACCACTCGCGTCAGTAGGCAGAGAATCATCTGTCAATCAAGTGAAATGCATGTTTCTATTTCAAATAAAACCTAAGTTACGATATTTGTAAGTAGAAAACGGAGAATTGTCCATTTTGCGCTGACCGTTTTAAATTTACAATAGTGATATTGAACGTACATAATTATAATTTCGTCAAAATTAAAGATATGTACCAAACCGACATAGACAAATAGATTAGCTCATTGAAATGGCAATTCACAGGACATATATAGCACGCAGAACAAATGGCCGTTGGAGCCGAAAAGTTCTCGAATGGAGACCATGAACTGGTAAACGTAGCGTGGAACGTCCACCAACAAGTTTGACGGATGATTTGGTAAAGACCACAGGTTCACGGTGGATGCAAGCTGTTTCCAACCGTCATGATAGGATAACAATGAGGGAGGGCTATGTGCAGCAGCGAACGTCCTACGGCTGAAATGATGATTATGATAACCAAATTTTAAATCAATTAATTGGTCTACAAAAAAGTAAATTTTCAATTATTTGATTCCATCCGCACAAGACACAAGACAAACAAGGCAAACTAAACATTATCATCATCATCATTTCAGCCGAAAGACGTCTACTGCTGAACATAGGCCTCCCCCAAGGCTCGCCAAACGGATCGGTCCCGCGCCATCCGCATCCAACACGATCCCGCAACCTGAACCAGGTCGTCGCTCAAACTAAACATAAAACAGTTTAAAACCCAAATTTACACAATAACAGACTAATTATAAAGGTTATAAAAGAGAGCAACCTTACCCCGGCTCAAATATTGCTCCAAAATGGGCAACTTTAAAAACAACCTCAAGTTGAGTAAAGCAATAATTAAAGTCAGGATGTTGCTTCATCTCTCAATATTTGGCTACGCAATACGCGGCTTCTCGATGAAGAGTCAAAATTAAAGAACCAATAAATCTCTTCAGATGCTGAAGGCTTGGTCTTTAGAAAGTCAAGCAGGGATTATCGAGAGTAATCATTTTTATTTCATTTGCATAACCAACTGCGACAAGATGCTTGTGCGGCTACGCAACATTATACTTTCCCTGTGCTAAACTAGGTTGCGTAGTGGTGGTGTTTCTACAGGTCATTGTGGCGTTCTATGGGGGAGGCCGGTGTCCAGCGATGGACGTCTTCCGTCTGACAATTTTATATTTGTTGCAGATATCAGTACCAAGATCTCTGACCTTTAAGGGGATTGGGCTGGTCTTTCCAGCCGAATGCATACAATAATGTAGCCAAATCGCTACCCATTGGATTGTGAGATAGCCATCGAAGCAAAGGCAGACCGAAAAGATGGCAGGACGACTTAGACGCATATAAAATCAAGTACAGACACAATTGGTGAAAAATAACAAGCAAACTAAACTCTTTGACATCATTCTAGCTGCCAATTTCCATCGCTGTAGTACTCGACGTAAGTCTTTTTATCAACACCTCCTCGAAGGATGGTGCTTCCCCACTAAGCAGTTTAAGCAATAATTCTTGCCCATCCATACAAAATTTTGAATAGAGTGGTGTTTTCGCAACGTTTTACGACTTGTATGTCTTTAAAAAGAGAGTAATGTGTTCAGCTAAGCCGGCAACTCACCAGCAGTTCCAGACAATCAAATGGTGCTGCAAGTGTGTGCGAGCCGCGATTATCACTTACCAAAGACGATTTATTGTAAAATGCTCTCGAAGTCATAATCGCTTTCAGGATCTCTTTTTATCTAACGGTATATGCTGAGGGTAGAATGAGACAATTCATGCAATCCCGAGCATCCGTGTGTTAGAAACATTTTATCGGCTTCACTATTTGAAGAACTTAGTTTGTTATATCCACGTTGCCATGTAATTTCATAGGAAAATGTAGGAAAAGGGTTATTTTAGAACGCGTCTAATTATTTAGTTAATTAGCAGGTGGAAACGAAGCACTAATTATTTTCAAGCAGCTCGTTAATTAACTCGTGTTAGAAACTTCTCAATATAAATTTAGAATCGAAGTGTTTGCCTTATAATTTCCGTAATTTATTTGAGAAAACTGTTAAACGTTCAATGTGTTTTTGTAATCTACGTTCAAATGTAACTTCTTAAGAATTCTCAGGTTCTTTGGAAAAGTTACGCATAAAATTAACACAGTGGCGTACGGCGATTTCGGGCAAAGTTGAAAGCAGGAGACCACTTGGTCGTTCACCAACCCGATGGATAGAGTCAAATAAATCTGTCAAAATATTATAAACGAATAATGAAGATGTTGAGTTTGAGCTAAACTGTTGTTTTCAACCGACGAAAACAAAAGGAGGAGGTTCTCAAGTCGACGTGTATTATTTTTTTTTTATGTATGATCACGCATAACTTATTACAGAGTAGTCAGATTTTGATGATTCTTTTTTTATTAGAAAGCGTATACCCCGAGGGTGGTTCCATTTAAATTTGGAAATAATATTCCTACCCCAAGGGTAGGAAAACCGAGGATGATTGACTAACTTTTTACAGAGTAGTCTGATTTTCATAATTCTTTTTTATTGGATAGGGTATATCTTGAAGTTGGTATTATATTAATTTGGAAAAAAAAATTTACCCCAAGGATGGAAAAAAGTATAAAATAAACACTTTTTAACAAAAAAATTAAACCGCCGAAAAAACTGAAAAGCAAAAAATAATACCTTTTTTGTTTGACCTTAATCTAGGTACCAGTTTGAAGTCGGTGCCTCAGCACTAGCCAGGAGGAGTGGACCTATAATCTTCTACCTGATTGGCTTCTATCACTCCTCCTGGCTCGTGCTGAGGCACCGACTTCAAACTGGTACCTAGACTAAGGTCAAACAAAAAAGGTATTATTTTTTGCTTTTCAGTTTTTTCGGCGGTTTAATTTTTTTTCTCTTAATAATTGTTACGTAGCCGCATGTTTCATGGCCTCATCTCTTACTTTGATTGAAGCAAAGAAACAAAAGACAGGCAATTTATTATGAGCACCAGAGTCAAGAGTAATGAAGGATTCTCAAATATTTCAACCTCGAATTTTAATAGGGCTCGACAACTCGTTTGTAATGCTTTTTAATAATATGCTCATTGTTTCGTGGCTATTATTAGTTGATTAATAATATCCAGATTGAGAAAGATTTGTATCCACATATGAATGAAAATTTTATTTAGTTTGATTGTACAAAATATTGACCATAACGACTTAATTTAGTGAATAATTTAGTGCTGACGAAGCCTGTTGCGGATCTCAATCTGTTGCTATGACGAAGCTTGTTGCGGATTTAGTGAATTCTGTAACGATTTCATAGTATAATGAATCAATTTTACTCTTTACGTTAGTTTCATAACTGAACCATATTTTATTCCTGACTCACGATGGAACGTTGTCTACTAAGTCCCATCATAGTGTATTTAATTATTAAATAATATTTTTTATCATTACGTTTGAGATTTAAATGCGACTATTTATTATTAGAATTACTTCGAGAGAAAATCGCAAAAATCTAAGACAACATAATTATTTATTTATTTATTTATTCTCAAAAAGGTACTACATAGTTTTAGTTACAACACTAATTTCGCCAAACTATGATGTTTAACGGCGAAAACTACGCTCACTTTAACATCAGCTGTACCCTGCTTAATTAAAAACTAAACTATTTATGATGATATGATAATTAATTGTTTGATTGATTGATTTTTTTGTCTTAATGATTTTAAATTTCAGGCAATGAGATGTTATTATACATTTTCTGTTAAAAGGTTCCATATTGAGCGAAGGATCAATTAGTTGGCTAGGTTGGTTTGGTTACGTATATGAAATTTCATAGCATAGCTTGATTCTTTTAATCAATATTATTTACAAAGAAGTGATAAAAATAAACTATTGTAATAAACTATTTTGGCCGTGATTAGGCCACAAAGCTTTGCCGAGTGGTCAAAATAAGGTACGAAAATTTAAGACCAAATTATTGTAATGATCGTATACAATACTTTTTCTACCACTTGGTTATGATTGCTATTTAAACATATCTCGAAATTCTCGTAACTTTTGTAACAAGCACGATTGGTTTGTCTATTTAAAGTAGGTATCTACATAAAGGAATTTTTATTTACTGAAAGTAATGTAATGGTTACTTTATTTGATATTATAATTCGCTTTCCTCAGAAATTTTACGAAATACTTAGACCAATTCTAACGTAAACGAATGTGATTAAAATAAACATTATCTATTATATCCAGCTATCACAAAACATAATATAATAAAAAAGAGACAACAACAAAATTAGTGCTGGTAAATGGGTGAAATTCTTTTTCAAAACATAATTCCTGCTCCGACTTTCTGCAAGTTAGTAAGGTATTCACATATAAATATACACACGTACTATGGATTATCCTCATTTTAAGACGTGATTAATCCGTATACTTTCACTATGCTATAAATATACGTTCACATATAAATACATAATATGTGTATAAAATAATAGTCTGAATTCAAGCTTACTCGTAGCCACGACCATTGCAATACGGTTGAAAGGTCCTCCTCCTCCATTTTCATGCAAATTGAACAAGTTATATTACAAAAGACAATTATTATACAGTTCCAAGGAGAACATTTAAAGAAAGAACTTGCAAAACTTTGCCCGAACTAAAACGTTGCTCGGCAACCAGCACGTCTGTGCAACATCTTCCATGCATTAAGTATCTACTTAGATAACAGTATCCGTGGAACTTCAGTGTTATGCTGCGCTTTTTTGTCTTTATCGGTTCATTACGTTTAATTATCTCAAAGTTCAAAGTTCGTTTTTATGCAGTAGCTGATTCACACATTTGCCGCCAGTAGGCTATTAAATTTTTGCCCTATTAACGTCTGCAATTCGATACCTTAAATAGTCTAGCAGGCTAAGCTAATAAGATTAGAATGGCCCCCACGAGGGATTTGATTATATTTTTAGATTAAGGGGCTGTTTCACCACTTTTCTTAAAGTTCGGATTAGCTTAATCATAACCTTATTTGACAGATGGAATTAAAATTTCTGTTTCACCAGTCTCGATTAGCGCTAAGTGACGGACAAACTGTTTCTTAATTTGACCATTAGATCAGGAGGCATTTAGCATTTTTATCCGTCACATAACTTTTTAATTAGTTAAGTTTATTTTTTTGCCCATCAGCCGGTTTCAGAAAAATAAATCAAAGTTTTTTTATTTTTTAAAGAAAGATTTCATGCTAAATTGCATAAAATAATTTAAATATCAAGATTTGAATAAAAAAAATGTATGTACACTTTTAGTATGTAAAAATAAATTCAAAATTTCGTAATATTTTCTAATTACAGACTTTTTTCAGTGGCTCATTCGTTTGTTCTACCTGAACTTGTATATCGCCATTAAAAAAAAAGTTTATCTGTCAAATGGTTTGGCGCCACTTTTGGATTCGTTTTACGTGATTTTATTTTTCTTTGTTATTGTTAACAAAGTATCGTTAATAAATAGCGTTTTTGGATTAATTATAATGTTACACATTTGTTTTTATGCAAAAAAATAGATGTATTTAAAAATTACATAGTTTACGATTTCTTTTGCTTTAATAATGAGCGACTCTTTGAACGAAAGTGTGCGAACAGGAACGCGTGGTCGTGAAATGCGACGTTGCCATTCTGACTTTTTGTTAAACTGACGATTAGTTAAGTGGTAGGTACTTAGTTTGCACAGGACCGGAGTGGTGAAACTGAAAAAAAACTAGCCGACAGATTTGTCCAGTACTTAGTTTATTCATTGGTTACGTAACCAGTAGTTTGACAATAAGGTGGTGAAACACCCCCTAAGACTTATCTTATCTTATCTTACTAATAGGGGTCCTAGCGGATACACTTCGACCCGTAGGGATCTTTTGTGTAATTACACCTCCTTCGCACTTACTCCATTGCTTTTATCACCTCATCCATAAATTGGATGATTTGACGTAGCGGTAGTGCCTTAAAGTCTCCTGGTGCGGGGTATCCGTCTCCAAAGAGTCTCATTCTTAATCTGGCGAGGGCGTCACATTCACACATAATGTGTTCCATTGTTTCGTCTTCCTCACCACATATCCTACAGCCTTCATTGTCCTGTAGTCCCATCTTTACTAATATGTGTTTAGTATCGAAAAGACCTGTAAATGCCCCGCCAGTGTGTCGGAGTTGTTTCCTACTGAGTGTCCAGAGTTTTTTAGTCCAGCTAGTGTTGACATTTTCAATGAATCGTTCTGAATGCTTTAGACCCACCAGTGTTTTCCACTCTTGTTGGTGTTTAAGTCTGGTGTGGTCGTTTATGGCATTCTTTATGGTTCCCTGTGAGAGTCCCACATACGGTTCGGGTCCTATGTTTTTGTTCAAGACTACTGAGGACCTAAGAACACTGTACGCCTAATATCAGACTTCCATCTTCTTTTCTTTTCTTACCAAATTTTTAACCTGTTATTTAATCTAAACCAAGCAAGCAAGAGTAATCTAAATAAAATCTGAATTAAAGACGATAGAATAATCCACCTACATACCTTTACAGACATTCATGTCCATAAACTTAAATGGAAAAAAACGTGCTTTTTTTCGTTTCATTTTTTTGCCAATTCTAGCGAAGTCACACCTACTCACCAAAAAATTACATGCCATGCCACAATTTATTGTGAACTACGTATACATTTAAAAACATTTTCAAATATCACGGTGCGTCATGTCAAAAAGAAAAACATTTTCGAACGTATATTTACTACTTATACCAAAACTACTGTCAACATTGATAATAGCGGCAGCTTTGCTACCACCTACTTGGCTCCGCATTTTTTAATGTAATTTGGAGCTAATGGTAAATATTGTTGTGGTCAATTTTTAGATATTAGTGCATGCGGTGTCCTTCTGTAAGTGATGAGGCACTTAGTTTTAATTTGTACATGTATCTTTTAAGCATTTGAAAAAGTGTACTTGTTGTTGAAGGTCCTAATAAATAAATAAATAAATAAATAAATAAACCAACTTATACCATTATCATATCAATACACAGTACTAGCGGCAAATGAGTAGGTAAGTAGTTACATCCTCTTTCGTTCATTGTGAAATAATAATTGAAATTGATCATGAACATTTTTGAGCAACATTTATAGTTTGTCTAGTTAGTTTACTAGCAATGGAATTATTTTGATATGTACCTCGTATAAACATTCAAATCGACAACAAAAGTGACTGGACCCATTTCAAGCCTCACCATCGAGATAATGTTAAACGCGTCTGAAGTTATGTCGTCCCAACTCGAGATATTTTGTCCACGTGCTTTGCACCCTTTAGGTGTCAGTTTTCATTTTTTCACACCCTTTTTAGAGTGGGCCACGACCGCCGAGGGAAATGTATCCCATCCGGTTCATCGTGAGAGATATTGCGAGACGTCGTCGATACAAATTGACGTAAACGCGTCAGCATGGGTTCGGACAAGGGTTTTATAAGGGTGCTTCAGACTTAGGACGGGAGATGTGTAGTGGGATTGCTACGGAGCGGTGCAGTCGTATATTGTTGAGTGCTGAAGATGATTCGTTGGCGACATTATAACCTGATCATTTTTAACCCGACCAAACTATATCAAAAGTTTTGTATAAAAAAAATTCTTCGAATATATAAAAATCTCGTGTCACGGTGTTTGTTATCGAACTCCTCTGGAATGGCTTGACCGATTTTTATGATTTTTTTGTCTATATTTGGTAGGTCTGAAAATAGGTCGGCTATTTTTATACCCCAATTCTTCGCAGACGGAGTCACGAGCAACAGCTAGTAATTTATAAAACATACCCTTGATTAACGTCACCTGATGAAAAGTGCAGATGAGGGCAAAGGTGTATCTCACTGGTTCAGTTACAAATAAAAAAACTAGTGCGTGGAGTCCTCCGCGCGGAAGAAGTGAAACTTCATAATAAAATACAGCGCTAGCGAAACAAGTTACATAACTCGTCGCTAGATGGCGTTGCTCCTCGTGCGCACGATATTTTCAATAATTTTTCTTGATTTTTCGTAACTCTCAAAGATATTCAATACTTTTTTTTTACCAAATACGTTTAAAATACTTTATTCTACGATCTACCATTAAAATAGTTTTGATTTTTACAAGTTTTCATACTAAACCACGCAATTGTTCTGGTTCGCACTGACGAAGTTTTTAACATCCGTTAGTATATATACAATGCGAATGTCTCGTAAACGTCAACTTGCGTTGCGTTGCGTTGTGTTGCGCATTTAACGCAACGCATTTAACGCAACGCTTGTTGGAAGTCGCATTAGGAGATTCACTTCAAAAAGCCCTGACTGATCGACTAACTCACTGACTCATCAACGCGCAGGCCAAACCCTTGGTCCTAAAAATCTAAAATTTTGCATAGAGATCGCCTCTGGGATTTAAGCAAGGAATGAAGACGAATTTATTGAAATTTCCAAGGGACAGGGAATAAACGAGATTTATAAGTTCGATTCAGAGTGATCCCATCTCCGTAACTATGATTACTAGACTGAAGTCGCGGGCAAAAACTAATTTTTAATACATGCTTGTAATACTAAATATACTTTTTATTTACCTACTGTATTTGCAAAGTCTTCCTGTTTGCATATCTGTACTAAATTCAAAGTCCAGCCGATTACTAGAAGTGAGTAAAATTCAACTTGCGAGAGTTAAAAACAAGTTACATACACACATTGAAAGTTAAATAAAAGCCTGCAAAAACGGATTAACTTGCCATAAAGTCGAGTCACTGTGCTCGTGAATGGTAACTTTGAAAAGGTGGGTTTAAAATTATGACACATTGCCATAATAATATTGTTAGTTTTTTAGCTCACTGCCACATTTTTGTGTTTTTATTTAATTTTGACATTCGTGTATGTGGTTTTCATATAGGTGAATGTTACCATCATATCGGGCCAAAGTTCCTCGACCTATAGAGTGCTTGGCTATCGTATGGATGGGCTTGATTATATCCACCAATCATATTCATTAAAAAAATAAAAGAAACCGTATCCAAATCGGTTCACCCGTTTAAGAGTTATGATGCCACAGACAGACACACAGCAGACAGACAGATACACACACATAGCGGTCAAACTTATGACACCCCTTTTTGTGTCGGGGTATAAAATAGGATAAGTAAATCTAAAACATCACAATTACTATGCTAAACTTTCTGCTAGCTAGGTGAGGCAATGGGTCCCAATCTCAGCGTGTGCTAGGCACGCCCAACGCTGTTTTTCAGACTGGTTCCTAGAAGAAGGGCGGTCGCTACTCGCAATTATTTGGTTATGTACGCTGATGATTTTTGTTAATTGACCTACATAAACTAATGCCAGTAGCAATAACCACAACGAAAAGCAATGGACATATAAAATAAAAAGCTTAACCTTCTAGTATTCGGCTTAACAGGTCCCCTGTCCTATGAGGCACATGCGCCTCATGTGTGACTTTACTGGTACGTCCATGAGACACATGTGCCTCATGACTCTATGAGCGTTTAATATCATTGTTACTATGGGGACGTGTCGAAAGAACGCCGCACATTGCTCCGGGACAGGGAATCTGTTAACTTATACTTAGTTGTGTTTTTTATATGGAAAGATGATATTATGATGGATAACATTAGTGGAAACGATCACCATATGATAGTTCAGTAGCATAGCTTTTACATCTTCGCAGCATAGCTACAGCACGTCGCTGGTGAAAAAGCACCCTGACGGTATGTTTAAAATAAACAAAAACATCACCCAAACGACCTCTGCGCGATGCCAGACACGAAGTTCGCCAGAACGCCAATCCAAATGGCGTCTTTGATTAAATCGCATAAAGCAGCATGACATGACATTGTTTTACATAATTTCACATTCTCCGAGAGAGCAATTTCATTTATAAAATACATCGGTAGTGCGGGCGGAACGTATTATGGTAATTCGGTGTAGCGAGTCTGACGGCCTGGACGCAGTCTTAGCTACAATAGTACCTACTCCGCTAAGAAAGAGATAATACTCTTGAAAGCAATGGGATGAAACGTTAAAATAAAAGTGTATTTCTCTCTGAGAAAAGATACTTATGAATGAATAACGTGTAATGTCTTCGAGTACTTGTATAATCTTTAATGTGCATTTTTTTTACTAGCTGTGCCCGCGACTCCGTCCGCGTGGAATTAGTAATTTGCGCAGCTTATTTTTTTTATCTAATTTGCTTTTTCATCAATTATGGCTCTCCTTCGTTCCTCGATATAAAAAAAATTACCCGCCCCCGCACCCACAGCAACCCCCCCGCCCCCGCACCCCCCAACAACCCCCCCCCCTCCTCCCAACAGCTTCCCCCCACCGAACCCCCCGCACACCCGCGTTCACATTCACCACCGTACTCCCAAGTCAAGCGTGCCTGTAGAAGTTTTACTACAAAAACCCCCGATTTTGAAACCTTCTTCCGCTCTTATTGGTGTAAGCGTGATGATATACCTAATCTATAGCCTTCCTCGATAAATGGGCTATCTAACGCTGAAAGAATTTTTCAAATCGGAGCAGGAGTTCCTGAGATTAGCGCGTTCATAATAACAATTCTTCTAAAAACAGTTCGATAAATTCTTAAAATAGACGTATCTTTCTTATTTGTAAACCGATTCAAATGAAACAAACTTTAAATGTTAATCCAAGAAAATACCAACATTTATCAGTGAAAACCGCATCCTTCTAGATTAAGCCGTTTCTGAGATTAGCGCGCACAAACGCACAGACAAACAGACAATAATTCTAAAAAACATTGTTTTGGGTTCTATTGCGCTAATAAATAGCCCTAATGACAGTTTTTCTCAAATGGTTACCTATCAAAATTTTGAATTATTTTTTTCCGAATATTCAATTACCCGAATGCTTCATTTATCCGAATGCATTTTTTTCTGAAACTATAAATATTTCAGGATTTTTATAAAACAACCCTAACCTAACCTAAAGGGTTCTACAGGATGGTCCTGAAATAAATCCTGAAATATTTACAGTTTCAGAAAAAAATGCTTTCGGACAAATTAAGTTTTCGGGATTCTAAACCTTCGGAAATAAAATTTTCTAAACATCGATAGAATAGATATAGATAACAACCTATTCGACATCTCGCTGCTGGGCAAAGCCCTCTCCTTTTTCACTCCATCCGTTCCTATCCTTTGCCAAATCATGCCGAAATTCGTCAAATCAGTCCAAATCGTCCCGCCACCTCCGTCTTGGCCTGCCATTGCTCCGGTGCCTCTCGCTTGGAACCTAATTGGTGATGATTTTTACCACGATCCGGATGCATTTGGCAGACATGTCTTGCCCAGTCCCACTTGAGTTTGGTAGTATTTGTCCCCACGTCGGCAATCTGAGTTCTGAAGCAGAGGACTATAAAGAAAAGTCTAGACTCATTGACTTATTAACGCCCAGCTCAAAATTTTGGTCCTAAAAGGTTGAATTTTTTACCTACATAGATATTCCTTTTATAATGTAGACAAGGATTATGTACGAATTCATTAAAATTAAATTCAGAGTGAACCTATCTCCGTAACTATGACTACTAGAATATACTGGCCGGCAAGTAAGTAGGGTTTATAGTAGATAGAATTTCGGGAATTCCCACGGGGTACGATATAAAGAGGATTATTTTAAACTGACTGGCTGTTAAACGATAGAACATTGATATTTAGCAGTTTAAGTATCGTAGAGGTGCTATAAGAAATAATTTTTGGAATATTCCGGGTTTAGACAGCGGGAGTTAACAATAAATTTTATCCCTGCGCGGTCAAAGTCACGGGCTAAAGCTTGTGTACAATCATCATCATCATCATTTCAGCCGTAGGGTGTGCACTGCTACAATAATAATAATATATCTGGAAGTAATGGTACCGAATGTCAGTTTAAATGATTTACGATTAATTACATCGCACATTTTCTACGGGTTAATTCATATTTTTTTGTTTGTGACTCTCCTGCGGACAGAGCAAAAGTTAAGGGTTTATAGCCAATGTTTTTTAGTCAAGTCTACACCGGCGTTTGGGACGCCTGGCTAACTTTCGGCCCATTAAGTTGGTCTTAAGTTCGCTGACTCGAAGTCGCTAATTTTATGCTCACAGGGAGAGACAACTTTTGTTTCTTACCCTGCGTATGATCCTGTTGTAGACCGCGATTACCTATCAGCTCCTGATATTTCGACGCATTTTACTAGTGACCTGATTGTTAATATTAATACATCATGATTCTTGACAGTAGTAGTAGTCAATGCTCCATATGATTATCAGCTAATATTGACAGCGTCTGGCTCAAGCAGTAACAATACAATTGTTCTATATTGAACACCACATTCTTCTTGGCTTCTCTTCAATAAAAATTGTTCAATTTCCAAAGAATCCAGCCTTTAATTTCTTATGTAAGGATATAATAAATGATTAATCAAATAATGACATCATGGCAGTGGTAGTGGCAGCGTGGAACGTCCACCAACCAGGTGGACGGACGATGAGTAAAGGCCCCTGGTTCAAGGTGGATGCAACTTCCAACCTCAGTGACTGGATATCAATGAGGCTACATCCAGCAGTGGACGACCTACAGCTGAAAAGACGATGATTTGTTTTATAGGCTTGCGTTTGGCCACAATCACGCTTGATGGAAATCGAAGATGAGGCCTACGATGGAGCACGCTTGCCTAGTAGGTAAATGCTCATGCACCCTAGACTTGAAAGCGGCCAAATTGTAATGTTCAGGGAACACAGTCGCAGGCAGGGAATTCCACTCCTTAGCTGTGCGGTGATGATAATCAATATAATGAATGAATGATCACGATCCACGAACCACGATCGTGATGCGATTTGCTCTGTCTTACGCGCTCGAAGTATTTGGGCTTGCATTCATAAACGCACTAGCCTCACATTGTAACCTCACAGTGTTCATCTCTGTGTCTAACGGGGTCTCGAAAAAGACAAAAAAACAACCACGGAATGTTTGTTTCGCTATTTATTTAGCTACGACACCATTCCTTGCGACATGACAGTCGTAAAAAGCCATCAGCCGCGTCACGCGAGTCTCGGGGGCGCGGAGCGGGCAGGACCATTAATCCGCGCCGCGTCGCCGACTTATCTCCAAGCTCAACTTTTTGACAGGTGCGCCCTTTGTCTTATGCCGCCAACCGCAAGACGGCTACTGTACCGTCAAGCCACAGATTACATAACGCACTCCCAGATCAAAACAGCAACAACTCAAAATAATGTACAGTTACAGTAAGATTATTTCCAGTTTGACACTCGGCCCGAGTGTCTCGGGACGTCTCAGTTTTAATCATAAACAGGGGCGTAGCCAGCGCCGTATCAGCCATATCAATGATACGGGGTCTTGGGCTACATAGGGCCTCTAACGTGTGTAAGTAAATATTAGTAAAATGTTATCCACAATGTCACTTAATCTCGTACTTCCCGGGAAAGCCTCCCATGTAATTTTGATACATGGCCCTTCCAAGGCACGCTACGCCACTGATCGTAAAGGTTCATGTTTCTCATACAGTACTTATATAAAATCTTAGAATTTAATCACATAAAATATCCAAACCTATTTAATGTAATTATACAAAATCTCAGCCTAAGTATTGCACTTCCGATTTCTCTCGCTGTATGTCGAGAATTTCCGAGTTTCCAAGTGGCAATAATCTTTTGTAAATGTATTTTTTTTATACAATACTAGCTTTTGCCCGCGACTCCGTCCGCGTGGAATTAGTAATTTGGGCAGCTTATTTTTTTTATCCAATTTGCTTTTTCATCAATTATGGCTCTCCTTAGTTCCTCGATATTAAAAAAAATATCCCCCCGCAACCCCCCCGCACCCCCTGCACGCCTCCCACACAGCACCCCCCTCACACCCGCGTTTGTCCCAAGTCAAGCGTGCCCTATAGAAGTTTTACTTCAAGTTTTTTTTTGTCAAATATCTTGAAAACGGTGCATCCTACGGCAAAATCAATGAAATTTTCATCCCCCCTTTAACACCCCACACCCTCTCCCCCGCACCCTCCCCCGCACGCCCACCACCCCTCAACCCCTTCAACCCCCCCCCCACCCACCCCCACCACCCGGTGTTTTTGTCAAATATCTTGAAAACGGTGCATCCTACGGTAAAATCAATAAATAAATAAATATCACGGGACAATTCACACCAATTGACCTAGTCCCAAAGTAAGCTAGGAAAGCTTGTGTTATGGGTACTAGGCAACGGATAAACATACTTATATAGATAGATACATACTTAAATACATATGAAACACCCAAGACCCGAGAACAAACATTCGTATTTTTCATACAAATATCTGCCCCGACACGGGAATCGAACCCGGGACCTCAAGCTTCATAGTCAGGTTCTCTAACCACTAGGCCATCTGGTCGTCTATGAAATTTTACACCACCCCCGCACCCTTACCCCCCTCAACCCCCCCCCCCCCCCCCCCCCACCCGCCTGGTGTTAACACTGAAAGAATTTTTCAAATCAGAGCAGTAGTTCCTGAGATTAGCGCCTATATAGAAGTTTTACTTCAAAACCCCCGATTTTGAAACATTCTTCCGCTCCTATTGGTGTTAGCGTGATGATATATAGCCTATGGCCTTCCTCGATAAATGGGCTATCTAACGCTGAAAGAATTTTTCAAATCTGAGCAGTATTTCCTGAGATTAGCGCGTTCAAACAAACAAACAAACAAACAAACTCTTCAGCTTTATATATTAGTATAGATAAGCTTACGTTTGACTACAATCACGCATGATGGAAAGCGAAGAAGCCACGATGGAGTACGCTTGCCTAGTAAATGCTCATTCTACCCTAGACTTGAAAACGGTCAAATTGTAGTGTTTAGGGAACACAGTCGCAGGCAGGGTGTGAGCGCAAGCCACTTACTCATAAATATGTCATTAGCTCTTATGCCGTTGAATTAAGGTATCAGTTCGTAATTAGGAGGGGATTAAATATAGATGCATATTTTTGCACTTGACCGTACCATTTTAAAACTATATCACACAGGCGATTTGCGAACGTAGTTATTAGAAGCGGAGCGAACGCGCGGCGTGTTCTCGTTGGGCGTTGGTGTGTGTGAAAGTCCAATCCGCACTGGGCCCGCGTGGGAACTGCGGCCCAACCCCTCTCATTCTGAGAGGAGGCCTGTGCCCTGCAGTGGGGTATATAGGCTGGGATGATCATGATAGGTACATACTACGTATTATTCCTGACGTCCAGTTCCGTGCAGCGTGAAAGAGTAATCAAATCAAATTCAAAATAGGTACCTCTATTTCCACCAACATAGGATCATAGAAGAAAGAAAGAAAGAAAGAAAGAAAGAAAGAAGACATTTATTCACTTTTACAAGCCACACAAATACAAGAAAGTACACACAAATTCATACAAATAAACAAGGTTCACAAAACAACGAAGTAATAAATACACAGATCTGCATGTGTGTCCATGCAAAAGTGAAACGGTCGCTGACTCAGCATTATGCTGAGGCGTTAGACGCCTGCAGCGCTGATTTTCTGCCAGAACCGTCTGTGACACACGGAACGATACACAAATATACTACATAAACTACTTAATAAAAAGATAAATTAATAAAAAGATAATGAATTAACAAACAATTTAGATTTATTATTGCGTAGCATAATATGTAAATAAATAAATACAATAAAGAAAAAGTAAACTGCGAAAACATAACCCTGTAAAACAACAGGTTGGCATATCAAGTGCTGGTTTTATAGGTAGGATTTTTGGAGCGTTAATAAGTGATCCTTCAGCTTGCGCTTGAAGGTGTACCTACTAGACGCTCCTTGGATAGGGGGAGGAATATCATTCCAGCACTTGGACGCCGCAAACTTAAAACTTCCTCGAAATGCCGCGGTCCGGTGTTTAGGCACAAGAACCATAGCACTCCTGCGCTCACTCTTCGACCAAACAATTTTATTGAAGAGGTACAACGGTGTCCTGTAGCGTCTCACACCGAACAGCAAAGTGGCGAGGTGCATGCGCCTGCGTGCAGGCATGTTCAGCAAGTTAGCGGCGTTCAGGTAAGGAGTGATGTGGGACCGGGGAGGGACACGGAAACAAAAACGAGCACATGCGTTTTGCACTCGCTGTAAAAGCCTCTTGGAACGACCAACAATGCAGCCGTCATAAACAATATCACAATAGTTTAATCTGGAGTGTTAGTAATTCATAAAGCTAAATTCTCACAAACACGCATACGCTCACTTATAAACTTTGGCATTTATAATATTAGGAAGATTTACAGAATTTCGGTCAAACAAGGTTGAACATCTCGCCCGAAATTTATGCAGCTTCTCAGTAATCTTATTGTAAAATAAAATCTTGTTTCGTTACTGGGGCGGCCATAAATTCCAAGTCGGGACAAGTGGAGATAAACGGCGGGAAAATGTAGCCGGGGTTGGCGCGAGAAGCACCGAGTCCTGCCTGTCCCTGTCTAACCAACGAAATTAGATAGAGATACACTGCGTGGAAAACGTGAAAATTAGTAGCGTACGGCGATATTTCTCCAATCGACAACGTTTCAATGCTGTAATATTGCATTTACAAAATCATTTTTTCATTATTGTAGTAAGTAGGCTTTCTCCGGCCTGTGTACGTTCCACTGCTGGCCACAAGCATCCTCTCAGAATGGGACATGGGGCTGTAGTTCTTTTTCAGTTAAGTTCAGTTCGGATTGGGACCTGTGCAGGTCCTCACGATTTTTTTCGTTCGTGGTATTTTTTTTCAATTTATTACACGTTGTCACGTCAAAAAGCTTTGCCTCGGAAACGCAACAACCAGTCGTCTCCACCGCAAGTGGAACAAACAGTCAAAACAATCTACAGATTGGTTTATTTCATAAGAAGCCAGTTAATAATATTTCAGAGAAAATTAAATTATATCTAGTAAACAGTTATGCATTCGACTATTTGCTTTTTAGCTCTAGATATTTTGATACAAACCTTTTTCAAAGACTGGCCCATCGTCTCTCAAAATTGAATGCTCTTTAATTTCCTTCAAATTGAAACTAACCAGCGTCCGCCGAGATCGAGTTTGTTTTACAGCTTTAATTAAAGCAAATAGCTGACAAACCGTTTCAAGTCCCGGCAGTGAAATTGTTTCGCTAATTTATTTTACGGGAACTTTTACTTTTAACCCTTTTATAAAATACTAATTACCGCCCTTTGTAACCGATACTCGTTAGCGTTCTATTAATGCTTGATTCGGGATCAAGTGCTTGGGTACAATGAATTTTTTAATTGTGATAATTAAACGGGATCTTTTTAGGGTCCCATAACACAAGGGGTTTCTTTCTCATAAGCGTGCACGGGTCCGTGCAGGGTTCTTTGACGTCACGAAGCCCCCAAAGTCAGATTATTCGTTCTCACGAAAACAGTTACTTTTTGGTTGTTGATGACATTATTTTCCAACGGGCTCCATATTTGTTGGTGTCTAAGGGCCCAGCATGCCCTAAGACGGCCCTGACGAGGAGAAGGAAAAACTTGTAAATACGCGACCTTGTTGGAAGTCGCATTAGAAGTTTCACTTCAAAAATAGAAAATCACTAATGGTTTGGTTACTGAATTTGAAACTTGTATGGAATTTCTCAGTGCGTAAGGACGACTCGCACTTGGCCGGTTTTTTTATAAACGGGGACATTGGGAGCCGGGTGAGTTTCGAGGGTTGATATTGTTCGCGTTTGACCTGGTGACCTCTGGGCGTTAAATGAGCCTCAATCTCTTTTCGGAGGGTTTTGTTCGTCTCTAGGCAACTCCTGTTGCGGTCCGTTGCATCCTTATCGAGTCATGGCAACCAATGGGGTGCGCTGGACAGAGATGGGCCAAATGTATCTATTTACGAAGAACCGGGAAGATAAATAAATTATTCGTTATTTGAAATAACTAAATAATCAGTAATTTATCTGGAAATACTTCAGTTTGCTTTGCTAGCCTTAACCAACAAATTTACCCAACCAAAAGAAATCTTTAGCAAACTTTGTTAATGGCAATACGGATTACACCCGAGATTTTCGACTAGAACTTGTTTATTGGTAATTTTATTATTTTGAGCAGGCAACCCGCTGCTGACGCCGTCCGCCGCGCCATCAAATAAGTAGTTTGCTTTTTATTCGTCGCAAAAACCCGGTATTCTTTTACGGTAGCACCAACAATATTTACAGGATGTAGCCGGGGCAACAAAAGAGCGGAACCTAGCAAGTGGATCGCTTACAGTTTTACGGTTATCGTTCTACGTGTGAACGTACTGCTAACTGGAGGTTGCTCGTTCGGTCTAATCCTTTTACTCCCTTTACGAGAATGTGAAAAAGTCAATGACCGCGTCAGGGGCTGCGGTTTAATTCGTTAAGAGCTGCTGCGATTACAGCAACGAGAACGAGTGGTTGGAGTCGATTGAAATAAACAAAGATGAGTGATTGGATTATTGTTGTTGTTATTGTTTATTAAATGCAATTCACATGTCAATAAGTACAACTCAATCATATGAAACCCTGAAGGGCGCAGCATTTTTGAATGAGAGAGATTAATACAATAAATTAATATTCTAGAATGAAATGAAGGTTTAACAATAAAAGAGAATCAAAAAATAAAATTACAAAATAATTAATAATAATTTACAATAAAAAATAACTATAAAATTTAACTATAGAATAATAATCATGCAATTAAAATAGTAATATAATGTCAGAATATTAGAATTATGTTACAAATTAAAATGAGTCAATACAATTACAAGATTAGGTTCAAGAGCATTAAAAACAAGTGTGAGTCGGACTCGCGCACGAAGGGTTTCGTACCATTATCTATAAAAACGACAAAAAATCACGTTTATTGTATGGGAGCCCCCCTTAAATATTTATTTTTAAAGCGAATATTATAAATGTATGTATGTATGTAAAAGTCTTTATTGTACGTAACACATGAAAATTAACAGTTAACAAGAGAAACAGATGTACAAAGGCGAACTTATCCCTTAAAGGGATCTCTTCCAGTCAACCTTTGAACGATTGACAGGACACCAGAGACAAGACTAGGCATATAATGCAGAGTAAAAAGAGTCGAAATCAAAAGAATAAATAAATAAATATTCTGTGAATATTTCAAGCGTCTACCTGTTGCCGCTATCAATATCGAGCAAAAACGAGCAAAAAGATCATGTTTGTTGTATGGGAGCCCCGCTAAATATTTATTTTATTTTGTTTTTAGTATTATTTTGTTGTTGTAGCTGCAATCGAAATACATCATCTGTCAAAATTTCAACTGTCTAGCTATCACTGTTCTTGAGATACAGCCTGGTGACAGACGGACGGACAGACGGACGGGCAGCGAAGTCTCAGTAATAGGGTCCCGCTTTTACCCTTTTGGTACGGAACCCTAAAAAAGTGTACTCTTAACCTTTTTCAAATGTAAAAATTTAGGGGTCTGCTAATTCAAAATCGCGAGTGCAATTCATTTTCATCAACATCATCATCCCACCCTATATACGTCCCATTGCAGGGCACAGGCCTCCTCTCAGAATGAGAGGGCTTGGGTCGTCGTTCCCACGCAGGCCCAGTGCGGATTGGGAACTTCACACACACCATTACATTTCTTCTCAGGTGTGTGCAGGTTTCCTCACGATCTTTTCCTTCACCGTAAAACTCATGGTAAATTTCGCATATAAATTCTGAAAAACTCAGAGGCCCGGATTCGAACCCACGACTCTTTACTTGAGAGCCAATAAGTCGAAACACTAGGCCACCACGGTTTAAACAAAATAGAGTAAGTAAACATTCCATTAACATTTTACATACATGTAAATGGGATATTATTCAAAATAGTACAACAGAGCTGTACCCTCGTGATCCATTAATACAGGCGGCGACAGTCCTTTAATGGAATGCCGGCACCCACTTCACGTGATCCGCGCCTTTTCGATGCCGGAAATTGTGTCCGACTGTACGACTATATTGACGAGGCGCAAATTTAATAAACTGAATTTTCATAACGAAGTGTTTAATGAATGTGGAATTGGCCAGTGCGCTATTTTTGGGGTTCGATATTCAAAGGGACCTTGTTACTGAGCTTCTGCTGAGTGGCTGATTTCTATCTTTTCCCCGAATTTCATATGCTATAATTTGTTTTCCATAATTTTAATTTCACGAGCTTTACGGTGAAGGAAAACATCGTGAAAAAATCTTTATACACCTGCGAAGAAATTCAATGGTGTGTGTGAAGTTCCCAATCCGCACTGGGCCCGCGTGGGAACTACGGCCCAAGCCCTCTCATTCTGAGAGGAGGCCTGTGCCCTGCAGTGGGACATATATACCTAGGCTGGGATGATAATGATGAATTTTCATTTCAAATGCAAATGACGGCCTCACGGTCCCACCCGAAGACCAGCGCTGGCTCTCGAGCCGGCATTATGCTGAGATGGGTCCGTTTCGTGATACCTAGTTGCTTTATATTGTAATTTTTATGCCTTAATGCTATTGTTGTCACGAATAAATGTTTTTCTCAAACATGCTATGAAATATTGACATTATGTTCCTTATAATACGCCACGAAGTGTCACGTTGAAGGTGCGGCTAGACGAGAGATCAATAATGGAATTTCATACAACATTGCTGGCCTTGGCCAGCAAAGTGATCGTATGTTGTTTCATGTGACTACAGCACCATGACGTTTATATAGGTCTATGGCATTTAGCCATTAAAAAAAACTATAAGCAATATTTGCGTTTTGGTTCATTATGACATTCTGCCACTACGCTTATTTAAGGTAAGATGATGATGATGATGGTGGTGATGATGGTGGTGATGATGATGATGGTGGTGGGTGATGGTGATGATGGTGATGGTGATGATGATGATAGTGATGGTGATGATGGTGATGGTGGTGTGGTGATGATGATGATGATAGTGATGATGATAGTGCTGGTAATGGTGATGATGATGGTGATGATGATGGCGATGATGATGATGATGGTGGTGGTGATGATGATGGTGATGATGATGATGGTGATGATGATGATGATGATGTGATGATGATGATGGTGATGATGATGGTGATGATGATGATGATGATGATGATGATGGTGATGATGATGATGATGATGGTGATGGTGGTATGGTGATGATGGTGATGATGTGATGATGGTGATGGTGGTATGGTGATGATGGTGATTATGTGATGATGATGATGACGATGATTTTATGATGATGATGATGATGATGATGGTGGTGATGGTGATGATGATGATGATGGTGATGGTGATGATGACGACGACGATGACGAAGATGATGATGATGATGATAGTGATGGTGATGATGATGATGATGATGATGCATGTTTGAGAAAAACTCTATACAAGCCTTGGCCACGAACAGGGATTGCCGGCCTCGTATCTCTAGATGGCCTCGTTAACACTCGGCCATCTATAACTACTCGGCCGGCAATCCCCTATTTCGCGGCCGCTGCAGTAATGTACTATTTCTGTCTTTCTTTTTCTATCTTTCTTTTCATTTGTCATAGGTAATTTTCGATTGTAATTTATATCATACCTACTATTATACCTACTTATACCTACTTTAAATTTCTAAATTTAGACTGTTAAATTCTATTGATTTATCTGTACTATTGTAATCACTATACACAATTTGTTACTGTTTTATTGTTTTTGAATTTCATGTATAGGTAATTTTATGTCTGTATACTTTTATAATTATGTTAAGTTTAGATCATTATTTTTAATTTTAATTTATAATAGCTCGTTTAGCCTGCGACACAGAGTTCCCTAGTAACCCTAGTGCAGGCACGCGTGTTACATAGGCCTTTTGTAAAATAATCGTATTTCTAGTTATTTGTACTGAAATAATTTGAATACATTATCTTATCTTATCTTTTATGTATATCTGAAACAGTATTTACTTCGGAATTATTATTGAACTAACTTAGGTTCATATAATTTCATACTAAATATAAACTTAGGTTCTATCTGTATTTTATATTCTACATTATATTCTTTGACGATCGGATAGCCTAGTTGTTAGAGAACCTGACTACGAAGCTTGAGGTCCCGGGTTCGATTCCCGGTCGGGGCAGATATATGTATGTATGAAAAATACGAATGTTTGTGCTCGAGTCTTGGGTGTTTAATATGTATTTAAGTATGTATTTATCTATATAAGTATGTTTATCCGCTGTCTAGTACCCATAGTACAAGCTTTGCTTAATTAACTTAGGACTAGGTCAATTTGGTGTCAAATAATAACCACTGGTTTATTTTTATTTATAATTTAAAAAAATCCTTTTAAACTGCACGCTTCTAAATATTTTATGTCAAGCGTTAAGGATGTATGTGTGTCACGATAGTTTATAATCCCAAGAACGTTACCACAATAGGAAGTGGGGAAACGAATCATAATGTATCGTATAAACCGGAAAACGTTTACTGTAGCAATAAACCACAACATTCCCGGTAAAGACTCTATAACGACGTGTGTACTGCATTGCTGCATAATACCTTTCTTGGATGCAAATGCTACATCATAATAATATTCATTCAGTAAAGTTGGCAGCAATAATTTCTTGCTGGCAAAGTTGCCACGAGTTTAATCTTTTGCTTATAATCTCAGCCTATATACGTCCCACTACAGGGCATAGGCCTCCTCTCAGAATAAGAAGGGTTGGGCTGTAGTTCCCAAGCGGACCCATTGCGTACTGAACTTCTTCACACACCATTGAATTACTTCGCAGGTGAGTGCAAGCTTCCTCGTGAAGTTTTTCTTCACCGTAAAGCTTATGGTAAATTTCAAATATAATTTCGCACGTAAATTCGAGAAAACTTAGAGGTGCGAGCCGGAATTTGAACCCACGACCATCTGCTTGAGAGGCCATAGGTCTAACCACTAGGCCACCACGGTTTCATTCTTCTTTTTCTCCGGCTTCTTTCAGGTATCCGTTCAGCCGTTATTGCGTGATTCAGTAACAAAGTAACATCTAAGCATCTTCACAAAGTTTCACATTCATATTATTAGTAAGATCTCTTTTGGTGAGACATAATAGTACATTACTGCAGCGGCCGCGAAATAGGGGATTGCCGGCCGAGTAGTTATAGATGGCCGAGTGTTAACGAGGCCATCTAGGGATACGAGGCCGGCAATCCCTGTTCGTGGCCAAGGCTTGTATAGAGTTTTTCTCAAACATGCATCATCATCATCATCATCACCATCACCATCGTCGTCGTCGTCATCATCACCATCATCACCACCATCAACATCATCATCACCATCATCATCATCATCACCACCGCCATTACCATCATCACCATCACCATCACCATCTTACCTTACCTTAAATAAGCTTAGTAGCAGAATGTCATAATGAACCAAAACGCAAATATTGCTTATAGTTTTTTTTAATGGCTAAATGCTATGATGCCGTAGACCTACAAACGTCATGGTATGAAACAATAGACGATCACTTTGCTGGCCTTGGCCAGCAATGTTGTATGAAATTCCATTATTGACCTCTCGTCTAGCCGCACCTGCATTGTGACACTTCGTGGCGTATTATAAGGAACATAACGTCAATATTACATAGCATGTTTGAGAAAAATAACAAACTGTACCAAAGCTTTGTGAAACTCCACAGTCATGTCGTAGAACAGGTGCAACTTTAAAAACATCAGATTCCGTTTCAACAGTTTCGTCTGGAAGCAACGTAAATCCTCCCGGCGCGTGCACTTTTATTTATTCCCTGTTGCTGTTGCACCCGTAATCTAATCTCAAATACATTTTTCGACCATTCCATTTCGTTCAATATTTATTCAATACCATCCCTACATACTCGTACTATTAAAAAGTATATGTTATTGGAACTATACGGTCTAATGACAATAATATAAAAATTTAAAAAACCCTCAACGCTATTAAGTCTAAGATACCTTCCGCAGCACACAAAAGAGTTGATAACTTTTAATCGACGGGACCAATTTTAATGAAACATGCCTAAGAACAATTGCCAAGAAACTTGGTTACAAATAAAAAAAAACCGCATCCAATTCGATTCACCCGTTGTGAATGAGCATTTACTAGCACGCTTCTCCATCGTAGGCCTCATCTTCGCTTTCCATCAGCCAAACCCTTGGGCTTGGCTTGGGTTTGTGGTCGAACCCAAGCCTATAGATAATTGTATAAAAAAACGTCCAACATAAACAATTCCCGCAGTCATTAGCACGGGCTCATCTTATTCGCAGCAATAAGCCCGCGCCGACCAAATCGAGAGCATATTCTCTAAAATATTGAGCTCATTACGAACTCCTCATTTCCGCACTAAGCCCCCGTTTAAGACACGAAAAAGCGCAAAATTCTCCTAAAATAAAAAGCCATATAAATAAGGTGCCCAATTTTTCCAAAGTGTCTCATCCTGGCATAGGAAGCAAACGAGAGCTGGGGAATTATACTCCTCACTAATTGCTTCTCCCTCTTCCGTTCTTCATACATTTTTCGTGCGTCGTGGCTCGAGCAATTTAATCCTGCTTTAACGGTGCCAGTCGAATTACTGTATAAATGCGAGCTCGTCGGCTTTGTGTAAGCTGAATGGAGGTTTAGGAGCCGAGCAGTTGCCAATTCTGTTATTATTTCATGAAAAATACCTTACATAATGGTTTACTTGCCCGTATCCGCGGGTTGTCGCTTAAACTGTTAGGTCTTGTCTGGATTAAACAAATTTTCCTTTGCGCTAAAGCAAAATCTTACTTATATGACTAGACTTAGCGGTTGAGATTTTATACTTATTCGTTCGTATTATCCTAATTCCATGAGACCACCGGATTAAATAAGTTTTGTTAAAAATTTCATTTTAAATTAAAGCTTTCAAGTGAATCCGACAACAGTGGGTCAAATTCGACTTCCGAGATTTGACCCGTATATAATATAGGTACATAGATACTTACATTGCAAATTAATAAAAAGCCTGTAAAAATAGTCTCATAGTGAAAATAAACGGATCACTCACGTAGTCGGAGTGAGTCTCACGGTAGTTTCATGTTTAAAGTAAAAATAGTCTATTGGTAATTCCGAAAATCCAGCTATTGGTTGACATTCAAAATTTCAATCCAATCGTTCTAGCAGCTTTAGCGTGAAATAGTAATAAACACAATCATACGCACGCACGCATACTTACACGCACGCACGCACACTTATTTACACGCACGCTCGCACAAACGAACGCGCGCGCACGCTTTTCAAACTATCATTAATTTATATTACTTTAGTTTCGTCCGATTGAGCGACACTAGTGTCATACAAAGCTGAAATTAAGAAAAAGAGTGTCTAATAATGACACCAGTTATTAAGTTATTAATGTATACAATCTTGAAGGCGGGGGCGACGACAGTGAGGACGAATTTTTCGAATTATCTACGTAAAAAAACAATTCTAATTCCAACGCCAATAATTATCCTTCAAAAGCCTTTAATTTAAATCCTCTTTCATGTCGCAAAACATATTTTCTCGACCATTTTGATTATCAAAGCGTAATTTTATAATAATGATTTTCTTTAAAATTCCTCTAAGCCGTCGTCAAAGACTGACAAAGGTATTTGTCTGACCCGTTTCTTTCGGGAGTTGGAAAAATAGAGGTTATTACTTGACATTAAGCCAGTGAACTGATTCAGAGCTGTCCTCGCGATCAAGATTGATAGCTAGGTGTCGGAGAGTGCTTTCTCGTGTAACGCCCAAAGTTTTCAATGGATAAACCGATACAGAATTTGACGTATGTTTGTCTGAACTTTATAAAGGCGGTGGGGAATACAAAATAATAATAGCTTCGATACTTTTAGAGGAAAACGTGTCTAATGCAGTAAGTTTAAAAATAATAATGGACAAAATGTGTAATGGTCATTTGATGTACTTTGATTTGATTTGACTTTTTGTAAAAGTATTAATTGGACGAATTTATGAATAGCGTAATAGACAGATTGGTTTAGGTTTGACTAGGTTTACAAAACAATATAATACAATCACCATCCCACCCTGTAAGTATACGACCCACTGTTGGGCGCAAACCTCCTCCATGACTGAGACGATTCGGGCTATTAATTCTCCCACGGGCCTATTGCTTATTGGGAATTTCACACACGCCATTGAATTGCTTTGCACACAATGTTTCCGTTTCCGTACAGCGAAAAGCTTATGATAAATTTCAAATTGCTAATCAATTATTTGTTAATTACGTCTCAGCTTCTTCATTGATTGATTCAGGTGATATTGCGGAAGTCTATATCAATGAAATGCCTAATTTTTGTTAAACTGGTTTTCCTCTGCACAGCGTACACCACAGCTACATATGTCTTTGAACTATCTCTCTCTTCCACTTAAATTTGTTACTTATATGTATTTGTTACACAGACCCAACTATCAAAAACATCACGCAAAATACTAATGCGTTTCAAACTCTCTACGAGTTCATTCTTAAAGCACAAACACCGAACACACATCCGTTAACAAACATAGCGAATGACGTACTCACAAGCACCAAACACGGTAAAAAAACTGTTGTTTTGATTTTAAGTTATTTATTACGCACTAAATCTACGCTTTACACTATATTATAAGTAGCTAAGTACATAAATTTTACATAATGTACTCGAACCATTTTATCTTAGAACACTATGTCATTTGAAGGTATACAAACAGGCGAACAACGGATTTGAGCGCTGTGTTAAATGGGCAAATATTGATGTTCGGAGTGTTAGTCCAAACGTGACTAGTAAAGAGTAGATGCGCAGTGGGGATTGTTGAAGCAGTACGGCAGCTATATTCAGTGGCAAGAATCCGCCAGGCTGGTTCTACGAGTATGTTCGTAAAAAGTTTTGGCTACAAAGCGGGAAAACGCTGCTACTGGTTACGAGCGTAGCGCGTAGCAATGCGTGGCAGTAAATGGGTCTCCTATAAACGCCATCGGCCGTCTACAGCGTCTCGTCGTATGCTGCGTCACACTGCTTACTAAAGAAATGTAATGTGGTGGTCTCTTTCACACGTCGAAGTTAGCGTCTTGACGCCGTACGTGGAATTCAAACGCTATGCGCCGCGTCTCTAGTTATTTCGACAACGACGTATTGATCGCTGGCGCTGTGCGTTGCGTCTAGACGTCGATCGGAGCGTTGACGCTGACGTCAGACGCCGCGTATAGCATAAATAGGAGACCATAGCCATAAAGTTCGCCTAGACGCAGTGGCATGCAGTGAGTCAATGCCAAAGAGGCATATCCATCTGGCAGCAGCGTTTGGACCACCACCACCGCATTCCACAGTCTAGACGTTGTCAAGTGGCAAATGCAAGTCACAAGTGCAGGTCTCAAGTGAAAATTCCTTATGGATTATTTTCTATTTTGTTCCATTTCGTTCCGTTCTAACTGGATCCCGCATTCTATTCTAGTCTATAACTAGATGGACCCCTTAGGAGTTCCTTAAAAAACTAAATTTCCCACATTATGCTCACTGGATAATATATAACACTTTAATTTTGACTTACTGTATCTGCGACGAGTAATATGCTCCAAACGAAGGGAGCGGTTTGAACAAGAATTCTTCGGCTAACCCATCAAACACGCCCTTTTGAAGTGTGGATCAAGACGAGACAGACTGAGTATGAAGCGGGAAAGTTCACAAACAACATTATTGGCACTGATGGCTTTAATATTGTGCCAAATTCATTTATTCGGGGGTTCGTGGACTCTGCCCATTGAAGCCTTAATTAGGACTAATAATATAAGTGCGGAAGTTTGTGTCCTCTCTTTGACGCTAAAACGGATGGATAGATTTAAATCATATTTGGTATCATCATCATCATCATCATTTCAACCGAAAGACGTCCACTGCAGAACATAGGCCTCCCCCAAGGCTCGCCAAACAGATCGGTCCCGTGCCATCCGCATCCAACGCGATCCCAACCTTAACCAGGTATTATATTTGGTATAAAGATAGCTAAATCCTAGACACAGCACTTGCTACTTTCTATCCCGAAGGTCTTACACGATCGGGATGTAGGCATGTAAAAATCCGAAAAGCTGGGATAATTTTACATGGTTAATCTTCATACAACAAGAATTATAACATAACTATTACCACCCACGGGATGGGAGAGCGATGCTCGAAGTCCCGTGTGAGGTAAGTTATGAGTGAAAATCACGAAAGCTTAAAACATTATATTGCAAGAATTTATCGCGAAAATTTGGCTGGTCTTTGACAACTGTAATGGTTCACGCCTGACTTCATTATGATGATTAAGAAACGAAGAGCTTGTTGCACAGATAGCCCATGGAACCATTATTTTGGTCACCTTATAGTTAACTGTCATGCCTTTTATTTGCAGAAATAGTAACAATAAGGATGATAGGTATTACAAAAGAATACAATACAAGAAGAAGAATACAAGAAGCGTCAAACAGATTAATTTTCTGAAAATCAGCTTAATTTTCAATTAACAGCAAAATTAGATTTTAATGGTTTTGAAACCAATAAATAGTTAACCGATTGAGCTGGCGTCAGAACTAGCAATACCCATGCAAGATCTTTGCGAGAATCGTTTTTTGACAGCTCATAAAAGTATATCAGTTGATTGATGGTATCATCATCACTATAATATTGCTACGCTTTGCTAAAGCTGATTGCATGGTAGAGGAAGGGTTACAAAACCTTATAACGAAACATTAATAATACCGTGGGTTGTTTGTGAAAAAAGAGCCAAGTTTTAGCAATAAATTATTGTATTACAATAACGTTGTTGTGAAAACTTTTGTAACTTACCTTCTACCTATTTTACTATTTTAGATACAAAAAACCGGCTTAGTTAAAACTTTCCAGCCTTGTTTAGTCTATATTTGAAAGTTTTTTTCCAGAAATCTTAATTAATCTTAACAGGTAACGCTTTTTATTTTGTTGTTTCTTTATCCAATTTAAAGTTTTTTCTTCGTATAAAAGACATCTAACTTATAGGACGCCTAGAGTATTTACGTATAAGTGTTTCGTTTTAGCATACCGTTTCAACATTTCTTGTGCCTTATGGCAGACAGCAATAAAATGTTAGTGTTCTACCAACTCTTCGACTTGGCGGCAAATAATACTGTAAGTTAGCATGAAATATTTTTCCATTCCGTTTTATTACTGCAAACTACTTTCCACAGCAAAACTGAAAAGCGCGCAGTTAAAAAACAAACAAAGAACCCTAAGGAAACATAGTAACAAATGCGTCGTCGTTTTTTTCCCGGGAAAGTTTCGTCTGTTACAGCGGGAAGTGGGGAAATAATGAAATGTCTTTCCCGCGAGTCAGCACAAAATTTCTTTTGAGCCCGCTGTCCTTGGGAATTAAGATTGATGAATTACCGTGTTGTTTTACTTTCGCTCTTGGAGAATTTTTTTCTATGTGAGAAATGCGGGCAGATGCCGGCAGCAGGTGGACGCTGGGTCCAATAAAACAGTCAACCGACAAGAGGTTAATTAAACTTTGAGCAGGCTAAGCTACTTGAAGCACACGTCAAAGTGACTAACTAAATATCATTTAGGTTTAGATTTAGTTATTTTAATTTAATTAGTAGTTTTAGTCTTGTATTTACACCTTTAGGTGTATGTTTTTTCTTTCATGATTAAATTTCCTATTATTATGCAATATTTTTGAAAAATAATGCATTTGTAGTAATATCATTTTAACATTCGTTTCTTAAAAAACTTTACATTTTCCGTTGTAAGATGCTGGGTTAGCGTTACGAGCTGATGTTATTGAAAATCTCGTAAAGTTGAGAATTTCCAAGAAAATCTATTATATCAAATGACCGTTAGGTATGTATTTCGTCCATTATTATTTTCAAACTTTATAAATATATTTTGATACGTACCTTATAAAATCAATAGAATAAAATTAACAATGATAAAGAACGACATCCCTATAAGGCTGCTAGAAAAATCTTAAAAGCGCGATTCAGAATTTCATGCAGACCGAACAGTGACATCTGTTGTAAAACATTGGAACTAAACATATAGTTTAACACGGGTGAATCCGCGGATTAAAGCTTGTTTTCAACAAAATCTTTTCAACATTTACGCAATTACTAGAATTATTCGATTATTTTCAGCTCGTTGCTGGGGCACTTGGGGCAGCATCGTGCGGCCACAGTTCGCAGTATCTCCCAATTTTAATAGAACTTTGCATGTCACTTTACGAGAGTAAAAAAATACAGAGTTACTAACGGGAAAATAATTAAGTGTGGGTGAGAATTTTAGGAGTTTCGCTAATTATTCCAGGAAGTTTTGATTTGGATATATCACTTTGGATATCACAGATTTTTGTGTTTATGTTATTTTTATTTTCTGTTCACAATATTGCTCCTTTAAATTAGCTTCTCGGCTGATTACTGCACACCAAATCTACCGAACAATGGCCCACTGATAGTGTCTTTTTCGACCTTGACTTGGCAGAATCATCGTTAGTATCGATTAAGCTATATTATTAAAAATTGAATTTAAGTCTTTCCAAAAAAATTAGAGCTGAAAAAAAAACTTCAATATTCAGTTTTGAAGGTTGCTACGCTGTCCATCTATCCGTGTGTCTATCTTTCTGTCTTCACAAGGCTGCATCTCAAAAACCGTATCTATAGGCTCAACTTTACTGTAACTTAGAAAATGTTTATTTCTATTGCCGCCACAACAACACAGAATACAAGTAAAATTTAATTAAGTTATATCCCTAGCCTATATATAATACGTCCGTCTGCTGGGCACAGCCATTCTCTCAAAATCAGAGGGTTAGAGCTGTAATTCCTACGCGGGCCCAGTGCCAATTGGGAATTTCACACACACCATTGAATTTCTAGGCAGGTGTGTCCATCCTTGCGATGTTTTCCTTCACGGTAAAGCTCATGGTAAATTTGAAACAGAATTTCGCACGTAAGATCGGAAGAACTCGGTGGTTCGAGCCCGGGCTAAAAACCCATTACGCGTCTACTTTAAAAAAATTAAAAACAACGAATTAATGCTTTTTACAAAATGATGTGCTCACATGCCAAAAGAAACGCGCCTGCTTGCCAGTATTGGACTGATAAGAGCATGTCAATATTTTTAAGCCTTTAAACTACCCGCATTCGTTTGCACGTATCGTTTGATCGGCAGTATCACGCTCAAAAACAAACGAACACTCGTTATGTTCGATGTGACTTACGAACAGTGAATGTCAGTATTTCGTTAGAATCATTATTATTTCAACCCCCCAAATCCCAAGTTGCAGGCAAATCATAGGCAATTCAACCACAGCTAATATAGAAAGGGACTCAAATATTTGTCAATCAATTTCCTCTTCGATATACGCATCGCGTGGGTTGACTCAAAAATGGCAATTCGCAAAAACGAAATACGCCAAAAAAAGGTCAAGTTCGGTACAAAGCCGTTCATCATCATCATCAGCCTATGTTCGTCCACTGCTGGACATAGGCCTCTCCCATGGCACGCCACTGAGCACGATCCTCGGCCACTCTAATCCAGCTCTTGCCAGCCGCCTTGCGAAGATCGTCGCTCCACCGAGTCTGAGGACGTCCCACGCTACGTTTGCCAATCCGTGGTCTCCACTCAAGAACTCGTCTACCCCAACGGTTATCGGTTCTTCGGGTTATATGGCCTGCCATTGCCACTTCAGCGTACTGATGCGGTGGGCTATGTCGATAACTTTGGTTCTCTGTCGGATCACTTCGTTACGAATTCGATCTTTTAGAGAAACTCCGAGCATAGCCCTTTCCATAGCACGTTGAGCAACTTTAAATTTGTGGACCAGCCCTACAGTACAAAACCGTTATTAACTCCAATTTACTGCTGTATTCATCATCTTCAACATTTCAGCCAAAAGACGTCCACTGCTGAACATAGGCCTCCCCCAAGGCTCACCAAACAGATCCCGCAACCTTAACCAGGGCGTCACTCCATCTTGTTGGATGCCTACCTACACTGCGTCTTCCGGTCCGCTACAAACGTTACAACTACGCTACCGTATTGAACTATGATGCTAACTTGTACAATTATTTAGCAAAAGTAGCTACTACACTCCCAATTCAGTCCACTGCTCACAACAAGTAATACAACTTTATTATACTTTAAAACCGATTCCATTTTAAAGCAACCCATCTTGTTTCAGAATGGCCAGTATAAATGACTGTTCCCTTTTACGAGGAGTGGCAAAGTGGGTAAAATATCTTGACAAAAATCTTCAGATAACTCCTCGCTGGCGACACGGAAACGATGATAAAACCATCATAAAAGCGATACTTCATTAGAATACGCCCCCGTCGGGGGATATCGTCAACAAGCTAGCGAGCGATTTCTGCTAAAAAACTTATGAATATCGCGGTGCCGGTGTTTTGTGACGCGCACTTTTAGAGAAAGGTTATGGAATACAATACAATACAATAACTCGGTTAGGAGGGAAGGGGTTAGGTTAGGGTAGTATTTTGGTGATTTTTTTAAAGTCTTTTTCCGCATACCTACATAATAATCCTTCCCAGCTAAGGAGTAGGCGGAGATTATTTGTATCAGCTACGATCCTGAGTCTCTTCCAGAACACCATTATTATTTGTATCAGCTACGATCCTGAGTCTCTTCCAGAACACCATTATTATTTGTATCAGCTACGATCCTGAGTCTCTTCCAGAACACCATTATTATTTGTATCAGCTACGATCCTGAGTCTCTTCCAGAACACCATTATTATTTATATCAGCTACGATCCTGAGTCTCTTCCAGAACACCATTAGTCATTTCATACATACTCACCGGTTTCGGGTACTCTTGACCCGACTTTTCTTCATTGACCATGGAATGAATGTCTTCCTTGGTTTACAACATCCCCCTTCCAACCTATTTTTTTTGTCTCCAAGTTTTTTTCTTTTTTGTGAAAAATAAACTATGTCCAAGGTATGGGACCCCCTGTGCTATACTCTGACCTAATAAGCGGCTTTGTCGCTACAGAGCGATCTCTTCCAAGCAACTTTTAAAAAGAGAAAAAGAAAGCTACAGATTTAAGCAGGAGGATGCAATTACCAGCAGATTCCACTGGTGATGCTTCGGAGACGAAACACGCGTCCAATTTATCCAATTTATTATTTTTTCTTTTTACTGTGGGATTATTTTGCGTTTGCATCGGTTAATTTTTATTTTTATGTGGGAGTGCGAAAAAAAGTATAATATATGTATTTTCAACGCAAATGTAGTTATTTTGCATGACTTAACCTTACTATGGGAACTATGGCCTGATTGTTAACCCAACAAAGACCCAGGTCATTGTTATTGGTAGCTCGAAACTTGTGCCAAGAGTCGACTTTGCATCTCTGCCACCGGTGCTTTTCGACGGAGTACTAATACCGTTTGCGCATCAGGTCAAGAGCCTGGGTGTTATTTTAGACCGCACTCTCTCATGGTCTCCTCATGTGTGCGAGGTGAGCAGGAAGGTGTTTGCTGCGGTGGGATCTTTAAGACGGCTTCAGAATTTCCTACCTTTTGCTACCAAGGTTGCGCTTGCTCAAACTTTGCTGCACCCTATATTCGACTATGCTGACATTTGCTATCCCGATCTCCTAGAAGAGCAGCTTAATAAACTTGAGCGAATTCAAAATCTATGCATTCGGTTTATCTTTGGTCTGCGTAAGTTCGATCATGTCTCTAATTTTCGATCACAGCTCAAGTGGCTCCCAATCCGCCTTCGCCGTAACTCTCACGTTCTCCACCTTCTTTACGGCATTCTCTTTAACCCTGCAACTCCTCGCTACCTCAAAGAGCGGTTTAGCTACGTAACTTCTATTCGATGCTCTCAGAACTTTCTCCTTACCGTGCCTCTCTCTAACTCCAAATTCTATGTCTATTCTTATACTGTCCAGGCTATTCGGTTGTGGAATGCCTTGCCGATTGACTTACGACGGGCAAAATCTCTGTCAATCTTTAAATCAATGCTTAAGGTGTACTATCTGTCTTCTTGTAATTATTAGCTTTGTTATAGTTTATTTATTTATATGTGGCTGTTTATCCCAATGCTTATATTTGTTTTAGACGTGTACTTATTATATGTACGATATATGTATGAGTAGATGTACTATTTTTTGTTGCGTTTTAATTTTCTGATCCACTGTTGATGCACCACCTGCTGTAAACTAGTCCTTCCTTCTTTCTGGTAAAGGGTTGCCTGGAAGAGATCGCTCTTAAGCGATAAGGCCGCCTATTGCTTACCTTGTAACTTACTCTCTGTGTACCTGTTTTCTGTATTGCTTACTATTCCTGGTGTACAATAAAGAGTCATTGTATTGTATTGTATTGTACGGCCCAAGCCCTCTCATTCTGAGAGGAGGCCTGTGCCCTGCAGTAGGACGTATATAGGCTGGGACGATGTTGAACCTCACTATTTCGAGGTGGAATAAAATAAGTATTTCATTTATTTTATATACTTTCCTTTTTTTTCTAATTATAAAAATATCATTTTTTCGCGTCTGAAAGCATAACAACGCGAAGCGCCCTCTCGCGCTCCCACGGTCTACTTACAGCTATATTTGGCCAATTTGCAAACTGACATTACCTCATTCGATCAAATATAGGTATGCAATTTGTAAGCTCCATGGGTTCTATCGCGATTCCCTTTCCCCTTTCGATACGACGTGACATTAAACCGGTGTTATTTCCAACAAAATGCTTGATAAATTTTATGATGTAGCACGGTAATGTACCCAGGGGTGGTATCGTGTTTTCCGCATAAGCAAGTGCCGTGAACATCTTGTCATGCAAATTTATGCAAAGTACAAAAGTCGATAGGAAGTCTCTTGATACCAGAACTAGCATCTTGTAATGTGGGCTCATGTGTGCCGCGTCGGTGCTTCTCGCTACCGCCATTAGAGTGACGTCTCGGCACAAATTAATGCGAGTTCTGCTAATTTTATCAGGCACTATTTTGAAAGCTCGCCATCATCATCATTTCAGCCGAAAGACGTCTGCTGAATATAGGCCTCCCCAAGGCTCGCCAAACAGATCGGTCCCGTGCCATCGGCATCCATCGCGATCCCGCAACCTTAACTAGGTCGTTGCTCCGTCTTGTCGGAGGCTTACCTACCTACACTGCGTCTTCTGGTCCGTGGACGCCACTCGAGAACCTTTTTGCCCCATCGGCCATCAGTTCTACGAGCGTGTGCCCTGCCCACTGCCACTTGAGTCTGGCGATTCTTTGAGCGATGTTGGTAAAAGCTCGTATCTTAAATCAGTTCGTAAACCAAACTGAACCTTGATGCACTCTTTGTAATTTCACTTTGCCAGATAATTTTCTTGGTTCGAGTAAAATTCTGAAAGTCTGACTGACTTCTAGATATCACATTGACTAAAAATTTCATACGGATATGTAGGTTGGATATCAATTGCGTATAGTCAGCAAAAATTCAGCAATAAAACTTGTATTTTCTTTATAAAACTTAGTAAAATTTCAGTACAGTTGAAGAAACTGACTCCTCTCACACCTATTATGAACCGATACCTTAATTCTGCGACAGAAAGAGCTATGGGACATAATTTTATGAGCAAGTTGTATACACCCATGTTTTTACACTTGACTCTACCAGGGTGAAACCTTTTCATTGCAAAAGTCAATTTGACATTTTATACATCTGCCAAATATATTATCGTGAAATTGGTTGTGAAAAGGTTCCATCCTGGTACTTGATTTAGTTTCCTCGACTGTAAATTAGAGCTAGTTCAATATTGACGTATTTAGCAATTGTCAGATCGGCCGCCGCGTCTGTACGGAATGCTGCGTATAACTCGGTTATCTGTAAGCGGCTGAATATTCATACTGCTCGTTTAATAATTAAGACAAACTCTGGATGACTAATTAAGTAATTACATTTGGTTTATGACAATTTCTGTTACAAGGCTTAATTTTCCAGCATGTTTTTACAACCTTTTTCCATCGATTATCTTGTGCGCGTCTTCTTTATTACCAACAACTGCTTGACATGATTTCTAAATATAAAATGTCTACAACATCATTCTGATGTTTGACATCCTGATTGCACCGCTGAAATTGGTAAAATGTACTGAAACAATTACTTTGCTCACCCGCGACCTTATGATAGCTACGCTTATGCAAGAAATATGACAATGTGTTTATGCAGTTCCTCCACCTCCACCTACACTGTACGAACACACAAATCATACAAATGTTAGCAACATCTGCTAGCATAGTGAACGGTTGCGATATTCTGAGTCAGCTCTGGTTGAGTTCGAAACGCGTCAGTGTAATTTGGTGGTGGTGATAGGTTAAGTTTGTGTGATTTGTGTGTGTTTGTACAGTGTGGAGGTGGAAGAACAGCATGAACACACATTTCTTACATAAACGTAGCTATCATAAGGTCGAGGGTGAGCAAAGTATAATTCCTCCGCAAAGTAACGCCTGTTTCAATAAATTCTGGTAAAATGTGTATAACATGGCTGGTTCTTTCCTCAATCAACGTGTCGGCCTTGCCATACAACGAGGAAACGCAGCCAGCCTTATAGTCACCCTGCCCAATAGCAGCGGTCTTTAAGGTTTAAATAAATTAAGTTAGTTGAAGTTTCTTTCTCTTCTATTCTTTTTGTTAATTTTAGGGTTTCGTACCCAAAGGGTGGCAATGGGACCCTCCACTGTCTGTCCGTCCATCTGTCACAGGGCTTTATCTCTTGGACCGATAGACCGAATAGATAGACACTTGAATTTTTTACCGATTGTGTATTACTTTGGCTGTTATAACAAAAAATAAGATGTATTTAAAAATTAATGGGGATCGTCATACAAGAAACGATCCTATAATGGCATAACTAGATACTTGAAATTTTCACTTAAAATAACACAAATAAATTGTGCGGAGATACGGAACCCTTCATGTACAAGTCCGACTCACATTTAACCGGTTATTTTGTATATTTTGTGTCTAAATAAATATTTTTCTCAAGAGAATTTTAAAATAACCTATTTAATTATTTCAATCTATCTTGGGTTCTGCGATGATATTTAATTTTGTCAACTGTCAGTAATCAAATTGTGTGTGTGTGTGTGTGTATGTGTGGATACGTGTAGCATGGTATTGTAACAAGCAAGCGGCAAACGTCCGCCGCTCGCCACAAACATATCAATCAAGGCGGTGTTTCGCCGCGCCGCCGACGATTACCTTTTTCTCAGGAACTCCCAGTAATTTCGTACAAATGAGGAGATGTCAATTGCGATAACCGGCTGAATTCTGTCGTTTTCACCTCACTAAAACGAATACAATATTTATATTAATAGCGGATAAGATCAAAGGTCGGCTGTCGCGTGCCGCATTGTTTCCGCCGGCTGGGAAATGACTTGTGGTGGACCGGCCGATCAATAAGGGCCCTCATTTACTTTGAATACATCAAAACGCCAATAGGATTTGCTTGTATCAGTTTTATAATAGCTTTAAATTTGTAGATTATTTTTATAAAGTAGCCTTTTTTAGGGTTCCGTAGTCCTAGAAAGAACCCTTAGGTGCAAGCCACAAGAAGAGACGTGGGACGGACGCGTCGCATTCGCGGCGCCCCTTGTATCAGTTTTCATACTAAGTGTATAGAAGCGTCGCGATCTAAAGCAGACAGAAGATACGGGGCGGAGACGCGGCCTGCGGACAACGACGCGGACTGCGACGCGCCCCCGTCCCACGTCCCATCTGTGTGGCTTGCGCCTTATAGTTTCACCGTGTCCATCTGTCTATCCGCGCCTTAGCTTAAGAGACTGTTGCTGAGAAGCTGTAATTTTGCATGAGTATACATTATTAACTACACGGACATGGTAAAACTATATTTAAAAAAAAGTTTTGCGTGGTCATGCATAAAAAAATGGGTGTATAATGACTCCCATAAAATTTTTGTTCCGAATTTTCAAGCCCATAACGTTTTCTGTCATAATTTTTCTTCGTCATATTATCGGAAGTTATAATATTAAACAACATAAATTGGAGTTACGATTTTCTTAAGTCATAATTATTGTAAGGAACAATAAGTAAAGTCATATCATTCAGTGTCATGAATGCATCACTCTTCATAATGTTAAAGGTAATAAAGTCACTCATAATAATTATAATAATTATTGCATGGTCTTTTTTCGCAGGTCATAATTATTTTTAGGCATAATATTACTTTGTAATAACATTCAGTGTCATGGTTGTATGACATTTCATAATATAAAAGGTAATAGTCATTTTCTGTGCTGTCATAAAAAAAAACCTAACATCGAAGGCTAAGGCGGGAGCTACGCTACGCTTCGCTCCCGCCTTACCTAGCATTCTGAACCTAACCTGTCCGAGTCGCTTCTGCCCTGAAAGGTCTTGCTCGCTCGCTTCGCTCGCTCGCCGCCAGCGATATGCCTTACAGTGTTTCTGAATAATTATCGATATTCCTTTAGATGTTATAGATTTCGATGTATATGCTTAGTGCATTTTAGGTAATGTAAAATTATGACTGAAAACAAATATTTCTTTAAGATATATGCCTTACAATGTTTTTGAATAATCAACGATATTCCGTTAAATTTATCTGGAATAATATAATTTATTTACACATATTCTATATACTATACAAAGAAAAATACATTAGAAAGTAATAACACATATGAATAATTTATCTGAATAGGCTACCTTATAGCTACCTTACCATTATCTTACTTAGTATGTATTAAGTAATATATTTATTTACACATATTCCGTTAAATTTTATTGATATCAATATTATGACTTTTTAAAGTTATGATCAATAGGATTATGGATCATTGCAGTTAGAATTATTAAGCGATTATGCTTTAAAAAAATTATGACCATCGATATTTATGAGCAAGAATATTAAGGACATCGATTTCTGACTTTCAAAATTCGGATATAAAAGATTATGGGAGAAAAGGGGGCTCCCTAAAAAAATATATACGCGTCGACTTGAGAACCTCCTCCGTTTTTTAAATTTTTTATTATGCACGCTTAATTGAGATGAATTTAAATTCAAGTGTTATGGGAATATAATAAAATTCCACTGTGCTTTTTATTTATGTTGTATGGAGAACCATTGTGCGAAATGGCATGTTTCCAGACTGAGCAAGTGAGCACGCGGTTAAAAGTTCGGGGTTTCACGTGACCACATCCTGATTTCGTTGGAACTTCGGGATAGAAAGTACTGTGTTATCTCTGAGATTTACCTCATTCAATACATCATCATCCCAGCCTATATACGTCCCGCTGCAGGGCACAGGCCTCCTCTCAGAATGACAGGGCTTAGGCCGTAGTTCCCACGCGGGCCCAGTGCGGATTGGGAACTTCACACACACCATTGAATTTCTTGGCAGGTTGTCTCACGATGTTTTCCTTCACCGCAAAGCTCATGCTAAATTTCAAATGTACATAGGTAATTTTCGCACATAAATTCCGAAAAAGTCAAAGGTGCGAGCCGGGATTTGAACCCACGATCCTCTGCTTGAGAAGCCATAGGTCAAACCACTAGGCCATCACGGCTTTTTTTTATTAATTAAGGACATACCAGAATAAAATCCATGGCCAACTCGTAGATTGTAAATGTTTCACGTGAAGGTTTTCTAAAGAGGCCAAAGCCACGGTTAAAAGCTAGTTTGACATAAATGAAAATACATCCGTTGAATACAGTCATTTATTCAAAAATTAAGTATTGAAACACCCAGCGGAATAAATACGGGAACATCAATGTTTACTTTTAACAATAAAAGCAAAATATAATCCACTACGAACAACCAGCTCCACAGTCGAGTGCGAAAAGTTCTGAAAGTCCTCTCGCGGACGTAGATGTAAATCACGCCTACTTTTCCTCCGTTCACAAGGCATAAATCAGAAAATTTTAATAACAATTTGGAAACTTAAGTTCCAGCGTGCTCAAGTTCTTTCGCGCCCGACTGTACTCACCGAACTTAAACGAACGCTGGTAATCGTATATCCAAACCGAAAGTAACACAAAAAGCCATTATTTTCACTTTTTCTTACGAACTAGTTGTTCCTCATTTACAGTTGTAAATTACCTACTTCTCTAATTATTTACACAGTTTAGTATTCGTACACGTTATATTCGAGACTATTTAGTTAACTTTACGTACACTTAAGATAACATCACAATTCCTTCGAGAGAAGCATGGCATGTCGAATGAAATTACTAGTGCAGTGAAACAACTCGCAGCTCGTACGGCCACGTTAGAAACGAACAGCTCCACTATATGTGCATTTCCCAAAACTTTACACGTTTAATTTTCGGCCCCGAATTGCATAGTTTACTGGTAAGTAGCGTGAATGCCACTGAGCGTAAATAACACAGCTGCCCAAAATGCCCTGATTCACTGTATAGACCCACCATTAACCACATGTGTGTGTGTGTATGGGGTAACAAAAAAAGAAATTTCTACACAATTAATCCAGGGCATTTTGGGAGGTTGTGTTAATTAATTAGGCTCAGTTGCATTCAAGATACTAACTTCTAAATTTCTATGCAATTCGGAGTCCAAAATGAAATATACCAGTCGAGGAAACTGAAACACGTACATACCAGGGTGGAACCTTTGAGCTACTAATGTCGTGTTGACATTTCATACATTTGCCAAAGAAATCGTAGCGAAATTTAATACGAAAAGTGACTCAGTTTCCTCGACTGTACCTAAGTACAAAGTTTTCGAATAATACTCATTTATGATGGCAACATCTCCAGTTCTATCTTTATTTACACTCGCTTTAAAACAAATATTATTCTAAAAACAGCAGTAAATTTTGCTAAAATTTATAAACACTCGGGAACAAACGAGGAGTCAAGCTTAATTCAATGTTACTTTAACATACTTATCGTGTTACTGGCGTATAAAAATTTTTCATGTAATAAAGGATATTAGAAATTATAGCTATGAATACTTATTTACAGTTTAAATGATACTTTATATCAAATTCTTAATACGAACACGACTTTACCGTCGCTGGATGAATTAATAAAATCTAGATGAATGCTTACTTTGACGATATCAGCAGGATTAATAACTTAACCTAAAAATGTCATTTTTAAAACGTCCTTTTTGTTCACGGTACTTGACTATTGCTTTCTCACTGTAGCTGTATCATGTAATAAATTTCAAGAAGACCGGACCATTCAAAACAATTCAATTTTTTTTTACATTGTTAATTTGTTTGTTGATAAGAAATATAAGATTGAGTTGCACCAAGTTAATGTAACTGATAATCAATGTAATACCTCCGAATCTCCGGTTGTAATGTCAAACCAGGTGTCTAATCTCCTGTTCCATGTCAAATCAGCTAGCTAATCTCCGGTTCCAATGTCAAACCAGCTGGCTAATCTCCGGTTTTAATGTCAAACCAGCTGGCTAATCTCCGGTTTAAATTTTAAATCAGATTCCTAATCTCCGGTTCCAATGTCAAACCAGCTATTGAATCTCCGATTAAGTAAATTACTGCAAACAAAAACTTGATCGGAGATTTGATGGCTGGTTTGACATTGGTTACGGTTATAGTAAGTTGGTGCAACACACATATTTTCACCGCTTTTGTCCGTAAAGAAATCTAGTGGCAGTACTCACTAGTTCAGATAAACTTCTGCGCAACTGCTCTGCTGTCCGCATGGATATTTTTTTTTACATAAAACTAACCCCTGATTGACATAAAATATCTCACCTCATGAAAAGTGCAGATGAGGCCAAAGGTGTATGTATCTCACCGGTTGAGCCTGTTTGCTTTTGAAGAGCCCTCGGTTGAATCTCTCTGTAAATACAGACGATGTCAGCGAATTCCAGTTGTGATTTAATCAACACGCAGTTCTCGTGCAGTCTTATTGACATTTGGAGTTGACTGCAGACTGGCAGGCTGGTGCAGTTCTACAGAAACGATGAGCCATTGAGTGTCTCTTCTGTGTAGGTGCAGTTTTGTGAGTAATTAGTTCGTAAGTACAGAGTACAAATATTTCAGCAGGTGGTTTGGTTAGTTTCACTAAACATGCTGTTTTTTTAGATTTTTTTAAATGTTTCCATACATTGGTCGATGTTATAAGAAATGAAATTATGCGGATTATTTTTAAAATATCATGTACAGTTACAATTCCTATAACGACGTAAACAAACATATTTAGAGCTAATTAAATTAACCTAAATATTTTTTAATAGAATATTTATTTCCCTCCAAATTGTATTTACATTTTAGAATTTAATTACATCCTTCTAATTATACCTAGTGGGTATAATCAGAAATAAAAGCAAACGTTCGGTGGTCTTGATTTGCTCCGCTGAACAATCTTCATAAATTTCTAACAACATTGTAGCGAGTATTAAATACATTTTGTACATGAGTACTAAGTCAATTTACTTACCTAATCGCACTAATTAAGTATGTCAATTAATATCAATATTTAGCAATATCACAAATTGCCGTCTGAGCGAGTTTCTTGGCTCTCAAATGAAAATATTTTAACGAATTGAAGCGCGCAGACCGACTTATTTATTAGGTACTTATTTTCACACATTAATTAAATTATCATTTAATACTACCTCCTCAGTATCCTTTGAGGCGAAACGTGTACATACGGTATTCCATTAAGTTTTTGCGCAATATTTGTAGAGTAATAATTAAAAAAGATTTCAGAAATGGTTCGCGAATTTTAACAGAATTTTATCTTTATTGCTAGGTAGGTATGTTGTTAAACATTGCAAATCAATTAATCCATTAACCTACGAAACTAATGTAATAAGTTACTATCTACCTATAATAGGAAAGAGCAACATGTATTTATCGCCTGACCATCTTGGCGGTCAAAAACTAGAATAATAATAAAAACTTAAATCAATCGAGTAAAGGTAGATACTTAAATTATGTTCCTGCTATAAAATGATCTCGATCAAACTCCAGATTTTTTCCCGTTAACAAATTGTTTTGTTATTTTTATAGATAAGGTTTGGTGATGAAAGATTCGCAAATTAAAATAGTATTTGTCTCGAGAAAACATTTGGGAATTTCACTGTATGCTAGCGCTCGGGTTGGTGTATAGGCACGCACGTCACGAATTGACGAGAAACCGCTTTAAATTCCCGGACCCACCCTTTCTTTTCAATGTTTTCTAGATACAGTAATAACTAAAAAACAGACACACGGCGCTACATCGACAGTTCCTTTTGCTTGAACCCTGTCGAGTAGATATAAAATAATCATACAAAAGTAAATTATTTAAACTCGCTAAAAGAAAGTATGTGTTAATTTTAGAAAACAGAATAAAAAAAGTTTGCTGTTTAGGTCCTAAACTTTAAGAGGAAGGTGCGCCTCAGGTTAAAAAGTTTCGATTTCATACACAATAATTCCATTGGGTCTGTAGGTATAGACGCTTTTTTATATTATCAGGCCAGACCTTGAACCCGGCTTTAAATAGTCTGAGGAAGATCGAACAGAGTCAGCATCAGCATGGAGAGTAGAACCAATGGCGCGGCGAAGACGAGATGCGCTCGCGCAGCGCGGCCGGCGGCGGCGAGCGCGCTGGCGGCGGCTTCCACGCACTGGCGGTAGGCGGCCGGTTCCAGGCAGGTCACTGCGCAGTAGTGCTGGTGCGCGCATGCGCCGTCGCACTCCGCGTCCGAGTGCCGCACGCTGTATGCGCGGACGTACCTGCCGGGAGAAGCCTCATCAGCTCTGGAATTCTCCAAGGCGCAAGACGTGGGACGAGGGTGCGTCGTTTGTTCGCAAGCCGCGTCTCTGCCCCGTCTCTTCTGTCTGCTTTAGATCGCAACGCTTCTATACATTTAGTATAAAAATTGATGCAAGGGCGACTACGACGCGCCCCCGTCCCACGTCTTTTCGGTGTGGCTTGCGCCTGAAGCTGTATATCGACTTCGCACGGCAAACCATCGAGCATTGGCTTGCAAGGCAGCCGCGCACTGTGAATACCGTGCGAAACAACGCGAACATTGGGAACACAGGTTTGCCGCGGCCGCGCGAAGTCGATGCGCCGCTTGAGGCAAAGGGTAGACTAGCGTTACCACATCCCATCTCACTAAAATAGCATAAACGTGAAATTTTGTATGGATGGATGTGCAGACGTTTGTTACTCTCTACTCAACCACCAACTAGATCAACAGCCTTGGTAGGCTCCCCACTAATTAGGCTATTGAAATCGCTAGGGTAGCAAACAAGCGGTGGATGCAACTGGCAACTTGTCAGTAACAGTAGACTTCTTCCAGCTGATAATGAAATATCACGATGTGAAGTACGCGTTCCCGCAACCTTAACAAGGTCATCGATCCATCTCGTTACCTACGCCTACCTACACTGCGTCTACCACTGTGGATGCCATTCGAGAACCTTATCGTTTTATCAGCCATCAGTTCTACGAGCGATGGCCCTGCCCACTGCCACTATCAGTCTGGCGTTTCTTAAGCTGCGTATCCACTAGAGGCAGCCTCGGGCCGAGCGGCTGCCTCGCTCCGAGGCCGCGCAAGTGGACACGCTGCCTCAGCCTGAGGCGCGCCGCGACGCGAGGCAAATTCGGCGCCGCGAGCCGAGCCATATTTTGTCGGTTTTTTTGGCGTGCTCAAAGGAGCCTCAGTCTGAGCCGTGCATTTGATGGAGACGGGCGTGTTGCCTCGGGTCGCAATAGACAGCGAATCAGCAATGAAATTAATAAAATTGTACGAGTGTTACCGTGTTCTCTGGGATCCGTTAAATAAAAAGTATTAAGACATCTTTTTTAGGGTTCCGTAGTCAACTAGGAACCCTTATAGTTTCGCCATGTCTGTCCGTCTGTCTGTCCGTCCGCGGCTAAGCTCAGAGACTGTTAGTACTAGAAAGCTGTAATTTGGCATGAATATATATATAAGTCACGCCGACAAAGTGATTAAATAAAACAAACTAAGAAATTTTTTTTAGGGTACCTCCCATACATGACAATTGAAGCAGCAGCGCTACTCTTTGTTTGCTTTAAACTGGGTCGCGGATCACGATAAGGCGTGTCGCCTCAGCTTGATCCGCAACGTGCATCGGGCCTATGCCTCAGGCCGAGCAGCCTCAAACTGAGGCTGTTTGCCTCAAGTCGAGGCTGCTCGGCCTGAGGCTGCTCTAATGGATACGAGGCTTTAGATATATGTCGGTGACATCGAAGCGTTGATAGCAAGACCTGTCAAAGGCAAAGATCGTTCTGTTTGATGATAATGCGCGCTCACTTGTTAAAGACGGCGGTCTCGTGAGGAGTGCCGATGCGCAGCTTGTCAGCTAGCGCGTGTAAGGCCGCGGGAGACACGTCCTGCAGGCCGTAGTGCTGCGTGAGATTATACTCGGGGGCCCACTCGCCTGCGCCGGCGCGGTTCGCCGCCGCCAGGTCTAAGTAATACTGGGTGTAGTCCAGCACCTGAGTCAAAAAAAGCTGATTTATAATAAATAAATAAATATTAGGGGACAATCTTACACAAATCGACCTAGTCCCAAACTAAGCAAAGCTTGTACTATGGGTACTAGACGACGATAAACATACTTATATAGATAAATAAATACTTAAATACATAGAAAAAATCCATAACTCAGGAACAAATATTCGTGCTTATCACACAAATAAATGCCCTTACCGGGATTCGAACCCAGGACCTCTTGCTTTGTAGGCAGGGTCACTACCAACTAGGCTAAAGCGGTCGTTACATATAGATTGACAATTTTTGTTTCTATATCATGCTATGCAGAGCATGGTACGGCCAAGTGCAAAAATATGTCTCGATTTAATTATCCCATAATTGTGTACCGATACAATAATTTGGCGACATAAGAGCTGTGGGACTTTTGTGAGCAAGTTGTGTGCACCTATATTTTTACACTTAACTTTATGTGAACATAGGTAGCTGACAAAGTTTCTTTTACAAGTTAAGTATGAAGTATCTTTCTTTTTTTGTTTTTTTTCAACTTCATTACCACTCCAAGGTTCAATGTCGGATTTTCTTTTACAGAGAGCCAATATAGTTTATTGCTTTTTGGTAACAGTCGTTTAGGTTCAAAATTATATCGTTTTTTGTTAGAAAGTACTACACATTTTGAAAATTCTGCAGTGCAACACATTCTAACGAGAGACAACGTTACCATTTTTAATTCTAAAAATATTTTTATAACCGATAACAATTTAGAATGCGTTGCCAGTTCGTTCTATGGCATTGTTGTCTTGAAGTTCGAAATTATATTTTTTTTTTCTTGAGGAAATAGAAAGTTAAAAGTACCGATTATACCCCACGTTCAACGTTTTTACTTCTAAGGCGCTCAGAAATGTGTTTTATGATTCTAGACTCTATAGTCTAGCACATTTACCGTACCACGTTGTATATAACTAAGCACATTATAAAAAAGTAATCTTATTTTTTAGTATTCAAAGATGACCTTGATAAAGAAATAGTGAAAATGAGTGTCGGCGGGACAGCTGCGGCAGACGACCAGCTGTTTAATGCGCTTCCCCTCGCGAGATAGGTTAAGCGTTTTCTAAGCGATTCTCCAATTCAATTTTTGAAATTACGGCTTCATCGATAGTATTAATGATTTCGCCAATGTCGAGATTAAACATAATACTATCGGTGTATTTCAGCCGTTCCTTTGAATTATAACTACTGTACGACACGGGCATAAAATAAAAAACATTACTTTCTTTTTCCAAGTTGGTTCGAACGGGAAGCCAATCGTGAACCAACCTTGAAAAAGAATCACGAATTGAGTCGACACATGTCCTATGTTTGACCTATAGTCCCTCAAGCAGAGGGTCGTGGGTTCAAACCTTGGCTCGCACCTCTGATTTTTCGGAATTTATGTGCAAAATTACATTTGAAATTTACCATTACCTGCATTACCTGCGAAGACATTCAATGGTCAAACAATCCATCAATAATTTTATTTGTCAAAACATAAGTGTGTGTGAAGCTCCCAATCCGCACTGGTCCCGCGTGGGAACTACGGCCCAAGTCCTCTGATTCTGAGAGGAGGCCTGTGCTCTGCAGTGGGACCGAATATAGGCTGGGATGATGATGATGATAATAATACCGGAGTGGCCCGTGTTTCATATTCCAGTAATTAGCAGTTCTTTGCGAGCTACAAAAATCCTGCAAATTACGAGGCCGTAAAAGCAATCTTTATTGAGGTCGATGCAACTTCGGGTCTAAACTTTTACTATTAGTAGTGACGTACCTTGCCGGAATTGGTGTCAAACTTGTAGAGTCTGAGGCCGGGGTTGGAGGAGCCCCCCGCGTCCCGGTGCGGGCTCACCGAGGGTGCCAGCAGCGCCCACGACACGGCACGGTCTGGAACACACTCACTATTACACCGGGGAACAGCTTGCACTTTTTTTCAGGCACACTTAATAGGGATGTTGACGGCATTAAAAAATGATTCGAAGACACGACTCCAGTAAAAAAACGCTTTTCGATTAACTGCAAAATTATATTTTTTGTTGCTTTAAAACAAATAAAGTAGTTACCTAGTTGATTGAGTTGGCGAACATGTGACGTCATAAGTTGCTATTGCCGTTCAAACTCTATGGGAGAATTGTGTTTTGACAGCTCATAAAAAGTACGTCAATTGATCTATGGTGTCAACATCCCTATTGGCACACGTATCAAAAGTCCAAATCGTCGGAAATTAATAGAAATTCTATATTAGGTGGGTCACTCATAGAAGCTCGGGGGACACATGTGGCCGCCGGGCCGGACGTTGAGTATAGCTCGCTAGTCTATGCCCTTACATTCAGGGGAATGGGCTAGGGAGCCCTCCTTTCCCTTAGCCTTCTCATTCTGAGCGGAAGGCTCTGTGCCCTGCAGTGGGACGTATAATACTCCCGCCATACGGAAAAAGGCCGCACCTGACATTTTTTTTCAAAACTAAGTTAAATAGATATTCGGAATCTGTAGAAAACGGCGCATCTGACTGAATACTTACTAATCTGAATACATTACTCAGTAAAAATGTCAGACAAGTCTTTTTTCGTATGGCGCCAGTTCAGAATGGAATGGTGATGATATTGTAGCGACCTGCAGCGCCATCTAGTCGTCAATTAGAGAAACCGCTATGTTCTACATCGCGCTATCGAAGTTTCTAAATTCGGCTGCATAAATACAACTTCCAACTCTCTTCCTTCGGACTTCAGTCCCAAGGCATAACATCTGCCTGGAAAGAGATCTGTCTATTACAACTACCCCCAAAATATGATGACTGTGTTCTAATTGATAGCTCACCGTTATCGTATATCACACGGAAGGTATCCGCATGTAAGTGTCCGAAGAACTGTCCGGCGATGCAGCGCGCGTGCTTCCGTACCGTCCGCAGGTACTGCGCGTTAGCGGCCGCGGCCGACGCGTCGTGCGCGCGCGCATCCGCGCCGGGCAACGCGTGCCCCACTATGTACACCTGAGGACAATCGTGTAGAGAGGTGTAGTCGCGAGCTCGTTCATTACATGGATCGTTCTCAAAGTACAAAGTATGAAAATAGCGAAACGGTAGGGTAACCTAGTCCGCAATGTAAACGGTAGGGTAACCTAGTCCGCAATGTAGACTGGTTAGATCAATTTACCAAAATCGTTATTTCCTAGTAGCAAAATTTACATTCGCATTTTTTTCCAAATGATTTTTTCTCACTATAGTTTTTAAACTGGAGCTTATTTTCACAATCGTGTGTTTTCTCAACTTTAATCGACATAGAAACATCGCCATAGAGAAACAAACAGGTTTAAATAATTTATTGAATCAGGCGTTACTTTGCGGAGGTCCATATTAATGAACTAAAACAATTACTTTGCTCACCCGCGACCTTACAATAGTTACGTTTATGCAAGAAATGTGCGTTCATGCAGTTCCTCCACCTCCACACTGTACGAACACACACAAATCACATAAACCCAACCATCACCACCACCAAGCTACACTGACGCGTTTCGAACTCAACCAGAGCTCATCTTCAGAGTTACCACAACCGTATGCTATGCTACCAAACGTTAAAACTCAGTGTAGCTTGGTGGTGGTGATGGTTGGGTTTATGTGATTTGTGTGTGTTCGTACAGTGTGGAGGTGGAGGAACTGCATGAACGCACATTTCTTGCATAAACGTAACTATTGTAAGGTCGCGGGTGAGCAAAGTAATTGTTTTAGTTCATTAAACAGGTTTAGTTATGTTAAGTTTGCATCGGCCCGAAGGGCCAAAAGCACACAGAAGAAGGAGCTCGGCTCAGATTAGCTCCGTCGACACTGTTTCTGTGTAAATTCAAATTGGGAAAAAACCGGCCAAGAGCGTGTCGGACACGCCCAAGGTAGGGTTCCGTAGCCATTACGAAAAAATCAAGTAATATTTTTCTAAGGATTTCGTATGTGTACGGAATCATCCAAGTTTAGGTATGTTTTATACCTTAGGCTACTATTTACTCTTAAACTACAAATAATTTCCAAGCAATCTTAGCCGCTATAATTTTCCTAGTAAATTTGATATATTTACTACCCTTCTGAATTTTTTCAAATTTTTCCACCCAACAGTTTAGATTTTAGAGGGGGGGGACGGCGATTTTAATGAAAATTTTCACTTTAAAGTTGAATATTTCGCAAACAGATCACTAAATAGAAAAATCATGTTAGCAACCCCGCAATGATTTAAAAGACCTATCCAACGATACCCCACACTATAGGGTTAGCCGAGAAAAAAAAAAATCACCCCCACTTTACGTCTATAGGAGCTACCCTAAAAAAAATTTTTTTAACCATTTTTATTCAATCACTTTGTCGGCGTGACTGATATATATATTGATGCCAAATTACAGCTTTCTAGTACTAACAGTACAGACAGACAGACAGACAGACGGACAGACATGGCGAAACTATAAGGCTTCCTAGTTGACTACGGAACCCTAAAAACGCTACTGTGAAAATAAGCTTCAGTAAAAAACTATAGTGAGCTTTGATCAATTATAACTGAAGATACACATTGCCGAACAAAATCCCCATCAAAGAATGTCCGAACTTTTTTATTTGTTTGCGTAACAATTAAAATCATCACCTGCACAGAAATTTGAACCTAGTCTTTACTTCATTACAGTCGAATTTCGGTTGACACTTGACAGCTAAACTTGACAATTTCACGTAACGTACTGAGAAAAAAGAAGGCCACTTTTATCAAAGTGGCGCTCATTTGGCTCGGACATTTTCGGGCGCGCGACTGTGGATCTACAGTTGATCAATTGATCAAAGATTTTGGTAAATTGATCTAACCAGTCTACAGCGCGATTTTAAAGTCGCGTCGCAAAAACTGAAATCGTGGCGCGCTGAGCCTATGCAAATAACTTAACGTTAAGTTTAATGAGTCCACTCTTCCGCCGCCCCGAGTGGGCTTTCGGAGCAATCAGTCGCGTAAACGCATTAATGAGGCGCCCTCGCGCGGAGCCCCATACATCACGGCCGTATCAAATTACGCCGCATGCGGGTTGTATTAAGCACGGAAATTTTAAAGTCGCGGACGCGGATGTCCGGATTGCTGTAATGTTTAGAAAGAAAAAAAGAAAATCTTACTATACTTAAATAAATGAAAAGCTAGTAATATTATTAACGCGAAAGTTTGTATGGACATATAGATTTTCGTTACTCTTTCACGCTAAAACGGATTGACGGGTTCTAAAGAATTAAAAAAATACATTTGTTTACAACAACACATGACCCATAAAAATGCAGCTGCGCTGTTGGTAACATACTCAGTCCATATAGCCAAGAGTTTTGGGTTCAAATCCCATCCGGAGGACCAGATAACCTTTTTTCGTTCCTAAAAAAATCTTAGGAAATGCCGTACTGATTAACACAAAGAAAGAACTAAAGATAAACACACAGACACAGATAAAATGCCACGAAACGGTCCCAAATCAGCATGATGTCGGCCTTTGCAGCCAATTACAAGCTACAAGCTACTTTTATACCAGTACCTCTACCATGAGTTTACACTAGTTCACAGTGACCGTACTCGCTAGCGACGGCGTAAATGATTTGTATGGAGAATTGTACTTCCGTAAGTGACCGCTAGAGGCGCTGTACAATTCTCCATACAAATAATTTACGCCGTCGCTAGCGAGTACGGTCACGTAAACTAGTGTAAACTCATGGTAGAGGTACGGGAGCATAATGTTCTCCAGGACACAGACAAAGTCGCGGGCAACAACTTTACTAGTCTTTCAATATTCCAAAGTCAAGTCAACATAAACTAAACAGCGCGGCTGGACAATCAATACCGCAAACCTCAACCGCCGAGTTTACCCAACTACAATATGTTACACATTTCTAAGTATCGCACAGCGGTGAGTTACGGCCGTAATCTGATGGACGGCACCGGCGACGGTAACTCACCGGACTTGCCAATGATTTAAGGAACGACCACACCGCCGGTGAAAATACGTTGACACCGCCGTGAACGCAAGGACGTGCCTCATGCGGCACGTTTCTATCGCGTACCATCTGCACCGCTGCTCAAAATACGCTGACGCACCGTAAGCGCAACAGCGTGCCTCATGCGCCATGTTTTTATCGCGTATCATCTGCAACGCTGCTCAAAATACGCTTTCTGCTACTGCTCAAATTACGCTTTTTTTTTTACTTGAAAGCATGTTTCTTGGCAATGGTTCTTAGCTAAATATGTTTCATCAAAATTGGTTCAGCCGTTTCAAAGATATCAGCTCTTTTGTTAGCTGCGGAAGGTATCTTAGACGCATAGTGGGTATTAACATTATTATCTAACAAAGTGTGACCAAATTGCGTCGGGGATTTTTAAATTTTTAAATTTATAGTTATAAGCAGCGGTACGCGTTAAAAACGTGACGCATGAGGCACGTCCTTCTATTTACCTTCCGTCAGCGTATATTTTAACGTCGGTGTGGACGATCCTTTACTTACCAGACTTGCCGAAGAATTATGCGGTAACGCCGCTATCGAACACATCTTAATCGGCCAAATTAGTGTACAATTTGGGGCTTTGCTTGAGCTGGTTTGGGCGCGAGTTTTTAGGTAATATTTTCTTCGGTTGTTGCCTTTTTCTTCACTGTTGTACTTTTTATTAGAATAGAATAGAATAGAATTTTATTAACACTCTTAGAAAAAAAAAAGATACAATATTAGAAGTAAGGTATTATTTTGTACTATATTATTAGCTTGATTTTACTGACGTATTTAATTGTGCAAACTAGAACCCTTCCAGTTGCTGATGGTAAGCGATTGCTTGCACACATGTTGTGAAAAGTATTTTTACATGGTTTAACTAAAGCAAGATTTCTAATAATAACTTTAAGTAGCTGGTTGCTGATGAAAAAATAATATAGAGCTCTAAATTAAAAATGTTTTAGAGTCCATAAAAACTGCAAGGCAATATTCTTTTTTTTAAATCCTATAAATATAGGTAACTAATATAGGTAATTATGAAAGGATTTTTATGCAAATAAATACTTAGATAGGCTTATTTTTGTCCCCTTATTCCTATGGGATCTATGTAAAAACCTAAAACCTTCATCGCTATGAGTAGATACATCAAACATTGCACGGCTGTTCGTCTTATAATAATGGAAATAAAGACCATTCGTTTGACATAATGTATGTAAGCACATTTCTTGCATAAACGTAACTATTGTAAGGTCGCGGGTGAGCAAAGTAATTGTTTTAGTTCATTAATATGGACCTCCGCAAAGTAACGCCTGATTCAATAAATTATATAAAGTATGTAAGCACAAAATCAATAGAATTACAGTCAACTAAATTGATTCCCAGGCTACAATCCGGCTCCTTTTCGTAGTAAATTCGTTTATCCATACTGAATTATAAATGTGAAAGTGCGTTTGTTTGTTTATTTGTCTTTCTTTCACGTCAAAACTAAGCTACGGATTGCCGTGGTTTTTTGTAAGGACGTAGTTGAAGGGCTGGAGAGTGACATAGGCTACTTTTAACCACGGGAAAATATCTCATTCCCACGGGAAAACACGTTTTAATCTGCTTGAAAATGGGGGCGATGATGACAAGGTTCTACGGTTACGTGGGAATCAAATTTACAGACTATAAGTGTACGTTATCCGACGATGTCTCCATAATATCTATCCAATATTATTTTACATCTCCTTTAATACGCCGTTTGCAACGGATAACAAGGCAAATAACAAGACTTACGTCCGATATCCTAAGATTATTGCCCATCGCGATCCCTATGAAATTTAATGTGTATGTGTAGTATTATATAAACGAGTTCTAAGTCATAACGGATACAGGATAGGCCACCTACCAAGACAAGTGACTGTGAGCTCAGCTTTGTGGGTGCATACGACAGACATGTCGTCTAGTCCTCCGTAAATTTCCTCATTAAAAAAAACCGCCAAGCTGAAGTAGGACTGGGCCGGACATGTCTGCCGAATGCATCCGGACCGATGGGCGCGAATCGTTACCGAATGGGTTCCGAGGGATGGCCAAAGGAGCAGAGGCAGACCTAAGAGGAGATGGCGGGACGACCTGAGCGCTTTTCAGCTCGATTGGCAGGTGCATGCCCAGGATAGGGAAGAATGGCGGAGGAAAGGGGAGGCCTTTGCCCAGCAGTGGGACATATTATAGGCTATATAAAAAAAAAAAAAAAAAATAGTGAATTGAAAATACCCAAGTACCTATCCAAGCAAGTGAGACTACAAAAATAAAACTAATCAATCTGTATATTTTACACCTTTAAGGCGAAAACTTAGTCTTTCTTGTTGTCATTCCAAAAATCTTAATTACTTTTTTAAAAAAACTTTGTTTTTTTTTATTTCATTATTGTAATTTTAATTATTCATTTTTCTTTTTGGTCCGCGCATGGTTGTATACTTCGCGAGTGGGCTATAGTAATTATGTTTCAGTAATTTTGCTATTGTTATTCGGTCACATAATCTATGTATTATCTTAAATAACCTAAATATTCATGTAGCCTTAATTATGTAGGTATTTAGTATGTAGTATATTTATATTATAGCGACCCGAGTGTCCCCAACGGTGCTGACTGAAAATCAGTGCTAAGGTGCCATAAACGCCTCAGCATTCTTATCATCTTAGCCAGTGTCCAATTTACAACCGCATTGATAGATCTTTATATTTATATTTATCTTTATAAATAATAAATTATAAAGAATAAATTCTTTGTACTGTGTATTTGTAGTAATATTGATGTGTCTTGTGTTGTTGTAAATTAATTTATTTTCTTTCTTTCTAATTATATTTTTACCGCGTCAGCAGAAGTGTAGCGAGTGGGGATTCAATGAAGTAGGTCAGACACCGTTGTTACTTACCGCTGGCTCTAATTACAAGCTTTACTGTCCATTTTAATACCCGATCCCTGATTTCAATTCTATCTACCTATTTCTAGCGTACTGAATTAAATTTTCAACAAAAGAATTTATTGGAACTAAGAATACAAATAATTTATTATACTAAACGGGACTTATCACGCAATTAATATTTACCTCGACGTTTCGGCCACATTGCAGCAGCCGTGGTCATGAATTGATATTGTTTGCGAACTAACTAACACTAAACGACTGTAATAATTATGAGTGAAAATCACGAAAGTTTAAAACAGTATAAGAATAAATCTAATACCTACATATAAATCTCGTGTCACGGTGTTTGTTACCGAACTCCTCCGAAACGGCTTGGCCGATTTTTATGAAACTTTTTTCTTTACACTCGGTAGGTCTGAGAATAGGTCGTAGGCTATTTTTTATCCCCCCATACTTCGCTGACGGAGTCGCGGGCAACAGCTAGTATTAAGATAAAATAACAATGAATAAAACTTAACTAACTAATAATTTAATAAATTAATTTCAACAATTCAATCTAAAGTAAAGTAAACGTGCGTGCTCGACACCTCAATGCCCAGTAGGTGACACCCATCTGTCACCTCTCTTACTATGACATACGATTGAAGATGCCATGTATTGGTTAGTTTCGAGCACAGGGACATTTACCTTACCACCATTATAATCCGGTACATTCCAATTTTAGAAACGGTATTCGATATCAAATAATGTTTACAGTTCAAGTTGACACGGCGTTCTAATTAATGTCTCGATAAAAGGGCTATTATTGGAATCCAATCCCTTTAGCAGGAAGTTTGTATAGTTGTATTTGTGGTTTTCGTGGTTGAGACGAGCCGATTAATATACTGTATTTTGGGTGTACGAGTATACATTACTATCTTTATTATTTATTTTTTTATTAACTGTTGCTTGCGACTCTGTCTGCGTAGAATAGGGGTATAAAAAATAGCCTACGCACTATTCTCAGACCTAACCAATACAGAGAAAAAGTTTCATAAAAATCAGTCGAGCCGTTTCGGAGGAGTTCGATAACAAACACCGTGACACGAGATTTTTATACATATAATTAAATATTCTGTGAATATTTCAAGCGTCTACCTGTTTCCGTTATCAATATCGAGCAAAAACGAGCAAAAAAATCACGTTTGTTGTATGGGAGGCCCCTTGTAAAAATGTGGTATGCCTTTTTTTTATTATCAAATAAAAATATATTTGAATATTTCATCCTCTGGTCAAGGCATCAAAATGTAAAAAACTTGTTCCTACATTTTAAAAGCCGATATAAATATATATATAAAATTATTATATATACATTAAGGTTTACCTAGGTAAAGGTATACAATGATATAATGACCTATTCTAGTCAAAATATTGCCGTTAAACTAAATACAGTCAGGACTCCTACGTTGTGTAATTTTTTAATTTAGCAATCCAAACTTCGTAAGATGTGGTATGTCTTAAGGTAAAGCAGGGATCTATTGGAGGCATACTGCTCGTATAAACAAAAGAACTTAACCTAAGCATTCTAAAATTAGATATAAACATATAATATGGTGTGAAAATGAATGAGTAAGTATGTATAGTGTAAAATAGGTAGGAAACAGGAAAGGGAAGGGTAGGGATGTAACCGGGGACCACAGGTCCCCGGGTGCCGCACCGCCTTGCCCCATCGGCACACCGTACCTCTCCTAGCCCATACTGGCTTGAATTTACATTTAGGCACTCATCATAGTGCATAATCAAGTCAAAAGAGGACCAGGGTATTAAGGAATGAGTAAACCCAATTCCAAAAGTAGTTTAGATGGAAATACATCCAATCCAACCAATGCTTGTTTCATTATGTTGATGCACTGCGTAAAATACACAGATTTTGAGTTGTGTAATCACTGGAAATGTCTAGATAGACCATAGCCAATGAGTTACATAGATTTGTGGTATTACCAAGCTGTAAACAGACATGGTAAAGTGTTGCTCTTACTTGTTAATCGGACGAGTGTCCCAATCGTTTCATTAGCCATCTCCGCTCACAAGGTGAGAATCAACAATTGACATAATTACTTTGAAATGGAAACACAACCATCCTAATTTCCAAGCAAGTAGTATAAATACAGTGGTGAAATGAAAACATACCACCCCTGAATAAAAGGGCCCCATCCGAATAAAAGGCGAACGCTCCAACCAATCACTTCATTAGATACCTCCACTTACTAAGTAAGCTTCAACGGTTATCATAATTACTGGGATCGAGGAACGCAACCGACTCGATTATTCGAAATGAGAAATTGAGATATAGTTGTAGTAGATGACATGAAATCAAACCACCACATAGATTTGTAGAGTGTATTGTAAAGACATCAGTGCATGATACACAGAGTCACAACACATGAAAAAGCATTATATAGTAAAATTGGATGTGGTTCAAGCTATAATCGCTCGAGCACAAAAAGTATATGTTTAATTGTGAATTTGGGTTCTCACAGGGAACAGTAAGGGTTATGACAGACAAAGGATTTGTCATGAGATAAATAACATTACATAGAAATCATTTACTCAAAAATAAACCAATACCATTGCAATGAGCTTTCCCAATCTTACAATGTAAAAAGTCATAGGTATATTAGTCCATCAGATGGTCATAATTATAGTTTCAGACACAAGAGGACAATTATCTCACCTTGCGTTAACACCAATTCTGATATTAATAGCATCACAAAATGAGCTTAGAAATTGAGCAAATACGATACTAAGGTAGTCCCGAAGGAGATACCAAAGTCTGGGTCCATCAGATAGTGTTGACAGAGTTAAGACAAGTTTAGACCAGCAAGAAAAAATTGTACAAATACACACATTGCGGGCCCGAAAAGCCATTCTGTCGGCCTGTAGCCTTTTGTGGTCAATTGAACACAGCAATATAATGCAGTCTGCACAATTCCCTTAAAAAGTCCAAACCAGGCTCAAGATTATGAAAATGTTATCTTACACAGAATTTTACTGATGGCGGGTCAGCCTAACTCAGCTTAAGTGTAAAAATACCATCTTTCATTCTCAACCAAACTCCACTAACTGATTTTCTTGACCTGAAATAGCTCATGACAAACAATCAAACATGGATTATCGTTCATAAGCCAATATCAAGTTCATACAATCCGACATCCGCCAGGTAAACTTTAGTTATTCACATGGTACATGACGCAATTGTACTCATAGCTGGCCAGGCATTTGACTCAGGGGAGCCCTAAAATAAAACACAGTTAGGTTACATCCATTTGTCGGACCTTATAAACCCAGTTAGACCGATTGTATTAATTAATTTTGTAAAATCGGAACAGTTCAGCATTACCTCATTTCTGTAACCCAATGTCGAAAGACATTACTTTACAGAAACTACATTTACATATTCAATGTAATTTGTATATCAATAAGAGTATTTGTGTGAGATGAATGTATGGATATGTTATAGAAAATATATAAAATTCCATATAATAAAACATGACACCAGATTATTGTCTGAATGGAACCTGTAAATGCCAGAACAGAATGATTTCTACTTAATAAAGTCTAGATTTTAGACTCAAGATTTACAGAAAATCATCACTGCACGACAATTTACTCCTCCATTCGTACAACAGCAAAAACACAAAATTTACATTCGCAATGCAATACACAAGTTATACACAACACAGTTTAAACATAAAATAAATCACACAGGTACCCTAAACATTCCTACGGACCCTACGGTTTTCCTAACACATCCTAAACATAGTATATCCAGATTAGGAGAAGATCCCGATTTTATTGTATTATTTTTCTTAAGATTTTACATTATCAAACAAAGTAACAAAACCGAGCCCTCTCTCAAATCCAGCATACTTCCTACGCATAAAATAAAGCGTACTTACCTGGTTATTTACCAGATAGATAAATAACATCCCACCTTATATCACAACACAAACACTTCACAAAATGCCCATTATCACTAAAACAAATAACACTCCTAGCTAAATATTTTACCCTATTTCGCACCAATTTTATTATCCGCGGAAATCTAAAATCAAACTGAAACTAATTAGAACCTACCTAGCTACACTCGCGGCTAGTTTCAAACCGTCACGAATTTGACTACGGAGTTTGAAACAGTACCACAGATAAGCCTGCCATCATATTTTCCATTTGTATCAAAAACAAACAGAAAATTCCCCAAAAGTAGCTCTCAAAGAAAATACACACAAACAGAATTTCGACCAAAACAGAACACAAATTGGTGGTTCTGCTTCAATCAATCTCCCTAATCGTGTGCAATCCCCCCAAAAGCAACCCGTAGGCGGACAAATCCATGATTTACTAGATTCCTCTAGTAAAAATTAATTATGCAAAAATTATGAGAAATAACGATGAGATCCTGTCCCGGAAACAACATCTCACCATTAACCATTGTATAACCAAGAACTGGAAAGAACCCCGGTAGCTCTCCACAGCCTCAGCTATACAATCTCGAAAAAATAGGTATATGCAACAGAAATCAAGCATAGATTTGTCACCAAGCAGGGATTTAGGCTATATCTGAAGCACATACCTGGGAACCGTCGAGCAGCATTTCTTCCAGGTTCCGAAGACTCCGAATAAACAAAAACTTTTTTGAAATGACGTGCGCATCCCCTTTTATACCCTTCCCTGACTATCCCCTCCTTTTCAGGCTGTATTTTCCAATTGCATCCGGGATTTCCCAAAACGCAAAAATAAAGTATATATGGAATAAACCCACTCGGTGTGGCCAGCTTCATACCCCCAATCTAAAAATTTCCACACAAATAATTGTACCTACTTGTGAATTTACTTATGTCCAATATTACTGTTTTATAGCAAAATAAACAGCCTATATAATAGAAAAAATATTTATTAATGTTTCTTATTTAAAATTATCTCATTTTCACTATGAATTCTGATTTTATTGTGAAATATATCACGCCAATTATTGTTATATTATGTTTTAGTATTATTTAATGTTCCCTCAAGTGCAAAAATAAATATCGATTCATATCGAAACCTTAATTCGAAGATACAAAAGCTATGGGACACTTCCACATTCCCATACTCTGATTATTTATCTGATAGATATTTAAATTCATTAATTATAGCAATACTTGACAAATGGACTATTCAACACAAAACAATGTTCCGTTATGTTTCAGCAGTCTCTAAGGCCAAAATGCTCAACAATACAATCATGAAAAGTCTTCAGATTTATTACATTAGTACAGAACAGCGTTGCAGAACCATTGATAGCCTCCCCTTCGACAGTTGACCCCAAAAACCATTCAGGACATCGACATTACTATCAATGTATCATAGTATCAATATTATTGATAACATCAATAGTATCAATAATGATTTATAAGAAATACCATAAATAATGGCTATACTAGTACAAAACTAAAACAAGTACTTGATTATTTCCTCAGTTTGTACTATTTTAAGCAAATTTATTAAGTGTTTTTTAACATTAATCAAATTAAAACCGTCAGGCAAACATATAAATTCTCCCTAAAAATCGGGTATAAACACCTGTGGCCACACTTAACAAAAAGAAAAAAATGATAGATTTACTCTTATTGGTCGAAGCTCCCCCTCTAAAAATGCGATTGGCTAAGTCGGACTATTTACCAAAGTAATTGGTTAGTTTTAACAGGCTGGGAACATTTACAAACCAAACTTTCATTCACTCATTCGGTCTCTCATTCACTAACATTATTTGAATTTGAAATATTTATTATATCTTAAAATTAGTGAATTTTACTAAATTAAAGACGAATATTTTTAATTGAATGAACCTCTATAGTGACAGGTGACAGCTTAAAATCATTTCACTCAAACAATTCGTACCTCAATGCGTACATAAAATGTCATCGGGATTTCAGTGACAAATTAACATCAAATACAATTTTATCACAATTAAAGTGTTATTTTGACTAGTTAAGGATGTTATCTAACTAGAACAAGCATTACTTTAATGTGAAATGCTTTAATTACTTCAAAAATTATATGTCAAAGCAAGGTAAGGTTATGTCCTTTTCAAATCGTTTTTATATGATTATTTTCTAAAATAAAAGTTATTTTTCCAATAAAGCACACATTTCTAATGTAAAATGCAAGTCGTTATTAATAAATTATAACCATTTTATATTTCAGATAATACTAAGAAAATTATTAAGCAAAAGCAAATACTGCCATAGACCATTTTTACACTATGACTGGAACTCAGAATATTCTCCATGGATCGACATAATTTTACTCCTATAATTGTTCACAGCAGTCCCAGGTAAGAATTCAATAGGAATTTTGCAATTTCAATCCAAGGTAATTATATTAATTAACATAATTAATTTGGCCTATATGGGAAATTTTCAAACGCTAATTTCACCTTATTAAATTAATTATGTGAGGTAATCTTTATTAAACTATAGTGACTGGACTGCAAATAGATCAGATTTATAACATATTCAATAAAATAGGCTCAATCATAAAAAATATTAGCTTCGGCAAAATTTGACTATCGTTAAATTTTGACTTTGGTAACTGACTAAATTCTATGAATTATCCTAAACTATTTATTCCAAAAATATACTAAATTAGACTAGGAGGAATAGATTCTACATAGATTTTGACTATAAACATTAAAATTTAATTATTTTAGTTGATTCAAAATTTTCAATTCCCCGCACCAAAATCTCTAAACTAAATGACTGCTTATTCTGACCTTTTGAAGTTAAAAGTCTGAACCAAACTAACTTATTCTGTATCTAAACCAATATTATGATGAGATCTAACCAAATACACTTTGATCTATGTAGTATTTTAAACAAAAAAATGGAAAATTCAGAATTAATTTGATGCATATTTTTGTTTCAGAAAAATTTTGACTCTATACTATGAATACTACATCAGGATCACTAACAATACCAATATCAGCTGGCAACAGAAGAAATTCAAGACTGAAGACGGATTTTAGTGAAAAATTCAAGAAAATATGGAAGTATTCAGTGTAAACCAGTTATTGAACCGCCTCCATCAATATTTCAATTAATTTAGTTGAGTTTGTGCTAGAATATTAATGTAGAAGCTTATTAGTGATTGTGGTTGTAGTTTTTGCCTATAAAACACGAAAAGGAGAATAAATATTATATACTAAATCAAAGATTTTCATTTACTTAATTAACAGCGCCATCTATTGGTGAGTAGCGGAAGTAAACCTATAATCAATGAAACTTACATATCTACACCTGTATACTAATTCATCCGAATCTCACTAGGTGTCACTAAATTGTCGCCGACAGAGTCGTCTATAATCAGTCAGCGAAACAACTTACCAATCTGAATGTTATGCAATAAGTGCTTTAGAAGGAAAAAAGCGTAGTGTCACCACTCGACCAAAGATGTCACTAAAATTGACTCATATTTTTATCGTGTTTGTAATTATTAATATTTAATTTAATTAGTTAAATATAACCGTATTTAATTGAAATGATCTATATATTTATTGAAAATGTAAACGAGAAAATTAAATGTCCTACTAACTGCTCTTAATAGAGTAGTAAAGTAATAAATATGGCAATTATATGGATCAGTCTGTTACACCCTTATATATTTATGTTTTCCATTTTTAGGGTTCCGTAGTCAACTAGTAACCCTTATAGTTTCGTCATGTCTGTCCGTCTGTCTGTCTGCCTGTCTGTCTGTCTGTCTGTCTGTCCGCGGCTAAGCTCAGAGACTGTTAGTACTAGAAAGCTGTAATTTGGCATCAATATATATATCAGTCACGCCGACAAGGTGATTGAATAAAAAAAAGTAAAAAAAATTTTTTTAGGGTCTCGGCTAACCCTGTAGTGTGGGGTATCGTTGGATAGATCTATTAAAATCATTGCGGGGTTGCTAACATGATTTTTCTATTCAGTGATCTATTTGCGAAATATTCAACCTTAAAGTGAAAATTTTCATTAAAATCGGCCGTCCCCCCCCCTCTAAAATCTAAACTGTTGGGTGGAAAAATTTGAAAAAATTCAGAAGGGTAGTAAAGATATCAAATTTACTAGGAAAATTATAGCGGCTAAGATTGCTTGGAAATTATTTGTAGTTTAAGAGTAAATAGTAGCCTAAGGTATAAAACATACCTAAACTTGGATGATTCCGTACACATACGAAATTCTTAGAAAAATATTACTTGATTTTTTCGTAATGGCTACGGAACCCTACCTTGGGCGTGTCCGACACGCTCTTGGCCGGTTTTTTAGTATTTTTTTGTTATAGCGGCAACCGAAATACATCATCTGTGAAAATTTCAACTCTCTAGCTATCACGGTTCCCGAGATACAGCCTGGTGACCGACGGACAGACAGACAGACAGACAGACAGACAGACAGACAGACAGACGGATGGACAGCGGAGCCTCAGTAATAGGGTTCCCGTTTTTACCCTTTGGGTACGGAACCCTAAAAATCATGTTTGTTGTTTGGTCCGGGAGCCCCCTTAAATATTTATTTAATTCCATTATTTAGTATTTGTTGTTATAGCGGCAACTGAAATACCTACATCATCTGTGAAAATTTCAACTCTCTAGCTATCACGGTTCCCAAGATATAGCCTGGTGACAGACGGACGGACAGCGGAGCCTCAGTAATAGGGTTTCCGTTTTTACACTTTGGATACGGAGCCCTAAAAAGATATCTAAAAATTAAACCGCCGAAAAAACTGAAAAACAAAAAATAATACCTTTTTTGTTTGACCTTAATCTAGGTACCAGTTTGAAGTCGGTGCCTCAGCACTTAGCCAGGAGGAGTGGACCTATAATCGTCTACCTGATTGGCTTCTATCACTCCTCCTGGCTCGTGCTGAGGCACCGACTTCAAACTGGTACCTAGATTAAGGTCAAACAAAAAAGGTGTTATTTTTTGCTTTTCAGTTTTTTCGGCGGTTTAATTTTTTGTTAAAAAGTTTTTATTTTATACTTTTTTCCATCCTTGGGTAATTTTTTTTCCAAATTTATAATACCAACTTCAAGTTCAATACTTTACTACTTACTTACTTACTTACTTTTTTTTAATACTTTACTATCTATCCAATAAAAAAGAATTATGAAAATCAGACTACTCTGTAAAAAGAAAATCTCCAAATTTAAATGGGACCACCCTCAAAGTATACGCTTTCCAATAAAAAAAGAATCATCAAAATCGGACTACTCTGTAAAAAGTTATGCGTGATCATACATAAAAAAAAATAAAAAATATATATACACGTCGAATTGAGAACCTCCTCCTTTTGTTTTCGTCGGTTGAAAAGAGCTCTTTTGTGACTTGAATCGACTTCCAAGTATAATAAAGTCTTGTAGAAATCAGTTTTTGTTTTGAATTGAGTCAGTTTCGCTCTAAACGTGCGACAAGTTTTAAATATTTACATTCTTTAAAAAATAATTGAAAAGCAAAACAGTACAAGTAGAAGTAGATAAACGTTAAGTCCAACACGAGGCGGCGTCGGCATGAGAGCGTCCGGCAGGGAAGACGGTGCCGCACCGGCTTATTTCCTCTACGATTCTTTATTCTTTTTTAGGGTTCCGTGCCCAAGGGGTGCCAACGGGACCATATTACTGAGATTCCGTCTGTGCGTTCGTCCGTCAGTTTTGTCACAGGGCTTTATCTCTTGAACCGTAACAGCTTTAAATTTGTATCGACTAATAATTACTGTGACCGCTATAATAACAAATACTAAAAATAAAATAAAGCTAAAAATTAATGGGTCATCATCATACAAGAAAAGTGTTTTTTTTTCAGAATTTTTAACTAGATCATTTTTTTACTGAATTATTTTTTAAACACTAAACGGAGGTTTAGTCAAGTAAGTGCTTTACCGATTTTTCAGTTTCTACGTCAAAATAAACACAATAAAGCTGACTGTCACATTGATTTGTAAGTGAAATAGCCTTTAACGTTTGACGCCATACAACTAAGAGGCCAACAGAAGAATACAGCTGGGCCATCAGCGTATGGGATACTGCGTCAAGTCTTCACGTCGCCAATTCCACAGAGTCTAAAGACGAAAGTCTTCAATCAGTGCGTCCTACCCGTCATGACATACGGTGCCGAAACATGGACACTCACTGTAGGGCTGGTCCACAAATTTAAACTTGCTCAACGTGCTATGGAAAGGGCTATGCTCGGAGTTTCTCTAAAAGATCGAATTCGTAATGAAGTGATCCGACAGAGAACCAAAGTTATCGACATAGCCCACCGCATTAGCACGCTGAAGTGGCAATGGGCAGGCCATATAACCCGAAGAACTGATAACCGTTGGGGTAGACGAGTTCTTGAGTGGAGACCACGGATCGGCAAATGTAGCGTGGGACGTCCTCAGACTCGGTGGAGCGATGATCTTCGCAAGGCGGCTGGCAACAGCTGGATGAGAGTGGCCGAGGATCGTGCTCCGTGGCGTGCCATGGGAGAGGCCTATGTCCAGCAGTGGACGAACATAGGCTGATGATGATGATGGTGAACTAAATTTAACCTTAGGGCGTTAAAGACATTTCTTGTTCTATACAGAAGCCTTCGTGTACGGGTGCGACTCGCACTTGGCCGGTTTTATCCAGCCGTAAGACGTCACACGTGTGCCGATAATACGCCGAGCGTTCTGAGAGCCGGTCGGCAGCGAGCACGGGCTTTGAGGCATCTGGACACGTGTCGTGGCATGCTTCCGTTTTCTTACCTTGTTTATTTGAGCGTCGACAAAGGATTATGTTAACGGATTAGGCTAGTTATATCTCGAGCGCAGTTCCTCGAAACCCATGTCCCTTAGATGGGTATGTATTGCAATACCGAAGTACGAAAGACCGAATGTATTAAAACATCGAATGGGTCAAAAGACCGACACGATTTTTTTCTGAAGCCGTTAACTTTTTAAAGCTGGGCATTGACGATCAGTTTTTCGCGTCAGTTGAACTGACGTCAGTCCAAAATTTTATCGTGAGTGTCGAATCATCACTCCAGAGTTTTAACTGACGGCGCGCCACGAAATTTTCCGTGACTACCATAATCCAGCCCAGCGCGTCGCGCCAAACTGCCTGTCAGTGTGTGATCGTCATTCCAAAGCCGTCAGTTCGCATTCCATTCTTTCATCCATTGCTTTCTTTCTTATTTAACGACCGCCTTAGCCTAGTTGGTAGTGACCCTGCCTACGAAGCAAGAGGTCCTGGGTTCGAATCCCGGTAAGGGCATTTATTTGTGTGATGAGCACGAATATTTTGTTCCTGAGTTATGGATGTTTTCTATGTATTTAAGTATTTATTTATCTATATAAGTATGTTTATCGTCGTCTAGTACCCATTGTACAAGCTTTGCTTAGTTTGGGACTAGGTCGATTTGTGTTAGATTGTCCCCTAATATTTTTTTTTTATTTTTTTTTTCAGTGAGTATATGGCAACAAACAGTAGCCGCAGTAAGAATTAAAGTTTCTTCTTCGGAATCAGAATTCATTTTTTTTCGACATAAATAGTACACCTCCTAACAGCTTGGCGGCCAATCGAAAACTGAAGAGCCGGAGTGACGCCAGTGAGTGGGGAAATCTAGTTGGCCTAAAACTATTTGGAGTGACGCCACAGTTTTACGTCTAAACTGACGCGAAAAACTGATCGTCAATGCCCAGCTTAAGATTGTTATAAAACTAACCTAACCTAATGGGTTCTGTATGATGCCGTTTTAATAAATTCTTAGAAGTTTATGGTTTCAGAAAAAAATCGTGTCGGTCTTTTGACCAATTCGATGTTTTAATACATTCGGTCTTTCGTACTTCGGTATTGTAATACATACTCCTCTTAGATACTGTATAAAGACAGATGGAATTAAACTTAACATTGCAATAAGGAAATGATTTTATCGAAAGACCTACTCGAGGCTTTGTCAGGTGTGTGTTGGGCCACGTGTAGTGTAGAGTTCCGTAATAACACGCAACAATTATTTAATCGATTTGATCGACTATAATTCGTTAACCTATAAAGCCTATTACGTTTTAGTTTGAAGAGGGGGTGACGCTTGACTCTAACAAAAATCAACACTTAGTTAAATATTTTGCAATTGGATTACTAAATCGAAAAATGATGCAAACAAACCTTCGCTATCAATCGTTGTGTGGCTGTAAGATTAGACAAGAAAAAAAATGATGCAAACAAACCTTCGCTATCAATCGTTGTGTGGCTGTAAGATTAGACAAGAAAAAAAATGATGCAAACAAACCTTCGCTATCAATCGTTGTGTGGCTGTAAGATTAGACAAGAAAAAAAATGATGCAAACAAACCTTCGCTATCAATCGTTGTGTGGCTGTAAGATTAGACAAGAAAAAAAATGATGCAAACAAACCTTCGCTATCAATCGTTGTGTGGCTGTAAGATTAGACAAGAAAAAAAATGATGCAAACAAACCTTCGCTATCAATCGTTGTGTGGCTGTAAGATTAGACAAGAAAAAAAATGATGCAAACAAACCTTCGCTATCAATCGTTGTGTGGCTGTAAGATTAGACAAGAAAAAAAATCATTCCCACTTTATGTGTTGAGCAAGTAGTTTATTTTTCTTCTAAACCAAGCCGTAGATTGACATGGCGAAACTATAGAGGTTCCTTGACTACACACAGGTCTACTATAGGTCAACTATAGAGGTTCCTTGACTACACACAGGTCTACTATAGGTCAACTATAGAGGTTCCTTGACTACACACAGGTCTACTATAGGTCAACTATAGAGGTTCCTTGACTACACACAGGTCTACTATAGGTCAACTATAGAGGTTCCTTGACTACACACAGGTCTACTATAGGTCAACTATAGAGGTTCCTTGACTACACACAGGTCTACTATAGGTCAACTATAGAGGTTCCTTGACTACACACAGGTCTACTATAGGTCAACTATAGAGGTTCCTTGACTACACACAGGTCTACTATAGGTCAACTATAGAGGTTCCTTGACTACACACAGGTCTACTATAGGTCAACTATAGAGGTTCCTTGACTACACACAGGTCTACTATAGGTCAACTATAGAGGTGGAGGTAGGAGGAATATGGAACACTAAAAAAGCTGGCTATCTATACCACACTTCTAAGATACTCAAGGAATTTGTTTGCCATCATGTCTCAAGTGTAGTCTCAAGAATAGATAACACAAAGACTGTTTTTTGTTCGCTCTGAAATGGAATTCTTTGTTATTTTAATCACAATTTATCCTATGTACATTTTACGCTGGCCCCTTCCCATCTACATGGAACCAACAACAGAGCTAGTGCAGCTTGTGGAGCGGCTGAAAAAGCTAAAGCATGCAAATACATAATTTTGTCCCATTCGGTGTCGAGACCCTTGTTCCGTGGGGTCCTAGCGCTATAAGGCTTTTTAAGGAAATAGCAAACAGGTAAGTCGACATCACAGGAGACCGAAGAGCTGGCAGCTAACTCGGACAGAGAATTAGTTTAGCTATTCAAAGGGGGAACGCTGCCAGTATCTTCGGAACCTTGTCTAAAGGGAGTCCTTTTCATAATATATTTTAGTTATTAAGTATTATATTTCTTAAGGTTTTTAGTTTTCAACCGACGAAAACAAAAGGAGGGGGTTCTCAATTCGACGTGTATATATATATATATATATATTTTTTTTTTTTTTGTATGATCACGCATAACTTTTTACAGAGTAGTCCGATCTTGATGATTTTTTTTTGTTGGAAAGCCTATACCCCGAGGATAGTCCCATTTAAACCTGGAAATAATATTCCTACCCTAAGAGTACGAAAACAGGGGATGATTGATTGTTCAGTCACTGATTGTACTATATGACCAAGCATAACTTATTACAGAGTAGTCGGATTTTGATGATTCTTTTTTTGTTTGAAAGCGTATACCCTAAGGGTGGCCCAATTTAAATTTGTAAATAATATTCCTACCCTAAGGGTAGGAAAACAGGGGATGATTGACTAACTTCTTACAGAGTAGTCTGATTTTCATAATTCTTTTTTATTGGATAGGGTACCTTGAAGTTGGTATTATACACCGTGAAATTTTAGTGGTTGTTTTCCCGAAACGAGGTGATTTAGTTTCGATTGTACAATCGATTTATAATTACTATTTTGACTAGAGCCAAAAATCCAATTGTGAAAAACGAAAGTCGAAAATGACCGCAAACCAATAGTAACGCTTCGTTGGTACAAGTAGCGTACGATCGTACGATAGGTTAGGTACCAACGAAGCGTTACTATTGGTTTGCGGTCATTTTCGACTTTCGTTTTTCACAATTGGATTTTTAACTCTAGTCAAAATAGTAATTATAAATCGATTGTACAATCGATACTAAATCACCTCGTTTCGGGAAAACAACCACTAAAATTTCACGTTGTATAAATTTGGAAAAAAATTTACCCCAAAGATGAGAAAAAAGTATAAAATAAAAACCTTTAACAAAAAATTAAACCGCCGAAAAAACTGAAAAGCAAAAAATAATACCTTTTTTGTTTGACCTTAATCTAGGTACCAGTTTGAAGTCGGTGCCTCAGCACGAGCCAGGAGGAGTGATAGAAGCCAATCAGGTAGACGATTATAGGTCTACTCCTCCTGGCTAAGTGCTGAGGCACCGACTTCAAACTGGTACCTAGATTAAGGTCAAACAAAAAAGGTATTATTTTTTGCTTTTCAGTTTTTCCGGCGGTTTAATTTTTTGTTAAAAAGTTTTTATTTAACCTTGTTTGATATCAAAAATGATATCTAGAATGTAAGAAACACTAGTTTATGTTGGCATGAAACAGTAACGTGAGGGGAGCTAGTTAGCCGCGGCTTGGGGCATATTTCCAGAGCCCGGATTCATAACTAGGCGGCAGGAAGGCGCGAGGAAATCCGGCCGCGGCCCTCACTAATAAATTACAGATTAGAAACTCGTTAATCTAATCGCCTTTCAAATATGCAAGGAGAACGTAATTTTACAAAGAGTTCTTGGATTACGTTACTTCATTTTCTTTTTAAATTTATAACGCTGTTAATTTTGTAGACGTTTATTTTTATGGTGTAAATTGACGGGGAAGGTGAATGTTTCCTGTTCGTGGGTCGGTTATCGCCTTACGTATCGTAGGCTCGCTAAACATGTTTGTGGAGTGTTAGAGTAGGTGGCAAGGCTGAGGAAATGTAAACTTACTAACCTAACAATGTTTTTAGAAACAATCGATCACGAAAAGTGGAATTCATTGTTTTAAAAGAAAAAAGAAAGAAAGAAAGAAAAACATTTATTTTATAACAACAATAACACATACACAGGCAAAAATAAGAGTACAAACATACGTATAGACATAGACATAGAAATGTACATATTAGTGCTGCTACAAAAAGGGACCCGGCTCAGCATGTTGCTAGTTAAAAACCAGCACTGGTCTTCCGCCGGGCCACAGTACCTACAGCAACATCACGGAAGGCCACACAAAACAGACACAAATTATATAATTATTATAAAAAAAGAAAAACATATCATTCTAACATAAAACTATCTGACTACGGAACCCTAAAAACTAAACATTCAAGCATTCAAGGCTACCACAGACCGAAGCGCGGGGCGCGCGCGCGACGGCAACGAAAACGCTTCGGTCTGTGGTGGCCCTAAAATAATTGGCTGAATGTTCCTGAGACCTATGCCTCTTCCTAGCGGAACACGGAACACTAAAGAAACAAAAAAAAAGAAAAAAGTATTAGAAGAAACAACAACAACAACCCAATCATAACCCGATTAAACTAAATAAAACCAGTTTTACCAGTTCTTTCCTCTGATCTGGGAAACAGATCTAAAACTAAAATTATAAAAAACAAAGAAACACAGTTTAAATTAAGAAAAAAGTTAAGCTACAGCGACAGACACTTCGATTATATGAAGTAACCAAACATACACAAATGAAAAAGTTGCTCAATGATTGCAAAAACAGTTACAGTTACATCCGCTCCGATGCGTATGGGACAAAAACTCAAGGTATGTACTACAGAGACATGAAATTCGACAAACAAAGAACACTCAAAATACACTCGTATCATGGCTCAGCAGTTCTTGAGCCCTTTGGTGCTCAAACATCATTTTTTTCAAAAGAATTAAAATTTACGTAAATTGGACGAGAAACCGTTATTACACACTTTTTCTGCTACTACTAACGCGTTCCCGATATTTCGTTACGTCGCGGGTAGCCATGACGGCACTAATACAATCAAAAGTACCTAGTGATATTTTTTTTTCCTAGACAGTTTTGAATATTTCAATAACAGGCATATTATTACTACTGAGTTCCAAGTTAAAACATCAAGTTTTTCTAGAGATAGTGCGTATCCCAAGACGTGTTTGATGTGTGTGTGTGTGTGTGTGTGTGTGTAGTTACCTAACAGAACATTGTGACAAAAAAACGTCGCAGTACACAAAGGCTGCCCCCAAAGAGTTCAACAAAGGCCGGTCCTATGCCGACATCTAAGTGATTCCTGCGACATTTACCAGATCGTCGGTCCATCTTCTTGGGAAATTATTTGTTATTTTCCGATTTGTATATTTTGCGAACGAACTTTTTGTAAATTCCGCGTGTTTCACAATGCGCTTTGTGTACATTTTGCGTGTAGGGTACATTTTTCCGCACCGCATTAGCACGCTGAAGTGGCAATGGGCCGGCTATATACCGAACCGATAACCGTTGGGGTAGACGAGTTCTGGAGTGGAAACGGATCGGCAAACGTAGCGTAGGACGTCCACAGACACTGTGGAGCGATGATCTTCGCAAGGCGGCAAGCAAGAGCTGGATGAGAATGGCGGAGGATCGTGCTCAGAGGCGAGCCATGGGAGAGACCTATCGCACCTTCAGAATTGAAAAGTAAGTAGAAAGTAAGTAACTAACTAACTTTATTTTGCATTGAAAAGTAAGTAGTAAGCAAGTAAGTATCTTTGTTTGTGAACTGACTCAGTTCGAAATATTCTCATCTCAATAACAAACTTTATACTAAAACTACTCGGTTTAGTTTTGAAATTAGATTATTTTGAACTAAGTCAGTTTAATTCTGAAGGTGCGCTGTGTCCAGCAGTGGACGATCATACGTCGATGTACATTTTTCCTTTTGTGCATTTTACTCTGAAGGGAATCTATTGAGTCAAGTCTACAATAAATTATTATTGTTATTATTGTGATTGTTACCATTTCGCTGTTGTCGGCGGCCTTGTCGAGCACGGCGTCCAGCCAGGCCCACTGCGCGCGCGCCGGGCCCGCGTCGCGCGCGCCGCCGAACAGGTTCGTGTTGAGCGCCACTATGCGCAGCTTGCTGTACGACAGCTCTATCGAGTAGTAACCTCCTGCCAACAAATACAGATGTATAATACAAGTAGATATACTTCGTAAGCCGTAGCCTCTTAAACAAGGTCGTCGGTTCGAACCCGGACTCGTAAATCGGAGTTTTTCGGAAATTATGCGCGAAATTACTGAAAATCTTTATTATATAGGGTGTCCCAGAAGTCGACGTCAAGCCGAAATCAGAAGATACGCCAACTTATATTGGTTATCAGAAAAATATTAATAAAAATCTAATTTATGTGCTTAAAAAATTATAAACTTTAAAAAAAATAAGAAAATCATCACCCTGTGATAGCGTTTTCGCTCCTGTTGTACAAATATTTATCTATTTTTGTTATGTAATCCTGAATAATGTTTCTGTGAATTATTTTTTATAATTTAGAGCCAACTGCTTCAGTTCGAAAAAAAGGTCACTTTTTGCCCAACAAAGTTTTGAAAATTAATTTTTGCCCAGTTTTATCTGACTGTACTGAGAAAACGTACCGCACGAGTTTATTAAGTAACTTAAAAATGGCATAACACTTGCTAGATTATTTGTTAAAATGTGCGCAATTTTATTTTTTTCTAATTAAACCAAGTTTTGAACGAATTTTTCTCGCTTACTTTTAACTAATTTAATAATCTCCCACCCCCTAAATTTGGTACGTACCTACCTAATTTTGTTTTTATTATTTGTTGTAGCGGCAAAATATAAATTCACGTTTTAATTTCAGCTGAATATAAATTACGCTTTTTAAGATACAGTTTTTTTTTTTTTTTTTATGATATAGGGGGCAAACGAGCAGACGGATCGCCTGATGGTAAACGATTACCGTCGCCCATGGACACCTGCGACACCAAAAGAGTCACAAGTGCGTTGCCGGCCTTTTAGGTAGGAGTACGCTCTTTTTTTGAAAGCTTGAAGGTCATATCGGTCCGGGAATACCGCAGCAGGAACCTCATTCCAGAGCTTTGCTGTGCGAGGCAGGAAATTTCTGGAAAAACGCACAGTAGAAGACAACCAACCATCCAGATGGTGAGGATGGAAGTGTTGTCGCGTAGGGCGGTGGCGGAAGGATGCGGCAGGGATCAACCCGAATAACTCCTCGGAGCACTCTCCGTTGTACATGCGATAGAAGATGCACAGTGAAGCTACATCTCTACGCAGCGCCAAGGAATCAAGCCCATCAGAAGTTCGTTGGCAGCCGACTATTCGAGTCGCTCTCCGTTGTATGCGATCCAGAGGGAGAAGCTGGTACCGGGGAGCCCCCGCCCACAGATGAGAGCAGTATTCCATATGTGGGCGAACCTGCGCCTTATAAAGCTGAAGGCGGTGGGCTGGAGTGAAATACCGTCTCGATCTGTTGAGCACGCCGAGCTTCTTCGAGGCTAATTTAGCCTTACTCTCCAAGTGGTCGCGGAACTGGACTTCACTCGAGATGTCAATACCAAGGATTCCGATACTGGCTGTGGTAGCAAGGGGAGTGCCTTCGAAAAGAGGTGACGCGACAAACGCAGACTTTTTTGCGGTAAACGCGCAAACCTGTGTCTTAGTGGGGTTAAAACGGACTAAATTAAGTCGACCCCATTCTGAAACTTCTTTTAGGGAAGTCTTAATTTCAGACACAAGTTTGTTTCGGCACTCTATAACGTTTTCCCGAGAAATACCGGCGCGGCCGGTGTAAGAGGCATCAACCGTACTATCATCCGCATAACAGTGAATGCCGCCGGATGGCAGCATATCATTGACATGCAGAAGGAAGAGCGTAGGCGATAGCACACAGCCTTGAGGGACACCAGCATTCACAGACATGGAATCAGAGCATGCACCGTCAACTACAACCTTTATGCTTCTGTCCGTTAGGAAGCTGCTGCTGTGTAATATACAGCCACTCGGACAGACGTACAGTATAGCGACAGTCATAACGTCCTATTTGTCACCCTTGGGATGCGGAACCCTAAAGAGCACTGTCCGTTCACGCTTACGCACACAGGAAACATTTCTCCGTCAAATTTTAAACAATCAATCCAATAATAAAGTCCGAATTATATTTAGGCTCGATCACTTCAAAGTTCTAAACTGATGCTAGAAAGCGGGATGAATGGAGGTTAATTGGATAAACTCCGGCGCGGAGGTCGAGATTTAACTCGAATCGATTGGGACTTTAATGGAATCAACTTTTTGTACGGCGCTCGTCTGGGCGCAGGCGCGAAAGGATTTAGTGCTTAAAAAAGAGTTATAACTTGGCTACTTAAGGATAATGGGATTTTAAAACATACGGGCAACTTAGGATCAGATCAATATTCTTTTTGATCGGGTTAAATATGTTATAGTTTAACAAACTTTCTTGGTTATTACACGTTCAAAATATAAAAATAATAATAATAATAATGTTTTATTGACAATTAAGTAAATACAATAGAAGTACCCTGACCTCCGAGCTAGGTTGAAACCTGTGTTACAGAAGTCAGTGTCCTCTCCCATTATGCGATACATTTAGCTAATATGATTCTTGCACATAAACAGTTACTCACACAACTACTTAATGGCTGCCATAATGCGCTCGATAAACAACTTTTCTGCCCCATAATTTTACAGCAGTCTTTGAAACTAGAAACATCTTTATCGAGTGCAGAAAGGTCATACTATGAAAACTTGTTATGTTGTTCTTCATACCCACAGAGAACACTGTGGCAGATTGTTAATGGACACACAGGTAGGAAAAATTCGAAACACCTACAAAATCTGAGTGCGTTGCGAGATGATACCGGTGCATTATATAACTCGAGCGACCGACTGGCTAATGACATTAAGGCTGAGGCGGAGACGAGCGGAGCTGAGAGGAGACGTGTGGGGATCGACCAATCATATTACATGAACAGAGACGAGATGTGGATTTCATGTAATATGATTGGTCGATCCCCACACGTCTCCACTCAGCTCCGCTCGTCTCCGCCTCAGTGGAGCCGCAGCCTAACAAGTTTTTTCTAAGTGCAGCCGAAACGGTGCGCGCCCCCACCGCCGATCCGAATGCAGCATACCTACTCTTGTGTCAGTCAACCAACCCTAGCGATGTGTCTTTGAGGTTTGAATTGTTCTCGGAGGCAGAATTGTATAACATAGTCACCAAAGGAGTTGCTAGTAAGAGTACGTGTGACATTTATGACATTTCAATAAAATTACTAAAGATAAGCCTTCCCTTAATTTTATCACAATTAGTTGACATTTTTAATTATTTAATAAAATCTGGAACATTTCCTAGTGTGTTGAAGAATGTGAAGGCTGTGCCTGTCTATAAAGGCAAGGGAAATAAGGACGACCTTCAAAGTTAAGCCCATAAGTATTATTCCGGCAATTGCTAAAGTTTTTGAATACGGCTTAGCAAACCGATTAAGAGCGTTTTTAGAAAGGTTCAGCTTATTAAGTGATAGACAATACGCTTATAGGAAAAATAGGTCATGTTTGGATGTCATTCGTCAAGCATTAATAGTACATTACTGCAGCGGCCGCGAAATAGGGGATTGCCGGCCGAGTAGTAATAGATGGCCGAGTGTTAACGAGGCCATCTAGATATACGAGGCCGGCAATCCCTGTTCGTGGCCAAGGCTTGTATAGTGCTTTTCTCAAATAAATCCAAGGAAATGATACGAATGTTCAACTTATATATTCATATTTAATTCAAATTGTTTTTTTTTGATTCCCGCCAAAATATTTTTTTTTCCAGCAATTTATTTGTAAGCTGTTCCAGTTAATGTTTTTAACGCAAAATCTTGAGATGATTTATATCTATTAAAAAATTACGACCTTATTAATTGGTTATTTTAATAAATTGTTAACAATAAACGCCAATCCTTATTTATTTTATTAAATCTAGCCAAGTAAGATATTAAAAAGTAAATTCACAAACTAATTTTTTCTTAATTGGCAGTATGTCATTGATAGTCAATAAAAGAAAATACGACCCACTAAAACAAAAGACAATCTCTTTGCTGGCCTTGGCCAGCAATGTTTGTATGAAATTCCATTATTGTCGTCTAATTTGAAATAAGAACGAATCTTCCTCAACTGCTATACAATGGCATACTTCGTGTTCTATTGTCACGACTATAAGGACCACATTTCCTTGGATGTTTGAGAAAAGAGTATATCGATGGCCAAAGAAAACCAATGTCATGTCGCTATTATATTATGCGATATGACACGGGCATTTGACCTCTGTAGCCATAATGTACTTGAGAAGATTGGTATCCCTGGCCCTAGCCGTAAGTTAATGATGGACTTCCTGCGCCAGCGGCGCCAATGTGTTGCGATAGATAATGGCCGCACTAAATCTGATAGCGGGAATATCGATATCGGTGTCCCACAAGGTTCGTCTTTGGCAAACTTGTGTTTTTGGATACAGGTAAACGATTTACCAAAAATCGTAAATGGTGAAATGTATATCTTTGCTGATGATGCTTGTGATATTGTAACCGCCAATACAATTCCGTCTCTAGAGAACATTGTAGCCTCGGAGATATCTAGACTACAGGGTTGGTTTTCTGCGAATGGTTTAGTTTTAAATCTACACAAAACCCAGGTGATGCACATAAACCTAGGGGGTAGGCCCCCCCGCCCACTTAGTGTTAACGTGAATGGCACCGTCCTTCCTCAGGTACATAGCACTAAGTTTCTAGGCGTGTCGTTGGATGCCGCCTTAAAATGGAATGTGCAATATCGATGTGATATGTGGCAGGTTATCTGGTGCATGTTTCGCATTGGGTAGGTTGGCGCGTATCTTGCCTCATCAGCAGCTAAGGGCAGGCTACTTCTCGCTGTTCCATTCGGTGATGTGCTATGGTCTGGAGTTCTGGGGTACGGCTGCGGAATGGCAGCGTGTATTCATCTTGCAAAAACGTGCAGTACGTATCATATGCTATGCCCCTCAAGGCAGCTTTTCATAGATAGCAATATAATGACACTCACATCACAATACTTATTTTACATAATTAAGTACATTTTAGAAGTCATATACAACTATTTCCAACAAAAACATTTAAAAGTGCACGTATTATGCAAAGAACTCAGCATGTTGTCGACTTGCGAAATCCAGGAAAACTGTGGATATTGCGGGGCCAGGAATCTACAATAGACTACCCGACAGCATCAAAAATATTCAAAATGACCTGACATTCTCCAACCGACTAAAGAAATGGCTAACAAAAAACGCTTTTTATGACATGTCAGAATATAATAATAATAATAGTTTAGGCGTAGGGATGTGACGACCCCATCGCCCGCTGGTGTTGTGGTGTCTGTCACCAGCGCAGTCAGTCAAAAGGCGTAGGGATATGACGACCTCATCGCCCGCTGGTGTTGTCGTGTCACCAGTGCAGTCAGTCATCGCAGGGCGGCTTGTGGCGAGCTGTTGGTGCGTAGCGACACCACGAACCCGAGACCTCCAGGGGTACACATACACACATGCGCTTATACACACACTCACACACAGTTACACACCCACCCCGCCTCTAGTTTGCCTTTGTTGGTCGCCTAGAGTGGAGCGCAAGAGCTAATGCTCGAAGGATGGATGTGTTTCCGTAAGTGGCGAGTTGGCATTTTGAAGTTTAAAGTCCAGGAACACCTCTCCATCCTTAGCCGTTCACACCAATGTTGCCGCCTCGTTGCCCTGAGTGGGCAATAGTTTGAGGGGCCCATTTAGTGAATGGCGAGTCACCGCCTACCAAAAGTTCAGTTTATGAGATATTGAAATGGTAGGTGTCCGTTATCTCACTCCATAGCCCGGTAATCCTGTCCACAACATCCCAACCCCATAGCCAATTCCATGTCGATTCCTACCTGGCAATAGATTGGCAACTGTGGAGGACTGTCCGCTAGCACATCCTCATGGTGTATTAGGGGATAGACCTCCATAGTTGCGCCCATCTCATTTATATTATATGGTACCAAAGGCCTCTTCATGTTGGCTTCGGCCCCATGAATGCCTTTCAAATGACCGGGTCCCCATGGGCCCGTGATCGGAAATCCGTACCAACATAATAATAATAATGCATAATATAATTTGACTTGTAGAATATAATAATAATAATAATAATAATAATTTACAGAAAAGCACATGATTGCGTCCTACACTCAGCAGTCACACAAACCGACACACGACTCACCCCTCTGAACCTACACGACACAAGCAAACAACGCAATGAATATAACACGGATCCTAAACAAAAAATCAACGCATGGCAGCTTAAGTCTCTACATGGAAGACATTACAACGACCTGCAGCAACCACATGTCGACAACGTAGCGTCGAACGCATGGCTGTGTCGTGGTGAACTCTTCCCGGAAACTGAAGCTTTCTTAATGGCTATTCAAGACCAAGTAATTAACACCAAAAACTATCAAAAGTATATTATTCGCAGACCTGGATCAGATCACTGCCGACACTGTCACACTAGCCCAGAAACAATCCAACACATCACTGGCGCTTGCCGCTCCATAGCTCAGACTGACTACAAACATAGACATGACCAAGTAGCAGCAATAGTTCACCAGCACCTAGCATTCCAGTTCAAACTTATTACAGACAAAGTCCCATATTACAAATACCAGCCCCAGACAATTCTAGAAAATAGCGATTACAAGATATACTGGGACCGAACCATTATGACTGATAAGACGATTCACTGCAATAGACCAGACGTCACGGTCTTAAACAAGAGTGAAAAGCTAGTATATTTAATTGACATTGCCATCTGCAACACACATAACCTACGAAACACTCACACAGAAAAAATAGCCAAATACACCGACCTCTCCATAGAAATTAAAACACAGTGGCAAGTAAAGACCGTAAAAACAATTCCTATAATACTCTCCGCAACAGGCATTATACCGAAAACACTTCATACAAGCCTCCGGGCACTCAATATTCATCCTTCCACTTACACTCTCTTACAAAAAGCTGTCATCCTAAACACATGCCGCATAGTACGCAAGTTCCTTTCGATATAATTAAGTAGGTAAATATAAAATTTATTTTATATTAGTCGTATATAAATTCAAAAGCACTTGGCTTAGGCCTGTGCAACAATTTACCTCCTAGCCTAGGAGAGATAACAGAAAGTTAAAAACACCAATAATAATAATAATGCATAATATAATTTGACTTGTAAAATTTGTAATTTTATTAATAAATGAATATGAATATGAATATGAATATGTCGTGTAAGCAAGATAATTTACCAAGTTTAGACAGATTTGACCCTTATGATTGACTCTATCGATTTTTTTTCAGATTTTAGCCGGGTGCGGCAAGTGAGGTTTCGAAAACCTCTGAATGCAGTTTTCTTTCTTTTCAAAAATAAAGAAATGTTTCTTTTTAGTAAATTTTCCTATTTATAGTATTTAGAGTATTTTTACGACCAGATGGCCTAGTAGATAGAGAACCTGACTACGAAGCTTGAGGTCCCGGGTTCGATTCCCACGTCGGGGCAGATATTTGTATGAATAATACGAATATTTGCTCTCGGGTCTTGGGTGTTTAATATGTATTTAAGTATGTATCTATCTATATAAGTATGTTTATCCGTTGCCTTGTACCCATAACACAAGCTATGCTTAGCTTACTTTGGGACTAGGTCAATTAGTGTGAATTGTCCCGTGATATTTATTTATTTACGGACAGACGGACGGATATCGAAGTCTCAGTAATAGGGTCCCGTTTTTACCCTTTGGGTACGGAACCCTAAAATCGAATTATTGATAGAATCAGGGTTACCTATCATATTCTCGAATAGCTCATTTCCGAATATTAAAATTCCGAAAACGAAACTCCTTTTTTCATTTTCCAAATTATTGTTTGTCCGAAATTTTATTTACCATATTTTCTTTTGCCAAATGTTTTAAAATCCATTTTTTTACTTGCCAAATGATTCAAAATCCAACTGCATGAAATTCCGTAGGATCATTTGCCAAATATATATTTATTCCGCAAAAATTATTATTCCGCAAAGGTCAGGGATACAAAAGGCGACCATACAATTATGTGTGGAGCGTAATATTCATTTTGTTGTTTAATGTTGCCCAAATATTTTATTGAGTTTGCTATGTGGGTAGGGGGTTTTGTAGGTGGTTATAAAAAAAATAACTAACACCAAAGGCTAATGCGGGAGCTTCGCTCCGCTACGCTCCCGCATTAGCCTTTGAACCTAACCTATCCGAGTCGCTTCCGCTCCGAACCGTCTTGCTCGCTCGCTTCGCTCGCTCGCTAAAAATTAAGCAATGTTGTCTTACTCTGATGTTAGGTTAGGTAGATAATAAAAACATACTTTCGGCTTTTCGTTACATTTAGATTATGAAAATATGGCAACTGATTAGGTTGGCAAATAAAAAAATGGATTATTGTAATTCGGGATTTTGATTTTGTTGGCAAATAAAACTGTGATTAAATGAATCCGTGGCATTGTGAAGTTGTGGAAAAACAAAACATATGGATTTTAAAAAGTCGGAGAACCGTTTTCGGATAAATGAAATTCGAGTAAAGGAGTTTCTAAACATCGATAGGTTCCCTAGAATCAGTGACTAAACTGTGTTCTTATTGACCGCCGATGCTGTGCGTTGACGTCAAGCAGAATGTTGACGCTGACGTCAGTCATCGCGTATAGCATACTAAGTTTTGTTAAAAAAATCCATTTATAATACAAGCTTTTTTTCTGACTGTACTTTTCCCCCTGGTCACCATGTAGGACCAAAGTATTCGTTAAGACGAATCAAACGAGTCCAACAAGATGCGGTCGTGTCGTTTTATTACAGAGTTCCTACGGCTACCTTTTAGATCCATCATCAGATCAGCTCTATGTCATAATAATATTGCATTATCATCCGACTTACTGATGCATAGAAAATTTCAGCTCAATCAGAAACCAGGAAGTGGGTCACATTTAACTTGCGAGATTTGACCCGTGCATACACACATAAATACATTGCAAGCCAATAAAAAGCTTTCAAAATAGGAGACCATAGCCTTGACTTGATTGCTTACCAGTTTTGAAGGTGTCCAGCGCTTCGAGGGGCAGCCAGTGCCCCCAGAGGCTGGTGAGGTTGTCAGAAGGCGGTGGGTCCAGGTGCCCCAGCACCGGGAACACGAAGTGCGACGAGAACGTGCGTCCCAGCAGGTCCGTCATGTTGCGCACGGCCGCGAACCGTGCGCGCGCGTCGCCGTATCGCGCCGCTATGATGTCCCTGGGGATAATAATAAAGAGTTTATTCGGGTAATAACAAATCAGTCACATTCAGAATGGTGTTTGGGGTTTCCTAGAAAGTATTAATACCTGTATCAGGAGGTCTCGCTCTTCTACTATAGCTAGACCGTTTAACTGAGTCCTCGTACAGAGGGTCCAGCGCGCGGTGTTGCCTCGAGCTTGTCCGCTCGCCGGCACTCATTTCTGGAACCCTCTGTGTAATCTGTGACTCTGGCCTTACCCGGTCCATAGATAGCACGAACACGACGTTTCAAGAGCGCCAGCGAGCTGTGACACACGTAGGTGCTTCAGAGGCCTAGCTCGCGGTGGTGACCCCAGCTGTTGCGCTCGTCCGCTTGCCGGCACTTAGTATTGAAACTCTCTGTGTAATCTGTGAGTGTAGTCTTACCCGGTCTACAGTACGAACTTGACGTTCCACGAACGCTAGCGAGCGTACGTAAACGCTGAAGCGGCCCAGCGTGCGGTGGCGCTTTGAGCTGCCGCGCTCGTCCGCTCACCAGCACTCAGTTCTGGGACCCTCTTGTAATCTGTATGGCCTTACCCGGTCCACAGCACGAACTCGACGTTCTCCGCGTGGCGCGCGCGCATGTGCCTTGCGGCGGACTCTACAAGCGCCAGCGAGCTGTGGCACGCGTAGTCGCCGAAGCGGCCCAGCGCGCGGTGGTGCCCCGAGCTGCCGCGCTCGTCCGCTCGCCGGCACTCTGCCGACACAACACCACTGTGAGAGGGTACCGGTGGATTAATGGAAGGTCCCACATTAATAATAACGACATAGAGTGGCTTTTAGCAGTTAAAAATCAAATCCGACGTGATTTGGTGCTCTTTCACGACGTTCCGGGTTCTAAGCCAAGATTTAACCTAATTTAGCTAGAGGCCTTATTGTCTAACTCCTTCGATCATATTATAATACGTAGATGCACGGTCCCATACAAAATCAAACTCAAAAATCGTCAAAACATTTTTACGTGGACGGTTAGGTACTAGGCGACTGAGAGCGAGGGTTGTTGTGACGGCTCCATTTTTCGAGCAGCGATCGTGCATCTACAAGTATAATTATGATCGAAGTCTAACTCACTTGCTTGGCATTGCAATCGTTTTCACCATTTTTTTTTCTGTCACATGGTACAGGATAAACCTAGAAGGAGACTGTGAAATCGCGGGCGCCATCCCGTTAGACAATACAGCCTCAGGTAAATCGGACACGCAACATGATGACAATGTACTTTATTGATAGTTTATTTTTATGCACGCAACCACGAAATCATGAATCTTTGATGGAAAGTTATTGCCAGGTTGTTGTGGTTTCCATAAAAATAGCAAATTTACCAATAAAAGTTCGCTATCCGGAGATAATTATGTCAAGGCATAGGCTCTTTTTTATCCTGGGAAAGTACAAAGTCCTTGTGAAACGCAGACAAAGTTGCAGATAGCAGGTTATGAGTGTAACCACGTTTCGTTACAGAACTTTAAAGGCTTTACACGTACGATTCGATCGTAATAATCTGTCGTTCAGACTGTGACATGTGTGATCTAGATTGGAACGATATTGGCACTCTATTCGTGTTTTTTATCAGTCTGTACACGATAAATTGGACCGTACACAGGTCCACATGAAGTACAATTTGAAAGTGACACTACAAACTATGTCAATTGCAAAACTACGATTGGATTTTGGTCATAGACCTGACGTCGTGCTCTCATACGATTGTTTTATTTAACTTTGCTTATACAATATTGATAATGTATTCAACTATCATAAACTAAAATTAGGTAAATTTAGAAAAAGAAAATATAATTACGGTATATACACGTATAAGTACCCATAATAACTAAAAAATAACGACGACTAGCCTCTTTGCTTTTTCTCATAGAGCCTCACAGAGCTAGGATCCCACGGACCAAAGGTCTCGATACCAAATGAGACAAAGTCGTATTTGGTGCTTAGACCCCTGTATTTTATTTAGTTTCGCTTTTTCAAAAACTGAATCAGGTCTGTTACCTAATTTAAATCGCTCAAGCATGGTCTAAGACAGATATTCGCAAGTGGCTTCTCTGTGACATAGTTATTGAATGACAGAGTTCGGTCAAGTCGTCTATGAATGTTAGAAATCTTATTAATACCTACTGTCTGAGTTGGTAAGTATTTCGCTGGTAATTGGATTTTTGATTAGTGCTTTAATGGATTGGATTGATTGAACCGCCACGGTCTAACGATAATTCGTCAGTGTTTTAGAATAATAATGTCAATTTGAATCAAGCATAAGTAGTCAGGTCATTTAAAATCCTATTATCACGCGTTTTAGGAAAATTCAACAGTGTAAGAAAAAAACGAGATTATAATATCAAATTCAGTGGGACCCTATTTCCGTAATAATTCCTTTTCGTATGATAGAGTTGCAGTAAAAACGGAATTCCGTTTTGGAAGATCGGGAGTTTACCATGTATGTTTATATGCGGGACGAAGTCGCGGGCAAAAGCTAGTCAAAACAAAAACATGAAACACCAAACATGTAAAGATAGGGGCATGCGTGCAACCACTTTCCTCCTCAGCACCACCACTTAAGGAATGATTCCCACGTGCATACATTATGGATAACTTGGGACCGACAAAAACACCAGTTCCTGTATCGTTTGTTTTATGAAAGGAATGCAATTGACAAAGTGGGTCATCTAGATGCTAAGGCGCAAGCCACATAGAAGAGACGTGGGACAGGGATGCGTTTTCATACTAAATGTATAGAAGCGTCGCGATCCAAAGGAGACAGAAGAGACGGGGCGGAGACGCGGCCTGCAAACAAACAACCCGGATTGCGTCGCGCCCCGATTTTTTATCAAAATTATTAGTATATTGGAATTATTCTATGAGATAGGCCTGAGGCCGTATAATATTGCCTAAACACCATCTCTTTCTGTCACCATCTTATACCATTTGACAGAATATAAAATACAATTCATAAAATGCTGCTGTCAGTCAAACAAACCGCCCCGGGTGGTACCCGGCGCGAAGGTGCCCAATACACTAGCTGCATTGCCACGTTGAACCGCGATGGACAACCTTTGTATTGTACCAGAAACGAGCCGGAGCGAGGGTCAAGACATCTCACACGAAGGCGGCGCCCCACTTCTTAAAAAAAAACCTTTGCCTCGGAACCCCAACAACCAGTTGTCTCCACCGCAAGTGGAACAAAGAAATAATTTGCGAGAGCCGAGTACTTCTAAGTGCGACCAAGGTGCGATAAGGCAAACAGACAGAAAGAAATAGTTAATGCGATAGCATGAGTCCGCACGTTAGACAATACGGTATCTGGTCTAATGAAGGTGACACGGGAATCTCTGTCGAAAACATTAAAGAGTCTAATTTCATTAATTTCTTAAAGTCATTGTATGAACAGAGTTTTGAATTATTTTTTTTCGTAATCAAATGACGAATATAAATGTTTAGTAATATGTACACTTTGTACCTACGTCTTCTAGTGTCGCCAGTGGAGGAGTAGAGCGGGTCGTAGTGGAAGTCCGTGATGTGCCAGAAGTACCCTGCAACAAGGATAGACACAGGTTAGACACTAGTCTCTTTAGGATTCTGATCCTTACAAGGTACAGAACCGAGGTACAGCACTGAGGATAAAAGAGCAGAAAACCACTTCCTGTTGACATAGAATTATAAAATTTAGCAAAAAGCAAGACCTCACAAGTCTCACAACCTAAGGAAAGGGAAGGTGGAAAAATCACTGAACCAAAAAAGTTACTTCGTTTTTCATAGAACTTTAAATGTTATTGATTCAGCGTTATGCATAGGATCTCTCTGATTTCGCATAATTTAACAAGTCATAATGTATCATTATTCATACATAATCAACGTTAGTCATAAAGTTTTTTATTTCTGCAACAGTTTTTTTTCGGATTTTTTATAAACAAACCTAACCTACTGCATTCTATGTATAAGATGGCATTTAAAAAATTGCCGAAAATATATTTTTTCAAAAATAAATCACTGTATGACTACCATTGATTATGAAGAATGACGCATTATGATTATGACTTATTAAATTATGCGAAATCAAGGGGTCCCGTTCATATCAATGTTATCATTATCATCATTTCACCTGAAAGACGTCCACTGCTGAACACAGGCCTCCTCCAAGGTTCGCCAAACAGACCGCGGTCCAGCGCCATCCACATCCAACGCGTTCCCGCAACCTTAACCGGGTATCATTCCATCTTGTAGGAGGCCTATCAGCACTGCGTCTTCCGGTCCGAGGATGCCACTCGAGAACCCTTGCCCCCGTCGGCCATCAGTTCTACGAGCGATGTGCCCTGCCCACTGCCACTTGAGTCTGGCGATTCTTTGAGCTATGTTGGTGAATTTAGTTCTTTAAAATTTTGTTCGGCTCTGTGGTCGAGTCCGGGTCGCTCTTGGCCAATTTAAAATTAGTATTCCTATTAAGTAATAACGACCGCTTTAGCCTAGTTGGTAGTGACCCTGCCTACAAAGCAAGAGGTCCTGGGTTCGAATCCCGGTCAGGGCATTTATTTGTGTGATGAGCACGAATATTTGTTCCTGAGTTATGGATGTTTTCTATGTATTTAAGTATTTATTTATCTATATAAGTATGTTTATCGTCGTCTAGTACCCATAGTACAAGCTTTGCTTAGTTTGGGACTAGGTTGATTTGTGTAAGATTGTCCCCTAATATTTATTTATTTTATTTTATTTATTTAATTAGTGTAATTATCGTGTTCCACGAACTGCAGGCCAATGAGCCGCCTTTCCTCTCAACTAATTAACTGCACGTTAAGTTTACACGCGTAATTGTTCTGACCTATTTATTGGGCTGGAGACTAGCAACAACTAAAAGGGTTTGAAACATGTGGTATTTTCGAGAATTCATGTCACTGTCTAGGGAGCTAGGGGCCGATTTTTCAAATCACTTTAGTAAATTGGCTCCAGCTCTCCAACTAATACTGCCACGCTAACTCTGCCGAACGCCTACACTGGCTTTCTTTCTGCTTATTCCCCTAAATCAAGTCTAGGGTGAATGCACTAGGCAAGCGTGCTCCATCGTAGGCTTCATCTTCGCTTTCTATCAGGCGTGATTGTGGTCAAACCCAATATTGTATAATAAAAAATACTCGCCCTTAATTTAATATAAGGCGTAAACAAAAAAAAAATCACAGAGAAAGCTAACAAAACGTCAGCATTAACTCATCTCATTGTGTCTTATCATTTACAGCACTACACTTCCCGCGCTGAGCCATTGCACAAATATAAAATTCCTCAAACAATCCCACTCCAGCCAACATTACCCATTAGGCGCCCGCCTTGTAATAAATTAAGACAGTTTAATCCGGCGGCAATACAAATCTCTTGTCTAATTTATTTCGCGAGTCGAATTCTGTGGGATCTAACTTTTCGTACTTGGGTGCGTGGATCTGGGGACGCTGGATGCGGCAGTGGCTCGTGGAGTGGTTGAAACTCGTGCGTCTTTTACTGCAAAAGGAAGGGGATTGCCTTGATGATATGTGATTGTCGCCGACACCAGCAATACAAGAAGGATTGCAGATGCTTGGTAAACTAAAAATACGTCAATTTACTAAGGAAAGTTTCTATTTAGATTTTCTGTAGGATCTAACTTTTCGTACTTGGGTGCGTGGATCTGGGGCCGCTGGATGCGGCAGTGGCTCGCTTTTAAACTCGTGCGTCTTTTACTGCAAAAGGAAGGGGATTGCCTTGATGATATGTGATTGTCGCCGACACCAGCAATACAAGAAGGATTGCAGATGCTTGGTAAACTAAAAATACGTCAATTTACTAAAGAAAGTTTCTATTTAGATTTTACCAACGTAAAAGATAAGTCAAATGGTGATAGGAGCATGGTCGCTGCTTGATTAATTAATGAATTGCCATCACAAAATAATCAATTTGGATAATATACTCAAGAAATAAAGTATTTAGAAAACCGAAAATAAGAGCGAGTCCATAGGTTGTTAGTTAGTAACTAATGCCATATTCTATTAGCCGGATAGAAGCCTATATTTTAAGATGTGAAAACATTTTCTTAAAAGTGTGTAATCAAATACTTTTAAACTTAAAAAATCAGCATCCTATCTGAAAATCTACGACACGTCTGTTCCAGTATGGGGAGACATCGGTACCAGTGTCGGACAGCGGGCCGCGCCTCATCCAGAGTACTACGGAGCACGTTGGAATGCGACGTGCTCATCAGACCGCGCTTATAACCTGTGACACGCCTGTGCTAGTGTGTGGACGTCCACAGTGTCGGACAGTGGGCTACGCTTTTTCCATGGTACTAAGGGACCCGTTGGGAAGCAAGGTATTCATTAAGCCGCGCTCATAACCTGCAACACGCCTGTGCCTGTGTGTGGACACTTAGTACCAGAGTACGCTTCTTCTAGGATACTACGGGGCACATTGGGAGGCGATGTGTTCATCAGACCGCGTTCACAATCAGCGACACGCCTATGCGAGTGTGTGGCTAAATAGGTACCAGTGCCCGACAGCAGGCCGCGTCTCTTCCAGCGCGCTGCGGGCAGGTTACAGAGCGACGTGTTCATCAGGCCGCGCTCATTAATCACACGTTTTTGCCGCGTCCCAGCAAACGCAAACTCCGGCAAATTCCCGGAACCGGGAGCCGCGTCGCTGCGTCGGAACATTTTTTTTGTTTAATAAAGCAATGAATTTCTGAGATCTGAACCAATACGTGTTTAGTGTGTTATCGTTTTAAGATATAGCTATAACCCTGACTAAGTGTGTCACCCAGCATATTTTAAGCAATAGAGTCCAAGTTAAGTATGAAGTATCTTTTTCTATTTATTTTTTATTTTCTTCAACTTCATTTTTTTATTACTTTTACCGTCATCCCGTGAAACCATATATTTCAAACTAAATACAAACTGAAATATAGATGCACAGAAAAAACCCCAGAAAAAAGACCAATGCTGGGAATCGAACCCAGGTCCTCAGCGTTCCGTGCTGCGTGCTTACCCCGACACCATCACTGGTCTAGAAGTTAGCGACGAATCTTTCCCATACATCGTACACTTCAGTCTGTTATAATCACATTTAGGCAGTGATAAAGCGCATCTATGTTGTGCCCTCTACCGAGAGACTTCAGCACTCCTTCGGAGCTACCCGCTCACCTGGACCATGAGATGGCGCTACTAGGCCAACTTTTACAACTTTTTTCTACGTATCTACTATATTAAAAATTTTAGCTGTCTTTTTCCACCGGAAACGCAAGAATTCGTAGTTCAGGGACTTCCATTACCTATATGTCTCTCTTAATTAGTGTATATTTCAAAAGTTAGGTCAAATTGTAACTTTATTGAAATAAAAATCTTTATTATTATATTGAGTTTGGCTGATCCAGTCAGTCTCACATATTGCACAAATAAAATTGGTATAAATTTCAGTTTGGGGGTGCGGGGGGAGCGGGGGGGGGGAGCGGGGGTGTGCGCGGGGGTTAACTATTTCACGCGGACGAAGTCGCTGGCAGAAGCTAGCCTAATATATTAAAGCTAGAATTTCAGTTCTTCACAGGTTACTCTGTAGATCCAAAACTTCTGTTCCGTTTTCGTATCTAAACTATATGCCGACAGAGATATTAATTACGTTTGAGTTCCACATTTCCCTATCATTCTGGAGTTGCAAAAAATAACGTGTCGCGAAGGGGTGTGATCAGGCCGTACGAAAATAGATTTTCGAACTTCGTATCGTACCGTTTGGTTTACACTAATAGTATTGAGCTTAAGAGTGAAAGGGCCAGCACCATACGAACGTCGTAGTAACCCCCTGGTTGTGAGAGGCGCAGAGGTCGGGGCCGCGCTCTACTTCCTTTGAACGGCAAACGTAACGGTGTTATGATATTCGATGGGAGATTGTACGTCGAAAGTCAATGCAACCAGTAAGTAAACTACGACATTTTACATTTTACCTGCGACCACATCTCTGTGCTACATTTACATGTATTCATCCCGGTCGTACATGTCTCATATTGTACTTTTAAATAAGTAAGTACAGTATGAGGCTTACAGTGACCAAAACTCCTAAGTTGCTAAATTATTACAAGAACAAAGGATTTGCCACACTGGATGTGTACTGCGGTCGCGGTCAGGTCAAATTGAATGCAGCCCGCATTATGAACAATATTGTCAGTCCGCGCGGTCAGAGCGCATCCAATGTGGCAAATCCTTAATTAAATTTTATTTCATTCAGAATGTAAAGCGAGTAATTTCAAATGTAATTTCGCAGATAAAGTCAGAACACTCAAAAGGTGCGAGACCGGGCTCGAACTCACGACCCTACGCTTGAGAAGCCATAGGTCAAACCACTACGCTACCGCGACTTATGGAGAAAGAATCCTTATGCCAATTTAGTGAGCCAATTTATACGTAGACAAATAATAAAATAAATCGGCTCAACTCACGATTATCCTCACTGGGCCCGCGTAGGAACTACGGTCCAAGCCCTCTCATTATCAGAGGAGGCCTGTGCCCTGCAATGGGACGTATATAGGCTGGGGTGCAGATGATGAAGAACTCTCAATTATAAGTCTGGAACGATCCGACTAGGCTTTTTTGGAGGACCTTTTTTGCGAATTTCGAAGGATTATTCGCGGTAGTTCCTTTGGCTGTTCCTTTAAAGGAACTATTGCGGTTTTTTTCCACTAGTTCCTTCAAAATATGAAGGAAGAACTTCGTTTATTTTTTCGCCTTTGTTCCTTGTTGCAGTAGCACCAATAATAGTTCCTTCGAACAGCCAAAGGAACTACCGCGAATAATCCATTTCGAAAAATTTGCACAGTCTGCAACTCACAGAGCCAGCTGTTTTTTAGTTTAATAAAAATCAAGTCTCACGAGAACTTAGGTAATACTCGTATCACAAACTTTTTGTTTTGTAATCTAAACTGTTTCATTCCAATTTATGAAACAATCAATATTTACTTGGAAAATATTTTTCAATACAGTTGCTTAAAAAGTGCCCTTTTTTTGGCTGTATTGCGTGCGCAAAGTTTTTTTTTGCGAATTAGTGCGATTTACTTTTCTAGTTTTTTAAATTTGTACTTGTCCAATTCATTGAAGTCTGACGGATGGATGGATGGATGGATGGATGGATGGATGGATGGATGGATGGATGGATGGATGGATGGATGGATGGATGGATGAATGGATGGATGGATGGAGGGACGGACGGACGGACGGACGGACGGACGGACGGACGGATGGATGGATGAATGGATGGATGGATGGATGGATGTTGTTGGTGATAAAAATGTTTTGTATTATTACTATTATTATTATTAAGTCTCAAATTATTCTGTTGTATTTTTTTTTCGCAACTGTATTAAAAAACTTCGTTCGATACATGCGCGGATATGTCATACTTCACTCGTCCCGAGTCTTATAAATAATAAATAAATAAATAAATATCACAGGACAATTCACACCAATTGACCTAGTCCCAAAGTAAGCTAAGCATAGCTTGTGTTATGGGTACAAGGCAACGGATAAACATACTTATATAGATAGATACATACTTAAATACATATTAAACACCCAAGACCCGAGAACAAATATTCGTATTATTCATACAAACATCTGCCCCGACGCGGGAATCGAACCCGGGACCTCAAGCTTCGTAGGCAGGTTCTCTACCTACTTGGCCATCTGGTCGCCTTCGGCTCGTGGCAAGATATCTCGGGACTCGTGAAGTAATGACACACTTTCCGCACTAGCATCGAAATGTACTATTTCGTTTCGGTTCCATAAAAACTTTTACAAATTAGTAAAACATGGAAGAACCCTTGTCGGATCTGTGGGTTATTTATAATCTGACTTTTCTAAACTTTTTGTGAAAGAAAAAGGAGTTTTATTTAGATACTAGTAATAATTAACATGGACATTGTACAACTAATACAATAATACACTTGAAATAAGTTAAAAAAATACGAATGAAGATATTCTATTTATCAATAGCCTCAATTGTGTCTAAATTCCACGCAGCACGGAATGCTGAGAACCTGGGTTCGATTCCCAGCGTTGGTCTTTCTTTTCTGGTTTTTTTCTGTGCATCCATGTTTCAGTTTGTATTTAGTATGAAAAAACTCGACACAATTTGTATGTAACATCAAAATTACTTAACCCAACTCAATACATAAGACACGTGAAATTGATTCGTATTCAGCGAACCACCCACGTATAATTAAATATACAGGATGATGAAAAATAACATTAAGAAACAAAGCACGCCCCGAATTCGTTAACTCCCGCTAAGAATTGAAGGAAAATAAATTGTCTTCCTGTGAATAAGTGAGGGCTATAAAAAGTTTATTATATCCAGAGTCAGCTGCTACATGCGGCTGGCATTTGGAGCGGCGATACATTTTTATGGGGAATTGTATCCATCAAAATATGAAAGACAAAATATTGAAGGGCAAGACTTAGCAGCCACAGCGACTTAAAATATTGAAGGGCAAGACTTAGCAGCCACAGCGACTTCAAATATTGAAGGGCAAGACTTAGCAGCCACAGCGACTTAAAATATTGAAGGGCAAGACTTAGCAGCCACAGCAACTTAAAATATTGAAGGGCAAGACTTAGCAGCCACAGCGACTTCAAATATTGAAGGGCAAGACTTAGCAGCCACAGCGACTTAAAATATTGAAGGGCAAGACTTAGCAGCCACAGCGACTTAAAATATTGAAGGGCAAGACTTAGCAGCCACAGCGACTTAAAATATTGAAGGGCAAGACTTAGCAGCCACAGCGACTTAAAATATTGAAGGGCAAGACTTAGCAGCCACAGCGACTTAAAATATTGAAGGGCAAGACTTAGCAGCCACAGCGACTTAAAATATTGAAGGGCAAGACTTAGCAGCCACAGCGACTTCAAATATTGAAGGGCAAGACTTAGCAGCCACAGCGACTTAAAATATTGAAGGGCAAGACTTAGCAGCCACAGCGACTTAAAGTCATATCGTGTCATAATCATAACATTTATTAAAAAAAAATACAGGTAGGTATTGTGTTTGAAATAGTTTACAGATAAAGACATGGCACTATAAATTATTTACATATAACAAGTAGCTGTTGCCTGCGACTCCGTCTGCAAAGAATAGGGGTCCAATAAAAACTTTTTAACAAAAAATTAAACCGCCGTAAAAACTGAAAAGCAAAAAATAATACCTTTTTTGTTTGACCTTAATCTAGGTACCAGTTTGAAATCGGTGCCTCAGCACTAGCCAGAAGGAGTGGACCTATAATCTTCTACCTGACTGGCTTCTATCACTCCTCCTGGCTTGTGCTGAGGCACCGACTTCAAACTGGTACCTAGATTAAGGTCAAGCAAAAAAGGTATTAGTTTTTGCTTTTCAGTTTTTTCGGCGGTTTAATTTTTTGTTAAAAAGTTTTTATTTTATACTTTTTTCCCATCCTTGGGGTAAATTTTTTTTTCCAAATTTATATAATAACAACTTCAAGGTATACCCTATCCAATAAAAAAGAATTATGAAAATCAGACTACTCTGTAAAAAGTTAGTCAATCATCCCCTGTTTTCCTACCCTTAGGGTAAGAATATTATTTCCAAATTAACATGGAACCACCCTTGAGGTATACGCTTTCCAATAAAAAAAGAATCATCAAAATCCGACTACTCTGTAATAAGTTATGCGTGGTCATATAGTACAATCGGTAACTGAACAATCAATCATCTCCTGTTTTCCTACCCTTAGGATAGGAATATTATTTCCAAATTGAAATGGGACCACCCTTGGGGTATACGCTTTCCAATAAAAAAAAATCATCAAAATCGGACTACTCTGTAAAAAGTTATGCGTGACCATACATAAAAAAAAAAAAAAAAAATATACACGTCGAATTGAGAACCTCCTCCTTTTGTTTTCGTCGGTTGAAAAATAGCCTACGACCTATCCTCAGACCTATCAGACATCGACAAAAAGTTTCATGAAAAAGGGTTGACTTTCAAAAAAATAATGTACGGCATTATGTACTCAATTTGACATCTGTAGTTAGAGTAGTTTCGATTTTCCATACAACAAATAAAATAAAAAATAAATAAATAAAATAAAATAAAATAAAATAAATAAAAATAAAACATTCAAGTAGGACTTAGTTTAACAAGCATAATAATTATACCTCTTTATTTTACTAGTTACATAGTATCAGTGTCTGTTATTCCCCAATAAAGAATATAAAATTAAATTAAACATTTCACCCCTTTTAGGGTTCGATGCAAAAACATATTTTTGAGAATTTCTAGCTTAGTTTTATATCTAAATCCTTTTTAATGCGACGCGGGTTCGCTCCCAGTAGTTGACATTGCGACCGGTCGTCGACCTCCACACTATCCTCGTCGAACGTAATTTATGTAAAGTGTACATTTTTATTGTCTTTGAAGGAGCTGAATTTGTACTAAAAGCAAGGATTTTATACCGGGTTGGGATGAAAACGTATCTTTCTTAGCAAGATGAATTGATACCGAATTTGTTTTTGTTATACAAGAAAATAAAGTGCGTTGAGTTTCGTAGACGCTCTACGGCGTAGCTACGAGCTACGCGTGTTGGTGCTACGCATCAAGTCGAGAAACATCATCATTATAAATCACCATTAATAATCTGAAATAGTAAGTGATTGTTTTAAATTTAAAAGATTACGCTTTTACAATTTTTGTATATCTTTCTCAATCCTGCGGCTCTGCACCTGTGGTTCATAGATAAACTAGTTTCCTATCCCGTGTAGGTAGGTCTGAGAATAGGTCGTAGGCTACTTTTTATAGCCTAACATTATTCGCAGACGGAGTCACGGGCAACAGCCTAGTCTAAATATATAAAAATCTCGTGTCACGGTGTTTGGTTTCGAACTCCTCCGAGACGGCTTGACCGATTTTTATTAAACTTTTTTCTCTATACTCGGTAGGTCTGAGAATAATACATAGGCGTTTTTTTTATACCCGTATTCTTCGCAGACGGAGTCGAGGGCAACAGCAAAATAAACAAATACAAAATATATACGCATAATTACTTACAATAAATAGGCAGATACCGCAGATTTTAAGATGGTAATCTTATCCTACTAATATTAAAAGTGTGAAAGTTTGTGAAGATGTTTGGATGTTTTGATGTTGACATAGGATAGTTTTATCCCGGAAAATTGCATAATTCACGCCGGATATTCAGCTATAAACAAAATCTTCGCGGATGGAGAGTAGCAGGCAAGAGCTAGTTTTAAATATTTCAGTTATTCGGCTTTCGGACTCTTCGGGTTGACGTCCATACCAGCGGGTTAAAGCTAGATCAAAATAATTAATATACTGTATTATTTATGTCTTCTTAGGGGTGTAAGGGGGTCCATACAACATCTCACGGGCCTCAAGTCAACCTCACCTGCACGCGGTGCACCCTGCCAAACAACAAACGAGGCTCTGACGACCCACCAACACGCACTGGACCAGCGCGGTGGGCTTATGGTCCATTCCTCCTCAGGAAATGAGCAACTCCCCGTGTAGGCCCCGAGTGCCCGGCGGTTCTGGGGACTCCGGTGACAGTGGTAGTCGGAGACACCTTAGAACCAGGGGTGCTAAGAATCCCCGGGCGAAAAGACTACCTTACCACAAACCGACTAAAGCGAACAACAAAATGGACTCTGATGTGCTTAATGTATTAACCTACAATGTCCGAACACTGATGAAAGACGAGCGTCTAATAGAACTTCAGAATGCACTTGAGGACATTAAGTGGGATATTGTAGGCCTTTCTGAAGTAAGAAGAAATGGTGAGGAAACTATAGAGAACGATACCGACATCTTTTATCACTTTGGAACCACTAGTGGACTGTATGGGGTCGGTTTTTTGGTAGCAAAGAAGTGGAAAAACAACATTATTGAATTTATTGGGTATTCTGAGAGGATTGCAGTTCTTAAATTTAAGGTTACAGAAAAATGTACATTGACTCTAGTCCAAACATATACCCCAACGTCAACTCACACTGATGATGAGGTGGAAGAATTTTACGATTTGCTGAACAAGGCTTGCGACGAACACCGAAGCACTTGGAATATAGTTCTCGGCGATTTTAACGCTAAAGTCGGTACAAGGCAAGAACTGGACAACGAAGACGTTATCGGGCCATATGGATTGGGAGCCCGAAACATACGTGGTACTCGTTTAATCCAGCTCGACTTTGGACAAAACCTCAAAATAAGTAACAGTTTCTTCCACAAAAAACATCAGAGACGCTGGACCTGGGTTTCTCCAGATGGTAAAATCAAGAACGAAAATGATTATGTGCTCACTTCAAATCAGAAAATAATAAAAGATGTAGGAATAATAAATAGGATTAAATTCAGTTCAGACCATCGACTACCAAACTCTTTTTCAACTTAAAAATACACAGAAAAACTTTATTTAGCCACCGCATCAGAAACTTGGATAAAATGACCATAATTAATAACAGCGCCAAATTCAACTTGGAATTAGCGAATCACTTTTCTGATTTAGAAATGGATGCCAACGATGTCGAGGTACAGTATAAAAATATTTTAGCAGGAATTCAGCGAGCAAGCAATAGTATTAAAAAACAAAATAAAAAACTCAAAAAACTGTCTGAAAACACTAAAGAACTATTAGATGAGAGAAGCAAAATGAAGAGAGGAACAATAGAATGTAGTATATTTGACAGAAGAGTAAAACGCAACATAAGACAAGACATCCGTCATTGTAACACACAGTTAGTTGAAGAGGCCCTCATGAAAAACCGTGCTCTCAGAATAGCCAAACAAGGAATTACAAAATCTAAATCATGGATCTCTAGTTTAAAGGATGAATATGGCACACAGCACCGAAATCGAACCAAAATTCTCGAGATATGCACCCAGTTTTATAAATCATTATATTCAGATCATTCCAAAGACAGGCCTGTTTTCGAGTACTCCTGTCCTGATACCGTCCCCTTGATAACTGAAGGAGAAGTTAATGCCGTCCTTAAGAATATGGCGTACGGTAAGAGCCCAGGTGCGGATGGTGTCACTACGGAGGCATTGAGACTAGGAAAAGCAGTTCTATTACCTCACATTACAAACTTATTTAATACAATTTTGCCGACCGGAAAATTACCATCAATGTTTTGTCATTCTAATATTGTAGTGCTGCATAAGAAAGGTGACAAAAGCGATATTGGCAATTATCGTCCAATAAGTCTAGTTTCTCATGTTTATAAGGCATTTATTAAAGTAATCGAGCGTCGCATTGCTGGGCAACTGGACACGAAACAGCCAGTGGAACAGGCTGGCTTCCGCCCCGGGTTTTCCACCACCGATCACCTCCACACCCTAAACCAAATAATAGAAAAAGTAAACGAATTCAATAGTCCTCTGTATCTTGCGTTCGTAGATTACTCTAAAGCATTCGACAGCTTAACACACTCTGCAATCGTCACATCCCTACGTAACCATGATATAGAACCAATATACATTAATCTACTTCACTCCATCTATAGCAATAGCACAGCAGATATTAAGCTTCAAACTTCAGGGCAATCCTTTCCTATAGAAAAAGGCGTTAAACAGGGCGACCCGCTGTCTCCCAAATTGTTCACCAGTGCCCTTGAAGATATCTTTAAAAGCTTAGCGGCCTTATGGGAAAACAGATGCATAGTTGTTGGCGATAGGAGATTAACTAATCTCCGGTTCGCTGACGACATTGTCCTCTTTTCTCAAACAGCCCAAGATCTCGAATTGATGCTGCAAGAACTCAGCACGGCAAGCCTTAAGATTGGACTAGCGATGAACAGGTCAAAAACCCAACTTATGACCAATAGCACGAAACGTAGGGTAATGGTAGATGGGCAGATAATACAATATGTTGACGAGTACATCTATTTGGGCCAGGTAGTCTCTTTCAGTAATAGACAAGATAAGGAAGTCGAAAGACGCGTCGAAAACACCTGGAAGAGCTACTGGTCCATGAAAGAGCTTATGAAGGGAAACCTTCCATTAACACTTAAGCGCAAACTCGTCGACATGTGTATCCTGCCCGTCCTAACCTACGGTGCACAAACATGATCTCTGCCCGAAAATCAAAAGTCCAAACTTAAGGTTTGCCAACGAGCGATAGAGCGCAGCATATTAGGCGTGAAGAGGATAGATAGAATCCGGAACACCACGCTGCGCTCAAAAACACGCATAGTCGACGTTGGGAAAAAGACTGCCAAGCTGAAGTGGGACTGGGCTGGACACGTCTGTCGCATGCACCCACAAAGATGGGCTCACACAGTTACTTGGTGGGTGCCGGAGAACGGCCAGCGACGACGAGGCAGACCAAGAAGGAGATGGCGGGACGACTTGGACGTGTATGAAAAGGACTGGCCTGATATTGCGCCAGAAAGGGAGTTGTGGAAGTCAAGAGGAGAGGCCTTTGCCCAGCAGTGGGACACTATGCCAGGCTAATAAAAAAAAAATAAAAAAATTTATGTCATTAATAAACAAGTAATAACGCCAAAGTAATAAAAATGGCAAGCTTTACTTCCCCCCAGAATCCTCGCGCATTCCAGAACACGTAACACACGAAATATCAAATCTCATTTCTCCGGTCAAATTTTAATAAAAAGCCGCGCCGCAAAGAGGCACCGGGGTCGTTGAACTGATTAGAAGAGAGTGGCACATCTCATTTTAATAAATTTCAATGAAATATGTATCTCCTGTCGGTTTAAATAATGGCCGACGCTCGCTTGAATACTAAAAATAAATCACGCCGTTTTTTAATGTAAGGGCGACTTGTAAGGAAAGTGATTTTCCCACAAAAGGATCCGACATAAATATGATTTCTGCCTCTGGCTTTGTGTTGGAATTACGGTTTCGGAGCGTTGGTACTGTGCCGCGTGCCGGCGCCGCTCCTGAGTGGTGAGCAGAAAGTAGTACCCAACAGTTTTTAATGATTAAATCACCTCGGCCTATATACGACCCATTGCATTACGAGTATTGTCTTGGGGTGGATTGTTTAGTAGATTGTAAAACAAGAGCATTCAATGAGCCATTTTACCCGAGACGCTCATGTAAACACTTGAGCCGGTACGGCAAGGGTGGATAGTCACGACGAGGGGAAAACGGGTTTAATGCTCGAGTTTTACACTCTGCTTTTCACTGCGATTACAAGGAAATTAAACAGCAATAATTGAATTTAAATTTAAAAGCTCTTATTTTTCATGCATTGCAATTTCTGTAATAATGTACCTACTAGATTTGTCTAGTTTGATTAATTTCAATATAATGTATAAACATCAGTTTTATAAAAAAAAACAACAAATTCATAAATTTCACGAAGATTTTACTTTGTGCACAAGAGCATAAAAAAGCTATTTTATGCAGCATTCTCTCGACATAAAAACAACAATTTATTAAAAAAAAAATATTATAATTTATTTACACATATTCTATATAAATTAGAAATATACATTAGGAAGTAATAACAGATAAAAATGGAAACTAATAAATTAGTAAACTATGAAAAAAAAAAAAAAATTGAAAAAAAAAATGTCAAGTCAGTCTGTCAGTCGGAGTGTGGTAGGGCAGCACCATCATCATCATCATCACAATTTATTAAATCAGGCGTTACTTTGCGGAGGTCCATATTAATGAACGTAACTATCGTAAGGTCGCGGGTGAGCAAAGTAATTGTTTCAGTTCATAAAGAACAACATTACGAGCATGAGAAGTGAAAAAGTAATTTTTGAGTTGTGTGTCGTTATTTTCTCACAACCTCACGCACACATGCAAATGGACAGCGCTAACTACCAGAAATCTATTACACACTTTTCTAGCGATAATATCCACTTAAGATAATCGTAATCTTAGGTGCAATGACGACTCTATTGAATGTTTTTTCTTCCCGTATTTGTTTTAGCGGTAACCTTTTGTGGGTATGTTAATAACCTAAAACCTTTAGCGTTCCTCGACGCCTAATTGCTGCTGTATGGGTACCTGTACAGCAGTATACCTATAGTTAATCAATCAGGCTTTGTTTCACACCTTCGGTATTAATGGTGGCCAGCGTCGGTGGGTAATTTGTTAGAGGAACCGCTTTTTGTCGACGAAACAAATGGACTCACTCGAAATGTGTAGTTTTACGGACGCGCGGCGAACTGGAAATAGATTCTAACGTTCGGCGGTTTCCGATTTTTGTCTTTAAGATACAATTATTGGTGACTAGTGCCTACCCGTGAATTGGCTCGCATTAAGGAGCTGTTTCACCACCTATTGATAAAGTTTTAACTGACGGATAAATGTGATGCCGTCTCCGTCTATTCGAACTAAACAAACAGAGACGGCATCACATATTATACGTCAAATAAATTTGATCAATGGATGCATGGCTTAGTGGTTTGACCTATGGCCTCTCAAACAGAAGGTCATGGGTTCGAGCCTTTATTAATTATCACTTTTATAGTAAAATTCCGTAAAATAATATTTGTATTTTAACGACCGCCTTAGCCTAGTTGGTAGTGACCCTGCCTACGAAGCAAGAGGTCCTGGGTTCAAATCCCGGTAAGGGCATTTATTTGTGTGATGAGCACGAATATTTGTTCCTGAGTTATGGATGTTTTCTATGTATTTAAGTATTTATTTGTCTATATAAGTATGTTTATCGTCGTCTAGTACCCATAGTACAATCTTTGCTTAGTTTGGGACTAGGTCGATTTGTGTAAGATTGTCCCCTAATATTTATTTTTTATTTTTTTTTTATTTATTGTATTGTATTGTTCTAGTTGTTGCGCGCGATTCCGTCCGCCAAAAATTAATTTACCGCGGGAACTATGCAATTTTCCGGAATACAAATTATCCTATGTTATTCCTAAGGTCTCAAACTATCTCCATACTAAATTTCATGTAAAGCCGTTCAGTCGTTATTGCGTGATTAAGTAACAATTTTCACACTTATAATATTACTAGTATTATATCAAGACTAGCTGTTGCCCGCGACTTCGTCTGCGAAGAATTAGGGTATAAAAAAAATAGCCTACGTCCTATTCTCAGACCTACCGAATACAGAGGAAAAAGTTTCATAAAAATCGGTCAAGCCGTTTCGGAGGAGTTCGATAACAAACACCGTGACACGAGATTTTTATATAATAGACTAGCTGTTGCCCGCGACTCCGTCCGCGAAGAATAAGGGGGGGGGGGATAAAAAATAGCCTACGACCTATTCTCAGACCTACCGAGTGTAGAGCAAAATGTTTCATAATAATCGGTCAAGCCGTTTCGGAGGAGTCCGGTAACAAACACCGTGACACGAGATTTTTATATATTAGACTAATTTTTTTGGAGTCTTGTTCTTGGTTGGTTGGTTTTGGTTTTCTTGTCTTTTTGTTATAATATTAGTAGGATTTTAAGCTCATAATTCGAAAATTTGAGATAGGAGAGTTTTCGTAGGAACCCTCAGTATTATGTGTTCCTATAATAGAGCATATACTGTTCACTCCGCGCACTACAACAATGTTGGTGCGGTTTCGAACAATCTAAAATTAATGCGTGAGTGGCACAGTTTGCACCAGCAAAATGGCTGCCAATTATGGAACCGGAGTTGCAAGCTAGCGTGCTACGTGTACGTGCACCCATCCCTCATGCACCGCAGCAGATAAAAAGGAACGGGCTGAACGTGCGTGCCCGCGTAAAGACCGCTTGATTGATGAACATATCCACGTGGAAGTTTTCCAATTATACTTATTGTGCGCTTAATCAAGGGCCCGAGAAATTGGTTCGGAGTTTTATATTGTGGGGATGGAAATAAACGGCAGAGTAGTTACTGAGTTTATGGAGTTGGCCTCTCATTCACACAAGTTAACAAACCTATTACGTTCTTCGTACTTTTTTTGAAGAGACAAAACATAACGAACATTCCTGCATGCTGCATAGAGTATTGTTGCCACCTTTGGGAAAGTTCTGCTGGATATCATCTAAGCTAGCTGCTTTAGGTTCGGTGGAACGGCAAGCAAAGAGGCTCATCGGCGTCGCCTGTGATGCGGATTTTTGTCGCCAGAGCCTTCGTCATCGCAGAAGAGTAATAATAAAAATCGTTTATTGGGTAAAACAATTTTTTTTTTTTTAGTAGCTTGCTTATTGGTATTCTACAGCCTACATTTCGGTGAATGTGCTTCGGAACTGCACGACCTTATTCTACCTGCTTTTCTCTTCCACAGGTTGACCAGAAGTAAGCGGGGTCTCCACCCTTACGTTTTCAGTATTTCCAAAACTCGCACAAAGCGTTTTCGCTCTTCCTTCATCAACCGTACAGCTAAGGAGTGGAATTCCCTGCCTGCGACTGTGTTCCCTGAACACTATAATCTGGCCGCTTACACGTCTTGACATGAATAAGCGTTTACTAGGCAAGCGTGCTCCATCGTAGGCCTCATCTTAGCTTTCCATCTAAATGCAAGCCTATATTGTATAAAAAATATATGTTTATGTCGACTTAAGGACTAAGGGAAGTCTGTTGCTAAGAAGTTAGTAACGAAAAATACGGGGATCAATTTTTAAATTATTTGAATGATTCTTGAAGGGCTGATCACCGCGACCTGGTACAACTTGGCCTTGCTTGGTCTCGCCCTGTACCAGGTTATCGTTACAATACATACAATCACGCCTCTTTCCCAGCAAAGGGATAGGCAACTATTTGTTATTGGTTGTTGTTAGGTTATCGTTAAATTTTGGGAAACCCCGTACTCTTCTTCTCTGTCGTTTCACTTTTGGCAGGGTCACGTTGAGGCGTCCACATCAGTAGAGGCAAAAACAGCTCTCCGCACGATCTCCCGCCACCTCCCCCTGTTGGCGGACTGTCTATCGCAATCAGATACGCAGCTGCCTAATGCGGATTTCACGTGGTCAGTCCAGCGCATACGTGATCTAGTGCCTTCCACTTTTCCCTGTAGATATTTTGAACTTTAAAATCATAAAATGTCAAGTCGTGCAATGAACAGACGGTTACAGATTTGTTTAACAGCAATCCCAATCCAAAAGCGGAGTCTTTCATATCCATCTTTTCTTAATTTAAACTTCAGAAGCAAGCCAATTTGGACAAAATAACAAAGAGCAACTCTTAAGCGCAAACGGTGCATAAATTGTAATTGTGAGAGGCTCATCAATCAGCGCCCCTCGCGGCGGCCTGTGATTAGCAGCCCGGAATTATCTGCTACGTGTGTGGTGGGGGCGGGCTTATACTACGGAAATTGTTATAATAGCTGTTTGTTTATAAAGGTTTTTGGGTTATTCACACACTTTATGGTAATTTAATCTTCAATTAAAGCATTGGTGGCCCAGTCTGACCTGTGGCCTCTAAAACAGAGGGTCGTGAGTTCGAGCCCGGGCTCGCACCTGTGAGTTGTTCGTAATTTATGACCTTTACGGTAAAGGAAAACATCGTGAGGAAATCTGCACACGATCGATCATTAAGTACAAATGGAAAATTGTCCACTTGAAATGACCATTTTGATTTATGACCAAAAATAATACCGTTCGAAATGAATCTTGACAAAATGTAATTGCGCTGAAACACAATTGTAACCAATGATAATCCATTTAGCCTGAGTTGAATTAATCATAAATTAAATTAGTTACCATTTCTTTCGGTCTAAATCAATTTTAACAATTTTACCTTGGGATATAATTCCATTTTCGACAATATTCTGAATGGAGCACTTTCCATATTGATGTATTTAAAATTGGCATTTTTCTGAATTGACATATACCTAATTTTGAGTAGACGATTTTAAATTTGTACTTAATGAGTAATTAATGGTCAATCATGCACACACTAGAGAAGAAATTCAATGTTGTTAGTGAAGTTCCCAATAAGCACTTGACCCGTGTGGGAACTACGGCCCAAGCCCTCTCATTCTGAGAGGAACCCCTCCCCTGCAGTGGAACCTATATAGGCTGGGTTCATGATGACATCAAACCACTAGGCTACCATGACTTTTTAGGGTTCCGTACTACTGGGACTCCGCTGTCTGTCTGTCTGTCCGTCTGTCACAGAGTTCTATCTCTTGAACCGTATTAGCTATATAGACACTTGAAATTTTCACCGATTATGTATTACTATGGCCCCTATAACAACAAATATTAAAAATAAAATAAAGTTAAAAATGATAGTCGTCATACAAGAATCATGTTTTTTTCCGCATTTTTAGGTTGCTAGGCGTTTTTAGGCGTTGTTAGGCAGCCTAGAGGTGACAGCCGACAGGTTGCTAGGCACCGAGAGTGCCCCTGGCTATGTTATTGGATGTTTACCTACCTAACTTTGCGATTTTAGAGCTTACGTTTCGGCGATTTTTTACAGAAATATTCTTAAAATTATACGGACGTACGGAACTCTCCATATACGAGTCCGACCCGCACTTGACCGATTTAGAATATTAGAGAATCTGAATTGTGAGAATTAGACCTCGTTATCTCAGGGCAGTGACGTCAAAATAGGGAAACATGGGGGCAATTGGCACAGTTTGATATTTATTGTAAGTAAAGTAATTGCTATTTAAAAAAACAATTACAAATTACAAGAATGAAAATTGCAAAATTCACACATTAGGTATAGATAGTTATATCTATAATATTTAACATCATTTTCTCGTTATTATTTATATTTACCTATAATCTTTCTTCTTGGTCAACGATGACCCGATAACTTAAACCTTATTTATTTGCTATATTGACACCGTTAGGTACTCAGTACATACGTGTGTTTACGGTTAGCATAATCTTGTTTTGTTACAATGGAAAAATTAAAGACATAATACCTAGACGATTTTTTGGTAACGAACTACTTTGTAAATGGTGCATTTCACGATTGATTCCAAAAAAAATATGTCATACATAACCAACCATCTTCATTCAAAAAGACACAATAAGTTTAAACTAATATCAGAAATGTTGTTTGTTATCAAATTTCCAAATGCACCAATGGTATTTCGTGTTTTGAAAATGGTTCAGTACATTTTAATGTTTTTCAAATGTGCCATTTATACTGTCCAGACTGCTAAAGAGCTTAAAATTATATTTATTTCGTTTGTTCCAATTGGTCACACACTTTTGGCACTTGTGACATTTCACTGCCCTGAAATAACGAGGTCTAGTGATAATAATTTACATAGTTTTGAATCCCCCGTCAGCTACTGTCAGTACAACACCGCGCGCTTTATTATCTCGTCACAAAATAGTTCCCCAAAGCTCCTCTTAATTAGTGAATTGATAATGATAGCATAACTAATATAAACAGAGAGACAGCACTCGACACGAACATCGAACACGATCGGGTAACCGCAAGCTTTGCGACTAGTGCGGTTTACCCGCTGTGTAGGATTTAACAATGATAGAAGTTTGACAGGCAGCGATTGATTTTGAGTCTGGCGATTCTTCGAGCTATGTTGGTGACAAAAAGCCATATCACACTGGCGATTTGGATCCGCCGTAAATGGCGCAATCTATTAAATACTTATATCTAAATACGTTGGGCGTTCGCGGCGAATCCGTTGCGCCCGCGGCGAACTCGGCGCGCATTGGCCCCGCTTCTACTTGTATTACAATAGTTTAGGATACAATACATGTGATTATTCGTGAGCGCTTACATTCAGGCACACGTACACAGTACCCAAGTTACAAAAAGCTTACAACAGACTGAAAAATTCGTTTAGCGATTAGCAGGGCGCGTACTTTTCATGCCGATGACATCAATAATTACGTAGAAAATGGAATCCCACAAAAACATTTAAAAGTAATCAGATCTCTTGTAGAGTCAAATTTCTAACCCTACGTGCCCAGCTCTAAATCTATAAGCCCTAATGTTACACTAATTAATCTCGTAGGCGTGCAAACCGTGGACTAAACTGGCGAGTCGGCCGCACGAACCTTTTGCAATTCGGCATATGGGCACTTAAAAATCTATTCAATCGTTTAAACTCTTTGCGTGCGGCCGACTCGCCAGTTTAGTCCACGGTTTGCACGTCTACGAGATTTATTAGTGTAAAATTAGGGCTTATAGATTTAGAGCTGGGCACGTAGGGTTAGAAACTTGGCTCTACATTTGGTTAATTTTTAATGATCGATGATTAATGATTGACCATCACAACTACTCAAATTGCAATCATCCTGTACCCGTCGTGACGACATCGGCATCAAATGTACGGGCTCTGGCGTCAAGTAAATACCAAATTGGATTTCTAATGTGATCCCGCAGGTAAACTCCGAACATAGCCCTCTCCATTGACTTCTAAATGACCTTGAATTTTCTCATGAGGCCCATCATTAGCGGCCACGTCGCAGCAATACACACTGGTCAAAGACTTTTGACTTCGTCATCTCATCGCCGGACTCAAGTGGCAGTGGGCAGGGCAGGGCACGCGTAAAACTGTTGCCCCCATTCTAGAATGGCGTCCACGGACACACAACACAACGAAACACACAGAAACGGAAGACACAGTGTAGGTAGGCTTTCAAGAAGATGGTGCGACGACCTGGTTTAGGTTGAGAGAACACGTAGGATCCTGACGGCGCAGAACCGGTCTGTCTGACCTTGGGGAAGGCCTATGTTTCGATTGGAATGATGATGATAGTGATTTATTTTGAAAACAAGAATACGATTCGTCAAAACACTAAGGTGTCGGACCTCATATTCATAATCTAAATTATATATATCTCCTAACCGATTTCGGCTGCAGCGACTGCTAAACTGTTGGACGAGGGCTGCGGTTGTTTGCCCTTTCATGTGCCCTTAAATGGCTACAGTAGCCAATTTTATTCCTAAACGTACGCGAACAGTGGCAGCACGTAAGGACACCATCAACGTAATGATAGAGGATGGCTGCGGGTGGTTTAGCCTTCAGGGCGTCAAGCTTCATGTCCAGATCGGACCGCCTCCGCATCTCGTATTCAGTCACCTTGTCATTTACAACCCGCCTCCATTCGGGGCGACGGCTTGCCTGATCTTCCCAGTGAGATCTAAATAATTCATATCTAAATAGGAATGTTGACCCCACCAATCAACTGACGTACTTTTTATGAGCTGCCAGAACACAATACTCCCATTAATTTTGAATGGCAACAGCAACTTATGACGTCACTTGTTCGCCAACCCAATCAACTAACTATTTATTTGTTTTTAAGCAACAAAAATCTAATTTTACAGTTAATCAAAAATTAATCTGGTTTTCAGGGCTAAAATAAAGCTTTTTTTTACTGGAGTCATGTCTTCGATTTATTTTTTAATGGCGTCAACATCCCTATTGAATAAATATAATGTATTATGACTTTGACTTTGAAATGGCAAAAACGCAGGTTAAATAAACAAATAAAAATAAATATACAAGAATTGCTCGTTTAAAGCTGTTACATAAATTCAGCTTATCACGTCAATACAAACTTATTGAATCTAGACTAAAATTATCTAGTCCTTTGTTGTTTGTTACCGAGACGAGCAACATTATTATATTCTGGTGGTTCAATGTGCCCATTACTGCGACGCTGTACACAAGCCGACTGCACGGCCGGCGGCGCGGTGAGTGAATTCTCTGTTCAATGCGCAGTCAACAGTCTTGCTGTGCAGCAAGTCATTGAACAAACGCGCATTGTATCACGAAGTTTCACGCATATCGAGGTCTGGCAGCAACGAGCCAAGGGCGCTACTTATCAGTTTTGTCATATGCCTCGGTGCAGCTGCTACTGTTGCACTTAAGGAACATTACAATATATCAACGTTCTCAGTAAATATTGTGTAATAAAGGCGAGGCAGCCGTGGTGGCCTAGTGGTTTGACCTATAATCTCTCAAGCAGAGGGTCGTGCGTTCTACCTCTGAGTTTTTCGGAAATCATGCGCGAAATTACATTTTAAATTTACCACGAATTTTACGGTTAGGTTTATGTTCCCTATCCGCACTGAGCCCGCGTGGGAACTGGGGCCCAAGCCCTCTCATGAGAGGAGGCCTGTGTCCTGCAGTGGGACGTATACAGGCTGGGATGTTGATGATGATGATGACAATGTCGCAAGACACAGTGGCTGTGGATGGCGGCCCGTTTGGGTAGCAAATACGGCAGGGTAATTGTGTAACTTTTTTGACACTCGGCATCGGATTGAAATGACAGTTTTTGTATGGCTGTGATAGCTGGCTGTATTCGATACCAATTTTATTGTCAGCCCATTATAAGAACTGTCAAAATGAACGCGATGGTGATTGCGAGGGAGTTAGATAATTTAGCCTGCAGGATCCGTTCCAGGTATCCATCTGCACTAACCAAGTAACCGAATTAAAATTATTTTTTACAAAACAAAATTGCTTTAAACATGAAATGCTTTAAGCAATTTTGTGTGTGTTTATTTTCACTATGAACAAAATCCTAACTAATATTATAAATGCGAAAGTAACTCTGTCTGTCTGTCTGTCTCGCTTTCACGCTAAAACTACTGAACCGATTTAAATGAAATTTGGTACACAGATAGTCTAGAGCCTGAGAAAGGACATAAGCTATATATCATCACGCTAACACCAATAGGAGCGGAGCGGAGCGGAAGAATGTTTCAAAATCGGGGGTTTTTGAAGTAAAACTTCTATAGGCACGCTTGACTTGGGAGTACGGTGGTGAATGGGAACGCGGGTGGGTTCGGTGCGGGTGCGGGGGGGTTCAGTGGTGAGGAGGGTCTGGGGGGGTGCGGGGGCGGGCAATTTTTATATCGTGGAACTAAGGAGAGATTGATGAAAAAGCAAATTGGATAAAAAAATAAGCTGTCCAAATTACTAATTCCACGCGGACGGAGTCGCGGGCAAAAGCTAGTTGCTAATAAAATAAATGTTGATGAGTTGCCTCGAGAAATCTATTCCTTCACACTCATTCTATGAGGGGTGTGACAGACGTATAGAATCCGGAGACTGATGATGTCACGAAATCACTAAAAACTGAATTGTGTACCAGGGTGGAACCTTTTCGCTGCAAATGTCATGATGACAAATATTTAATTATGATCATGACATAGATTGTGAAAGCTTCCTATGGTATGTAGTTTCCTGGACAGTAACAACAGAACTATAATGTTCTTTGGCGAAAAATAAGGTGAAATTTAGCTGCCAAAGAAAATGAGACCCGGTGCATCATTAACTCCTCGATTAGACGGTGTCTGCTCGCTCAGCTTTAAATCTCCAATTATTCTCAAGTCTAAGTTTGTCTTCTACATTTCTACATTTCTTCTTCTTTTTTAAAAAATATGGCTTCTGTCCCACTTTAGGTAGGACAATTTCGCCAGTGTCGAAGTAAGCTCTCTTGGGAGCGACGTTGTACGGTGATTGTAGTTTCTGCAACTTGATAGAAAAATTCCAGAAACCACGTGGAGACAACTTGCGCATTAAAAAATGTCAGACACGAGAGCAATATAGAATTTTGTCATCACTGTTAATTAAGGTTAAGCGCCGCATAAAACACAATCAAAATAATACTTCAACTAGCCAAAGAAACAGAAATACCAAAATTAGATACTGTCTACATCCGCCATGTTCGAATGCTACAAATCGAATCCATTTATACATTTACATTATCCATTTTTTAATAATATTTAAAATATTAAGTTTTTGTTAAAAATTTCATTTTCAATACCAAATTTCAAGTAAATCCGACCACTGAAAGTGGGTCAAATTCAACTCGCAAGATTTGACCCACATACATACATGCACACATTGATACATTGCAAGTTTACAAGTTACATAGATACATTGCAAGTTAATAAAAAGCTTTTAACAATATAATAAAGGTTCTGTTTTAACTTCCTTGGCTACGGAACCATAAACATACAAAGTAGTAGTAACTAATGCTGTGAAGGATAATTGGCTTGAACCATGCAGGTTTTCCGATAAGGATAAAACTAGAAAAGGATTAGGTATTGGTTTTTCATTTGTTAACAATTACAAACATAAATGGACTATTGCATGTACTATTTTTGTAAGAGCGAGACCTCCCAACACAGGTACTTATATACCAACTGAACCACGTCGCATCCAACCGAATTAAGAATTTCGGGGAGGTCGGTTGGATTCGACGTGGTTCAGTTGGTAGAACACCCGTTGGGGCGCATACCCGGGAGACGTGGGTTCAAGTCCCACCGGCGCACCCGGAAATTTTTTCGCTTTAAATCTTAGGTTCGGTGAGCAGACGTAACTGCTAATAAAATAAAATAAATTATTTTTGAATTAAATAGAAGTGGTACATCATTTTCTTACGCATTTCCAACTAATTTGGAACGTAGGAGTCATAGCTTCTAATAGTTGTGATGGATGTTACCACACGCCACTGTTGGCGTATGTAAGCGATTAAGAATTTCGGGGAGGTCGGTTGGATGCGACGTGGTTCAGTTGGTAGAACACCCGTTGGGGCGCATACCCGGGAGACGTGGCTTCAAGTCCCACCGGCGCACCCGGAAATTTTTTCGCTTTTAAATCTTAGGTTCGGTGAGCAGACGTAACTGCTAATAAAATAAATAATATTCAAATAAAGTATTGTTTATCGTTTATAAATTTATTGTTTTATTTTAATGCGTTATTCACATAAGTCGGGGGTTCGACACCGGGCTCGCATCTCTGAGTTTTTTCAAAATGTAGGGGAGTTATCGTGTAACAAACATACAGACGAATTGAGAACCTCCTCTTTTTTTTGAAGTCGGTTGAAAATATGAAATTCAATGGAGGATACGAAGTTCCCGATCCGCACTGGGCCCACGTGGGAACTGCGGTCCAAGCCCTCTCATTCTATCGCCTTTATAGGGATGTCCCTATATAGGGTGGGGTGATGATGATGATTGATGATTATTATTCTGTATTATCTTAGAAACTGTATACAGTTACATAATATACAATAACACAGGCAATGTTACAGTCCTAATGGTGCCTGTCCATGGACAGCGGTGATCATTTACTATCAACAAAATCGCAAGCTAGTCGGCTTTTGTATAAAAAACCGGCCAAGTGCGAGTTGGACTCACGCACGAAGGGTTCCGTACCATTATCAATAAAAGCGGCGAAAAAACACGTTTGTTATATGGGAGCCCCCCTTAAATATTTTTTTATTTTAATTTAATTATTTATTTTTAAAGTGAATATATAACTCAATATTCTGTGAATGGGATCCTATCGATGTTTAGAAAATTTTATTTCCGAAGGTTTAGAATCCCGAAAACTTCATTTGCCCGAAAGCATTTTTTTCTGAAACTGTAAATATTTCAGGATTTATTTCAGGACCATCGTGTAGAACCCTTTAGGTTAGGTTAGGGTTGTTTTAACAAATCCTGTAATATTTACAGTTTCAGAAAAAAATGCATTCGGATAAATGAAGCATTCGGGATTTTAAATATTCGGAAAAAAAAAATTCTAAATATTGATAGGTAACCTCTGTGAATATTTCAAGTGTCTCCCTGTTGCCGTTATCAATATCGAGCAAAAACGAGCAAAAAAAAATCATGTGAGCCCCTTTCAATATTTATTTAATTCTGTTTTTTAGTATTTGTTGTTATGGCGGCAACCAAAATACATCATCTGTGAAAATTTCAACTGTCTAGCTATCACGTTTCACGAGATACAGCCTGGTGACAGACGGACAGACGGACGGACAGCGAAGTCTCAGTAATAGGGTCCCGTTTTTACCCTTTAAAAAACGGTACGGAACCCTAAAAAAGGTCTAACGCAAAACGCGGACGAAATGATGCCCGCGAATTCATTTCCCACTTTTTCAGCAACGATTTCAAAATTATTACAATAATCCGCTCATGTCGTGAATAATCATAAAATAAATAACCTTAAATACGCGTGTCTGGCTGCGATAACAAATCTTTGTTCGTTTTTAATGACTTTTGAACGTTTTGATTAATATTGTCGGGGTGACGAGCCTCCTCTGGCTCCTGGGGAGGGATCACCCAGGCGGTGAAACACTCCGTCAATAAAAAATGTGAGCAATGAAATACAGAAATGTAGTTTTGAAATGAATGAGAGTTCCTATTTTCTATTGAGGAAGGAAAAGTAAGTGGATGCGCAATGATTATGATGACGATATAATGTAGGTTTAGTTTGTACTGCTAATGACCTGAATTGTACAACAATATGCGTCACAAAAAGTCATTACTATGTTCATAATAGACGCTACACTCATCTAGAATTTACCCAAAGCTACAGTAATAGAAACAAACAGAAAGCGTAATCAAAACCCTATTTGTAGACCTACCAAACAATCTACGTATCAACGAAAATTACGGCCAATTTGTATTCGATAAATAAACAAAACTGGAGGGCTAATCTAAAATTCTAAAATTGAAGTTCATATTGTACTGTCTCGTTTACTGTCTTATTAAATACTAACCTTCCATCCGCAGCTTCGCCCGCGATAAATTAATTTACCCGTAGAAAAAGATATTTTCCCGCGGTAAAAAATAGCCTATGTCACTCAGTAATAATGTAGCTTTCTAACGGCAAAAGAATTTGAAATCGGTGCAGTAGTTTTTAAGTTTATTCGTTACATACAAAAATACAAATCTTTCCTGTTTATAAAATTAGTGTACACTATTTTCGTAAGTGGGATGGTACGATACGAAGTTCAAATTTTGAGCTTCGTGGTAGAAGGTTTGTTCCAGTGTTTTTAGAGCTACGCACCTAAAGGGCGCCAACAGGACCCTATTCCTGAGACTCCGCTGTCTGTCGACGACCTCTTTAGGCGCAAGCCACACAGAAAAGTCGAGGGACGGGGGCGCGTCGCACTTGCGGCGCCCCTTGAATCAGTTTTCATACTAAAGGTACAAAAGCGTCGTGAGAGGCGGAGACGCGGCCTCGTCTCTTCTGTCGGCTTTGGATCGCGACGCTTCTATACATTTAGTATGAAAACTGAATCAAGGGGCGTCGCGACTGCGACGCACCCCCGTCCCACGTCTCTTCTGTGTGGATTGCGCCTTAGATTTTTAACTTTATTTTATTACTAGCTTTTGCCCGCGACTCCGTCCGCGTAGAATTAGTAATTTATCGAATTTGCTTTTTCATCAATTGGGGATGTCAATTTTTTTGTAATGTACTAGGGGCGTTCAATAAAAAGTGAGAATGAGTATGTTATAAACAACTTTTACTAAATGTCATTTTATTTTTCGACATAGTCACCTTTTAGCATAATTCACTTAGTATATCTTTTTTCTAAACTTAAAATTCCATTTTTAAAAAAGGTCTCATCTTGAGTACTTAAAAAATCTTGTACTGCAGCGACTACCGCGTCGTCGTCTTCAAAAATCTGGCCTCTCAGGTATTGTTTCAATCTCGGAAATAGGTAGAAATCACTGGGAGCGAGATCTGGTGAATACGGAGGATGCTTAAGGATATCGAACCCAGCATCACGAATTGCAGCCATTGCAACGGCGGACTTGTGTGCCGGAGCATTGTCCTGGTGGAACAGCACAACTTTCGAGAGTTTACCTCGCCGTTTTTCGCGGATCTCATTACGCAATGTTGCTATTTGTTTGGCGTATAATGTGCCCGTAATAGTGGCTCCATGCTCGAGATACTCAATCATTAATACCCCTTTACCATCCCAAAAAACAGAGCCCATGACCTTACCGGCAGATGGGCTCACCTTGAATTTCTTCGGAGTTGGAGATGATGGCCTTTTCCATGTCATAGACTGCAGTTTCGTTTCTGGGTCGTAATGATGGAGCCATGTTTCATCCATTGTTATAAATCGCGCCAAAAAAAGTTCCCGGTCTTGGTGCATCAGGTTCAAAGCTTCTTGACAAATCTCTAGTCTAGTTTGTTTTTGCGTGTCAGTAAGCATTCTTGGTACCCAACGCGCAGATACCTTTTTCATACCCAAGCGTTCATGTAAAATATTATGCTCGCTCCCCGTTGAAATCTTTACATTTTCAGCAATAAAACGAACTGTGACACGACGATCCGCCAAAACTGAGTTTTCGACTTTTTTCACAATTTCTTCAGTTACTGCTGTAGTAGGGCGTCCGGAGGGGGTCGTCCATTGTCGATGCTCTTCCACGTCTAAATTCGGCGCACCAACGTGCGACTGTCGAATACGGAGGAGAATTAGACCCTTAAGAGTCCCGCAAATCCAAATTGACTTGGTCCGTAGAAAAATTTTTCAAATACAAGTATTTGATAACGGCGCGCAGTTAAATTTTCTCCATATTTTCGCTAACGTACTCAATAGCATTGCAAAGAAATTACCGTATATTTTTTTAAACAAAAGACAGTTAGTTTTTTTTTTCATAGCAATCAGCTAGATAGATTAGCTTTACCGGCCAGTATTTAATTTCGTAATATTAAAAGAGTTTGCATCTCATTCTCACTTTATATTGAACGCCCCTCGTATAGTAAACCGAAACCATTTCGAGATAAATGCTTTTTAAATCGTTTTGTGTAGTTATTTAATTTTAATATTATGTAATGAATTTATTACGTAACAAATAAGCTATGACCTTCATTTGACATTGGTGTAAATTGCGTGACCGGTCCAAGTCGTACTTTATTCAGTGTGGTTAGAATTCTTCAAAATTTACGCGTGGATTTATACTACGGAGTTTGATTTAGACCCGCTGCCTGACATCTAGCACTTTGACAGCGCCAGTAAAGTGACACTAGTTACAGTGTACCACTACGCAAAAAATAATTAAAGGGGTGCTTTATCGTGCGCATTTAGATAGATTTAGAAATTTGGCAGTGTGGGAGCCCTCAATTACAATCTGACGTCATCAACCAAAATAGTTTCAATAATTAATTTTGAAAAAAGTAGTGAACTAAATGACAAAATATTGAAATCAGTTTCTTATAATTGACTTTTCTATACAAAAAATATATAAAAACCACTGGTAATTTTTTTTAGACATTCCCAATTACGGCTCTCCTTAGTTCCTCGATATAAAAAAATTACCCGCCCCCGCACCCCCGAACCCCCCCCCCCCTCTCCGCACCCCCTCCCAACCCCTTCCCCCCACCGAACCCGCCGCACACCCGCGTTCAAATTCGCCACCGTACTCCCAAGTCAAGCGTGCCTATAGAAGTTTTACTTCAAAAACCCCCGATTTTGAAACATTCTTCCGCTCCGCTCCGCTGCTATTGGTGTTAGCGTGATGATTATGTAGCCTATAGCCTTCCTCGATAAATGTGCTATCTAACACTGAAAGAATTTTTCAGATCGGAGCAGTAGTTCCTGAGATTAGCGTGTTCAAACAAAAAACCTGTTCGATAAATTCTTAAAATAGACGTATCTTTCTTATTTGTGAACCGATTCAAATGAAACAAACACTAAATGTTAATCCAAGAAAATACCAGCATATCAGTGAAAACCGCATCCTTCTAGGTTAAGCCGTTTCTGAGATTAGCGCGCACAAACGCACAGACAAACAGACAAACAGACAATAATTCTAAAAATCATTGTTTTGGGTTCTATTGCGCTAATAAATAGCCCCAGTGACAGTTTTTCTCAAATATCTTCAATGTACAGACACCGGCTTCTTACAGATTTATTATATGTATAGATATAGATTAGTATTCGTTGTTACGGCGGCCACATTAATAAATAGTACGAGTAGGTGAAAATTTCAAGCGTCTAGCTATTAAATACGCTTGAAGATATAGAGCCCTATGACAGACGGGCAGACAGGCAGCGGAGTCTCAGTGATAAGGTCCCGTTGACACCCTTTGGGCACAGAACCCTGAAACGTATTTTTCTTATTAGGATGACCCAATTGTTTCTCTGCGGCTTTTCACTACCGTTTTCAATCGGCCATTTTTCCAGAAGCTTCTAGAGAAAAACCTGTTAAATATTTATGTGACGTGTCCTCGTGTCGAGATGGGGCGCGTTTCGCCATTGTTTAGTATTCACGCGCCGCGCGGACGCAGGAATGTGCCACCGGCATCGCAGCCGGAGCGGCGACCGCCGACCTTCACATCTCATCGACCTGTACTATAAAACCAATTTATCCGAACACCTCCCCGCAGCACTGACTCCACAAAACCGAACCAGTTAGAATGAATCACCGTGAAAATCAAATTTTCCCACCTGTATGTGTAATTTTGTTGGGCAAAATGTGCCGTCGCATGGACCTTGACGAATCGGCGTAAGGGATATTTTGGTTTGGTGTGAACAAAATTGTCGCGCGCGTAACATAAAGCTGATTGTTTATTAGGGTACCGTCAGGAAATCAAGTCGCCGGTACATGCTGTCGTTATCGTAAACAAAACCAACAGATGATATTGAGCGTGAGCCAGGTTGTATTGTAGTCATAAAACGAATGGCATCAGGCAGCACTGCAAATTACTTAATGCGTTGAAATTAAAAGGACAAGATAATGATGACAGTGAAATTCTGGTGATAACTTTTGATGCATTGAAACGGGAAACTCTCAGACTTGAGATGTTTGAAGGATTTATATCAAAGTTAAGGTCAGAACATCTTAATTCAATTTAGGCTATAACAAGTACTTATGGATGTTCGGAACAAACCTGTTGAGAAGAATCAGGCAAGAAACTCAACAAGGTATTTTTATTTCAAACAGATAATACAGTTTTATTAAATTACAATCATCTTGAATATTACACATAACCAAATGTTTTAAAAAGTTTCACACAGAATCAGAATAATTTAGACGACCAGATGGCCTAGTAGGTAGAGAACCTGACTACGAAGCTTGAGGTCCCGGGTTCGATTCCCGCGTCGGGGCAGATATTTGTATGAATAATACGAATATTTGTTCTCGGGTCTTGGGTGTTTAATATGTATTTAAGTATGTATCTATCTATATAAGTATGTTTATCCGTTGCCTTGTACCCATAACACAAGCTATGCTTAGCTTACGTTGGGACTAGGTCAATTGGTGTGAATTGTTCCGTGATATTTATTTTATTTATTTTTATTTAATCCATAAACGAACAACTCACAAATATTTTTTTATGCATTACTTTAACCTGTTTATTTTATGGCGTGAGAAATATGTACACAAGTAAGCAAATGATACACAATTTATGTTTTTCTTCGTTTATGTAGATTTGACAATAATAGAAGGAAAGATGGGAATGGGGTAGGCCAAGGACAGTGTTCTTGGTTTAAATAAAAACAAAAACTGACTAAAGGAAACGGCATCAACAAGAAGACTCTTAGTTTTAAAATGTTGATGTAGATTTTGTTCGAAAGATTTTTGTGGAGATAATGCTTTATTAAATCACTCCAAATACAAATAGTCACAATCAATCGAGCAACTGTGCGTATTTACAGTTTGTCAAATAAATAGGGTCTTAAACAACAAGTCAAAGATCAATCGAACGTTACGGAACGCCTAGATATTCCCAATACGTCCTCCATTATTTATCCGCGGCCCAAATCACGTGTTTTATACAGCCTGCGCAGTTCACGGGGCGAATCCTTCGAGGACCATGCATAAGTAAGCACGTAGAGTACCCCTGGCTACCCACAAGGTAGTCGCCTGGGCCGGCTGACGCACTACTCCCTAGCACCGTCTTGAGCTTTACTGTTGTTTTACGAGTAGGCAGGCGATCGACAGTCATTGCTGCAGTCCATATCGAAGATTTACCCAGCGGAGACAAGTGGATCAAACCACTGGATCTATAGTTCCTAGTGATCGGAAAGCAGATGTTCTTGTAGTTGCTAAAGTAACACCAACAAGATTGAGAGAGAAAAGCGATACTAATAATAACGTATCAGACAAGAATAAATTATCGTCTATCATCCTCGTACTCGTAATCTCTAATATTTCAGCAATTTTTGATTTTTTTTTGTACAGAATACCCCTGTAAATGTTTTTTCAGAATTTTTCAATCGTGGCGGCAAGTTTCTATACACTGGGCAACTACATGAAGAGGTAAATATTGTCTGTATTTTTGTTTGAATTTAGGGGGTAATATCTGGAATTACAGAACCTATGATTTCACTTATACGAGTGGAAAATTATTTTTACCTTCTTGACCCGAATGTGCAAAGTTTCTCCAAATTAGTTGGAAAAGCGTAAGAAATGATGCACCACATCTATTTATTCAAATATTATTTATTTTATTTATTATTTATTATTTATTTATTATTATTTGGCGTATGTAAGCGATTAAGAATTTCGGGGAAGTCGGTTGGGAGCGACGTGGTTCAATTGGTAGAACACCCCTGTTGGGGCGCATATCCAGGAGACGTGGGTTCGAATCCCACCGGCGCACCCAGAAAACTTTTTCGCTTTTATTTCTTAGTTTCGGTGAGCAGACGTAACTGCTAATAAAAATAAATAATACATGTTAAGAGTTATAGTAGAATACAGTAAAGTAATTTTCTGTGTGAAATTAAAAGTTAGTCGTCCTGTAATCGCCGTCACGTTTAATCTGTGACCTTCGCCGAAATAAATAACACACGAACTCGTGACACGCCAGCTGAATTACTGAACGCTGTAATTGTCATCGTTAGTAAATACAACACGGATTGGCGTGTCTAATCAATGCTTTGTTAGTTACTAAGCATCGATACCCGAAGTTAGTCCTGGAGACTGATATTGGAAGCCACATCGCTCTAAAATAACATTTGAGCTGTAGTTTTCTACTATTCTACTCGTATTTCAAATTCAGCATAATTTCAGTCTTTCGAATGGTGTTTTCCAGTGATGTGATTTAATTTATTATTTGACTCGACACGTCCCCACTACACTTAAAGTGGGGATGTGATTTTTTTTCCTCTGAATCTATGTAAGGTAAACGTCCCTGTGCTCGACACTGACCCAAGACATGGCACCTTCAATCTTATGTCATAGTAAGAGAGGTGACAGTTGGGTGTCATTTACTGGGCGTTGAGGTGTCGAGCATTGGTACGTTTACCTTAAAGTGTGCTGTGTGTGGATATAGTTTAAAAAACCATTATTCGAACTATTTTTAGATTTAGGAATCCTGCAACTTATTAAGGTTTAAAGTGGTAACTTTTTTGGAGTAACTTTTCCCCCCTCCCCCACCCCATATACTAGCTGGATTAAGAAATCTGAAAAAATCACAAGCTGACGCTTTTCAAATTGAATAAATAACTACCTCAGCAGACGCGGGTATGCCATTATAAAGCTTGGCGTCCTAAGCTTGTCAAATTGATCACGATTACAATCAGTCTGCTCAAACACATTGTTATGTTCCCAGGTGTTTGTTTTCTATACTAGTACAGCATGACGAGTACACGGCAAACGCCTACGCCTGTCTTGGATCGTGTCTTAGCAATCCATCTTAATTTGAATATCCAATGTGTCTATTTATCCCTCCCGCTGGCCGTCATTATTCGGCTCGACGCGAGGAGTTTGCCGACTGAGTACGATACCACATAACGAACCCCTACTAATATTATAAATGCTGAAGTATGTGAATGAGCGTGTATTTTTGTAACTCTTTTATACTTAAACGGCTGGATTTAGATAAAATTTGGTATGTTGTAAGACTATATAAAATATAAAGTCCCACAGTCTAGAGACGTGAAAGTTTGCACGGGTGTTGGTTATACAACGTTACTGACGAACTGTGTTGTTCTTGGGGATTTCCATGGGGATTTAGTAAAATCTCGTAATTCTAATTCAACTGGCCGACCTAGTGATGCAGGCGAGCAAAGCTGCGGGTAAGGGCTAGTGCTAAATACATTAGAACCCCGCGCAGGGCCGAGGTAACGATTCCAACTAATCATTAACACACGCCGATCACTACCATAAGGTTAAAGTTTGAAATAAAACATTTGTGGTGGATAAAGTACAGAATCTATTCGATTAATAAATTCGTTCGTAGAGTTCGGCGCGAAGCATGGCGGCCTACGATTATTTTTATCGTTAAATCTCCAAACGCACCGACAGCGGAGTCGTGGCAGTGCGGTGGCAGTGACGGTTGTAATATTGTAACTTGTATGAACGATTGTGCGATACCGTACCGCGAACTCGTTCTTACAAGTTATAATATTACAACCTTCATCTCCACCGCACCGCCACGCCTCCGCTGTCTATGCGTTTGGAGCCTAACTGGGGGACTTAGGCTCATCAAACCCACTTATTACTTACCTTAAGGTTCAATGTCAGTTGTACGGCTTAAAATGTCAAAGGCTATTTTCACTTACAAGGTAATGTGATAATCGGCCTAATTGTTTTTATTCTGGCTGGTCTAGGAACTGTCATGAAAAATGATAAAGCACTTGGTCGACTAAACATACCGCCTACACATGGACATATTTTTAGCTACCATCGTATATGCATCAGCAGTTTACTCTGCCGATAGCGTACGTCTTGCAAACATGTTGTCTCTATGCCTGTTGGTTTAGTCTCAACAGGCCTCTTGTAATTCCCCCGGTTTCCTCTCAAGAGCACGCATACTGAATCGCAGGACATTGGTCTGCATCACACTTCTACGAGCAATATCAACACTGTTAAGCGAGATAAACATTGAACTGTTACACAACAAAGTTCTAAGAGATCAAAGCATATGGGATTTTAATTTTTATTTGGAAGCTCTTAGCACCGTAGTTCAAGAGAACTTCCGGTAAATCCAAATCTATGAACATTTTCTACATTATATTGATCGAGATTTTTTTTTTTTTTACGTTGGAAAGGCCAGACAAACGAACTAGTGGGTCACCTGATGTTAAATGATCACCACTGTCCATAGACACCCGCAGCGCTTTACGCGATGCTAGTGCGTTGTCGGCCCTAAAGGAAAGGGAACAGGGGAAGGGGGTGAGGGAGGGGAAGAGGGAAGGGGTGAGGTATTGGGCCCCCGGCACTCTCACTGACCCTACGAAACGCAAGCAGGATTACTGCTGCTTCACGCCGGTGTTCTGTGAGAGGGTGGTACTGCCCCGGACGAGCCGGCCCATTCGTGATGCAGCGGCTAGCTACAACATGGCTGTAGAGACTACAAACATTCCAGATTCCAGATTTACATATTTATTTCCATTTTGTCTTCAGACTTAGCCAACTTCATGTCGTTTTTTCTCATCCAAAACAGCGGAGGCAAAAAGGCAGCTTCTGTTCCCGAAAACAGGCGTTAACAAAACCAAAATAAACCAAAAGGACTATTACCTTTTATGTGTCCCTGCACTTTGATGCTACTTACTGTTTGATCACGGTTAGGCTGAAGAAATTGGTGGTGCGTGTTTAATTGTTGTGTAGACCTAAATCTAAGCCGAAGGTTGAAAACCTCGTCAAGTAATTTTGACCGTCCAGGGCAGAGGTTCCCAAATGTATTTAGCCATGGAACCCTAATTGATAAATTTCATCATACATTTTTTGGCGGAAGCTTAGCTGGCTATTTTGATAACTAGAGTGTTTATTTACCTTTTAATTTGAATATATTTATGCTTGACTCGAAGAAAGAACGCGCAACGTATTCGCCGCGAAAACACAGCGAGTTACTCGCTTCTACATTATGACTGAGACGCCATGTAACGTACACACATGTACATCAGTTACTCGCTTCTACATTATGACTGAGACGCCATGTAACGTACACACATGTACATCAGTTACTCGCTTCTACATTATGACTGAGACGCCATGTAACGTACACACATGTACATCAGTTACTCGCTTCTACATTATGACTGAGACGCCATGTAACGTACACACATGTACATCAGTTACTCGCTTCTACATTATGACTGAGACGCCATGTAACTTACACACATGTACATCAGTTACTCGCTTCTACATTATGACTGAGACGCCATGTAACGTACACACATGTACATCAGCTATCATCTATTTTACCCACTTCGGTTTTGTCCGTGGGCCACCTTTTAGGGATCGCTGGTCTAGGGTGCCAAGAGTAGATTAGGGCCCGTTCACACAACGTCCGGACTTGTGGATCTACTAACTAACTATCGGATCCTGCGAAACCAGATAGTGTATTCACATGGCCACCCGGTTTTGTAGGATCCTCCGGTCCTGTAAAACTGGAGTCCGTGTGAACACACTATCTGTTTTTTTGCTCAGTCTCTCGCTATCATTTGGATTTGGATATTATAGGCCTATTTTCAACTTGAGAAATTAGGGCTTCGGCGTCTATATTTTTCGTCGTCATAGCGGCGGAACAGCGAACGGTCTACATTCGTTCAAATAAATAAGTAAATAAATAAATATTAGGGGACAATCTTACACAAATCGACCTAGTCCCAAACTAAGCAAAGCTTGTACTATGGGTACTAGACGACGATAAACATACTTATATAGATAAATAAATACTTAAATACATAGAAAACATCCATAACTCAGAAACAAATATTCGTGCTCATCACACAAATAAATGCCCTCACCGGGATTTGAACCCAGGTCCTCTTGCTTCGTAGGCAGGGTCACTACCAACTAGGCTAAAGCGGTCGTTAAATCTGCGAGCGTACTGCACGATCGAGCGTCGTCGGCGCACCCTAACTTCAAATTTATCGGATCTGGTTTTTTGCGGGATTCTTGTTCCAAAGTTTGTGTGAATGCAAGTATAGAAATATTGTTGCCACTACGTAAATCGGATCGGGTATTTTATGCGGACGACCGGACCGATTTGTAGTCGCAAATTTGGATGACACATTTTGCAAGATCCGTTTAATTGCCGGTTTCTGGAACCGTACGCTTGTGTGAGTGAATTAAATCTTATTTAAATCTTATTAGCACTAAATCGGATCCTAGAAAAAAACCGGTTGTCTGTAAAGTCGGTTTACGGACGATAGTTTAACATGACAACGTCATAACAAAACATTCAAAAAACAAAAATGGCTACTCCCCAAATTCTCCCGCCCCCCGATAAAACCATTCTCTTTTGCTTTCCTTGGACTTGGACACTGTTTTCAGTATATATAAAAATTGTCAAACCTTTTTAATTATTAAATTGTATATTGGTTTCTGTATAATATTATTAGTATATAATTAGATCTAAGAATTCCTGACATATGCATCTCCCGCCCATACGACAGGTGAGTTTCGGACGGGGGACGCACCCGGTAGTCCCAGCGGGGACCTCGTGGGAGCAACGGCGGAAGCCTAAACAGAGAATCGAGACTAAAAGTTTCTTCTCTGGCCCTTCAGCATTGGCTGGGGTAAGGGTCTCCGAGCTCCGCATGATCCCTTTAAGACACTGGGGCGTCCAGGCGTCCGGGGGGCACTCCTCGTCCCTCCGTATTATTATAGCAGAAAAACTATCGATGGAAGCGGAAACGAAAAGAGGGTAGCGCTAGGAGACAAGCGCAAAAAAGCACACAGCATGCCAAAAAACCACCAGGCATAAAGGGTAGCCCCACCCAAAAGATGGCATCCAAAGCCACACAATGGGTCCAAAAGATCTCCGACCCACCCTTCCATCGCAGGGCAAAAGAAAGGAAGCCCGTAGTTATAGATAAATGCATATGACAGGAAATCCCACCAACCCAACCAATAAGACTAAGTAATTGTACAGAAACGGGCGAGGGTCGGTCAAGGAAGTAACCAACGGGTAAAAACACAAAAGACCGACCTAAGCACCCCCAGTGCCCAGCGGGAGAATGCATGCTCCTCTCCCGGCCTTCCAGCAAATGGCTGAGGCTGGACACTGTGGGTAGATTAAGTCCCCTCCCTACCCCTCCCCTCCTCAAAATTTAAAGCACACGTTTTTGTTTTGATAACCAATAGAGAAGGGGACTTATGACCGGGTTTTTTAGTCCGTGCAAGTCGGACACTGTCTGGGCCCTCCATTCCCAGTTCGTCCGAAGGGATTTTTCCCAAGCACAAGTCACCCTTCCAATCCTTAAAGTAAAAAACAGAAAAGACTTCGCGAAAAAAAAAAAAAAAAAAAAAAAAAAAAACATGACAGCGTCATAACAAAACATTCAAAAAACAAAAATGAAACCAGGCGGTTCCCATCCAAGTACTGACCGCGCCCGACATTGCTTAACCTCGGTGAATGGAGAGAACCGGTGTTTTGTCAAATATCTTGAAAACGGTGCATCCTACGCCAAAATTAATGAAATTTTCACCCCTCTTTAACCCCCTCACTAACACCCCCCCATTAAATACATGCTGGCGTTCGCTGCTCTCTTGTACATACTGGCCTTCGCTGCTCTGTAACGTTACATGTACGTACATGTACCCTTACATGTACGTTACATTGCGTCATTCTTTTTCGTGTATGCAGCCGGCTTCATCGATTTAAGTCAAAACAGCGTTCAAGTCAAAACAGTTCCTGCAAAGAATCGAATGTCTCCGTGTGAAAGGCTCTTAGATGCGGGTGTGAGGACTCACCGATCTTGGCGTGCGTGCAGGAGAAGCCGACGGCGCACGTGAGAGCCAGCAGCAGCGGCGCGGTCGCCATGGTGCGTCACGGCCGCCGCATGCTCGTGCGCGGGACCTGCACAAACACACATCATTTTACAGCAACTATTGTGAAAGAATTTACAAAGGGCTGGCTTGTGTTTCCACCTAACCTTAAGTCATAAGAATGTTTTAATCATCATCATCATCATTTGAGCCGAAAGACGTCCACTGCTGAACATAGGCCTCCCCCAAGGCTCGCCAAACGGATCGGTCCCGTACCCTCCGCATCCAACGCGAACCCGCAACCTTAAACAGGTCGTCGCTCCATCTTGTTGGAGGCCTGCCTACACTGCGTCTTCCGGTCCGTGGACGCCACTCGAGAACCTTTTTGCCCCATCGGCCATCAGTTCTACGAGCGATGTGCCCTGCCCATTGCCACTTAAGTCTGGCGATTCTTCGAGATATGTCGGTGACTTTAGTTCTTGCGCGGATATTTCATCATTTCTAATGCGATCCCGCAGAGAAACTCCGAGCATAGTTCTCTCCATTGCCCTCTGAGTGACTTTGAGCTTCCTTATGAGCCCCATCGTTAGCGGCCACGTCTTAGTGCCATAAGTCATCATTGGCAACACACACTGGTCAAAGACTTTAGACTTGAGACACTGCGGTATATTGGATGACAAGATACTGCGGAGCTTCCCGAACGCGGCTGCCCAGCCGAGCTAGATTCGTCGATTGTTTTATTAATGAATTGAAACAATTACTTTGCTCACCCGCGACGATACAATAGTTACGTTTATGTGAAATGCGTGTTCATGCAGTTCCTCCACCTCCACTTTGTACTGTACTGTACTCGTTATATGGGTATTAATTTTTTTTGGAAAAAGTTTCAATAACAAACCTTGTTTAATGAGACCTGTCAAAAAAGAAAAAGAAAAGGAGGATTGGAGGATTGACATGGGAGATGTCAGAAATAAAAACGAGATAACGTAATAAAAAAATCAAATAATATTAAAGTAATCCTTAGAATTGGATCCGCGATTGTGCGAGTGAAGTGTCGTGTGGTGTGTGTGTGTATTTTCCAATGGTTATTTCCTTATACTTTCAACAAAAGTGACAATTTGAAATGACTATGAATTACGATGTTGGGAGATACAGCAACGAAAACTTTATAAACAACAGTTGATTTATTTACCAATCATCATATAGCGAGACCGTGTAAAGCTGAGGGAAGGCTTCGCCTAATCAAAGATAGCTATATTTGGTTTCCAAAGAAAGAAACATCGAGAGATGTCAACTTGATGGCTAATCTAAGAGACAGACGAGTGAAGTTATAATAATAACAAGCTTGTGATATTGTGTTTGGGATTAAATGACTATAACTCAGTGTCTATTGAATCGGGAGTGTTCTAATAATGAGAATCGTGTAGAGAATTAAATGGTGTATCAGTGTGAAGTACTGCCGTGAGTCCAAAATGATATTTCGCAGGATAATTTAACTATTTTCAGAAATAGCGGGAGCCTAGAGGCGCGTGACGTCAGCTGTCATGTGGAATAGAAGAATAGAAGTGAGGAGTCTACGTCAAAGGATGATGGAGCGAAGACCGAGAGGGATCATTTGACGTGTAAGTCAAAATATTGATGTTTTTATTTGGGATTTATGGGGAATTAGGACAATGGAGTATTGATGAATTACATGAAAATATGACAGGGATTGAAGTGTCGATTGGAAATCCAGTAATAATTTATAGCTTCAATCAAGGCATAATGGACTTATTTCCGGTATATTATTATATCCATCATACGTCAGGCATTGGAACTACTGAACCAATATAATTGACATCTCAGGAATACATGATCGATGGAATCTCCTGAAGCATATCAGGGCTGAATAATGATTTTGATATATTATTAATATATAATTTGTTTGACATGGATATCCATTCACTGGATATGACGGCGGGTTCCTGATTGGAGGTCTGCTGAGAGCTGCGAGATGCAGTAAGCTGTGAGGAGAGCTACTGGAGTTTGGAGATGCAGACTTCGGGGCTGTATGCTGGGAACGCGATGCGTTTGGACCATAATCTTAGCTAAGTGTTTTTATAATTTTTATTTAACGTGTCAGTAGGAACTTATACAAATATTAATAATTTCTATCAGTTATATCGGCCCTCCGTATATTTTAATCAAACGCGATCTTAACTTAAACCTACCGGGGTTGATTCTCGCGACTAAACATTTATTGAAATCATGCATATAGAACAAAGCTACATAGTAAGATAGAAATTTAGGCCAACGAAAACTAAGGTTAAATTTTAAACAAAATTTTGATGACTGACAGTTAATGTCAAAATGAGTAATAGAGTTCTATTTAGCTAATACAAATAAACATTACAATAGGTTTAAATATTTAAATTTTAGAACAGGCCAATTTAATCTTTGTTTAAATAAATTAGAATGTCTATTGGCATTTGATATCGGGTTGAGCTATACAATGTTTTGAATTAATTTTATTTTTTATTGTCTTTTCTCTTGGAATTATTATTTAAATTTAAATCTTTTTGAAATCCGAAAGGAATTATCTTCCATAACTGACAGTGGACCTAAACAATATTCTGACTGAGAACCTTGTGCGTTTATGCTGTCGTACCTTCGTCTTGAAGTAATATTTGAAGTGAATATTATCTAAGCTACCGGAGATCTTGTAACCTACTGGGGAACCTATCTTCGATAATACCGCAGAGTATTTAAACAGTGAAACAGTTGTACCTCCTAGGTAAGAACTCCCAGTATAATTTTAATAACCCTATTATTGTTATTTAACCTTGTGTTTTTATTATGAATTTATTTTTGGGAAGTAATTGATCAATTACTGATAGAAATGGATAAACGGCCATATTATTACTGTTTATTACCTTTGTTGTGCTGTTATACAAGTCCATTTAAGCTTATGGTGTACTGTTTTATCTATTTTATTTGTTCTTGTGGAAGAATATCATTTTCAAAATTCATCCCTTGGTTTTGGCATAAACTCTGTTAATCTATTAGAAACTAGAATGGGGTTTTCATAATACTTGAGACTAAATTAAACCACTAATACTTACCAGTCCTCAATATTAACCTTGAATTTAATCAGACCAGTATAGAGAAAGTATTTCCCACACTTCTATCCGTACTATTACTCTGAGAGTGGGGAAGTGACAATACTGGTAGGCATAAATGCCAGTATAGTTACGACCGACCAAGTGGAATGGTCCTGATAGCACGCAGCTACACCATCACGTACCATAGTACAGACGATACAGTTGCGATGGCTAGGCTAAGCAACAGTTGATGTGAAGCTTTCATTATGCGGTCTGTAGATTATCAAAATTATTGTTTTGGGTGCGAGGATTGGCGATATACGTATGGTCTCCAGGGGCCAATTCTGCCTCTGGCGTGCTGGAGGTTGCCCCCTAGTGTTCGGTCTGACCAACCGGCACGTAGTGATTATGCGTAATCCAACGGGGTGTCTACTTACTCGCTCGGCAATAGGTGTCGTTAGTGAGGTTGCAGCTAAGGATATTCATCCCTAGAGGTGATCCGTGCAGAATTGGGTGTCTTAGGGAGGTACGTGGGGGGAGGCCAATACTCGATCTGGGTTGTAGACCAAATAATGGAGCGTCCTTCAGCTTACTCATACACTAATCGAAGTACCTTCTTATTATACTAGAGTCTAAGGGGGGGAATAGAAGTAGTCTCAAGTGAGTAGGGTAGTTACTCCGTGTAAATTTTAGGAGTAATAAAATCCTACCACAGGGGTAACTACATCCTTGTTTGTCCTCTTATTCATTTGGTGACTGATACATACGATCTATAGACGGGCGACATAGTTTGTTCTTCCCTTTTGAAATGGTCGTGGTAGGCTCGAAGGAAAGTGACCAGTGTGGTGACGAGCTTTACTGGACGGAGCGGGGAGAGGGCTCCTCCTTTACGAGTATAATACCATATTGCTATACAATATCTTCCAGAGCAAATAAATAATACTAATTATTAAACCTTTGTCCATTTCTATCTGTAGATTTATATTTAAGAATTCATACATATATTCGCTATAATCTATCTATTTACTTAAGTATGTAAAGTCTAATAGTTCACCTAGTTGTGAACCCCGGTCACTATTATTTTAAAATTAAAACACAACGTAAACTGTCCAAATAAAGACGATCACGCCAAAACAAAGAAAGTAAAATGTTATCGAAGCCACCAAAGGCTTAGCACAGTACGAACACACACTAATCACACAAACCCAAACTATCACCACCACCTAACTACACTGACCCGTTTCAAACTCAACCAGAACCCATCTTATGAATAGGTACCACAACCAAACGCTATGCTACCGAATGATAGATTTAAATAACACTAATAATGACATAGAGAAGATATATAACATCAACCCAAAAACAGGGAGCACTAAATATAACTATTAATTTAATTTAATAATAATCCACTTTTAACATTCTACTCTACTCGAATCATAATTGGGTCAGTTATTTGTAGGGGTTATTGTTAATTGTTGTTATAAATAATATTGTAGTAAATATATTTAAATTGACGACCTAAATTTCAGCCTCTACAACCCACCCATTTTGTGACACAAGCATGTTATTTTTTTTTCATTGTGTTATTTTTGCTTTTATTGCTTATTCTGTTTTAATTTTCTTTTGTCTATGTTAGTTGTCACAAATAAATATTTATTTCTTTCTTTCTTTCTTTCTTTCTGCCTTAACGGTAACTTAACCTAAACGTTTATATTCATTTTGTGTTTAATTTAGAATTTCCTTTCATAATTACGGGGAGTGCTCCGAGGAGTTATTCAATTTATTACGGGCTTCCACTATCGCACGTCGCGCCGTAAGTCTGCGTTCCACCGTCACCACCTTGATGAATATACATCTACAACTGTGCGTTTCCGTCAGCATTTTCTGCCACGCACAGTTAAATTGTGGAATCAACTCCCGTCTACGGTGTTTCCAACTAACTATGACATCGGGTCCTTCAAGAAAAGAGTGTATTGTTCCCTTAAAGGCCGGCAACGGACTAGTGACCCTTCTGGGGTTTCTGGTTCTCATGGGTGGTGGTGATCGCTTACCAACCCGTGACCCACTTGCTCGTTTGCCTCCCTCTATCAATAAAAAAATAATATTAAAAAAAAAATCCGTGTATTCTATTTCAAAACCAGAGCTTAAACCTACAAACACCAAGTAAACAATAACGTCATGTTGGAAGTGGATGTGTGCGGGTAGGTGAATGAGACTCGCCAGTGGAGGCAGCGGAGCGACGGCCACGGAAATGATACATCGCGAGTGTCAGCGCGTTGCTAGCTGCAACTGAGAGGCGAATGAAGCAAAACACTCTTTAATACACTATATACTCTACAAAACACTCTATACTCTAATAGTATATAGTATACAGTCGAAGTACGAAAGCCTTCGACAGTTATTAAAATGATTCCTTTATCAAGTCATAGATTCTTAAAAAAGCCGTGGTGGCCTAGTGATTTGGCATGTGGCCTCTCAAGCAGAGGATCGTGGGTTCAAATCCCGGCTCGCGCCTTTGAATTTTTCGGAATTTAAGTATGTGCAAAATCACATTTCAAATTTACCATGAGCATTGCTGTGAAGGGAAACATCATGAGGAAACCTGTATACTTGCGAAGAAATTCAATGATGTGTGTGAAGACCTAATCCGCACTGGGCCCGCGTGGGAACTATGGCCCATGCCTTCTCATTCTGCATTCTGAGAGGAGGCCTGTGCCCTGCAATGGGACGTATATACCTATAGGTTGGGATGAAGACCCTTAGTACCTTTTGAAAAATGGGAAACGTCAATGCGATATTCAGCTTCGTTTGAAATAAAATGTTGACAGGACTGACAGTTGTCTTAGTGTATGTAAATGTCAACTTTAAGATGACATACATTTTTACCCCGACTGTATTAACTGAAGGAGGTATAGTCGACCAAGAAACTCCTTTGCCACCCTAAAGTTCAATGTCAGTTGTATGACTTAACACATCAAAGGCTATTTTCACTAACAAGTCAATGTGACAATCAGCCTTATTGTTTTTATTCTGATGTAGGAACTGTCACAAAAAATGGTAAACCACTTACTTGGTCGACTATACCTAGAGTTAAGCCGGTGCACCCAGGGAAATAATGGTTACCTAATTAATTTACTAATTAGATTTAATGCTAAAATTACGTAAGTTTTTAAGCGTGTGTGCGTTTGCTTGTTACTTTTTCATGCTGAAACATGTAGGACGTATTTGGATTAAATTTAGCATGTACAGTCAAGATCATAAATATATATATACGATACCAAGGCGTCAAAAATATCTATCACTTCATATTTGACACTATAGATAGCTTGATGTAGGGAATAATGCATTAAAAAAATTAGGTCACTTTTTTCTATATTCCCGCGAGATCGAGACGTATGTACTAGGGGCATTCAATAAAAAGTGAGAATGAGTATGTTATAAACAACTTTTACTAAATGTAATTTTATTTTTCGACATTGTCACCTTTTAGCATAATACACTTAGTATATCTTTTTTCTAAACTTAAAATTCCATTTTTAAAAAAGGTCTCATCTTGAGTACTTAAAAAATCTTGTACTGCAGCGACTACCGCGTCGTCGTCTTCAAATTTCTGGCCTCTCAGGTATTGTTTCAATCTCGGAAATAGGTTAGAAATCACTGGGAGCGAGATCTGGTGAATACAAAGGATGCTTAAGGATATTGAACCCAGCATCACGAATTGCAGCCATTGCAACGATGGACTTGTGTGCCGGGGCATTGTCTTGGTGGAACAGCACAACTATCGAGAGTTTACCTCGCCGGTTTTCGCGGATCTCATTGCGCAATGTTGCTATTTGTTTGGCGTATAAAGTGCCCGTAATAGTGGCTCCATGTTTGAGATACTCAATCATTAATACCCCTTTACCATCCCAAAAAACAGAGCCCATGACCTTACCGGCAGATGGGCCCACCTTGAATTTCTTCGGAGTTGGAGATGATGGCCTTTTCCATGTCATAGACTGCAGTTTCGTTTCAGGGTCGTAATGATGGAGCCATGTTCCGTCCATTGTTATAAATTGCGCCAAAAAAAGTTCCTGGTCTTGCTGTATCAGGTCCAAAGCTTCTTGACAATTCTCGACTCTAGTTTGTTTTTGCGTGTCAGTAAGCATTCTTGGTACCCAACGCGCAGATACCTTTTTCATACCCAAGCGTTCATGTAAAATATTATGCACGCTCCCCGTTAAAATCTTTACATTTTCAGCAATAAAACGAACCGTGACACGACGATCCGCCAAAACTGAGTTTTCAACTTTTATATTTCGTACTAAATACAAACTGAAATATAGATGCACAGAAAAAACCCCAGAAAAAGACCAATGCTGGGAATCGAACCCAGGTCCTCAGCATTCCGTGCCGCGTGCCATACCCCTACACCACCACTGGTCTAGAGATTAGACACGAATCTTTCCTATACATCATACATTTCAATCTGCTAAATCATCACCTTATGCAGTGACAAGCGCACATCTATGTTACACCCTCATCGAGAGATTTTAACACTCCTTCGGAACTAACCGCTCACCTGGACAAGAGATGGCGCTACTGTGCAACTTTAAACAAGTTAGCTATGAAGTATCTTTTTTTGTACTTATTTTTTCAACTTCATTTTTTTTATTACTTTTACGGTCATCCCGTGAAATCATATATTTCGTACTAAATACAAACTGAAATATAGATGCACAGAAAAAACCCCAGAAAAAGACCAATGCTGGGAATCGAACCCAGGTCCTCAGCATTCCGTGCCGCGTGCCATACCCCTACACCACCACTGGTCTAGAGATTAGACACGAATCTTTCCTATACATCATACATTTCAATCTGCTAAATCATCACCTTATGCAGTGACAAGCGCACATCTATGTTACACCCTCATCGAGAGATTTTAACACTCCTTCGGAACTAACCGCTCACCTGGACAAGAGATGGCGCTACTGTGCAACTTTAAACAAGTTAGCTATGAAGTATCTTTTTTTGTACTTATTTTTTCAACTTCATTTTTTTTATTACTTTTACGGTCATCCCGTGAAATCATATATTTCGTACTAAATACAAACTGAAATATAGATGCACAGAAAAAACCCCAGAAAAAGACCAATGCTGGGAATCGAACCCAGGTCCTCAGCATTCCGTGCCGCGTGCCATACCCCTACACCACCACTGGTCTAGAGATTAGACACGAATCTTTCCTATACATCATACATTTCAATCTGCTAAATCATCACCTTATGCAGTGACAAGCGCACATCTATGTTACACCCTCATCGAGAGATTTTAACACTCCTTCGGAACTAACCGCTCACCTGGACAAGAGATGGCGCTACTGTGCAACTTTAAACAAGTTAGCTATGAAGTATCTTTTTTTGTACTTATTTTTTCAACTTCATTTTTTTTATTACTTTTACGGTCATCCCGTGAAATCATATATTTCGTACTAAATACAAACTGAAATATAGATGCACAGAAAAAACCCCAGAAAAAGACCAATGCTGGGAATCGAACCCAGGTCCTCAGCATTCCGTGCCGCGTGCCATACCCCTACACCACCACTGGTCTAGAGATTAGACACGAATCTTTCCTATACATCATACATTTCAATCTGCTAAATCATCACCTTATGCAGTGACAAGCGCACATCTATGTTACACCCTCATCGAGAGATTTTAACACTCCTTCGGAACTAACCGCTCACCTGGACAAGAGATGGCGCTACTGTGCAACTTTAAACAAGTTAGCTATGAAGTATCTTTTTTTGTACTTATTTTTTCAACTTCATTTTTTTTTATTACTTTTACGGTCATCCCGTGAAATCATATATTTCGTACTAAATACAAACTGAAATATAGATGCACAGAAAAAACCCCAGAAAAAGACCAATGCTGGGAATCGAACCCAGGTCCTCAGCATTCCGTGCCGCGTGCCATACCCCTACACCACCACTGGTCTAGAGATTAGACACGAATCTTTCCTATACATCATACATTTCAATCTGCTAAATCATCACCTTATGCAGTGACAAGCGCACATCTATGTTACACCCTCATCGAGAGATTTTAACACTCCTTCGGAACTAACCGCTCACCTGGACAAGAGATGGCGCTACTGTGCAACTTTAAACAAGTTAGCTATGAAGTATCTTTTTTTGTACTTATTTTTTCAACTTCATTTTTTTTATTACTTTTACGGTCATCCCGTGAAATCATATATTTCGTACTAAATACAAACTGAAATATAGATGCACAGAAAAAACCCCAGAAAAAGACCAATGCTGGGAATCGAACCCAGGTCCTCAGCATTCCGTGCCGCGTGCCATACCCCTACACCACCACTGGTCTAGAGATTAGACACGAATCTTTCCTATACATCATACATTTCAATCTGCTAAATCATCACCTTATGCAGTGACAAGCGCACATCTAAAGCGCACATGACAAGCGCATATCTTGTTTAAAGTTGCACAGTAGCGCCATCTCTTGTCCAGGTGAGCGGTTAGTTCCGAAGGAGTGTTAAAATCTCTCGATGAGGGTGTAACATAGATGTGCGCTTGTCACTGCATAAGGTGATGATTTAGCAGATTGAAATGTATGATGTATAGGAAAGATTCGTGTCTAATCTCTAGACCAGTGGTGGTGTAGGGGTATGGCACGCGGCACGGAATGCTGAGGACCTGGGTTCGATTCCCAGCATTGGTCTTTTTCTGGGGTTTTTTCTGTGCATCTATATTTCAGTTTGTATTTAGTACGAAATATATGATTTCACGGGATGACCGTAAAAGTAATAAAAAAATGAAGTTGAAAAAATAAGTACAAAAAAAGATACTTCATAGCTAACTTGTTTTCAACTTTTTTCACAATTTCTTCAGTTATTGCTGTAGTTACGTCCGGAGCGGGGGTCGTCCATGGTCGATGTTCTTCCATGTCTAAATTCGGCGCACCAACGTGCGACTGTCGAATACGGAGGAGCATTAGACCCTAAAGTGTCCCGCAAATCTAAATTGACTTGGTCCGTAGAAAAATTTTTCAAACACAAGTATTTGATAACGGCGCGCAGTTAAATTTTCTCCATTTTCGCTAACGTACTCAATAGCATTGCAAAGAAATTACCGTATTTTTTTTTAAACAAAAGACAGTTAGTTTTTTTTCATAGCAATCAGCTAGATAGATTAGCTTTACCGGCCACTATTTAATTTCATAATACTGAAAGAGTTTGCATCTCATTCTCACTTTATATTGAACGCCCCTCGTACATCGACAATCCTGCATCTCAACCGCAGACATGAATTTTTACACAATGTACGTCACACACATAAATGAAAACCACCGTATAATTTTTAAATACCTACGTGTAGGGTTCTAGTGTAATTCCGCGATTTCAGTTTCTCCACCAGAGCTAATTCACGCGAACAAAGCAGCGGGTAAAAGCTAGTATTCCAATACGCTGACAATTACATCGGTCAAATTCCGACTGTTTCCGTTCCGCACGGCGCCGCCCGACGGCCTAAGTATATGCAAAGGCTCGTGATGTGACGGGTTAAAATAAGCAGAAAATGAGGCGAAAATCTCGGATTTTCTTTCAGTCATGACATACGACGCTATTTTAGGCAGCCCTTTTATTTCCTCCAAGAGTATCCCGCGTGTCACTGATGTATGGCACGGAAATGAGGGGCGCGCGGTAATGACGATGGATGGTCACCGCTGCAGTGGCCAATACTGCGATATTATAATCCGCTCCCATAATAAATAGCGACGCGGCGGCGACGTGTAACCTTTTAGTATGCTTCTGTGAGGAAGTGATTTACCATTACGCTAAAAGCAGAGAATGAAGACATATTTTCGTTTATAGCGAATGAAAAATTACTAGTACAACTTTGCACTTAAGTCAATATCTGTCATTTTTTATCCAATGAAACGGTGACAGTTAATGCCTTTAAGGTGAGTTGTTTGTTTTTAATAATCTTTGTTAGGCAAAAGACGATCACTACTGGATATAGGCCTCTCCCAGTGAACACCATAATGATCGGTCTTGTGCCAAATGCATTCGAAGGACTCCTGCGGCCCATGCTGCGTTCACTGGCATGTGGTCGCGATCACGGCTCAAGAGGGTATTGGCGCCAAAACCGACAAAACAAAACGAATGTTCCCATTTTTGTCGAAAATGGTTTGACCGATTTAAATATAGTTTTCTGTAAAAGGTTCGTCGGCGATGGTTCTTAAATGTTGTGTTGCCACAGGACGCCCCAGTCTAATCGAAACTTTTTTTACTCGTTTGCGGCAAACAATTTATGGTACCCTTTAGATGCGTTGTGGTATTTCTTTCAAAAACAATGGTTTTTTTAGTTCAAAACAAAACAAGCATGATTAACTGCTACGTGGTTTATTTACTGTTATTTTGTTCTGCAATCATAACAGATCGCAGATAAGGCTAATTACAGTGGATGGCAGAACCGTTCCCTCCTGGCACGGAGCACGAAGATATGTTACTTTGTTGAATGCAAATATTATTATTATTACTAGCTAGCGCAGAATTCAAATTTGTGATATAAAGCTTCTTCGTCTCTTTCATTAAATAAAGAAAAAATCCGGCAAGGTAATATAAAAAATACATCATCATGGCCCGATGACCAGTTAGTGAATTTATAAAACCCGTTTTTACCTTAACCAACGGGAGTTTCAATAAATCCGTCCTTAATCCTTGCCTACATCATAAAAGCAACCAAAAAGCGAGTTTAGATAGATAGATAGATAGATATAATCTTTATTCTCCAAAACAAAGACATGGCTTAGTAACTAAAGAATAATAAAACTAACACACAACCTAATCCACACCCACTAACCCACATGAAACAAAATATCACCTCATGGTTGAGCGAATCCAGAACAAGTTTATTCGGTCTTTGTATTTGAGGATGTATGGAGTATATCCATTCTATCCACTATTGTATCCTAATTTATTTGTGCTGGGAATGGTGGGCTACAACGAGTTACGAGTCCGCAGAGAGCTATGACTTGTGAAGTATGTGTTCAAGATATTAAGAGGTAAAATATACAATAGCCGGGTGTTGAGTGTCGTCGACATTTACGTGCCCGATAGGTACGTGTGGCTGTGGCTCCGGCCGCGCCTGCTGGCCGTGCCGCGCGGGCGCACCAACCTGCTCCGGATGGCCCCGATGACGCGTGCATTGCGCGCCCTCAACCTCATAGCCGAATGCATTGACCTGTTCTCGTGTACTCTGAATGAATTCACTAAGTCTGCATTATTTATTATTTGTTACAATAGGAATGAATTAGATATGTAATGTAATTGTATGTAATAGAATTAGTTACACTATTGTATTAGGTAATACCTGTAAAAATAGTTGTAAGCGAAGAAATAAATAAATAAAATAAAAAAATAAAAATAACAATAGCAAAGAGAAACATAAAATAACAATTAAACAGATCAGACACATATTAGATGAGAAGCCATGTGATGCACTGAAGAATAGGCGCTGGCTCAGCATAATGCTGCAGCAAGCCGCAGCGCTGATATTCTGCCAGTACCCATACCGAGTAAGGACGCCGACCAACGTGATAAACTCAGCCCAATCTCGTCATATAATGAGTTTAATTATTAAATGGGAATCAAAAAGTATTGGCGAAAATATTGAATTTAGAATTAATTAGGTACTACAGGCATTTCCTTTTATGTATAAATTAGGTACTACCCATATTTATAAAGTTTCATTTTGACGTCAAGAGAAACATTGAAGGTGTAACACGCTTTTATTGAACAAATTGGGACTGTGATAAAAACGAAAAGATTACAAATACAAATACAAATACAAATATTTATTGATAGATTGTGAGTTAGTATACACAGGTTCTTATTATTATTTTTAGTAGTCGGTCACAATCTGCCAGGGTCCAGCACACAATATTTCAACCCTATAAACTAAGCAAGCAAACACCAAAGTTGATTTATGATTGAGAGATTCACTATGAGTAATGTAACAATTCTTCTGGATCAACATGGTTAAGTTGTCGATGTAAAATCAGAATAACATTATTATAATAAAAGTTATGGGATGTAAAACAACATTAATGTCACAAATGTTTCAATTCATAATAAAAATAACAATGAAGATGATTTAATGCATGGTCTATTTTTCATCATCCCATCCTACTATACGTCCCATTGGAGGGCACAGACCTCCTCTCAGAATGAAAACGAAAGTCTATTTTTATCAGAATTAAATTATTTTCAGCTTTTTAATTCTTCTTAATAACATCTACTTAATAAAAGCTTGTTTTTGAAAAGATTTTTTTCATTTTATTTACATATATGTATAGATACAAATTTCGAAATCCATCGGCAATAAGATATTAATATCTAAGTCATATTGTAAAATTAATTATTATATCACAAAAAATTATCTTATCTTATCTTATCTTGTAACGTTGTTTGAAAATAATTCCCATCTACAACGATACCTAGTTTCAAATAGTGCTATGCTAATAATTTTAGTTGCGTCAAATACTGCAGATTTGTATGTACTTAATTAAATTTTAATAACGTTGCAGATCTGCTTGAAAAAATAACCTTGCGAGTAGTACCTAAGAAACTCACAAGAATGGCGGATTCTTCTCAACAGGGTTTTACAGAACCGGTGGTAGATTCTTCGACATTTAATTTCATAAGTGCTTATCTTAATCTAAAAAGACAAAAGATATTTTGACTTTGACTTTTGTTCTTCATGTTACTTTAGCTTTAATGAATACCACGTTAAACAAGTTAGCTATGAAGTATCTTTTTTTTGTACTTATTTTTTCAACTTCATTTTTTTATTACTTTTTATTTTTTTTTATTATTTTTTGTGCGCTTGTCACTGCATAAGGTGATGATTTAGCAGATTGAAATGTATGATGTATAGGAAAGATTCGTGTCTAATCTCTAGACCAGTGGTGGTGTAGGGGTATGGCACGCGGCACGGAATGCTGAGGACCTGGGTTCGATTCCCAGCATTGGTCTTTTTTCTGGGGTTTTTTCTGTGCATCTATATTTCAGTTTGTATTTAGTACGAAATATATGAATACCACGTTGTAATTTTTGGAAATTGCCTTGGTAATTTTAATAAAATCGACTGGTACTACCACACTTAGAAGTACCAAAGTCGGATATTGCCCTGCAGGTCACGAGCGTCGACACCAGCGGAGGACAAAAGACCGACAAAAATCGTTGGCCAAGAATAATCGCTCGCCTGAATTCCAGCTCCGGACTATCTTTATTGGATTTCCGAGACTGAATTTATTAGTCCGGTTTACTTACCGCGAGGTCGCAGTGGCCGGTGATTCGATATCGTCAGCGATAGTTTTTCCCCTGATCCAGAGCTAAGCTGATAAACGAACGTGTTTGTTACGTAGCTCTTATCACCATCATCATTATCATCCCTGCTTATGTACGTCCCACTTCAGGGCTCGGCCCTTCTCTCAGAATGAGAGGGCTTGGGGCATAGTTCCCACACGGGCGCAGTGTGGATTGGGAACTTCACATACACCATTGAATTTCTGTTAAATTAGTGGTTTCATACGGTTTCTTAATCACTGGGTCGTGGGTTCGAGCCCGGGCACACACCTTCGGAAGTTACGTGCGTATTTATATTTAAAATTTACCATGAGCTCAACGGTGAAGGATAACATCATGAAGAACCCTGCACACAGCTGCGTAGCTCTTTTGTGTTATTTTAATGTTACCACAAAGTTGGCATTTGACGGTAATCCTCACTTCTCACTTCCCGTGGCATGCCAGATCATTAACCGTTTCAATCGCCTCTCTTTCGTGGTCACTTTTTTTACACATCGGCTGTAGAGTTTGATGGCGTTTTCAGTCATTCGTAGTTAATAATTGAAATAACTGGAAACTGCATCACAAACTGCCATTTCTGCAAAAACTTGACCACGGAAGAGATTTAAAACAAACACTCAAAATAATAGATCTATTTATTCCCACTAGTTTTATTATCAGTTCCATTGATGGAACTGGTTGGAATTTTCGTCCCAATAGCATCATCCTTTTTTTTGCCGTAGGACGTCCACTGCTGGACATAGGCCTCCCTCATTGATACCCAATTATTACGGTTAGAAGCGACTTGCATCCACCTTGAACCTGTGACCTTTACCAATTCGTCCGACCACCTCGTTGGTGGACGTACCACGCTGCGCTTGCCAGTCCGTGGTCTCGATTCGAGAACTTTACCAATACCAAGTTAAACACATTAAAATTGTGGATTTTACTTAATGGAACTAAATGTAGCTTGAAAAAACGGACAAAGATAAATTGATTAAAAACTTTGTAACTACGAAATAATTTCAACTAATCCATTAATGAAACTGATAATGGAACTAGTGGAAATAGACCGAAAGACCCCTCTACGCCAGGTTTCTTATTACCCGACTACAAGGACAGGGTTACTGACTTTACCTAATGCTTTCGCATGCCTGTCCGGATGTCCAGCGGATGTCCGGTTGTCCTCCTCTACAGGTCGCATTTTTCAACCGATTCTCGTAGAATCATGCGAGCCTGTTCGATAAAAATGGTCTTTTTGTTGATTCAGTTTTAGAAAATTTTACAAAACGGCGGAGCGGAAGAACCGACAACGAAAAGACAGACTCGCAAAGTAGAGCTCATAGCACCTAGTATTAATAACTAGCTTTTACCCGCGGTTTCGCTCGGGAATGATAAATATCTGGCAGCTGAATTGGAATTCCAGAATTTACTAAATTATGATAGGAATCCCAAATAATTACAGCTCGGTCATCATTTATATTATATTTTATATTTATTTTATATTTTTATTTATTTGGGGCATCAACAGCAATACAATACATTATAATGAGACTTAAGTACTAGACAAAAAGCCAATAACAGATGTCCACAGGCATACAGTTAAGCAAAACATACTTATACTAACATAGATACAACAAAATATAAAAACAAATAAAAGAATCCACATAAATGAGTTACTGTGTATGAGTATGGTATAGATATGTGTAAGGTAAGTGTGTCAGAGTGTGTGTGCGCTCGTCCACACACATGTGTGTGAGTGTGTGTGTGTGTGTGTGTGTGTGTGAGTTTGTGTGTGTGAGAGAGAGGTAGAGAGTGTACGTGTAAATTTATTTTACTCCTAAATTTATAATAAAAAAATAAAAAAATATATTTTTCCTAATTACTTAATTATTTACGTAACCACTGTTCGTCCTGTCAATAATAACATAAAAAAAAGTAAATACATCATAAGTAAACTAACTTTTTTTTGTTAGGAATAAGCGTATACGATTTTTTAGTCTCGCCTTACTACAATCAAAAAGGTCAATACTGTTGAAACGTTTGTTGTAATCTCTAAGGATACGTATAAGAGGCGCATTTTGGGCGTACCTTGTGTGAACTAGAGGAACACTGAACAGAGTACGATTCGTGTGACGGGTTCGATAAGTGGGTGTGAAGAACTTCACTTCAGAGAGCAGCGCAGGACTATCAATACGTCCCGACAAAATGTCGTGCAGCACAGAAACATCTAGTAGCAAACGCCGATCCTCAAGACTTAACATAGAGTGCCGAGTACACGATAAATCGTAGGACGCATCACCCCCTCGACCGCGGTAATTCAAATACCGCAAAAAACGCCTCTGTATTTTTTCAATTTGGTCCTTGTATTTCGCGAAATGGAGAGACCAGACGATGCTGGCGTACTCCAGTAAACTTCGAACGTAAGCGTAGTATACAACCTTGATGCACTTGATATCGTTGAAGTCCCGGCAAACACGAAATACAAAGCCCAAGTTTTTATAAGCTCGGCTTGTAATATCATCAATGTGATATTCGAACGTCAACTTATTATCTAGGGTGACTCCTAAGTCGCGCATTAATTTAACACGTTGCATGGGCACTCCAGAAATGTAATATTGATGCACGATTGGGTGAGAACTACGTGCGAAAGTCATTTGAACGCATTTACTTGCATTAACATTAATTCGGTTGACGGTATAATAATCAGATAAACGATTCAGATCACCCTGCAATTTCTCGCAATCTTCAGAGCTAGTCACATCCATATAAATTTTTTTGTCATCGGCTTACATTAAAAATTGAGAACTATTAAATACAGCATAAATATCATACAAATAAGCATTGTAAAATAATGGACCCAGACGCGATCCCTGTGGCACGCCTGATGGTACGCCTACAAAATCGGACCTGCAACCACCAAGGACAACAGCCTGACGCCTGTTGACAACGTATGAGGAAACCCATCGAAACACATCGCCACGAAGACCAAGCCAGTGAAGTTTACGAAGTAAAATTACGTGGTCAACGCGATCAAATGCCTTCTCAAAATCCGTATATACTACATCAACTTGCTTTCCCCTCTCCATACACCGGAGGGTAAAGTTTAAAAATTCGGTTAGATTCGATACTGTAGAACGTTTCATGAAGAAGCTCACGCACAGACTTACAAAAACTATGCATGATTATTGTTTAGTCAACAATTTTATAACCTCAAAATGCAGCATTTTTTTAGTTAAAATATCTATTTTGTTTCATAAATAATCCAAAATGTTGATTCTGGTACCTTTATTTATGAGAAAGTAGCTATTTTAGCTAAAATGCATCATCATTTATTTTTGAGGTTAGAAAGTTGTTTACTAAATAAGACAACTGATGGATGAATGCAATAAATGAATGAATTAATGACATAAATTGTATGTAATGGATCACGTAGCCTTTGTGTTATTTATAATATTCAGCTATGTATTACCAAATTTTGTGCAAATCCATCCAAACGTTTAACGAGAAGTAACAACATACACTCTCGCAAACTTCTGCATTTTTTATATGAGTTGGATTATTTTGTTGATTGCAAAGGAGGGTTGACGAGGGCTAAACTTCTGCTGGCTTTATACGAGCATACATTTTAATTTACTTTAGTTCTCAGGAATGCGTCAGTCTACCGACATTGGACCTGTAAAAATATCCGAGTTCATGCGACCAATAAATAAAACATTTTAAAATGTATCTTCATGCAAGAACGGCGAGAATTAAAGTCTAAGTCCTCGATGTCGTAAAATTATGTTTAGCAACAAGGAAGAAGGCGCATGGTTATAGGGAAAAACTCGAAAGGTTACTTAGCTGCAAACAATTTTTTTTTAATTTACGTTTTTTAGTTTCCTTCTAAATTTGTAAGGAACTCTCACTTAGCAATTAAGATCTGTACCTACCGTTCTGTGCACGTATTCTGAGCAAATAAATATTCTTTCTTTTTCCTCAGATCCATGAAACTAATATCTGTTACAGCTCGTCTGTCCCCAGACCCGCCCAAATAGCAGCGCTGTGTTTCCTGGGCATGTATTGAATACGAGAAGCAAAATAGTTACAGCATATTTACTTACCATGTCAGTAAACAGACGAATGCCGAGCGAGCTATAGCAAGAGCGCCATTTCCGATGCCCGAGACGCCCCGAAGCCTGAGGGGCTACTACGGAATTCAAACTTCGTATCATGCTGTCCCTTTTGCTCTTTTTTGATTCAAATGAAATTTATTGCGGACATAGGTTGAGACCCTGGACCCTGGGAAGAACATGGGGTAGTTTTTATCCAGGAAAATGGCATAGTTCCCGTGGAATAGAGATAAACAAATTTTTCAGCAGACAAAGTCGCGGGCAACAGCTAGTTTTTTATAAATGTCCCACAAATAAGAAGAAAACATGTGCCTTAAAACATACCGCGCACTTTAGCCGTACTTAGCCAATGATTTACGTTCATTGAATTTCCTTGGCAATTTCCCTTTTGCCCCCGTGGTTATATTCGTAAGGATATAAAATTAACGTTTCGTTTTGTAGCCGCCGCTTTGAACGCAGTTGAGTTTGATTTCTCAGTTGGTGTATGACTCGTTGGAACAGTAAACGGTACTTAAGCGAGTAGTAGTTTATGTGCCGTTTGATGGATTGTTCCGGTGCAGCTGGGGTTTCGCAGCGAATATTGGCCCTGGTTACCGCAAGTACTGCGCTATTAACGTCTCAAATAAATCCGTTTTCTGTAACTGCGCAATGCAATTTTCATTTCCACTTCATTTTGCTTTAAGACGTAATGTTTATGTCCACTTTCCACTCGGAGCAGACTCGCAACGGTCTGCATAGAAGTGCTACGACTGAACTTCTATGAAGTTGATCGTTGCGAGTGAAACGGAGTAGAATGGAAGGCGGGCATTTATGTATTAGTTGTCATCTACACTAATATTATAAAGAGGAAAGATTTGTGTTTTTGTATGTAACGAATGAACTTAAAAACTACTGGACCGATTTCAAAAATTCTTTTTCTCTTAGAAAGCTACATTATCGCTGACTGACATAGGCTACTTTTTACCGCGGGAAAATACCTTTTTCTACGGGAAAGTTAATTTATCGCGGGCGAAGGCTAGCTGGTTAATATTTCAACAGAATTCAAAAAAACCGGCCAAGTGCGAGTCGGACTCACGCACCGAGGGTTCCGTACAAATTTATATGTATCTATAAACATCCAGTCTTAGCAGACCCCTGCTCCTAAGCAAAATGTGCGCAGTGTGGGATCATTGTAGATTGGTTATTGATATAGACAGACAGACAAAAAAATTTATGCTTTTCGCAATTTTTCCTTTATCTGTGCTATAAGACCTTGCTTCGTACCAAATTTCAAGATTCTGAGTTTACGGGAAGTACCCTGTATAGGTTTTGATTCCCTTGCGAGTGTCGACAATTTGCGGAAATTAGCGGCATAAAAGGCTGTATCTTTTGATTGCGTAGGCTTAGAAGTTTGATTTTTTCACAGCTCCAAGGGACCGTAGACTTGAGTATTTGATATAAATTTCAGCTTGATACCTATACGCGTTCCTGAGAAAAAGGGTCTTGACAGACAGACGGACGGACAACAAAGTGATCCTATAAGGGTTCTGCTTTTTCCTTTCGAGGTGCGGAACCCTAAAAAGGAGGAGGTTATGTATCAATTCAGTAGCAAGTTTGTTACTTCAGTCATTTATTAGCCGATGTTATTTTTATTTTTTTCATCACGCTTGCTTGTCAATGGTGTTATTCCATGCCTGTATACTAAATGTCAAAGGCCTAATTTATTCTTAAGGGTGTTATGCAATTACGTACAGTTTTTCTTCCCAAGGGAGTTCTAACTTTAGTTTTAAAATTTTCAAACAGACTAAGGAGGTTTCAAGTCAGCCAACGTTATATTTATATGTTTAAAACTTAGCTATAACCCAATTTTACTACACAAAACTTGTCTACGCTTCATGAAACTTCGTAATTTTTATATTTTAAATTTATATCAAATAGTTTTTTGCAATAATTTTAGTAAGTAAAAAGTAAGTGTTGGCAGAATGTGGCCGTATGACCATTCGAATTCTAAACACAGTTTACATTATCTATGGTAGATGACTTGAAAAAAGTGACAATCTGTATTGGCGGGTAGCCATTATTTATTTAATTTAAGTGTTTAGAGACAAAATAATTTAATTTTGGATTTTTTTCCTCGCAGTGTGATGAAAATCATTGTGTGTATCACGGGCAGTAAGGGGATTACAAACTCGAGTCATTAAAAGCCCTCCGCCTCCGGCGTCGGGCTTCTAATAGGCTCTCGTTAGTAATCCCCTACTTACGGCCCTTGATGCACAATGTACTATTGGTTCGCCAGGAAATAGTCCCAATTAGCTCCCATTATCACCAAAGTTATAATTTGATGAGTGGCCCCTGGGAAAATCGAGGGAACTCTTCAAATATTGTATGGATGCATAATTATGTAGTAATTATAATGTTGTAGTAACTCGTGCATTTACTCTTGAAAATCATCATTTGGTGACGTGGAACTGATGAGGAAGACCACAGTTGACTACTGGAACTTCTCAATAACAAGTGTTTCACTGGTCACGATTCATTTTTTTATTGTGAGAGGGAGGCAAACGAGCAAGCGGGTCATCTGAAGAGAAATGATCACCACCGCCCATAAATATTCACAACCAAAGAGAGTCCTTAACTATACTGCCGGCCTTTAAAGGAAGTAAGCCATTTTCTTGAAAGTTCCGATGTCATAGTCGTCAGGAAACACTGCTGCCAGAAGTTGATTCCACAGTTTCACTGTACGTGGCAGGATGATTCGATTACTGTAACAGAGTTGCTAAGCAATTTATGATCGTCTCAATTCATATGATAAAGTGGAACTGTTGGTGAAGCATCAGGAGGACTCCTCAACCATTTAAGTCTCTGAATCGGGTAAAGCAATATTTTGTAAAAAATGTCGAGTAGTAGTGGCTGAGAGAACCTCAGAAATCAAAGCAAGGGAAACTTTTGTTTAGTGGTCGTATTTAATAAGGTATTATTTCTTCACGAACTTTAAATTTATTTGTTAAGTAGGTAAGAATGACATCCGGTACGTTATAAAAAAGAAGTTACTTTGTTCATCTAGATATGAAAATTCGAACTCACTTAAATTAGTAACAGCCAAACAGCACACCAACACAAACATTCCTGAAATATTGGCAAACACGAAAAAGCTTCGCGTTCCCGGAATATTCCCACATGCATTTTATCTAAACCCTGTGCAAGTACACAAACAGTCGAAGCCTTCTATTTATGTGAGCGGATGAATCCAATTTCCCGTGTAAAAATCCAGACTCGACCGGACTAAATCGAATAACAGTCGTAGGTATTGACCGAGCGCTTTACATAATATCACGGGCGCGAGACGCACAAAGGCTCGCGGGATTCCGCCGGCACAACTGTAAAATGACAACACTTTCTTAAATTATCATCCTCCTCATTCCGTACCACTACTGGGCACAGACCTCGACTTTGGCAGAGCTTGCGCTGTAGTTCCCACGGGGGCCCAATGCGGAGTGGAACTTCACTCACACCATTGAACTGACGCAGGAGGTGTATTCAGGTAACCTCGCGATCTTTTCTTTAGGGCGTGTAGGTAGAGTTAGGAAGCTTGGCTCCATATGAGATCTGATAACTTTTTGATAGTGCAGAGGAATATAGTCTCGTCTTGGCAACATTTTACATGAAAATGTTTTTGGTGGAATTAATTTTTTCCAGGAAGTAACAGTAACTGAAGTTCAAGGTAAGTTTTACAATCATACTGTAATTTTGAATTTGGAATATTTGAAGCCGTGGTATCCTAGACTAAGTAGTTTGACTGAGTAGTTTGAGCTCAATATAGCAGTGTCGTAGGTTCGATTCGAAACCGGACACGCAACTCTTGAGTTTTTCGAAATATACTTGCGAAATTTAAATTGAAATCTACCACGATCTTTGCGGTGATGTAAAACATCGTGAGGACACCTGCACACACCTGCGAAGAAATTAGATTGTGTGTTAAGTTCCCAATCCGCACTGGACCCTCGTGGGAACTACGTACGGCCCAAGCCACATTCAGAGAGGAGTCCCGTGCCCTATAGTGGGACATATAAAGGGTGGGATGACGACTGTAAATTTACAAGCTACGCTCTTTAGACAGAACCACAAGCATTGTTCGCGTGCGCCTCGAGCTGACCGAGTGTTTGCTCGGCGCCGACGTCCTGCCGGAACATCTGAATACACATGTTGATACCGGAATATCGATACACTAGGCACTAAGGGCCATATCACACTGGCGATTCGCGAACGAACGCGCAGCGTGTTCGCCGCGGGCGCAACGGGACTAACAGATTCGGACGCCTTGGTAACGTAGTACATAAAATATACAGGTTGTACTTAGTCGTTAAGTGTAGCCAGGGCGATTATTCCGTAAATATAACAGATATCAGAAAACTTTAAACTGATATCGAAAGTACGTTACCTACCTAATGAATAAAATGATAACCATAACTTGTTAAAAATAAAACGAGTACTTAATATCCAAAATTTTGACAATAACCACTCCCGTACAATTAGTACGAGATTAGTAGAAAGATTGTTTCCTTATTTTAAAATGTTATTTTATAAGCTGACTGTTATTTATAAAAACTGTTATTGATCTAACATGGTGCTCTGAGTCTCTTCAAAGACTTATCAAAGAGACTCAGAGATACCACAGGAGACCGAAGAGCTGGCAGCTTCCTCGCTCAACGCATCAGTCTTACGATCCAGCGAGGAAATGCTGCCAGCGTCTTTGGTACCATGCCACAGGGGCCATTTTTAGATTTAATTTAGTATTAGTTTATTTTATTTTAATATAGTTTGTTTATTTTTTATAGTTTGTTAGTGTTTATACTTAGTTAAGTTATTTTATATTCTTACTTTCATTTTGAATTATTATTTTATTATCTAACAATGTTAAAACTATCTAAACTACTACCTACTACTATCTTTTAAGTGCATTAAGTTGATATGTTTTGTTACCTATTACTTTCGATATCAGTTTAAAGTTTTAACGACCGCTTTAGCCTAGTTGGTAGTGACCCTGCCTACGAAGCAAGAGGTCCTGGGTTCGAATCCCGGTAAGGGCATTTATTTGTGTGATGAGCACGAATATTTGTTCCTGAGTTATGGATGTTTTCTATGTATTTAAGTATTTATTTATCTATACATATAAGTATGTTTATCGTCGTCTAGTACCCATAGTACAAGCTTTGCTTAGTTTGGGACTAGGTCGATTTGTGTAAGATTGACCCCTAATATTTATTTATTTATTTATTTAATATATTATATGTTATGTTTACTGAATAATCGCCTGGCTACGCTTAACGATTACATCCTGTATTTATGACCTCAAGTGTTCATCAGAATCAGAATCAGATGTTTTTTACTGTATGACTGTGTTTTTTTTTTTTGAATGAGTCGCCACTTTAAGGATTGGAAGGGTGACTTGTGCTCGGGAAAAATCCCTTCGGACGAACTGGGAATGGAGGGCCCAGACAGTGTCCGACTTGCACGGACTAAAAAACCCGGTCACAAGTCCCCTTCTCTATTGGTTATCAAAACAAAAACGTGTGCTTTAAATTTTGAGGAGGGGAGGGGTAGGGAGGGGACTTAATCTACCCACAGTGTCCAGCCTCAGCCATTTGCTGGAAGGCCGGGAGAGGAGCATGCATTCTCCCGCTGGGCACTGGGGGTGCTTAGGTCGGTCTTTTATGTTTTTACCCGTTGGTTACTTCCTTGACCGACCCTCGCCCGTTTCTGTACAATTACTTAGTCTTATTGGTTGGGTTGGTGGGATTTCCTGTCATATGCATTTATCTATAACTACGGGCTTCCTTTCTTTTGCCCTGCGATGGAAGGGTGGGTCGGAGATCTTTTGGACCCATTGTGTGGCTTTGGATGCCATCTTTTGGGTGGGGCTACCCTTTATGCCTGGTAGTTTTTTGGCATGCTGTGTGCTTTTTTGCGCTTGTCTCCTAGCGCTACCCTCTTTTCGTTTCCGCTTCCATCGATAGTTTTTCTGCTATAATAATACGGAGGGACGAGGAGTGCCCCCCGGACGGCTGGACGCCCCAGTGTCTTAAAGGGATCATGCGGAGCTCAGCAGACCCTTACCCCAGCCAATGCTGAAGGGCCAGAGAAGAAACTTTTAGTCTCGATTCTCTGTTTAGGCTTCCGCCGTTGCTCCCACGAGGTCCCCGCTGGGACTACCGGGTGCGTCCCCCGTCCGGAGCTCACCTGTCGTATGGGCGGGAGATGCATATGTCAGGAATTCTTAGATCTAATTATATACTAATAATATTATACAGAAACCAATATACAATTTAATAATTAAAAAGGTTTGACAATTTTTATATATACTGAAAACAGTGTCCAAGTCCAAGGAAAGCAAAAGAGAATGGTTTTATCGGGGGGCGGGAGAATTTGGGGAGTAGCCATCACAGGCGACTTCCTCAGAGCATGACGCACTCAGGATCACACCCAGCCAGAGGGGCTGGCTGCGGTCGTGAGCCCGCTCGGCGATCCAGACCGTGGAACTCGTCGAAATTCTTCCTGGCTGCATTCTTTTGAGCGAGGCATCTCGAGCTGAGCTCTACCCTGACCCCAGCCAGGTCCTTTTCGACCAGTTCCCGGTCTAGACCTTTCTCCGAGGCGAACCTGAAATAGATTCTCTCCAAATGATCATCATCTCCGGAGAGGCCGCTATTCGCCAGGAAGACTCGACCCGCCACGTACGAATTTAGACCTATGGCGGCGTCCTTGTGATGCCTAAAATAAGCCAAGTGAAGCCTGGCCCTTTGGTAGACTTCATTTTTTGACAGGTAGCTGATGGCTATCCTGTCTGCAAAGTCGCCGTCATATTCCATGCGGTGCCTGTGTTCCTCGACAGCAGGGGGTGGTCCAGGGTTTCCCTCATTGGTGGTCGTATTAACCGACCTTACCATTTTCGGCTCCTGGAGGCTCCTGCCGTCGAAGGTCACGTCCCTAGTAGCCCTTAGGTCCTTAGTGATTTTCCTAGCTCTTCCTCCCGGGTGGATTCTGACCACTTCAGTGCCAGTTTCCAACCGGGTGGAGTCATCAGGGCTTACCTGGGAGGCCGAGTCGCGGACGAATTTAATCTCCCTTGGCTGATGTTTAATTTGACGGCGGCGGGGTGGTTGGGCCGATGACGACGATGACGACTGTGACTATGACTGTGTTACATAGGGTGAGAAAAAAAAATAGAGGTAGGTAACAACAGTTGCCCATAAAGGCATACAATATCATTGAACGTTTTTCGGCTGAATGATGAGAAGCGTCATTACGTTAGATACAGTTGAAAAATTTTTTTTCCTGCTTTATCCGCAAAGATTGAAGAGATTCTAAATCTCATTGTGTAATAACGTTTAATTAAACATACACGCGTTTCGTCACCGTCGCCCGCGCCCGGGGCCCCGCGCCTGGGGCGCCGCTGGTTGTATTTAGCAGCGCTCGCTTTGTCGTTCACTCCGCGATAACAACCATTGCCATTTGTATGCAAAAAGTGGAGGGCCCATCTATTCCCCGGATTAGATCTCGGGCAGAGATTTACCCCGTTAATTCGGATTCTATACAGAATTCAGGATTATAAGAATGCGATAGCGATTGTTGTTTTTTGGCGAGGTTGCGCGAGTTTATTGCGAAGGGGAAGCGCGGTTTGACGTGACATAAAAATGAAAATTGAGATGGTTCGCCTCGAGATTTATCTGAATCATAAAGTAGGTATGTTTGTTTCTGCGTAGAGTGTGAGTCGAATGATGCTTGTGTGTGCGGTTAGGTCGGGGCACTTGGACCCAATGGAAAGGTCTAACAAAAAACATGTTCATGAAGAACATCAATTCATTCATTTTTATTATTGCTGTGCCTACTTAAAATTATTAATAGCAGTACTCGTATATTAGCAATTATTACCCGCACTTCACTAACAAGCCGCTTAGCCGCAGATCAGATAAATGTCCTCGACTGTCACAGATAATTCCAAACAGAGGCATTAGAGTAAGCGCAGCAATAATCAAAATGAAAGAAGTGATATACTCTTCTTCATTTACAAACACAAAAACATGTGCAATCAGATGAAACCAGCCATATGGCAATGCGCTATAATTTCAATGCAATAATAAAATCGAAAATAGTTAATCCAAATGATCAAAATTACCTTTCAGGGCGAAAGTAACCCAACCTTAAGGTATAAAAATTTAAATCGACCGTCGACCGGACTATCGATAAGTATAATGTTTTAAACTTTCGCGATTCTCACTCATAACATAAGTAATATTTCTCGGAACTTAATCAGCACTACTAATTGCTAAAATTAACTCGACGTTACCCTCGACCACATTGCAGCGGCCCCGAACAATAAAAATCCCCGAAAATTAGTCCCGAGAAATACTAGTTATCGATAAGTAGCCTTAATTTTTGGAGTACCATTTCTCCAAAGGAAAAAAAATACCCTTCTACAAGTAGAATCACTTCTTTGTCCGTCTGTTTATAAGGTACTTCCCGCTTACATAGAATTACTTATATTGAAATAAACAAAGTAAAATAGTTAACCCCCAATACTTAGTTTTTTCATTCTGAGAGGAGGCCTGTGCACTGCAGTGAGACGTATTGCTAGGATGATGATGATGCCATAGTTTTTAGCTGTATGGAATACTTCATACGACTCTCACTTGGGCATTTCTTGTAAAATATGCAATAAAGTTTTTCAGATAATGTTAACGAAACCGCTCTGCTTTTGTGAATACACTCAACAAAAAAAGCCCATTTGCCCTCTCGCTCCTTTTTTCCGATTCATGAATATCCAATGTATGCATTTTGAAATAACCACTTTGTAATCGTATGATCGAACTTTTATACTTCAGCGGTGGCTTGGAAACGTGTTCAGACTGCCGGCACGCCGTGCTGGCCCGAGCCCCTTAACAGGCTAGGGACACTGAAACTAGTCTCATTAGAGTTCTTTCCACCAACGATGCCAACTATGCTGCGTGGATGTTTTTTTGTTACATAAAACTGACCCGTGATTGACCACTATCTCACCTGATGAAAAGTGAAGATGAGGCCAAAGGTGTACCTCACTGGTTCAGTAACAGCCTATTCACTCTAGCCTTGAAGAGCCCTAGGTTTGTATTTATCTGGAAATACAGACGACGGTAGCGAATTCCTAATGAGGCCCATCGTTAGCGGCCACGTCTCAGTGCCCATAAGTCATCAGCATCACTGGCAACACACACTGGGCAAAGACTTTTGACTTGAAACACTGCAGTATATTGGGTGACAAGATATTGCGGAGCTTCCCGAACGCTGCCCAGCCGAGTCGGATTCGTCGATTGACCTCTTTCTCGAAGTTGGATCTACCTAATTGGAATGTATATACCTAGTAGGTGTACTGGTGTAGTCGTCAACAACTTCGAGCGAGTTCGCATTAGGCAAGATGAAGCAAACCGCTTCGTGCGGGCCAGTGGAATACTAAGCGAATCGAAGTTAATCTAAAAGCTACGCTACGAAACTATTAACTTTTGAAGCCGAGTATGACCTTATCATGGTCGGTGTCGAGACCTTTGGTAAAGGGTTCCTAGCGCTTTAAGGTTTCATAATGAAATGACAAAGAGGTTAAGTCAACGTGACAGGGGATCGCAGAGCTGGCAGCTTCCTCAGACAAAGAATTTGGCTATTCAAAGTGGAAACGCTGCCAGGAACTTCGGAACCATGCCTAAGGGAATCGTGTCATGTAGTAGTATTAGTAGGAGATTGACGTCTAATGAAAGCTAGACGTTCAGATCGATGAAGGGACATGTGCCGTTTGGGAAGCGAGCGCCAGGCCGAGGGGAGCCGATCCTGACAAATGCCAGTGCATTAGAGAACACGAACTTGCCCGATCAGCGCCGCCGGTAATGACGCGCGATTTAATAAAGTGATCGCCCAACGGCATTTTAAAACTTTTAATGGAACGAAGGCTTCTGGAGCCGTTTGGCGGCGCGCTGTCACTCATTTTAATGCGCTGTATTGGACGTTTGAACGAAGTTAACGGTTTTGCCACTGACTCCAGTTGACAAACAAAACGGCCCAAGTTACGAATAAATAGAATAAAAGACATGTAAATTTCCGATTTCAATTAAACACACATTAAGCCAGAATATGGATCGGCGTAACGCATCATATTTTTAAAGAACGCTCAACATCTGCTGCAGTTTACTGCAGTGTAGTCAACTAAGAAATTCCTTTACCACTTGAGAGGCTATTTTCATTTACAAGTCACTGACAATCAGCCTTATTGTTTTTATTCTGATGTAGGAACTGTCATAAGTAGTGATAAAGGACTTACTTGATCGATTATACTTGTTGAGTCAGCGCCTTTTCTTGACATCGTCGCATGGCTTAAGAGCCATGCCATGCATGAATTTAGACAAAAAGTAATAAAAAAAATTTAAGTGCATGTTAATTTTTTATTGTGATTTGAGTTTTGTGTACTGCTACTGCTACTGCTGCTGTAGCTCTATATTTTTATCTATCTGTCTTCTCCATGTCATCATTATCATATCTGTCTTTTCCATGTTATCATCAGCCTATATACGTCTTACTGGAGGGCACAGGCCTCCTCTCAGAATGAGAGGGCTTGGGCCGTAGTTCCCACGCGGGCCCGGTGCGGATTGGGAACTTCACACACACCATTGAATTTCTTTACAGGTATATACAGGTTTCCTCACGATGTTTTCCTTCACTGTAAAGCTCATGGTAAACTTCAAATGTAATTTTGCACATAAATTCCTAAAAACTCAGAGGTGCGAGCCGAGATTCGAACCAATGACCCTCTGCTTGAGAGGCCATTGTTCAAACCGCTAGGCCACCATGGCTTTTTGCATGGCTTCTCCATGTGGTTGTGGTTGTGACGTACTGCAATGCGGTCGAAAGTGGTAGTAATTATGAATGAAAATCGGGAAAATTAATGATTTTTCATGGCTTCATTGCCAAGCCAATATTCTACTTACTTACTCATTTCTTCGCAATAAATAAGTGATTGATTAATTAAGTGAATACTTTACTCTCGTCGTTCCCTCCACCTAACCTGAACAAGGCGTGTAGTTCCTTCGCCGCAGCAGCGAGCTGCCCCGTGGCGAGAAACTTCCCGCTGCGTGTGAGGAACAATGCCGGAACTCACAACTACTTATTTCACGCATTAGTTCGGCTTCCATTACAAGTTTCAGCCAACAGTTGAATGTAACCAGTTTTTACCGATAGTTGGTAATAACCGGCCAAAGTTCTGGCTAACGACTATTGCCGGTAATTGGATTGGTAATGGCCGGAGTAAACATTTATTATATTACGCGTGAGCCATTAGCTGTGGTAGTTGGATTGGAATTCCGTGGTTGGTATAATTCCCGTGGGGATTTCCGAAAATTAGATCGCGTCCTCCACTTAAGCTGCATGAAGAGTAGTCTAAGATACGTACTAGAGGCGACCATCACCCATCTGTTTAATGGATGAAAATCGTCGAAATTGTATATCAAATGCAATACAGTACAAAATATATCTTCAGTGGGTTGGCTAAAAAATTCCTAGCTAAACTATGAAAACCTAAAAAAAAATTATAACAATAATTTAATTTATATCTAGTTAGGTACAAAACTGTAACAAGTCGGTATCTGCACATTTAAATTATTTGAGACCAACTGTTATTAGGCTCCAAAAACCACTATTTTTAGAATTATTGTCTGTTTATCTGTTTGTCTGATTAGATTAGATTTAGGTTAGATATATTTATTTCATTACTAGCTGTTGTCTGCGACTCCGACTGCAAAGAATAAAAAATAGCCTACGACCTATTCTCAGACCTACCGAATGTAGAGAAAAAAGTTTCATAAAAATCGGTCAAGCCGTTTCGGAGGAGTTCGATAACAAACACCGTGACATGAGATTTTCATATATTAGATAAAGATTATAATATATAAATTTGCGTTGATGTCAAAATTAAAATTGTGCTTTTGTTCACGGTTATCTCATAAACCTCCTCAACCTATAAGAATTTGTGCTAGGGCCTTGTGATGCTACATTTAAAAATATCTTTGGCCATCGTGCGTCTCCCTTGTCCGTATAATTAGTTCGACGGTCCCCAAGAACAAAGTATTAAGTGCAAAATTATAGTTACGAGAAATTGCCGTTTGAAGTTGGGCTCAAGTTAAAATCTCAATATTTTCGTAATAAGTAATCTAACACTAAAACTACTTATAAATACCTCTTGATATGGTTATACTTCTAATTTATGTAAGATTGTTTGTTTTATTTTTTTATATTTGTAGATAAATGGCGTTTTTTATTACTTTACGACTTTGTTCTGTGGATTAAGAGGCGTCGTTTATTCATAAACGACTTTGTTCAATGGAGTATCGAAATTAAATAAAAGTCTTATTTGCATATAAGACATTATTCATCGAAGCTTTGTGTAAATATCAGGTCGTATGTAAAACTAATTATGTTTTGGCAATACTAGATATAATATAAATACCTTAAAATATATTAGAATATATTAATTTACGTACGATCTCCGCAGAAAAACGGCGCAAATGACGTTGCACCGCGACGCGGCCGGTGCGTCTTGTTTTGAACAAGATCGTAAGCGTTCATGCCACAGTGTACGTCGAAACGTTTTTTATTTAAGACTATGTTCAATTGGGTATCTCAGTAAGTATAACACAAAATAAATAAATAAAAATGTATTCATGTAGTTCGTTTGATGCTTATTTTAAATCTGTAAAGAAAGCTATTTCGTCTTATTTTTCCATACGACTATGTTCGTGGGGACCGTCGAGTTGCGCTAGTTCTCCTTCGGCCATCGGACGGGGAACTTGTGTCGCTTGCGCTTACACACGGCTTTGATACTAGTTGCTCTCACGCACACAATCACGAATGCATAGAATACCTGAAATCGATTAACGCAAGAAACTCGGTGCGGCATTAACGTGATTTTTGTAAGTTTTTATTTATCTTGCAATGTTTGTATGTATGTGCCGCGTAGATCGAGTTAAACGTGAAAGCATTAATCATTTTAATCGAGCAGAAATTAACGGGCGTCGTAACCGCGGCATCGAACGCGTTTGTTTACCTTCCCAGTCACGCAAACCTGAACCTTAAAACTTTTAATAATACGTGTATTAAATAACCGGCAATTTAGCTGTGCCCCGCAAGCCGCTTAAATTCTCGGATAGTTTTTATTTGAAGCTACCACAGAACTAGGGAACAAGATTAGTTAGTAGAAGTGTTTCGCGAGCTAAAAATGCACCATTAAAACATCGCCTAAAACATCATTGACAACAACAAACATTGACAGTGGGAGGCGAATAAGTGGCGATATCGATTATGGACGGAAAAACACACTCGCACACACACACTGTGTTACTAACTATTTTTGTTGGGATTTTGATATACCCCTTGCTGAGCGGTCCATCTGGCAGCTCGCCCTCTCTCCGGTAAGATGTAAAACTCCAAAACGCACGGACAGCGGAGGCGTGGCGGTGCGGTGGCGGTGATGGTTGCAATATTCTAACTTGTATGAACGGTTGTGCGGTACAGTACCGCGAACTCGTTCATACAAGTTAGAATATAACAACCGTCTCCTCCGCTGTCTGTGCGTTTGGAGCGTAAAGGCCTTCAGAGGCTAACAGCAACAGTCCATCTACCCGAAAAAACTATTCCTCCCATTCTTAGGTCTGTGGAGGCATCTCGTGCGCAGCGCGGTCACTAACTGACATGATTTAGCGGTTTATGACCAGCTTTAATACGTTTTAATTTCATAAAACTGTCGAATTAAAACCGTTTGGTCTTTATTATTTTCGGAACTACGCAATGGAATATTACCTAGTCCTCAAAACCTGCACACGCCCGTGTGACTTTTAAACGGGAATTAGGCTATTTTTAATTTCATCATCATTATCATCCCATCCTATATACGTCCCACTGCAGAACACAGGCCTCCTCTCAGAATGAGAGGGCTTGGGCCGTAGTTCCCAAGCGGGCCCATTGCGGATTGGGAACTTCACACACACCATTGAATTTCTTCGCAGTTGTATGCAGGTTTCCTCACGATGTTTTCCTTCCCCGTAAAGCTCATGGTAAATTTCAAATGGATAAAAACAGATTTTCGGACGCGAAGCCGCAGGTGTATGCTAGTCCATGCAAATATTATAAATGCGACAGTCCGTCTGTCCGTTACCTCTTCACGCTTAAACCGCTGGACTGATTTAGATAAAATTTGGCATAGACATAACTTGAGTCCCGGGAAAGGACATAGAATAGTTTCATCCCGAAAAATTTAATAGTTCCCGCGGGATAGCGATAAACAGACGGAGTCGCGGGCAACAGCTAGTATAAATAGCAAGCTAACGGCTAAACAAAATCTTTCTTGAGTTATTTTTAGACTGCACGCCGCAGACTGCCATTCATGGATGCTGCTTAAATAAATTCAGCGAGTTCTAGTTCACGCGAATTTATTTTGTACAGTTTATGCAGTGTAGTTTTATTTCTTAACGCACAGACGTACACCTACTTCTACAATAGGTATCATCATCACAACCCTAGCCTACTCGTATATACGTCCCACATACAGGAGTGGGATTGGGCGGTAGTTCTCACGCGGGCCCAGTGCGGATTGGGAACTTCACACACACTATTGAATTTCTCCGCAGGTGTGCAGGTTTCTCACGGTGTTTTCCTTCACCGTAAAGCACAACAAGAAGTTTTTTTTTCTAAGCCGTAAACATCACAGAATTTAATAATCGTATGGAATCCATTAGTTCTACGAGAGATGTGCCCTGCCCACTGCCACTTGAGTCTGGCGCTTCCTCGAGTTATGTTGGTGACTTTATTTCTTAGGTTTTAGTTCTTGGTAGGCGGGATCGCGTTGGACGCGGATGGCACGGGACCAATCGTGCGCTTTGGACCAATCTGTTTGGCGAGCCTTAGGGGAGGCCTATGTTCAGCAGTGGACGACTTTCGGCTGAAATGATGATGATGATGACAGATCCCATTAGGTTAGGTTAGTTTTATAAATTATGGTTTCAGAAAAAACCTATCGGGCTTGACCCATTCGATATTTTAAAACCATAGGTCTTTGGTACTTCGGTATTGTGATACCCACTTCAGAGGCCGTAGGCCAAGCTACTACACTACTACGACTTTCCTGCTTCTACATCCAATGGATTAATCTAAAGGGTGAAAGTAACCTATCGATGTTTAGAAACTCTTTTACTCGAATTTAATTTATCCGAAAACGGTTCACCGACTTTTTAAAATCCATATGTTTTGTTTTTACACAACTTCACAATGCCACGGATTCATTTTATCACAGTTTTATTTGCCAACAAAAACAAAATCCCGCATTACATTAATCCATTTTTTTATTTGCCAACCTAATCAATTGCCATATTTTCATAATCTAAATGTAACGAAAAGCCGAAAGTATGTTTTTATTATCTACCTAACCTAACATCAGAGTAAGACAACATTGCATAATTTTTAGCAAGCGAGCGAAGCGAGCGAGCAAGACGGTTCGGAGCGGAAGCGACTCGGATAGATTAGGTTCAAAGTCTAATGCGGGAGCGTAGCGGAGCGAAGCTCCCGCATTAGCCTTTGGTGTTAGTTATTTTTTTTATAACCACCTACAAAACCCCCTACCCACATGGGTGTGTAATGATAGATATAACAACATTTGATATAACTGTAACATTTGGTATAATGATACATTTGACATAATTCGATTTACTCGAGAAGTAAACATTCTACGATTATTTTATAAAATAAACTAACCTAACCTAACCTAATGCATATCAAATAGAATTAATATCAATCCTCCGAAGTTTAGTTTTTGAGTAAATCGCATTATATCAAATGTAGCATTATACCAAATGTTACAGTTATATCAAATGTTGTTATATCTATCGAGGCGCACCCTACCCACATAGCAAACTCAATAAAATATTTGGCCAACATTAAACAACAAAATTAATATTACGCTCCACACATTTGTCCACACAATTGTATGGTCGCCTTTTGTACCCCTGACCTTTGCGGAATAATAATTTTGCGGAATAAATCAGTTGCATAAGGCAGTTGGATTTTGAATCATTTGGCAAAAGAAAATTATGGTAAATAAAATTTCGGACAAACAATAATTTGGAAAATGAAAAAAAGGAGTTTCATTTTCGGAATTTTAATATTCGAAAATGAGCTTTTCGAGAATATGATAGGTAATCGGAGAATAACCGAAATAATTAGATTATTATAATAAAGGGTGGAAAGAAGTAACGGCACGTGGAGGGCAATGACCTCAAGTATTACAAATAGCACATTCAATGTAAATAGCACATTCAATGTAAATAGCACATTCAATGTAAATAGCACATTCAATGTAAATAGCACATTCAATGTAAATAGCACATTCAATGTAAATAGCACATTCAATGTAAATAGCACATTCAATGTAAATAGCACATTCAATGTAAATAGCACATTCAATGTAAATAGCACATTCAATGTAAATAGCACATTCAATGTAAATAGCACATTCAATGTAAATAGCACATTCAATGTAAATAGCACATTCAATGTAAATAGCACATTCAATGTAAATAGCACATTCAATGTAAATAGCACATTCAATGTAAATAGCACATTCAATGTAAATAGCACATTCAATGTAAATAGCACATTCAATGTAAATAGCACATTCAATGTAAATAGCACATTCAATGTAAATAGCACATTCAATGTAAATAGCACATTCAATGTAAATAGCACATTCAATGTAAATAGCACATTCAATGTAAATAGCACATTCAATGTAAATAGCACATTCAATGTAAATAGCACATTCAATGTAAATAGCACATTCAATGTAAATAGCACATTCAATGTAAATAGCACATTCAATGTAAATAGCACATTCAATGTAAATAGCACATTCAATGTAAATAGCACATTCAATGGAAAAGAGACTTTCCTTTATTTTTAAAAACGAAAAATTTATATAGTTTTTCAAAATCGCTTGTCTTAGACGGGACTAGAACCCGGTCAAATGTGACAAAAATAACATGCCGTATGTTATGAAGCAGATCGAAAGGGTTGCTACGTAATAAGGTTCATTGATATCTAAATAACATACACAATCAAAATAACACAAAGCCATCAAAACTAACGCCTAATCATATGGTGGTTTTGTGGTTTGACCTATGGCCTCTCACTCTCAAGCAGAGGGTCGTGGATTCAAATCCCGGCTCGCACCTCTGAGTTTTCGGAATTTATGTGCGAAATTACATTTGTAATTTACCATGAGCTGTACGGTAAAGGAAAACATCGTGAGGAAACCTGCACACATCTGCGAAGAAATTCAATGGTGTGTGTGAAGTTCCCAATCCGCACTGGGCCCGCGTGGGAACTACGGCTCAAGCCCTCTTATTCTGAGTCCTGTGCCCTGCAGTAGGACGTTTACATGTATAGGCTGGGATTTATTTATTTATTTGTAAAATGATGATGATGATGATAACGACTAACAATAAGTACGTTGTTTATTTGGTTTTTAATTGTCACGGGATATTGGGACGTGTATTGGGAGCAATACAACTTGAGCCCAAGGACAACAGTTCTGTTGTTGTCAATAGTTACTACTGGCCATCATACAATTTCGTCGTTTTTGTCCAGAATCAATATTCTATGAACTATTGTCAATACAATAGTTCATATTTCTAAGACTGTAATTTGATTCGTTCTCTGTATTCTGTTTCGAAAGAGAAAGACGCTGATAGTTTTAAATTTTCACTAGGATTATTAATTAATTTGTTACAATTTTTTAAAGATGTGCTTATTCTAAAAGAGCGTAACGATAGAATAGATCCATTACTTTTGTCTGGTCTCTATTAAAAAAAAGTGATGACGTAAATTTAACGTTAAGGTTGTTATCAAATTTAAAATTATGACAGCTCTTTTTTCTAGTGAAAAGGGTAAAGGAAACATATCTATTCTGTGGCACTATTTGTAAGTACATGTATGTTTTTAAATTTGTTGTATTTTTTTAAATATGGAGAAATAAATTATAATAAATATTTTTCCGTGTTCAGGAGGCGAAACTCTTTCGATTCCTGCAGTAATTTTCAGGTGTTAAAAAAATGAAAGGTTGTCAATTGTTAGGAAGTTCCAGGTGTCACCGGGCCCAAGCTATATTGATCCCGCCACAACACGTGGGTGTTACATACGATACTTAGCGATATTTAGGAACCGGTTGGAGTTTCATTTTGATCAAAAGTGGTCGTGGTCTAGTGGTTCACCTATGGCCTTTCAGAGTCGTGGTTTCGCCCCTCTGAGTTTTTATATGAAATTGTATGCGAAATTACCAATCAATAAACTTAAATTAATATTACTATCATTTAGTGTTCTCCCGATATTTAAAAGCAATAAACTCTCAGTTTTTTTTTTTAAATAATGTTATATATAACTTCATCCATCCACCGAATGCATGATCATCCTACATCTTACATGAAGTTAGATAGTTTCGGCAAGCGTCATCGCTTTAGCGGGCAATTTGACAGGTCTCACGTCAAAGTTTGTTTGAGAAGCTTACTTCTCAGAGAGTTTTTAGGCTCATAACTAGATACATACAGATACATTTGTAGGGTGTTAATGACATTAATCAAAAAATTATCCTTCAAATAATCATTATAAAAAAAGTTTTGTTTCACTCAACGACCGCTTTAGCCTAGTTGGTAGTGACCCTGCCTACGAAGCAAGAGGTCCTGGGTTCGAATCCCGGTAAGGGCATTTATTTGTGTGATGAGCACGAATATTTGTTCCTGAGTTATGGATGTTTTCTATGTATTTAAGTATTTATTTATCTATATAAGTATGTTTATCGTCGTCTAGTACCCATAGTACAAGCTTTGCTTAGTTTGGGACTAGTTCGATTTGTGTAAGATTGTCCCCTAATATTTATTTATTTATTTATTTATTTACTTAATTGCGACTAAAACGTGATCACTACCGAATAGTGATCTGGAAAAACTGTATTATCACCGATTAAAAATCATCGAGTAAGACTGAGGCAATACAATACGGTAGCTGAGGGTTCACCGGGAGCCGGGCGTGCCCCGACGCTCCTCCAACAGATTTGCTGAGCAAACCGACAGATCGAGTCGAGACCGATCGACAGAGGAGTCGAGCCAGCAGACAGATTAAACTAATGGGACGTGTTTCCAGCTGATCGCAAGATTAATAATCTAAAGATGCAGACAGATACGGATATATCCCAGGAGTTCCATAGTTCTAGTTCCATGTGGAACAATCGGTACTTATGTAAATGTTAAATTAATAAATGATCCCAATAGTTCCATATGGAACTACATACTAAGTTTTACACCTGACTTTGGCTTGTAACTGAGGTTGGACAAAAACGCGAGTTCTATAAAACTTAAAATTAATTTCAAACTAAATACAAACTGAAATATAGATGCAGAGAAAAAACCCCAGAAAAAAGACCAATGCTGGGAATCGAACCCAGGTCCACAGCGTTCCGTGCTGCGTGCTTACCCCTACACCACCACTGGTCTAGAAGTTAGCGACGAATTTTTCCCATACATCGTACACTTCAGTCTGTTATAATCACATTAGGCAGTGATAAAGCGCGCATCTATGTTATGCCCTCTACCGAGAGACTTCAACACTCCTTCGGAGCTACCCGCTCACCTGGACCAAGAGATGGCGCTACTAGGCCAACTATTTTATTTAGTTTGAAATATATGGTTTCACGGGATGACCGTAAAAGTGATAAAAATATGAAGTTGAAGAAAATAAAAAATAAATAGAAAAAGATACTTCATACTTAACTTGTTAAAATTAATTAATATTGGGTTGGAATTGGAAATAAGACGTTGGTTTACTCGCGGTAGTTCCTTTGGCAGTTCCTTCGAAGTAATTTGTGCGAAAAACGGGTCTCGTATCGTAGTATATACATGTAAAACATAGACGACCAGATGGCCTAGTGGTTAGAGAACCTGACTACGAAGCTTGAGGTCCCGGGTTCGATTCCCGTGTCGGGTCAGATATTTGTATGAAAAATACGAATGTTTGTCCTCGGGTCTTGGGTGTTTATTATGTATATAAGTATGTATCTATCTATATAAGTATGTTTATCCTTTGCCTAGTACCCATAACACAAGCTTTACTTAGCTTACTTTGGGACTAGGTCAATTGGTGTGAATTGTCCCGTGATATTTATTTATTTATTTTTATTTTTAAAACATACACGCAGCCGAACATAGAACCTTCTCCTTTTTTGAAGTTAGTTAAAAGTCGTACTTAAATAATTACAGAGGTAGACGTTAGATATGAATATGTAGCAGTTGTTCCATATGGTACTACTGGGATATTTCCTTTAAAATTATTATAATAAGGAAATTATGACATGGATGTAGAAACTATTAAGTTATTTTTGTAACTGGTGCATAATGAGAGGGATAAAAACATGTATGAGTGTGCTCGGTTCGTTACATAATAAGATCACAGGAGTGTTTTAATCCTAATTATGCACAGTCGCATACATAACTTAATCTACATGTAGGTATAAGTCTCCGTTATTTTTCCTCGTGGTGAGTTTTATGCTGAAGGAAAATATCTAGAGGAATCCTGCACATACCTGCGAAGGCATTCAGTGGTGTCTAACTTCCCCACTGCGCCCGCGTGGGAACTACGATTCATGCCTTTTAAGGCTGTGCCCTGCAGTGGGATGTATATCTAGGCTGGGATGGTTTTGATGAAATACGATGGTATATCTATAATCATAAACTCGACTATCACGAATTCTAATACAGTTATTTCAACGAAGTAACAAATGAATAAAATTTAATATATTTAGAATTCTACGAAGTAACGGCTGAGCCAATTAATATTAATAGTAAGGTAAACGTCCCTGTGCTCGACACTGACCCAGTACATGGCACCTTCAATCTTTTTTTTTTAATGAGTCGCCAGAGGGGCCAAAGACGCGAAGTCTTTGCTGTTATTTACATTAAGATAGGAAGAGTGACTTGTGCACGGGAAAAATCCCTTCGGACGAACTGGGAATGGAGGGCCCAGACAGTGTCCGACTTGCACGGACTAAAAAACCCGGTCACAAGTCCCCTTCTCTATTGGTTATCAAGACAATAAACGTATGCTTTATATTTTGAGGAGGGGAGTGGTAGGGAGGGGACTTAATCTACCCACAGTGTCCTGCTTCATCCATTTGCTGGAAGGCCGGGAGAGGAGCATGCATTCTCCCGCTGGGCACTGGGGGTGCTTGGGTCGGTCTTTTATGTTTTTACCCGTTGGTTACTTCCTTGACCTTCAATCTCATTTCATAGTAAGGGAGGTGACAGATGAGTGTCACCTACTGGGCGTTGAGGTGTTGAGCATGGCTACGTTTACCCTATCATCTAGGTAGGTCTACAGAGATGGCAGCTTCCTCGGATAAAGAATTAGCTTAGCTATTCAAAGAGGAGTCGCTGCCAGTATCGTCAGAGTCATGCCTCAGGAGACTTCCTTTTATAACATGTTTTAGTATTCGTTTTATACGTACTGAAGTTTCGGAATATTGTTTATAAATATTTATGTACCCTACCAGTTCCTTGTACAGGGAAACAGGACTTCTGACAGTTAGGCAGCTATATGTAGTGAGGGCAGTTGGTCGCACCCATAGCCTCATCTATAAGTCTCCTCTGCACGAGCAACTGTTAAAGAAAAGAGTATACCGTGTACCTCTTCCAGTTGTTAGATCGGCATTTGCAAAGCGCTGCCCGTTCTTTGCACACCCCTACATCTATAATGTGATAAGCAAGACACACTGGTTGACATAAAAAAATGGGGGCCTGGCCGTGTGAAGAGATCTGTGGGGGAGTGGCTGACGAGGCTAACATATTTAGAAACGGAGAAATTGTTCTCCTCAAGTAAGTAGGTCAACACACACGCGCGCAAACACACACACACACACACACACATACCATACTTTTATATTGTGGCATTGGCAGCAATTAGTTGGGGTGAGGGTTATTGTTATTATTATTATTATTATTTCTGCAAATTTTTCTTCCTCTTCTCTATATAAACTGTTAATATACCTTTTAAAGCACTATGCACTGTAATTCGTTTCTGTTTGGAATACCAACTCTTCAGGGTGCCCAAGATACAGGCACTGGCTAGTTTGGGGCCCGCTGACAATGTATTTATGTTACTGTTTCTGCATCAATAAATATATTTCATTTCATTTTTTCATTTTTTATGTGTTTATTTCATTTGACATTTTAAGTTGATGCACATATTCTTAATAAAATCGAAATTGAATTGTTACTTGCCTTAAATGTATCTACAGTTGAGAAGGACGTCCTATGAATCGTTTTCATTCATATACATTCAATAAACTACGCCTCTGCTCCTTTTGTTGAAGTCGGTTAATAAACGTAACGTCGTAGTACTCCCCAAACTTTAACTTTACCATTTATAAATATTAATAGTGAAATATACGGATCACTCACGTCTTAAAACGAGTTTAACTCGACATGTGCCAATGCACGCAAATGTGCAATTGTACGCGTTTGGCAGCCGCCGTGACGTGCGGCTCCGGGAAGAAGGGCTACGGATTAGCCCGAAACAGTCGAGTTAAACTCTAGTTAAGACGTGAGTGATCCTTATATTTTCACTATGAGTGAGTCTCACGGTAATTTCATATTCAATATATGATATTTTATAGTGAAAACCACACTATCAAAATTATTTTAGTTAATCAAGACATGTTTTCTAAGTAAGTCGTTAAATCGATTTTATAATCCTTCAATCAACCTGAAGTTAACCAGAGCAAATACTTTTACAGGCCGAATCTTAACAGCTAGTTTAAACTGATTGCAAAGTCAATGTTCAAGAAGTAATCACGGAGTGCTACGACGACGGGTGCTACGGAGCTACGGAGCTACGGAGCTACGCAGCTCGTAGCACGTAGCACGTCGGACACTGGCAAAATGTCTATTAAACGTTCCTGGATGCATCTCCTCTCCTTATCGTTCGCGAGGTCATTGCACCAAGCTTGCTTACGACAGTCTCGAAGGCGATCATAAGCACAGTGTGTTGTTACTGTTAACTTAAACTAAACTTTTTGATGTCGAATCCTGCCCCTCGTTCGAAACAGTTTTTTTCTGTTTATATCAAAGTTACTTAAAGAGTCACGTCAAGGGGACCAATTATTGAAATCATTAGCTGCGAAAAAACCATTTGTAACTTGAGAAAAACTGCTGAATTTGAAATAAAGTTACAAATTTATTGTAGTTGTAGAAAATCACAGTTAATTGTCATCTAGACTAAAATGTAGTTTGAGCTGTATTTTCGTAGCCATACACGGACTGTCATTTGAATGTTATTTTCGAGTGATATGATTGAAAACATTGTTACTCTGCAAGAGTTTTTCGGAAACAGTCGGGAAAATCGTGTAAATATACTTAAATATGTGACTCTACGAAATATTCAGAATTCCGTAACTTAACCCTTGAATAAACAAAAACCTTGGCTTATAATAACCCCAAAAAACTCAGATGAAAAGCAGCTGGTACAAACAGGGTTTAAACAAACAACACCCGAATTATGCTGAGCGCGAAAAAAACTCGAATCAGCAAAATGTTCACTTATAAAATTTACATTTGCATACTGTACTGACCTGAATGCTCTACAGTGTCACAAAGTCACTCATGTTTGTTAGCACCACAACGGCACGTTGCACTGGTATCACTAGCACTGAACGAGTACGTGTGGCGACTGCGCGGGCGCGGGCGGCGTGCGCTCCCGGCGGCGGCTCGCGGTGGACTGGCGCGGCGCGGTCGGCTCGGCACCGCTCGGTGCAGTCTCTGCGATTCACGTTGCATCCAAACTGCCCTCTACGACAACGGTTACACGTTCCACGTTCATTCTGGCGTCAGTTCAGGCCTTTATTTCACCAATGTGACAATTTTATTGTCAGTGACATGTCGAGAGACTATTGTACCACTAGCGGGTTCTTGGCACTGATTGTGTTAATAACAATTATTATTTTTTTTTATGGTATAGGGGGCAAACGAGCAGACGGATCGCCTGATGGTAAACGATTACCGTCGCCCATGGACACCTGTGACACCAGAAGAGTCACAAGTGCGTTGCCGGCCTTTTAGGTAGCAGTACGCTCTTTTTTTGAAAGCTTGAAGGTCATATCGGTTCGGGAATACCGCAGCAGGAACCTCATTCCAGAGCTTTGCTGTGCAAGGCAGGAAATTTAATTAATGTTAATGTGGAATTATGTTGTGAGAAGAGATTTTTTTTTGTCGACATGTTTGTAGATTAAAATATCAAACTCCAATATCTCCGCAATAAATTACATGATCCTTATTGTCATTATTTTACTCTATTTTCATTAAAAAAATAAGAATTACCCTAGGGTGGATATATTGCAGTTTGATATTAAAATTTATCAACTCATATAGTTTCGTATAAAATAAAATGATGAGTGACAGGTACAATTGACTTGGTGCATCTAAGTTGTATTGTCAACTTTAAAGTGACGAACATTTTTTTACCCCGACTGTATGTACATATATATTTATGGCCTTGGCTGTACACTGTTCAAGTACTTACACGCATGACCGGAGGCGTGCGGGCACTCGTGTTTTGAAGGGAATCGAACCGTGGACGAGCGGGGATCCCAGCGCGAGTCTTGAGGACTTTACAATTTAACTGTTACGGAAAGCCAAGACAGACGGACGAAATCGACATGAGAGGCGCTATTTGTGGCTCCATCACTCCGTCACAGATTACTTAAGATTAGTTACTACATAACAGATCCGTCGGCGGCCTATATCCCCACTGAAGAACACAGGCCTCCTCTCAGAATGAGTGGGCTTGGACCGTAGTTCTCACACAGGCCCAGTGTGGATTGGGAACTTCACATACAACATTGAATTTCTTCGTGTGTGTAGTTTGTGTAATTTTGCACATAAATTCCGTAAAACTCAGAGGTGCGACCCTGGATTGGATCCCACGATCGATTGTGAGGCCATAGGTCAAACCACTAGGCTTAACGATTTTTCGGTTTTTTTAGAATACCTATAAGAAATTTTAAAGACGAACAGACACACCGGGAATGTTTATCAGCTTTGTTGATAACAATACAAATATTCTTTACTAACCTTCCGTCCGCAGCTTCGCCCGCGATAAATTAATTTTCCCGTAGGAAAAGGTATTTTCCCGCGGTAAAAAGTAGCCTATGTCACTCAGTGTAGCTTTCTAACGGCTAAAGAATTTTTGAAATCGGTCTAGTAGTTTTTAAGTTTATTTCTTACATACAAAAATAAAAATCTTTCCTCTTTAGTGTAGATTTATCACCAAAAGCAGTATAACCGCCATTACCCATAGGGTTGATTTGATGTAGGTATAACCTAATATTTAACCGCCTCGAGTTTCTTATTCAAACTTTGAAACATCCTTTTATGAATTTAAAATAATGTTTAGCCGAAAGTGGATGTGTGGGGGAGAATCTTTATGAGTAGTATTTAACCAGACATAATGCAGCTTTCGTGTAGGTATGTTCTAAAGTCTGGGAATGGAATAGGTAGCTAGTGCTTTGAAGTGATACCGCAGATTTCCTTGAAGTCATAAAGCGCGGTTAAATAAGGAATGCATGTTGTAAGTAGTTCATAAACCTCGTCTATATAACAGCTCGCATTCAATAATTTAACTTTATTATAAGCTAGCTTTTACCCGAAACTTTGCTCGAGTAAATATTTCCCAAAAATCATATCGTGCTGCATACACTGCGAAGAAATTCAATGGTGTGTGTGAAGTTCCCAACCCACACCTGGCCCACTTGGGGCCCAAGCCCTCTCATTCTGAGAGGAGGCCTGTGCCCTGCAGTGGGACGTATATGTATGTATAGGCTGAGATGATGATGATGATGATGATGATGATATCGTGTCGTGCTGCATTATCTACGTGTGTTGTAGGTATATCGTGCTCTTCTTCAACGTTGTATAAAAAGCAGTCGTGCCATAAAGTCTCTAAGCCTAACGGTTAAGATTTCAGGATTTTATCTCGATGCCGTGGGAATTTTGGGATGATAAGAAGCTTGAGTGTTATTCCTGATATCCAGCTATCTGCTTACCAAATTTCATCCAAATCCGTCTAGCCGTTTTAGCGTGAAGCACCCGCACGCATACGCGCAAAAAAATGCTGTAATTACCTCGTCGTTTTGATCACATTGCAACGGCCGTAGTCACGAGACTCGTGATTTTAGCAATCAATAGTTCATGATTTTGATTAAGTCCCACAAAATATTAGTCATGCTCATGAATAAGGATCACGACACTTCAAAACATTATAGTAGAGCCATAATTTAAATATGCACTCACTAAAATAAACTTGAATAAATTATTCAAGTATTCAATCCTGTATTTTTTGTTTCTACGTTCTTACTTTATTTTATTACCCAACTGGCATTTAAGAAAAATGCCACCAAGATACCTAAAACACTTTTCCATTCCAGCGAATGTAATGTTAGATTTACACGGACTCAGTAGCTAATGCTTAGTACTTGTCACATGTATGTAAACATATTGTATAAGTGCTTAGCATTAGTGCAACTGCAAGTGCTTGTAATTAGAAGCCGGTTCTATTTATTGGGACCACTATCTACTCCCATCTAAAAATCTACTAATACTCATCACTTTTCGAGTGGCGTAAACATTCATACCAACTGAAGGTAGATTACTCAAGTATTTTGTTTACTTTGTTTTCCCGGCTTTATACTAGAAAAACATCAATATGACTTTAGAAAACTCGAGCTTTGAAACTATTATAAAGTTTATTTAAAACTTTAGATTCTATGAGTGTACAGCAATCATTGTCTTGTCCATAAACGCTTCTTTTGGAACTTTTATGCTTGCAGATCTTCTATCATTATCATTAAAAGAATATTAGATTAATGCCCAAAACATTTCTTATAACAAATCAGCGGTGCTAATCCACAACGAAATTGTAACTACTAATACCATTCTCTAACACTCATGTGTAGACGGCTACTTGTCACTTGTCACTCTGCATATAAGTCCCTAATCACTCACTAAGAATAAATTATACTAAGCACGCGTAAACCGAGTCCAAGTTACCTGCGGAGAGAGCCGCTTGGGTGTCCGCTGCAAAAGTTTCCCACAAGAACAAAAGACTGCGGGGAGTAGACAGTTGCTACGTAACATGCAATGAAAGAATTTACCACATCGCTGCAGTATTATGAAAGGTACACTTTGTAAAACTTCATTTGGATGGTGCGAGAAATTTCGTGCGATCTTAGTTACGTTACGCGGCTGCGCTGGTTTGAATTTTATAAGTGATGGAACATTAACGCCAATGTACAGCTGCTTGTACGAATTTCTCAATTTACCTAAATGATGTTTAATAGTCTCGTAGTCTTGGGCATTTTACGCGTATGCTATACTGTTACATTATATTGTAACGTGTCTGAATTAAGTGTAGTATGCGTCATTACGATCTGGTCTTAAATCAAATTCAGGATACTTAGTTATTTTTGGAATGAATTGGCATTAAATACTTGTTACAAAAATAGTCGCGTTTGGAAAAACAAAATAGCTAGGTATATTTACATTACTAGCTTCATCCCGCGACTTTTCTCAAAATGAGCAATTTTTTTATGTCATGGGAATTTCGAAAAACCTTTCTTTGTTCATCTTTTTAGGGTTCCGTAGTCAACTAGGAACCCTTATAGTTTCGCCATGTCTGTCCGTCTGTCTGTCTGTCCGCGGCTAAGCTCAGAGACTGTTAGTACTAGAAAGCTGTAATTTGGCATGAATATATATATCAGTCACGCCGAAAAAGTGATTGAATAAAAAAAAGTAAAAAAAATTTTTTTAGGGTACCTCCCATAGACGTGAAGTGGGGGTGATTTTTTTTTCTCGGCTAACCCTATAGTGTGGGGTATCGTTGGATAGGTCTTTTAAACTCATTGGGGGGTTGCTAACATGATTTTTTCTATTCAGTGATCTGTTTGCGAAATATTCAACTTTAAAGTAAAAATTTTCATTAAAATCGGCCGTCCCCTCCTCTAAAATCTAAACTGTTGGGTGGAAAAATTTGAAAAAATTCAGAAGGGTAGTAAATATATCAAATTTACTAGGAAAATTATAGCGGCTAAGATTGCTTGGAAATTATTTGTAGTTTAAGAGTAAATAACCTAAGGTATAAAACATACCTAAACTTGGATGATTCCGTACACATAAGAAATCCTTAGAAAAATATTACTTGATTTTTTCGTAATGGCTACGGAACCCTACCTTGGGCGTGTCCGACACGCTCTTGGCCGGTTTTTGTCCTCAAGGTATATGTCTGCCAAATTTCCTTAAGACTTAACATGACTGAAAATCCATTTGCATACTTAAAGGTCTAAAAACAGTTTAACAACATAAATAAATAAATAAAACCTATTAAACTGTGCATTTTAAAAGTACAAAAGAACGTTCAGGGTTCAACAAGGCATGACAATCTCACGATGCCCCTTTTCTGTCCTGACAATCATTAAGTTCAATCGAGTAAAGAAACCTTCTCCCATAAAATCTGTAAATGTGACGACGAGGCCCAGAACGACATCGATAACGCGCAAATATTTTGTCGGTGAGACGATCGCAAATCATTGGGCGCGTCATTTGTCAAAATCGCTGCGCCCCCGCGGCCGCGATAGCGCGGCGTCAAGGGGCTACTACGAAATTTAAAAATCGAACTTCGTATCGAGCTGTCCCTTTCACTCTGCTGTTTATAGTCCAGGCCAGAATTAGACGAACTAGATTGACACCTCAAAATGTTACCAGACATAGCACAAAAATAATAGGCATAGGAATGTGTCGAAACAACTATGTCGATATAACCGTGTAGACGCCGAATGAAAATGTTTGACACTATTGGACTTTAATTTCTAGCTTTAGGCCTTAAAACAACGAACCTATTTAATGTCGCGACTATACCTAACACCAATCTAATCTGCCGGCGACCTTACCGATATTCATACATACATACATATAATCACGCCTCTTTCCCGTAGGGGTAGGCAGAGACCATTTCTTTCCACTTGCTACGATCCTTACATCTTGTTTCGCTTCGTCCACTTTCATTATTCCCTTCATACATGCTCTTCGGTTTAGGGTACTCTTGACCTGGCCTTTTTTCAAGACGTCCCTGATTTGGTCTCGAAACGTCCGCTTAGGTCTACCCCTTCCAACACTTTCATTCACACTCGCCTTATACACTTTTTTTGTCAATCGTTCTTCATTCATTCTCTCGACATGGCCAAACCATCTCAGCATACCTTTCTCAATTTTTGTCACTACATCTTCTTTTAGACCACAACGTTTCCTTATCTCACTATTTCTTATCCTGTCACTCAGTTTAACTCCTATCATACTTCTTAACGCTCTCATCTCAACTGCATTTATTCTGCTTTCATGTTTCTTCTGCCATACCCAACTTTCACTTCCGTACATGAGTGTCGGAACCAATACCCCCCCATGCACAGCCAAACGAGCCTTGTTAGACACCTTCCGACTGTTGATAAAGGAGTGCAAAGATCCATTCACCATGTTTCCTGCATTCACTCTTCTTTCAATATCACTCTCACATTTTCCATCTCTTGTAAACTTTGAACCCAGATACACAAACTCATTCACCTGTTCAATTTGTTCATCTCCATATTCAACAGGTTATAGGTTAGGTTCATTATTCGATACATCTTTTTTCCAAATCTTTCAAATAAAAGATCTTAAATTATTATTTCGTATTAACAGAATTATTACTTAGTTTGATTTATATCTCAATGGTAACGATTCTAAACTAAACTACTGGTACGAATCAGTTTTTTTTTAATATCGATATTACAGCACTGGCAACATTTGTGTGTAATGAACTGTCAAGTTGGTTCAGTTAAATCTGGACTCGACTACAGTGTGAAAGGGACGGCATGATAGCGAAGTTCGAAAATCAAGATTCGTATTATAAGGTGTGGGCCGGCGTCAGGGCCGGTTCAGGCGCCGATAACGCGACTGCTCGTTTGACGCAGCCCGACAGTCGCGCGATAACATGCCATGCCATGTAAGCTGACTTTGGTAAGTATATTTCATACTAAATACAAACTGAAACATGGATGCATAGAAAAAAACCCAGAAAAAAGACCAGCGCTGGAAATCGAACCTAGGTCCTCAGCATTCCGTGCCGCGTGCCATACTACACCACCACTGGTCCACTACTGGTCACTGGTTATTGCATCATCACAGCCTATATCTATACGTACAGGTACGTTCCGCTGCAGTGCTGGGCACAGGCCTACTCTCAAAATGAGGGGGTTTATGCGTAGTTCCTATGTAGTTCCTTCACATACGCCAGTGAATTGCCTCGCAAGTGTGTTCAGGTTTCCTCACGGTTTTGCCCTTCACCGTAACCGCTTGCGTGAATCATTAGTTTTGGGAGTTTAATTGATATTAGGTATATTTAGCTCTTAAATATTGATTTGATTTATTTGGATAACAATGCAAGTAACAGTCAACAAAAAGTAGAATTAGCTACAAAAGCTTGCATTCAATTATTTTTATAGCAAGAACTTATATATTTAAGAAGTTTAAAGTTCATATAATTCATTACATTTGTGTTTCAATAACAAACCCCCATTGTTTTTTTTTCCAGCTTTCGCTTCTTTTACTTCTCTAGCTTTTATCTTCAACTCGTATAAAAAGTTAATTAATCTGTGTAATGTATGAAACATATACGTTTGTAATATATTGCAACCGGGCGGCTCACGGGAGGCTTCCGCGAGGACAGGCGGGCAATAAGTCCGCGTAATAAAAGACGTCGTTCGAATCAGATCAAGGGATTAGAGGCCGCGGCCGTATTCCGCCGCGGCTGCTGCAGAAACTGAACCGTTGGCTATCCACTTGCAGATGGTTACGACAGCCCGTGACGTTTCCATCGGATCCCTTGGTTTATCATCTTATCATCATCATCATCATCATCATTCCAGCCTTTATACGTCCAACAAGGCACAGACCTCCTCTCAGAATCAGCTTGGGCCGTAGTTCCCACGCGGGCTTAATGCGGATTGGGAACTTCACACAAAACCATTTAATTTCTTCTCAGGTGTGTACAGGTTTCCTTACGATGCTTTCCTTCACCGTTAAGCTCGTGGTAAATTTAAAATATAATTTCGCACATAAATTCTGAAAACTCAGAGGTGCGAGCCCGGATTCAAACCCACGACCCCATTCTTGAGAGGCAACAGGTCAAACCACTGGGCCACCACGGCTTCAATCATAATTTTCACTAGTCATCTGTCATAAAAATATATAGAAGCGTACTGTTTCCAGGAATTTTTGAAATTCCATCTTATAAGTACAATGCAGTGGGTTACGTTAGGTTAGGTTAGTCGAATAAAAACTTTTTAACAAAAAAATTAAACCGCCGAAAAAACTGAAAAGCGAAAAATAATACCTTTTTGTTTGACCTCAATCTAGGTACCAATTTGAAGTCGGTGCCTCAGCACTACCCAGGAGGAGTGATAGAAGCCGGCGTCGGCGGTTTAATTTTTTTGTTTTTAGTTATTATTTTTCCAACTTTTTTCCAACGCCCGGGGTAATTTTTTTCCAAATTTATAAAATACCAACTTCAAGGTATACTCTATCCAATAAAAAAAGAATTATGAAAATCAGACTACTCTGTAAAAAGTTATGCCTGGTCATACAGTACAATCAGTGACTGAACAATCAATCATCTCCTGTTTTCCTACCCTTAGGGTAAGAATATTTTTTCCAAATTTAAATGGGACCACCTTCGGGGTATACGCTTTCCAATAAAATAAGAATCATCAAAATCGGACTTTTCTGTAAAAAGTTATGCCTGGTCATACATAAAAAAAAATATATACACGTCGACTTGAGAACCTTCCCCTTTTGTTTTCGTCGGTTGAAAATATACTCTTTCAGAAATAAATCACGTTATGACTAATGAAAATTATAAAAAAGTTTGTGAGGATGTTTGGATGTTTGACTAAATCACGCAATAACGGGTGAAAGGATTTAGATGAGACTTGGCGTACAGATAGATAAAAACCGGCCAAGAGCGTGTCGGACACGCACAAGGTAGGGTTCCGTAGCCATTACAAAAAAATCAAGTAATATTTTTCTAAGGATTTCGTATGTGTACGGAATCATCCAAGTTTAGGTATGTTTTATACCTTAGGCTACTATTTACTCTTAAACTACAAATAATTTCGAAGCAATCTTAGCCGCTATAATAAATTTGATATATTTACTACCATTCTGAATTTTTTCAAATTTTTCCACCTACCAGTTTAGATTTTAGAGGGGGGGGGGACGCTCGATTTTAATGAAAATTTTCACTTTAAAGTTGAATATTTCGCAAACAGATCACTGAATAGAAAAATCATGTTGGCAACCCCGCAATGTTTTTAAAAGACCTATCCAACGATACCCCACACTATAGGATTAGTCGAGAAAAAAAAAATCACCCACCCTTTACGTCTATGGGAGGTACCCTAAAAAAAATATTTTTTTATTTTTTATCTTACCACTTTGTTGGCGTGACTGATATGTATATTCATGCCAAATTACAGCTTTCTAGTACTAACGATCTCTGAGCTTAGCTGCGGACAGACAGACAGACGGACAGACATGGCGAAACTATATGGGTTCCTAGTTGACCACGGAACCCTAAAAACGATACATTAAATTCGGACAAAATATAGAGACAGCACTATTTCCCGATACAGGCTTAGATCTATTTTAATTCGGTAAATACTCTTAAAAGAAAGCCTACAAAGGTTGTAAAATATGGTCTCTAATGGTTCTTTTCAAAATCATCCGCTATACCAATAGCCCAATTTATTACTTTAAATCACCGCCGTTTTGAGGACTGATTTGATTTTGAAATATTGCTTGTTACAACACTGCAATTACCTGGTAAACTTCACAACGCTGTACGATGTATTCACAATAAACAAATTTTGAACTTAAACTGCGTGCTATAAGGTTGACTATCCGTGGTTACAGTTAGGTAAGATAGGAGGTATTGAGGATAAATGATTGAATTTAGGAGCGAGTCGTTTGGGGCACGCGAGCTCCTGCCCTTTACGAAATTGTCTCTCAATTTAAACCGCTATTATTGGAATCGAATCACTTAAGGAATCGAGTTGGATTGCAATTGCGGCAACCGCGCTTCCATGCTCGAGCCGGAGCAAAGTACTGTGGAGTCGCCTTTGGTCTTAAGTGGAGATGGGGACGTTGCTCGAAGAACTAATGACCGCATAACATAAACAATACTTACTTATAATTTGTTTTGTCCCAAGGGCTCTTATCTCCTTACGTTTCCAAATTATGAATGAACATTTTTTTACTATGCAAACTATTTTGGGACAACGTCATTTTATAAGATTACTGGCTAGAGATATTTTTGACAGCGTCAAAGCCTCGATACTTGTCGTACGAAACCAAATTGTAAACATACAAGTTTATATTGTTTTACCACGGTTTACAACGATGAACGTGACCAAGGAGACTTCAGAAAGAGAACTATTAGATGCGATTAAGAAAATGTTAAAGAAGAGCGGGCATTTGGATAAAATACAAGCAGAGGTAATGAAGGATGAATCATATGGTGATTCCTTAATCACCTTTTGCATGTTTACTCAAACGAGACCCAAAACGATGCATCCTAAGGATAAGGACCGACTACCGTCGATTGGTCGCGGGCCCCACTTAACCATGGTTAACTTAAAACTGCTGGTGCAGTGAATATCGGTAGGAGTGCCGCCACATGTCTTTAAAACTGCTGGTGCAGTGAATATCGGTAGGAGTGCCGCCACATGTCTTTAAAACTGCTGGTGCAGTGAATATCGGTAGGAGTGCCGCCACATGTCTTTAAAACTGCTGGTGCAGTGAATATCGGTAGGAGTGCCGCCACATGTCTTTAAAACTGCTGGTGCAGTGAATATCGGTAGGAGTGCCGCCACATGTCTTTAATAGTCAGACTTCATTCTTCGAATTCCGATGGTTGGAGATGGTAGGTTACATCGAGATGTAGCTAATGCGGACATTCATCGGCATTTTTTCGTTTGTTAACTTCCATGCACGCAGACAACCAAAGCTAGAATATCCTGACGCCAACGTACGAGCAGGTCCGACCCCGTCTGAAGTGGAAAAAAGTTCATACATTTTTATCTTTTTAAAACAATTTTAACTAAAACTAGCTGTCTAAGACTGAAAGATTAACCATCCATCACACAGACATACCACTGTTTGTTCCTACATTTACTCGTAGCGTGATAAATGGTGATGGCTACAGTTGAGTGTAAACAACATAATACACAAACTAAGTATGTTACTAGCACAACGCTTGAAAAATATGTACAGTCAGCTGCAGAGAAAAGCCCCTGCCCCTGCCGTCCCCCTGTAATGGCGGTAACCACACTAGCGGGGTACCTTTTCTCTGCAGTTGACCGTACTACACGATTTTATTCCGACATATTTTAGAGTGATTGAAATATAACGGGTGTCGTAAAATTCAACGATAACCTGGTACCGGGCGTGAGGTCAAATTATACCAGTTCTGGAAAAAAAACCATTTTCAAAAAAAATGTGTATTATTGGTTAACTAAGTGACATGTTTTTTTCTTATTTTTTCCAGAACTATTACAACTTGACCTTTCGCCCAGTATCATGTTATCTTTGAGTTTTGGGACATCTTTAAGTATAACATATTTTTGTAGTAGATTAATTTATAAAATTCTTACAGCTGGTAGGTGGTTTGTTACTCCATTCAAGTACATACTTTCCCATAGCTATTATTCACATGTAACAACTTTTTCTCTGTAGTAATTGTCACTGCAACGTGTTCGGTGCCTGCCACTGACACCGTCAGCGTTGAGCCGGCTGGTAGTTAAACAAAGCAGTTGTCAAACGCGAGTATCGAATCCAGTAACTATGATGTAATCTATGGTATCATATCAGCCAAATGGCATCCACTACTGGACAAAGGTCTCCCACAAAGAGTTCTACAGCGATCGCTTCTGCGCTATCTGTATCCAAGTGGTCGCCACTCTAGAACCTTACCGCCCCATCGTCTGTCGGTTCTACGAGCAACGTGCTCGTCCCACTGACACTCATCGCGTAGGTAAATTCCGAGCATAACATCACATCGCTCATTGAGTCTCAGACCACGCCTCAGTTCCGTTTATCATCATTGGCAACACATACTGATGGGTCGGGTCCCGTTGGCCTTACATGCATTTAGCCTTAGCGATCAAAACGGCTCAGTAGTACACTGACAAAGTATGCAAAATGACTTGGTTATATAATGCCATGGTTACAAAATTGTCTTAGTTTCAGGAAGACTTACTTAGCAAAACGTCTAAGTCGTAAAATACACAAGTAGGCAGAATGACTCAATTGTGTAAGGTCTTGATTGTATTAAATAGATTTTCAAGACCTGACCAGACCATTTACCTGCTAAAACATTATGACATTAAGTCGTTTTACAACCAAGGCATTCCGTCAACTATGGCTTATAGCAATGAGGGCGTTTTACAGACCAAGGCATTTTGCTACCCGGACAAAATACAACTAAGGTGCTCTGCTAGCCAAGGCTAAATGCAAGTAAGGCCAACGGGACCCGACCCATACTGATCAAAGACTTTCGTCTTGAGATACTTAATACGGTATTTTGAACGTGAAAATATTGCGTAGCTTCCGAACGCTGCCCAACCTATCAAAAACCTATGATATTATCACTGAGTGTTGTATGTTGTTGACAGACGCGTGCTAAGGTGACGGAGCTGCTGAGGGAGCGGCAAGAGGGCGGGGGGGGCGCCGCGCCCGCGCCCACGCCCGAGGTGCTGCTCGTCAACGAGCTCGTCCGCGAGTACCTCGAGTGGAACGGGTACCTCTACACCGGTGAGCACCACTGCCTTCACGTTAAACCAAAGTATTGTGGACTCCAAAGCCTTTCAACCGCCGTATCCCTTGTGTTACTAAAATCGACTAGAACTAAACCGTTTAACGAGTCCTCGGCCGCGCGCTACAGCCGCTACAGGGGCTTTGCAGCATGACGACAAAGGGGGCCGGGAGAGTTCCGGGCGACTAGTGCGCCTTAGGGATATTCGATATACATCGATGCATCGAAATCACTCGATGTTTGCAACGCGATACATCGAATCGATCCGATGTTTTGATAAGCTTTCGATGTATTCGATGTATCGATGTATTTTCATAAAACATCGAATCGATGATAACCAGTTAATTTCATAAAAACTCAGTTGGATCTCTAAACCACTATCAAAAAACTTTTTTCTTTAAGTCTTTAAGCCTTTTACTTTTTTTTAAATAAACAACATTTGAATCAGCGATGATTTGCATAAAAAGTTGTATTTTCTTAGTATACAAATTTCTTGAACATTCAGCATCCTTGAACACACAATAGATGTGCAGACATGGACAATGCTGGTGTAGGAGTACCTAGTATATAATTATAAATTAACGTTAGCATGGAGTGTCAGAGGGCTGACTATAGCATTGTGATGTAATGTTACAAAAAGTACTCGATGTTCAGAAAACATCGGTGTTTCTAACCGATACATCGAAAGACATCGATGCTCAGTTCTGATATATCGCAACGAAAAAAACATCGATGTTTTTTCGAAGTGGACACCCCTAGTGCGTCTCGTGTGCCTGGCGCTCGCACCTGTCCCGGCCCCTATACCCCCCAGCCCCTGTACCGCGCAGGCGAGGACTCCAGTTAAACTGAGCTTATCTATACGTGGACCTCGCTTCTCCGCCACGCTTCCCCACTCTTTTTTTCGTTGTCTAACGTTTCTGACACTTGCCTTCGCAATAAGTATCTCATTCTGCCGAACGGTATAAAATGGTGAAAGCGAAGGCAAGCGTCAGACAGAAGCGTTAGACAATGTGGCCTCTGAGATATATTTGGTACAATTTTGAACTCTGTTACTTCACGATTTCACAGTTCTATAGGACAGATGGGATCTACCCGCGGCCACTACCCACTAGTTGTTCTAGTGTGGTCCCCACCAGTGGCTCAATGAGCTGCTCTAATCCCGACTCTGTTGGCGTGCAGCATCGGTGCTGGCTATGGAGGCGGCGCTTCCGGCGGCGCGGCGCGCGCGCGGCGAGCTGTGCGCGGCGGTGGGCGTGCGCGACGACGACCGGTCGCTGGCGCTGCCGCTGCTGGCCAACGTGGTCGCCGCCTACGTCGAGCGCATCCGCCGCAAGCTCAGCCGCGGCAAGCGGGACGCCTAGCCCCCCCCCCCCCTCCCACGCCGCGCTGCTCCCCGGGTAAGGGTGCGACCAAACCGCCGCATAAAAAACGGTGACGTTACGGAATCACCGTGACGCACCGTAAACGTCACAACTTTACTATGGAGAGCAAGCGGTAAATTCTGACGTTTACGGTGCGACACTGCGATTCCGTAGCGTCACCGTTTTTTAAGCGGCGGTTTGGTCGCACCTTAACGCCATCAGAGTTGAGGTCATGCACACAACACCACGTCATGTAGTGACAGCGGGATTTTGACATTTATTCGTACCGATAGCAAGTTCAACAGACTCGACATAGAATAACAAGATTGACTGAAAATTTCTTCAAGCTATTTCTTTAATAATAATTTAGGAAAATACATCTAGTTCAAACAAAACAGAAAATAAAATATTTTGATCTATTTAATATAAGTCAGAGAAGCATATTTTTCGTTATTTATAAAATACCGATTATTTTCTTGGGAATATTTCAACAGTTTCAAATTGTTTCATTTAAAAAATAGGTTATATGAAACAAGAAAAAATATAATATGCATAGTATTGCGTAAGTGTTTCATCATAAGATTATATATCTCACATTTTCATTCACTCAGTCATTTCATTCATTCACTATCTTTTTTCCAATCAGTACTTTATGTAGCTGTGTGTGTAATCATTCGCCTCAACTCTCGTGGCGTTACCTATACATGGCTCGAATTGTATGTAGGTGACATGTTTGTGGAGGTAAAGCTTTGATAATTATTATAAAACTATTTCTTAACTTATTGTCATTCTTTATTTTGAACCCTCACTCGACCACACAATTAAAAGTAGGCATTTCGACTATGGAGCGATGACTTGTTAAGGTTGCGGGAACGCGTTGGATGCGGATGGCGCAGGACCGATCTGTTCGATGGGCCTTGGAGAGGCTTATGTCCAGCAGTGGACGTCTTTTGGCTGAAATGATGATGATGATGATGATGTCGACTATTGCAGTACTGGTAAATAAAATTAAAATGAACTTAGCTTAGCTTTTTTTAGTTCATTAATATGGACCTCCGCAAAGTAACGCCTGATTCAATAAATTAAAATTAAAATGTTTGTTTGCATGTGTTTCTTTTAAATAATTATGTGGGATGCATACTCGTAGTTAACTGATGGATACTAACAAAACTTCATGTATAGTCGACCAAGAAATTCCTTTACCATCCGAAGGCTGCGGCTCCACTGAGGCGGAGACGAGCGGAGCTGAGAGGAGACGTGTGGGGATCGACCAATCATATTACATGAAATCCACATCTCGTCTCCGTTCATGTAATATGATTGGTCGATCCCCACACGTCTCCTCTCAGCTCCGCTCGTCTCCGCCTCAGTGGAGCCGCAGCCTAAGGTTCAATGTCAGTTGCACGGCTCAAAACATCAAAGGCATTTACATTTGTTTACTAGTCGAATGTGACAATCAGCCTTATTGTTTTTATTCTGATGTAGGAACTGTTATTAAAAATGCTAAAGCACATAAGTACCTGTTTATCCCAATGCTTATATTTGCTTTAGACGTGTACTTATTATAAATATGTACGATATATGTATGAGTAGATGTACTATTTTTTGTTGCGTTTTAATTTTCTGATCCACTGTTGATGCACCACCTGCTGTAAACTAGTCCTTCCTTCTTTCTGGTAAAGGGTTCCCTGGAAGAGATCGCTCTTAAGCGATAAGGCCGCCTATTGCTTACCTTGTAACTTACTCTCTGTGTACCTGTTTTCTGTATTGCTTACTATTCCTGGTGTACAATAAAGAGTCATTGTATTGTATTGTATTGTATTGTATTGTACCTAATTGGTTAGTTTAAGGGTAAGTTGAGATATATTATCTTGTTAAAGCAGAAAAGTAAACACCTCTTAACATCTACAGGGAGAAATAAAAACAAAACTAGGTGATTGAATTTGAATTCCCAAATTTTCTTACAACAGGAATTTCAGTAGCCTAGCAGGAATGCAAAAGCTAAATACGATAGCATTATTTTCAAATTTTTTTAAGTTCCAGAAAGACATTTTAAGTACCAATGAATCCGAATGTTTCTGGCTCGGTGAGTATCTCTGCTGGTGTGTTATTCGATGAAGTTCACGAACTTTGGTGACACGCGATAAAAAAATCCCGCCGAGCCACTAGTACGCACGGTGAGCATCAAAAGTAGCTGGTTACTTTTGTACTTTGTCGTAATAAGACAATTTTCAATCATGTATGACATTTGCACCTGACTGTGAAGCGACAAGATACAAAAGCGACCAGCTACTTTTGATGCTGACTGTACGTGGCCTTGACCGTACCTACGCCTGTCCGACCCTTTGACAACTCGATACGCTCGGCGTTAATAATTACGAACACGACAGATTTTCACGTCGTAACAAAACATTCACAATTGAAACTAGAAGCCACGTGAATACGTAACTGTTTTAGCCCGTGAACTGCGGCGAGGGTAAAGGTAAATTAAGCACCGACAAGGGTAAAATTGATTACGCAAGCCGAGTCGAGGGCACGAGCAGAGTGTGTTTGCTCGCTGCGCGGGCCGCGGCTGGACTGCGCACAGCCGGGCCGACAGAGACAACGATACTAAATAATATCGCCTTCTTTGTCCTACTATTGTTTCTAACAAATGGTTTAGAGTGAAAAGTGTATTAACCAGCCCCCTACTTCACCATCGTGTCAATGTCAGTTGTACGGCTTAAAACATCAAAGGCTATTTTCACTCACAAGTCAATGTGACTATCAGCCTTATTGTGTTTATTCTGATGTAGGAACCACATGAATAAATACGGAGCAGAATAAAAACTTCCGAACAGAGCTCCAAATTCTTACCTATTATCATAGGGTTGTCACTCGATAAAAAAAAATAATTAAGAATCAAAATATTTTATTCAAACAAGTACCTAAGTATCTAATATCTGTATATCTACAAACACTACAACAGGTAGGCATCTTTAAAAACAACCGAACACCCGAACTATGTAGCTAAACGCTAAACGGTCGCGTCGTCGCTAGCGGCACACCTGAACTTTGTCTACTCACTGAGCTAGTTCAAACCGGTTTGTCTCCGAGCGGGCGCCGGTGCACGCCTGTACAGGTCACGCACACATATGTCGTGCGTGTAGTAGTGTAATGCGTGCGCGACGTTGTTTGAAGTTTTTATTCTGCTCTTTATTTATTCATGTGGTAGGAACTGTCATTATAAATGGTAAAGTACTTGGTCGGCTATTCGCAAACAGCTCACTTATGTGTTTGGAAAGTACACGATCTTAAGCTCGCCGCCACAAGCAAGTGAACTTACCCGAACGCCTATCTGCCGTTTAAAAGGACAGGTCATCATCATCATCATTTCAGCCGTAGGACGTTGTAACAGACTGATCCATATAATTGCCATATTTATTACTTTACTACTCTATTAAGCGCAGCTAGTAGGACATTTAATTTTCTCGTTTACATTTTCAATAAATATATAGATCATTTCAATTAAATACGGTTATATTTAACTAATTAAATTAAATATTAATAATTACAAACACGATAAAAATATGAGTCAATTTTAGTGACATCTTTGGTCGAGTGGCGACACTACGCTTTTTTCCTTCTAAAGCACTTATTGCATAACATTCAGATTGGTAAGTTGACGACTCTGTTGGGGACAATTTAGTGACATCTAGTGAGATTCGGATGAACTAGTATGCAAGAGTAGATAGTAAGTTTTATTGACTATAGGGTTTACTTCCGCTACTCACCAATAGATGGCGCTGTTAATTGAGTAAATTAAAATCTTTGATTTAGTATATAATATTTATTCTCCATTTCGTGTTTTATAGGCAAAAACTACAACCACAATCACTAATAAGCTTCTACATTGATATTCTAGCACAAACTCAACTAAATTACTTGAAATATTGATGGAGGCGGTTCAATAACTGGTTTACACTGAATACTTCCATATTTTCTTGATTTTTTCACTAAAATCCGTCTTCAGTCTTGAATTTCTTCTGTTGCCGGCTGATATTGGTATTGTTAGTGATCCTGATGTAGTATTCATAGTATAGAGTCAAAATATTTCTGAAACAAAAGTATGCGTCAAATTAATTCTGAATTTTCCATTTTTTGTTTAAAATACTACCTAGATCAAAGTGTATATGGTTAGATCTCATCATAATATTGGTTTAGATACAGAATAAGTTAGTTTGGTTCAGACTTTTAACTTCAAAAGGTCGAAATAAGCAGTCATTCAGTTTAGAGATTTTGGTGCGGGGAATTGAAAGTTTTGAATCAACTAAAATAATTAAATTTTAATGTTTATAGTCAAAACCTATGTAGAATCCATTCCTCCTAGTCTAATTCAGTATAATTTTGGAATAAATAGTTTAGGATAATCCATAGAATTTAGTCAGTTACCAAAGTCAAAATTTAACGATAGTCAAATTTTGCCGAAGCTAATATTTTTTATGATTGAGCCTATTTTATTGAATATGTTATAAATCTGATCTATTTTTAGTCCAATCACTATAGTTTAATAAAGATTACCTCACATAATTAATTTAATAAGGTGAAATTAGCGTTTGAAAATTTCCCATATAAGCCAAATTAATTATGTTAATTAATATAATTACCTTGGATTGGAATTGCAAAATTCTTATTGAATTCTTACCTGGGACTGCTGTGAACAATTATAGGAGTAAAATTATGTCGATCCATGGAGAATATTCTGAGTTCCAGTCATAGTGTAAAAATGGTCTATGACAGTATTTGCTTTTGCTTAATAATTTTCTTAGTATTATCTGAAATATAAAATGGTTATAATTTATTAATAATGACTTGCATTTTACATTAGAAATGTGTGCTTTATTGAAAAAATAAGCTTTATTTTAGAAAATAATCATATAAAAACGATCTGAAAAGGACATAACCTTACCTTGCTTTGACATATCATTTTTGAAGTAATTAAAGCATTTCACATTAAAGTAATGCTTGTTCTAGTTAGATAACATCTTTAACTAGTCAAAATAACACATTAATTGTGATAAAATTGTATTTGATATTAATTTGTCACTGAAATCCCGATGACATTTTATGTACGCATTGAGGTACGAATTGTTTGAGAGAAATGTTTTTAAGCTGTCACCTGTCACTATAGAGGTTCATTCAATTAAAAACATTTGTCTTTAATTTAGTAAAATTCACTATTTTTAAGATATAATAAATATTTCAAATTCAAATAATGTTAGTGAATGAGAGACCGAATGAGTGAATGAAAGTTTGGTTTGTAAATGTTCCCAGCCTGTGAAAACTAACCAATAACTTTGGTAAATAGTCCGACTTAGCCAATCGCATTTTTAGAGGGGGAGCTTCGACCAATAAGAGTAAATCTATCATTTTTTTCTGTTTGTTAAGTGTGGCCACAGGTGTTTATACCCGATTTTTAGGGAGAATTTATATGTTTGCCTGACGGTTTTAATTTGATTAACTTAATAAATTTGCTTAAAATAGTACAAACTGAGGAAATAATCAAGTACTTGTTTTAGTTTTGTACTAGTATAGCCATTATTTATGGTATTTCTTATAAATCATTATTGATACTATTGATGTTATCAATAATATTGATACTATGATACATTGATAGTAATGTCGATGTCCTGAATGGTTTTTGGGGTCAACTGTTGAGGGGAGGCTATCGATGGTTCCGCAACGCTGTTCTGTACTAATGTAATAAATCTGAAGATTTTTCATGATTGTATTGTTGAGCATTTTGGCCTTAGAGACTGCTGAAACAGAACGGAACATTGTTTTGTGTTGAATAGTCCATTTGTCAAGTATTGCTATAATTAATTAATTTAAATATCTATCAGATAAACAATCAGAGTATGGGAATGTGGGAGTGTCCCATAGCTTTTGTGTCTTCGAATTAAGGTTTCGATATGAATCGATATTTATTTTTGCACTTGAGGGAACATTAAATAATACTAAAACATAATATAACAATAATTGGCGTGATATATTTCACAATAAAATCAGAATTCATAGTGCAAATGAGATAATTTTAAATAATAAACATTAATTAATATTTTGTCTATTATATAGGCTGTTTATTTTGCTATAAAACAGTAATATTGGACATAAGTAAATTCACAAGTAGGTACAATTATTTGGGTGGAAATTTTTAGATTGGGGGTATGAAGCTGGCCACACCGAGTGGGTTTATTCCATATATACGGATTCTTGGCGGGAATTTGAAAGAGAGCGGGTGTAAATTTTTCTTTTAAAATTTATTTTAATTATATTTATTGACAAAAGTAAAATAAAACTATATTTAATATTGTGAGACAACTACAAAATGGAGGGCAATGAGGAGGGCGGGGATGACCCGCCCAACTCTTCGAAACGCGTACGGGCCGTCGACAATGAAGGAGGCGGCAGCGGCGGCGGTGAGCGTTTAGACGAACTTTTCACCCCATATTACAAACCGAACTATAAAAGACTATACCCCGAAAATTCAACAAAAACCGAATTTAAAGTGTTCGTGGAACATCTTGACTATAAGGACAGATTAGGGAATAAAAGCCCGATATATTTAAACCATATATTTACAACAGACGTTAAAGGTGTGATGGCTATTCAGCGACTGAATGCTAATAAAATCGCAGTAATGTTCAAACAATATAACACAGCCAACAATTTTCTGAACAATATTACATTTTTGAACAAATACAGCATGAAGGCTTATATACCAGCAACACAAATCGAAAAAACTGGCATTATAAGATTTGTACCAGCAAATATTTCAAATAAGGACTTATACTCAAAACTTAGCTCCATTTATGAAATAATTTCAATTAGACGATTCACAAAAAAAGTAGGACAAAACAGAGTACCGCTACAAACAGTTAGCATTACTTTCTTATCTAATGTATTACCGGACAATGTACAATACGATTTATTCTCATACCGGGTATTTGAATATATCCCACCGCTCCAACAATGTTTCAAATGCATGAAGTTTAATCATTCAGCAAAAATATGTAATGGCAAGCAAAGGTGTTCAATCTGCTCTGGTGAACACATATATAAAGATTGTGATAAACCAAATGAGCTATGCTGCGCAAACTGCAGTGGCCCTCATCTAGCTATATCAAGATTATGTCCTATTAAAATAAATAAGATTTTAGAAAAGAAAAGTAAAATAACATATGCAAGTGTCACACAAACAAAGAAGATTGAATTTCCTCCATTGCCAGAAACCCAAATTGTAAATACTCCTGTAAATAATAATGTAAATATTCCTGTAAATAATGTAAATATTCCTGTAAATAATGTAAATATTCCTGTAAATACTGCATATAAAAATGTAAATAAAAATAACAAGCCCAACACACAGGGCGTAAATTCTCAAGTCCATCCCATGGACATCAAAGCCCAGATCATTTGCAATAATGATGTACTAATGGCCCTAGTACAAACACTAGTAGAATTGGGCAATAAAAGTGATCCTGCCCCAATCACTATAGCAGCCATTAAAGACATGCTAATTAAACGTCTATCTCCATAATGAATTCAAATTCTACTAGAACATCTCAGTTACGGATTGCGCAGTTTAACATTCAAAGTGCTAATAGTAAAAAACCTTTATTAACAAAATTTATGCTAGAACAAAACATTGATATATGCTTACTTAACGAAACTTGGTTTAAAGAAAATCATAATTTTAGGATCCCCGGTTATAATCTCCATTCCAGAATATCCAATAATGCTCACAATGGTGTAGCAATATTAATCAAACCACAACTTAAATATAATACATTAAACACATCCTTTTATGAGGACATCCAAACTATAGCTGTGTCTATATCCACCGAGCGTGGTAAAGTTACTATACTTTGCGTGTACTGTCCACCTTCCAGTGGACACATAAGAATGTATAGACTGCGCAATATAATTCGAAACCTCCCTAAGCCAATTTTTATTGGTGGAGACTTTAATGCTCACCATATTGCATTTGGTTGCTTATCTACTAAAGGTCGCGGTCAAGATTTGTACGATGCTATGGACGAATGTGATTTATGTATTTTAAATGATGGGAGTTTCACGACAGTGAACCGCCCTAGAACCAATCCTTCAGCCATTGACGTCAGCTTTGCTAGCGCATGTTTAGCGCCATTGTGCGAGTGGTCTGTACATGATGACTCCATGGGAAGCTACCACTATCCTACTATAACCAAATTATTATTACATGTTGATAAATATCAGATTAACCCACCCATAGATAAATTTCTGTACAAAAAAGCCGATTGGCGAAAGTATTGTGAACTTTCAGAAATCGAATTTGCCGATTTCGCTACTAATGTGGACAACCCACTTGCATCCTATACAGAGTTCTGTACACATCTTGATGCCCTTATGCAAAGAGTTATACCAAGGTTCAAGAAGTCTGCTTGCTTTTCCAGCAGGCCTCCTGCACCTTGGTGGAACGAGACGTGTGAAAAAAGCGTAATATCATCCTACAATGCCTTAAAACTATACAAAAGTGACCCAACAATAGATAATTACATAAATTATAAAAGATTAGATGCATTAAAAAAGAGAACCATTTCAGAACAAAAAAAAGCTGGATGGAATGATTTATGTAATTCATTTAACAGAACTACTCCCATTAGTAAAATTTGGAACATGGTCAAAATGTTTAAGGGCATCAAATGTAGTATCAAATCTTGCAAAGATGAGTTCATTACTCCCTTTTTAGACAACCTATCAGACAATAGTAGTTTAAAAGACACAAGTAACCTTATAGGTTATTTTAACAGCAATAATAATAATAATAATTCAAAGTTTTTATTGGAATCTTTTACATGGAATGAATTCATGACAAGCTTAAACTCTAGACGTAACACAAGTCCCGGTTTAGATAACTTTCCATACATTGTAATAAAAGAACTCCATACATCAGTCCAGCGACTATTTCTTGACATTCTGAATGCCTTATGGCACAATCAAATTATCCCTGAGCCATGGAAAACTCAATGTATAATTCCAATCCTCAAGCCAGATAAAAACCCAGAAGATGCTAATTCCCATCGTCCCATATCTTTATCTTCATGCCTTGGTAAATTATTTGAAAATATGATCAAAGTCCGTTTAGATTGGTTTGTAGAGGCTAATGGTATCATCCCACATGTACAGTATGGCTTTCGGCGAGGTCGTAGTTGCGCTGATAGTTTCATCTCATTGATTTCTGACCTGAAAATTGCAAAAAATTTAAAATCACACACTGTCTGTGTATTTTTAGATGTTCAGGGAGCTTTTGATAATGTAGATCCAGGAATTCTAGTAAACATTATGTCTGATATAGGAATACCTGGTAGATTATGCCAATGGATCTATAAATTTTTAAATGACAGAACATTATATGTAAAATTTAACAACATTTTACATGGACCCAGAACGGCATCTAGAGGCACAATGCAAGGTGCCACTCTTTCTCCATTACTGTATAATTTATATACTTGTGAAATTTGTAAATATGTAAATACTAGGGATGTAAATATATTACAATTTGCAGATGACATTGTTTTGTATAGTAGTAACCGAAATTTGCCAATTGCCATTGAAAATATACACCAAGCCCTAAACCAGTTGAGTCTGTACTATAATCATAAATTACACCTGAAAATTAATCCTGCTAAAAGTAGTTTAATGATCTTTGGTGAAGATTTCCCAACCTGTGATGTTACTTATTGTGGAGAAGCAATAAATAGAGTAAATTCAAAGAAATTTTTAGGTATCATTATAGATCAAAGGCTAAATTTTGAGGAACATGTAAAATATATTTCAAAAAATGCTTTAAAAGCCATAAACATAATAAAATGTTTAGCTGGTGTGTCATGGGGTGCTGACCCTAAAATACTGTCAATTTTGTACAAATCCATAATAAGAAGTCATTTTGACTATAGTGCTATGGCATACATGAATAGTCCACATGCAAAAAAGCTAGATATCTTGCAAAATAGATCTCTGAGAATAATATCTGGTGCAATGTGCTCAACTCCTATTAGGGCCATGGAAGTTGAGACTAAAATCATGCCTCTAATCTTGAGGCGTATCCTTCTTGCTGAAAGGTATTGTCTTAAACTATTGTACTCAAACAACACACAAATTATTAATAAGATTTTACCTCATAGAATTAATGTTACCGGTCCTTTAGCGACTGGTGATGGTCTATTGATTGGAAACTGCCCAATGTTGTTTCATATCTTTCTGGAAATTGAAAATAACTGTTATAAAATCAAAAAACAGTGGCCATGGCCTTGTTATTCATCCCAATATAAAAGTATTATACATCCTATCAATGTGATTGATTCCATCACAAATAACTCAGATATGTTGCAATTCTTATCAGAAAATGAATACTACACATTATTTACAGATGGAAGTAAAGGAGACGGCTATGTGCGCTGCGCTGTGTATGATCCTCAGACCAAATTTTCTCAGAGCTTTCTTTTGCAAGATATATGTTCCATATTCACAGCAGAAGCTTATGCAGTCTATCAGGCTCTTTTGCAAATTAGCAATGTAGATAATTGTAAATATTTTCTAGTAGTAACTGACTGTTTAAGTTTGATTCAGGGGTTAAACAATCTAAAAATTAATTTTAAAACAAATTTCATTCTCCACATAATTAAAGATCTTTTGTTTAAATACCATCTTAAGGGCAAAGACATTTCATTTATGTGGGTACCCTCACACAGAGGAATCACAGGAAATGAAATGGCAGATAAGGCTGCTTACGAAGGTATAAATGCTCTTGATGTATCTAACGTTATGTTTGTACCCATGACTGATTACTTATACAATGTTAACGTAGGAATAAATATGTTATGGATACAAATGTGGAAGAAGGACCAAGAAACCAAAGGACGATGGTATGGCAGCATACAAGAAACATTACCAGTGAGACCATGGTATGATAACCTGAAGAGAGCCAGTAGAGATTTTATCACCACCATGAACCGGCTTCGTTATGGACACAATACTGCACCATCACACCTATCAAGACTTCGTATAATACAGAGTAACATCTGCACGTTTTGTGAAATAGAAGAAGGAACAACAGATCACATAATTTTCAAGTGTCAAAAATTTCTAATTCACAGATTGGTTCTTGCGAGTGAACTCAGTGAAGTGTGTCAAAATTACAGTGATTTTTCCTCCCGCCCGCCGCCGCTCAATGAACTTTTAAAGAACACTCAAACCTACAGTGCAATTTACAAATATATTAAAAACACGGTTCAAAAAATATAAAAGTGCTAAATTAAAATCCGCAATGTGGTTCCAATAAAATAAAGTTGTGGCTTAAAGGTCTCTGAAACCAGGCCATTAAAATCCAAAAAAAAAAAAAAATTCCATATATACTTTATTTTTGCGTTTTGGGAAATCCCGGATGCAATTGGAAAATACAGCCTGAAAAGGAGGGGATAGTCAGGGAAGGGTATAAAAGGGGATGTGCACGTCATTTAAAAAGGTTTTTCTGAAAAAAAAGTTTTTCTTGAAAAAAAGTTTTTCTTGAAAAAAAAAGTTTTTGTTTATTCGGAGTCTTCGGAACCTGGAAGAAATGCTGCTCGACGGAGCCCAGGTATGTGCTTCAGATATAGCCTAAATCCCTGATTGGTGACAAATCTATGCTTGATTTTTGTTGCATATATCTATTTTTTCGAGATTGTATAGCTGAAGCTGTGGGGAACTACCGGAGTTCTTGGCAGTTCTTGGTTATGCAATGGTTGATGGTGAGATGTTGTTTCCGGGACAAAATCTCATCGTTATTTCTCATAATTTTTGCATAATTAAATTTTACTAGAGGAATCTAGTAAATCATGGATTTGTCCGCCTACGGATTGCTTTTGGGGAGATTGCACGCGATCAGGGAGGTTGATTGAAGCAGAACTACCAATTGTGTTCTGTTTTGGTCGAAATTCTGTTTGTGTGTATTTTCTTTGAGAGCTACTTTTGGGGAATTTTCTGTTTGTTTTTGATACAAATGGAAAATATGATGGCAGGCTTATCTGTGGTACTGTTTCAAACTCCGTAGTCAAATTCGTGACGGTTTGAAACTAGCCGCGAGTGTAGCTAGGTAGGTTCTAATTAGTTTCAGTTTGATTTTAGATTTCCGCGGATTATAAAATTGGTGCGAAATAGGGTAAAATATTTAGCTAGGAGTGTTATTTGTTTTAGTGATAATGGGCATTTTGTGAAGTGTTTGTGTTGTGATATAAGGTGGGATGTTATTTATCTATCTGGTAAATAACCAGGTAAGTACGCTTTATTTTATGCGTAGGAAGTATGCTGGATTTGAGAGAGGGCTCGGTTTTGTTACTTTGTTTGATAATGTAAAATCTTAAGAAAAATAATACAATAAAATCGGGATCTCCTCCTAATCTGGATATACTATGTTTAGGATGTGTTAGGAAAACCGTAGGGTCCGTAGGAATGTTTAGGGTACCTGTGTGATTTATTTTATGTTTAAACTGTGTTGTGTATAACTTGTGTATTGCATTGCGAATGTCAATTTTGTGTTTTTGCTGTTGTACGAATGGGGTGTAAATTGTCGTGCAGTGATGATTTTCTGTAAATCTTGAGTCTAAAATCTAGACTTTGTTAAGTAGAGATCATTCTGTTCTGGCATTTACAGGTTCCATTCAGACAATAATCTGGTGTCATGTTTTATTATATGGAATTTTATATATTTTCTATAACATATCCATTCATGCATTTCACACAAATACTCTTATTGATATACAAATTACATTGAATTTGTAAATGTAGTTTCTGTAAAGTAATGTCTTTCGACATTGGGTTACAGAAATGAGGTAATGCTGAACTGTTCCGATTTTACAAAATTAATTAATACAATCGGTCTATCTGGGTTTATAAGGTCCGACAAATGGTTGTAACCAAACTGTGTTTTATTTTAGGGCTCCCCTGAGTCAAATGCCTGGCCAGCTATGAGTACAATTGCGTCATGTTCCATGTAAATAAATAAAGTTTACCTGGCAGATGTCGGATTGTATGAACTTGTTATTGGCTTATGAACGATAATCCATGTTTGATTGTTTGTCATGAGCTATTTCAGGTCAAGAAAATCAGTTAGTGGAGTTTGGTTGAGAATGAAAGATGGTATTTTTACACTTAAGCTGAGTTAGGCTGACCCGCCATCAGTAAAATTCTGTGTAAGATAACATTTTCATAATCTTGAGCCTGGTTTGGACTTGTTAAGGGAATTGTGCAGACTGCATTATATTGCTGTGTTCAATTGACCACAAAAGGCTACAGGCTGACCGAATGGCTTTTCGGGCCTGCAATGTGTGTATTTGTACAGTTTTTTCTTACTGGTCTAAGCTTGTCTTAACTCTGTCAACACTATCTGATGGACCCAGACTTTGGTATCTCCTTCGGGACTACCTTAGTATCGTATTTGCTCAATTTCTAAGCTTATTTTGTGATGCCATTAATATCAGAATTGGTGGTAACGCAAGGTGAGATAATTGTCCTCTTGTGTCTGAAACTATAATTATGACCATCTGATGGACTAATATACCTATGACTTTTTACATTGTAAGATTGGGAAAGCTCATTGCAATGGTATTGGTTTATTTTTGAGTAAATGACTTCTATGTAATGTTATTTATCTCATGACAAATCCTTTGTCTGTCATAACCCTTACTGTTCCCTGTGAGAACCCAAATTCACAATGAAACATATACTTTTATGTGCTCGAGCGATTATAGCTTGAACCACATCCAATTTTACTATATAATGCTTTTTCATGTGTTGTGACTCTGTGTATCATGCACTGATGTCTTTACAATACACTCTACAAATCTATGTGGTGGTTTGATTTCATGTCATCTACTACAATTATATCTCAATTTCTCATTTCGAATAATCGAGTCGGTTGCGTTCCTCGATCCCAGTAATTATGATAACCGTTGAAGCTTACTTAGTAAGTGGAGGTATCTAATGAAGTGATTGGTTGGAGCGTTCGCCTTTTATTCGGATGGGGCCCTTTTATTCAGGGGTGGTATGTTTTCATTTCACCACTGTATTTATACTACTTGCTTGGAAATTAGGATGGTTGTGTTTCCATTTCAAAGTAATTATGTCAATTGTTGATTCTCACCTTGTGAGCGGAGATGGCTAATGAAACGATTGGGGCACTCGTCCGATTAACAAGTAAGAGCAACACTTTACCATGTCTGTTTACAGCTTGGTAATACCACAAATCTATGTAACTCATTGGCTATGGTCTATCTAGACATTCCCAGTGATTACACAACTCAAAATCTGTGTATTTTACGCGGAGCATCAGCATAATGAAACAAGCATTGGTTGGATTGGATGTATTTCCATCTAAACTACTTTTGTAGGAATTGGGTTCACTCATTCCTTAATACCCTAGTCCTCTTTTGACTTGATTATGCACTATGATGAGTGCCTAAATGTAAATTCAAGCCAGTATGGGCTAGGAGAGGTACGGTGTGCCGATGGGGCAAGGCGGTGCGGCACCCGGGGACCTGTGGTCCCCGGTTACATCCCTTCCCTTCCCTTTCCTGTTTCCTACCTATTTTACACTATACATACTTACTCATTCATTTTCACACCATATTATATGTTTATATCTAATTTTAGAATGCTTAGGTTAAGTTCTTTTGTTTATACGAGCAGTATGCCTCCAATAGATCCCTGCTTTACCTTAAGACATACCACATCTTACGAAGTTTGGATTGCTAAATCAAAAAATTACACAACGTAGGAGTCCTGACTGTATTTAGTTTAACGGCAATATTTTGACTAGAATTGGTCATTATATCGTTGTATACCTTTACCTAGGTATATACCTTAATGTATATATAATATTTTTATATATATATTTATATCGGCTTATAAAATGTAGGAACAAGTTTTTTACATTTTGTTGCCGTGACCTTTTACATTTTGGTTGGTGTGCCAAATCTTTTACAATTTGGTTCCGTGACCAAAGGATGTGGTTTTGCAAATGTCTGGGGTAAACCAGGTTGTCGGGGGCGTTTATTGCTTATTATAATAATTGCAGGCAGAAATATTTTATTTCCAACTTGGAATGAAATGTTTCTGTCCACTTTTTACTTTGATTTGTGAAATTATGATGTTTTAGTGCACACTTTAGAATTCTTAATTTATGGGGGCGTATTTACATGTTTAAACTTCTAGGGCGCTCATAACTTATTAAATTTTTGTCTCTATGTTAGCATTGATACAAAATTGCACTATTATATATCATAAGTTCACTCTATTGCTTTATTTTTCACTTAATAATGATAGGGAGCATGCAAATAAATAAACAGGGTATAGAAAGTTTAATATGCTTTGCAAATGCTGCGCTTTTTAAATTCTTTACCCTTTGTTTCTCGTTATTTTATTGACTTTCTTAAAAATGTGTTTATTTTCAGTGTTTTATTTTGTTTTACATGTTTCACTTAACTAGAGTTTGTTTTATTATATTTCTTTCTTCTTTTCTTGTCTTCTTGTTATATTTAGAAAGTGCAGGGAAATTATGCAAATTTAGGCCATTAACCCATGAGTTGCGATAGGTTTTCATGATCATGCTTGCAGGATAGGCTGAAATAGAATGAAGTAGTGTTAGAAGCGTGAAGAGACACACAAAAATGAGGTGATAGGAAGTGATAAGGTTTTGGTTATTTTGTAGCAACTTATTACGTAAATATGAAGACCAGTGATATAGAAACACATTTAAAACAAACTATTGCGTCATATTTTACCTGTTGATAGTCCAGTCTAGCTTTATTTCCGTGATTTTTCTATGTTTGAGTCGTAATTTCTACATGACAAACTTGCATCAATTGTTCCGTGTTTGTGTCGATGTTTTGTACTGATTTTCTTGATATAACACCATAAATAGGTCTTGCGCATATATCCGTCATTATATTGTACTTTAACTTTATTAATTATTGCGTAGGAGTTGAATTTTCAGTTCATTTTAACACGTTAATGTAATTGCGCAGTGTCGAAGTGTCAGATGCTCAACAATGACAACTCGTGTAGTGATACCAGTAGTAAAGTTCGAAATACTGTAGAAAATTTTAAAGTCCGGGTAATTTATCATAAAATTAAATTATAATTTTGTTGTAAATAAAACTGTAACGTAAGGATTAAGATAGTTTTATGTATATGAATGACTTCTGTTAACAAATCCCTATAATCATAGATTTTTTTTCTGTTGTTAAGGTGAAATCGCTCGATATCGGTAGTCTCGTTTGAATAGAAGTTGGGTTAAAAAATTATTAAATAATTTAGTTTTATGAGTAGTGCCTTTTAAATTATAAAACTGGAAAAAGATTATATCATAGTATAATTCCCATGTCCTAAAATTAGTTCGTGATTTCTGAAATTTTCGGAACTTGTGATTAATCTGGCAACATTGTGTAGGCCCTTTATTTCGTCAAGCGCGATCTTTTTTAATCTTTGTCGTAAGGCGTCGTTCGAGCTATTTCGGGCGTTTATTTTGGTAGCTCAAACTATTTTGAATTGTTTGTTGGAAGCTATGATTTTATTGAAAGTGTAGTGTAGATTGAATCTGTGACAGCGTAAATAATGGAATGTTGTAGAATTTAAGTACGATTTTTTTTTATGGGTTTTATTACGTTCAGTATTATTGTAGATATATCGAAATATCGATAGGTTTTCCTTAGGGAAATAACTGATAGGTATTGCCAAATTTTTAATTACGAAATATGGATATTCAATATGTTATTTTAGAGTATTAAATTCTATTTTCAAAGACCGTATACTACATAGTATGATAATATTTGAATTTCGCGAATAGGTTATTAATTATATAAACCAGAGAGTGCGAGTTTTAGTTAACTGTTACTTCTATTTTTAGACTTAGACTTTTGACTTAGACTTTAGACTTGAGACTTTCGACTTAGACTTTTGACTTGTAGTTTTGGATTATAGGCATTATAGCTTGGTTTGTAGTGTTTGGCTTATAGTTTTGGCTTATAGTTTTGACTTTGACTTTTGACTACGACTTTTGACTTCTTTATCCAGACGCTTATTCAATATCTCGCACGTCTGAGTTTAAAACCCTACTCTTTACAATATTTCTTTCACAGTCGTCATCATTTCAGACGGGGGGGCGTAAACTGTAGAACATAGGCCTCTCAAACGCCTTAGGGCTCGCTAAACGGTTTGGTTACGTGATGCCGTGTCCGGTGCGGTCTCGCAGTCTTGACCGGGTCTTCGCTCCATCTTGTTGGCGGACTCTCTACGTTAAAGTATTGATGCGATATAGTTATATTAATAGGGTCTATTTAATTTACCCATTATTAGGTTTCTACTAGTGTTACTAAGCCTATTTTTAGCACTCAATTTAACACGATTGATTTATTTCATTAAAATTGTTAGTTCATTCAAACCAATCTAGATGGCGTTACTAGTATCTAACGATTAGTTTGGTAGTAATTTCTATTATCTGGATTTATGTAAATTTAGTTGTTGAGTGAGTTCAGTAATGATTTGGATAGGACAAGTTTACATTTATTAATCACAAATGAGGATAGAGGGCGTTGATAGTCATGTTTTGTGACTTCTTATAGTTTTATTTTTTTTTTTAAAAGTGTTCAATAGCTATTTCTATAATACGAGTTTACGTTAGTTTATTGTAAATGGGATAGAGGGCGCTGATAGTAATATGAAGTGTGAAAATAACTTCAAGTAGCTTTATTTTATTGAGGTCGCTAGGGGGCGTTTAGTAGAGAGAACGTGTAGAAATTATAGGTGGCAGCACTAATGCGACAGAGGAAACGCTATGTGGACAGTAAAAGAAACTTGTTATAAAGTCCGATAGGTGGCGGTAAAAGTGAATTAGATTGCGCTATCATTTGGTTCTTCAGATAGTATAAATAGAAAGAAGGGTCGTGTGTCTTGATCGGAATGTATTAAGAACAGTTTTATTACAGCGCCACCTGTTAGCATATTAGGGAACTTGATGCATAGCCTTCGATCTAACTGACAGGTTGTATACTAGTAATCAATTAAGTCACGAAGTTCTAGTAAAAGGACATAGATGGCGCTGTTCTTAACATTGGCATTAAACATAGTGCAAAGGTTGTTAGTTGATAGCAAGTGGGGTAGAGGGCGTTGTTAGTTGCGAGTGGACTTTGAGTTTTACATAGGTCGTTGAAGTACCTTCATGGGTGTGTGCAGATTTCCTCACGATTTTATTTTTGGCACTTTTGATTGAATTTTTTTTTTAAATTTAACTTTAATTATTGTTTTATTTATTGTAAAATTTTTATTTAAACTAATGTCGTATACAGACGGGGCGCAGGCCTCCTATCAGAATGAGAGGGTGTTTTATAATTAATAATAGGTGTATAATTTTAGGGAGAGGAAATTCTATGAGATTTTGAACTTAATAATATTCTAGTTTATGGGAGTTTAGATTTTTTTTTTATTGTGTGTGTGCTCAGTATTATTTTAATTTTTGGGGGTTAACTTTTAATAAATTTTAATATTGAATAGTACGTTAATTGTGTGGGAGTTCGCAATTAACTACACATCTATTATTATTTTAAGACTTAGGCGAATTATAGGTACATTATAGTTTTTTTTATTTTTATTTTAATTGTGCCTTTGCTATAAGTTTAGATTTGAATTTTTTTTTTAGGTTAATTCGGAAGTGGTAATTAATATATATATTTTTTTTTTTTTAATTTTTAATTTTTTTTTTGTCCTTTCAATATACAAAAGAGTTAGTAGTAGGTATATATGATTATAATTGTCTTGATAAGTTAGGTGGGTTGAAGTTTTTATTAGGTACTCAATAGGTTTTTAGTTTGTGTAGTTGGGATAAATTAGGACAGGTTATTTTTAATAGGTGTTTGATCTTAGGTCTTGAAAGTTTGATGTGTGTTTGATTGTGTGTCTGTGTGAGTATGTTTGTTCGTTGACTAGTGTTCAAAGCGAAGGCTTAGGTTATTTATTATATTTTTAATAGTTATTTTTAAGTAACGTTTTTGTGAATTAATTTAATTTGAAGTAAGGTTATAGGTAGCTCTTAAACCGATTTGCTAGGTTATTAATTCGTGTTCATAGGTACATTTCGGATTCGTGTTGATAGGAATGTCGGTAGATGGTTAATTAAATGAGTGCGTAATAGTGAATAATAAGTGCTTGGGTTTGACTATAGTTGGGGAAGTGCCTCCAAGGCTACTATGGTCTGACCAGTGCACGATAATTCATCTGTTTTCAGTGTACAGAAAATTTGGCGAGTGAATTTAATTAAAGTGATTAATTAGTGATTGAAAATTAAAGTGAGTGATAAGTAATTGCAAATAAGAAGTGATTGATTAGTGATTAAAAATTAAAGTGAGTGATAAGTAATTGCAAATAAGAAGTGATTGATTAGTGATTGAAAATAAAAAAAAGTGATAAGTAATAGTAAATAGGTGTGATTAGTGATCAAAATGCCTAAACAAAAGACCATGTCAAGAATAGTTGAGGCTAGGAGACCCAAGGTTGGAACTCAAGATGCCATTACAGCTACTGTTCCAGTCAGGAAAGTTCCGGCGTCTCAACATCTGGCTCGGGTTATGCAACGATCAATGATGGAAGTAAATACAAAAATCGCCCAATTGGAACAAAGGCTTACGACTTTATCTACCAGCACGCCGTCTAATTCACATGTAGAAGAGCCTGTAGCGGATCTCCATGTTACTACACAGTTTCGTGATGTTCCGGGACCATCGACTCTATATTACTCTATGGCACGGACACCAGCTGAAAAACCTAAATTTCCAGCTAAAAACAAACATCCAGTTACATTTATTGAGGATTTGACGGCATATTTAAAAAGGTGTGCATCGGGAGCGGATGACATCATTGACACGATAATTGAGTGCCTAGAAGGTGAATCAAGAAATTGGGCACGAATCTATAAGGACAGGTGGACACAATTTGAAGATTTTAAAAGAGATTTTTTGAACAATTATTGGGGAGAGGCAGAGCAGAATGAGCTAAGGAGAAAAATCGTTCTCAGTTCCTGGGACCCTACTCAGTCTACTATGTTGGGACATTTCATAGCATTATGCGGACAAGCGAAAATGCTGACTTATGCTATTCAAGAGAGACAGTTAGTAGATGATATAATGAACCATTTTCCTCGGGATATACAATACGCGTGGTCAACAAGCAACTATTCATCAATTTTTCAAGCCACCGAATTCCTTCGCAAGTTAGATGTTGTAAACAAGCAAACTAATCTTAAGGCCAGCGGCAAGGTTCAACCAAGCGTCGTACAGAAACCTACGGCAGATATACAAAATCAACACAACAAGAGAACCTTCAATTATAAACAGCAATTCAACAAAAGGACTGCGCGTCAAACAACATCAAGCAAACCGGCGGAAACAAATGTTGTAGATATTGTCGACGATACTATTGTTCCGAATGCAAGTCCAATAGTAACAAATAATTTAAACGAGTAGATGTTGATGTCATGAGCCCCAATACATCAACAATAGGTGGGGCAAATTTAACTCCTGTAGCTTTAAACATTATGATGCGTCTCGGATGGGAACCTGGACAAACGTTAGGTAAACGCGATAATGGGTTACGTAAACCTCTTATTACTAAAGGTCAGTGCGATAAAGCAGGTCTAGGGTTAGGTATAATACAAAATAATTTAACTAACTTTGATTTGCAGGTTATTGAAGCCTTAAAGGCCCGATCTGATTTAGATAAAGGTCCGTTAACTCGTCCAGAAGTTGTTTCTTCATTATTCAACGAAGAAGATAATATTACCGCGGATAGATTAGAAATGTTTAAATCTGAGATTGGGATAGAAATTTTGAACGAACAAGTTGTGTGTCTTGTTGATACTGGTAGCGATATTACTTGTATTTCAGAATCATTTTGGGAATCATTAAAATTGCGAGTAGGGGATAAATTAAATATGTTACCTGTTAAACCAATTCAGATTCGCGGAGCTGTTGGTCAGAAAAGTGCTAAAATACAGCAAATGGTTTTATTACCTGTTAAATTTGGGGCGATTGAAATGGAAATTAGCTTTCTAATTGTACCAAAATTAGTACATGCGGTAATATTAGGATTTGATTGGCTTACGGCAAACAACACTAACATAAGACTGCAAAAGCCATCTGTGGGATTAATTATTGATTACAAGGGATATAGGACATTAATTCCGTTTATTGAATACGTATTTGAAGGGCAAAATGTTTCAGAAATCTCTAAATACGATAGTAATTTTGACTTCAAGAAATATTTAGAGGAAATTAAAACGGGCGTACTTCTTACAGGAACCCAAGTCGATGAATTAAAACAGGTTTTGTCTAAGCATGGTGATGTCTTTACTAAACGATTAGGTCGGGCTAACTGCTACGAGCATGTCATAAAAATGGTAGATCATAGTCCAATTATAAGACGTTCTTACCCAGTACCATACGCATATAGGGCTCGAATGGAAGAAAAGTTAGCTGAAATGGTAGAGTTGGGAATAATATCTAGGGGCTCAACACCATATTGTAGTCCTTTGACTTTCACCTTAAAACCGGATGGTTCAATAAGAGTTTTATTAGACGCACGAGAAATAAATAAAAGTATGGTGGCCGAGGCGGAGGCACCTCCAATGCAAATAGATGTATTAAATTCATTTCATGGAGTTAATTATATTAGCATAATTGATTTAAACAATGCATATTTCCAAATCCCGATTTCGGAAGATAGTAAGAAATATACCGGATTTACGTTTAATGGTAAATCTTATGTGTACAATGTTTTACCACAAGGACTTAAAACCTCTGTAGGTAGTTTTAGCCGAGCTATGGATCAAATACTAGGACCAGAAGTCAAACAATTTTGTGTGAATTATTTAGATGACCTCGCAATCTTAACTCAGGGTACCTTAAACGAGCATCTAGAACACATTGACATTATTTTGAGTAAATTAAAAACAGCCGGTCTTACATGTAATATTGAAAAGTGTAAATTCATTTGTAAGGAGGTAAAAATGTTAGGACATATTATTTCAACAGAAGGAATTAAAACAGATCCTGAAAAAATAGACTCGATAAGAAACTTTCCGGTTCCTAAAAAAATAAAACATTTAAGAGCATTTTTAGGTTTATGCAACTATTACAGACGGTTCATTCCCGATTATAATAGCATTATTCAACCTTTATGTCAGTTGCTGAAAAAGAATAAGAGTTGGACCTGGACTACAGAAGCACAAGTAGCATTTGAACAATTAAAGAGTAGATTTTTAGAAACAATAATGTTGCATCACCCTGATATGTCACGACCATTTTATTTACAAACTGATAGTTCTGGAGTAGGTTTAGCCGGGGTTCTATTTCAATATGATTCTGAAGGGGAAATGAAAATATTAGGATATTGTAGTAGAGCTTTACGGGGTGCTGAATTAAGATGGACAGTTACGGAGCAGGAATTTTGGGCAATAATTTACTGTTTAAGAAAGTTTGAGACCTATTTGAGGGGCGCTAAATTAATAATTAGGACTGATCATAAAGCATTGACTTTTGTTAGGTCGTGGAAATTATACAATAGTCGGATTATTAGATGGATACTGTTCCTTGAACAATTTGATTACACTGTTGAACATGTAAAAGGAAAAGATAATGTTGCTGTCGATGTTTTGTCTAGGTTTCCGTCTGATGCGGTTATGATACAAGAGGATAGGTTATTTTGTCCAGAGATTCACTACATGGAAAGTAATAAAAATAAGTCGTTAATATCTGATTTGAGAAATATAACTGATTTACAAGCCAATGATGATGACATTAAGGTGATTATGAATATTATAAATAATACTGATAATGTTCAAAATGGTAGGTTAGAAAAAATTGCTAAACGATATTTTATTAAAGATAAGGTATTATTTTTTAGAGTCGATTCAAATAAACATGTAGTATATTTACCAATGAGCCTGAGAGAAGAAGTGATTCTTCAGATTCATGAAGAAATGGGACACCAAGGGGCGTATAAGGTGCTTAAATATTTGAAAGACAGATTTTATTGGCTTGGAATGAATAAAGTAGTGAAGACCTTGTTAAGAACTTGTCACTTATGTCAGGTTTCTAAAAGTGATAACATAAAGTATGTAGGTCAGTGTAAGTCTATTGTAACTGAACAAGTAGGAGACATTGTTATGGCTGATTTATATGGACCATTGCCTAGGGGTAAATTTGGAGTAGCCTATATATTAGTAGTTCAGGACTCATTCAGCAAAATTATCAAGTTGTACAGTCTAGCTAAGGCTTCTTCACGAGCAGTAGTGGCGAAATTGAAACAATTTTCTAAGGTAATTAAACCAAAAGTGGTAATGACAGATAATGGAAGTCAATTCTCTTGTGAGGGGTGGAAACAAGCTTTAAAAGAAATGAATATAAAGCCTATATACACGACAGTCAGAAATCCTAGACCTAATACTACAGAACGTGTAAATAAAGAATTAGGTCGTTTGTTTAGAACCTATTGTCATAAAAATCATAAAGGGTGGGCAACAATATTGACTAAAATAGAAGATTTGTATAATAACACTTTCCATGAAAGCACAGGGTTTACACCTAACGAAATATTGTACGGCATTAGTAACAAAATGACTTTTGATGATTGTTTGCCACACTTAAATAAAACTAAAGACATTGATTCTGCTAGGGCACAAGTAAGACAAAACTTAAAAGATAATAGTGTAAAGCGACAAGTTAGATTTAATAAATCACATCGCTTAATTGAATTCCAAATAGGAGATTATGTAAAGATTCGTAAAGTAAATAAATCAGAAGCACAGAAGAAGCTCATCAAAAAATTCCAGCTTCTCTATGAAGGGCCTTATATAGTCAGTGCAGTACCATTTATAAATGTTTATACATTGATGGACCCCAAAACAAAACAAATTCGGGGTAATTTCAATGCCATTCATTTGAATAAATATTATCCATAAACATTGATTACGAATATTTTTCTAGAAATTAAGATTAGTTCTAGTGGAGATAGATTAAGGTTGATTACTCAATTGATATATTGTATAATAACTTTGAAGTCGTGAAGATGTACGTTTCACTTTTAATTTAATGTTATTTTATTTGCCTTTTGATAACTTATACTGTAGGCAAACAGTTATCATACTGAAGTGAGGTTAAATTTAGTTGTCAAAATGACAGTTGTAAGAGAATTATGACAAAATTATCAATTTTGTCTTGTATTAAACAGAGTGCTCTGCTCTTATAAAACATGTTCGTTCATTAAAATGTTACTAGTGTCAAGACACAAGATATTGTTAAAATTTGAATACTTTTATAAATAAATTGTTCTGGGGATGTCAGGTCAGGGAAATGACTCAATTACATCTATCAGGGCATTTAAAGGATCATTAAGCTATCCACATTATGCTCTAATGCTAATACCTACTACTTCTACCATTATTTACTACTTCTATTGCAACTAGTTGAACTCTTGCTTGATAGATGTGGTTGGTGGGGAGTAGGGTGGTCATTTCTGGGGGTAGGGAATAATTAAAATTAATTTTAATAATTTGTTTTACTTTTTTCATTCTTTCTTTTTATCATTTTTGTTGGTTGAATTGTTATTTTTATTGTTCTCTCCTTTATTCTTTTTTCTCGGCAATTATTATGTTTCGTCTTCTTTTGTTTTGGGTAATTTATAACTACGGTAAACTTCTTTATAAATTAGGGGGCGAAATGTAACAGACTGATCCATATAATTGCCATATTTATTACTTTACTACTCTATTAAGCGCAGCTAGTAGGACATTTAATTTTCTCGTTTACATTTTCAATAAATATATAGATCATTTCAATTAAATACGGTTATATTTAACTAATTAAATTAAATATTAATAATTACAAACACGATAAAAATATGAGTCAATTTTAGTGACATCTTTGGTCGAGTGGCGACACTACGCTTTTTTCCTTCTAAAGCACTTATTGCATAACATTCAGATTGGTAAGTTGACGACTCTGTTGGGGACAATTTAGTGACATCTAGTGAGATTCGGATGAACTAGTATGCAAGAGTAGATAGTAAGTTTTATTGACTATAGGGTTTACTTCCGCTACTCACCAATAGATGGCGCTGTTAATTGAGTAAATTAAAATCTTTGATTTAGTATATAATATTTATTCTCCATTTCGTGTTTTATAGGCAAAAACTACAACCACAATCACTAATAAGCTTCTACATTGATATTCTAGCACAAACTCAACTAAATTACTTGAAATATTGATGGAGGCGGTTCAATAACTGGTTTACACTGAATACTTCCATATTTTCTTGATTTTTTCACTAAAATCCGTCTTCAGTCTTGAATTTCTTCTGTTGCCGGCTGATATTGGTATTGTTAGTGATCCTGATGTAGTATTCATAGTATAGAGTCAAAATATTTCTGAAACAAAAGTATGCGTCAAATTAATTCTGAATTTTCCATTTTTTGTTTAAAATACTACCTAGATCAAAGTGTATATGGTTAGATCTCATCATAATATTGGTTTAGATACAGAATAAGTTAGTTTGGTTCAGACTTTTAACTTCAAAAGGTCGAAATAAGCAGTCATTCAGTTTAGAGATTTTGGTGCGGGGAATTGAAAGTTTTGAATCAACTAAAATAATTAAATTTTAATGTTTATAGTCAAAACCTATGTAGAATCCATTCCTCCTAGTCTAATTCAGTATAATTTTGGAATAAATAGTTTAGGATAATCCATAGAATTTAGTCAGTTACCAAAGTCAAAATTTAACGATAGTCAAATTTTGCCGAAGCTAATATTTTTTATGATTGAGCCTATTTTATTGAATATGTTATAAATCTGATCTATTTTTAGTCCAATCACTATAGTTTAATAAAGATTACCTCACATAATTAATTTAATAAGGTGAAATTAGCGTTTGAAAATTTCCCATATAAGCCAAATTAATTATGTTAATTAATATAATTACCTTGGATTGGAATTGCAAAATTCTTATTGAATTCTTACCTGGGACTGCTGTGAACAATTATAGGAGTAAAATTATGTCGATCCATGGAGAATATTCTGAGTTCCAGTCATAGTGTAAAAATGGTCTATGACAGTATTTGCTTTTGCTTAATAATTTTCTTAGTATTATCTGAAATATAAAATGGTTATAATTTATTAATAATGACTTGCATTTTACATTAGAAATGTGTGCTTTATTGAAAAAATAAGCTTTATTTTAGAAAATAATCATATAAAAACGATCTGAAAAGGACATAACCTTACCTTGCTTTGACATATCATTTTTGAAGTAATTAAAGCATTTCACATTAAAGTAATGCTTGTTCTAGTTAGATAACATCTTTAACTAGTCAAAATAACACATTAATTGTGATAAAATTGTATTTGATATTAATTTGTCACTGAAATCCCGATGACATTTTATGTACGCATTGAGGTACGAATTGTTTGAGAGAAATGTTTTTAAGCTGTCACCTGTCACTATAGAGGTTCATTCAATTAAAAACATTTGTCTTTAATTTAGTAAAATTCACTATTTTTAAGATATAATAAATATTTCAAATTCAAATAATGTTAGTGAATGAGAGACCGAATGAGTGAATGAAAGTTTGGTTTGTAAATGTTCCCAGCCTGTGAAAACTAACCAATAACTTTGGTAAATAGTCCGACTTAGCCAATCGCATTTTTAGAGGGGGAGCTTCGACCAATAAGAGTAAATCTATCATTTTTTTCTGTTTGTTAAGTGTGGCCACAGGTGTTTATACCCGATTTTTAGGGAGAATTTATATGTTTGCCTGACGGTTTTAATTTGATTAACTTAATAAATTTGCTTAAAATAGTACAAACTGAGGAAATAATCAAGTACTTGTTTTAGTTTTGTACTAGTATAGCCATTATTTATGGTATTTCTTATAAATCATTATTGATACTATTGATGTTATCAATAATATTGATACTATGATACATTGATAGTAATGTCGATGTCCTGAATGGTTTTTGGGGTCAACTGTTGAGGGGAGGCTATCGATGGTTCCGCAACGCTGTTCTGTACTAATGTAATAAATCTGAAGATTTTTCATGATTGTATTGTTGAGCATTTTGGCCTTAGAGACTGCTGAAACAGAACGGAACATTGTTTTGTGTTGAATAGTCCATTTGTCAAGTATTGCTATAATTAATTAATTTAAATATCTATCAGATAAACAATCAGAGTATGGGAATGTGGGAGTGTCCCATAGCTTTTGTGTCTTCGAATTAAGGTTTCGATATGAATCGATATTTATTTTTGCACTTGAGGGAACATTAAATAATACTAAAACATAATATAACAATAATTGGCGTGATATATTTCACAATAAAATCAGAATTCATAGTGCAAATGAGATAATTTTAAATAATAAACATTAATTAATATTTTGTCTATTATATAGGCTGTTTATTTTGCTATAAAACAGTAATATTGGACATAAGTAAATTCACAAGTAGGTACAATTATTTGGGTGGAAATTTTTAGATTGGGGGTATGAAGCTGGCCACACCGAGTGGGTTTATTCCATATATACTTTATTTTTGCGTTTTGGGAAATCCCGGATGCAATTGGAAAATACAGCCTGAAAAGGAGGGGATAGTCAGGGAAGGGTATAAAAGGGGATGTGCACGTCATTTAAAAAGGTTTTTCTGAAAAAAAAGTTTTTCTTGAAAAAAAGTTTTTCTTGAAAAAAAAAGTTTTTGTTTATTCGGAGTCTTCGGAACCTGGAAGAAATGCTGCTCGACGGAGCCCAGGTATGTGCTTCAGATATAGCCTAAATCCCTGATTGGTGACAAATCTATGCTTGATTTTTGTTGCATATATCTATTTTTTCGAGATTGTATAGCTGAAGCTGTGGGGAACTACCGGAGTTCTTGGCAGTTCTTGGTTATGCAATGGTTGATGGTGAGATGTTGTTTCCGGGACAAAATCTCATCGTTATTTCTCATAATTTTTGCATAATTAAATTTTACTAGAGGAATCTAGTAAATCATGGATTTGTCCGCCTACGGATTGCTTTTGGGGAGATTGCACGCGATCAGGGAGGTTGATTGAAGCAGAACTACCAATTGTGTTCTGTTTTGGTCGAAATTCTGTTTGTGTGTATTTTCTTTGAGAGCTACTTTTGGGGAATTTTCTGTTTGTTTTTGATACAAATGGAAAATATGATGGCAGGCTTATCTGTGGTACTGTTTCAAACTCCGTAGTCAAATTCGTGACGGTTTGAAACTAGCCGCGAGTGTAGCTAGGTAGGTTCTAATTAGTTTCAGTTTGATTTTAGATTTCCGCGGATTATAAAATTGGTGCGAAATAGGGTAAAATATTTAGCTAGGAGTGTTATTTGTTTTAGTGATAATGGGCATTTTGTGAAGTGTTTGTGTTGTGATATAAGGTGGGATGTTATTTATCTATCTGGTAAATAACCAGGTAAGTACGCTTTATTTTATGCGTAGGAAGTATGCTGGATTTGAGAGAGGGCTCGGTTTTGTTACTTTGTTTGATAATGTAAAATCTTAAGAAAAATAATACAATAAAATCGGGATCTCCTCCTAATCTGGATATACTATGTTTAGGATGTGTTAGGAAAACCGTAGGGTCCGTAGGAATGTTTAGGGTACCTGTGTGATTTATTTTATGTTTAAACTGTGTTGTGTATAACTTGTGTATTGCATTGCGAATGTCAATTTTGTGTTTTTGCTGTTGTACGAATGGGGTGTAAATTGTCGTGCAGTGATGATTTTCTGTAAATCTTGAGTCTAAAATCTAGACTTTGTTAAGTAGAGATCATTCTGTTCTGGCATTTACAGGTTCCATTCAGACAATAATCTGGTGTCATGTTTTATTATATGGAATTTTATATATTTTCTATAACATATCCATTCATGCATTTCACACAAATACTCTTATTGATATACAAATTACATTGAATTTGTAAATGTAGTTTCTGTAAAGTAATGTCTTTCGACATTGGGTTACAGAAATGAGGTAATGCTGAACTGTTCCGATTTTACAAAATTAATTAATACAATCGGTCTATCTGGGTTTATAAGGTCCGACAAATGGTTGTAACCAAACTGTGTTTTATTTTAGGGCTCCCCTGAGTCAAATGCCTGGCCAGCTATGAGTACAATTGCGTCATGTTCCATGTAAATAAATAAAGTTTACCTGGCAGATGTCGGATTGTATGAACTTGTTATTGGCTTATGAACGATAATCCATGTTTGATTGTTTGTCATGAGCTATTTCAGGTCAAGAAAATCAGTTAGTGGAGTTTGGTTGAGAATGAAAGATGGTATTTTTACACTTAAGCTGAGTTAGGCTGACCCGCCATCAGTAAAATTCTGTGTAAGATAACATTTTCATAATCTTGAGCCTGGTTTGGACTTGTTAAGGGAATTGTGCAGACTGCATTATATTGCTGTGTTCAATTGACCACAAAAGGCTACAGGCTGACCGAATGGCTTTTCGGGCCTGCAATGTGTGTATTTGTACAGTTTTTTCTTACTGGTCTAAGCTTGTCTTAACTCTGTCAACACTATCTGATGGACCCAGACTTTGGTATCTCCTTCGGGACTACCTTAGTATCGTATTTGCTCAATTTCTAAGCTTATTTTGTGATGCCATTAATATCAGAATTGGTGGTAACGCAAGGTGAGATAATTGTCCTCTTGTGTCTGAAACTATAATTATGACCATCTGATGGACTAATATACCTATGACTTTTTACATTGTAAGATTGGGAAAGCTCATTGCAATGGTATTGGTTTATTTTTGAGTAAATGACTTCTATGTAATGTTATTTATCTCATGACAAATCCTTTGTCTGTCATAACCCTTACTGTTCCCTGTGAGAACCCAAATTCACAATGAAACATATACTTTTATGTGCTCGAGCGATTATAGCTTGAACCACATCCAATTTTACTATATAATGCTTTTTCATGTGTTGTGACTCTGTGTATCATGCACTGATGTCTTTACAATACACTCTACAAATCTATGTGGTGGTTTGATTTCATGTCATCTACTACAATTATATCTCAATTTCTCATTTCGAATAATCGAGTCGGTTGCGTTCCTCGATCCCAGTAATTATGATAACCGTTGAAGCTTACTTAGTAAGTGGAGGTATCTAATGAAGTGATTGGTTGGAGCGTTCGCCTTTTATTCGGATGGGGCCCTTTTATTCAGGGGTGGTATGTTTTCATTTCACCACTGTATTTATACTACTTGCTTGGAAATTAGGATGGTTGTGTTTCCATTTCAAAGTAATTATGTCAATTGTTGATTCTCACCTTGTGAGCGGAGATGGCTAATGAAACGATTGGGGCACTCGTCCGATTAACAAGTAAGAGCAACACTTTACCATGTCTGTTTACAGCTTGGTAATACCACAAATCTATGTAACTCATTGGCTATGGTCTATCTAGACATTCCCAGTGATTACACAACTCAAAATCTGTGTATTTTACGCGGAGCATCAGCATAATGAAACAAGCATTGGTTGGATTGGATGTATTTCCATCTAAACTACTTTTGTAGGAATTGGGTTCACTCATTCCTTAATACCCTAGTCCTCTTTTGACTTGATTATGCACTATGATGAGTGCCTAAATGTAAATTCAAGCCAGTATGGGCTAGGAGAGGTACGGTGTGCCGATGGGGCAAGGCGGTGCGGCACCCGGGGACCTGTGGTCCCCGGTTACATCCCTTCCCTTCCCTTTCCTGTTTCCTACCTATTTTACACTATACATACTTACTCATTCATTTTCACACCATATTATATGTTTATATCTAATTTTAGAATGCTTAGGTTAAGTTCTTTTGTTTATACGAGCAGTATGCCTCCAATAGATCCCTGCTTTACCTTAAGACATACCACATCTTACGAAGTTTGGATTGCTAAATCAAAAAATTACACAACGTAGGAGTCCTGACTGTATTTAGTTTAACGGCAATATTTTGACTAGAATTGGTCATTATATCGTTGTATACCTTTACCTAGGTATATACCTTAATGTATATATAATATTTTTATATATATATTTATATCGGCTTATAAAATGTAGGAACAAGTTTTTTACATTTTGTTGCCGTGACCTTTTACATTTTGATGCCTTGACTAGAGGATGAAATATTCAAATATATTTTTATTTGATAAAAAAATGTAAGAGTAGGTGAGTACGAAGTTTGTAAGAGTTTGGATTTCCAAACTTTTACAACGTCCACTGCTGGACTTAGGCCTCCCTCATTGACGCCAAATCAAAGGATAGGTTCATTCAGGTACAGCCGAAAGAAACAGTCAGAGGCACGCTAACCTACCTCCACATAATATTATAAGCAAGTACCTGGGTGGCCGAGCTCCGCTCGGGCTGAAACTCGGTACCAAGCGTTTTCCCAGAGATAAGACCAAGCTAGATAAATTTTTCATCCCCGAAAACCCCCAAATACTAAATTTCATCGAAATCGTTGGAGCCATTTCTGAGATTCTGATTATATATATACAAGAATTTCTCGTTTAAAGGTATTAGATTAAATAAAAATGTCTGATTGATCAATCTCGAGAAACATTGGCCAATGAAAAGCAAATTGTGAACGAAAGGTGGCCATGATGCAATCGAAAGCCGAACCGAAATTAAAGAAAGATGTTTTTTTCAGTAGAATTGGAACAGCGTGAACTCGAGATCCAGAAATGTGTACAAAAACCAGGTTTACTAAGGGTTTACTAATTAACGGTTAATTAAGGGTTTTTTCCCTAAACAGCAGTACCCGCAAAAACCAACTTTCAAATCATAATCAATTATGAGCATTTATCAGTGCTAGCGATCCTACTCTGCGTATGAATAGTTTAGCCGAAAGAGCTCTTGACGCGGCGAGCGAGTGAAAACTCACCGGCTGTTATTTCAAAACGCTCCACAACTCCACGTAACGGGATACTCATATATTAACGATCCACAACTTTAAACCAAATCTTGCGCTGAGTATGTTCAAACTAAAAAGTTCCTGGATTCAAATCGAACGAACGTAACTTTTTTTTATAATTTCAGAAGAGAGCCGCAAAAAAAAATTAACTAAAGTTTTCTTTACACCAGTGTAATAGCCTTCCAACTGTTTTAGAAATAACTAGAACGTTTGGCCGGGGGTTTACTTGTGTGTTATTCGGTACATAAACTATACAAAATAGATTGAAAAACATAATACAGATTGGAAGTGACAAGGGCATCGTTCGGAGCATCGGACATTCTGGGAATCGGACTTTCGAGAATGGGAAATTCGGGAAATCGGACATTCGAGAAATTAGGGAATCGGACGTAGCGGGATTAGGGCAACTAGAGAATCGGACGCTGCGGCCTAAATATCGTTATAATATTGATTATATTTCTCTCCCTTTTATAATAATCACGATATAAGTAAGGTATGAGTTAAATGTAGTGTAATATATTATTTTCAATTTATTTATCGACTGTCATGTCACACAATGGAAAATTTTCGTACTATCTTTGACTACCAGTGTTAAGGCACAGAATAGATCTGTGTACAGCGGTGGACAGCGTAGCTTATTGAACGCCACCCTTACTATTTATTGTAATGGTAAGCAATTACACAATCAGTGAGAATTATAACAAACTATTAAGGTAATACTCTCGCTATTGTCCTCAGCATACACCAGCGGGATCTTTCTTTAATTAATGTTCTTGTAGCTTTCCATTAGTGAAAGTATTTTTAGAACCAGTTCAGTAGTTCCAAAGATTACTTTCCACATACAAAAAATTCATTCTATTTTTGGAGTAAAATTAGCTTTCACGCTTTTTTATTATTTCTGTACATTTGTAGCTGCAGAAAGAATCGCGCCGGTTCCAGAATTTACGACTATTATCAGGTGCGCCAGCCGGCTGCGATCCGATCCGAGGTTTCAAAACTTTGTCATAAATTTTTCGATATCAACATTTTCGACAGATTCCAATAAAAAGTTTTAAAGGGAATGCACAGTCGGCTAAAAATATGGTCTACCACCCTGCGGTTGAAGTTCATTTGCACATCATGATACAACTACTTGACCAATGACTTCACTCAGAAAAGTCAACCTTAGCGATAGCGACATTCTTGGCCGATCGTACACAAAAAAATATATACCTTTCACACATTATTAAACAGTTATTTCACAATAATTCACTAACGTAACTGGACCATTTAAAATACGTATTATTTATAATGCACGTTGTCAGGTAGTGGTTAAACCTCCTACCACTTCTTTTGTGAATACAAAATAATTGTAATCTTTAAGTAAGTAAGGAATTAATCTTTTACAAACCAATCGCTCGCTGCGTAGAGCTCGGTAGAAGTTCTTAGTAAGCCGTTAGTAGATTAATACTTTTCACTATATCGTATGACCCATTTATATGGGCCAGTATCATCATCATCATCATCATCATCCCAGGCTATACATACGTCCCACTGTTGGCCACGTTTCCAAACTGAGTAAGATTTTTTAGTTTCAATGTTAACCATACGACCCATCTAAATAGGTAATTCGATGTTTTTAATCCAATTTCTCTTCAATATATTTGATTCTATGAATTGATTGCATTTTGATGCTATTGTTGTTGATGACACTTTTTTGTATCGTTTACGGAACTAAATAAAGTACTTACTTTGTAGTCTGGAGCGCACAATTTGTAAAATATAAACACTTAAATATTTTAAAAAGATAAGCTCTTCCAAATATAGGTACTCCTTTAACTGTTTTCTGTGACAGCCGCTTGCTCTATCCAGTTTCTGCTTGTGCTAGTACGAACTTAAATTGCAAAGATTCCCCAAAGCGCCTCCGTAGATGAGGGCCGCTTGTCGCGCGCCGTGAGTCGCCTCGCAGCCTCGCAGCGGCCTTTGTGCGCCGTATTTTCACTCCTATTACCTGCAGTAATCAGTTAGAGGACACAATGGCCCTTTCATCCATTCAAAGGTGAACAGATTTTACGAGATAAATGTTCTCTTCACAGCGGCGACATTGCCCATGATCGTCCCGAGTGGCCATTTCAAAAGTGGCCGAAAGGTATTAAGCTAATTCTGGAACATTCTAGCCGGAAATTGAGTGAGCTGCTCGGCTCAGCAGTGGCTCCAGCACATTCGGATGTAATCTCGGATTCGAGATTGGTTTGTGGACGCCGGGACACTTTTAATGCCGTGACCAATCCGTGCTTGGAACAAACTTACATTGTTCTCAGTTTTTAAATCAGGTTGAAATTGCGTTTAATAAACTTGGTATTAAATAAGGACTAATTTTCAAGGATCTAATTTATTTATCGTATGGCTTACAAACTACGCTTAAATCATAACTTAAATTTACACTTCCTAAGATATTCTGTTGCTTCGCTCGTGAGGGTTTTGAAGTCCTCTATCCTCCCTCCATATTTAATAAAACGGTCCGTTTGGTTACGTTGAATTATGGTTAGATTGTGTTGAAAAAGGAAAATACGCCTTTAAAGTTTTGAACAATACAGCGCCTGGCCATTTTCATTGGCGTCTAAATCCATGTGAAAATAAAGTGTCCAGAACCCGAGTATGCTATGCATATATTGCATATAGATTATAGTCAACCAAAGTAAGAGCTTTATCTTTTTTTATGACAATTCCTACATCAACTTTCACATAGACTTGTTAGTCAAAATAGCCTTTGTTTGTTAGTTTAACGCCGTACAAATGACATTGAACCTTATTATGGAGGTGAATGAATTACTGGATCAACTATACCTACTGAGCCTGGACATACCTGCCCTGGCCGGGCGCGGCACGCCGGTAGCGCGTCACCGGCACTCTGCAATTAATGCGGCGCTAGGGTCGCCAATTTTCTTATTTATCGCCTCCGATTGCGGTCCATTAGTGGGCGGCCGCCTTATTAGCTGCCCCGGACGGAGACAAATGGATCGTATTTTAATCAACTACACGTTATTTGATTGGCCCCCGACTGAGGCGACGTTTGATTGCTCGGTTAATCATCGTGTAATTAATAGTTGGAATGAAGGGGCTTGAATCAAAGGCGGTATAAGAGGGAAAGAGGCTGCTGCCACTGAGTTGATCAAACAATTTGTTGTTAGTTTCGTCTTATTCGGCATAAAATGTAGTCGCGTACATGACTTTCAACTGATAAGACTAGTACTGGTACCTTGCGTATGTTTTGCGAGGCTTTTTAAATAAAATACAAGTAAAATTATGATTTATATGAGATAAAAATAAATGAAATACTTATTTTGCTCCTCTGCCAAATACCTATATTTACTTACATTTTCTTGAATTTTTTTGAAATTTTCTCGCTCTCCCTCCGCATAAAAATGCAGCTACTTTGCAGGACTTACACATTAACCTCACTATTTTGCGCAGGAGCAAAATAAGAACCTATTCCATTTATTTTAACACGGATGTAAGGGCTAGTTAGCTCCCTACACTTTCTTGTTGTTGTTGAAGTTCGTGGAGTGCAGAGAAAGAGGCCGTAGTCAATGTATAGTTTAATCAAAGTTATAAGTTAAGTTTAGTTAGGCAATACTTTCTCTTCAGATGTATTTTGTACGATAGTTAGTTACGCACTCTCATGTTTACCTTAAATGATTGTATTGTATTGACTGCTGTGACGCGGTCAAAAGTAGGTCGCGTGTAAGCAAAAATGTACGGCAGTAAGACCGTACAACGGACATCCGCAAATAAAGCCTGAATCTACAGGGTGAAATTTTGAACGTGATACAAAATTAGTGTTTCAAGCTTAGTTAATGCTGGATAACATAATGCATTTACTCAATTGTTGAAATTGGTCTGATAAAACTTTGGATTTTTTACTTTGCGGTAGTTAAATTATGAACTAAATGTATGGACACCTCAAATTTAACAATACGAATTCTAACAACTGGGTAAGTGCATTATGTTGTCCAGCGTTAATTAAGCTAGAAACACTAATTTTGTATCACGTTCAAAATTTCACTCCGTAAAGGTATGTACAGTATTTACATGAGGTGTCTCAAGGCTTGATCTACTTTACAATGCACCGTTGTTATTACACCAGGGACTTAAACGACAATTTATTGCTAAAATTACCACGACATTTCACGAGTTGACTCAACTACTAGTGCTGTCTACTGACCACAGCCGCCAGTGCTTCTGCAACGTCGAGGTAATTTTAGCAATTTTAGTAATAATCTAATCATTAATACACAATAAAACACACAATAAATAAATTAAAGGAAACACGCCTAGGTATACTGCAGGCGATTGGCTAGCAACCTGTCACTGTTATACCACTTTTACCTTTAAACCTAAAATTACTAAAACTGGCCTCGAAACTTACCTACATGTACCTAACGTTTCGCGCGCTCTGCCTAACGCCTTTTGGGAATACAGGCGTGATGTTATGTATGTAAAAAGTTGGTCAGTAACTGGGTATTATTCACAAAAACTTGATCGTTGTTTTTTATCAGCTACTTCGTGGATTACGAACCTTGAAAAGGGACTTGTTAAACGTAAGACTTGTTAATATTTATTTAATCTGTAGTGCACACACCGCACAGAGCTGTGTTTGAACAATTCGTTGAAGCCCTAGCTCCCTGGGGGCAGCTTTACAATCTAATATTGTCGCAGCTCGCGTAACGCCGTGTTCTAGCCGGTGTTTACTCAGTTGTACAGGAACACGTAACTCTCGCTACAGCATGGCCGTTGTCCGCGGCTACGCTCGCTAAAACCATTGGGTTTTAATTAAAATTCTCGGATAATACAACATTCCAACAGAAATTCTCAATATCATCATCGTGGTCTTCATTAACAATGAAAAACGCTTGCGAAATTTTCATAACGGTTGAGTTTTCGTGATTTTTGAGGTAGGTATGGCGCGTATGAGGTAGGTAGGTAAGGTACGTATATCGCATGCTTTAATTTGGGACCCATTTCGAAAAAATATCCTTTGTTTTCCTATACAATATGAAAGGACTGTCAACCTAAGGTGGGTCCCAAATTAAAGCTCGTGGCTGTACATCCTGAGTCCTGACCCAACGGGTACATTAAATAAAAAGGAGTACCATTACAACCTGCTAAGGAATGGAATTCGCTCCTATCGTCTGTATTCCCAGATAATACAACCTAGGACTCTTCAAGGCGAGAGTGAAAAGGCAGTTTCTGAACCGGTGACGTTCACCTTTGATCTCATCTGCACTTTCCATCAGGTGAGGTCTATCTCGGGTCAGTTTTACGCAAAAAAAAGTGAATGTACTTACACTACTCTTAAAGAGCTGTTAATCAGTCAATCCTTCCGGTGTCCGGGCGTGGTGAGATTTCCCGTGTGGAGTCAAATTAAGCCGCAGGCTCCACTCCTGGTACCAAATTTCGGCCAATCCAGCCAGCTGTTTTTGAGACAGTAACAAACACACGAACTTTCGCATTTACAATATTAGTGGGAGTTCTATTTTACTTTTCCAGAAACATAAAAGCGATAAGGAAAATGGATGAATTTTCTTTCGATAGCACTGTTTCACTGACGTTTATGGCATGTGTGCACGGTGCAAGTGTAAACGTATTATTTCCGGCGCGCGGCGGGTACACGATGGCGCCGATAGCGTATCGCGGCGGATCGCTTAAAGCGCAGCGGCACGCAGCCCCGCGCCACGCGCACGCCACGCCGCGGCACTGCTCGTGCACTAGCTGCCTCTATAAGACAACACACACTACAAGACAATGATCCTTTGTTGAACACCATATTGTAAGCAATAGGCGATCTTATCGCCTCAAAGCGATTCTAGGGAACTTTTACGACGGTAGGAAGAAACGAACAGATTACGAATGGCGTCCACGGACCGCGGACTTGAGGTTGCGGGAACGCGTTGCATGCGTATGCCCCATGACCGGTCTGTTTGGCGAACCTTGGGGGATGCCCATAATCAACAGGTGCCAGGAGCAGTGATAGAAGCCAATCAGGTAGACGATTATAGCTCCACTCCTCCTGGCTAAGTGCTGAGGCACCGACTTCAAACTGGTACCTAGATTAAGGTCAAACAAAAAAGGTATTATTTTTTGCTTTACAGTTTTTTCGGCGGTTTAATTTTTTGTTAAAAAGTTTTTATACTTAAAACTCCCTATCTCAACTGATGAAAAGTGCAGATGAGGCCAAAGGTGTATCTCACTGGTTCAGTAGCAGCCTATTCACTCTAGCCTTGAAGAGACCTAGGTTGTATTTATCTGGAAATACAGACGACAGGAGCGAATTCCATTCCTTAGCAGTTTGTATTAGAAAAGATGAAGCGAACCGCTTCGTGCGGGCCAATGGAATACCTACTACTACTTACCTACTATTCATCGCGTGGTGCTGGTAATGGAATACTGAACTCGGTGTCTTCGAAGCACTAAAGGGTGACATTATGTCGTCAGCAGTAAACATCGCTCGTGAACAAAAGGACCGGAGGATTTTATGTGGCACTTGACTTGAATTTGCAAGTTCATTTTATGCACTAGCTCTAGAGTTTAAACCCGATATAAAAGAAGAAAAGCAGTTTAAAGTAGTCGTCTGTGAATAAATGTATGTATGAGTCGGTTTTGTATGGCGTTTTAGGGTAGGGTTTCAGCCCGATTCCGCAGCAGATTTTCTAGTAAGTTTTGAAAAATCGGATCTGGGACCAAAATGTGAATGAGAATTTTCAACGAAGGTACTCCTTGTGTAGGATACTTATTTAAGAGTCTGGGACTGTAAACTGGACCTTTGTTTATTTACAGCTGACTTGACACTTTTATTAATGTATTGAAACATTTTTACGCCGTTAATTAGACTCAATTTTGTCGACTACAACTTTGTGGAACTTTATAAGAACAAACAAAGTATTCAGACAGTTTAAAGCTGTCATAGGTGCTCTAAAAGCGCAAAATATTATCTTTTCCTTGTATGTACAGGTATAACACAAAGGCAATACATTAATCAATAAGCCCCTTGCCGATCCAGCCAGCGTTTCTAAAAGGACATTGGCCTTTATCGTAAAAAGGAGCATTAGATATTGCCCGAGTTAGGAGATTAAGGTAGTAACCTAATAGAGGTGTAGTCCCTTTGTCGGCGCGCGCGCGGCCGCTTTGTCCGGGATACCTGTGTTTTACATAATTCCGCAGATTGCTCAGCGGAATCCCATTACGGACTCCTGCGCCCCTGCCGCGGCACTGGTGTATCGAGTGAACCACGCTACGTTTTTATTTTTAGTATCAAACAGGTTATTACCGATGGTTGGAAATCCGTTAATATCTAGATTTCCGACTATCATATCTAGAATAAGTAAATAACATTCGCAGAACATTCTCCGATGACGCGGCGTGAACCAACACACCCAGCGAAAACCCTATTTTGTGCAACCTTTATTACAGAATCAGATTAGGTATTTTTAACCAAATAAAATAGAACACATGCAGTCACAAAGGTTCAGCGACAAAGCGCTTGTGTGTCCAGAAAGCGTGTTAGCTAATTAGCGTGTTCGGAGAATCGTCGCGGCTCGACAGGCGCGCTAAGCCGAGGTAACTGTTTATTCAGCTCCAGAGTGCAGCCGCGGCCGCGGGCGCGCCCGATGCAAAGTACGTGATTATTCCGGATCCTGGGAACACCGTCCGGCGCCACTACAGCGGCCACTGCAATGCAAATTACGTGAATAATACTTAAAATTGAAATGTTTGGCGGACAACGGCGGGAGAAAGAGCGCCCTGCTGGGTCGCCATACGGTCGCTATTGCAATCGGCGCGGCCGTCGAATATTTCCGAGGTATTATTTGACGAGTAGCGAACGAGTGTCCTGAATAAATTTGCGAGAGGTTTACACGATATGGAAAGGTATGCTTTTAATGTCGCTGCCGCGGACACGGCTCGGTAATGGCAACTAAGAAGGCTTGCTTTGAGCGCGCTAAAGCGCCGGTTGTTTATTTAGCAGCGTCACTGCAGCCGCCGGCCGCCGCCGCACCCGCTGCGCATATTAATACTAACTCATCCTTCTGGAAGCTTCCGCTGTAATCATTTTACTTTATTTCACTTTACAAACATTAGATTTAGCCTTGATTTCTTTTGCTAGAAACAACTGTGTGTGTGCTGCTAGTCGCACCTGGGTAAGGCCGCGAAGCGGTTCGATCGCCCTATTTTCTGCTCTACCTAAATCGACGAACATGACCATTTAAAACCAATGACCACACATTGTGGCGTAATATTCTATACTGCAACTCTACACGTACCTACCTACTTCAAATTCAGTACAACTTTTCGTGTGTGTTTTAAAAAACATATATAAAACATATTTAACTGACTTCCAAAACCCACGAAAAGTAGAAGATCTGAAATGAGATAAACAATCCGCCTGGACCCATTTCTAAAAGTGCCAATATAAAAAATAGATCTAAGGAGAAAAAATTTCACTAAATCTACTTTGGATCTATCGATTGGATTTATAAGGAATGATCCCGTTTTCCCCGGGATCCACTCATCAGATCCTGACTTGGTGACAACGGGACCTAATTAGAAGTATTTAGGTATACTCTTTTCAAATAAAAAATATTTTGTTCCAATCAGAGTCTGAGGAAACGAACGTAAAAAATTGAGAGCCGAATTGAGAACTCCGTTTTTGAAGTCGGTTAAGCATCGTGGGCCCCGCGGGCGCCGCTACTTCCAATACAAGTCTAACCGGAAACTTTACACCGCCGCCCTCCACGGGGCCTCGTAGACAACGTTATTACAATGCAGTCGATACCAATGAAGGCCGCTGTAAAAACATTATTTGACAAGTCAGTCTTGCTGCAGGTGTGTGCAGGTTGCCTTACGATGTTTTCCTTCACATGGTAAATTTCAGATGTAATTTCGCAAAACTCTTAGGTACGGGGCTGGGCTCATACCCACGACACTTTGCTTGAGAAGCCTTAGCACAAACCACGGAATACCTCATGTGCCTGTAATTTCATCGACTGACTTACTCTCCACGCTGGGACCAGCACAATCACTGTTACTTGGTGCTTGCATTAGGCACTAGGTCCTACTGCCCACAATGGTCTCATTTGTAATTGAGTATAAGTAGTGTCAGGACCCTATTATATTTCCCAAGACGGAACCCTCTTGCCTACAGCCGCCACGGCAGCTGCGTCCCCCGTCCCGTCCCCCCCCCAAGCTTCCGCAGCTCAAGGATTACTGTAATTACAATTTGTTGTAAATTTTCTGCTCCAAATATAAACAACGTATTGTCGCGTACTGGAATTACTCGCAAATTGCTAAAAGCTTTTGTTAGTTGACGCTTCACGCGTTCATGCGCGCTCATTTACTTCGTATTTTAATGTAAATGAGAATGTTTTCATATTTAAACTGAGAACTTTGCTGTTGTGAAGTTTCACAAGAACGCGTTCTAAGTTGTTTATGTAGTACATTAAACACAACGCCGGGATACCTGGCGCGCCGGCTGAGTCTTGAAGCTGAAGCAAGAAATCTCCGCGAGTGGGCGCATTTCTTGGAGCGTTTTAACCGCCACATTTCTCAAGTCAGATTTTTTAAGCAATGGCTGTAGATTTTGATGGGATTTAGGTTATAAGTATATTAGAGTGCCTGTGCTGCCACAACAGGGTGCTTAGCAGGCGGGTGTAGGGTTTAAGACACGCAAAATTACAAAAGTATTTAAGTTTTTTTTTGTCATCATGTCTAAATAGGTTTTTTTTAATCAATCTAGCAGTAATATGCAATTATTTGAATTTATTTTGAAGAACCAGGGTATTTTTAGTGTTTACGAAGGGAAAACACTAAAAATTAATAACTATAAATTTGAAATTTAAAAACCCCCAACGCAATTATGTCATTCGTATGTTTGAACATTAAGCCTCTGCAACTGAGGTGACTTTTTTAGAAAGATTCGACTGATGTGGAGTCTGTCAGACGTCATTATTGAATATTCATAAAAAAATAACTATTTCGAAATTAGTAATTATTATTATCTTAAACGATTATTTCATTCCTAATTGCTTATAATGAATTATAAATTTGGTTTTAAATAAAATAAATAAGTTGTTACAATTATCTTTAATGAGATCACAATTTCAGACATTTTGTACTTAGGTTTACTTTAAAATATAATAAAAAAATAAAAAACCGGCCAAGAGCGTGTCGGACACGCCCAAGGTAGGGTTCCGTAGCCATTACGAAAAAATCAAGTAATATTTTTCTAAGGATTTCGTATGTGTACGGAATCATCTAAGTTTAGGTGTATGTTTTATACCTTAGGCTACTATTTACTCTAAAACTACAAATAATTTCCAAGCAATCTTAGCCGCTATAATTTTCCTAGTAAATTTGATATATTTACTACGATTCTGTTTTTTTTTTTCAAATTTTTCCGCCCAACAGTTTAGATTTTAGAGGGGGGGGGACGGTCGATTTTAATGAAAATTTTCACATTAAAGTTGAATATTTCGCAAACAGATAACTGAATAGAAAAATCATGTTAGCAACCCCACAATGGTTTTCAAAGACCTATCCAACGATGCCCCACACTATAGGGTGAGTCGAGAAAAAAAAAATCACCCCCACTTTACGGCTATGGGAGGTACCCTAAAAAAATTGTTTTAGTTTTTTTTATGTAATCACTTTGTCGGCGTGACTGATATATATATTCATGCCAAATTACAGCTTTCTAGTACTAACAGTCTCTGAGCTTAGCCGCGGACAGACAGACAGACAGACAGACGGACAGACATGGCGAAACTATAAGGGTTCCTAGTTGACTACGGAACCCTAAAAAATCAACAACTTCGGTAAACTAAACAATATATCTTCTTTTGAATATTATTCGTACTTGTTAAAAAAAATTACAAAATCTAAAGGTACAATAAGGCACAATTTAGTCTTAAAGTTGGCACTTATTTTAGAGGTTTATTTAATTTATATGGGCGAACATTGAAGACAAATTGATTTGTTGCAAGCACAGCAGGCGAATCTTGTCTGCCTCTTAGTGCATGTTTGGTGTCAAGATGGACCTGGTGCAGGTTGAGGTGGAGGCATGTCGTCAGTCATCGTCGGCAAGACAGGGAGACAGGGTCTCCAATTGGGGTTGTCTATTTTTTTGTAATTTATAGTAAATCGGAAACAATTTCGAGATAAATGCTTTCTAAATTGTTTTAATTTTTTAAATAATGTAGTTAATGCATTTATTACATATCACATAAGCAATGACCTTCATTTGACATTGAAATATATGTGTGTGAAATATTAGTTGTATGTACTTTAATCTGTGTGGAATAAAATTATTTAGAGTGCAAGCCGCTTCCAACCGCAATGATTGGTTATCATTGAGATTTAGGCCTATGTCTAGCAGTGAGCATCCTAGGGCTGAAATAATGATGATGATGGTGAATTTAATTTAATTTTAAAGTGAAGTAAATTGAAAAATATTAAAATTAGTTTAATAAAGTTGACTTTTTTTTACAAAAATTGGTATTTTTTAGAGAATCCAAATTGAGTCGTCCACATCGCTAAATTCTTTCTTCGTTTAATTCTTCCAGCTATTCCCTGATTTGTTGATCACTGGCAATCACTAGAAACCTGCTGTGATTCCTTTTTGTTGGTCTGGGCACCTGGGGGCCGCAATTGGCTATCTAAAATATAATTTATTTATGTGGTTAGGTCTCTGAGACACTATAGAAGCATTAATATTTAACTGAGGCGACGTCTGACAGACACTATGAACATGTAGATAATATTTATGAGGTGAGGTCTGTCAGACCCAGGACTTGTTACTGTGCTCACGTCTGTGGGACTCCAGTAGCTCGTATCTCCAAACGTGTGCACCGCGTCGCCACTCGGGCGTCGCTGGCCGACGCCGCGAGTCATTCAAGGAAGGTACTGAGCGAGACAGAGCTATATAAAGCCATACGACAAAATGACAATATGAAGTTTTTTTCTCGGTGTCTGATAGACCCCACATCAGTCGCAGAGGGTTAAGTCAATGTCCATTATGCGTATAAGATCCCTTCCGCAGCTAACAAAAGACCGGATAACTTTGAAACGGCTTAACCGATTTTAATGAAACATATCTAATTAATTAATTGTATATGTAAAAATGTAATTGGTTACTGAATAAATTTATTATTATTATTATATCTAAGAACCATCGCCAAGAAACCTGCTTTATATTTAAAAAAACCGCATCCAAATCGGTTCACCCGTTTAAGAGCTATGATGCCACAGACAGACACACACATACGTATGTATGTGTGTGTCTGTCACACATAGCGGTCAAACTTATAACACCTCTCTTTCTGTATCGGGGGTTAAAAATTTAATTCAGTACAGGCTATTATAGGATGTTAAATAAACAAAACTGGCAAAGAGATGATTTTTCAAAATAAATTAAAAATGTTTTCATCTCAAAAACCGTGCAACTTGGCATAATAGTAAATGTGGTCAAAATGTTCAAAATGACCCTAATTATCACCCCTTAAAACCCCTAAACCCGACTGTTAAACACCCTGTACAACTGGAAACTGTATTAGAAAATACTGTATTTTTTTTTAAATGTGACCAGATAATTGAGGTGGTTGAAACGCTCGATTAAATGCCCGGGGCTCTTTGTTCTAAGGTTTCCAAGAACACTTAATTATGACATGTAATCACAGCATTATGTGATATCTAATCAAAAAGGAAGCCTCTAATAATTGAAGTGTGTGAACTGTGAAGTAATAAGTTTTGATCGACTATCGCTCGCTAAGCCTACTAAGATTATAGATTTTCTTATAAATTCTTTGTAAGTATAATATGAATACTGCTGTTAGGATTTTTTTTCAGATTTTTTAAACCAACGCTTTGGTTTGTAGAGAGTTACCCTGCTTTTTAAAAAAAACTTTAGTTTTATGCTAAATATTGTGGAAATGGCTCCCTAAATCGAAAAATAATCTAATCAAACGAAGGTATAATTTTTATGAAAGACCTATCCATTGATATCCCACATTATGGGCTTAGAGAGAAATTCATCCCCTCTTTACGTAGTTATAGGGGAAGTTACCCTAATTATTATTCTTTTCAGGATTTTACTTTGTTTTCGTGGTTCATACAGACATGCAAAATTAGAGCCTGCCTAGTATTTAAAGTCTCTATGCTAAATTATGGACGGACAAATAGACAGACAGACACATGGATTCAGGTGGACATGGTAGATCTAAAAATAAAAAAAGCCCTTTACAACCTAGTAACAGAATAATCGCCTTGATTTAGATTTTTTGATTTACAATAAATGAACCAACAACGTTCCTTGTGTCGCGGAATCTTCACCAAATGGTTTGCTTGCCGCAGCTGGAGCCCGCCCCAATCATCGCCGCTCATTGTACCGCCGGCGAGCGCCGCCGCGGGGCGTCACAAGTCAAGGACTGTGACTCTCAAAAATATTATTTACGTATACGTGTTTTACACCAAATTTGTCTTGTTTTCCTTCTTAAAAATTCGTTTCACTTTTGTTTACGAGACTGTTTCACCTTTGTGTATCTACAGTTAGCGGTTGCCCTCGACTCCGTCTGCGAAGATTCGTTTATCGATATAACCGCGGGAACTATGCACTTTTCCGGAATGAAAAAGTGTCCTAAATGTTAAGCTAGGTTATAAACTATTTTTGTGCCAAATTTTATCAAATCTGTCAAACCGTTTTGACGAAAGCGAAAGGATAAGTCTATAAAGTGGTGAGACAACCTGGTGTGACCACGAGCCATCCCCTAATTAAAATTACTTATGACGAAAAATGGGAACTTTTGAAACACGGGATCGGAACCATCTACCACGAGACTTTAGCTGTGGGCACATCACAGAGTAGGACGAGGTAGTGATGCATAAAATACGCCAAAACAATGGCATTTTCCCTAAATAAATGTGGAGGGAAAACTAATCTTAGCAGCGTTTTGACAGCTGAGTAGCGCGGGCGGCGTGAAATTGCGTCGCCCGCGCGCGCCCGCGCCCGCCGCGGCGGGTCTAGACGCCTTTTTATTCCCTAAATAGATTATCTCAAAGAACAACTCCCAAATGAATCCATCTGTTCCGCGGTGGGTCCCGCTACTCGAAGCGACGACACTTCTTTGCAGCAAACAAGGAAAATAAATGCGTTTTTCGGGTTCTAAATAAAAATAAAATAAAAATCCTTTATTTCAGGCCAGCTGACCCATAAAATTGTTAGTAGATACATAAACTTAAATTTACTAGACTATGTTAGTTTATACATGCATACATTATTTATTATTATTAAGTAAGTACATATTATTATTATTTAATTATTTTAACCGTCCAGTCACGTTCTGTGCATTCAAATGAGAAACAAGATTACAAGGGGAAATATACATAAGTATTTATAATGTGTAAATACCTCTTGAAAGTATTTGTGTAACGAAAGTTATCCATATAAATGTAGTTTGTATGACTAACTTTTGTTACACAAAGGAAACGATCGTGATTTTGTTTCTATTAAGCCCTTAACTATGTATATATTTATTTTCTAAATGACCCACCTACAGTGTATACCTGATTGTATACTGTAGGAGAGCTCCTACACCGCGCTCTCTTGTTTTTGCCTCTTCGTAATCCGTCTTCATTTTTCGCTTTATTTTGTCAGCCCGAGAGCTGCTTGAGGTTTCACCCTTGACGTGTAATTGGATTGTTTTTGAGTGAGCGATTGATATTATTATTTTTTGTTGCGGCATTTCCTCTTTTGTTTTCAATTTGATTCTTTCGTGTTTATTTACAAAATATTTTTGATTGTTTTTTTAGAATTATTCACTAAATCTTAATTAATAAAGACATTATTTTTAGGTACCTGTGAAACTGCTGTGACAAAGGAAATGGCCCTTTTAATTACGCCATTTATTGCCCAGCAAAGACTTGGTACATGCGATATTCACTGCAGGAGAACTTTTAATTGACAAACAAGTTAAATGCGGGTTGGATGTGCCAGCAAGCAGAAGGCTGGTCTCGCCGCCGACGCTCCACGCTCTAGTTAATCAAAATTAAAAGATTATCATGCAAATAACACCGCAAAGGATACATAGTGAGGAAAGCTGCACCGCACACATCTAAAAAAAACAATAGTATGTGTGATGTTCCCAATCCGCTTTGGGCCCGCGTGGGAACTACGGCCCAAGCACTCTTAATCTGAGAGGAGGCCTGTGCCCCGCAGTGGGACGTATACACAATAGGCTGGGATTATCATGATGAAACCGCAAAGGGCTTAAAGGGTTTTGGAAAGACCATTATTGCCAAGAAGAATATGCCCCAAGAAACTTGGATCAATATCCATCACAAATGAGTAGGGCCAAATGTAGTGCTGAAGTCTTTACTAGTATACTTGAATAAAAAAAAATCTTGATCTTTATAATTTCCCCTTAGAATTTCCCTTATTCATTTTAAGTAAAACTACTGAATCCCACTCGCAAATACCACCATTTTTAGCTTCTATTTTTAGTTCCTACACAAGTTCATTTTTTTTTAATTATTTATTTACTCAAATACAAACAAAAGAAGTACAAAAAATACTTATCTCTAAATTAAGTTTAATTTTTACGGTTCCGTACCCAGGGATGTCCACGTTACTGAAACTCCAGTCCGTCTGTCCGTCAGTCTGTTCTACCATTGCCGCTGCATTTCATTCACAAATATACCCTTTAACTTGACTTCTCCGACGCCATCTCTGTAAACACCTGCCAAAGCGTATTTGAGCAGTCATTTAGGCAAATGAGGCGTCGGCAGGATCCCGCCGCGTTCCCGTGGCAATTAATTAGACGCCGGTTCGAATCAATATGCGTGATACATTCCGGCGAACGCACTGGCGCCGCGCCAACGGGCTGTTCCGCGCCTTCGCCAGCGCCCGAGATCTGCGATAATCCCGCGCGTACAACATGTTGCAGTACTTCCTGCGACACCAACGAAGAGAATCATCATCATATCTACTGCAGGATAAAGCTCCAAACGCACAGACGGGATGAATTCGTGGTACGGTACCGCACAACCGTTCATACAAGTTAGAATATTACAACCGTCACCACCACCGCAACGCCACGCCTCCGCTGTCTGTGCGTTTGGAGCTTTAAGGTGCCCCTTATTTGATACCTAATCATTACGGTTAGAAGCGGCTTGCATCTGTCTTGAACCTGCGGCTTTACCAAATCGTCCGTCCACCTCTTTGGTAGACGTAGACGCCTCACGCTGGTGTCACTGACATATCCAAACGGATTAGCTCGTTTGTGCAGGCCATAATACCACGCAGACCAGATAGCGGTTGCGGCCGAAAAGTTCTAGTATAATGGAGATCACGGACGAAAATGATGATGCTCTATTTTTACAAAACACATCTGACCAGTTTCAGCTCTTCCTTTCTTCTTCGTTATTTGTTAGCAATCGCCTCAAACGGCAGTCTTTTCGCTAACGTTAATTTAACGTCCACTGCTAAACATAGGCCTCCCCCGAAGTTCGCCATATAGTCTGTTACTGCACCATCCGCATCCAACGCGTTCACGCAACCTTAACCAGGCTGTCGCTCCATCTTGTTAAAGGCCTACCTATACTGCGTCTTCCGATCTGAGGACACCATTCGAGAACATTTTGGCTGCATCGGCCATCAATCCTACGAGCGATGTGCCCTGCAAACACACTCGAGTATGGCGATTCTTTGAGCTATGTCGATGACTTAATGATAATGATAGGAAAGACCAGATTTATTTTTTCTTCAGCGCGCCTCGCCGGCCGCCGCGCCCGCGCCGCGACCATAGATTAAGCGGCTTTGCGGGCAATGCGCACAATGCGGGTCACGGGGCCACAGGGCAGCCAACGGACAGAAGCTTTTACTAGTGAGCTTACTTTTATCAAAGTACAGTGTGATGACGAATAGACAAAATAAGCTTTGGTAATACCCAGGTTAACAATTAAGCTTATGTTAGTAAGCCTTACTCAACGTTCTACTTTTAGGGTTCCGTACACAACAGGACCCTCTTATTAAAGTTAAGTTGTATGTATGTCCCTCCGTAGGGTATACTCGTATTAACAAAGTTGAAGAGGAATGTGGAAGTAGTGCAGATGAGGCCAAAGATTTATCTCGCCGGTTCAGTAACAGCCTATTCAGTCTAGCCTTGAAGAGCCCTAGGTTGTATACTACAAACTTAGAAATACAGACGACGGGAGAAAATTCCATTCCTTAGCAGTTCGTATTAGGAAAGATAATACCTAAATATTTCTCTGGACAGTCGTTTAAAAATAATAAACAAGGAGTCCATCTGTCCACACACAGAACGCGGATCATTTTTACTCGATCTTAAATAATTATGGATAACGCAGTATACTACAGAAGCCTTCGTTTGCTTTCGTTTCAACGTGTCAGTTTGTGTCGTTGTCCGGCAGCGCCGCCCCTGCGCCGCGCTACTCTGCGCGGGCGGTGCGGTAATAAATCCCATCCACGGACAAAAGTCTTAACTCGCAGCTTATGCGATGCGATCACCGCCACCCGCCCGCGCCCGCGCCGACCGACACACAAACGCATTTTCGTTTAATGCAAAAAAGTTTACAAAGTTTATACTTACTCAATTTAGATCAAAAAGCATTATCACATAGAAAATTCCTTTAGGATCATAGAGGTGCACTAAAAACAGATTTTCCGAAATTGTGACGAGATAGAGAGCTATCCAATTGTTTATTCTTCCATGAGAGTGAAGACGTGGGACAAAGCTTGAGTACACAACAAAGAAGAATAATGACATGTATAAGTGTAAGGGCATGTATAAGTTTTCATAACTATTACTGCAACAGGAATCTTAAGCTCTTTTTTTCATACCAAGAACGGGGTTTGAGCAGCCTCTTGAAACAGAGCTTTATTATCTCAACACTATAATTATGTCAGCTTCAACTTACTTACGTTAGTTATAATATAAACGTGCGTGTGTTTGTGTGGGGCAGCGGCGCCAGGAGTGACTCCTTATAAGCGCTCCAGGTCGGTTTATCAGGAGCCGCCTAAAAGGTATTGCTTTTCGATCTCAAAGCGCCTTATTTATAGGCGGTAGGTAAACTCGACAGGTTTGCCCTGATTTTAATGACAATGGCGTCGGAGATTATAAAAACCTTCGTGAGCTCCCCCTCGCAGTAACTTGATAGCTACATGTTTAATTTAGGTTTCTCGGCGCGGCGCTGACAGGTATTGGGCGCGGGCTTACCCGGGGCGCGGGGCGCGGCAGCTTCCACGGAGGCTGCGGACATAGGAGAAAAACTTAAAGTGGAATTAGCGCAACAAAATTACTGGTAAGAGCAGTTTTGTAAAGCCCATTTATTTTTGTTTAAGTTACATCATCGTCATCATTTTAGCCGCAGGACGTCCACTGCTGGACATAGGCCACCCTCATTGATACTCGTACCCACGGTTGCAAGCGACTTGCATCCACCGTGAACCTGCGGCAAAGACCAAATCATCCATCTCGTTGATGGAGTCCCACGCTGCGCTTTTGCCAGTTAAATTAAATATTACATTATAATGAAAATATTTACTTATGCTAACTTTTGTTTTTATTTATTTTTTCAATGGAAAAATGGTCCTTTTTACACTTTTATTTAATATTATTAGTGTATAGAACACGACGTACGAAAGTCAAATTTCGTGGTATAAGGCCTGGTTCGTGACAGTAACATTTTATTCATTTCAACAGTAGTTCCAGCACTTAATTGCACCGTACAATGTATCCTGGCTATTTGTTCGAGTGAACAATAAAACGCCTCTATAAGGTGCTAATAAATTAACTACCAATATTTCCAGGGCGTAGCTTGCTCATCAAAACAAGTCATTTTCACCAGACAACTTATCAAAATTTTAAAAAACGCAAACTTTTCATACTTATCCATCCAAACGGATTACTGCTTTAGTAATGGAAAATCGACTATTTTTTCAAATTTTAAAAAGTTGTTAGAATAAAAGTGACTTGTTTAGATGAGTAGATTAAGTCATAGAAATATTGGTACCTAGTTTGTTAGCACCCTGTAATCTGTTGCTCACATTATAAACACCAATAAACAAAGCTCTGAATTTAGACGCGATCTCATCAAATTCCAGACCAGAATCCCTCGCGTTTTAAATTATGTGGCGCGGTTGGGGGGATTGTACCGTGTTCGGGCGCGGCTGCGCTGTCCTAGAGCAGCCAGGGCCAGGGCATGAACACTCCGACGGGCAGGAAGCTGCTGCTACTTCAGCCTCTTGTTACTGCCATCTTTGGTATATTTTGGGGTCAGTTGCAATAGAGAGATCTCTCTCCAAGCAGATGTTATGGCCTTGCCCGGGGACCGAAGTCTGATGGAAGAAAGTTGGAAGTTGTATTTAAGCAGCCGAGTTGAGAAACATCGATAGTGCGATGTAGGATGTAGTATTTATTTTCTCATGTGATGACTAATAGATGGCGCTAGTATCGCTACAATATCTACTGGATTCAGCACAACAAAACAACGATCGTGTTGCAAAGGCCGTTGCTTGAACGTAACATTCTGCTGAAAACTTCTCACAGACCTCATTATCTAATATATAAAAATCTCGTGTCACGGTGTTTGCTATTGAACTCTTCCGAAACGGTTAGACCGACTTTTATGAAACTTTTTTCTGTATATTTGGTAGGCCTGAGAATAAATCGTAGGCTATTTTTTATACCCCTATTCTTCGCAGACGGAAAACAGCTAGTAATAAATAATTAACAGGTTACCTATCAAAATTTAGAATTATTTTTTCCGAATATTTAAAATCCCGAATGTTTCATTTATCCGAATGCATTTTTTTCTGAAACTGTAAATATTTCAGGATTTTGATAAAACAACCCTAACCTAAACTAAAGGGTTCTACACGATGGTCCTGAAATAAATCCTGAAATATTTACAGTTTCAGAAAAAAATGCTTTCGGACAAATGAAGTTTTCGGGATTCTAAGCCTTCGGAAATAAAATTTACTAAACATCGATAGGATCCCCAATTAACATAAAAAAGCATTTTGTTTCTTGCTAGAGTTACAGTTGAGCATGAAAGTGAAAAAGAAAAGTATTGAACGGTAGGTATTTGTATGCAAGAACCTCTCCTTATGTACAACTGAAAGCCTCCTCTAAAGAATTCCATTTGACGCTGTCTTTAGCTACCTACTTGTTGCCAGCAGGGGCCGGCTGCTTTAGCTACCTACTTGTTGCCAGCAGGGGCCGGCTGCTTTTGCTACCTACTTGTTGCCAGCAGGGGCCGGCTGCTTTAGCTACCTACTTGTTGCCAGCAGGGGCCGGCTGCTTTTGCTACCTACTTGTTGCCAGCAGGGGCCGGCTGCTTTTGCTACCTACTTGTTGCCAGCAGGGGCCGGCTGCTTTAGTTACCTACTTGTTGCCAGCAGGGGCCGGCTGCTTTTGCTACCTACTTGTTGCCAGCAGGGGCCGGCTGCTTTAGCTACCTACTTGTTGCCAGCAGGGGCCGGCTGCTTTTGCTACCTACTTGTTGCCAGCAGGGGCCGGCTGCTTTAGCTACCTACTTGTTGCCAGCAGGGGCCGGCTGCTTTAGCTACCTACTTGTTGCCAGCAGGGGCCGGCTGCTTTAGCTACCTACTTGTTGCCAGCAGGGGCCGGCTGCTTTAGCTACCTACTTGTTGCCAGCAGGGGCCGGCTGCTTTTGCTACCTACTTGTTGCCAGCAGGGGCCGGCTGCTTTAGTTACCTACTTGTTGCCAGCAGGGGCCGGCTGCTTTTGCTACCTACTTGTTGCCAGCAGGGGCCGGCTGCTTTAGCTACCTACTTGTTGCCAGCAGGGGCCGGCTGCTTTTGCTACCTACTTGTTGCCAGCAGGGGCCGGCTGCTTTAGCTACCTACTTGTTGCCAGCAGGGGCCGGCTGCTTTAGCTACCTACTTGTTGCCAGCAGGGGCCGGCTGCTTTAGCTACCTACTTGTTGCCAGCAGGGGCCGGCTGCTTTAGCTACCTACTTGTTGCCAGCAGGGGCCGGCTGCTTTAGCTACCTACTTGTTGCCAGCAGGGGCCGGCTGCTTTAGCTACCTACTTGTTGCCAGCAGGGGTCGGCTGCTTTAGCTACCTACTTGTTGCCAGCAGGGGCCGGCTGCTTTAGCTACCTACTTGTTGCCAGCAGGGGCCGGCTGCTTTAGCTACCTACTTGTTGCCAGCAGGGGCCGGCTGCTTTAGCTACCTACTTGTTGCCAGCAGGGGCCGGCTGCTTTAGCTACCTACTTGTTGCCAGCAGGGGCCGGCTGCTTTAGCTACCTACTTGTTGCCAGCAGGGGTCGGCTGCTTTAGCTACCTACTTGTTGCCAGCAGGGGCCGGCTGCTTTAGCTACCTACTTGTTGCCAGCAGGGGCCGGCTGCTTTAGCTACCTACTTGTTGCCAGCAGGGGCCGGCTGCTTTAGCTACCTACTTGTTGCCAGCAGGGGCCGGCTGCTTTAGCTACCTACTTGTTGCCAGCAGGGGCCGGCTGCTTTAGCTACCTACTTGTTGCCAGCAGGGGCCGGCTGCTTTAGCTACCTACTTGTTGCCAGCAGGGGCCGGCTGCTTTAGCTACCTACTTGTTGCCAGCAGGGGCCGGCTGCTTTAGCTACCTACTTGTTGCCAGCAGGGGCCGGCTGCTTTAGCTACCTACTTGTTGCCAGCAGGGGCCGGCTGCTTTAGCTACCTACTTGTTGCCAGCAGGGGCTGGCTGCTTTAGCTACCTACTTGTTGCCAGCAGGGGCCGGCTGCTTTAGCTACCTACTTGTTGCCAGCAGGGGCCGGCTGCTTTAGCTACCTACTTGTTGCCAGCAGGGGCCGGCTGCTTTAGCTACCTACTTGTTGCCAGCAGGGGCCGGCTGCTTTAGCTACCTACTTGTTGCCAGCAGGGGCCGGCTGCTTCTGCTATCTCATCTGCCACTTCGATAAAGGACTTCCTTAACTTACCTTTTGGCCTTACCTTTAAATATCTCGTTGAAATGCTTAGCTCTGGTGATAATGCGCCTAAAGTTACGTAAATATTTATTTTTGAAAAAAGCTGTGGTAGCCTAGCCTAGTGGTTTGACCTACAGCCTCTCAAACAGAGGGTCGTGGGTTCGAGTCCAAGCAGAGCTCTGAGTTACATGCGAAATCACATTTGAAATTTATCATGAGCTTTACGGTGAAGGAAAATATCGTGAGAGAACCTGCACTCACATGCGAAGAAATTTAATGACGTGTGTGAAGTTCACAATCCGCGCTGGGTCGTCGTGGGAACCACGGCCCAAGTCTCCTCATTCTGAGAGGAGACCTGCGTCTGCGTCCCTGCAGTTGGAGGTGTATAGACTGGGTTGACTGACTGATGACTAAATATAAAATTTAGTGTGCCTGGTTGTTATTCTTTCATCCGTTAAGGCTTTACAGATATGTATGGAATTTAATACGTGAATAACGAGATCACGGGTATAACTCATTAGGCTACATTCTATACCGGTATTCCACAGACACGGCGGGAAACCTGAACTTCCATATCTAGGGACATGACATTTTGCACTGATGTTCTTCGTACATCCTAAACAATGATCACGATGTAGTTTTTGGGAAATCCCGTGGGAATTCAATTTGACTGCCAGACCTAAAGGTGCACGCGAGCAAACACGCGCGTAAAGGCTAGTGCCGCATAAAACGGTCCCTCTGTGGTCGCACCGAATCGCTGAAAACAACGAAGAACTTCGCTTGTTAATTCTACGTTTAACTCAAAGGACTACACCGAGGATTACTCAGCAGGGAACAACGGCGGTGCGAGGGACACTTACAGCTGGGCTTATGAATAATCGCTTTTATTTTGAAAGTACTAAGGCAGTTGCGGACCGAACTGTCGCCCGGTCGCCTTTCAAATGAAATGCTAATTTCAATATTCAATAGACGGTTGGCAAAATGTAGGTAATTGAATTCTGCTAGCGCCTGTAGATCTAGTTGGAATATTAAACGAATGTTCTGAGAATCAGGATCTGTTTTCAATATTTTCCGAGTATAATACATATACCTACGTACCACAAGTTAAATAAATATATTCATGAAGCAGATTGAAAATGCTTTTACTGTAATGTACTTTAAGATTTGCAGTTCGCTTAAGAAGAGATGTAAGTGCGTATGAGTCATACTTCTTTGGCAATAATGGAATTTATATTTGTGTTTAATATAATTACGAACTCTGCTAACACAGATGTCTGAGCTTGGAAAACCTTGACCTATCACCAATTTACTAATCTTCAAGGGTCATGTGTTATCTACTAAACACTGTGACAATCTTATAATAATGCTGTTGTACAATCCATCACAATAATTATACTTAATCCCTTTTCTTTAGAACTTAACCGTTCAATGAACTTGTGTTGCGCTAGATGGTTTAATGTAATATTTAATAATAATAATATTTATTTATTTAACAGAATTTTTTTTAACAAAAGATCCTTATAATAAATGGAACTCAGTTCCCTAAGTAGGTAAACCTGTATTTTAGGATGAACATTGCTCCTCCCCTTAATGAAAGACTTATACTAAATATAATTAATAAGAAAATAACAAAGTAAATTTTTTTAAATTAATATTAACTACAATGCACTTAAAACTTAAATGAAATCAGAAAGTGTGTGTGTGTGTGTGTGTGTGTGTGTGTGTGTGTGTAATTTGTGAGTGAGTGACTGAGTGTGTGTGTATATGTGTATGTGTGTGTGTGTGTATGTGTATGTGTGTGCAAATGGACAAATATTATGATATAACTCTCAATAAATCCTCTGTACTGTCGTAATTCTTATTTAGAAGCCACTTTGTCACTGCAATTTTACATTTTATTCTAGTCATATGGAACACATTCAATGATTTATTAATTTTATTATAAATGAATGGACCGCTAAAACTAAAAAAATTTTTACTAAAACGCGTGTTAATTTTAATGCCTTTATGTCCCAGGATGTAATGTGGACGTCGAGTGTTTGGTGCTACCTTATCATAAACCAAAGTAGAATGAAATTTCAAAATAATATTTAAGATAAATAATTGTCTAACAGTCAGTACCTTCACTGTACTGTATAAAAGCTCTGTTGAAGTTAAAAACGGCAAAAAATGCATTACCTTTAAGACTGCACGCTGGGCCCTTTCCAGGTGTAGTAGGCTATACTATATAATGTGGATATCAACTGTGTGAAATATTAAATAAATCGTTTTAATAATTCATACAGTTCATTTGATCGAGTCACTGGCATCAGACAGAAATTGTAATGAATGTTTCTGTTTTGGGAGCATGATCGAGCGCCGTTTTAATGCATGTGTAATTTCATTAAAATTCAGTGAATATTGAAACAAACTGGGGCTGTCGGGGCCCGCGCCGCCCGCCGCCGCGCGGGGCTGCTGGCTGATTAACAAGTCGAGGCATGTTAGGCGACGCAACATCCCATGCGCCTTTGTTATCATCATCATCATCAATTCAGCCGAAAGACGTCCACTGCTGAACATAGGCCTCCCCCAAGGCTCGCCAAACAGATCGATCCCGTGCCATCCGCATCCAACGCGATCCCGCAACCTTAACCAGGTCGTCGCTCCATCTTGTTGGAGGCCTACCTACACTGCGTCTTCCGGTCCGTGGACGCCACTCGAGAACCTTTTTGCCCCATCGGCAGTCGGAATTCACTTCTACGAGCGATGTGCCCTGCCCACTGCCACTTGAGTCTGGCGATTCTTCGAGTTACCTATGTGGTGCTTTTAGTTCTTGAGCGGATTTCATCATTTCTAATGCGATAACTCCGAGCATAGCCCTCTTCATCGCCCTCTGAGTGACTTTGAGCTTTGCTGTACTGACTACAATATTTTTGTACAGGAATTGATTCACTGCTGAAGTGGTACTGGACTTTTTTTTTTTTTTTTTTTTTTTTTTTTTTTTTGGCCTGGGAAAAATCCTTTATGGATTCCACTGGCCCGGGGAGGCCGGTGGATATGTGGGATTCCCGCCCCAGAAGGGGGCGGTGTACCCACTAAAAACCCCAGGGTGTTCCACTTCGTCGCCGATAAGCAATCGGGCTGTGGGAACTTTACGCATCCACGGCCCGGCAGCACGGCGGTATGTCCGCTCACGGACCCATCTCCAGGAGACCTGCACGTCTCCTGTCTCCTCCACTGTAGGCGCGCCTAAACACTTGGCGCGCCTACCAGCTCAACAGGACCTTAGCGGCGGGGGACGGGCATCCCCGTGCCCATCTCCCGCAGTCCTATTAGGGCGGTATTTGGCGGTTATGGATTAACCGCCTGCGCCCGACACGCCTGCGGCGCAGGGGCTGGGAAGATGGGTCTTCCTCGCGCTCCCGCTCCGCACCCTCTTTGAGTGCCATGACCTCCTCACAGTAGGAGGCCATGGCAGTCCACGATTTCTCGCTGTCGGTCATGGCTTTGACGACGGCCGGCAGCGAGAGGTCAGTTCCAATCACCGCCGTGAGGCGGGCTCGCTGCTCGTCGAAGGCGGGACACACTTGCAGCGTGTGCTGCGCCGTGTCCTCCGCCCCACCGCAGTGGTGACACATTGGCGTTGTTTCCCTCCTTGCAACCTTACACAGGTATCTGCCGAAACAACCGTGTCCCGATAGTACCTGCGTTAGGTGGAAGGAAACAACGCCCCATCTCCTTTCGACCCATCCCTGCAGGACGGGCCGCACTCCCGATATGGTCCAGTGGCCGGCGCTCGGCTGCTCCAAGGCCACCAACCATTTCCGGAAGAGGGTTTGGCGAGAGATCTCTCTCCATCGCCTAACCTCTTCCGGACACGGCTGTTCTCCTCTGGTGCGCGCCTCGGCTACTCGGCGGTAGACCTCGTTCAGCACCTCGGCATCCAACTCCCAGGGTGGGGTCCCTGCCATCACGCAGGCCGCCTCGAACGAGGTGGTGCGGTACGCCCTCGTTGCCCTTACCGCCATGACCCTTTGCGGTCGCCGCAGTTGGGTCTTGTTATGGGCGGAAAGGGCATTTACCCATATGGGTGCCCCGTAGAGGGCCATCGACCGCACCACACCCGTGTACAGTCGGCGGCAGCCCGCCTTCGGCCCGCCCACGTTCGGGAGGAGCCGGCTCAGTGCCGACGCTGTGCCAAGTAGTTTTGGAGCCAAGCGCCGGAAATGCTCCTCGAAGTTCCATCGGCTGTCGAGGACGAGTCCCAGGTACTTCATCGTCTTCCCGACGCCGATGGAAACTCCGCCCACCATTATGCTGGCATTTCCTGGAGGTGCCCTCCGAGGCCCATGAAAACAGATGGCCTCAGATTTGTGCAGGGCAACCTCTAGTCCCAGCCTCCGTATCCTGTCCACGATTAGGGCCACCCCAGCAGTGGCCAAGATGGACGCATCGCGAAATGTGGCCCCTCGGGCCGTTACAAGGGTGTCGTCGGCGTAACAGGTTACGTCTACCCCCCGCAAGTTGGCGCCACGTAGCGCCCAGTCGTAACCAATGTTCCACAGGAGCGGTCCTAAGACTGACCCCTGTGGGACACCACACGACATCTCGCGCTCCACCCATTCATCCTGTGTGGGGTAGCGGATCGCCCTCTCGAAAAGATACGACCCAACCACCCTACGCAGGTACTCCGGCACGTTGTGGTACCTGAGGGCCTCCTTGATGGTTTCCCAGGGAAGGGTGTTGAAAGCATTGGCGATATCTAGAGATACCGCCAACACCACCTCCCCCCGGGAAACCGCGTCATCCGCTAGAGCCCTCACCCGCGCAATGGCGTCGATGGTGGACCTGCCCCGACGAAATCCGTACTGGCACGCACTTAGGTTCGGCCCTTGTCCCTCTAAATGACCTATCAGCCGGGAAGCCACTATTCGCTCAAAGAGCTTCGCTCCCTCGTCCAAAAGTACGATCGGCCTGTATCCCGAAGGGGAGTCACCCGGTCGCCCTTCCTTCCGCAGGAGCACCAGCTTTCCGCACTTCCACGAACGTGGGATGCACCCCTGCTCCAGACACGAAGAAAATAGTGCCCTCACTCTTGGCTCCAAGGGGCCCAGCGCCAACACCCAGGCTCGGCCGGGAATACCGTCGGGACCAGGGGCAGTGTTTTTGGCCTTAAGCCTCAACACTGCGGCTCCCAACTCTCCCTCTGTCACCTCGGGTGCGACTTCTCCCTCCGTTGGGGACACTGAAGCCATGCACGGGGGCTGGTGTTCACCCCGTCGTGGGAAGAGGGTTCCCACGATTCGGCTCAGAAGGTCCGGCTGGAGGCTTTGCGTGAGTGGAGGGGCCCAGGGGTGAAGTTTGCACCTCACCGACTTGTACGGCCGCCCCCACGGGTCGCTGTTCAGAGCCTCCAACATTTCCTCCTCCGCCAGGTCTTTGGCTTGGCCAATGGCTAAGCTGAGGGTTTTGCTGGCCGCTCTGTAGCTTTCGTATAGCTCATCCTCTGCCGTCAGGTCTCGCCTCCTCCGCCTTCGGCTCCTGGTGTATTGGCGTCTCGCAGCCACGCATGCCTTGCGCAACTGCGTTAGCTCTGCGGACCACCAGTACACGCTCCGCCTCGGCCCTGTGGGCTTGGCCCGCGGCATTGCGGCATCGCATATTTGAGCCATGGCCCCACTGAGCCAGGATGCTTCTTCCTCTACACTTCTTGGTCCTTCGGGCGTCTCCGGCCAAGCTTGGACCAGGGCCGCTGCGTGCAGCAGGTCCCGATCGAGCCGTTTCGTTGCCCATCTGGGACTGTCGTTTCTTCGGGGACGACTCAGGTCGTCCGGCGTAGTGTGGTGGGTGCAGACTTCGTACCGGATGTATCTGTGGTCCGATAACGTTTCCACGCCCTCCAACACTTCCCAACCTTGGACACGGCGCGCCAGGGCAGCATTTGCAAACGTGATGTCCACGATGGAGCCTCCCTGTTGCCGCACGCACGTATCGACCGTCCCTCGGTTAAGAACCTCCAACCCTACGGCCACTGCCCACTCTGTGAGCACCTCACCGCGTACGTCAGTCGCAGTAGAGCCCCACCCCGTAGATTTGGCATTAAAGTCCCCCGCAACCAGCAGCAGTTCGGGGCCACTTCTGCCAATCAGGGCCTGCACATCGTCGAGAAGCACCTCGAAGTCGGCTAGGCTTCTGTTCGGCGAGAAGTACACTCCCACCACCATTATACCCCCGATGATGGCAGCCACGAAGCCGTGGCCCCGCACCACGCTTTCAAGCGGAGCAGAGCCGGCCGATGGTTGAGTGGCCAAGGCCACGAGGCTGTCGAGGTCCCCCACCCAGTTGTCTCTGGCTGGGACCGAATATGGTTCGGTTACCACTGCGACATGGATCAACCACTCCGCCATGCTCTGGAACAGGAGGTCCTGTGCTCTGGCGCAGTGGTTGATATTCGCCTGCAGGAAGCGTATAGGAGCCATTACTACTCGACTATTATCTCAGCCTCCTCGTCCTGTTGCTCGACATTCGAGTCTTTTCGGGTATTCCGCCCCAGAGTAGCCTGGGAGTCAGCGCCAGCCGTTCTCCGCTTACTTTTAGGTGGATCACAGGCTTTGCTGCCTACCCTATGGTTGGCTGCTAGCCCGGCCTCGGCACACAGCGGGCAGTGTGCAGATGATGTGCAGTTGCCAGCGACGTGGCCGGGACGCCCGCAGCGGTAGCAGGCTCGGCTGCGGTCCACCTCCGACTTACATTTGGCGGCCACGTGGCCCACCTCGAGGCAGCGGAAGCAGCGCAGGGGGCGGGCATCGAGCAGTTTGACCTGCGCCGACACCCAGCCTACCAGCAGCCTTCCCGCCTCCACCACCTTCTTCGCCGCCGGGATAGGGCAGCGCAGCCACACGACACCCAGCCCGGAGGGGCCGCGGACGACCTCTCCTGACCTGATGTCGGTCTCTTGGCAGCCTCCCACCCGGGCGACCGCCGCAACCACCTCGGGAAACAGCACAGACTCATCTAGGCCCGAGATACGCAGCTCTGCGCATTTTGTGGGCCTAGAGATCCGCACTACTTCCGGGTCAACAACCTCCGCTAACCTCTTGGCCAGAGCGTTTGCTTTATCGCCACTTGAGGTGCCGGGCACTTCCATAACGTAGGCCCCTGTTTGAGCCTTTCTGAAGCGAAGACCTGAAATTCCCAGCTCCTTAAGCCGCACCTTCCTCTTAACCTCAGCAAGGACAGTGCCAAAGTCGGCCCCTTTATCCGCTGCTTTTGGCTCCAGCAGCGTTACAACAACGGCAGCTGACCGAGGTGAACGGAGCTTTCTGGCCTTGCTCTTTTTCCCTCTGGATGGCTTCGGGTGTTCGCCATTTCCGACCTGCTGATCTACGCCATCTTTTTTCTTCTTCTTTCGCCTTCCTTTCTTGCCTACCTGCGTCCACTCCGATGACGTACTAGGCCTTGCAGGTGGTGGAGGCGTTGGGGGCCTTGGATTCGGGGTCGGGTTTTTCGTCTTCTTTTTCCTTTTCCTCTTTTTTTTAGGTGCCGCGCCAGAACGAGGACCTATACCAGAAGTTGGCACTACCTCAGCCTGCTTGTCTGTCCTGGCACTCCTGGCATCCGCCGCCAGAGGTGGTCGCACAGGCTTTTCCGGCAACAGCCGGTCCTGAATGCCGGCCAAGCGTGCATCAAGGTACGGACCGACGTGAGCCATTATCGCTCTGCACAGATGGTCCATTTCTGTGGCAGGTGGGAAGGCAGCAACACGTCTATCCATATTTTCACCCTGGTGAGGCCGCGCAGGGGGCGGTTTCTCCTTGTCTTTTCCGGTTTGAGGGGGTGGCGGACTACCCTGCTTCCGCATCCCTTCCAGGGTCATTTTCATTTCGGCCAGCTCCTTTCGGAGGCTGGCCATTTCGGTCTGAAGTCGGTTGTTGTCGGCCTGCAGCCGAGCTGTCTCTTCAGTAGCCGTGCGTCTGCTGAGCTCCGAAAACGCATCAGCGATCGCGACAGCCGCCTCTTTCAAGCTCTTGACATATCCTCCTGACAAGTTCTTTGATTTTGTAGCAACTTTGGTGATGATTGCCACACTGTCAGCCACCTGTTGACCAAGATCTTGGTTGGCCTCTGCATCCTCTGAGTCAGTCCTTGCTAGAGAAGAAGTTTCCATCTGGTACCCTTGACGGGTCCTAATGGACATCTCCTGCACCTCCATCTCGGCCTTCAGCCGGAGCTCTTCCCTAAGAGCCCGGTTGTAGGCTTCCTTCGCTCTGGCCAGTCCTACATATTTGCCCGATGTTGGTGGGCGGCCTCTCCCTTTGGCCTTTGGCTGTCCTTCCCCAGCCGAGGCGCATGTAGACCCTTCATCACTTGAGCTGAGAACAGATGAAGCAGGGCGCAATCGCTTCCGCTTCCGCTTCACCCGCTCAGCTGCATCCGGGACGTCCTCAAGATTGCTTCTGCCAGTAGACTCGTGACCTGCAGTCTCCTGGGAAGCAAAGTTGACTTCCGAGCTCGTGTTGGCCCTAGGTTCGGGCTCTTGGCAATCAATTTGCCGTGTGAGGCGTACAGTGCAGTCGCGCACTGATACGCCAAGACGATTTTGGTCCGGGATCTGAGTCGCGGACGAACTAAATTTAAAACGTGGGCTTTCAGTGCCCACGAAGTGATAATTGCCCCCCCCAGAATACGATGGGGCTGTCCGTGGGATGGTAACGGAGAGGGATTCTCCTCGAGACGAGGTACCCTCCTGGGGTAGTTTCTCTTTGTTATCACTCATGCTCCTTTGATGAGGGGTGCGGTCCCCTGCTCCTTTTAAAGAGGGAGCCCTCTCCTCTTTTTTAAGGGGTGAGTTCCCCTTGTGTTGCAGTTACGCCAACCCGTTCGCCACTAAAGTGGCACATCCGGCAAACCGCTAGCCCAGGCCAGACCCGTTCAGTCCACCAGACCTACTTGTCTCCGGCCTGGTACTGGATACGCTGCAACCCGCATCCATAACCACGATAAGGAGCTGTTATCCCCTCTGCGTCCCCGTAGTCCCCTGCTGCAGGAGAGACAGGGAGCAGGAAAGCGGCGCACCCTTTCACTAGGGCAGGCCCGCCTCGCTTGGCCCAGGATGGGCTCCACCGAGGCTGTGCCGCTCTTGGTCACCCTTTCACTTCGAGCTTAAAGGCCCGAAGATCATTAAGGGGTCAAGCCCCCCCACCACGACAAGGTAGCGACACCCGGGGGGGAAGTGGTACTGGACTGACCTAGTCCCTTTTAGGACCAATTCACACGAGAGTCGCTTTAAAACCCGACGTCGGCGCTATTTAAAGCTCAATAGTTTTTTTTTTTTTTTTTTTTTTTTTTTTTATATAAGATTTTTATATATATTTTTATGTCGGTCTTTGGTTTACTAATACCTGGACATCATTTCAGCTCAGCGATTACTAACGACTTTTCGTGTAAAACAATTATTTCAATAAACATTTTCAATTTAACACGTCCACCGCTTAACGTCAAAAATATAACAGTGCTCGATAAAAAGGCACTGCGTTTTAAAAGCGCTATCGTGTAAATGTCAATAAATACATGGGTATTCATTTGTGTTATTTAAACTGTTTTTTTAACGAACGTCGATAAAGCTCTCGTGCGGATTGGGCCTGCTCGTACAGACCTGCCAGATAAGTAAACGTACCAGAAGATGGACAAAGTTTAATTGTGAGAGCGCTGTATGTAAATGATCAAATGGACCTACTTTTAATTGTAAGAGCGCTGTATGTAAATGATCAAATGGACCTTGTAAAAGAAACCTCTTACATTTTATTATCAAATAAAAATATATTTGAATATTTCATCCTCTGGTCAAGGCATCAAAATGTAAAAGGTCACGGCAACAAAATGTAAAAAAACTTGTTCCTACATTTTAAAAGCCGACATAAATATATATATAAAAATATTATATTTCGCAGCAAATATAAGGTTCACTTGCTATCCATCCAGTTGCAATCGTCCTGAGCCTGATTCTGTCCCCCTTACCTTACTTTTGCTTCTCTATCAATTGTCGCATTGACGCCTTGTTGAGTGGTCGGTGGTCGACTGTTTTAAGCGATGAATAATAATAATATTTGTTACGTATATTCTCCATATTATAAATGTGAATTTCTAATTATTTGTAATTATTTCTTTTTTGTTTTTACTTTTTTTGTCAAGGAAATGAGCGAAAAGGCACAGACTGATTGTCTTGTACAGCAAACACCTCAGGTTTCTGACAGAATATCAGCACTGCGGGTTACTGCTGTAACCTGTAGTACATGCTGAGTCAGCGCCTATTCGTAACATCATCGCATGGCTCTTAATTTTAGTGATTATGTAAGAAAATTTATTTCATTTGTCTAAATTTATTTTTTTCTGTTTTTATAAATTTTCTGTGTCTATCTATCTATCTTTGAGCTTTGTACGTGTTTGTTGAGAATAAAGTTTGTATCTATCTATCTATCTATCTATATATACATTAAGGTATATACCTAGGTAAAGGTATACAACGATATAATGACCTATTCTAGTCAAAATATTGCTGTTAAACTAAATACAGTCAGGACTCCTACGTTGTATAGTTTTTTGATTTAGCAATCCAAACTTCGTAAGATGTGGTATGTCTTAAGGTAAAGCAGGGATCTATTGGAGGCATACTGCTCGTATAAACAAAAGAACTTAACCTAAGCATTCTAAAATTAGATATAAACATATAATATGGTGTGAAAATGAATGAGTAAGTATGTATAGTGTAAAATAGGTAGGAAACAGGAAAGGGAAGGGTAGGGATGTAACCGGGGACCACAGGTCCCCGGGTGCCGCACCACCAAGCCCCATCGGCACACCGTACCTCTCCTAGCCCATACTAGCTTGAATTTACATTTAGGCACTCATCATAGTGCATAATCAAGTCAAAGAGGACCAGGGTATTAAAGAATGAGTGAACCCAATTCCAAAAGTAATTTAGATGGAAATACATCCAATCCAACCAATGCTTGTTTCATTATGTTGATGCACTGCGTAAAATACACAGATTTTGAGTTGTGTAATCACTGGGAATGTCTAGATAGACCATAGCCAATGAGTTACATAGATTTGTGGTATTACCAAGCTGTAAACAGACATGGTAAAGTGTTGTTCTTACTTGTTAATCGGACGAGTGCCCCAATCGTTTCATTAGCCATCTCCGCTCACAAGGTGAGCATCAACAATTGACATAACTACTTTGAAATGGAAACACAACCATCCTAATTTCCAAGCAAGTAGTATAAATACAGTGGTGAAATGAAAACATACCACCCCTGAATAAGAGGGCCCCATCCGAATAAAAGGCGAACGCTCCAACCAATCACTTCATTAGATACCTCCACTTACTAAGTAAGCTTCAACGGTTATCATAATTACTGGGATCGAGGAACGCAACCGACTCGATTATTCGAAATGAGAAATTGAGATATAGTTGTAGTAGATGACATGAAATCAAACCATACTTTAAAGTTAAGTCTAATTTTAATACTTAATGGCTATTTACAATTAGTTAACTAGTTCTATAATACTCTTTTATGTTATAAAATGCTTTATCCAAAAGCCAGTTTTTGAGCCTTCGCTTAAATATATCCCCTTCCATAACCTTCAAATCAACTGGGAGATTGTTAAAAACACTAATAGCTGTTACATAGGTACTCTTTTTATATATAGAACTATTTACTTTCGGTAGCTGTATATTATACTTATATTGCGTCCGTACATTTAATTTCAGTGAATTATTTTTTGTAAAATAATGGGATTGATTTTTAACAAATAAGCATAATTCCAATATGTAAATGCCGCATAGGGTCATGAAGCGCTTTTCACTAAAAACTTTTCGAAGAGATGATGAAAATCATGAAAAAGCATTATATAGTAAAATTGGATGTGGTTCAAGCTATAATCGCTCGAGCACATAAAAGTATATGTTTCATTGTGAATTTGGGTTCTCACAGGGAACAGTAAGGGTTATGACAGACAAAGGATTTGTCATGAGATAAATAACATTACATAGAAGTCATTTACTCAAAAATAAACCGATACCATTGCAATGAACTTTCCCAATCTTACAATGTAAATAGTCATAGGTATATTAGTCCATCAGATGGTCATAATTATAGTTTCAGACACAAGAGGACAATTATCTCACCTTGCGTTACCACCAATTCTGAAATTAATGGCATCACAAAATAAGCTTAGAAATTGAGCAAATACGATACTAAGGTAGTCCCGAAGGAGGTACCAAAGTCTGGGTCCATCAGATAGTGTTGACAGAGTTAAGACAAGCTTAGACCAGTAAGAAAAAATTGTACAAATACACACATTGCAGGCCCGAAAAGCCATTCGGTCAGCCTGTAGCCTTTTGTGGTTAATTGAACACAGCAATATAATGCAGTCTGCACAACTCCCTTAACAAGTCCAAACCAGGCTCAAGATTATGAAAATGTTATCTTACACAGAATTTTACTGATGGCGGGTCAGCCTAACTCAGCTTAAGTGTAAAAATACCATCTTTCATTCTCAACCAAACTCCACTAACTGATTTTCTTGACCTGAAATTGCTCATGACAAACAATCAAACATGGATTATCGTTCATAAACCAATATCAAGTTCATACAATCCGACATCTGCCAGGTAAACTTTATTTATTTACATGGAACATGACGCAATTGTACTCATAGCTGGCCAGGCATTTGACTCAGGGGAAGCCCTAAAATAAAACACAGTTTGGTTACAACCATTTGTCGGACCTTATAAACCCAGATAGACCGATTGTATTAATTAATTTTGTAAAATCGGAACAGTTCAGCATTACCTCATTTCTGTAACCCAATGTCGAGAGACATTACTTTACAGAAACTACATTTACATATTCAATGTAATTTGTATATCAATGAGAGTATTTGTGTGAGATGCATGTATGGATATATTATAGAAAATATATAAAATTCCATATAATAAAACATGACACCAGATTATTATCTGAATGGAACCTGTAAATGCCAGAACAGAATGATTTCTACTTAATAAAGTCTAGATTTTAGACTCAAGATTTACAGAAAATCATCACTGCACAACAATTTACTCCTCCATTCGTACAACAGCAAAAACACAAAATTTACATTCGCAATGCAATACACAAGTTATACACAACACAGTTTAAACATAAAATAAATCACACAGGTACCCTAAACATTCCTACGGGCCCTACGGTTTTCCTAACACATCCTAAACATAGTATATCCAGATTAGGAGGAGATCCCGATTTTATTGTATTATTTTTCTTAAGGTTTTACATTATCAAACAAAGTAACAAAACCGAGCCCTCTCTCAAATCTAGCATACTTCCTACGCATAAAATAAAGCGTACTTACCTGGTTATTTACCAGATAGATAAATAACATCCCACCTTATATCACAACACAATCACTTCACAAAATGCCTATTATCACTAAAACAAATAACACTCCTAGCTAAATATTTTACCCTATTTCGCACCAATTTTATAATCCGCGGAAATCTAAAATCAAACTGAAACTAATTAGAACCTACCTAGCTACACTCGCGGCTAGTTTCAAACCGTCACGAATTTGACTACGGAGTTTGAAACAGTGCCACAGATAAGCCTGCCATCATATTTTCCATTTGTATCAAAAACAAACAGAAAATTCCCCAAAAGTAGCTCTCAAAGAAAATACACACAAACAGAATTTCGACCAAAACAGAACACAAATTGGTGGTTCTGCTTCAATCAATCTCCCTAATCGTGTGCAATCTCCCCAAAAGCAAACCGTAGGCGGACAAATCCATGATTTACTAGATTCCTCTAGTAAAAATTAATTATGCAAAAATTATGAGAAATAACGATGAGGTTTTGTCCCGGAAACAACATCTCACCATCAACCATTGCATAACCAAGAACTGTCAAGAACCCCGGTAGTTCCCAACAGCCCCAGCTATACAATCTGGAAAAAAAAATAGGTACATGCAACAAAAATCAAGCATAGATTTGTCACCAAGCAGGGATTTAGGCTATATCTGAAGCACATACCTGGGCACCGTCGAGCAGCATTTCTTCCAGGTTCCGAAGAACTTCCAGTAAAAAAAACTTTTTTTGTAAAGAAAAACTTTTTTGAAATGACGTGCGCAACGCCTTTTATACCCTTCCCTGACTATCCCCTCCTTTTCAGGCTGTATTTTCCCAATTGCATCCGGGATTTCCCGAAACGTAAAAATAAAGTATATATGGAATCAACCCACTCGGTGTGGCCAGCTTCATACCCCCAATCTAAAAATTTCCACACAAATAATTGTACCTACTTGTGAATTTACTTATGTCCAATATTACTGTTTTATAGCGAAATAAACAGCCTATATAATAGAAAAAATATTTATTAATGTTTATTATTTAAAATTATCTCATTTTCACTATGAATTCTGATTTTATTGTGAAATATATCACACCAATTATTGTTTTATTATGTTTTAGTATTATTTAATGTTCCGTCAAGTGTAAAAATAAATATCGATTCATATCGAAACCTTAATTCGAAGACAAAAGCTATGGGACACACCCACATTCCCATACTCTGATTATTTATCTGATAGATATTTAAATTCATTAATTATAGCAATACTTGACAAATGGACTATTCAACACAAAACAATGTTCCGTTCTGTTTCAGCAGTCTCTAAGGCCAAAATGCTCAACAATACAATCATGAAAAATCTTCAGATTTATTACATTAGTACAGAACAGCGTTGCAGAACCATTGATAGCCTTCCCTTCGACAGTTGACCCCAAAAACCATTCAGGACATCGACATTACTATCAATGTATCATAGTATCAATATTATTGATAACATCAATAGTATCAATAATGATTTATAAGAAATACCATAAATAATGGCTATACTAGTACAAAACTAAAACAAGTACTTGATTATTTCCTCGGTTTGTACTATTTTAAGCAAATTTATTAAGTGTTTTTTAACATTAATCAAATTAAAACCGTCAGGCAAACATATAAATTCTCCCTAAAAATCGGGTATAAACACCTGTGGCCACACTTAACAAACAGAAAAAAATGATAGATTTACTCTTATTGGTCGAAGCTCCCCCTCTAAAAATGTGATTGGTCAAATTGGACTATTTACTAAAGTAATTGGTTAGTTTTAACAGGCTGGGAACATTTACAAACCAAACTTTCATTCACTCATTCGGTCTCTCATTCACTAACATTATTTGAATTTGAAATATTTATTATATCTTAAAAATAGTGATTTTTACTAAAGTAATAACAAATATTTTTAATTGAATGAACCTCTATAGTGACAGGTGACAGCTTAAAATCATTTCTCTCAAACAATTCGTACCTCAATGCGTACATAAAATGTCATCGGGATTTCAGTGACAAATTAACATCAAATACAATTTTATCACAATTAATGTGTTATTTTGACTAGTTAAGGATGTTATCTAACTAGAACAAGCATTACTTTAATGTGAAATGCTTTAATTACTTCAAAAATGATATGTCAAAGCAAGGTAAGGTTATGTCCTTTTCAGATCGTTTTTATATGATTATTTTCTAAAATAAAAGTTATTTTTCCAATAAAGCACACATTTCTAATGTAAAATGCAAGTCGTTATTAATAAATTATAACCATTTTATATTTCAGATAATACTAAGAAAATTATTAAGCAAAAGCAAATACTGCCATAGACCATTTTTACACTATGACTGGAACTCAGAATATTCTCCATGGATCGACATAATTTTACTCCTATAATTGTTCACAGCAGTCCCAGGTAAGAATTCAATAGGAATTTTGCAATTCCAATCCAAGGTAATTATATTAATTAACATAGTTAATTTGGCCTATATGGGAAATTTTCAAACGCTAATTTCACCTTATTGAATTAATTATGTGAGGTAATCTTTATTAAACTATAGTGATTGGACTGCAAATAGATCAGATTTATAACATATTCAATAAAATAGGCTCAATCATAAAAAATATTAGCTTCGGCAAAATTTGACTATCGTTAAATTTTGACTTTGGTAACTGACTAAATTCTATGGATTATCCTAAACTATTTATTCCAAAAATATACTAAATTAGACTAGGAGGAATAGATTCTACATAGATTTTGACTATAAACATTAAAATTTAATTATTTTAGTTGATTCAAAATTTTCAATTCCCCGCACCAAAATCTCTAAACTAAATGACTGCTTATTTCGACTTATTGAAGTTAAAAGTCTGAACCAAACTAACTTATTCTGTATCTAAACCAATATTATGATGAGATCTAACCAAATACACTTTGATCTAGGTAGTATTTTAAACAAATAATGGAAAATTCAGAATTAACTTGACGCATACTTTTGTTTCAGAAATATTTTGACTCTATACTATGAATACTACATCAGGATCACTAACAATACCAATATCAGCCGGCAACAGCAGAAATTCAAGACTGAAGACGGATTTTAGTGAAAAATTCAAGAAAATATGGAAGTATTCAGTGTAAACCAGTTACTGAACAGCCTCCATCAATATTTCAAGTAATTTAGTTGAGTTTGTGCTAGAATATCAATGTAGAAGCTTATTAGTGATTGTGGTTGTAGTTTTTGCCTATAAAACACGAAAAGGAGAATAAATATTATATACTAAATCAAAGATTTTCATTTACTTAATTAACAGCGCCATCTATTGATGAGCAGCGGAAGTAAACCTATAATCAATGAAACTTACTATCTACTCTTGCATACTAGTTCATCCGAATCTCACTAGATGTCACTAAATTGTCGCCAACAGAGTCGTCTATAATCAGTCAGCGAAACAACTTACCAATCTGAATGTTATGCAATAAGTGCTTTAGAAGGAAAAAAGCGTAGTGTCGCCACTCGAACAAAGATGTCACTAAAATTGACTCATATTTTTATCGTGTTTGTAATTATTAATATTTAATTTAATTAGTTAAATATAACCGTATTTAATTGAAATGATCTATATATTTATTGAAAATGTAAACGAGAAAATTAAATGTCCTACTATCTGCGCTTAATAGAGTAGAAAAGTAATAAATATGGCAATTATATGGATCAGTCTGTTACAACCTACTTTTAATTGTGAGAGCGCTGTATGTAAATGATCAAATGGACCTACTTTTGACGCTTATTGCACTTATTTTTGTAGTCCAATCTCAATGTTACTTTACCACTATGCAGTGTATGTTTACGCCTCCTATCTGCCGACTGCCGCCTTGTAGGAGGGTTATGTTTTTTGAATAGGTAGTCTTTTTTTGCACGCTTTGCAGCTTAAACGGCTATATAGTTTTACACGTCGGATTTCTCTATATTTGCCTGCATAGGGATGACAAATTGTTTTAATATCTGGAAGGTAAGGCGCCCTGAAAACCATTTTTTTGAGAAACAGTTTTACAGTTGCATGTTTTGTTTCTTTTCTTTCTTCACCATCTTCTATACATATAATAAATCTGTAACAAGTCGGTGTCTGTACATTGAAGATATTTGAGAAAAACTGTCACTAGGGCTATTTAATTCATAATTCATAATTCATTTATTGCATAATCATAACAATAATCATGTTGTACGTAAGATCTTAAATAATAAATAGTATCCAGACATGAACCCTGACGGGCACAGCAATTTATCCTTATATCACTATATACTAAGTTCTTATTACTAGGAACCTAAGTTCATTATAAATGTTTCATTATTTTACATGCATAAGATAACAATTTTTAAACAAAATACCATTAATGTCTAATCGTGTCAATGATTTAGTTTATGATTTAGTTTATTAGCGCAATAGAACCCAAAACAATGATTTTTAGAATTATTGTCTGTTTGTATGTTTGTCTGTTTATCTGTTTGTCTGTTTGTCTGTGCGTTTGTGTGCGCTAATCTCAGAAACGGCTTAACCTAGAAGGATGCGGTTTTCACTGATATGTTGGTATTTTCTTGGATTAACATTTAGTGTTTGTGTCATTTGAATCGGTTCACAAATAAGAATGATACGTCTATTTTAAGAATTTATCGAACAGGTGTTTTTGTTTGAACACGCTAATCTCAGGAACTACTGCTCCGATCTGAAAAATTATTTCAGTGTTAGATAGCCCATTTATCGTGGAAGGCTATATATAGGCTATATAATTATCACGCTAACACCAATAGCAGCGGAGCGGAGCGGAAGAATGTTTCAAAATCGGGGGTTTTTGAAGTAAAACTTCTATAGGCACGCTTGACTTGGGACTACGGTGGTGAATTTGAACGCGGGTTTGCGGGGGGGGGGGGGGGGTTTGGTGGGGGGTTGTGTTGGAAGGGGGGTGCGCGGGGGGGGAAATTTTTTTTATATCGAGGAACTAAGGAGAGCCGTAATTGATGAAAAAGCAAATTGGATAAAAAAATAAGCTGCCCAAATTACTAATTCTACGCGGATGGAGTCGCGGGCAAAAGCTAGTGATAAAATAAAATTGTAAAAATCTAAAACACCAGAATGTTTTATCACAGTGTTAGAGTTGTTGGCGGAGTCCAGCGTAAACTATAGTCTTCGCTAGTTCCGAGGATAAATTATTCGCAGGAACAAACGCGCCCGCGCCGGCGCTTGTTTGTTGCCTCAACAAAAGGGCGCAGTCATTTTTAAAGACGCCGCACGCAGCGGCCATTGTTTTACTGCAGCCTCCGCGGCGGCCGCGAGCGCGCCTCCTACACTCACTCATTTATAAGCATTCATGCTCCTACAACCACAAAAGAAACAACTGTAAAATAGCTCTCCGCGTTGAAAATGTAGCAAGCCAAGCACGCTACAATAAGCAATAAAAAATCTGCTACAACTAGCACTGATCACGGTGTTCATTTTCGAAGTTTCTAAACAAGATTTATACAACTTCCAGCACTCTTTCTTCGGACGTCGCGTCCCAGGCATAACATCTTCCTGGAACGAGATCTCTATTGTGGTGTCCCTTGATCTATATTCGAATTGATCTCACCTCCTCTACGCTGCGCATCCATCGCTAGCGCTTTCACAAAGCATTCACTAACTCCATCCACCACTGCGCGCCTTCTAATGACCAGCACTGAGACAGTCACAAACACCCGCGTTATACCTACAACTCTTTATAAGTTTAATATTCATGTGACAAACTACATCGACGATTGCAGCAGTCCTGGTCACGAGGAGACTGAACCATTGCCACTGTAATGTGGCTGAAAAATCGGGGTAATTTTAGCAATAAGTATATCGTCGTGATTGTGTCCCGGGAGTGTGGTATTAATTATAAGTGAAAATTGCGAAAGTTTAAGAGATTAAACTATATATTGTTGAGGTAGTCAAAGCGTAAATTCGGAGCGTAAAAATAGAGTAAGAACTCGTGGTTTTAACAGTCGGTCTCTTCAGTCTGTGCTTCGTTACAGAACTAATTCGTATCCAGCAGAAGACAGGTTGTCGTGTGTGACGCAGAGGCGTTTTCCGAAACTATTTACCGACGCAGCTTGCGCCGAGCTGTAATAAGCAACACGCATGTCGTGTGCCTCAGGCCGGTTTCCATGTAATGTTGCAGTTGCCGAACAGTTTCACTCGGCTGCCTACTGCATCCACTGAATAGATTAATTTAGAACTAGTTGTTCAAAGCGTATCAACTCACAATCAAAAGTAGAAATAATTAAACTTCATTCTCCATTTCTAGAACTAGGTAGGTGTAGGTATCATTTAAAGATTATGCACTTTCGATCTAGCTGTATGAATTGAATATTCTTGTTTGAAAATTTTATTGCACCAGGCAACTCCACAAATTGGAATAGCTGCGTAACATTCAGTACTAATACTTTATGTATGTACCACACACCTGCAACTACGATAGGTATCTAGAGTGATGTCTATGTATATAGTTTAAACCGTCATTGCGCTGCGCATAGCCTAAAATAGTCATACAAAGCATAGAAGCCCGTATCCCACCCAACACCGACTAACCCGGCACACATCTATGAAACGCCATTTTATATTTCATTTGTCTGCTAAAAGGCAATTTTCTGAAGCAAACTGTGAAACCAGCCTGCTTGGAGCCTATCTGCCGCTTCGGACCTCTGCCGTCCTCTTCTTTCGCGAGTAAAGTTAGGTGATGCAAGATGGTGTATCGGAGCTCCGGCTGGAGCCGCGTCGGGGCCGGCGGCGGTTAGTATGCGGCGGCAGCGCGGCGACGTGCGCGGACTGCGAAGGCGCCGCTTGCCGATGCAATGTCTTTAATAGGCCCCATAAATTGAATATATACATTAGCATGCGAGAAACTATGCGAAAATAGAGTCGGGTGCTCGTGTTTTAAAACTGCTCAGGCTCGGACGTGCCGCTGCGGGCGGGAGGAGGCCGCAGCAGCCGCCAGCGCAGCGGTACCCCGACCATCGAAGTATTATTGTTGTTCCAACTCATAAAACAATGTTTTTATTTGGTCTTCTGTGTACAGAGCTATTTTTTTCCTGTAATTAGTGGAATATTTTCTTGATCGACCAAACCTATTTTACTTTCTGTTAGACAAGAAGGTACTTTGTAATATGCATTAGCACGTTCCGGTATTGGCATTGTTTTTTTTTATTTTGTACTGGCTGTTGCCCTCGACTCCGCCTGCCAGGAATTCGTGTCTCACTGTCCCGCGGGAACTATGCAACTTTCCGTGATAAAACTAATTCTTTGTCCTTTCCCGGGGCTCAAACTATCTCCGTACCAAATTTCGTCTAAATTAGTTCAGCGGTTTAAGCGTGAAGAGATAACAGACAGACAGACACACTTTCGCATTCGTATTTATTACTAGCTGTTGCCCGCGACTCCGTCTGCAAAGAATTCGTTTATCGCTATCCCGCGGGAACAATGCATTTTCTCGGGATAATAACTATCCTATGTCCTTCCAAGGGTCTCAAACTATATCCATGCCAAATTTCGTCTAAATCGGTTCAGCGGCTTAAGCGTGAAGAAGTAACAGACAGACAGACAGACACACTCGCATTTAAAAAATTAGTATGGATGGATTATGTATTATGTTAAGGACCCCATGTGGTGTCGGGTTTAGAATTACACCTCTCCATTTCTTCCGTGGATGTCGTAAGAAGCGACTAAGGAAATACATACAGTAGGTTAAGGTATATTGTAGGCGGTAGGCTAGCAACCTGTCACTATTATACTACTTTTACCTTTATAAATTGCTAAAAGTGGCCTTGAAATGTAAATGTAACGTTTCGTGTGGCCTGCCTAACTACCCCCTTTGGGGAATACAGGCGTGATGTTATGTATGTATTAAAGATTATAAAATACTAGCTGTTGCCCGCGACTCCGTCCGCGAAGAAAAGTAGCCTACGACCTATTCTCAGACCTAACGAATACAGAGAAAAAAGTTTCATAAAAATCGGTCGAGCCGTTTCGGAGGAGTTCGGTAACAAACACCGTGACACGAGATTTTTATATAATAGACTAGCTTTTGCCCGCGACTTCGTCCGCGTAGAATTCCAATTTGTGGTAAAGCTTCTTCATCTCTTTCATTGTATAAAACAAAAATCCGGCAACGGCAACATGCATTATTATTATCATTTCATCATCATCAGTGTCAGTTAGTGAATATTATAAATCCCGTTTATTCACTATCCCGTGGGAATTTCAACAAATTTGTCCTTATTAATTTTCGCTTATTTTTATCCCGCGGAAATTTTGCATTTTCCCCGAGAAAAAGTAGCCTTTGTCCTTAAAGGTGTAGCTTTATACCGGTAAAAGAAGTTTTAAAATCAGCCCCGTAGTTGAATTCACTTATTTTTTTCCCGTGGGCCCAAATCAGCCCTCAAGTGATATTCACTTCTTTCTATCCCACGGGAATTTTGCATTTTACCGAATAAATAGTAGGTAGCCTAGCCTATACGAATAAAGGATAGTGTAGCTTTCTATTGGTCATTTTTTTTTAAACTCAGCCCCGAAGTTAAATTTACTATTTTCTATACCGCGGGAATTTTGCATTTATCCGGAAAATAGCATCCTATGTTAATCAAGGACAGTGTATATCCCCCACTATTGGTACAATAGTAAGGTTTATTAATTTCCCATTGATGTTAACCACCTCAGCTCCCATTTTTAAAAATAGACACACAGATGAAATGAAATTAATTACACTTAAAATATTCTAATGAAATAGTGACAACAAACTTCCAAACAAATTATACAGCAATCGCAAATATTCGCTAAGTAGGTAATGTAAGAGATTTCCAAGGAATTTTCTAAAGAAAATCTAGGTATAAGGTAAGTTTACATTCAAATATCCAAGAACAAATAAAATTGAAATTTCGAATTCTAAACCGATTTAAATATTGTTTTTTTTTTCGTATGTTTTATAAAGCTGCGTTTTCACTGAGGGCTGATTTTTCAATAAACGCATAAATGTCATCAACTGGTTAATTTATAGAATAAGTTGACTGACAGCACTGCGTCAGTTGCACACTGTATGCATGACGCTACAATTTCGCCGCTTTGCACGTTATCCGTCAGATAATATTTATTCGATGATTGAAAAATCAGCCCTAAGTGTTCTGAACAGTTCTGAGCGAGCGAACGTGTTTATTCAGTGATAATCGGCTGTATGCTTAGTATAAGTTTTACTTCACCAAAATACTTCTCGATCGCGTTTACGTAAAAATTTCAATTCTATGGAAACATGGACGCGCGGCCGCGGAGGCGCTGTCCATGTTTCCCTAGTAATTGATTTTTTTACGTAAACGCGATCGAGAAGTATTTTGGTGAAGTAAAAGTTATACTAAGCGTACGGTATGCTTAGTATAAGTTTTACTTCACCAAAATACTTCTCGATCGCGTTTACGTAAAAATTTCAATTATATGGAAACATGGACGCGCGGCCGCAGAGGCGCTGTCCATGTTTCCCTAGTAATTGATTTTTTTACGTAAACGCGATCGAGAAGTATTTTGGTGAAGTAAAACTTATACTAAGCGTACTGGACGCGGCTCGCTCACTCATTCATCCAGTGAAAACGACGTCTGTGGCGAGCGAGCGGTTGCTCTGTGCATTCGCTCGACATTGTACGTGTTCGGTGGGTCTCCGATCTTTGTTTACGATTTTGTTATAAACAACTGTTCTCTTTCCTCAATGAATGAAAACGGACATTTTCTATTTTGAGCGAACATCGGCAAAACCGCAATCATATTTGCTCTAAACAAATGTTTGTTCAGAACACTAAGTGCAAACGCGGCTTAACCAAGATGTCTAGTCCTTACCATTTCAAATTTCGAACTCTACGTTCCTATGAAGCCGTGTCTTCGGATCGAGTATTCAAACATGTGTCTAAATAAAATGTAATTTAAATCAAAAGCACTAAGGAGTATTGATATATGATTGATATCATCTTCGAAGCAAATCACCCCCAAAATAACTTTCTACTCCTTTTTAACCCCGTCAAGGGATGAATTTCAATAAAATACGAAACACGTCTTCCATCAATTCTGTTAAAGAATGTTTATGCAAAATTTGAAGTAGATTGGACCAAGGAATCACGTTGTCCCATACAAACTTTGCCCCCCTTTTTTACCCCCTTAGGAGTAGAACTACGAAAAATCCTTTCTTATCGGATGCCTACGTCATACAAAGAACACACCCTCCAAGTTTCAGGTCTCTACGATCAGCGGTTTAGGCTGTGCGTTGATCCGTCAGTCAGGACAAAGGATTTTATATGTATAGATTAAGTAATTCGTCCATAATCTAGAACGTTATTAAAAGTTTTGACTCAAGTTTGGAGTTTTGGAGGCTGCAGCAAACGATGCTTTGGCTGTGACAGGCCGCGAAGCTCGTAGTCCACTTGGCCGGTTTTTAACTAGCTTGTAGTCCGATCAGTACGCGAATAGTTGTTGTTGAGCTCCGCACATTGAATTAGTGAGGCTGGTCGCCCCGCGCGCCTCCCGAGGGCTTCGTGTCGGCCGCCATCCTAAAACAATATTAAATAAAATACCTGGCTCCTGCCCCGGTGTTCATTACAAATTATTCAAAGGTTAATTAAAAGGGATACTTCGCGGAACATGAATTTAGCCAACAATTTACTTTATTAAGTTTCCTTGTTCCGTCTTAATTAAGCTAAAAGACACGTGATTAGAGGAGAAACAATCTCTAAGCAAAAACCGTAGATGGAAATAGCTGACAATGTTATGTCCATCGACATAGTAATATACCAGAGCTACAGCATACATATGCTACTAGAAATTGCAAAATCTTCTGAAGCCATCGATTACACAGATGTAGTTCCATAACGCCAGCTTTCAAACCCTAGATTTCTTCAGGTGCTGCAAACGCCCACGTGCGGTCAATTGGCTGCAAAATTATGATAGCGACATAAGATGAAAGTCACGAAAACGTAGGCGTTCTCAGCACTGAGTGAGTTAAAAGAAGCTTTTTCACGATTATGAGAGAGAGAGAGAGAGAGAGAGAGAGATGTTTATTTACACATATTCGATACACAGGAAATACATTTGACAGGAAAAGATACAAATAAAAATCATCGAATAGTATAAATTGGGCCCCACTCAGCATAATGTTGCGGCAAGCCGCAACGCTGTTTTTCAGTGGGACCCATTTAAAAACTAAACACAAAAAAAAACAACACATTGTGAAGACACGAACGCCAGCGGAAAATGTAGTTCGCAACAAAAACCTAGATAGGTATACAAACCGGAAGTATGTATGGCAACACTTGATCAGTTTAATCGTATCAGAACCATTAAACCGCAACAAATTACGCCAAAGATTATTCTGGCTACTGTAGTGAATTATCAGCAATTTCACAAATTTTGATATTGTGACGCATTCACTCAACCTTCGATAAAACAAACTTAAAAACAACAAAACATTCTAAAGACTTAAGGTTAGGCGGGAACGCAGCCCGGCCCTTTGTAAAGTCGTTCACAATAAAATTAAGCTACCGCCATTTCGTGTGAAAAAAATAAATACTTAGCAAATAACAAATAGGTAACAAAAAATATATAAATACATCCCAACGAATAATTAAAAACAATTTAAAAGTCTGTGTCAAATGCGCTCAATGTACGTGTTGCCCTGAGAGCGTTACCCAAGCCAGCCAAATGTCAGCCAAATTATCGCCATGTAATGCATACGTCTCTGAAGCGGTCCGCGCAACTAATAAGTACAGTTAGTAAAAGTTTAGTTACAGTCGCCATCTTGAACACCAAAGGTGCGTAAGCGCTCATCTAAACACGCAACTTGTGTACGGTTGCATACCCCGGTTGGTTGAGTGGTTGGTTGGTTGTTACGGTTGTTTCGGAGTGTACTCGGGTGCATAGTTTTCTTCGCTTAACTTTCATCGTCTGGTATTCTTCAAGCATTCTCCAATACTTACGTTCCAGTAAACTCAAAGAAGGCGGATTTGGCGGTAGATAAACCCAGAGGCAGAAACTCGAACTAGTGACTCGAACTGCTGCCTAGGCTTTATGGCTTCCCGTGGCAATCGAAAAAGGATTCAAAGCAAAAGGCGCTGCGAAGCCGGCACTTGGCGGCGCTCCAGACGCGGCCGGCACAAAGGCCCAGGACATGTCCGTGTAGGGCTCACTAATTAAACTTAACGAACTTTGTATGCAAAAGAGCGCTCTTTATCGCTTTCGGGGTAAAACATTCATTATACAACTTTATAAGGAGCTAGGGTTGCTCAATTTGGAAGGAAAGTTAATTTTGCTCTTGTTGGTTTAAGTTGAGAGCACACGAGTCGGGCCTCGCGCGCCAGGAGCTGGGCGACCCAGGCGAGCTGCTCAAGCTACGGCTTTCAGACCATCAGAATTAATAAGTGGGATCAAGTTACTTCAATTATAAAGACTTGAAGCAATTTAATGAGCTACAATCGTTCAACTAATGCTACCCATTGTTTGTTTCTTTGGAGCTTACGGTTGTGCTCACGCTCGTACATTACCTGCACACTTAGTATATTTAACAGAAGGGCGAATTAGACCGTTCCCACACAAATGGCTAGAAACACCAATAAAACACGGCACAGCAGTGGGACGGAGCGGAAACTCAGGTGAGCAGAAACGCGACCATCACATTAGTATAGATCACGTCACATAATTTTCCATTATAAGGGGAGCGGCCAAGACGGAATCCCAATGTGGCCTTGGATCCTACAAGTCGTTGCTCCGCTCCGCTTCTCCGGAAGCGCACCCTCAGTAATAAAGTCCCATTGGGCCCAAGCCCGAATCACTAACTTAAGAAGAGTTCTCGAATCCTCTTACAGTTGAAGTTGAAGTTTATTAATGAAATAATTGTTCTCTAGTGTACATCTCACTTTAAGAGGAGACGGGATACGGCGATGCGGCGGCCATTGTTAGAGGTGTTTCAATTAATTAACGCACACAAAGGGTCCAAATCAAATTTATTGCGAGAATATGCGTCTGCCGCTAATGCCGCGCGCTTTCGTGTCTATTATTTTAATATCGCGAAGCGACGCGGCGGCCGGGAGGAGTAGAACGTCAGGCTGGCTGGCTAAACACGTGAGGCACTAAGTCCAAAAAGCATACATTTATTTTCCCTGCTCCGTCTGTAACCGAGTTATTGCTCAAAAATGCCTTAATGCATCTGCATTATGACACCACCATCTCTTGGTGATTCAAAATCAAGTTCATTTCATTGGTGCGCAATCGGTATTGGCGGTAATCGCTGAATAAGCCGTGGTAGCCTAGTGGTTTAACCATTGGCCTCTCAAGTAGACGGTGTAAGTTCGAGCCCGGGCTTTTACCTCTGAAATTACATCGATTCTGGCAGCAGATACACACGGATAGCCATAGCAACGTGTTACCGACGCTACGCTAGCATAGGTACTTGTGCAGCTGTAGCTAGTAATCTAGTAGCTGTAGTTAGTAAGCAATTTCATACGATGTAAATTTCTGAAGCTTACGTGCAGTACTTATTTAAATCTTGAAATTGGCCTTCATCCCTAATTACCTGCGAAATCATTGGCCTTAACACCTAGCTGGCTTCGATGTTTATGATGGCAACTAAGCATACGGAACAGGAGAACTTAGTCTATTATATGTTGGGATTTCATAATTATAAAAATTATAGGCACTTAATTGTGTGGGCTAGCTACACTACAACTCAAAGATGTAGGTGGTAGATTCTTCGACGTTCATAGGAGCATCAATCGATGCCTAAATTGAATAAAGAATTTTGACTTTGACTTTTTGACTTTGACTTTGTACAAAAGTCAATGGTAGTTAGATCACCGGTCGGTCCCAACCTACTTATAATACTACTTACCTACATTATGTTGTCGATGTCCATGAGTGGCGGTAATTGCTTTAATGAGACCCGCTTGCTAGTTTTCCCCTTGTCTCACAACAAAAAAAAATCAACAACTATCATTTTGCTCCGTCTGCAGGATGTGGTTAGAATCATAGGTTGGCAATTGGCATCATGGCATGGCGACTGTTACCTAATGTCGGTTGTCAATAAGCGACAACTTGAGCTGATTAACATCTACTTAATTCGTTTCAGATCATAACCTTGTGTCCAGCGGAGGCGCGCACGGAGGGTAACGCGTACTCACAACACGAGCGCTGCCTGAATACTTTTCGTTACAGCCAAATGACCCCGCAGCCGGCGCCGGCCGCAGGGCTGCCGCGCCTGCCCTTAACAATTAAATGACCCTACGAGTATGGTAACAAGACTCCCAAGTAGATTGACCTTCTTGAGGAACTCGAATTTCTACACATCGATCGACCGTCATATCTCATACATGCTAGGCTATACAACACAAGTAGCGTATGGCACGATTTAACTTTGTGAAATAGTTTTATTCAATAACTAAGATACTTAAGTAATAAGAAATTTTTACCTACTAACAATTATGAGTCCTGTCACATGAATAAATAAAGCATTTTGCATAACTTGACCCCAAGTACTTCGCGGAGAAGCAAAATGAGTAATCTATATAATATAAAAGAAGAAACTGACTGACTGACTGACTGACATATCAACGCACAGCCCAAACCACTGGGCCTGGAGATTCAAAATTTGGCATGTAGGTTCCTTATAAGGTCTAGGGGTGCACTAAGAAAGGATTTTTCAAAATTGACACCCTAAGGGGGTGAAACGGGGTTCCAAAGTTTGTATGGGGAAACAAGATTAGTTCGACTATTTTATTCGAAACTTCAAAAAAGTACTCCTAATGATAAATGAGTAAACACGTGTTTCAGGTTTTTTGAGAATTCAACCCCTAAAAGGGGGGAAAGGAGTAACAAAGTCTGAAAATCAACATGGGTGTTGTTTCTATGGTTTATCGGGTCGCTAGTTATGAAAACAACAACGGTTTTAAAATCCGACGTGGCAGACGTAAAATACCATCTCCCTGGATGGGGTGCGATGGGGTTGAAATGTCTAAATAAACTAAATGACTGTTGATATATCAACGCACAGCCCAAACCACTGGACCTAGAGACTTGAAATTTTGCACATAGATACCTTATACAATGTAAGCATTCACTAAGGAAGGATTTTTGGGAATTCCCTCGGGAACGGGAAAAGAACGGGATTTATATATTCGATTCCGAGTGACCCTACCTCAGTAACTATAATAACTAGACTCTTCAAATTTGATACACAAGTAGGTATTACATTAGTTAAAACATGAATTTCAGGATTTTTCACAATTCCCACGGGATAAGGATAAAACGGGATTTATATATTCAATTCAACGGGATCCTTTGAACTATAATTACTAGGCTCTTCAAATTTGGCATAGAAGTAGGTAATTATAATAGTAAAAAATAGTTTTAAGGATTTTCGGAAATTCCCACGGGATAAGGAAGAAACGGGATTTTCGTTTTACTGGTCGTAGAAAGCTGAAATTCGGCATGTAGGTTGCTTGGGGAGTGTAGAGCTGGATTAAAAGAGGACTTTTCAAAATTCCCACGGGAACGGGAAAAAACAGGATTTTTCGTTTTACTGGTCGTAGAAAGCTGAAATTCGGCATGTAGGTTGTTTGGGGAGTGTAGAGGAGCATTGAGAGAGGACTTTCCCAAATTCCCACGGGAACGGGAAAACGGGATTTTTCGTTTTACTGGTCGTAGAAAGCTGAAATTCGGCATGTAGGTTGTTTGGGGAGTGTAGAGGAGCATTAAGAGAGGACTTTCCAAAATTCCCACGGGAACGGGAAAAACGGGATTTTTCGTTTTACTGGTCATAGAAAGCTGAAATTCGGCATGTTGGTTGCTTGGAGAGTGTAGAGGAGCATTGAGAGAGGACTTTCCCAAATTCCCACGGGAACGGGAAAAAACGGGATTTTTCGTTTTACTGGTCGTAGAAAGCTGAAATTCGGCATGTAGGTTGTTTGGGGAGTTTAGATGAGCATTGAGAGAGGACTTTTTAAAATTCCCACGGGAACGGGAAAAACGGGATTTTTCGTTTTACTGGTCATAGAAAGCTGACATTTGGCAAGTGGGTTCCTTGGGGAGTGTAGGAGAGCATTAAGAAAACATTTCCCGAAATTCTTACGGGAACGGGAAAAAACGGGATTTTGCGTTTTACTGGTTGTAGAAAGCTAAAATTTCAAAATTCATAAGTTTATACTGTAAGTAGGCCGCAAAGTGCTCTTTAACCGACTTCTTAAAAAGGAGGAGGTTATGCATTCCACTTTTTTTTTATGTAGGTGTGTTCACCGATTTCTCGGTCAATTGTGGACCTGCTTGCTTGCTTGCCTGTATGCTTGCTTGCTTGATATCTTGGTTCTTTGTAATACTAATAGTACACGCGAGCGAAGCCGCGGGCAAAAGCTAGTTATTCTATATGGAACTCGGCAAGTGTCGCCTGAATCTACTTATACAGCATTTCTATACATGTTTTTTATGCAGGAGGTGCTTCTTGGGATACCACTCGGATCAGGGAAGTCGAGTGGTTGCGTAGGAGTCCTGGCGAAGCGCTGCCCACTGCTGAGTGCTGACAGCCCGCCGGGACCCGCACCGGCACCAGCCGACCAACAGAACCAAGCACTGTGGAACTCAACCGGGGTAGTGGATACAACGTTTTATTCTCATGACCTATACTTGGTACAACATGAAAAACTCCGAATCACAATCATACTTTTTTTTATTTATTTTTATTTTATTTTATTTTATTTGGAAAACCAACAGCTTAAAATTACTATTACATAATAAAACGAAATAAATAACAATAGAGCCAATTAAAAGGTTTCCACAGATATGCACGAAGATATCGCACGTTAAATCCAATACCGTCACTATACAAAAAATGCATTTTTTTTGTTTTTTACGCCATCTTACGACACTTGTGATAAGCTACACTGTCATTTGAACGAAACACTCTAATATGCATCGGTTCCGCCAGATGGCGTAGGTACCCGAAGGACATTTCGCAAAGTTGATCACCGCTTGTAGTTCAAGGCTGTCCTTATGCTGATAACGACACGTCACTTGCGGCAATTAGGAAAATAATAAGTGGAACAGTGTCACTTTGTGTTTAAAGTTGGTTTCACTCAGCGATATTTAGTAAAATTGTAAGTGGAACAGTGCCAATTTGTGTTTAATGACGGTGTGCCATAGAAGCAAAAGGTGAGTTTTGCGAGTTTTTTGATAGAATACTGTCATTTTGGTCATAATGTCATTTTGTAACTTATTCATCTATATAGTTTCATAGTGTAATTAATTGTAATATGGACAGGTTACGGAAAGGAACACTCTTGCGGTTATTTGAATAAAAAATAAAAACCAAAATATGACTGACAATTCCCGAATAAATACATTGTTGCAGTTAATTTAAAATGGAAAAACGCGAAAGTTATTAGTCTTATTCCTAAAAAGACAAAATAGTATAGTGAAAATAAACGGATCACTCACGTCTTAAAACGAGTTGAACTCGACATGTTTCGGGCTAATTTTGGCCCTTCCTCTCGGAGTCGCACGTCACAGCGGCTGCCAAACGTGCACTTTTGGCAGCCGCCGTGACGTGCGACTCCGAGAGGAAGGGCTACGGATTAGCCCGAAACATGTCGAGTTAAACTCGTTTTAAGACGTGAGTGATCCGTTTATTTTCACTATGAGTGAGTCTCACGGTAGTTTCATATACAAAATAGTATCTTTATTTTGTTATTATTTATTCGTTATTAACAATTTTGAGTTCATAGATAGTTTTTTCTTTTTATTAATAGTTAAAAAACTAATGTTTTATGACATTATGGTTTTTCAGTGTTAAAAATAAAGCTTTATTTTCTTTGTTCAAGGATCTAGCATGTCCAGAGATAATAAAATATTGGAACTAGCACAAGAAAGTCGACAAAACAAAGAGCATGCGTAGGTTTCAACAAGGGTATGCGAGTTTAATTGGATAATTGAAATGATTTTTCCAATTTTACAATATCGCAACCGCTTCCGGAAAAGCAAAACGACAAAGATCGGTTAGCTCTTCAAGCTTACGCTCCAACAGCTTATCCATTTCTCTCAGTTTTAACACTTTCCAAGATATAAATGCAATTCACTTCTAACAGAAACGCACGCAAAAATGTGGAGGCTTCAACTTCCAATACTCACAAACGAAGTCAGTCAGTTAGTTCTTCGAGTTCTAGGTCTACTTCTTCCTCGTCTTTATCATCGGCTTCCAATGTTTCGGATCGTGGAATTGCTTTTTCGAACAGCCTTTGTCAAATACGAACTTAAATATTTTTTGTTAAAGTACTTCTAAGTGCAGAACTTATTACATTTTTAAGTTGTTTTTACTAAATAACTTATTGTTTTCTTTTTATTTAATGACTAGCTGCTGCCCGCGACTCCGTCTGCGAAGAATAGGGGTATAAAAAATAGCCTACGACCTATTTATTCTCAGACCTACTGACCATGGAGAAAAAAGTTTCATAAAAATCGGTCAAGCCGTTTCGGAGGAGTTCGATAACAAAGACCGTGACACGAGATTTATTTATATTAGATAAAAAATGCTATAATAACGTAAGCTACAAAAAATAATTCGATTATTCATATATTTTTGTAGAGTCAGTAACAGTTTTAGCATTAAATGAAAAATGTTAAGTGGAAGAATGTCACAAAAATTTTGTTTATTTAATAAAAATATCTAAGAAATTTAAAATATTTATTTTTGTTACATTAAATAGACAATCAACCATTAATCCTTAAGATAAAAATAATATATAGCATAACATGTACATAATCAGTTCGCTGTAACTAATCTTATTCATCAAAAATCTATTATTGTCTCTCCTGAACAAATATACATTTTTGGATAGTGCCGGTATTGGATTTAACGTGCGATATGCACAGATAAGCACAAAGACAGGATACAGTAAAAAAAAAAGAAAAATTCAGACCAAATTAAAAATTAAAAAAAAAACATGAAACTAAAGAAGACATAATTAAACTACGGAATGAGGAGCAAAGAAATTGGATGACATATGATTTCTAACTGCAGCAGGTTTTAAGCTGTACAGATCTAGATCCTCACAACGCTGACACAGTTCATTCATCGAACTCGCAGCACGATAAAAATATGAATTCTTACGGTAGTTTGTTTTTGCATGTGGCAACGCCAACGGCCGATGGTTATTTCTAATGGGTGCTCTGGGAACACGAAAGTTAATATTATTAAGTAACTCTGGACTATCAACGGAACCTGACAAGATTTTAGCAAGATAAACAACATCATTCATCTTTCTCCTTAATTCAAGGGGCAGAAAATGGTACCGTATACACCTATCATGGTAGCTTCGATTAATAACATTCGATTTAAGACGACATGGTGCTGCTGGGTCCCTCGATCGGCTCGATTAGGAGATTGGTAGCCATTTGCGAGCAGTATGCGGAAACGCATGGGCTCAAGTACAACTCTAAAAAGAGTGAAGTGCTCATATTTAGGGCTAGTAAGTTTGACCCTACTAATGTGCCTTCGGTTGTGCTTGGTGGATCTGTTCTGCAAGTGGTTAACAAGTTTAAGTACTTGGGTCACATTATTACTGATGACTTAAAAGATGATCCTGATGTGGAGAGGGAGCGCAGGGCGTTGGCAGTGAGGAGTAATGTCCTGGCCCGCAGATTCGCTCGTTGTTCGGATGGAGTAAAAGTAACTCTTTTTAAAGCTTACTGTACTTCTTTTTACTCCAGCAGTCTGTGGTGTCGGTACACGAAACAAGCTTACGACGCCTTGCGTGTGCAGTATAATAATGCCTTCAGGATGCTGTTGGGGCTACCACGCCACTGCAGCGCTTCTGGAATGTTTGCTGCTGAGCGCACGGATGGCTTCCACGCTATCATGCGGAAGAAAGCTGTCTCTCTTCTTCATCGTGTGCGCGGTAGCAGCAACGGCATCCTGAGGACATTAGGGAGACGATATGATGGCTCTCTCTTAGGGCATATGGTAAAAATTTCAATAGGTGTATGTCACTAATTTTAAGTAATTTTAAATTTTAATTAATTTTACTAACATAGAAGTTAAGCACTAAATGTACCTACTAACCATAATATAGATGATTGTAAAAAATGATCTGAAATAAATTTATTTATTATTATTATATTATTATTAAACTGAAGAAATTTTAAAAACTTTTTTTGAATAGACTCAATACGATTGATGTATATTTGATAGCAAGGGTTCCAGACCACGGAAACATACGCAAGGATAGAGCGCACAAACGAACAATATAACACCTTGATAGGTTTTAGATTATTAAAATTAGCGGAACTTCTCATGATAAAACCCAGAGATTTGTAAGCCTTCTTTATAATTTTATCAATATGGCTATCAAACAGTAATTTTGAATCTTGATGCAAACCTAGATCCCTAGTTGAAAGTACGTTAAGGATTCCTATTGAATTAAGCATATAATTAAATGATATTGGGTTAGGCTTGCGAGTAAAGGACATTGCAAGGCACTTGGAAACATTGAGGTCCAATCTATTGTTAATACAATACTCAGAAAATCTGTCAAGATCGTCTTGTAACAAAAGACAATCATTGGGGTTGTTAATAACCCTATAAATTTTAGTGTCATCGGCGTACAGAAGAAAATGTGAGTTTAAGAAGATAGAATGAATATCGTTAATGAAAATCACAAAGAGCAACGGGCCCAGCAACGAGCCTTGGGGCACACCAGAGGGAATACCAGCCCATTTTGACATAAATCCATTTACAACAACCGCTTGAGACCTATTTTGCACATAGGAGGTAAACCATCTAAAGAGATTCCCATGTATGCCGGCATTGATTAGTTTTTTCAGTAGTAATTCATGATCTATTCTATCAAATGCCTTACTAAAGTCAGTAAATACAGCATCAACTTGACCACCCGACTCCATATTACGAGTAGTGTATTCATTAAATAACAGGAGGTTCGAATCGGTGGACCTTTTCTTTAGGAATCCATGTTGTTCGACAATAAAGGTATTTTTAAGAGATGAGTAAACTTGATTATGAACAATTTTTTCAAATATTTTAGCAAAAATGCATAATTTGGAAATAGGTCGGTAATTACCAATAATTGAACGATCTCCACTTTTGTGTACAGGGGTGATAAATGCGGATTTCCACATTTTAGGAACTATGCCTTCGTTTAGAGATCGACGAAAAAGGATACAGAGTGGTTTAACAAGACTCTCCGCACAATTTAAAATAAAAATAGGCGGTATAAGGTCAGGTCCTGCACCTTTATTCTGGTCAACAGATTTCAATAATCTTTTAACCTCGTCGGGAATAATCTCAATATCACCTAAAGCAATATTAGCCACACTAGAATCTGAAATGTCAATAGTATTGTAAGGATTGCGTTAGGGAAACAACCGATAGGTCTAAGATATGATTTATTACTAAGAACTTAAGCTAGAATACATTGTTATGTAGGGAGATGTAGGAACATGTATGAGTGCACACTACACCTCACCCCTTAAACAAAAAAAAAATATCAAACATATAATTTTTTTTTTAAGTAAGTACTTATTATTTGCAAGAAATCGAAATCAAAACAAGTACAATTTTTTTTTGAAGATTTATGTGTTAGTATAGAACAAATCAGGTTATAGTAAGTATTCTATTATTAAAGTAAAATTATTACCTTATGCTTAATTTACCAACATAGCATTATAATGTACCTATTTATTATAAAAATAACTTCAAGTGTCTAACTAAATTAACTTTCAAATTATGAGATACACAATTTCTTTACGATAAGATGATGCGACCTCTATTACTAAAATATATGTTTTAATGTAACAATATTATAATAAGGCTACAAATTAAAATTATACGTATGAAACTAAACTATATAGAAGTTAATTAATAACATTCTTAATTACTTTAATCTTATACAAATTATTTTTTCCGCGTACTTTTGACCTAGGTATCTTTTTCTTCTACATAATGTTATAAATTCGTTGTTACTTGCAAGTTTTTAAGTATACGTGTAGATCTATATATTTTTTTTTCATGTCATGACGTCATATCTCATTTAAAAAAAAACTTTCTTAAGTGTGTCACTGCATCACTTATACTGCGCATTTTTTCTTTTATCAGGTCGACCTTTATTATACATTTTTATCATTCAATTGCTCAGGATATAAGTTATTATTTTATTATTATATATTTTATTCATTTTTTTTACATTTTTACAAACAGATCTTTTAACACTTCCTTCATACTCAATTTTAATAACTTTCCATGTATTGTGTCCAAATCCCCATGAGTGATAACTCGATCGCCTCGTGATCGGATTACAAGGATTTTCTGTCTGTCCTTATATCCTGGCATAGCATGTCGAAATACCTATTTGTTTAACAGCACAGCTCGTGTACTTGATAACAAAATGGCATTTATAAATATTACCTAAGTACTAAGTTATATTACTTACTATGTCTCTCTCAAAATCATTACAACGCCCAAAATTTCCTAATAATATGAACACAGACCTAGGGGAAACTTCAGCATATAAGAATTTCAATAACTTTTAGTTGGCCAAACTAATTGCTGGTTGAAAAACTTATATACTTCCATTCTCCCTAGCACTGGTTAAATAATAAAAACCTATATATTTAAAAAAAAAACAAAATCAAATATTATTTATTTTCAGATAATTAAATCCATAGATTTAATCTAACCACAAATTTCTAACTCATTAAGAACAATAAAAATTTTATTTACCGTTTATCAATTAATTACATACACTCGTAACTGTTTTTGAGGCAAAACTATGCGTGTAAGTCTGCGATATATGCTGCGAAAATTTTATTATAAAGTGTAAGTAATAAAAACATCCATAATTTTTAAGCCAAATCTAAACTATTTTTAGAATGATATGTGCAATTCCTAATGAGAATGAGCGCACTGTCATCTGAGACGAAATAACAGACGCTGCATTCCTTACCTATTAGGTGGCGCGTAGCCTGTTAAAAAAGCTCAAACGCTTACACTATATTTTAAATAGTTACATTTGATAATGAGTTTTAGAATACGCTGTGGAATTTTCAAAAAAAAAACGAAAGAATTGTTTTCCTAAAAGCTTTTTAAACGATAAATAAATTTTATGCTGAGCTTTATACTACATGAACTAAAACAATTACTTTGCTCACCCGCGACCTTACAATAGTTACGTTTATGCAAGAAATGTGCGTTCATGCAGTTCCTCCACCTCCACACTGTACGAACACACACAAATCACATAAACCCAACCATCACCACCACCAAGCTACACTGACGCGTTTCGAACTCAACCAGAGCTCATCTTCAGAGTTACCACAACCGTATGCTATGCTACCAAACGTTAAACTAACAAACCAAAACAAATGTTTTAACTTGTCACTGTAACTTCTCAAGTACCCACTTTATTTTTCTTATTCTCAAACTACCCCACAAAAATTAACTTTTATTGACATATTTAAAACTACCTTGAATTTTTTTGTTTATTTATTTATAAGGCATATTTAATTAATACTAACTGTTCAAATTCGACCCAAGCCGCAGTAAAGGAGAAGATACTAAATTTACCTGTTCATTAATAATAGACCCTATAGTGTTGTACCTAATTATTTCCATGCATTCCAGAGCATCCAGACGCAACCCCTTGCCGCAATAATGTAACACTTCATAAGAATCTGAATCTAACAATGAATGATTTGATTCCAACAAATGTTTTGCAAAATTCGATCTATCTGGATGCTCATTCCTATATGCCGAAACATGCTCTTTAAATCTAGTATTAAAACTTCGGCCTGTCTGTCCTACGTATATCCCATTGCAGTCATTACAAGTAAGCTTGTATACCCCCGATCTAGTTCCCTTATCTACCTGTTCTTTGTGGTTACATAGCCTAGAGTACAAAGAGTTGTTAGTCTTAAAGGCAACATTAATATTGTTTGATTTTAAAATGCCATAAATCTTATCAGACAAACCCCCGACGTAAGAGATGCTAGATCTATATTTGTTAGTAGACTGAGAAGGTAACGCAGCGTAAAGCATGCTATTTACTAATTTATTTATTTATTTATTTGCTTTATACTACACTTTACATAGTTGTTACATTATTTAAATGCCGCGTCATCAGGAGCAGAGTAAATAAAACCTTAATAAAAAATATACTAAATATCACTACTACCACTAGGCCATACTAACACTAGGTACTTATTCACTAACACCAACACTGACGTTTTTCTTCTTATAAGTCCATCTTCTTGTCAGGCATCTTTACCAACTAGGTATAATCTATCTCAAAACTACCTGTAAAGTCTGTGATTGAAGGACATCTCTTCCTCTCAGATTAGCTCCTCGTCGTGGACTCTTACTATGTACTCCTATCAGCACGTCCTTGACGCCATCGTCTCCCTGCCACATACTAAACCGCCTCCAACGACTCCCGGCAGCAAACCTCCTTAAGTCATCTTTAATAGTTTTCTTCGACATATTTTTTTTCCATTCTACTTAATTGTATATTATGTATTATTCTTGTTAGTATATTCTTCTTTCTTGTTTGGTATTTTTCTTTCTTTCTTTCTACATTTTACTAACTTATTTCTTCATCTTTATTTTGTCTTAAATTTCTTCATACTTCATATTAATTGTTTTTATTCTTCTCTTCTCACTTCATTTTATTTATTCGGTTTTTCATCATATTTTATATCGATTTCTTTTTATTCTCTTCTTAGGTAATTCATTTCATTTTATTCGCAGTGTCTTTATATTTAATTTTATTTCTTCCTTTCCTTCTTCAATTTTATACATTCTTCGTATATATTTTATCTTCATTTTCTTTTTTCATCTTCTTTCCGTACTTTTTTTTTCGTACTTCTTCCTTTTTAATTGTCTTTTCTTTTCACATTTATTACTTAATTATTGTACATTTTAGCTAAACTATACTTATTTTATGTTTGTATTACTACACACTTAGTACTAATTAAATTGTCATTTTCTTTTCATTGTCCAAACATTCACTTAAAAATTTTTACAATTTCGTAAACTGGTCGGCGCGGCGCGCCGCCAGTGCAGCGCGAAGGCCGCACTGGCAGGATCGCCATGTAAGGATTGCGTTAGGGAAACAACCGATAGGTCTAAGATATGATTTATTACTAAGAACTTAAGCTAGAATACATTGTTATGTAGGGAGATGTAGGAACATGTATGAGTGCACACTACAGTATAGTTAGCGCTTCTATTAAGGAAAGTTGTTTGGAAATATGTAGCGAATAGCTCACAGACAGACTCGCCAGTATCAGCTTGTAAAGAATCTAAATTCATGACAGCCGGGATACTCTGGGATCCCTTACTGAGTGACTTGGTGTAAGTCCAGAATTGTTTCGGGTTATGCGTTATAGCATTTTCAACTTTATCAATGTATTCATTGTAACACGACCCCTCCAACACTTTAGCTCTGCGCCTCAGCAATAAGAAAGTTTGATGATCTGAAAGAGAGCCATATTTCTTAAACTTAATAAAAAATTTGTATTTCTCTTTTAAAACTTTAATTAACGCAGGGCTAAACCACGGGGGATACTTAAACGGCGAGACTAATTTATTAGGTATGAACCTATCTCTTAAACTATAGATGATAGAATTAAAAACAAGCAGAGCCTCATCCAGAGATGCCTCATTCAGAATAAGATCCCAATTCTTAGCATTTAGTTCGGCACAAATATTTTCATAATTACCATTATTGTAGTTGAATACTTGCTTACAATTGCTGTTTAACGGCTTAGGGGTGTCTAGGCACAGATCCAATGTCAAAGATTTGTGGTGCGGGTCTTCAGGTACCGCAAGGGGGCACTGACAGGGTAATACGATAAGTTTTTTATTAGAAAATGCTAAGTCGAGGATCCGATTATTAGAATTACGTACTAAGTTAAATTGGTCTAAGTTGTAATGATAAAGGGTGACAAAGAAAAAAAATTTGAGAATCACCAGAAATGCCACTTGGCTCAATGCGACCATCTGGAAGCAGCAGCCAGTCTATGTGAGGTAAATTAAAATCCCCTAATATAATAAAAATATCATTCGGAGCCAGGATTAAATTATGTTAGAAAGGCCAGACAAACGAACTAGTGGGTCACCTGATGTTAAATGATCACCACTATCCATAGACACCCGCAGCGCTTTACGCGATGCCAGTGCGTTGTTGGCCCTAAAGGAAAGGGAACAGGGGAAGGGGGTGAGGGAGGGGATGAGGGAAGGTGTGAGGTATTGGGCCCCCAGCACTCTCACTGACCGTACGAAACGCAAGCAGGATAACTGCTGCTTCACGCCGGTGCGGTGTTCTGTGAGAGGGTGGTACTGCCCCGGACGAGCCAGCCCATTCGTGATGCAGCGGCTAGCTACAACATGGCTCTACCACTACTTAACTTAAATACTTATACTTACTCCCTCAATTCAGTAGAATCAAAACGAAAATTTAATGCTAAATGATTTGAGTGGTTTGTTAAATTAGGTATACCTACGCAGTGAATGAAGCTGCAACCTCACAAAACATCGCCGCATTTAGAAATATCCCATAATATTCGTTCGGCAACCCTGCAGAAGGGAGCGAAATGAAGAAAAAGCTCTAAATCAACGAGCCGGGATGTTATTTGATCGAGCGATATATCATGCGGCAAACAATGTCTGTGCTCAATCGAATATTGAATGGAAATTCAATCCGTCAAACCCAATAGAAGGTGAAATGACTGTAATAGCTCCGCGAGTCATTTGAGGATAGTGCTCCGTCGCCGGCGCGCCGTGATTTATGCCCCGAGCCGTCTCCGGTCACATAGGACGCCGACATGATTATTGCGTGTCTAAAACTTGATATCGCTCACTATTTCGGTGACTACTTAGGTACCTACTTATCATAGTGAAAATAACGTGCACGTTTGGCAGCCGCCGTGACGTGTGACTCCGAGAGGAAGGGCTACGGTTTAGCCCGAAACATGTCGAGTTAAACTCATTTTAAGACGTGAGTGATCCGCTTATTTTCACTATAAGTGAGTCTCACGGTAGTTTCATGTTTAAAGTACCTACTTATCGTAAGTAGATAAAAAAATCTGATATTTTTTAGTCAATCTTATAATAAACTTGCTCTGCTAACTGAATTCCTTTATCGCTATCCCGCAGGAATTATGCTATTTTCCGAGTTAAAAACTATCCCATGTCTTTTTTTGGGTCTGAAACAATCTCCATACCCAATTCATTTAATTATAGATTTTAGAAAATCGGTTCAGCGGTTTAAGCGTGAAGAGATGACAGACCGACAGACACACTTCCGCATTTACAATAATAGTATGAAACACCATAAAACATCAGAACACCGGACCGATTTTTGAAATCACATCATTCGTAATGATAGAGTGAGTACCTAGATATAATAAGGTATCGCTACAACCTGCTAACAATAAAATTGAAGTAAGCAGCTAGCCTCGGTGATGCAGCGCGCGGCGCAGTACACCTAACAGCAACTCCTGAGCACCCGGGGGCGGGGGGGGGGGGGGCGGGGGGCGGGGGGTATTTACTACGCAATTGAAGTAAGCAGCTAGCCTCGGTGATGCAGCGCGCGGCGCAGTACACCTAACAGCAACTCCTGAGCACCCGGGGGCGGGGGGCGGGGGGCGGGGGGCGGGGGGTATTTACTACGCAATTGAAGTAAGCAGCTAGCCTCGGTGATGCAGCGCGCGGCGCAGTACACCTAACAGCAACTCCTGAGCACCCGGGGGCGGGGGGGGGGGCGGGGGGCGGGGGGTATTTACTACGCAATTGAAGTAAGCAGCTAGCCTCGGTGATGCAGCGCGCGGCGCAGTACACCTAACAGCAACTCCTGAGCACCCGGGGGCGGGGGGCGGGGGGCGGGGGGCGGGGGGTATTTACTACGCAATTGAAGTAAGCAGCTAGCCTCGGTGATGCAGCGCGCGGCGCAGTACACCTAACAGCAACTCCTGAGCACCCGGGGGCGGGGGCGGGGGCGGGGGCGGGGGGCGGGGGGTATTTACTACGCAATTGAAGTAAGCAGCTAGCCTCGGTGATGCAGCGCGCGGCGCAGTACACCTAACAGCAACTCCTGAGCACCCGGGGGCGGGGGCGGGGGCGGGGGCGGGGGCGGGGGGTATTTACTACGCAATTGAAGTAAGCAGCTAGCCTCGGTGATGCAGCGCGCGGCGCAGTACACCTAACAGCAACTCCTGAGCACCCGGGGGCGGGGGCGGGGGCGGGGGCGGGGGGCGGGGGGTATTTACTACGCAATTGAAGTAAGCAGCTAGCCTCGGTGATGCAGCGCGCGGCGCAGTACACCTAACAGCAACTCCTGAGCACCCGGTGGCGGGGGCGGGGGCGGGGGCGGGGGGCGGGGGGTACTTACTACGCAATTCGAAGTTCATATTATACCGACCCTTTCACTCTTCTGTTTAGTACTTCGCATGCTTAGTAATAAACGGGCTTAACTCAAAATCGTGAATTATGGTAAATCGAGTTTAAACTTTAAACTTTAAAATCGATTTACCATAATTCACGATTTTTGAGTTAAGCCCGTTTATTACTAAGCATGCGACTTACTATAGCGTGAACGGAAGGGCATGAAACGAAGCTCGAAAATCGAATTTTGTAAGTCCTAGATCGGGATGAGCGGGTGGCCTAACCCAACTAACAGCTTGCAAAGCACTGGAGTACGTGTCACACGCACACGCACTCCAAAATTACCATTTATTCCAATAATGGTTGATTTTGTAAGTATTTGAACATTACAGTTGTTATTAACATAATTAGATTTTTATTATATACGGATCTTTCCGAAATAAATAATAATAATATCATTTTGCACTGATTTTGACCTTACAAAAATCAAAATGGGTCATACCGCCAATCCGATTTCATACTGCTGACGGTACTTTTTGTTGACTGTATTTTTATTATCATCCTATTATACCACTGCTCAATCTGTTAAGGGTATGCGCGCATGAGCAATTTTTGTCTCCGCGACTATATTATCAAGTCTATCGGTTAGTATGGAAGTGCGCACACGTAGCGCCGCGACTCCGGGGATACAAATACACATAACACAAATAAATCACCTTGCGACTAAGATGCTCGTGCGCGCATACCCTAAAGGTAAACGTTTCAAAATTGGCAATCGATGAAAATTTTAAATGTGCCTGAATATTTTTATACCGGTAGGAATAACGTTCCTTATTAACAGGAAAAAATTACAGATTTTTTGGTTGCGTCATATAATTATAAAAAATAAAAACAATTTATTAAATCTGGGGCAGCTTAATACGGGCACGAACCTTAGTCCGTCGCATATTGAAAAAAAAAATCCAGATGTGACATTGACAGCTTGTCATAAACAAACGTACATAACCTTAGCTTGCGATTTTGCGCCCGTGTCTTTCTCCAAGTTTTCGGTATTTTCCCTGGATATCTTTTAATTTTTCGACTGCTTACCCACATCGGACCTTTGATATTGCCTGCTACGACGAAAACTCTTGCTTTGTACCCTGGACCTGACCTTTATAGCTGCTACGACGACTTGGAACTGATATACTGATTAACTCGAACTCTGTACTCTGGACTGAATTTCCGTTTTATTCAATTGTTTTACAATGGATAATAACGAACATCAACGATGGAGGGAACCTAAAATGTGTTTTTTACCAACGTGCACCAATAACGATATTAAAAACCCTGAGAAGAAGTTTTTTACTATTAGGAAAGAACTAAAGGAAAATTGGTGCAACATGGCTGAGAGAAACTGCCCAAAACGACATCTTTATTGTTGCGAAGACCATATTAACGTAAGTTGCCACTTACTCTGTTCATTATTACTGTTTTGAGCACTGCACCTACGGCTGCAGTCTGTCTGACCATACATCGACCGATGATTTACCGCTGTACGCAAATGTCGAATGTTATGTTCGTAAATGTGTAAGCGTGATCTGCCAATCCGCCACCTGCTATTGCAGTTGGAGATATCATCATACATTCACAAACACAACTGGAGATTGTCTGCATGCCTGTTATATTTTATCTATAAATTTGGGGTACAAATTACACTCATTCTCAACAGCGTGATATATTTAATGCAGGCACCTATAAATTAGTATGTAGCCTAAATGTGTTTTTAATATTTTCAGGTTGAAGAAGACCTAGAAAATTACAACAAATGGATATGTGGTGCGAAACCACGGCTGAACTTAAATGCAACTCTAAAAAATATACCATTTCAAGCAACAAACCCAACTTCTTCAAATAAAAGAAATGTTGGTATGTCATCATCATCAACCTCCAATGCGAGTGGCACTTTTGTCATTCAAACTGCTCGCAGTGTAAGTATTCAATTTATTATTTCATTTCAAGGAGGTCTTAGTTCTCACTAAACTTAAAGGCTGATCTGAATTCATATATGATTCATTGCACTGTAGCAGTATATCTGTATGACCCTCTGGCCACATGGTCTGACTGCCTTTGTCCTTTTTTTTCCTATTTGTTTGATTAACCAAATAATAAATATATTTTAAAAACCGATTAGACCAACACATTAGCAGTATGAAGAATACTTGACCAAGGAACAGCTGGATACAGGCACCTATCAGTTGCCCTCAACTGCCTGCCTGATAATATAAATATAAATAATAATAAACTGCAAAAAATTTCAATTTCGCGCCTAGAGAGTGCTGTTCCACCTTAAAGTAAATACTTACATTTGAAATTGTCTTTAAATATTATTTCCTAAGAATGTCACCTAATATGCAGTATGCAAGTCGCGTTACTCATGCCTAGAATGCATGGTCCGATCAGTGGGACCACATGGTCTAAGAAAATGATAGTTTCTATAGTCCGATTAGTTAATCAAACTAACCGGAAATCAAAATTTCACATTGTCCGATCAGTGGGACCACATGGTCTAAGATAATGGTAGTTTCAATAGTCCGATTAGTTAATCGAACCAACAGGAAAAAAATGTTCTTGTGGTCTGATTGGTAGGACAAAGGCAGTCGGTCCACGTGGCCAGAGGGTCATTTCAGGGTAAAAGACTGGAAACAGGGCTCTATGTAAGGTAAACGAGTTCCATGCAGATGATAAGACATTAATAAAAGTGAATATTTTAGAATGATACAAAATTAAAATGTACTATTTGTATACTATCTATCTATCTAAATGTATACTATTTTATTTGTTTCAGGCTGATGTTGCTGTGCAGTGTGATAGCATAGTAGCAGTTGCAAATAAATATGTGATGGTCAAACCAACAACTGAAGAAAAAACTACTAACTTTCGCGCCCGGAAGATAAAACAAAAAATGATGCCATCACTGATGTCACATTTACCAGATAGTGATGAGACTCCTGGTCAATCTTCTTATCTTTTTGGAACATCCAATTTTGAATCTACATCATCATCTAGTGTTAGAAATTATGATGATAAATCTGGTAGGGAACACATCATGAAAATGATTAAAAATAAGCCTAAAATGTATATAGGTGTGCCTAAGAACTTTTGGTGGATAGTAGATTTCATTGCACAACAATGTTCATGTATCACTCTCCACATTATAATGACATTATTCAAGTTAAAAACTAATGACACATTTGCAAGAATGAGTGAAGAATTTGAAATGGCTCAATCAACTATCAGATTGTTATTTCAAAAGAATGTTGTCATACTAGCTACATATTTTCAAAATTTTATATATTTACCAACACCTATAGAAATAAAAAAAAATCTACCACTTGTGTTTAAAATAAGGTACTCTAATGTACAATGCATAATAGATTGCTTTGAAATTCAAATTCAAAAACCTAGTGATCCCATTAGACAAGCACAAACTTGGTCCCAGTATAAATCTTGCAACACTGTAAAATATCTAATTGGTTGCACTCCCGCCGGATTTATATCCTTTATATCTGAGGGTTTTGGTGGAAGAATATCAGATAAAGCGATTACAGAGAAGAGTGGCTTTATAGATATTCTTCTATCTAATGCTGTCATTATGGCAGACAGAGGGTTCAAGGAAATAGAATCTTTATTGAGCTTAAAAAATATTAAACTGTTAAGACCTCCTTCTGTTTTCACAAATAAACCATTAACAAAAAAAGAGGTGATTCATACCAAAGTAATCGCGAGCTTGAGAGTTCACATAGAAAGAGTTATAAGGAGAGTTAGGGAGTATCAAATGTTGAAACCTCATTCGGTAATCAATAATAAGCATCTAAAATACTTGGACCAATTAGTAACAATTGCATGTGGCTTGATTAACCTTCAGGATCCTATAATAAAAGATATTTGATAGAATTAAATTGTTTTATTTTATATTTAAAACCTACGTGATGGCACTATTCAAAATGATAGGAAACACATTAGTTTTCCAGAACTCTTCTGCAGCACCCATCACATTTTCTATATAATTTGCATCAAAGTTCACTACCACCTTCTCTATCCTACCATTGGTTTCAAACTTTGGGTCTGCCACACAAAATAAACATTTTTGTTTTCCTGTGGCTAACATTTCTAGCTGAACTTGGGCGTTATATTTATTACAAATAAGCCCATTGTTTATGTAATTTTTTTTCGTTTTTTCTGAAATAGGGCATTTAATCTCTATAACAAAATCATCACTAATGCCGTCAGGTGATGCACCAAAAAGTCCATTTATCAATATTAGTCCCGATTCATTAATTTTTTTGTTTGTCTCTTCCTGAATTTTTTTCAGAACACTTTTCTCTAAAATTTTTCCCCTTTTCATTGCCTTTGTTTCCTGCACCTTGTGCCCCCCCAATATCTCCTCTACTAGACTACCCGCTGGAGTTTTGCAATGAGCAATTTCATGTAATTTGGAGCCAGTAATTCGACCTTGCCTCATGCTATGCCATAATTTTGAATTGACCTGGCTAATTGTTTCTTGGCTTATTTTATTTTCTTTACCACATACAATTTTGTTGATAAATATCTTGTAATTTTTAAAACTATGATCAGTTTCTTCTTCTACAAACTTAACTGTCATATCAAAAATGCAGTAATTTGTTAATTTTTCTATTTGCTTGTTCTGATCATAAGTCATGATCAGACTCTTTCCACAAGCATGTTTGTGAGCTTCATTGCGGAATTTTTCTAGAATGCTCGCATCCTTTGGGCCCCTCCGTGGCACCTTGCTGTTTATTAAATCTTTAATAAATATAACTCCGTCTCGAGCTCGTTTCAAATTTGGCTTCATCCAATAACACTCCACACTTGTAGGTGATGGTTCCGCACTACGTGTTTGCAGCCAAAACAGAAAGACAAGTGTATGTTTACACCCACCTGAAAATTCACAAGATAAAAATAGTATTTTCATAGTCAGGTAAAAATAACAGGTACCTAGTTGCAAGCAGCGAGAACAAAGTAATGCAACAATTTTTTTTTGTATTCTAACTACTTAACTAAGAGCCAGTTATACCAAACAAGCGGTTTAGCTAGTTAAATTTAACTAGGTATAAATTAGTGTTTATTTCATTTTAGGTTGTAAGTTTATTTAAAGAAGCCTTATAATGTGATAACTTGCATATATCATTATATATACAGGGTTATTTTTAATTCACTGACATCCTCTTAACCCTGAATTCCTATCACTCAAACAAATGTTTTTTGTTTTACGACTTTTTAATATGAAGCACTTTTTTTCCCATACAAATACACAGAGTATCGTAAAAATAAGAGGAAATCTCAAATTTTCAAAACGTTATTACACCAAAAATATTAAGTTATGACAAAAGCCGTAAAACAAAAAACATTTGTTTAAGTGGTAGGAGCTTAGGGTTAAAAGGATGCTAGTGAATTACAAATAACCCTGTATAAGGAATTTTTTTGGTACACATTGTAGAGTAGAGGTGATAGTAGGGTGATAGTTATTAATCAATGAAACTTACCAGCTGCAGCTGCACAACTATCACATGATGTGTCTGTGATGACATCCTCTATCTCATTGAGATGGACCGTCACAGTGTAGTACTTGCTGTTTATTCTATGTTCAGGAACAATTTTTGCTCGTACATCACACAGGCTTCCAATTCTTTTCACTTCAACATAGCCAACTGCACTCTCCACATAAGACTGCCGTGATGACCTTAAAAGCAAAATAAAATTCGTTTCAGAAATTACTTTACACATCATAGAAATTAAACTCGTGAATACTGAGATAAACACGCGATTAGGTTGAGTATAGTACTTACATTAAAGCTTTAGCACCTCTAATTTCAGCGACATTATACTTGTCACTACTCTTCATAAACTCCATGAGCATAATCATATCTACTTTTGGCAGATTTGATGAGTCCGCTCTAACAAAATCAGTGTTTCTATTCATATTTCACAGTTTTCAAATTCGAGTTAATCAGTAAATCAGTTTTAAGTCGTCGTAGCAGCTATAAAGGTCAGGTCCAGGGTACAAAGCAAGAGTTTTCGTCGTAGCAGGCAATATCAAAGGTCCGATGTGGGTAAGCAGTCGAAAAATTAAAAGATATCCAGGGAAAATACCGAAAACTTGGAGAAAGACACGGGCGCAAAATCGCAAGCTAAGGTTATGTACGTTTGTTTATGACAAGCTGTCAATGTCACATCTGGATTTTTTTTTCAATATGCGACGGACTAAGGTTCGTGCCCGTATTAAGCTGCCCCAGATTTAATAAATTGTTTTTATTTTTTATAATTATATGACGCAACCAAAAAATCTGTAATTTTTTCCTGTTAATAAGGAACGTTATTCCTACCGGTATAAAAATATTCAAGCACATTTAAAATTTTCATCGATTGCCAATTCACTAGAAATATTATTGTAAACATTAGATAGTATGCACTTTATTCCTAAGCCTTTCCCGAACGAAATTCAGACTGTCAATGCAGTGACAGTTGTTTCTTGTTTAAAAAAAAAAAAAACTTCAGCCTGTCTGTTGTCAATGATTGATTGTCTTTTCGCCAGTTTTCGCTATTTCTGCGATTTACAAAATTGTTTTACGTTTAAAACTACTTATGTCACTTACTAACAAGGTGAAATCGTCCTTGTACGGCGTAGTACGTACAGGTAATTAAAGAATTACTAAGTCAGGTCAATGGCAATTCAAAACACAACGCTTGGATATCGCAATTGGTATAGTTCAGCTTGATTTAATCCATGAACAGGCCTGTGTAGCCCCGCGAGAAGCATGTCCGGAGTGGTGGAGACAGCCATCCGCAGCAAACTGCAAGCCGCGCTGGACACGGCGCACCTCGACGTCATAAACGAGTCGTACATGCACAACGTTCCGAAAGGCGCGGAAACACACTTCAAAGTGGTCGTGGTGTCCGACAAATTCGACGGACTGCCCTTGATCAAGGTATCAACATCTTTTACTATTAATCGTCTTCATTAATCATCCTCTGTGTTTCCTGGTACTCACCGCATGGGTATGTATTACAATACCAAAGTACGAAAGACCAAATGTATTAAAAATCAAATTGGTCAAAAGACAGACACGATTTTTTTCTGGAACCGTAAACTTTTCAGAATTTATTAACCTATTGACCGCCACGCATTGTTTTTGTTTGGAACAAAATTGATTCTTATGCAGATGCGGGTAGGTTTAATTTTGTATTACCGTACTGTCGTCTATAGCCGACGCTGGCGGTCAAAAGGTTAAAACAGCATCATACAGAACCCGTTAGGTTAGGTTTGTTTTATAACAATCTTAAAAAGTTAACGAAAAAAATTGTGTTGGTCTTTTGACCCATTCGATGTTTTAATACATTTGGTCTTTCATACTTCGGTATTGTAATACATACCCCACCGCATTGTGCTCATTGTATCCCGCTGAAGAATAGAAGTTAACCCTTAAACCATTTGAAAACCCTGTCAAACCATTTGATTTTGGACCGTAAATGTTGCTAGTTTGAATCGGCTTTGATTTCTGTTTGCCGGCAAATATATTGCCGGTATCTATTTAATTAAAGGTTAAACATTCTTATTGATATTTACAGAATAGATGATTCAGGCAAAATCTATGAATTCATCTGAAAATTTATTAATAAAAAAAGTAGTTATTTGCGTCAAGATTTTAATATCTGGTTCTTTTGTTTAGAGATACTAAGTTTTGTAAATTTTACATAGCCATATCTTTTTGTTTTATAACAGAGACACAGATTGGTGAACGATACATTGAAGGAGGAGCTGCAGACAGGTGTGCATGCACTGTCTATAGTGGCCAAGACCCCCCAGCAGTGGGCCGCGGCCAGCCAGGCCGTGGAGAGCAGCCCCAGCTGCCGAGGGGGCTTCGGCAAATGACTTGCTTTGTGTCATTTTGCACATAGTTAGATGGAACAACAAATTAATATAGCCAGTATACTGATATTCAACTTGTTTGTTTGCATAATGATGACTGGGTTGCTGCTCTAGTAGTATAGTGAAACAATATACAAATTGTCTTACATGGCTCTTGGTACATACTTTCTACAATCCATTTCCCAGGAAAATATTAAATATTACTAGGCAGCTTTAGAAATGCGCCAAGAAACCTACCGTAACATCTGCCATTCATGACTTCTTGACAATAAGTTTCTCAGTGAAAAAGTAAAATCTCAAGACAAAAACGAGAATAGATGGAATATAAACAAATACACACCAGTAGTTCCCAGTAGACCTACTAGAAGGTCTATTGGATTTTTTTTTCTCAGTGGACCTACTATCAATGTGGATGTATGTGGATGTTGAATCAACCTGTCTATTACTGAATGTTGGTTAGTTATTAATTTTTAGGGTTCCATACCTAAAGGGTAAAAACGGGACCCTATTACTGACGCCTCGCGCGAACCGTGATAGCTAGACAGTTGAAATTTTAACAAATTATGTATTTTGGTTGCCGCTATAACAACAAATACTATAAACCAGATTAAAATAAATATTTAAGGGGGCTCTCCTACAACAAACGTGATTTTTTTGCTAATTTTTGCTCAATATTGATAACAAACAGGTAGACGCTTGAAATATTCACAGAATATTTAGTTATATCACTTTCAAAAAAAAAATCAAAACGTTTATTCTGCAAATAGGCCGCAAAGGGCTCTTTTACATGTCACTTTTTTAAACTACCAGCGCTTTCGTAAGGACCATCATTGCCAAGAAGAATGCGCCGCAAGAAACTTGGCAGGAAGTCATCTTTTAAATTAAAATAAATAATAGTTTAAAAAAACTAAAAAACACGCTTTAAAAAATAAAAAATAAATTTTAATAAATTTCAATTCACTATTCTTATAGTGCAGTAAAAAATCTTAATAAGCAATTATTATATTGTTATATCCAGATCAAAATTTGTAAACAATTCTAAATATTGATAAAATAAATAATAATAGTTTAAAATATTTTATTGTAAAAAAAGCGTGGGGTGCATGGTGTCAATTGTCAAGGATTATCATTTTGATTACATCTTAAAAAGCACCCCACGCTTTTTTTACAATAAAATATTTTAAACTATTATTATTTATTTTATCAATATTTAGAATTGTTTACAAATTTTGATCTGGATATAACAATATAATAATTGCTTATTAAGATTTTTTACTGCACTATAAGAATAGTGAATTGAAATTTATTAAAATTTATTTTTTAGTTGCATTTTTTTTTCTACGCCCCTCACCTACAACCTCCCCAACCCCCCAAAATCCCCCACCCCATTTCCCCAAACCCCCCCCAAACCCCAAACCCCAACCCCCACACCCTTACCCCCAATCCCCTAAACCCCCCTCCTCATTTTACAAACCGCCCAACCACCTAAACCCAACCCCCCTAACACCGGGCCCCCCAACCCCTCCAACCCCCACCACCCCACCTCCCCCCGCCCCGCCAACTGCCCCCCAACCCCTCCCACACCCCCCACCCCGCCACCTGCCCCCCACCCCCTTCCAGCTCCATCATGAAAACCCTTGTTACCATCTAGGCCTCTTACCCCCTCCCCATTTCCCACAACCCCCCATATTCACTTACCCCTGAACCCCCCAACACCCCCACCCTATTTCCCGTAAACCCCCCCCCAACCCCTAACCCCAACCGCCACACCCTTACCCCCAACCCTCTAAACCCCGGACCCCCTTACCCCATACCCCCATCCCCCCCCCCCCCACCCCGCCACCTACCCCCCTTCCAGCGCCATCATCAGACCCTTGTTACCATCTAGGACCAAAGTACTCGTCAAAACGAATCAAACGAGCCCAAACTCGATGGGGTTGTTTCGTTTTATTGTAAAGTGCCTTTGGCCATCTTCCAGCTCCATCATCAGACCCTGGTTACCATATAGGATCAAAGTGCTCGTCAAGACGAATCAAACGAGCCCAAACTCGATGGGGTTGTGTCGTTTTATTGTGGAGTGCCTTTGGCCATCTTCCAGCTCCATCATCAGACCCTGGTTACCATATGGGATCAAAGTGCTCGTCAAGACGAATCAAACGAGCCCAAACTCGATGGGGTTGTGTCGTTTTATTGTGGAGTGCCTTTGGCCATCTTCCAGCTCCATCATCAGACCCTGGTTACCATCTGGGATCAAAGTGCTCGTCAAGACGAATCAAACGAGCCCAAACTCGACGGGATTGTGTTGTTTTATTACATAGTTCCTATGGCCACCATCCAGCTCCATCATCAGATCAGCTCCATGTTACAATAATATTGCATTGTCATCCAATTTACACATATGTGCAAAATTTCAGCTCAATCGGAAACCGGGAAGTGGGTCAAAATCGCGCCCTAAGGAGTCGGTTACAAACATACAAACATACAAACATGCATACAAACATACAGGTGAAGCTAATATAAAGCGAGTAATATAATAAATTAATAAAAGGATTTTACATTCAGTATTAATACAGGTTGATTCAACATTGGTAATATTTCATAGTAGGTCCACTGGGGGGGGAAAAAAAACCAATATGCCTACTTGACTTGTAGGTAAAATGGTCTAATGCTTAGGCACTCAAAATTGTGTTCTGTATCTCTTTCTGCCCTCACATGTTTAACCATGCGACAGAAAATACCAGTACAAACAATAGGCTACTTTCCTAACTAGTCAGTCTTTTAGATTATCAAAAAATATTGGACACGTATTTTTTATTTTGTCAATTAAACAAAAAATTACGAAGATATGGCGCGTTGAAGTTTCGCGTGACGTCACTTGTTCCTACACTTTGTATGAGCGTTTTAGGAACAAGTGACGTCACGCCTCGTCACGCGGAACTTCAACGCGCCATATCTTCGTCATTTTTTGTTTAATTGTTAAAAGAAAAATTACGTGTCTAATATTTTTTGATAATGTAAAATACGGACTAATAAGAATTATTATTTTTTTACCTAGGAAACATCCCTATTGTGATTCCCAGTATGTATGTATGTTTATTATGAATCTAACACTTTAGTTACTTTGGTTACAAGGTTGATAATCATATATCACACAGCCTTTTGAACTTGATTACTTTTTATAATCCAAATATTATCATATATGCTATAGCCTATGATCTGACAACAAAAAAAAACAAACTACAGATTATTTTAAAATTTAATCAGATGAAGTTTTGCTTATACAATAGTTCATAAATATGATTGAAGGACTACAGATCTCTCTTTACAATTTTGTTTTAATACAAACAGCAAGGGTTAGCCCACCTATATCTCAAATGTGTGAAAGTAAATTAAAAATCAAATACAGACATGGGCAACTCCTGAAACTTGAACGTGAGTCGCATCAAGTTACCATAACAATAACTGATCTCAGAAAACTGCCGTTAAAACTTCGGCTAAGTAATTTTTTGGTTACAGAAATTGACTAAACCAGAGATTAGATTGCTGGGTTGATTGACATCGATTATAGGTGTAGGAACCGGTACAATTCGCTCAAAAACAGATGATCTACTGAATAGTAACTTCACTATTGAATATTAATACTTATTTACATGATCAATGTACAGGGACATCCGATGGAGACGGTCTGGTGACACCCGAGCTCACGGGCACGGGCGGGGGGCGCTGTGAGTGTGTGCGTGCGTGCGCTACGTGCGTCAGAGGCTGTAGTGGTCGAGGCGCAGTTTGCCCTCGTTCTCGGCCAGGTACAGCATGTCGGCCAGCGTCTGTTCGCAGATGGCCTCCTCCGCACGCTCCGACATCTGCAATAAGACGCCGTCACTTAGCACTGCGTGTAGCATAAGGTGATATCAAACGGTTCACTTGAATAAATATTCTTAGGCCGCTTGTAGATAGATGTCCTTTGTTTTACCGGGCAAAAAAACGGTCCGTTGTCCGGTGAAAACAACGGACGTCTACAAGCGGCCAGAGAGAGACAGAGGTTTACACTTATTCAATACATGCAGGCAGGACAAGATACAATAAAAAAAACAGTGCGTGGAGTCCCTTAACAAACCCGCTCCCAACCCGCCCCCGACCCGCTCTTAACTCGCCTCCCACCCGCTCCCAACCCGACCCCACTCGCTCTCAACCCGCCCCCAACCCGCTCTCAACTCGCCCCCCACCCGACCCCACTCGCTCTCAACCCGACCCCACTCGCTGTCAACCCGCCCCCAACCCGCTCTCAACTCGCCCCCCACCCGCTCCCAACCCGACCCCACTCACTCTCAACCCGCTCCCAACCCGCCCCCAACCCGCTCTCAACTCGCCCCCCACCCGCTCCCAACCCGACCCCACTCGCTCTCAACCCGCCCCAACCCGCTCCCAACCCGACCCCACTCGCTCTCAACCCGCCCCCAACCCGATCCCAACTCGCCCCCAACCCGCTCTCAAGTGCCTATAGAAGTTTTACTTCAAAAACAAACGTCTCGTAAGGCTGCGTTCAAACCAAACCGACTATCGGCCGCCGAATGTGAGCAGGCTCACTGTGAGCCCCAGTGTGAATGTTATTTTGTACGGTATTTTATGTCGGCGACTACGCATAGCGTAATGGCGTATTGTCGGTTTGGTGTGAACGAAAAAGTGAATATGTATGGAAATACAATAAACTGCGTAACGCGCGCTCACATTCGGCGGCCGACAGTCGGTTTGGTTTGAACGCAGCCTAAACGTCAACTTGCGTTGCGTTACGTTGCGTATTTAACGCAACGCTTGTTGGAAGTTGCATTAGAAGTTTCACTTCAAAAACATCGATTAGTATAAATTGGGCCCCACCCGGCTTAATGTTGCGGCAAGCTGCTACGCTATTTTTTAGTGTGACCCATTAAATCCACTCTAATTAATGCTTTATTTTTCTTTCATTTCATGTTCACAAGGCCCATACCCCATTTATTTTAACAATTGAAACTTAACGGTAAAATTTGCACACGTGTTTAAATGAAACAACGAAGCTATTTAAAATTGTGTTAACTTCTATAGTGAAAACATAATAAATACCGCTAATACACATATACCGCTAATGTACATGTAGGTATTTTTAGTCCATTTGTGTTCGAAATACCGAGAAACGTGTGTTACGATGTGACCGTTAATTCAAATCTTATATTAAACGAAGTAAGCTGGAATGACGTAGAAATGAACATTCATCCGTAATTTCTTTAAATATGGGATCGAATGAAGTCGTGCGTCCTGGAATAAGTTTAAATGGCCGCGTCCGAGTGAACGGTCTCTCTGTGTTTAGACTGTTCATTTCTTCTTCATTCAGTGTGGAATGAATAATTATTGAATAAAAATATGCAATATCGTCGGATCCGTTTACTGATTAATCAATTTGGCTTTTTTGTTTCACTTTACGTTCAAATGTGTTAAGTTCTCGAACTAAATGAGTGAAAATGAAGCAAGAAAAATAAAAGAAAAACAACCTGTCTGATATCACCTGTTCGGACCCAAAAAGCGTGTATCGAAACGCGCTTCGTAAAAAAAAAGTGTGTGGGACAGCTGTCACTTGGACAGTTGCGGGTCTTTGGGTTAGTTCGTAGCGAAAGCATGTTTTTGGTTTTGTCTAGTGGGATCTGATGTAATTTTCGAGCAATTTGGTAGAATTTTGGACGAGAAACCTTCACACGTTGCCGCGGTTTGTGGGTCCTACCGAGTGAGCTCCGGGCGCGTGTGGAAGAAGTGGGTGCATTCTGATGCGCTAAGCGTGTACGGTGAACCCCTGAATCCCTCCCCGAACTTAGCGCTAATCCTTTCCCCTTCCCGAAGAAGAGACAGTCTGACGCTCGCACAGAAGTGATAGCTTAAGTCAGTTTTAAGGTTATATGATCTGCGTAACGCAGACGATCGTCCGTTTGCCCAGTAGTGGGACAGAACATCATCAGGTATAGCAGACACACATGGCGCAAAGTACTCACCGGGCGGTACTCGTATCCTTCCGGCGGGTGCTTGAAGACGGGCCCGAAGTTGACGGACACGGAGATGTTGCGGTGCAGCGACAGCGCCGGGAAGTAGCACCCCGCGTAGATGTCGCGGAACGCCTCGCCCTGGCACTCGCCGTTGCGGAAGAACAGCATGCGCGACCCCGGCAGCGGCCGCAGCGCCGCCAGCGACGCCGCCACCTCGTCCTTGTCCTCGTAGTACAGGTGGCTCTTGAACTTGACCAGCGGGCGGTCCTTGCAGCTGCGCGGCGCGCCCGCCGCGCCCGGCAAAGCCAGCAGGAAGCCCAGCACGTCCCCGCGGCCGTAGCCCGCCGCGTAGCGCCGCCCGCGCGACTCGTGGAAGCGCGTGCCCTTGCGGCTGCGCCAGCCGTAGCCGAACTTGTCGTAGCCCAGCGGCGCCTGCAGGTTGGCGCAGCGGCGCGCCCAGCCCAGCCGCGCCGCGCCGCCCTCGCCCAGCTCGTCCACGCGCGCCTCCCAGTACCACGCGCCGGCCCGCACGCCGTGCGTCGCGCGCACGCCGCAGTAGCCGCGCTCCCCCGCGCACCCCAGCCGGCTGTCCGCCACCCGCAGCTGCGGCGCGCGGTCGTGCAGCGCCAGCAGCACGGCGCCGCCCATCAGCGCGCGGTACAGCCAGCCCGGGATGGGCTTGCCGGACCACTCGTGGCTCTCGTCGAACTCCTGCCGGAACGGCGCGTGCGGGTCCGGCTCCGCCAGGATGTACCGGTAGCCGTCCTTGTTGAACGGGTGCTCGCTGGGGTAGCCGTGCGCCGGCAGCCGCGAGCCCGCCGCCGCCTCGCCCGCGCGCCGCTTGCCCCCCGCGCCGCCCCCCGCGCCGCCCGCCGCGCCGCCCGCGCCGCCCTCCCCGCCGCCCGAGCCCGCCACGCGCCGCTTGGCCGCGCGCCCCTTCGCGCCGCCCGCCAGCGGCACTGCCCACACCCACGAGTGCGTCACGATACTGTCTGAAGCTGTATGTCGACTTCGCGCGGCAAACCATCGAACTTTGACTCGCGCGGCAGCCGCACGCTATGGATGCCGTGCCGCCGCGCGAAGCGATTCGAATTTTGACCGGAATGCTCCAAAACACAGGTTTACCACGGTCCGACAGTACTCGCGCGGCGGCCCCGCGAAATCGATATACACGACTTAACGCACTAGGAAACAATTATATTCATCGCCTCTTTCTGGCACACGACGTAGGATGAGGGTAAAGAGTGCCACTCACGCGTTAGACGACCCATCTCGTTTAACTATCTTTACCGACCCGTTTTTGCTTTTAAATAATCGATTGCTGTGCCCCCATTAGGGCGGAGAACTCGGTTCTTGAAGTTGTTGACGCATAAGTATACCTAGGACAGACTGTCCGACTAGGTAGGTCCGACTTCGAGGAGATCAGTCGTCGAATCCGACTCGGATGGGCAGCGTTCGGGGAACGCCGCAATATCTTTTCATCCAAAATACTACAGTGCCTTAAGACTAAAGTCTTTAGCCAGTTTGTGTTTCCAGTGATGCTTCACTATGGACCTGATGAATAGGCTCATAGAGTCGCTCAACGAGCTATGGACTGGAGAGGGCTATGCTTGGGGTTTCTCTACGGGATCGAATCAGGAATGAGGAGATTCCGTAGAAGAACAAGGGCCACAGGGGATCAAGGGACAGGTCATATAGCACGCAGAACAGATGGCCGTTATGGGGCCCGAAAAGTTCTCGAATGGAGACCACGGACTGGCAAGCCCAGCGTGGGACGTCCACCAACGAGGTGGACGGACGATTTGGTGAAGGCCGCAAGATCAAGTTGGATGCAAATCGCTTCCAACCGTAGTGATTGGGTATCAATGAGGGAGGCCTATGTCCAGCAGTGGACGTCTTGCGGCTGTGCGGCTGAAATGATGATGATGATGATGAATTGATCGATTAAGACGTAACTTTGCAGAAAACCGTATCGCTGGACGACAACCGTTTATCTCGCTCTCCGCGACCACACGGGAGACTACAGAGAGAAAACCACTATTTGAAAAATAAATATTTATTAAAGTACTTTATATAATTTATTGAATCAGGCGTTACTTTGCGGAGGTCCATATTAATGAACTAAAACAATTACTTTGCTCACCCGCGACCTTACAATAGTTACGTTTATGCAAGAAATGTGCGTTCATGCAGTTCCTCCACCTCCACACTGTACGAACACACACAAATCACATAAACCCAACCATCACCACCACCAAGCTACACTGACATCATTCATTGTTAGATTCAGATTCTTATGAAGTGTTACATTATTGCGGCAAGGGGTTGCGTCTGGATGCTCTGGAATGCATGGAAATAATTAGGTACAACACTATGGGGTCTATTATTAATGAACAGGTAAATTTAGTATCTTCTCCTTTACTGCGGCTTGGGTCGAATTTGAACAGTTAGTATTAATTAAATATGCCTTATAAATAAATAAACAAAAAATTCAAGGTAGTTTTAAATATGTCAATAAAAGTTAATTTTTGTGGGGTAGTTTGAGAATAAGAAAAATAAAGTGGGTACTTGAGAAGTTACAGTGACAAGTTAAAACATTTGTTTTGGTTTGTTAGTTTAACATTTGGTAGCATAGCATACGGTTGTGGTAACTCTGAAGATGAGCTCTGGTTGAGTTCGAAACGCGTCAGTGTAGCTTGGTGGTGGTGATGGTTGGGTTTATGTGATTTGTGTGTGTTCGTACAGTGTGGAGGTGGAGGAACTGCATGAACGCACATTTCTTGCATAAACGTAACTATTGTAAGGTCGCGGGTGAGCAAAGTAATTGTTTTAGTTCATTAAAGTACTTTAGTTTCCCTACAGCTAGATACGATGGGCCTCTACAGACTAGTACCTAAATAAATAGTACAAAAGCTGTCGATATATTCTGCAAACGCGATGTGAAGTTCGACGTTGGGCGGTAGAGCCACACGCCAGTGCTAGCTAGGTTGCGAAAAATACTGTTAAAATGAGATCTTCTACCCAGGTTGTAAACATAACGAACAATATATCATTGAAGAAATAATTATTTTTCCCGCATAATTCGAACTAAGTACAAGTAAAAGTGACAAATATAAAGAACGACAGAAATAATGGCCACAAATAGACCTCAGAGCGAATTCTGCTAGATCCCAGTGATCTATGATCACACTTCAAGGCGAAAACAGTCCAGTTCGACTCGTGCCCGTGCCCGACCCTGCCTACTCTACCCTGTTCAAAGTTTTCACCTATCATGAATACAAGATAACCTTTTTTTTATAATCACAACAGCATGTCATCTAATTCTATCCAGCGGTGCCGGCAGCGGGTTCGCTCGTCCATGTTACAATAAAGATAAGATTGTGCTAATACCTATGTGTCTCTCAACATTATTATTTCTCTTTTCTTTAATGATCCGGGTGCTAAGGAGCGAGTCAGCCGCTGAAGACACGATTTTGTTTGGTACAGAGTCTTAAGCATTCCCGCAAAGTACCCGAGGCCTTGGTACGCAATAAAATAATAAAAACTTACACTCCATGGCAAATGCAACGTCGATATCACCTAAACTCAATAAGTGACAAAATTCTCAGTCCGTGTGCACGGCGATAAGATAAGGACGTATCAGCCGCGCGGCTCCCGGCGGCGCGGCCGGCCCCGACCGGCGACTCGACGCTCAAACCTTTCAATTACGATGCGATCGCCCAAACCTACGTTTTCCTGTATTCTGTTCATACGAGATAAAACAAAACGACCGGCTACATAAACAGCTAGGTATACCTCTCGAGGCGGCCACGCGCGGCCGGTTCAAGGCGACACGGCTGACATCGGACATGCAAATCAATCAAGCGACTACAGCTACCGAGTAACGTGAAGGAACTCACCCGCCATTAAAGTTCAAGGTGATGTAGCGAACTATTTCAATCTAAAATCAATAGTGTCGCCTCGCACCGCAGACGCCGCTCTGCCGTGCGCGTGTGCGCATGTGTTTACAAACACTACAACAATGCGCGATCAAACAACCCACACATGCGCCCGCGCCGGTCGCTCCGGTGACGACATGTGCTTTAAAAACATTATACATACTCGTAACGCCTACCTATCACCTGACCCAAATTAAATTATCACATACGACTGCTTCCGATTGGGATTTTTAATTCGTTTGTACGGTAAAGACAAGCATCGATTAAAGCTGTTTGATATAATACCTAATAGAATCAAAATCGTCACACAATAAATGCTGCAAATATTTGCCAGTTCAGTATCTATAAAAAGCATGTCGGACACGCTCAAGGTAGGGTTCCGTAGCCACAACGAAAAAATCAAGTAATATTTTTCTATGGATTTCGTATGTGTACGGAATCATCCAAGTTTAGGTATGTTTTATACCTTGGGCTACTATTTACTCTTAAACTACAAATAATTTCCAAGCAATCTTAGCCGCTATAATTTTCCTAGTATATTTACTAACATTCTGAATTTTTTCAAATTTTTCCACCCAAAATTTTAGATTTTAGAGGGGGGGGGGACGGTCGATTTTAATGAAAATTTTCACTTTAAAGTTGAATATTTCGCAAACAGATCACTGAATAGAAAAATCATGTTAGGAACCCCGCAATGGTTTTAAAAGACCTATCCAACGATACCCCACACTATAGGGTTTATCGAGAAAAAAAAGTCACCCCACCCTTTACGTCTATGGGAGGTACCCTAAAAAAAATTTATTTTTTATTTTACCACTTTTTTGGCGTTTCTGATATGTATATTCATGCCAAATTACAGCTTTCTAGTACTAACGATCTCTGAGCTTAGCCGCAGACGGACAGACAGACAGACAGACATGGCGAAACTATAAGGGTTCCTAGTTGACTACGGAACCCTAAAAAATAAATAATCTGGACGTTAAACCTGAGTTTTATTCGCTCTCTTCGGCTGATCGGGAAGCAGTAATAAATGCATGTCATTAAAGACAAACTGCATGACTCGTGATGAAGTTATTCGGGAACACCGCCGACGGAAGTACATTCTACAACTTAGTAGTGGAGGGCAAAAATGATAATGAAGCGATATTGTGGAAGAACGCCTGTTCAGAGCTAGATTTGCAGCAGCCTGAACTCGCTATTATAAATGCGGTAAATCAAGGTCAAGAGTCGGTCTCAATTATCAATCGTTACAACTTCGCTAGTGAAAACCATTGGCAGTTGAATTAAAATCGAAATCTTATATGTTTTTCTAAATGCTTGACGGAAGTCCCATAAATTATATCGCAGTCTTCATTGACGTACGAAGAACATTGGTGCTTAAGTTCACTGTAAATGTAGGTTGAGATTTCGGGATTTTATATGCGGACAGTTGACCAATACAATTTCTGGACGCCATAGAGATTTCAATTAACTCTGGAACGATGCTTCTCGCATGACGTAAAATGTCACAATGGTAAAGTTCTGGGGCGGTCTAGGAATCAAATCGGTCGACTGCTTCGTCCAGATCCCGGTGGCATATAGAAATAAAAAGTAGCGGACATGTTTTTCCAGATACTTAAAAAATTACATATCAAATCGTATTTATAAAGCTAGGTATAGACGAAGTCAGTGTTGGCCTCGTATAAACAGTTTTTCAAGAGCTTTGGGCATAAAACCACTAAATTTCATAATACCTTATTCACTAATACCCTTAATTTTCAAATCACCATGGGCTCATAATGCCTAAAATTTCAAATCGTCTCATTCTTAAAATTTGAAATTTTAGGTGTTATGAGTTACGAGTCCATGGTAATTTGAAAATTAGGGGTATCAGTGAATAAGGTAGTATGAAATTTAGTGGTTTTAAGCTCAAAGCTTTTAAAGGCCGCCAGCGCTGGCGGGAATAGAGCGCCGGCTCGTCGTTCGAGCCCGGCTCCATTTAAACATCAAAGGGCCGGGCCGGGCCGGGCGGGATGCGGCCACGGTGCGCGGTACCGCGGAGCGCGATGCCGGGTAGAGGTAGAGGTAGAGAGGCACTCACCGGTGGCGACGCCCATGTCGGTGACCTTGAGCTGCCCCTGGCGGATCATGTGGTCGTAGTTGGGGCGCACGGCGGCCGGCGGCTCCGCCAGCCCGAACAGACCCTCCGCCTCGCCCGCGCCCGCGCCCGCGCCCGCCCGGAACAGCGCCGGCACGTCCTTCACAAGCGCGCGCTGCACCGTCGCGTACCACGACTGCGTCACCCTGCAACACGCCAGGACACGAGTCACACGCGTCACACGCGTCACGCGCGTCACACGCGTCACGGGGCGGCGGCGGGGCGGCCACGCTGCAGAGCCCCGCAGACTCCCGCTTCGGCTCTCTATCGGCATCAGTGGGTGACCGTTTGGTCACATAGTTACGTAGCGCAGCTTTCGCACCCTCGCAGCATAGCTGCATAGCACATCTCTGATAGGAAGGCACCTTCAGCATCAGGACCGGATTTAGGGGAGGGCATCCGGGACCCCGGCCCTGGGGCCTCTACAGTAGAGGGGCCCCCGCGACAGAGATTTCGAAAAATTGTTTAATGAAATCTGGACAGCGAAATGGTCATTTTATTTGGATAATAATTTGTGACCTCCCCTCCTTTTATGGCCCGAGGCCTCCAGACCTCTGAGTCCGGCCCCGTTTATCATACTTTATCCTCCTGAGGCCCACGAAAATTTTGTTTCTATGAACTTTAAACTTCGTCACTTTTGAATGAGTTCCATATCACATTAGAAGTAAGTAAGTTATAAAGGACTGATTCTAATGTGACATCGAACTCGCTCGTAAGTGACATGATGTTCATTGAAACAATATTTTCGTGGGCCTCAGGAGGCTATGGCTACAGGAACTCCATCGACGATACCGAACTGTACTTTGTAGACGACGGGAGACTCCCCTGACGTTAAGTACCGCCTCGCCTCGAGCTAAAAACTGTCAGTAAAATAGAAGTCGCCGTCCTCGCATCCCCCGAGCCGAGACCGACAAATTAACAGCTCACGTGATTCAAGCTCAAGATATCGTCGTTCTAGATCAGCGGTTCCCGAAAGGTGGTCCGCGGAACCCTGGGGTTCCGTGGAAGGGCAATAAGGGTTCCGTAAAAAATATTTATTATAATATTTTCATGTTTAATTGTTTTTCATTTATACCTATTTTAAGGTGTTATCAAAGAAGGGTTCCGCTAGGAAAAATGTAATCAATTAGGGTTCCTTGACACAAAAAAATTGGGAACCCCTGTTCTAGATAATATCGTGACCAGGAACGTGACATATTACACACTTGACAGGTGAGAATTTTCTTGACAAACCAAATATCAGCCAGTATTCAAAAACTGTAAAAAAATATTAAGAGTACCTCCTAGAAAGAGTTTGGACTGAAGAATAGAGGGATGTGGTTACGGTAGCATGGTACCAGCACTAAGTCAATTCAATCTGAACTTATCTGGATACTGATGATTTAAAAGCAGTCAGGTATATTTCGCCATTCTGAAGGGTTCCCATTTTAATTGTTTGATTGAGACCCAATTGTTTCAGTAACAAGCAATAAACAACACAAAATTAGCATGCAATGACAGCTTACTGACGAGGTTATTTCAGTTTTTTTTTTAATTCTTCACTCAAAAATCTCACGTACACCTATGATAATAAAGAGTAAAATAACCCTCCGGCAGTTGGGTAAAAAACAAACAAAACAGAAACAATCTATATTCTATTACTATTTACTACTAAATATTAGTGAAAATAAACGGATCACTCACGTCTTAATTAGTCTTAAAACGAGTTTAACTTGACATGTTTCAGGCTAATCTGTAGCCCTTCTTCTCGGAGTCACACGTCACGTCGGGCTGGAGTAGCCGCGCGCCCAGGGCGGTAGCACATGAATAAATACGGAGCAGAATAAAAAGTTCAAACAACGTCGCGCACGCATTACACTACTACACGCACAACATATGTGTGCGTGACCTGTCACAGACAGGACGGGGGGGGGGCGTGCACCGGCGCCCGCTCGGAGACAAACCGGTTTGAACTAGCTCAGTGAGTAGACAAAGTTCAGGTGTGCCGCCAGCGACGACGCGACCGTTTAGCGTTTAGCTACATAGTTCGGGTATTTGGTTGTTTTTAAAGATGCCTACCTGTTGTAGTGTTTGTAGATATACAGATATTAGATACTTAGGTACTTGTTTGAGTAAAATATTTTGATTTTTGATTTTTGTTTTTACCGAGCGACAACCCTATGATAATAGGTAAGAATTTCGAGCACTGTTCGGAAGCTTTTCTTCTGCTCCGTATTTATTCATGTTGCGGTAGCACGCAGTGCGCGTTTGGCAGCCGCCGTGACGTGTGACTCTGAGAAGAAGGGCTATGGATTAGCCCGAAACATGTCGAGTTAAACTCGTTTTAAAATGTGAGTGATCCGTTTATCACAATATTTTCATGTTTAATATACTATTATTGTTGCCATATTCCAGAATTTGAGGTCAAATTCAAAAAAAAATTCTCACAATTATAAACAAAGGACATCTTTCTACAGCAGAAAACACCCCAGTCAGGACAGACGACAGGGGAATCTGTAAGGGGCAGTTTGAGATAGTGAACAGAAAACATTCTCTCAATGAAACATGCATCATCTTAACTGATCATATGTAAACAAATGGTCAAATGGTCACCTCCTGGGCATGGTAGTCATGGCCTCCCAGTACTGGTCGATGAAGGGGATGATCTCGCGGTCCTTGCTGAACAGCACCTTGTTGCTGCCCGCCTTCGCACTCTCCTGCTGCAGGTTGGCCAGCGCCGTCACGCACATCTGCGGGAACGCTGGAAACAACATTGGAATGAGTTATAATAAGGCTCAATTCTCCCAATGAGGCTGGCATAGTCACAAAGGTGCACTAAAGCCGAGAAAAAAAAATAGGAAAAAAAAAAATAAGGCTCAATATATATGTACTTAGTACATATGTATGTGAGTATGTTGTATGCGAGCATCAACTTTTCTCGGTTGACATAAAGATTCAAATTATAACAGTCAAAATTTGATGAGGGCTTTATGAGGTTAATATGACTCCAAGTTTACTGCATGTATGTACACCGTGAAATTTTAGTGGTTGTTTTCCCGAAATGAGGTGATTTAGTTTCGATTGTACAATCGATTTATAATCTAAGATAAATCGTTTATTACATAATTAAACAAAATGTCAACAAAATTGGTTAGTAAAAAAAAATCAAAACTCTTAATAACTAAGTTAGTACAGCACCAAACATACAATATACACTAAATTTATCCTAAAATTATTAATAATTAAATTAAGCTTGTTGGTTCAAAAATCCCTCCCCGCGACGAACTGGAAGCAAATGTCCCCATTACGCTCGCAGCATTGCCTCTCTGGATGGCTATGGAGATCTGCTGAACAAGCCACGATCCTGAACGAGCATCACAACCACGATCTCTTAAACGGCGACCCAAGTCACCAAAAACCTCCCGCGCCTCGTAGCCCCACGGCCCAGCCGTCTCAACCGCGACGGGAACGAAGTCATAAGTCGCCTCCAACTCGGAATACTTCGAGTGCTTAAGCAGCGCAGCAGACTCAGCCGCCGATCCCGCCGACCTCGAGGATTGTCTAATGTGAGATGCGGCAAAAGTACTAACACACGTCGCATCCCACAAAAGACAACGACCCTTACGCCAAGGGACTAACGTAAGCCCGTCAGGCCTCTTTCCGTCTGACCGGCATAATCCAGGTGGCTCCAAAACACACTGGACACTAGCCGACACCATGGCTCGACGAACAATCTCATTAATTGAGTGGTGCCTCGGAAACCTTCCAGCACTCCTCTGACAGCTTAGACCATGATGACCATTTTCCTCCATTTTTTTCATTTATAATTACTATTTTGACTAGAGTCAAAAATCCAATTGTGAAAAACGAAAGTCGAAAATGACTGCAAACCAATAGTAACGCTTCGTTGGTACAAGTAGCGTATGATCGTACGATAGTTTAGGTACCAATGAAGCGTTACTATTGGTTTGCGGTCATTTTCGGCTTTCGTTTTTCACAATTAAATTTTTGACTCTAGTCAAAATAGTAATTATAAATCGATTGTACAATCGATACTAAATCACCTTGTTTCGGGAAAACAACCACTAAAATTTCACGGTGTATACATTGCAAAATAAGAGCCGTTACAGATGACTGCATTCCAATTGTAACGTAACTGTGCCTGCCGACTGGCCATAAAACCTCAATTGCAGCCAACTTGCAGTTTTAACTACTGCAATGGAAAACATAGAGGCAGTCTGCCCATTGCACATTGCCCTTGTTCCTTGCAAATAACCATGGCCAGATAACTGGTTATCTTTGAATATTTTTTTTCCTCAGAGATAATTAGTTATCTCCAAGGATTTTATTTTCTTCACAGGTAACTATGTTTTTTAACAGTTATATACAAAGAAAATTTATTCCTCGGAGATAACTAACTATCTCTAAGGCTTACTCTAAGGATTTTATTTTCCTTGCAGATAACTGAATTTTTTATCAGTACAAGGAAAATCCATTCCTCGGAGATAACTAGCTATCTCCGGGGAATAGATTTTCCTCACCAATAACTCCGTTTTTCTAACAGTTATTTGCTAGGAAAATCTATTCCTCGAAGTTAACTAGCTATCTCTAAGAATTTTATTTTCCTAGGAGATGAACTGATTTTTTTTTAACAGTTATCTGTAAGGCTAACTATCCAACGTAGTATTTTTTAAATACTTTTGTAGGTGAAATGCAACGGGCCTCGAGGAAAATTGATTTCACATGACTGTATGGTACTGAATTGTGTCTAATTGTAATGTAATATGGAGCTGGCCTCACGAGCCTGGTTCTTCTTGAAGGTCTCGAGGCCGGTGGGCGAGCAGTTCTTGCAGATGAACAGGTAGTTGGTCATGAAGGGCACCAGCTTGCCCAGCTGGTAGCTGATGCACGACTCGTGGAACCAGCGCGAGCACGACGCGCACAGCAGCTCCACTATGTTCAGGTTCCGGTCTTTACCGCTGCCGACACACGAATACCTTGCTCAACCCAAATCAAACACAATAAAATACGTCCACGATTCCTAAATTAAAAGTCATCAAAAAAACATATCAGGAACGGTGCCAATGAGAACACACTAAACTTATGGCACCTTGTGGCTCGCACCTTCGCGTGAATTGCATATGCAGACTCTTTTCAATCGGGGATTAAAAAAGATAAAGTCATCGTCCGAGTCCGAGTTGAACTTGGAACGCGAACTACTTCTACTTGTTGTCTATCTGCGCTCGATTACTTTGATAATGAATCTGGATTACCAGTAGCATGCTCCTTGAGAGTCGCCTGTAGATTTGTTTGTTTTGTTTTTATCACCGTTATCTGCCGGCTTGTGAGATTCTGCATGCTTGCTCTGTCCGCTGCCGGTCAGATCTGATTCGGTTGATTTCTTTATCTCTTCGGATGACATTTTTAACGCTTTGACTATAGTATCACCACTCCAGCATGATAACCTTTAACAATAATTGTAATTCGATTCGAAGCCTTACAATAATAAATTAAAAACGCTAGAAACTGCACTACAAAGTCTACAAACAACTACCTACATGCAGCTTTTTTCTAAAAAGTAAATTAAGATTGCAACTTCCAAAATTTCCAAATCTAACAGAGCGCTAGTATAGCATGCTCTTAACGTTGAGAGTAAAAGAGAAAACCGACTAGTTCAATAAAAATCCACATCTCAACATAAATTTCCAGTAGCACTAGCAAGTTAACAGTAATATTTTCGTTCAGAAACCACTATTAAAGACAAGTAATCGTTTGATAATAGAGTAGGTCAAGGAGTAGGTACAAAAAACAACACCAAACTATTTTGATACAAAACCATTAACTTGTTCTAAAAATTAATAAATAATAAGAAAAGGAAACTAAACTTATTACTACAACAAAAAAGTAAAAAGGTAAATATTCTAGTATGATTAAGTATTTACAAAAAAATCTTATCTTTTTAAAAATGTTTTTGAAATACTTTTACCACGCTTTCTTCAGTATTTTGTTACGAATGGTAAAGAAAGTTATTTTTAATTAACAAAGACGAATGAGTGTCGACCCTTCCTTAGCTTATCAGAGATTTAAAAAAATCCACAAATTGACAATGTCAATGTCAAAATTGTCAAATTGTTGTTGTTGGAGGTTGGGCTTGTTGGTTATGTGCTAAGAGAGTTAAGTAGTGAAAATTGTAAACATTTTTCGAATCGTAATTCGCAACGAGGTTATAAGTTTAAATCCTAGGATTCTCTTGAGTGTACATTCTATAGTTTAGGAAGTTCCTTAAGTGGAACTTTATATTTTATGTGAGTATACTTGTCACAATGTTTTTTTCGGCAAACTGACCGGCAAGTTTGTATTATCGGGTACCTAGATTTTTGCTTGGTTTTATTTATGGTCGGTCGACTAGGTATACTTACAGTAGATTATTCCATCAGAATTGTGTGTTAAGTTATTAAAAACTAAAGTACTTGACTATTTGGGTAGAACAGTTTAATATTGGGAGTGTGAAAAACTTGTGAAACCTAGTATTATTTCTTTTACCCTCTGAAGTGCTGGCATATTTTAAAAAGTACTAATCTAATTTAAGAATAACTGCCGTAGGTATTTACTTTGGGGTGTTTGTTTGTTTTAGGATTTTTAAATGTCTGTTAAAACGGTTTTTAGTAGATAACCTTTGTTTTTTTTTCAGCCTCGGGCATCAAACAATTTATAGAAAAAACAATGGATCACATACAAGATCTGTCAGCGTTTCAAGGAGTACTGCTGTCAGCTGACAATCAGTACTCCTTCGCTAAATTGAAGCACAGAGGAGGCGAGTCATCCCAACCCTATATCTGTCATCTATGCACAATTACCGATTCGACATCAATCAACACGACATCATCTTTAACATTCCAGGTAACGAAGAGAAAATAAAATACGTAGCAGAGAAAGTATTCAACTTCCTGGAAGAGAAAAATTACATCACAGAGAACGGTGCGGTGATAGAAAAATGCGAAGAATATAAAAAATTGGCCCTGTATTTGGTGCTGAACGCGGAGCTGCCCGTGCTGGAGGAGATGACGGAGCTGCCCGGCGTGGGGGCGCTCGTGTGGACGCTGCCCACGCTGCCCGGCCCGCTGCTGGGCGAGCTGCTGCGGGCGCTGCACATGCGCCCCTTCCTCTACCAGATGGTGGCCCTCGCGCGCCCCGCGCTCGCGCTGCAGCTCGCTGACGCCTGCATCGCCGACCTGCAGCACTGCGACCCCGCGCCCGACCCGGAGCACCCGGCGCTGCTGGCGGCCGCGCTGTACCGCCTGACGTGCCGCCTGCCCTTCTCGCGCGCGCCGCCCCCCGCCGCGCCCGCCGCCGCGCTGGCCGCGCTGCGCGCCTGCCTCGCGCGCCTCGCCGCACCGCCCCCCGACTCCCCGCTCGACCGCCGCTACGGACTTCTCGCTCGCACCCTCACCGTCACGCTCCGGCTGATACAGACTTGCTTCGCTCGTTTCGCGTCCGTCCAGCGATTCGAGGCCGAAGATTTCGCCGACGTCTACCGGGCGACCCACGATCCGGACGACCTCGCGACGGAGGATCTCGATCTCGAAACCTGCGCCGGCCCCGACCCGGCGATCGCGGAGAGTCTGCGCGCCTGCAACGCGCTCCTGCTGGACCGCTGCGCGGCGCTCGTGATGGCCGTCAGCGTGGACGCGTTCTGCGCGTGGAGCGAGTACGACGACGGCGGGAGCGGGAGGAGCGTCCAGCGCGCCGTCGGGGAGCTCTGCCACGAGACGACCGTCGCGCTGCGGGGCGCGGGGGGCGCGGGGGGCGCGGGGGGCGCCGCCGCCCGCCGCCTCGTCCCTATGCTCGAGCAGATCTCGGTCCGGCCGCTCGACGTCGAGGACGTCATCGACGCGACCGACGCGGGGGCGGTCGCGGCGAGGATCGGCGCGCGCGACGCGACCGGCGCGGCCGCCGCCTGGCTGGCCGCGCTGCTGCGCCGGCCCGCGCTGTGCCGCCGCCCGCCGCTGCTGCGGGCGCTGCGCTCGGCGGCCCCCGCGCTCGACGAGGACCAGAGCGCGCGACTGTTCGACGCGATCGCCGGCCCTCCCGAGGACGACACCGAGGACGACGCCCTCCGGAGGACGGTGGCGATCGAAGCGTTTCGGCGCTGCGGCGAGTCCACGAAAGATCGAATTCTCGCCGAACAGTTCCAGGAGTACTTCCACGACGGTCTCGCGACTGTAGATTTCGAGGCCGAGCTCACGGAGACGTTCAACCGGTTGACCGCGGGCGGCTCGGCGCCGGGCGACGCGCTCGCCGTGTTCGCGCAGAGCCCGCGCCGGACGCTCTCGCGGGCGGCGCGCGCGGCCGGGGACGGCGCCGCGCAGGCCGGGCTGATGCTGGCCGTCGTGGGGCGCCTCGGGGCGTGGCGCGCGCTTAGCTACGCGGGGGAGGCGGAGCCGGCGCTCGTGCGGGCCGTCAGCGCGGCGCTGGACGACGCCGACGCGGACGAGAGCGACGCGCGCCGCGACCGCCTGGCGCGCTTCGCGGCCGAGCTGGCGGCGCGCCGGCTGCTGCCGCGCGAGGTGCTGCTGCGGCGCGTGGCGCTGCCGCGGCTGCAGGCGGCGCTGCGGGGCGGCGCGGGCGCGGGGGGCGGCGGGCTGCGGGGGGCGGCGCTGCTGCTGCGGGCGGCGACCGCGCCCCCCTTGCCGCCGCCCGCGCCCGCCGCCGCGCTGCTGGCCTCGCTGGCGCAGGCGCTGGACGCGACGCTGGCGCCGACCGGCGAGGCGCACGCCGCGCGGGGCCCGCTGCTGGACCTGCTGGACGACATGCTGCGGGCCTACCGAGACCGCATCACCGGTGAGCGACCCGCCGCCGAAAGAATGTTGAGCCGAGTACGGATTATGCGCGGCAGATGTTCGATGGAATTTAGGTTAGACCGCGGCGGCTGCGCGAGGCCGGCGATCCGGCTCGATCGGCGCGTCCCTCCCGACCGTCCGAACCCCCCGCGACCGTCCGACCTGCGCGCGCGCCGTCGACTGAAGCTTCTCTGATGCGGGCTCTGAACCCGACAGCGCTCGGATCGCCGCGCGGCACGTTCGAGCGCGGCGATGTTCGAGCTGCCGCGCGCGGAAACCCCGTCTCCGTTGCGCGCGGCCGCCGCGCGATCCGATGTTCGAATGATTGCCGCGCATTAATCTGTCCGCGCCTTCAGGGCTACATCTCACCGGGACGCCACGGCGGCGCAACCGGTCGCGCGACCGTAACGTATAGCAACCGAACCGAGCAATAGAGCCACCAGATTCGCCGCAGTCTCAAAATAGACGCCGATAAGATAATTATCCTGATGCTGAGGGAGCGTCATAGGAGGGCGGGCGCCATACTGATCAGTGGTGGCGCGACCAGTAATGTTGCATGCGCGCGTCTCTGCTGGTCGCGCCGCCAGATCCGTTGCGCAACCGAGTGGACGCCGAGTGAGATACCCTCCATAGGGCTGTTTACGTTTTGTCGGTGGCAGAGACTGGTTGCACCGCCGTGGTATCCCGGTGAGATATAGCCCTTACTTTTCACGTCCGATCGGTCGAAAATGGTTCACCGGTTTCGACGCAAGTTTCTGCGAAATCTAAATATCGCCAAGGTTGACTCTTTTAACTCGGTGAAGTCGTCAGTCGCTGTCGTCATATTATTGCGAGGGAAAACCGACCTCGGAGTATCATGACGTGCAAATAAACTCGAACCGTAGGGTGGTAGATCATATTTTTGGCCGACTGTCTGAATCTTGTTGGAATTTGATCAGTGATATTTAAAAGTGGAGTTGAATAATGTTGTGTTGTTTGTGTTTGCAGAGAAGGAGCTGCAGTGGCTGCGCGGGCGGCTGCAGCGCGCGGCGCCGCTCACGCGCTGCCACTGCGCGGCGCTGGGGGGGCCGCCCGCCGCCCCCGCCCCCGCCCCCGCCGCCGCCGCCCCCGCCGCCGCCCCCGCCGCCGCCCCCGCCCCCGCCGCCGCCCTCGCCCGCCACATACAGCAGCACCCGGTGGTGAGCTCTTTTCACAGTTCGAGCTCGACGACCACATCCTTTACATCCTTTCCTTGACATCAATTTAAATCAAATACTTTATCAGCTTAAGTCGGATTTTTCTCGACTATAACCATTCAAATTCTAAGCTAAACACAGTTTACATTATGACTCGAAAAAAGTGACAATCTGTAGTGGCAGGTGACCATTATTTTATTCAATATCAGTGTTTCAGAGACGAGATCATTTTATTTTGTAATATTTGTCCCTCGCAATGTAATAAAACAGTGCGTGGAATCCCTTCGCGCGGAAGAAGTGAAACTTCATAATAAACCAACTCGCTCCCAAACCCTTCCCCGACCCGCTCCCGACTCGCCCCCATCCCGCTCTTAACCCGCCCCCAACCCGCTTTCAACCCGTCCCCGACCCGTCCCCAACCCGCTCTCAACCCGCTCCCGACCCGCCCCCGACCCGCTCTCGAGTGCCTATAGAAATTTTACTTCAAAAACAAACGTCTCGTAAACGTCAACTTGCGTTGCGTTGCATTGCGTTGCGTATTTAACGCAACACAATTAACGCAACGCTTGTTGGAAGTCGTATTAGAAGTTTCACTTCAAAAATCATCGTGTATATCAACGGGCAGTGAGGGGATTATAAACTCGTGTCGCTAAAAGCCCTCCGCTTTCGGCGTCCGGTTTCTAATAGACTCTCGTTAGTGACCCCTTCTTTCGGCCCTCGATACGCAATGCACTAGTCGTTGTCGGCAGGATGTCCTGTTGCTATCTGCGCGCGAGTGGGCGATGCTGGTGCCGCGCGGCGCCGACGAGCGCGCGCTGGCCAGAGCTCGGGCCGCCCTGCGCCGCGCCTCCCCCCGCGCCGCCCCCCGCGCCGCCCGCGCCGCGCCCGGCCGGGCGGAGGGGGGGGCGCGGGGCTGCTTGCTGCGCGCGCACGCCGCCGCCATGAGATGCATCAAGGTGGGTCCACCTCTTTACAATGCGACTGTTGAGTGCACTCGATCGTCGATGAGCGGTGTCATCTTAAGAGGATACGATGTGTAGTATGGCAATTGGCCACTTTAGAGTTTAACGGTAGCATAATAGTTTACTGCTACATAAATGCATATTGCTTGTATCAGCGACAATCCAGTGTGTATATAAGTTAAGGTTTTTAGTGAATAAAGCCCTTCTTAATCGAGACTCGGCACCAGTGGTTTCATTCCATCTACACATACTACTACTTAAGAGTTATTCTATTACAATGCGCACCATTTCTCCATAGAAACGTAATCCCCAGTTTCCTCCCTGGATAATGGCTTCCGAGCCAATTTTTTTTTACTGTGTAATCTGTATCTACCACAGCTATGCCCCTATGTTTCGTTTTTTTTCCATATTTCAATTAACATAAGAAATATAAGCTTTCAAAAACTGAAAAAATTGCCCAATTTCTACGTCATTTTCAGACACTCATCAGAAAAGAATCCCTCATATAAACAAAAAAAAAAGAAAACATAGGGGCATAGCTAAATCTGTCTTCTAATTATTTTTGAAAAAAATAATTTTATTGGTAAAGTTTTCGAGAAGAAAACAGGGGATTACGAAATGCTGTTTTGATCAATTTTACGCGCCTATTAACGGTCTGAGCTGCAGTTGTCCCGCTCTCGCTGTACTGACACGAAGGGGTTCGGGCGAGACAGCGACATTTCATTAAAATACCTATTTCTCAAAAGTCTCTCAGCCATCGTACCCTCTTAAAACCCTTTCGGACCATTCTATGCGTTTCCCGAAACATCCGTTTCCATCATTATGAATGATGAATCGAAACTTCTTTTTGTTTTCCATGTCTTCGCACGTAGAGTAATAAAGCGAGTAACTGCCGACGTTCTAGGAAGCTCATCGTTAATAGTGTAACTACGCGCGCGTGGCGTGAATTTTTTAAAGAGAGCTAGTCCTTAAACTGCGCCGCACCTCCGAGAAAAGTCGGGCGAGTGCACAAACTGACCATCCGTTTTTAAAGAGAGCTAGTCCTTAAACTGCGCCGCACCTCCGAGAAAAGTCGGGCGAGTGCACAAACTGACCATCCGTTTTTAAAGAGAGCTAGTCCTTAAACTGCGCCGCACCTCCGAGAAAAGTCGGGCGAGTGCACAAACTGACCATCCGTTTTTAAAGAGAGCTAGTCCTTAAACTGCGCCGCACCTCCGAGAAAAGTCGGGCGAGTGCACAAACTGACCATCCGTTTTTCTCATGCCACATCGGACCGTGAAAGGGACTTCCGGACAGTAAAATACCTCGCAGTGCACGAGCGCCCTGAAGTTCATACTTAATAAATTTCAAATGTAATTTTGCAGGTAAATTTAGAGATTCTAATACGGAACCCTAAAAACTCGAGAAGTCAGCGGTCGAATCCCTAGAATACCACGGCTTTTAGGTGAATCAACTTTTTTGTGCCGTTCGTTTCACGCGTTCGCGACGTCCCTCGGTCCCGGCCCGGGTGAGCGGGTAGTTCCAAAGGAGCGTTGACGTCTCTCGGTGAGAGCTTTTAACATAGATGTCGCCAGCATCGCCGCAATAAGTGATAGCGAGCTGAGATGTGTGATGCATAGGAAACAAATTGTGTCTAAGTCCCGACCGGTGGTGGTGGAAGGGTTTAGCACGCGGCACGGGTTCGATTCCCAGCGCTGGTCTTTTTCTGGGCATCCATGTTTACTGAAATAAGTAAATTATATTTAGTATGAAATACATCTTCATACTATTCCATAGAAAAATGCTTAGGTCGTCCGAGGGACAAAATCTGTGTAATCATAGCGACGGGTTCCACGAAAAAGTTGACTAAAAATAATAAGTGTATGTGTCTCGTTTCCAGAACAACTACCTGTCGGCGTGCCCCACGGAGGCGCAGGCGGAGCACGTGACTGCGCTGGTGCTGGCGCTGGCGGGCTGGGACCCCGAGCTGGCGGCGCTGTGGGCCCCGCTGCTGGGCCACGCCCCCGCCCCCCCCGCCGCCGCCCGCCTGGCCGCGCACGCCGCGAGACACCCCGACGCGGCCGGCACCGCGCTCCTCCTGGCGCACGTGCAGTCCCTGGCCGTGTGATGCTGCCCCCCCCCCCGCCGCCGCCCGCCTGGCCGCGCACGCCGCGAGACACCCCGACGCGGCCGGCACCGCGCTCCTCCTGGCGCACGTGCAGTCCCTGGCCGTGTGATGCTGCCCCCCCCCCCGCCCCCCCCCCCCCGCCGCCGCCCGCCTGGCCGCGCACGCCGCGAGACACCCCGACGCGGCCGGCACCGCGCTCCTCCTGGCGCACGTGCAGTCCCTGGCCGTGTGATGCTGCCCCCCCCCGCCCCCCCCCCCCCCCCCGCCGCCGCCCGCCTGGCCGCGCACGCCGCGAGACACCCCGACGCGGCCGGCACCGCGCTCCTCCTGGCGCACGTGCAGTCCCTGGCCGTGTGATGCTGCCCCCCCCCCGCCCCCCCCCCCCCGCCGCCGCCCGCCTGGCCGCGCACGCCGCGAGACACCCCGACGCGGCCGGCACCGCGCTCCTCCTGGCGCACGTGCAGTCCCTGGCCGTGTGATGCTGCCCCCCCCCCGCCCCCCCCCCCCCGCCGCCGCCCGCCTGGCCGCGCACGCCGCGAGACACCCCGACGCGGCCGGCACCGCGCTCCTCCTGGCGCACGTGCAGTCCCTGGCCGTGTGATGCTGCCCCCCCCCCCCCCCCCCCCGCCGCCGCCCGCACCGCGCTCCTCCTGGCGCACGTGCAGTCCCTGGCCGTGTGATGCTGCCCCCCCCCCCGCCCCCCCCCCGCCGCCGCCCGCCTGGCCGCGCACGCCGCGAGACACCCCGACGCGGCCGGCACCGCGCTCCTCCTGGCGCACATGCAGTCCCTGGCCGTGTGACTCGGGTGTGGTTAAATAAACAAATTAAGTGTGGTTAAATTAAAACTCATTCATTTTGAACCCATCTTACCGTTAATTCGGATTAACGGTAAGATGGGTTCAAAATTAATGAGTTTTAATTTTTTTTTTAATAAAACACGAGAAATTTAGATTTTTTTTTTTAAATTATTTAGTTTTGCATAGCTGCTGAATTTAGCCAGAGTGCATTCTGTCTGATCCACCTTGAGCCTCAACTTAGATAAAGCGGTAGTACTGGCTTAACGAGATTTGTAGGGTACTTATTGCTTTGTATGGAGATTTTTTTCCCGTAAATATTTTTTGATAAGATTTTTATCATTTTTGAATGTCCATTAAATGGACATATTTTTAAGTTAGTAAGCTAAACAGTTGTCATGTAATTTTTTTTCACTGTGATAGATCAAATCTTGACCAAAGTTTAGGAGAAGAGGCAAAATTTAAATTGAAATAAAAATAAATAAAAAACTGCTATAGTTTTTTAATAATTGTTTTTTGCGTCTGCCGACACAACTATTCAAGATTATTTTCCGATAAAAATAAATGCAAAAAACAATTAATTCCGAATATCACAACTCAAAATCTTAGTGCGGGTGTATATTTTTTCAAAAAATCAGAAAAATCTAAATTTCTCGAAAACGGTGCTACTTTTACTGAGATCATTTTTTGATATTTGGTAGACGACTTGCCCACCTATCTCCTATTTCCGTTTGTCTTACTACTTACGGGACACCCTGTATGCGGAGACGCCTCTGCTCCGTCTTCTGATACTCCTCTTCAGTCGTCTCCTGCATAAAAAGTAGAAAACGAATGAGCGCGTTTCTACGTTTCTGGCATCTTTTGACGGAAGATACTCGAACATGGGAAAAATATTTGATGGCATCCGTTTTCCACTCTTCCGTATACAGAAAAACTAGTCTCGCCCGCATTCAATACGACCCGAGTCAACGTTCCTCCTGTTGCAACTGTCTACCAAAAATTTGTTTAATAAAATACGTTGTGATATTGAAATGATCGTTTTGATACCCGCTCAGTGAACCCTTATCGAGGCAGAGACTTCGCCATCAGGCAAGTCGCTAAAAAAAAAACAAGCTTTTATTAGGTACGGTCAAATGCAAAAATAAGTATCGATTTAATCCTCCCATCGTTACCTATACCTTAATTCGACGACATAAGAGCTGTGGGACATATTTATGAGCAAGTTGTGTGCACCCATATTTATTTTTACACTTGACTGTACCTACTTACCTACACCACCAGGGTGACAGCACCAGTAATGGACAAGAACCAATTATGGACAATTTTTCAACCGACGAAAACAAAAGGAGGAGGAGGTTCTCAATTCGACGTGTATATATATATTTTTTTTTTATGTATGATCACGCATAACTTTTTACAGAGTAGTCCGATTTTGATGATTCTTTTTTTATTGGAAAGCGTATACCCCGAGGGTGGTCCCATTTAAATTTGGAAACAATATTCCTACCCTAAGGGTAGAAAAACAAGGGATGATTGATTGTTCAGTTACTGATTGCACTATATGACCACGCATAACTTATTACAGAGTAGTCGGATTTTGATGATTCTTTTTTTATTGGAAAGCGTATACCCCAAGGGTGGTCCCATTTAAATTTGGAAATAATATTCCTACCCTAAGGGTAGGAAAACAGGGGATGATTGACTAACTTTTACAGAGTAGTCTGATTTTCATAATTCTTTTTTATTGGATAGATAGGGTATACCTTGAAGTTGGTATTATAAATTTGGAAAAAAAAATACCTCAAGGATGGAAAAAAGTATAAAATAAAAAACGTTTTAACAAAAAATTAAACCGCCGAAAAAACTGAAAAGCAAAAAATAATACCTTTTTTGTTTGACCTTTATCTAGGTACCAGTTTGAAGTCGGTGCCTCAGCACAAGCCAGGAGGAGTGATAGAAGCCAATCAGGTAGACGATTATAGGTCCACTCCTCCTGGCTAAGTGCTGAGGCACCGACTTCAAACTGGTACCTAGATTAAGGCCAAACAAAAAAGGTATTATTTTTTGCTTTTCAGTTTTTTCGGCGGTTTAATTTGTTAAAAAGTTTTTATTTCCGTAAACCCATTAAACTATCAATCAATACTATGCTCAGATAACTGATGATTTTAACTGGCACCTGTGTTGATCTTTCGTTGATCTTGACTTGACGGCAGAGGGGTCATTCTTTATTATTACGTAAGAGCATTTTTACCAGTTTTTACACGACTACGGCAAAGCCAAAAGGAAGTGTAGGTAATGATTTTAGCAGTCTATGTTTGTTTGTGGTTACGTGTGTTCCATCCATACCGTAGCGTCGAGACTACTCATCCTATTTTAATAAATAAGGTATTTTCACCTCAGCACCTCAAACAGGCAGGTTTTGCTACTAAAAAACAGTGAGCAAAATCCGATTTTACTCACTGCGTGAGACAAAGTAGCTTTTTAATTATTTTTATTAAAAGTCAAATACAATGATGGGTCTGCTTACTGAATTCGAAAGATTTGAACTTCAGTTTGATCTGTCACTTTCATTTCGATACGAAAAGAGCGAGAGATAAGATCAAATCGATTCAAATTTCGATTTCAAATTCTATCCTAGTAGACCTAAAATAGTTATTTGTTATACAAGGGGGGAAAGTTGTATTTTACCTGCGAGTGTTCATTTTGAAACACGAGCTATCGAAAGGATTCTATGATTGACCACGAGCGAAGCGAGTGGTTCAAAAATAGAATCCTTTCGATAGCGAGTGCTTCAACACACGAGACGTATAATAACTTTTCACCCGTGTATAATACAAAACTTTTCACCTCACTACAGCGAGGAAAATAAGAAAAAGGGTTTGTACTATCAATTATTATTTATTTACCTCTTTGCCAATACAATAATTTTGAAGTACTTATAGAAATATTGGTAAAATCAAAAATGATGCAAAATAGCCTAAGCATATCCAGTCTTTATGGAACTATTCCAATACCGACATATCGTCACTACTTTGAAAAAATCTCGTATCTCCAATCAATGAATAAACCAAACTGAACTAACTTTATTGCACATCGAGTAAAATTCAATTAGGCAGATTATCGATTTTGAGATACGAGCAAACTGTATTACTGTTAAATTGTATACTGGCCCTACGAAGCGCGAAATTCGAACTTCGTTTCATGCCGTTCCGCTCACGCTAATGGTATTTATTACGAGAGTGAGAGGGACCGCACGATCCGAACTTCGAATTTCGGAGTAACCCCCCTAGTTTGACTTAAGTTTTTTTTATTATTATTTCGGATGCGTTTTGTTCGCACATCGACTTACTTGGACTGTCAGAACTTTTTATCCGTTTTTACAACAAGAATGAAGGTTAATGTTGAATGCTCATATTTATGAATTAAAATAAAGTTGTAAAACTGTATTTAGTGTTTTTTACTCGATGCAATTCATTAATTGTGATGTTAAAAATTCAGCACTTTTAACGTTTTACGTTTTGTTAGCTGTCAAATATCACTTAAGCTGCCTTCAAATGTCAAAACTCTTTCTTCACTTGTGGATAAAAAGCGATTTTCTCAATAGATGTCAAACAAACAAAAAGGGCTTTCCGAGCTAGTGAGGTGAAAATAAACGAACGATTGAACGTTCGGATACTCATAATAAGTTCTTAACCTTAAAATTGTAAATCGTCTGTTAAGGTTTTAAATTAAATTATTGTAGGTACTTTTTTAATAATTGGATTATATTTTTATATAATCAAATTAATAGTAAAAATGTTGTTGAAAACAAAGTTTAAACATGTATCTATATAATTATTAATAATTTTTACAATCTTGAACATCGTGGTAAATACAGCGGATGCAGCATCGGAACGCAGCGGGTGTAGTATCGGAACGCATCTTTAAAAAAATAACGGGATTCAAATGTTAATTATTTTCTTCTGTTTCTCTAGCTACAGAGTTCGATATCTATGAGTTTGGTACACGATCAGAGGCAATTTGGAAATTATTAGAATAGTAATAAGTACTTATTTAATACATTTTTTAATATGATATGAGTGAATTGAGTGAGTCCAGTGACGAAGTCAACAATTGAACACCAGACAAATTAATGGAGTAATACATAATGCAGAGTAAGTTTCTTACTTGAAAAGTCTCGAGAAAAATATTTAAAAGCTTATGATATTTTTAAACAATGCAAACACTTTTTCGGAGACTGTACCTACCTATTGTTATATATATAATATGGAGTATTTACTCAATGTTGAAAACCACAACAAAGACAAAAAGACGACGTTCATATACCTTTAATAATTTATTATATTCTCGCTGCTGAGGTGAAAAGTTGTATGTGTCACACGAGACCAAAGTTTTTTTGCATCTCGTGTATTTGAATCACTCACGCACTCAGGATTCTAACTTAGAATCACTCGCTAAACGCTCGTGATTCAATTATAGAATCCTTCGCTAACTCGTGATTCAAAATCAGCACTCGCAGTAAAAAACAACTTTGCCCTCTTGTTGCACAAATAACTATTGTCCATTACTTTTTATGTAAGGAAAAAATTACAGTCAGCCGACCCCTTTCTCCCTGTTTAGTTTTTATTAGGTACGTAAGAATGTAAAGGAAATAACTCGTCGTTAGATGGCGTTGCTCCTCGTGCGAACGTTATTTTCAATAATTTTTCTTGATTTTTCATAATTCTCAAATATATTAAATACTTTTTTTTTTACTAAATACGTTTAAAATACTTTATTCTACGATCTATCATTAAAACAGTTTTGATTTTTACAAGTTTTCATACTAAACCACGCAATTGTTCATGATCGCACTGACATGGCACCCCCCCCCCCTAAATCATCTTACGTAATAAATGAATTGCATCAGCCTTATACTACGAAATTCAATTTTAGAACTTCGTATTATACCGTTCCATTCACGCTGGTATTAAGTGGAAGAGAACGATACGAACTTATAATTTCGAGGTAGATACAGCCCCCCCTCACCCCAGATCGATCCCGCATCGAACCGAATGGATACGCGGCCGGCGCGGCGCCGCGCGCGCGCATGCGCCGAGAGCGCCGCAGACGGCGGAACTCGAACTCGTAATGGCTGCGCGGTTGCTAGGCGACCGAGCGTTGCCAGGCGACCGTGCAGTGTGGCAGCGAACGAAACTATCGCGAACAACCAGGGGGTTTCACTTCGCAGTTTAGGTAGGTATAGGGTAGGTATGTTCGGCCGGCGCTCCTCCCGGAAGAGGAGTATGGCAGTAGGTTGTCGCGCGGCCTTCGCTTCGCACGCTAACCGCGTCGCGCGTAATTTAAGCATCTTTTTTTTCTGAGATTTTTGCAACAAACAAACAACAATGACTTCTAACAAGTTAAGTATGAAGCATCTTTTTCTATTTATTTTTTTTCAACTTCATTTTTTTTTATTACTTTTACGGTCATCCCGTGAAACCATATATTTCAAACTAAATACAAACTGAAATATAGATGCACAGAAAAAACCCCAGAAAAAAGACCAATGCTGGGAATCGAACCCAGGTCCTCAGCGTTCCGTGCTGCGTGCTTACCCCTACACCATCACTGGTCTAGAAGTTAGCGACGAATTTTTCCCATACATCGTACACTTCAGTCTGTTATAATCACATTATGCAGTGATAAAGCGCGCATCTATGTTATGCCCTCTACCGAGAGACTTAACACTCCTTCGGAGCTAACCGCTCACCTGGACCAAGAGATGGCGCGACAAGCCAACTTTAACAAGTTAAGTATGTAGTATCTGTTTCTATTTATATTTTTCAACTTCACTTTTTTTTATATATTAATTTTACGGTCATCCCGTGAAACCATATATTTCAAACTAAATAGGTTAGGTTAGGTTAGGTTAGGTTAGGTTAGGTTAAGGAGAAAAATCTTCCTTAGTAAGGAGAAAAATCTTCCTTAGTAAGGAGAAAAATCTTCCTTAGTAAGGAGAAAAATCTTCCTTAGTAAGGAGAAAAATCTTCCTTAGTAAGGAGAAAAATCTTCCTTAGTAAGGAGAAAAATCTTCCTTAGTAAGGAGAAAAATCTTCCTTAGTAAGGAGAAAAATCTTCCTTAGTAAGGAGAAAAATCTTCCTTAGTAAGGAGAAAAATCTTCCTTAGTAAGGAGAAAAATCTTCCTTAGTAAGGAGAAAAATCTTCCTTAGTAAGGAGAAAAATCTTCCTTAGTAAGGAGAAAAATCTTCCTTAGTAAGGAGAAAAATCTTCCTTAGTAAGGAGAAAAATCTTCCTTAGTAAGGAGAAAAATCTTCCTTAGTAAGGAGAAAAATCTTCCTTAGTAAGGAGAAAAATCTTCCTTAGTAAGGAGAAAAATCTTCCTTAGTAAGGAGAAAAATCTTCCTTAGTAAGGAGAAAAATCTTCCTTAGTAAGGAGAAAAATCTTCCTTAGTTGACGGTTTTTCGCGAGATTTGGCATAGAGACTTGTTTTGACCCCCCTGCTTGTTTCCCTGACTCGACTCTACCCTTTCTCGTTACCTTGGCTTGTTTTTTACGGTTTTCTGTTCAGCTTTTTGATTGGTTTTGTTAAAATTGGCAACTTTTTGACTAACTGTTACGGCTATACCCGTTAAGCTACCCCCTCCAAATTTTGGTGGTGGGTAGCGCTGGGGCAGCTCTAGCGTTTGGCATTGTCGAAAAGGACCGAATTCCAGCGGTTTTCGCGACAACACTTGTCGAAAAATTTTCAGGCGCCTGCTATAATTAATAGCAGCGCCTGAAATTTTTCGACGAGCAACGGACATTTTTGTGAATAACTCCTCGTGGGTTATTCATAAAAATTTTCTGTTTGTGCGAGGAGATAGGGTCGTTCATTCGCCCTATTTCCGACTTGAGTTTTGGTGGCGTAACTCTCATAGTTTGGGAGTTACGAATTTTACAAAAAATTACGCCGATCGGCGTAATTTTTCGATCGAATTTTGGGTTTTTCGGCTGGGGAATTTTTGTTTCCCAACCGAAAAATCTGGTTGAGGTGTCGGTGGATAGAGCTTTTTAAGCTCTATCTTTTGGCTTATTAAGCGTTGAGGTGGCATTTACTGTTTTGGAGATATCGATTTTTAATCGATATTTCCATACAGTGTTTGCAAAATTTTGAGTTTTTTGCTTCCAAAAACTTTGTTTCTGGGGGCAAAAATCCTATCTTTGGCTGCTAAGTGGGGCCAATTGGGACCTACTTAGAAGTCTTTGTTGCGGATCCCTGTCACATATGGGCGATTTGATATCGGCCAAAAAGTGACAGAATGTCGGATCGGAAGCAGGATATGGAGGCTACGGAGGAGGCAGTGGCTCGTGTCTCCCTCCCCAGCAAGAGGAATATGGTAGAGACCGAAGGAGTGGGAGAGGACAAACCCTCTTGCCCCAAGGTCAGTGCCGCTGCCCGAGGACGCGCCCTGAAAGGCTCGGGGACATATGCCGGATTGGCCGCGGCTAAGGCCAAATTGAGGGAATCCGGAGAGGACTACGCAGAGGTGCGTAGGGCCAAAGCAGCCTACCGCCTCAGTTTTCCCAGCCTGCGCTCCCGCTCTCAGGGGCACCTAAGGGACCGCTCCCCCGTTCTGACGCCGGCGATGACTGACGGGTCAGACAACGAAGAGGACGAACGGGAGAACGCCCGGCATCCGGCTGGAACGGTCGCCGGAAAAGAGGGTACGGCCCCCCCAACAGCAAACGACGGCCAGCTAACCACCGAAGAGGCCGGGGTGGTAGAATGCGCGCGCAATGCTGCTCGCGCAGTTCTCGCGGAGGCGGCAAAATCAAGCAATTTAAATGGTGTTGTGCGTGGCAACATTAACACGGCCTGCCGCGAAATAATTGAGGCGATGGATTTCCTCGAAAACAGGAAAGATAGTGAGGAAATCCGAAAATTGAAGGCGGACAACCGCAGGATGCGGGAGCAGCTTGCGCATCTGCAAGGAGAGACGAAGGCCCTCCGCACCGCTTTCTCGGAGCGGAAGTCCGAGGCGTCCACGCGCGCCACTCAGGGCCTTCCTGAAGGCCTGCAGGAGGCCCTAGCGCTACACTCGAGGGAGCTCTTTGTCAGCCTTGGCAATATGCTGAATGCCAGGCTGGAGGCCTTCGAGAGCCGCCTCCCCCCGGAGCCTGTCGTGCGTCCGCCGCTTAAGGCAAGTAGGACTGCCATCCCCCTGCCGCCGCCATCCCAAAAGGAAGAACCCCAGAGGAAGGCGCCTGCCCAGCCAAAGGCCCAGCCCAAAGTGCCGCCCAAAGGGCAGCACAAAGAGCAACCCAAGGCCAGGGCACAAGAGGAGTCGTCGCCGACCTCCCAGAGGCCGAACCCCACTGCTTCCAACCAGGAATCCTGGACGGAAGTGGTCAAGAGGAAGGCGAAGGCCAAGGCCAACAAGCCTCCAGCGGCGAAGAAGCCTGCCGTGGCCAAAAACCTGGCCACACCGAAAAGCGCGGCGGTGATGGTCACGCTTAAGCCGGAGGCCAAGGTGTCCTACTTGGAGGCCCTCCAAAAGGTGACCACCTCCTTTAAGCTGGCAGATGTGGGGCTCGAAAGCGTCAGAGTGCGCAAGTCGGCCACTGGGGCACGACTATTTGAAGTCCCAGGGGCAAACAGTGGCCAGCTGGCAGATGTACTGGCGGAAAAGATCGCGGGCGTTCTTGGCGATGTAGCCACAGTCTACAGACCCACCAAAACTGCCGACCTCCGAGTTACCGGCTTCGATGAGTCGGTAACTTCGGAGGACATCAGAACGGCGGTTGTGCTGAACGGTGCCTGCTCCACGGAACAGGTCAAAGTAAGCCCGGTCAGGTTACTCAGTAACGGGACTGGTTCGGCGTTGGTGCGTTGCCCCGTGGTGGCCGCCAACAAGTTAATTAAGGCGGGGAAAATCCTGGTTGGCTGGTCGGCGGCCAGCATCAGAGCCCTGGAACCCCAACCCATGCGGTGCTACCGCTGCATGGGAACGGGCCACACTAGGGCCTTATGCCCCGCAGCGGTAGACAGGGGCAACCTCTGTTTCAGGTGCTCGAAGCCCGGCCACAGGGCAGCCGAGTGCCAGGCCGAGCCCCACTGCGATGTGTGCCGCTTCGCGAAGCGGCCAGCCGGACACGTCATGGGGGGACAGGCGTGCGCGCCCCCCCAAACCAAAGGCCGTAGTGACCCCGTACGAGCTGGTGGTCTAGAGAGCAGCCCTGAGGCAGCAGCGGGAAACAGGATGGATCTCTAAATGTCGGTACACCGACATTTAGAGATCCTGCAGGGCAACCTGAACCACTCCGCCCGCGCACAAGACCTCATGATGCAGGTCATGGCGGAGTGGGGACTGGCATTGGCGGTGGTGGCCGAGCCATACATGGTCCCTGCTCAGGCACACTGGGTAGGGGCCACAGACGAATCTGTGGCGATGGTGGTTCCGGCGACAGGGTTCTTACCATCCCTCTCCAGGCTCGAAGACGGACCGGGATACGTGGCGGCAAAATGGGGGAAGACGGTGGTCATTGGGGTGTACTTCTCTCCCAACCGACCACTGTCCGCCTTCGAATCTTTCCTGGAGGGGCTGGGAAGAGTGGTGGGGAGGTGTTCCCCTGCCCAAGTCATTGTGATGGGGGACCTAAATGCTAAAAGCGCGGCATGGGGTTCCCCCGTCACTGACTTGAAGGGAGCTGTGCTCCGGGACTGGGTGCTGGCAACGGGGCTGGTGGTCGTCAACCAGGGCAGCGCCAACACGTGCGTGCGCAGACAGGGGGGATCAGTAGTCGACGTCACGTTCGCCACCCCCTCACTTGCAGCACGTGTTGAGGACTGGCGCGTCCTGGAGGAGGTGGAGACCCTCTCCGACCATTTATATATACGGATGAGGGTCACCGCCTCGTTGCGGCAGTCGCGACAACCGCGACCAGAGAGGGCTGGAGGTGGGTTCCCGCGGTGGGCGATAACCCACTTCGACCCCGCAATGGCCGAGGAAGCCGCCATTGCCGAGGCGTGGAGTCGTCCCCCCCCGCAGGGAACTGTTGACGAGAAGGCGGCCCGGTTTCGGGCCTCGCTGACGCGCATCTGCGACGCCGCGATGCCGCGAGTGAGGCAGGTGCCCAACAAGCGGGCTGTCTATTGGTGGACAGAGGAGATCGCGGCCCTCAGAGTGGCCAGCAACGCCGCCCGCCGGAACTACACCCGCTGTAGGAGGCGACGGACCCACACCGACGGGGAAGAGGAGCGGCTGTACGCGGCGCTTAGGAGCGCCAAGGAGGCGCTCCAAATCGCCATAGTCAGGGCAAAGGACGCCGCGCATGAGGAGTTCCTGGCGACCCTGAATAGGGATCCATGGGGGCGGCCTTATAAAATGGTCCGCAACAAAATGAAGCGCAGCCCCCCCTTGGACACCATGGAGCCGGAGCTCCTCGGCAGAGTGGTAGAGGCCCTGTTCCCGGCGGCGCCAAGTTTCACTCCCCCGAGGATGTCGGCCCCCTCGGAGGAGCGAAATGAGCCGCTCCCTCCAGTCCCCAGGATCACCGAGGACGAGATGATGGGGATGGTGGACCGGATGCGGGCCAACAAGAAGGCACCTGGACCCGACGGTGTCCCGGCAAGGGTCGTCCCGTTAGCCCTGGAACACCTGGGGGAGCGACTCGAAGACCTCCTGAACGAGTGCCTGGAGACGGGACGCTTCCCCAAGGTGTGGAAGGAGGGACGGCTGGTCTTGCTGCGGAAGGAGGGTCGCCCGGCGGATTCCCCATCCGGCCACAGGCCGCTGGTCCTGCTTGACGTATCCGGGAAGATGTTTGAGAGGGTGGTTGCTTCCCGGATCGTCAAGCACCTGGGGGACGTGGGCCCGAACGTCTCGGACCGGCAGTTCGGATTCCGAGAGGGCAGGGGGACGCTGGACGCTATAAAGGAATTGAAAGCCTTTATAGACGTCGCAGCGGGCAGAGGGGAGGGAGTGGTGGCGGTGTCCTTGGACATCGCCAACGCATTCGGCACCCTCCCCTACTCCGTAATTTTGGAGGCGCTCAGGTACCACCAGGTACCAATGTACCTGCAGAAGATCGTGGGGCACTACCTTGAGGACAGGGTAGTGCTCTACGATCATGAAGGGGAGCGCAAGGCCAGGCCTATGGGCTGTGGGGTTCTGCAAGGGTCGGTCCTGGGGCCACTATTGTGGAACCTGGGATATGACTGGGCGATCAGGGGGATACAGCTTCCTCGCATGGCCACCATTTGTTATGCCGATGACACACTGGTGGTCGTGCGAGGAAGTGAAATGCGGGAGGCCTTCCGCAGGGCAGCGGTTGCAGCCGACCTCACGGTTCACCGAATCCGCATGCTGGGCCTTGAGGTGTCGGTCACCAAAACCGAAGCGATGGTCTTCGGCGGGCGGGGTTGGCGGATACCCGCGAACGCCACGCTTCCAATCGGGGGGGAATCTGTCCAGGTCAGGGCCAATATCAAATACCTTGGCCTTGTCCTGGACAGGAAGTGGGAATTTACGGAGCACTTCACCAGACTCGCTCCGAGACTGGTGGGTGCTGCGTCGGCGCTGGGGCAACTCCTGCCCAATATAGGGGGCCCGAGGGGAGCTGTGCGCAGGCTCTACACGGGTGTAGTGCGCAGCATGGCGCTATATGGGGCGCCGATCTGGGCGAGTCGGCTGTCGGAGCGTAATAAGGCCTTGCTCCGACGGCCGCAAAGGATGTGCGCCATCAGGGCGGTACGGGCGTACGTAACCGTCGCCCACATGGCCGCTTGCGCCCTAGCCGGGACACCGCCCTGGGACGTCGACGCCCAGACGGCCGCTGAGGTCTACGAAGAGCGCAAAGAGGCGCTGAGAAGGGGGGAAAGGCCTGCCCCCAGAGAGCTCGAGTTTGCCCGCCGCATGGTGGAGCGTCGGATGAGGGACCGCTGGAAGCGTGACCTGGAGGACAGCCGCTATGGAACGCGCACCATAGCGGCTCTCCTCCCTTCACTCGACCAGTGGGTCGAGAGGGGGTTTGGAGCCCTCACATTCCGGATGGTGCAAGTAATGACCGGGCACGGGTGCTTCGGTCATTATTTGCACCAAATAGGGCGGGAGAATGATCCGACGTGCCACCACTGCGGCGACCCGGACGACACGGCCCAGCACACTCTGGCAGAGTGTAGCAGCTGGGCCCCAGAGCGGCAAGCTCTCGAGGCGGAGCTAGGGACGAGCGACCTCTCGCTCTCCAGCGTAGTGCGAGCCATGCTGGGGAGCGAGGAGGCCTGGCAGGCGGTCGCCTCCTTTTGCGAGACAGTAATCTCGCAAAAGGAGGCCGCGGAACGGGAGCGCGAGGACGATGCCCTCGCGCCCCTGTTCCGGCGCAGACGGAGGGGGGTAAGGCGGAGGCGATTTGCCGCCCGTCATATCCCCCAGTAAGACCAGCGGGCGAGGGACGGGGATCCCTTGTCCGCATTGCACGGTCCTACGAGTCTGGGGGAAGGGTTGAAATGCTGCAACTCTTCCCCTCCTGGCGCGGGTAGCCCCGGCGAAAGCTGGGGCGGCCGGGAGGTGTCATGGTGAAATCCACGGATCCCATGGCGCCTAACAACCTCGGCAAGAGGGTCAGCATCGGAGTGGTTTTAGTGGGTATGCTCTCCTGTCCCCTTCTCATTAGGAGAAGAGGACCGGAGAGAGAGCCCCACATAACCTAAACCGGGTCTCCCCGGGCCCGGGGGTACACGTAATGTGTTTCCACTCCGTGAACAAAAAAAAAAAAAAAAAAAAAAAAAAAAAAAAAAAAAAAAAAAAAAAAAGGTTAGGTTAGGTTAGGTTAGGTTGGGGTTAGGTTAGGTTAGGTTAGGTTAGGTTAGGTTAGGTTCCCCCCCGAGTGTCGCTACCTTGCCGTGGTGGGGGGGCTTGAGCCCCTTAGTGATCTTTGGGCCTTAAGGTTCGAAGTGAAAGGGTGACTAAGAGCGGCACAGCCTTGGTTGAGCCCATCTTGGGCCAGGCGAGGCGGGCGCGCCCTAGTGAAAGGGTGCGCCGCATTCCTGCTCCCTGTCTCTCCTGTAGCAGGGGACTACGGAGGTGCAGAGGCGGTGGGTCCGCTCTCGGTACCTCTCTGGTTAGCAGAGTTGACTGGGATGCGGACGTGTCTTCTTGGAGGAGCGCCGCCCATAAGGGTGGTGGCATCGCAGACCTCTGAAAAGAGCTGCTGCGGGAACTCGCAACCCGGTCCGTAGGCGCCGGGAGTGAGGGTTTCGCCTGAAAAGGGAGGACCACGAAGAAGGAAATCTTCTATAAAAAACCAGGGTCAACCGCTCCTTATCGCGGTTCTGGGTGCGGGTTGCAGCGTATCCAGTACCAGGCTGGAGACAAGTAGGTCCTGTGGACTGAACGGGTCTGGCCTGGGCTAGCGGCTTGCCGGATGTGCCACTTTAGTGGCGAACGGGTTGGCGTAACTGTGACACGGGGGAACTCACCCCTTAAAAAAGAGGAGAGTGCTCCCTCTTTAAAAGGAGCAGGGGACCGCACCCCTCAATCAAAGGAGTATGGGTGACAATAAAAATATATTACCCCAGGAGGGTACCTCGTTTCGAGGAGAATCCCTCCCCGCTACCATCTCGCGGGCAGCCCCATCGTATTCTGGGGGGGGCACTTGTCGCTCCGTGGGCCCTGAAAGCCCACGTCTAGATATTAGGTCCTCCGCGATACAGATCCCGGAGAGGAATCGTTTCAGCTTCCCCATGCGGGAATGCAGTGTCCAACTTAAAAGGCAAGGGACTGAAAAGCTCCCGAGCCAAGAGCCCGAACCGAGGGCAAATACAAGCTCAGATATCAGCTTTGCTTCCCAGGGGACCGGAGGCCGGGAGTCCTCTGGTAAAAGCAAACTGGACATATCTGAAGGCGCTGAGCGGACGAAGCAGAGGCGGAAGAGACTCCGTCATGCTTCGTCCATTCTCAGCTCCAGTGACGAAGGCTCCACATGTCTCTCGACTGAAAGCCAGAGGCAGCAGCCGAAGGGCAGAGGACGCCCGCCTACGTCGGGAAAGTATGTGGGTCTGGCCAAAGCCAAGGAGGCTTATAACCGGGCTTTGAGGGAGGAGATCCGTCTCAAAGCGGAGTTGGAAGTGCAGGATATGCAGATCAGGACCCGTCAAGGTTATCAGGTCGGTGCATCTTCCTCGCCAAATGCAGCAGCCAATAAAGATCTTGGCCAGCAAGTTGCCGACAGCGTGGCTGTAATCACCAAAGTCGCGACCAAGTCGAAGAACCTCTCAGGGGTTTATGTGAAGTGCCTGAAGGAGGCGGCTGTTGCGATTGCTGATGCGTTCGCGGTACTCAGCAATCGCACATCCACCGATGAAACGGCTCGGCTACAGGCCGACAACACCCGGCTGCAGACGGAGATGGTCAGCCTCCGCAAGGAGCTGGCCGAACTCAAACAAACCCTGGAGGAGATGCAGAGGCAGGGTAATCCGCCAACACCTCCTACCGGACTAGACGGGGAGAAGCTGCCCCCTGCGCGGCCTTCCCCAACAGGAAGGATGGATAGACGTGCTGCCGCTTCTCCGCCACTAACGGAGACGGACAGGCTGTGTAGAGCGGTCATGGCCCACGTTGGTCCGTACTTGGAGGCCCACCTGGCGAGCATCCAAGATCGGCTTCTGCCTGCGAAGCCTGTGAGGCGTCCTTTGGCGTTGGAGTCTGTGGATGCCGAACAAGCTTCAGACAATCCCGCCTCTAGCTCTGGCCCTAGTGGTTCGGGCAAAAACAGAGGCAAGAAGGGGAGGAAGAAGGCGAAGAAAGCTCCAAGCAAGGGCGCGCCCCCCACACCTCAGCCCGATCCACATGATAGGGCTGACCCATTCTCGGAATGGACGAAGGTGGGGAAAAAGGGGAGGAAAATAAAGAGGAAGCCGAAAAAAGGCGAAGAGACGGAAGCTGGGTCTGGAGGACGAGCAGCTCCAAAGAACCAGCGGAAGAAGGCTAGACGGCTTCGCCCTCCCCGCTCAGCCGCTGTGGTATTGTCGCTCCTGGAACCGCATGCGCAAGAGAAGGGGGCTGATTTTGGCACAGTCCTCTCTGAGGCGAAGAGAAAGGTTCGCCTTGAGGACCTTGGCATCCCCGGCCTTCGCCTCAGAAAGGCCCAAACGGGGGCCTATATAATGGAGGTTCCTGGGACCTCTAGCGGTGAAAAGGCAGACGCCCTTGCCAAGCGGCTGAAGGAGGTAACTGACCCGAAAATAGTGCGGATCTCTAGGCCCATCAAATGTGCGGAGCTGCGCATTTCGGGCCTGGATGATTCCGTTCTATTTCCGGACGTGGTAGCGGCGGTCGCCCGGGTAGGGCGCTGCCAAGAGGCAGATATAAGGTCGGGAGAGGTCGTTCGCGGCCCATCCGGGCTGGGTGTCGTGTGGCTGCGCTGCCCTATCCCAGCGGCGAAGAAGGTGGTAGAGGCGGGAAGGCTGCTGGTAGGCTGGGTGTCGGCGCAAGTCAAACTGCTCGATGCCCGCCCCCTGCGCTGCTTCCGCTGCCTCGAGGTGGGCCACGTGGCCGCCAAGTGCAAGTCGGAGGTGGACCGCAGCCGAGCCTGCTACCGCTGCGGGCGTACCGGCCACGTCGCTGGCAACTGCACTTCATCTGCACACTGCCCGCTGTGTGCCGAGGCTGGGCTAGCAGCCAACCATAGGGTAGGCAGCAAAGCCTGTGATCCACCTAAAAGCAAGCGGAGAGCGGCTGGCGCTGGTCCCCGGGCTACCCTGGACCGGACTACCCGAAAAGACTCGAATGTCGAGCAACGGGACGAGGAGGCTGAGATGACAGTCGGATAGTATGGCTCCTATTCGCTTCCTGCAGGCGAATATCAACCACTGCGCCAGAGCTCAGGACCTCCTGTTCCAGAGCATGGCGGAGTGGTTGATCCAAGTCGTGGTGGTTGCCGAGCCGTACTCGGTCCCTTCCAGGGACAACTGGGTGGGGGACAAAGACAGCCTCGTGGCCCTGGCCACTCAACCTTCGGCTGGCTCTGCTCCGCTCGCGGGCGTGGTGCGGGGCCACGGATTCGTAGCTGCCACGATCGGGGATATAATGGTTGTTGGGGTGTACTTCTCGCCGAACAGGAGCCTAGCCGACTTCGAGGTGTTCCTCGGTAATGTGCAGGCCCTGATCGGCCGAAGTAACCCCGAGCTGCTTCTGGTCGCGGGGGACTTCAATGCCAAGTGTACGGTGTGGGGTTCCCCTGCAACTGACGTGCGTGGAGAGACGCTCGTAGATTGGGTGGTTGAAACCGGGTTGGTCGTCCTTAACCGAGGGACGGCAGACACGTGCGTGCGGCAACAGGGTGGCTCCATCGTGGACTTAACGTTTGCAAACGCCGCCCTGGCGCGCCGTGTCCGAGGCTGGGAGGTGTTGGAGGGCGTAGAAACGTTATCGGATCACCGGTACATTCAGTTCGAAGTCTGCGCCCATCACACTACCCCGGACGGCCTGAGCCGTCCCCGGAGGGGAGACTGCCCTAAATGGGCAATAAAACGGCTCGACCGGGACCTGCTGCATGCAGCGGCCCTGGTCCAGGCCTGGCCGGAGATGCCCGAAGGCCCTTTAATGATAGAGGAGGAGGCGTCCTGGCTCGGTGAGGCCATGGCTCACATTTGCGACGCCGCAATGCCGCGGGTCAAGCCCACAGGGCCGAGGCGGTGTGTGTACTGGTGGTCTGCAGAACTAACGCAGCTGCGCAAGGCGTGCGTAGCTGCAAGACGCCGGTACACAAGGAGCCGAAGGCGGAGGAGGCGGGACCTGACGGCAGAGGATGAGCTGTACGCAAGTTACAGGACGGCCGGCAAAGCCCTTAGCTTAGCTATTGGCCAAGCCAAAGACTTGGCGGAGGTAGAAATGTTGGAGGCTCTTAACAGCGACCCGTGGGGGCGGCCGTACAAGTCGGTGAGGTGCAAACTTCGCCCTTGGGCCCCACCACTCACGCAAAGTCTCCAGCCGGACCTCCTGAGCCGAATCGTGGGAACCCTGTTCCCACGGCGGGGCGAACACCAGCCCCCGCGTATGGCAGCGGCGTCCGTAACCAATGAGGAGGCCATACCTGAGGTGACGGAGGGGGAGCTAGGGGCAGCGGTGCTGAGGCTTAAAGCCAAGAACACTGCTCCTGGTCTCGACGGCATCCCTGGCCGCGCCTGGGTGCTGGCGCTTGGCCCCCTAGAGGCAAGGGTGAGGGCGCTGTTCTCCGCATGCATGTTGCAGGGGCGCATCCCACGCCCATGGAAGTGTGGGAAGCTGGTGCTTCTCCGAAAAGAAGGGCGACCGGCTGACTCTCCATCAGGATACAGGCCGATCGTCCTCCTGGACGAAGGAGCGAAGCTCTTTGAGCGAGTCGTTGCCGCCCGTCTCATCGGCCATTTGGAGGGATGCGGGCCGAACTTAAGCGCGAATCAGTTTGGGTTCCGTCGGGACAGATCCACCGTCGACGCTATTGCGCGGGTGAGGGACCTGGCGGAAGATGCAGTTTCCCGGGGGGAGGTGGTGTTGGCGGTGTCCTTGGATATCGCCAACGCTTTCAACACCCTTCCCTGGGAAACCATAAAAGAGGCGCTTAGGTATCATCAGGTACCGGAGTACCTGCGTAAGGTGGTGGGGTCGTACCTCTCTGAAAGGGCGATCCGCTATCCAGCGCAGGATGAGTGGACTGAGTGGGACATGTCGTGCGGTGTTCCACAGGGATCAGTCCTAGGACCGCTCCTGTGGAACATCGGTTACGACTGGGCATTGCGCGGTGCAAACCTGCGGGGGGTCGACGTGACGTGCTACGCCGACGACACCCTCGTCACGGCACGCGGTCCCACTTTCCGCGACGCATCGCTTCTCGCTACTGCTGGTGTAGCCCATATTGTGGATCGGATCCGAAGGCTAGGCCTTGAGGTCGCTCTCCATAAATCCGAGGCCATTTGTTTCCACGGGCCTCGGGGAGCACCTCCTGGAGGCGCCAGTATAATGGTGGGCGGAGTTTCCATCGGCGTCGAGAAGACGATGAAATATCTTGGACTCGTCCTCGACAGCCGATGGAAATTTGAGGAACACTTCCGGCGTTTGGCTCCGAAGCTGCTCGGTACAGCGTCGGCACTAAGCCGGCTCCTCCCGAACGTGGGCGGGCCGAAGGCGGGCTGCCGCCGGCTGTACACGGGTGTGGTGCGGTCGATGGCCCTTTACGGGGCACCCATATGGGTGAATGCCCTTTCCGCCCAAAACAAGACCCAACTGCGGCGACCGCAAAGGGTCATGGCGGTAAGGGCAGCGAGGGCGTATCGCACCACCTCGTTCGAGGCGGCCTGCGTGTTGGCAGGAACCCCACCTTGGGAGTTGGACGCCGAGGTGCTGGCCGAGGTCTACCGCCGGGTAGCCGAAGCGCGCTCCAGAGGAGAACAACCGTGTGCGGAAGAGGTTAGGCGATGGAGAGAGATTTCTCGCCAAACCCTCTTCCGGAAATGGTTGGAGGCTCTGGAGCAGCCGAGCGCCGGCCACTGGACCATATCGGGAGTGCGACCTGTCCTGCTAGGATGGGTCGAAAGGAGGTGGGGCGTTGTTTCCTTCCACCTTGCACAGGTACTGTCGGGACATGGATGTTTCGGCAAGTACCTGTGCAAGGTTGCTAGGAGGGAAACAACGCCAATGTGTCACCACTGCGGCGGGGCGGAAGACACGGCGCAGCACACACTGCAATTGTGTCCCGCCTTCGATGAGCAGCGGGCCCGCCTTATAGCGGTAATTGGTACCGACCTCTCGCTACCGGTCGTGGTCAAAGCCATGACCGACAGCGAGAGATCATGGGCTGCTATGGCCTCCTACTGTGAGGAGGTCATGGCACTGAAAGAGGGAGCGGAGCGGGAGCGCGAGGAGGACCCTTCCTCCCAGCCACTGCGCCGCAGGCGTGTCGGGCGACGGCGGTTAAATTTTAACCGCCGTTTACCGCCCTAATAGGACTGCGGGAGTTGGGTTCGGGGATGCCAGTCTCCCGCCGATAAGGTCCTGTTGAGATGGTAGGCGCGCCAAGTGTTCCGGCGTGCCTACAGCGGAGGAGACAGGAGACGTACAGGTCTCCTGGAGGTGGGTCCGTTATCGGACATACCGCCGTGTTGCCGGGCCGTGGATGCGTAGAGTTCCCACAGCCCGGTTGCATTCCGGCGACGAAGTGGAACACCCTGGGGTTTTTAGTGGGTACACCGCCCCCTTCTGGGGCGGGAATCCCACATATCCACTGGCCTCCCCGGGCCGGTGTCGAATCCATAAAGGATTTTCCCCAGGCAAAAAAAAAAAAAAAAAAAAAAAAAAGGTTAGGTTAGGTTCCCCCCCGGGTGTCGCTACCTTGTCGTGGTGGGGGGGCTTGACCCCTTAATGATCTTCGGGCCTTTAAGCTCGAAGTGAAAGGGTGACCAAGAGCGGCACAGCCTCGGTGGAGCCCATCCTGGGCCAAGCGAGGCGGGCGTGCCCTAGTGAAAGGGTGCGCCGCTTTCCTGCTCCCTGTCTCTCCTGCAGCAGGGGACTACGGGGACGCAGAGGGGATAACAGCTCCTTATCGTGGTTATGGATGCGGGTTGCAGCGTATCCAGTACCAGGCCGGAGACAAGTAGGTCTGGTGGACTGAACGGGTCTGGCCTGGGCTAGCGGTTTGCCGGATGTGCCACTTTAGTGGCGAACGGGTTGGCGTAACTGCAACACAAGGGGAACTCACCCCTTAAAAAAGAGGAGAGGGCTCCCTCTTTAAAAGGAGCAGGGGACCGCACCCCTCATCAAAGGAGCATGAGTGATAACAAAGAGAAACTACCCCAGGAGGGTACCTCGTCTCGAGGAGAATCCCTCTCCGTTACCATCCCACGGACAGCCCCATCGTATTCTGGGGGGGGCAATTATCACTTCGTGGGCACTGAAAGCCCACGTTTTAAATTTAGTTCGTCCGCGACTCAGATCCCGGACCAAAATCGTCTTGGCGTATCAGTGCGCGACTGCACTGTACGCCTCACACGGCAAATTGATTGCCAAGAGCCCGAACCTAGGGCCAACACGAGCTCGGAAGTCAACTTTGCTTCCCAGGAGACTGCAGGTCACGAGTCTACTGGCAGAAGCAATCTTGAGGACGTCCCGGATGCAGCTGAGCGGGTGAAGCGGAAGCGGAAGCGATTGCGCCCTGCTTCATCTGTTCTCAGCTCAAGTGATGAAGGGTCTACATGCGCCTCGGCTGGGGAAGGACAGCCAAAGGCCAAAGGGAGAGGCCGCCCACCAACATCGGGCAAATATGTAGGACTGGCCAGAGCGAAGGAAGCCTACAACCGGGCTCTTAGGGAAGAGCTCCGGCTGAAGGCCGAGATGGAGGTGCAGGAGATGTCCATTAGGACCCGTCAAGGGTACCAGATGGACACTTCTTCTCTAGCAAGGACTGACTCAGAGGATGCAGAGGCCAACCAAGATCTTGGTCAACAGGTGGCTGACAGTGTGGCAATCATCACCAAAGTTGCCACAAAATCAAAGAACTTGTCAGGAGGATATGTCAAGAGCTTGAAAGAGGCGGCTGTCGCGATCGCTGATGCGTTTTCGGAGCTCAGCAGACGCACGGCTACTGAAGAGACAGCTCGGCTGCAGGCCGACAACAACCGACTTCAGACCGAAATGGCCAGCCTCCGAAAGGAGCTGGCCGAAATGAAAATGACCCTGGAAGGGATGCGGAAGCAGGGTAGTCCGCCACCCCCTCAAACCGGAAAAGACAAGGAGAAACCGCCCCCTGCGCGGCCTCCCCAGGGTGAAAATATGGATAGACGTGTTGCTGCCTTCCCACCTGCCACAGAAATGGACCATCTGTGCAGAGCGATAATGGCTCACGTCGGTCCGTACCTTGATGCACGCTTGGCCGGCATTCAGGACCGGCTGTTGCCGGAAAAGCCTGTGCGACCACCTCTGGCGGCGGATGCCAGGAGTGCCAGGACAGACAAGCAGGCTGAGGTAGTGCCAACTTCTGGTACAGGTCCTCGTTCTGGCGCGGCACCTAAAAAAAAGAGGAAAAGGAAAAAGAAGACGAAAAACCCGACCCCGAATCCAAGGCCCCCAACGCCTCCACCACCTGCAAGGCCTAGTACGTCATCGGAGTGGACGCAGGTAGGCAAGAAAGGAAGGCGAAAGAAGAAGAAAAAAGATGGCGTAGATCAGCTGGTCGGAAATGGCGAACACCCGAAGCCATCCAGAGGGAAAAAGAGCAAGGCCAGAAAGCTCCGTTCACCTCGGTCAGCTGCCGTTGTTGTAACGCTGCTGGAGCCAAAAGCAGCGGATAAAGGGGCCGACTTTGGCACTGTCCTTGCTGAGGTTAAGAGGAAGGTGCGGCTTAAGGAGCTGGGAATTTCAGGTCTTCGCTTCAGAAAGGCTCAAACAGGGGCCTACGTTATGGAAGTGCCCGGCACCTCAAGTGGCGATAAAGCAAACGCTCTGGCCAAGAGGTTAGCGGAGGTTGTTGACCCGGAAGTAGTGCGGATCTCTAGGCCCACAAAATGCGCAGAGCTGCGTATCTCGGGCCTAGATGAGTCTGTGCTGTTTCCCGAGGTGGTTGCGGCGGTCGCCCGGGTGGGAGGCTGCCAAGAGACCGACATCAGGTCAGGAGAGGTCGTCCGCGGCCCCTCCGGGCTGGGTGTCGTGTGGCTGCGCTGCCCTATCCCGGCGGCGAAGAAGGTGGTGGAGGCGGGAAGGCTGCTGGTAGGCTGGGTGTCGGCGCAGGTCAAACTGCTCGATGCCCGCCCCCTGCGCTGCTTCCGCTGCCTCGAGGTGGGCCACGTGGCCGCCAAATGTAAGTCGGAGGTGGACCGCAGCCGAGCCTGCTACCGCTGCGGGCGTCCCGGCCACGTCGCTGGCAACTGCACATCATCTGCACACTGCCCGCTGTGTGCCGAGGCCGGGCTAGCAGCCAACCATAGGGTAGGCAGCAAAGCCTGTGATCCACCTAAAAGTAAGCGGAGAACGGCTGGCGCTGACTCCCAGGCTACTCTGGGGCGGAATACCCGAAAAGACTCGAATGTCGAGCAACAGGACGAGGAGGCTGAGATAATAGTCGAGTAGTAATGGCTCCTATACGCTTCCTGCAGGCGAATATCAACCACTGCGCCAGAGCACAGGACCTCCTGTTCCAGAGCATGGCGGAGTGGTTGATCCATGTCGCAGTGGTAACCGAACCATATTCGGTCCCAGCCAGAGACAACTGGGTGGGGGACCTCGACAGCCTCGTGGCCTTGGCCACTCAACCATCGGCCGGCTCTGCTCCGCTTGAAAGCGTGGTGCGGGGCCACGGCTTCGTGGCTGCCATCATCGGGGGTATAATGGTGGTGGGAGTGTACTTCTCGCCGAACAGAAGCCTAGCCGACTTCGAGGTGCTTCTCGACGATGTGCAGGCCCTGATTGGCAGAAGTGGCCCCGAACTGCTGCTGGTTGCGGGGGACTTTAATGCCAAATCTACGGGGTGGGGCTCTACTGCGACTGACGTACGCGGTGAGGTGCTCACAGAGTGGGCAGTGGCCGTAGGGTTGGAGGTTCTTAACCGAGGGACGGTCGATACGTGCGTGCGGCAACAGGGAGGCTCCATCGTGGACATCACGTTTGCAAATGCTGCCCTGGCGCGCCGTGTCCAAGGTTGGGAAGTGTTGGAGGGCGTGGAAACGTTATCGGACCACAGATACATCCGGTACGAAGTCTGCGCCCACCACACTACGCCGGACGACCTGAGTCGTCCCCGAAGAAACGACAGTCCCAGATGGGCAACGAAACGGCTCGATCGGGACCTGCTGCACGCAGCGGCCCTGGTCCAAGCTTGGCCGGAGACGCCCGAAGGACCAAGAAGTGTAGAGGAAGAAGCATCCTGGCTCAGTGGGGCCATGGCTCAAATATGCGATGCCGCAATGCCGCGGGCCAAGCCCACAGGGCCGAGGCGGAGCGTGTACTGGTGGTCCGCAGAGCTAACGCAGTTGCGCAAGGCATGCGTGGCTGCGAGACGCCAATACACCAGGAGCCGAAGGCGGAGGAGGCGAGACCTGACGGCAGAGGATGAGCTATACGAAAGCTACAGAGCGGCCAGCAAAACCCTCAGCTTAGCCATTGGCCAAGCCAAAGACCTGGCGGAGGAGGAAATGTTGGAGGCTCTGAACAGCGACCCGTGGGGGCGGCCGTACAAGTCGGTGAGGTGCAAACTTCACCCCTGGGCCCCTCCACTCACGCAAAGCCTCCAGCCGGACCTTCTGAGCCGAATCGTGGGAACCCTCTTCCCACGACGGGGTGAACACCAGCCCCCGTGCATGGCTTCAGTGTCCCCAACGGAGGGAGAAGTCGCACCCGAGGTGACAGAGGGAGAGTTGGGAGCCGCAGTGTTGAGGCTTAAGGCCAAAAACACTGCCCCTGGTCCCGACGGTATTCCCGGCCGAGCCTGGGTGTTGGCGCTGGGCCCCTTGGAGCCAAGAGTGAGGGCACTATTTTCTTCGTGTCTGGAGCAGGGGTGCATCCCACGTTCGTGGAAGTGCGGAAAGCTGGTGCTCCTGCGGAAGGAAGGGCGACCGGGTGACTCCCCTTCGGGATACAGGCCGATCGTACTTTTGGACGAGGGAGCGAAGCTCTTTGAGCGAATAGTGGCTTCCCGGCTGATAGGTCATTTAGAGGGACAAGGGCCGAACCTAAGTGCGTGCCAGTACGGATTTCGTCGGGGCAGGTCCACCATCGACGCCATTGCGCGGGTGAGGGCTCTAGCGGATGACGCGGTTTCCCGGGGGGAGGTGGTGTTGGCGGTATCTCTAGATATCGCCAATGCTTTCAACACCCTTCCCTGGGAAACCATCAAGGAGGCCCTCAGGTACCACAACGTGCCGGAGTACCTGCGTAGGGTGGTTGGGTCGTATCTTTTCGAGAGGGCGATCCGCTACCCCACACAGGATGAATGGGTGGAGCGCGAGATGTCGTGCGGTGTCCCACAGGGGTCAGTCTTAGGACCGCTCCTGTGGAACATTGGTTACGACTGGGCGCTACGTGGCGCCAACTTGCGGGGGGTAGACGTAACCTGTTACGCCGACGACACCCTTGTAACGGCCCGAGGGGCCACATTTCGCGATGCGTCCATCTTGGCCACTGCTGGGGTGGCCCTAATCGTGGACAGGATACGGAGGCTGGGACTAGAGGTTGCCCTGCACAAATCTGAGGCCATCTGTTTTCATGGGCCTCGGAGGGCACCTCCAGGAAATGCCAGCATAATGGTGGGCGGAGTTTCCATCGGCGTCGGGAAGACGATGAAGTACCTGGGACTCGTCCTCGACAGCCGATGGAACTTCGAGGAGCATTTCCGGCGCTTGGCTCCAAAACTACTTGGCACAGCGTCGGCACTGAGCCGGCTCCTCCCGAACGTGGGCGGGCCGAAGGCGGGCTGCCGCCGACTGTACACGGGTGTGGTGCGGTCGATGGCCCTCTACGGGGCACCCATATGGGTAAATGCCCTTTCCGCCCATAACAAGACCCAACTGCGGCGACCGCAAAGGGTCATGGCGGTAAGGGCAACGAGGGCGTACCGCACCACCTCGTTCGAGGCGGCCTGCGTGATGGCAGGGACCCCACCCTGGGAGTTGGATGCCGAGGTGCTGAACGAGGTCTACCGCCGAGTAGCCGAGGCGCGCACCAGAGGAGAACAGCCGTGTCCGGAAGAGGTTAGGCGATGGAGAGAGATCTCTCGCCAAACCCTCTTCCGGAAATGGTTGGTGGCCTTGGAGCAGCCGAGCGCCGGCCACTGGACCATATCGGGAGTGCGGCCCGTCCTGCAGGGATGGGTCGAAAGGAGATGGGGCGTTGTTTCCTTCCACCTAACGCAGGTACTATCGGGACACGGTTGTTTCGGCAGATACCTGTGTAAGGTTGCAAGGAGGGAAACAACGCCAATGTGTCACCACTGCGGTGGGGCGGAGGACACGGCGCAGCACACGCTGCAAGTGTGTCCCGCCTTCGACGAGCAGCGAGCCCGCCTCACGGCGGTGATTGGAACTGACCTCTCGCTGCCGGCCGTCGTCAAAGCCATGACCGACAGCGAGAAATCGTGGACTGCCATGGCCTCCTACTGTGAGGAGGTCATGGCACTCAAAGAGGGTGCGGAGCGGGAGCGCGAGGAAGACCCATCTTCCCAGCCCCTGCGCCGCAGGCGTGTCGGGCGCAGGCGGTTAATCCATAACCGCCAAATACCGCCCTAATAGGACTGCGGGAGATGGGCACGGGGATGCCCGTCCCCCGCCGCTAAGGTCCTGATGAGCTGGTAGGCGCGCCAAGTGTTTCGGCGCGCCTACAGTGGAGGAGACAGGAGACGTGCAGGTCTCCTGGAGATGGGTCCGTGAGCGGACATACCGCCGTGCTGCCGGGCCGTGGATGCGTAAAGTTCCCACAGCCCGATTGCTTATCGGCGACGAAGTGGAACACCCTGGGGTTTTTAGTGGGTACACCGCCCCCTTCTGGGGCGGGAATCCCACATATCCACCGGCCTCCCCGGGCCAGTGGAATCCATAAAGGATTTTTCCCAGGCCAAAAAAAAAAAAAAAAAAAAAAAAAAAAAAAAAAAAAAAAAAAAGGTTAGAACGCCCGCCCCCCCGGGTGTCGCTACCTTGTCGTGGTGGGGGGGCTTGACCCCTTAATGATCTTCGGGCCTTTAAGCTCGAAGTGAAAGGGTGACCAAGAGCGGCACAGCCTCGGTGGAGCCCATCCTGGGCCAAGCGAGGCGGGCGTGCCCTAGTGAAAGGGTGCGCCGCTTTCCTGCTCCCTGTCTCTCCTGCAGCAGGGGACTACGGGGACGCAGAGGGGATAACAGCTCCTTATCGTGGTTATGGATGCGGGTTGCAGCGTATCCAGTACCAGGCCGGAGACAAGTAGGTCTGGTGGACTGAACGGGTCTGGCCTGGGCTAGCGGTTTGCCGGATGTGCCACTTTAGTGGCGAACGGGTTGGCGTAACTGCAACACAAGGGGAACTCACCCCTTAAAAAAGAGGAGAGGGCTCCCTCTTTAAAAGGAGCAGGGGACCGCACCCCTCATCAAAGGAGCATGAGTGATAACAAAGAGAAACTACCCCAGGAGGGTACCTCGTCTCGAGGAGAATCCCTCTCCGTTACCATCCCACGGACAGCCCCATCGTATTCTGGGGGGGGCAATTATCACTTCGTGGGCACTGAAAGCCCACGTTTTAAATTTAGTTCGTCCGCGACTCAGATCCCGGACCAAAATCGTCTTGGCGTATCAGTGCGCGACTGCACTGTACGCCTCACACGGCAAATTGATTGCCAAGAGCCCGAACCTAGGGCCAACACGAGCTCGGAAGTCAACTTTGCTTCCCAGGAGACTGCAGGTCACGAGTCTACTGGCAGAAGCAATCTTGAGGACGTCCCGGATGCAGCTGAGCGGGTGAAGCGGAAGCGGAAGCGATTGCGCCCTGCTTCATCTGTTCTCAGCTCAAGTGATGAAGGGTCTACATGCGCCTCGGCTGGGGAAGGACAGCCAAAGGCCAAAGGGAGAGGCCGCCCACCAACATCGGGCAAATATGTAGGACTGGCCAGAGCGAAGGAAGCCTACAACCGGGCTCTTAGGGAAGAGCTCCGGCTGAAGGCCGAGATGGAGGTGCAGGAGATGTCCATTAGGACCCGTCAAGGGTACCAGATGGACACTTCTTCTCTAGCAAGGACTGACTCAGAGGATGCAGAGGCCAACCAAGATCTTGGTCAACAGGTGGCTGACAGTGTGGCAATCATCACCAAAGTTGCCACAAAATCAAAGAACTTGTCAGGAGGATATGTCAAGAGCTTGAAAGAGGCGGCTGTCGCGATCGCTGATGCGTTTTCGGAGCTCAGCAGACGCACGGCTACTGAAGAGACAGCTCGGTTGCAGGCCGACAACAACCGACTTCAGACCGAAATGGCCAGCCTCCGAAAGGAGCTGGCCGAAATGAAAATGACCCTGGAAGGGATGCGGAAGCAGGGTAGTCCGCCACCCCCTCAAACCGGAAAAGACAAGGAGAAACCGCCCCCTGCGCGGCCTCCCCAGGGTGAAAATATGGATAGACGTGTTGCTGCCTTCCCACCTGCCACAGAAATGGACCATCTGTGCAGAGCGATAATGGCTCACGTCGGTCCGTACCTTGATGCACGCTTGGCCGGCATTCAGGACCGGCTGTTGCCGGAAAAGCCTGTGCGACCACCTCTGGCGGCGGATGCCAGGAGTGCCAGGACAGACAAGCAGGCTGAGGTAGTGCCAACTTCTGGTACAGGTCCTCGTTCTGGCGCGGCACCTAAAAAAAAGAGGAAAAGGAAAAAGAAGACGAAAAACCCGACCCCGAATCCAAGGCCCCCAACGCCTCCACCACCTGCAAGGCCTAGTACGTCATCGGAGTGGACGCAGGTAGGCAAGAAAGGAAGGCGAAAGAAGAAGAAAAAAGATGGCGTAGATCAGCAGGTCGGAAATGGCGAACACCCGAAGCCATCCAGAGGGAAAAAGAGCAAGGCCAGAAAGCTCCGTTCACCTCGGTCAGCTGCCGTTGTTGTAACGCTGCTGGAGCCAAAAGCAGCGGATAAAGGGGCCGACTTTGGCACTGTCCTTGCTGAGGTTAAGAGGAAGGTGCGGCTTAAGGAGCTGGGAATTTCAGGTCTTCGCTTCAGAAAGGCTCAAACAGGGGCCTACGTTATGGAAGTGCCCGGCACCTCAAGTGGCGATAAAGCAAACGCTCTGGCCAAGAGGTTAGCGGAGGTTGTTGACCCGGAAGTAGTGCGGATCTCTAGGCCCACAAAATGCGCAGAGCTGCGTATCTCGGGCCTAGATGAGTCTGTGCTGTTTCCCGAGGTGGTTGCGGCGGTCGCCCGGGTGGGAGGCTGCCAAGAGACCGACATCAGGTCAGGAGAGGTCGTCCGCGGCCCCTCCGGGCTGGGTGTCGTGTGGCTGCGCTGCCCTATCCCGGCGGCGAAGAAGGTGGTGGAGGCGGGAAGGCTGCTGGTAGGCTGGGTGTCGGCGCAGGTCAAACTGCTCGATGCCCGCCCCCTGCGCTGCTTCCGCTGCCTCGAGGTGGGCCACGTGGCCGCCAAATGTAAGTCGGAGGTGGACCGCAGCCGAGCCTGCTACCGCTGCGGGCGTCCCGGCCACGTCGCTGGCAACTGCACATCATCTGCACACTGCCCGCTGTGTGCCGAGGCCGGGCTAGCAGCCAACCATAGGGTAGGCAGCAAAGCCTGTGATCCACCTAAAAGTAAGCGGAGAACGGCTGGCGCTGACTCCCAGGCTACTCTGGGGCGGAATACCCGAAAAGACTCGAATGTCGAGCAACAGGACGAGGAGGCTGAGATAATAGTCGAGTAGTAATGGCTCCTATACGCTTCCTGCAGGCGAATATCAACCACTGCGCCAGAGCACAGGACCTCCTGTTCCAGAGCATGGCGGAGTGGTTGATCCATGTCGCAGTGGTAACCGAACCATATTCGGTCCCAGCCAGAGACAACTGGGTGGGGGACCTCGACAGCCTCGTGGCCTTGGCCACTCAACCATCGGCCGGCTCTGCTCCGCTTGAAAGCGTGGTGCGGGGCCACGGCTTCGTGGCTGCCATCATCGGGGGTATAATGGTGGTGGGAGTGTACTTCTCGCCGAACAGAAGCCTAGCCGACTTCGAGGTGCTTCTCGACGATGTACAGGCCCTGATTGGCAGAAGTGGCCCCGAACTGCTGCTGGTTGCGGGGGACTTTAATGCCAAATCTACGGGGTGGGGCTCTACTGCGACTGACGTACGCGGTGAGGTGCTCACAGAGTGGGCAGTGGCCGTAGGGTTGGAGGTTCTTAACCGAGGGACGGTCGATACGTGCGTGCGGCAACAGGGAGGCTCCATCGTGGACATCACGTTTGCAAATGCTGCCCTGGCGCGCCGTGTCCAAGGTTGGGAAGTGTTGGAGGGCGTGGAAACGTTATCGGACCACAGATACATCCGGTACGAAGTCTGCGCCCACCACACTACGCCGGACGACCTGAGTCGTCCCCGAAGAGACGACAGTCCCAGATGGGCAACGAAACGGCTCGATCGGGACCTGCTGCACGCAGCGGCCCTGGTCCAAGCTTGGCCGGAGACGCCCGAAGGACCAAGAAGTGTAGAGGAAGAAGCATCCTGGCTCAGTGGGGCCATGGCTCAAATATGCGATGCCGCAATGCCGCGGGCCAAGCCCACAGGGCCGAGGCGGAGCGTGTACTGGTGGTCCGCAGAGCTAACGCAGTTGCGCAAGGCATGCGTGGCTGCGAGACGCCAATACACCAGGAGCCGAAGGCGGAGGAGGCGAGACCTGACGGCAGAGGATGAGCTATACGAAAGCTACAGAGCGGCCAGCAAAACCCTCAGCTTAGCCATTGGCCAAGCCAAAGACCTGGCGGAGGAGGAAATGTTGGAGGCTCTGAACAGCGACCCGTGGGGGCGGCCGTACAAGTCGGTGAGGTGCAAACTTCACCCCTGGGCCCCTCCACTCACGCAAAGCCTCCAGCCGGACCTTCTGAGCCGAATCGTGGGAACCCTCTTCCCACGACGGGGTGAACACCAGCCCCCGTGCATGGCTTCAGTGTCCCCAACGGAGGGAGAAGTCGCACCCGAGGTGACAGAGGGAGAGTTGGGAGCCGCAGTGTTGAGGCTTAAGGCCAAAAACACTGCCCCTGGTCCCGACGGTTTTCCCGGCCGAGCCTGGGTGTTGGCGCTGGGCCCCTTGGAGCCAAGAGTGAGGGCACTATTTTCTTCGTGTCTGGAGCAGGGGTGCATCCCACGTTCGTGGAAGTGCGGAAAGCTGGTGCTCCTGCGGAAGGAAGGGCGACCGGGTGACTCCCCTTCGGGATACAGGCCGATCGTACTTTTGGACGAGGGAGCGAAGCTCTTTGAGCGAATAGTGGCTTCCCGGCTGATAGGTCATTTAGAGGGACAAGGGCCGAACCTAAGTGCGTGCCAGTACGGATTTCGTCGGGGCAGGTCCACCATCGACGCCATTGCGCGGGTGAGGGCTCTAGCGGATGACGCGGTTTCCCGGGGGGAGGTGGTGTTGGCGGTATCTCTAGATATCGCCAATGCTTTCAACACCCTTCCCTGGGAAACCATCAAGGAGGCCCTCAGGTACCACAACGTGCCGGAGTACCTGCGTAGGGTGGTTGGGTCGTATCTTTTCGAGAGGGCGATCCGCTACCCCACACAGGATGAATGGGTGGAGCGCGAGATGTCGTGTGGTGTCCCACAGGGGTCAGTCTTAGGACCGCTCCTGTGGAACATTGGTTACGACTGGGCGCTACGTGGCGCCAACTTGCGGGGGGTAGACGTAACCTGTTACGCCGACGACACCCTTGTAACGGCCCGAGGGGCCACATTTCGCGATGCGTCCATCTTGGCCACTGCTGGGGTGGCCCTAATCGTGGACAGGATACGGAGGCTGGGACTAGAGGTTGCCCTGCACAAATCTGAGGCCATCTGTTTTCATGGGCCTCGGAGGGCACCTCCAGGAAATGCCAGCATAATGGTGGGCGGAGTTTCCATCGGCGTCGGGAAGACGATGAAGTACCTGGGACTCGACCTCGACAGCCGATGGAACTTCGAGGAGCATTTCCGGCGCTTGGCTCCAAAACTACTTGGCACAGCGTCGGCACTGAGCCGGCTCCTCCCGAACGTGGGCGGGCCGAAGGCGGGCTGCCGCCGACTGTACACGGGTGTGGTGCGGTCGATGGCCCTCTACGGGGCACCCATATGGGTAAATGCCCTTTCCGCCCATAACAAGACCCAACTGCGGCGACCGCAAAGGGTCATGGCGGTAAGGGCAACGAGGGCGTACCGCACCACCTCGTTCGAGGCGGCCTGCGTGATGGCAGGGACCCCACCCTGGGAGTTGGATGCCGAGGTGCTGAACGAGGTCTACCGCCGAGTAGCCGAGGCGCGCACCAGAGGAGAACAGCCGTGTCCGGAAGAGGTTAGGCGATGGAGAGAGATCTCTCGCCAAACCCTCTTCCGGAAATGGTTGGTGGCCTTGGAGCAGCCGAGCGCCGGCCACTGGACCATATCGGGAGTGCGGCCCGTCCTGCAGGGATGGGTCGAAAGGAGATGGGGCGTTGTTTCCTTCCACCTAACGCAGGTACTATCGGGACACGGTTGTTTCGGCAGATACCTGTGTAAGGTTGCAAGGAGGGAAACAACGCCAATGTGTCACCACTGCGGTGGGGCGGAGGACACGGCGCAGCACACGCTGCAAGTGTGTCCCGCCTTCGACGAGCAGCGAGCCCGCCTCACGGCGGTGATTGGAACTGACCTCTCGCTGCCGGCCGTCGTCAAAGCCATGACCGACAGCGAGAAATCGTGGACTGCCATGGCCTCCTACTGTGAGGAGGTCATGGCACTCAAAGAGGGTGCGGAGCGGGAGCGCGAGGAAGACCCATCTTTCCAGCCCCTGCGCCGCAGGCGTGTCGGGTGCAGGCGGTTAATCCATAACCGCCAAATACCGCCCTAATAGGACTGCGGGAGATGGGCACGGGGATGCCCGTCCCCCGCCGCTAAGGTCCTGTTGAGCTGGTAGGCGCGCCAAGTGTTTCGGCGCGCCTACAGTGGAGGAGACAGGAGACGTGCAGGTCTCCTGGAGATGGGTCCGTGAGCGGACATACCGCCGTGCTGCCGGGCCGTGGATGCGTAAAGTTCCCACAGCCCGATTGCTTATCGGCGACGAAGTGGAACACCCTGGGGTTTTAGTGGGTACACCGCCCCCTTCTGGGGCGGGAATCCCACATATCCACCGGCCTCCCCGGGCCAGTGGAATCCATAAAGGATTTTTCCCAGGCCAAAAAAAAAAAAAAAAAAAAAAAGGTTAGAACGCCCGGAAGGACAGCAATGTAGAATGCTGGGACGAGGAGGAAGAAATGGCAGTCGGATAGTATGGCTCCCATACACTTTCTGCAGGCGAATATCAACCACTGCGCCAGAGCTCAGGATCTTTTGTTCCAGAGCTTGGCGGAGTGGTTGATTCAAGTTGCGGTTATAGCCGAGCCGTACTCGATCCCTGCCAGGGATAACTGGGTGGGGGATGTAGATAGCCTGGTGGCCATAACAACGCAAACATCGGCCGGCTCTGCACCGCTCGATAGAGTTGTGCGGGGCCACGGATACGTGGCTGCCTACATTGGAAACATTATGGTTGTCGGGACATACTTCTCGCCGAACAGGAGCCTGGCTGACTTTGAGTTGTTCCTCGATGAGGTCCAGGCATTGATCGGCAGCAGTGATCCAGAATTGCTCATAGTTGCAGGGGATCTCAACGCCAAATCCGTGGTGTGGGGTTCCCCTGCGACAGACGTGCGTGGTCAGACGCTGGTCGAATGGATGGTGGCAATGGGGTTGACAGTTCTTAACCGAGGGACGGTAGACACATGCGTGCGGCAACAGGGTGGCTCCATCGTGGATGTAACGTTTGCGAATGCTGCCGTGGCGCGCCGTGTCCAAGGCTGGGAGGTGGTGGAGGGCGTGGAGACGCTGTCGGACCACCGATACATACGGTTTGAAGTTTCCCCCCTCCACGCTACCCCGGACGGCACGAGCCGTCATCGGAGCGGAGACAGCCCCAGGTGGGCAGTCAAACGGCTGGACAGAGACTTGCTGTACGCAGCAGCCCTAGTCCAGGCATGGCCGGTAATGCCTGGTGGCACACTGCGGGTGGAGGAAGAGGCATCCTGGCTTGGTGAGGCCATGGCTCTGGTTTGTAATGCCGCAATGCCGCGGGTCAAGCCCGCAGGGCCGAAGCGGACCGTGTACTGGTGGTCTGTAGAGCTGACGCAGCTACGCAAGGCGTGCGTGGCTGCGAGACGCCGGTACACCAGAAGCCGAAGGCGGAGGCGGCGCGACCTGGTGGCTGAGGACGCGTTATACGCAAGCTACAGGGCGGCCAGCAAGGCCCTTAGCTTAGCCATCGGCCAAGCCAAGGACCTGGCGGAGGAGGAAATGCTGGAGTCTCTAAATAGCGATCCGTGGGGGCGGCCGTACAAGTCAGTGAGGTGTAAACTTCGCCCTTGGGCCCCCCCACTCACGCACAGTCTCCAGCCTGACCTACTAAACCGAATTGTGGGAGTACTTTTTCCACAGCGGGGTGAACATCTGCCCCCACGCATGTCAGCAGCGTCGGTATCTAACGAGGAGGCCATACCTGAGGTGACAGAGGGGGAGCTAGGGGCAGCTGTGCTAAGGCTTAAAGCCAAGAACACTGCTCCTGGTCCCGACGGCATCCCTGGCCGCGCCTGGGTGCTGGCGCTTGGCCCCCTAGAGGCAAGGGTGAGGGCGCTGTTCTCCGCATGCTTGGTGCAGGGGCATATCCCTCGTCCATGGAAGTGTGGGAAGTTGGTGCTCCTCCGAAAGGAAGGGCGACCGGCTGACTCCCCATCAGGATATAGGCCGATCGTCCTTTTGGACGAAGGAGCTAAGCTCTTTGAGCGGGTTGTTGCCGCCCGTCTCAACGGCCATCTGGAGGGCCGTGGGCCGAACTTAAGCGCGAACCAGTTTGGGTTCCGCCGGGGCAGATCCACCATCGACGCCATTGCGCGGGTGAGGGCCCTGGCGTTGGATGCAGTTTCCCGAGGGGAGGTGGTACTGGCAGTGTCCTTGGACATCGCCAACGCTTTTAACACCCTTCCCTGGGAAACCATAAATGAAGCGCTCAAGTACCACAAGGTACCGGAGTACCTACGTAGGGTGGTTGGGTCGTACCTCTCAGAGAGAGCGATCTGCTACGCCACGAAGGATGAGTGGGTGGAGCGCGAGGTGTCGTGCGGTGTTCCACAGGGGTCAGTCTTAGGACCGCTCTTGTGGAACATTGGCTACGACTGGGCGCTACGTGGTGCCAACTTGCGGGGGGTCGACGTAACCTGTTACGCTGACGACACCCTCGTAACAGCGCGAGGGGCCACATTTCGAGATGCATCCCTACTGGCTACTGCGGGGGTGGCCCTTATCGTGGATAGAATACGGAGGCTGGGGCTAGAGGTTGCCCTGCGCAAATCCGAGGCTATTTGCTTCCACGGACCTCGAAGGGCTCCTCCTGGAGGTGCTAGCATAACTGTGGGCGGAGTTTCCATCGGCGTCGGGAGGACGATGAAGTACCTTGGACTCGTCCTCGACGGCCGGTGGAACTTCGAGGAGCACTTCCGCCGCTTGGCTCCGAAGCTGCTCGGCTCAGCGTCGGCACTGAGCCGGCTCCTCCCGAACGTGGGCGGGCCAAAGGCGGGCTGCCGCCGACTATATACGGGGGTGGTGCGGTCGATGGCCCTGTACGGGGCACCCATATGGGTGAATGCCCTTTCCGCCCAAAACAAAATCCTCCTGCGGCAATCGCAAAGGGTCATGGCGGTAAGGGTAACGAGGGCGTACCGCACCACCTCTTTCGAGGCGGCCTGCGTGTTGGCGGGAACCCCGCCATGGGAGTTAGATGCCGAGGTGCTGGCGGAGGTTTACTGTCGAGTAGCTGAGATGCGCGCCAGAGGGGAACAGCCGTGTCCGGAAGAGGTAAGGCGTTGGAGAGAAATCTCCCGCCAAACCATCTTTCGGAAATGGCTGGAGGCTCTGGAGCAGCCAGGCGCCGGCCATTGGACCATTTCGGGTGTGCGACCTAGTCTGCACGGATGGGTTGAAAGGAAGTGGGGCGTTGTTTCCTTCCACCTTGCGCAGGTACTGTCGGGACATGGATGTTTCGGCAAGTACTTGTGCAAGATTGCGAGGAGGGAAGCAACGCCAATGTGTCACCACTGTGGCGGAGCGGAAGACACGGCGCAGCACACGCTGCAAGTGTGTCCCGCCTTTACTGAGCAGAGGGCCCGCCTCATGGCGGTAATTGGTACCGATCTCTCGCTGCCGGTCGTGGTCAAAGCCATGACCGACAGCGAAAGATCGTGGGCTGCCATGGCCTCCTACTGTGAGGAGGTCATGGCACTGAAAGAGGGAGCGGAGCGGGAGCGCGAGGAGGACCCTTCCTCCCAGCCACTGCGCCGCAGGCGTGTCGGGCGCAGGCGGTTAAATTATAACCGCCGCATGCCGCCCTAATAGGACTGCGGGAGTTGGGCATGGGGATGCCCGTCTCCTGCCGATAAGGTCCTGTTGAGATGGTGGGCGCGCCAAGTGTTCCGGTGCGCCTACAGCGGAGGAGTCAGGGGACGTACAGGTCTCCTGGAGGTGGGTCCGTGTTCGGACATTCTGCCGTGTTGCCGGGCCGTGGATGCGTAGAGTTCCCATAGCCCGGTTGCATATCGGCGACGAAGTGGAACACCCTGGGGTTTTTAGTGGGTACACCGCCCCCTTCTGGGGCGGGAATCCCACATATCCACCGGCCTCCCCGAGCCGGTGGAATCCATAAAGGATTTTCCCCAGGCCAAAAAAAAAAAAAAAAAAAAAAAAAAAAAAAAAGGTTAGGTTAGGTTAGGTTAGGTTAGGTTAGGTTAGGTTAGGTTAGGTTAGGTTAGGTTAGGTTAGGTTAGGTTAGGTTAGGTTAGGTTAGGTTAGGTTAGGTTCCCCCCCGGGTGTCGCTACCTTGTCGTGGTGGGGGGGCTTGACCCCTTAATGATCTTCGGGCCTTTAAGCTCGAAGTGAAAGGGTGACCAAGAGCGGCACAGCCTCGGTGGAGCCCATCCTGGGCCAAGCGAGGCGGGCCTGCCCTAGTGAAAGGGTGCGCCGCTTTCCTGCTCCCTGTCTCTCCTGCAGCAGGGGACTACGGGGACGCAGAGGGGATAACAGCTCCTTATCGTGGTTATGGATGCGGGTTGCAGCGTATCCAGTACCAGGCCGGAGACAAGTAGGTCTGGTGGACTGAACGGGTCTGGCCTGGGCTAGCGGTTTGCCGGATGTGCCACTTTAGTGGCGAACGGGTTGGCGTAACTGCAACACAAGGGGAACTCACCCCTTAAAAAAGAGGAGAGGGCTCCCTCTTTAAAAGGAGCAGGGGACCGCACCCCTCATCAAAGGAGCATGAGTGATAACAAAGAGAAACTACCCCAGGAGGGTACCTCGTCTCGAGGAGAATCCCTCTCCGTTACCATCCCACGGACAGCCCCATCGTATTCTGGGGGGGGCAATTATCACTTCGTGGGCACTGAAAGCCCACGTTTTAAATTTAGTTCGTCCGCGACTCAGATCCCGGACCAAAATCGTCTTGGCGTATCAGTGCGCGACTGCACTGTACGCCTCACACGGCAAATTGATTGCCAAGAGCCCGAACCTAGGGCCAACACGAGCTCGGAAGTCAACTTTGCTTCCCAGGAGACTGCAGGTCACGAGTCTACTGGCAGAAGCAATCTTGAGGACGTCCCGGATGCAGCTGAGCGGGTGAAGCGGAAGCGGAAGCGATTGCGCCCTGCTTCATCTGTTCTCAGCTCAAGTGATGAAGGGTCTACATGCGCCTCGGCTGGGGAAGGACAGCCAAAGGCCAAAGGGAGAGGCCGCCCACCAACATCGGGCAAATATGTAGGACTGGCCAGAGCGAAGGAAGCCTACAACCGGGCTCTTAGGGAAGAGCTCCGGCTGAAGGCCGAGATGGAGGTGCAGGAGATGTCCATTAGGACCCGTCAAGGGTACCAGATGGAAACTTCTTCTCTAGCAAGGACTGACTCAGAGGATGCAGAGGCCAACCAAGATCTTGGTCAACAGGTGGCTGACAGTGTGGCAATCATCACCAAAGTTGCTACAAAATCAAAGAACTTGTCAGGAGGATATGTCAAGAGCTTGAAAGAGGCGGCTGTCGCGATCGCTGATGCGTTTTCGGAGCTCAGCAGACGCACGGCTACTGAAGAGACAGCTCGGCTGCAGGCCGACAACAACCGACTTCAGACCGAAATGGCCAGCCTCCGAAAGGAGCTGGCCGAAATGAAAATGACCCTGGAAGGGATGCGGAAGCAGGGTAGTCCGCCACCCCCTCAAACCGGAAAAGACAAGGAGAAACCGCCCCCTGCGCGGCCTCACCAGGGTGAAAATATGGATAGACGTGTTGCTGCCTTCCCACCTGCCACAGAAATGGACCATCTGTGCAGAGCGATAATGGCTCACGTCGGTCCGTACCTTGATGCACGCTTGGCCGGCATTCAGGACCGGCTGTTGCCGGAAAAGCCTGTGCGACCACCTCTGGCGGCGGATGCCAGGAGTGCCAGGACAGACAAGCAGGCTGAGGTAGTGCCAACTTCTGGTATAGGTCCTCGTTCTGGCGCGGCACCTAAAAAAAAGAGGAAAAGGAAAAAGAAGACGAAAAACCCGACCCCGAATCCAAGGCCCCCAACGCCTCCACCACCTGCAAGGCCTAGTACGTCATCGGAGTGGACGCAGGTAGGCAAGAAAGGAAGGCGAAAGAAGAAGAAAAAAGATGGCGTAGATCAGCAGGTCGGAAATGGCGAACACCCGAAGCCATCCAGAGGGAAAAAGAGCAAGGCCAGAAAGCTCCGTTCACCTCGGTCAGCTGCCGTTGTTGTAACGCTGCTGGAGCCAAAAGCAGCGGATAAAGGGGCCGACTTTGGCACTGTCCTTGCTGAGGTTAAGAGGAAGGTGCGGCTTAAGGAGCTGGGAATTTCAGGTCTTCGCTTCAGAAAGGCTCAAACAGGGGCCTACGTTATGGAAGTGCCCGGCACCTCAAGTGGCGATAAAGCAAACGCTCTGGCCAAGAGGTTAGCGGAGGTTGTTGACCCGGAAGTAGTGCGGATCTCTAGGCCCACAAAATGCGCAGAGCTGCGTATCTCGGGCCTAGATGAGTCTGTGCTGTTTCCCGAGGTGGTTGCGGCGGTCGCCCGGGTGGGAGGCTGCCAAGAGACCGACATCAGGTCAGGAGAGGTCGTCCGCGGCCCCTCCGGGCTGGGTGTCGTGTGGCTGCGCTGCCCTATCCCGGCGGCGAAGAAGGTGGTGGAGGCGGGAAGGCTGCTGGTAGGCTGGGTGTCGGCGCAGGTCAAACTGCTCGATGCCCGCCCCCTGCGCTGCTTCCGCTGCCTCGAGGTGGGCCACGTGGCCGCCAAATGTAAGTCGGAGGTGGACCGCAGCCGAGCCTGCTACCGCTGCGGGCGTCCCGGCCACGTCGCTGGCAACTGCACATCATCTGCACACTGCCCGCTGTGTGCCGAGGCCGGGCTAGCAGCCAACCATAGGGTAGGCAGCAAAGCCTGTGATCCACCTAAAAGTAAGCGGAGAACGGCTGGCGCTGACTCCCAGGCTACTCTGGGGCGGAATACCCGAAAAGACTCGAATGTCGAGCAACAGGACGAGGAGGCTGAGATAATAGTCGAGTAGTAATGGCTCCTATACGCTTCCTGCAGGCGAATATCAACCACTGCGCCAGAGCACAGGACCTCCTGTTCCAGAGCATGGCGGAGTGGTTGATCCATGTCGCAGTGGTAACCGAACCATATTCGGTCCCAGCCAGAGACAACTGGGTGGGGGACCTCGACAGCCTCGTGGCCTTGGCCACTCAACCATCGGCCGGCTCTGCTCCGCTTGAAAGCGTGGTGCGGGGCCACGGCTTCGTGGCTGCCATCATCGGGGGTATAATGGTGGTGGGAGTGTACTTCTCGCCGAACAGAAGCCTAGCCGACTTCGAGGTGCTTCTCGACGATGTGCAGGCCCTGATTGGCAGAAGTGGCCCCGAACTGCTGCTGGTTGCGGGGGACTTTAATGCCAAATCTACGGGGTGGGGCTCTACTGCGACTGACGTACGCGGTGAGGTGCTCACAGAGTGGGCAGTGGCCGTAGGGTTGGAGGTTCTTAACCGAGGGACGGTCGATACGTGCGTGCGGCAACAGGGAGGCTCCATCGTGGACATCACGTTTGCAAATGCTGCCCTGGCGCGCCGTGTCCAAGGTTGGGAAGTGTTGGAGGGCGTGGAAACGTTATCGGACCACAGATACATCCGGTACGAAGTCTGCACCCACCACACTACGCCGGACGACCTGAGTCGTCCCCGAAGAAACGACAGTCCCAGATGGGCAACGAAACGGCTCGATCGGGACCTGCTGCACGCAGCGGCCCTGGTCCAAGCTTGGCCGGAGACGCCCGAAGGACCAAGAAGTGTAGAGGAAGAAGCATCCTGGCTCAGTGGGGCCATGGCTCAAATATGCGATGCCGCAATGCCGCGGGCCAAGCCCACAGGGCCGAGGCGGAGCGTGTACTGGTGGTCCGCAGAGCTAACGCAGTTGCGCAAGGCATGCGTGGCTGCGAGACGCCAATACACCAGGAGCCGAAGGCGGAGGAGGCGAGACCTGACGGCAGAGGATGAGCTATACGAAAGCTACAGAGCGGCCAGCAAAACCCTCAGCTTAGCCATTGGCCAAGCCAAAGACCTGGCGGAGGAGGAAATGTTGGAGGCTCTGAACAGCGACCCGTGGGGGCGGCCGTACAAGTCGGTGAGGTGCAAACTTCACCCCTGGGCCCCTCCACTCACGCAAAGCCTCCAGCCGGACCTTCTGAGCCGAATCGTGGGAACCCTCTTCCCACGACGGGGTGAACACCAGCCCCCGTGCATGGCTTCAGTGTCCCCAACGGAGGGAGAAGTCGCACCCGAGGTGACAGAGGGAGAGTTGGGAGCCGCAGTGTTGAGGCTTAAGGCCAAAAACACTGCCCCTGGTCCCGACGGTATTCCCGGCCGAGCCTGGGTGTTGGCGCTGGGCCCCTTGGAGCCAAGAGTGAGGGCACTATTTTCTTCGTGTCTGGAGCAGGGGTGCATCCCACGTTCGTGGAAGTGCGGAAAGCTGGTGCTCCTGCGGAAGGAAGGGCGACCGGGTGACTCCCCTTCGGGATACAGGCCGATCGTACTTTTGGACGAGGGAGCGAAGCTCTTTGAGCGAATAGTGGCTTCCCGGCTGATAGGTCATTTAGAGGGACAAGGGCCGAACCTAAGTGCGTGCCAGTACGGATTTCGTCGGGGCAGGTCCACCATCGACGCCATTGCGCGGGTGAGGGCTCTAGCGGATGACGCGGTTTCCCGGGGGGAGGTGGTGTTGGCGGTATCTCTAGATATCGCCAATGCTTTCAACACCCTTCCCTGGGAAACCATCAAGGAGGCCCTCAGGTACCACAACGTGCCGGAGTACCTGCGTAGGGTGGTTGGGTCGTATCTTTTCGAGAGGGCGATCCGCTACCCCACACAGGATGAATGGGTGGAGCGCGAGATGTCGTGTGGTGTCCCACAGGGGTCAGTCTTAGGACCGCTCCTGTGGAACATTGGTTACGACTGGGCGCTACGTGGCGCCAACTTGCGGGGGGTAGACGTAACCTGTTACGCCGACGACACCCTTGTAACGGCCCGAGGGGCCACATTTCGCGATGCGTCCATCTTGGCCACTGCTGGGGTGGCCCTAATCGTGGACAGGATACGGAGGCTGGGACTAGAGGTTGCCCTGCACAAATCTGAGGCCATCTGTTTTCATGGGCCTCGGAGGGCACCTCCAGGAAATGCCAGCATAATGGTGGGCGGAGTTTCCATCGGCGTCGGGAAGACGATGAAGTACCTGGGACTCGTCCTCGACAGCCGATGGAACTTCGAGGAGCATTTCCGGCGCTTGGCTCCAAAACTACTTGGCACAGCGTCGGCACTGAGCCGGCTCCTCCCGAACGTGGGCGGGCCGAAGGCGGGCTGCCGCCGACTGTACACGGGTGTGGTGCGGTCGATGGCCCTCTACGGGGCACCCATATGGGTAAATGCCCTTTCCGCCCATAACAAGACCCAACTGCGGCGACCGCAAAGGGTCATGGCGGTAAGGGCAACGAGGGCGTACCGCACCACCTCGTTCGAGGCGGCCTGCGTGATGGCAGGGACCCCACCCTGGGAGTTGGATGCCGAGGTGCTGAACGAGGTCTACCGCCGAGTAGCCGAGGCGCGCACCAGAGGAGAACAGCCGTGTCCGGAAGAGGTTAGGCGATGGAGAGAGATCTCTCGCCAAACCCTCTTCCGGAAATGGTTGGTGGCCTTGGAGCAGCCGAGCGCCGGCCACTGGACCATATCGGGAGTGCGGCCCGTCCTGCAGGGATGGGTCGAAAGGAGATGGGGCGTTGTTTCCTTCCACCTAACGCAGGTACTATCGGGACACGGTTGTTTCGGCAGATACCTGTGTAAGGTTGCAAGGAGGGAAACAACGCCAATGTGTCACCACTGCGGTGGGGCGGAGGACACGGCGCAGCACACGCTGCAAGTGTGTCCCGCCTTCGACGAGCAGCGAGCCCGCCTCACGGCGGTGATTGGAACTGACCTCTCGCTGCCGGCCGTCGTCAAAGCCATGACCGACAGCGAGAAATCGTGGACTGCCATGGCCTCCTACTGTGAGGAGGTCATGGCACTCAAAGAGGGTGCGGAGCGGGAGCGCGAGGAAGACCCATCTTCCCAGCCCCTGCGCCGCAGGCGTGTCGGGCGCAGGCGGTTAATCCATAACCGCCAAATACCGCCCTAATAGGACTGCGGGAGATGGGCACGGGGATGCCCGTCCCCCGCCGCTAAGGTCCTGTTGAGCTGGTAGGCGCGCCAAGTGTTTAGGCGCGCCTACAGTGGAGGAGACAGGAGACGTGCAGGTCTCCTGGAGATGGGTCCGTGAGCGGACATACCGCCGTGCTGCCGGGCCGTGGATGCGTAAAGTTCCCACAGCCCGATTGCTTATCGGCGACGAAGTGGAACACCCTGGGGTTTTTAGTGGGTACACCGCCCCCTTCTGGGGCGGGAATCCCACATATCCACCGGCCTCCCCGGGCCAGTGGAATCCATAAAGGATTTTTCCCAGGCCAAAAAAAAAAAAAAAAAAAAAAAAAAGGTTAGGTTAGGTTAGGTTAGGTTAGGTTAGGTTAGGTTAGGTTAGGTTAGGTTAGGTTAGGTTAGGTTAGGTTAGGTTAGGTTAGGTTAGGTTAGGTTAGGTTAGGTTAGGTTAGGTTAGGTTAGGTTAGGTTAGGTTAGGTTAGGTTAGGTTAGGTTAGGTTAGGTTAGGTTAGGTTAGGTTAGGTTAGGTTAGGTTAGGTTAGGTTAGGTTAGGTTAGGTTAGGTTAGGTTAGGTTAGGTTAGGTTAGGTTAGGTTAGGTTAGGTTAGGTTAGGTTAGGTTAGGTTAGGTTAGGTTAGGTTAGGTTAGGTTAGGTTAGGTTAGGTTAGGTTAGGTTAGGTTAGGTTAGGTTAGGTTAGGTTAGGTTAGGTTAGGTTAGGTTAGGTTAGGTTAGGTTAGGTTAGGTTAGGTTAGGTTAGGTTAGGTTAGGTTAGGTTAGGTTAGGTTAGGTTAGGTTAGGTTAGGTTAGGTTAGGTTAGGTTAGGTTAGGTTAGGTTAGGTTTTTTTTTTTTTTTTTTTTTTTTTTTTTTTTTTTTTTTTTTTTTTGCCTGGAAGAGGGCCTGTGGTCGGGAAAAATCCCTGCGGACGAATGGGGGGAACACCCAGACAGTGTCCGACTCGCACGGACTAAAAAACCCGGCCACAGGTCTTACAACCACAAAGATGGTACCGCAAATTTTAAATTTTGCGTTTAATACTTTAAATTTAAATAAACCAAAATACTATAATGAAACCAAAAAGAACGCGTTAATAATTAAGTTAAAATCCCAATTTCGTCCCCCTTTCGTCGTTCACAATCCACCCTTAAACCAAAAAGGGGACGAGACTGGGATCAAAAGAGATACCTATCCTAAACTTAAATCTAAGAAAGTGACGGTCGACATCATTAAAATTATCAATAACAACTTGGTTCAATTAAACAAAAATCAAAATACCAAACAACTTAAAATTTACATAATAAATGGAACGGCATAACAACCTTAAAACTCCAACAACCTTCATCCCCCATCTTTTAGCAGTATTATCTTTTCCTGCATAGCTATTAAGCAGTATAATTTTTTCCTGCTGTTTTATAATCAAAGCAGTAAACTCTTTTCCTGCTTCTTATATTTTTCTTTAAAATATAATCCCTCTTTACTTAGCTTTGGGGGGGCAAAAAGATGCAGGAGTTACAAATATAAACTGAGCCTAAAAAATGCATTTAACAAACCAACAAATCTAATAATAAATCTAATAAATCCAAGTACACGGACATCTAAAACAAAACAAAGCAAATTCTGGACAAAATAGAGACATATAAGACATATTGTGCTGAACCCGAAGAATCCCACTCATTCCGAACAATAAACAAATAACATTCCAGTACAGCAATAGAATTGAAATGCAAAATTAAAATTTATAACTAATACTAACGCAATAGGGCAAATAAAAATAAAAATAAAAATAAAAAGTCAACAATAAAAGAATACTAAATTTAAATAATGCAATAAAATGTCAAAAAGATTAAGAATGGTACACAATAATATAAATGTCAAAGTAAAATCCCTCAAATGCCAAATGTCATAATTAAAAGTCAAAAAATTGAACACAGTAAAATGTAAGAAACCTAAATTAATGATTAACAATATAAACTAAGCGCGCATGTTGGATCCGTTAGAAATTGCAACTCTCTTAATTACATCTAGCGCAAAACTAAGGAAAGCCTCCCGGGCACGATCGTCCCCGATCAACATCCGCAGAGTACGGCCGCTAATCTCCATGCCCGTTCTATGCTCGCAATCCAACCTTTCCATGGCGAATCTGGGGCAAACTGTGAGGACATGCATCACAGTCTCCTCAGACTCGCCATCGCAAACACAGAACGGGGACGGAGCCAACCTAAACCTGTGCAAATATTGCCGGAGACCCCCGTGCCCAGTCAGCATCTGCGCCATAAGATTTGTGGAATGCAAACTATCAAGGGTTTTCTTAGCGCCCCGGACATCCAAGAAGAAAATCTTCGTACCAGCACCAGTAGTCGCCTCCGAGTAAATAATCTGCCACGCATCCAAAGTCTTAGCCCTGATGGTTCGCTTTGCGAAGGACACAGGAAAACAGACATACTCAGGGTTGACCGAATTCAAAGCCGCATTCTTAGCGAGCTCGTCGGCCCTCTCATTGCCCACTATTCCAGCATGCGCCCTAATCCAATTTATTCCTATATCGATGTTCAATGTTTTAGCAGTCGCAACCAGTGACTGTATCTCCCCTGCTATGGGATTCAAAGTAGCCGGACAACCAATCGCCTGAACAGAAGACCTAGAGTCACTGAGGACCACAGCACGCTCCCCTCTCTCAAGTGCGAGCTCCACTGCCTTCCTGATCGCCAGCAACTCCGCCTGGTAGACAGTGCACTGCGCCCCAAGACCAAAACCAGCACTATGGATCTCTACACCATTCTTCCACACCGATACCGCTCCTCCAACTTTGCCCTCCAGTTTACTACCATCTGTATAATAAACAGTGGCAGTCTCTTCCAGCTTCCACGCCTCCTCCTGAGCCTCGACAAGCAGATACTCCAGCCGAACTCGGTCCGCAGGGTGCGGCATGTCCTTTGGCTTCCTCCTTGGCTGAAGCCGTGCATCCGGCAGCTCCTCCAACAACCGACCCCTCTTCACCTCGTAAAGACTCTTGCACTCAGACACCCGGAGGTGCAGCGGCAGAATCCCAGCAATCAGGACACTAGAAGTAAACGACGTAGTCCTATGCGCCTTTGCTATCTTGAGCGCATACATCCTGGTGACTCTGTCTAGCCTCTTCCTAATATACTTCTTCTCCACCGCAATCCCCCAGGCACCCGCCGCGTACAATATGGTGGGCTCTACAACAGTCAAATAAATCGTACGCAGGATATCAGCGTTCAGACCCCACTGCGCCTTCGCCATTCTGGCGACCACCTTGTATAAACCAGTGGCCTTACCAATAACCCTATCCAAATGCTTGCCGAAGCCAAGGTTCCTGTCTATTGTAAGGCCAAGAAGGTGAACACTCCCCGACAGCGCAATGGGGTCCCCCCGCATACAGAAACAAGGGAGATCATACTTTAGCTTTTTCGTTATAAGGGTCGCCTGGGTCTTATGTGTAGCAAACTTCAGCTTATTAGAGTCCCCCCATTCAGCAACATATTTAAGAGCACCATTGATCTTTGACTCCAGCTCAGCAGCAGTGTCCGCCTCCGCCATAACTACGAGATCATCAGCGAAGGCCTGGAGCTCCGCACTCAAGCAGTCCGCACCCCGCAGAAGAGGATCCACCAAAACATTCCACAGAGTGGGCCCGCCAACAGAACCCTGGATGCACCCCCTAGCGGTAGAAGCCGAGAACTCCTCTCCCATGTAGCTGACTACAATACTCCGATCCTCCAAGTAACTAAGGACCAGTCTCAGCGAATCAACCTCCTCAGTTCTTTCCGCAAGCCCCTTCACCATCGCAGGCCACCAAGCGCCATCAAACGCTCCCTCTATATCAAGGGAGACAAGGGCAACCATCTTCTTCCTTCTGATACCCTCCCTGACGTAAGTGATGACGTCATAGAGGGCGTCCTCCGTACTCCTCTGAGGAACAAATCCATACTGCCGGCAGCTGAGTTTCTCCCCCCTGTACATATCCCAGGAGATTCTGTTAAAAGTCATCTTCTCTAATGTCTTACCCAGTACAGAGAGGAGGCCAATAGGACGATGCGCCTTCGGCTGAGTATAATCTTCCTTTCCGGGTTTAGGAACAATTCGAACCCACGCCTCCTTCCACAACTTTGGAAAGTACCCCTGTCTCAAACACAAGTTGAAAATTTCAAGTACAAGGGGCGTCGCCTCAAAAGCCCTGCGACAAATATCCGCTGTCAAACCATCTCTTCCTGGCGCCTTTTTGCTGCTCATTCCACCAAGGACTGACTCCGCCTCGCCCCTAGTAAAGGGACGAACCATCAAGTGACTAGCCCGGATCCGTCCGCGTATATCCTCTGCCTCCCGTCTGATCCGTCCCTGCTCCACGGTATCCAGCACTGGGTCATCCCCGGGAAAGAAGGACCTCGCAAGCAACGCCGCAGAATCGCCCGCACTCAGAGTCCCACCGCTCGACGGACATCTCAACGGGAACTCCTGATTCTTTGTTCCAACATTCATGGATTTAATCGTCCTGTATGCCGAGCTCCAAATCTCCTCCACACGCTGTCCGGAACAAAAAGTCTTCCAACTGGAAGTTATAGCGGCCTCAATGGCTTCCCGATATAGAATCTTAGCTTCAAGGTACTCCTCATAAACAAATTGTCTTCTTCGAGGGTTCGCCTTACCTATTCTGCCCCTTAGCCTCTTGACAGTCTTCTTTAACTCATCCAATTCCGGCGTCCACCAAGGAATCTTCTTCCTAACGCCCATATTTTTGTAACAAGGGATCGCCTTACCACAAGCACCCCGAATGGCCTCAGTGAGTCTCCCAACAATCCCCTCCACAACATCCGGGCCCTCAGCAGCCGCTATTGCCTCCAAAGTAACACCAGACTCAGCCAGGGCGCACAACAACTCCCCCCGAAAACAGTCCCAGTCTGCCTTAGCCGTGTTAAACTTCCTCGTAGAGGTGACCACATCCCCAAAAGTCGCGCCCCCGGCCTCAATCGCAAAGGATATCCTACGATGGTCAGACAAGCCAGCGTCATCCACCTCCACTCTCCAATCCCTAATCCAATCCAAAATTCCCGACGAGCACGCCGTAATATCAACAATGCTGGAATACGTTCTCCCCCCCCTATGTGTATAAAAAGTGGGCACCGATCCAATGTTGACTAACTCCAAATCAGACTCCGAGAGAAAGTCAACAACGTCCGCCCCCCTGCGGTCCTCCACATCGCATCCCCACCAGTGGCTAGCGGCGTTGACGTCACCAGCAAAGATGGTACTGCCAGCGGTAGACTCCAAAATCCTCTTCAGAGCACCAAGATGTCCCTCCAGAGGACGGTCTCCCTCAAAATACACCCCTACAATATTAACCTTAACGGATCCAACAGAAATAGTCGCAGAAACAATATTCTTAGTTTGTAAGATAGGGTCATAAATAAGCCTAATCCCCGGGTCCAGCACAACTATAACCGATTTAACAGGGCCCTCACCTTGAGGCTGCTGAACAATCCGGTGGCCAGCGGTGACAACACCACTGGAGCCCACATAGGGCTCCTGCAGTATCACCACCGCAACCCCCCGGGCCTCAGCATCCCTAATCAATTCCTTAGTGGCCGCATAGCCACGCCCCAGGTTCGCCTGGAGGACGCGGATTCGGCACTGCCTCGTGTTCACCGAGGTGCCCTTAGCAGTACCGAATCTGCGACCTCGCTATTTTGTCCCACTTTATCCAGACGGGGCAATCCCTGCTCAAAGCAGAGTGGCCGCACTGAGAATGGCTAGCCCCCCCCTCGCGACCTCCAGCCCTCACACAATTCACGCACCTGGGCGGAGCCCCCCGAGCGCCGCAGTCTCTGGTCTCATGGTCCCCAGAGCAGTGACCACAGGCCCGGCCCCCCTCACAACCACCAGCAAAGTGACCGAAGCCCAAGCATCTGTAACATTGGACCACAGGCGAGAAATCCTGAGCCAAAAGCCTCTGGTAGCCCAGCCTAACCTTTTGGTCCCTCAGGCTGCTCCAGGTACCCGGATCAACTTCCAATATAATATTGGTATGATCCGGTGTTCTACCTTTGGTGCGCCTCAGGACCCTTATCTCGGCCCGCTCGCCAGAGGCTCCACCCAGTAATGCCTCGTTCTGCCTGCGGATAGAGTCCGGGATCCGCGCGTCCGGCACGTCCCTAGCCGCCCCCAGGAGACGGATCAGAGGCTTTTTCATAGTGGGGGCGACCACGCCTACATCACCGCACTTCTGCCTGATCGCCCCCAACATTGCCCCCCTGTCCCTCTCCGAGGCGAGGCCAATAACAGCCTTCTGACCCCGGACCCCGCGAACAAAATCGACCCCCACCCCAAGAGCAGAAGCATCCACCCTCTCCTTCACCAAGCCGATTATGGTGGCACTAGTATGCCGAGGGTCCCTGGACTCCAGGATGAGCGGAAAGCTGGGCTTAGGGGGCGGCAAGTTGCCATCCCCGCGCTCCATCCTACCCCTCCTCCTGGCTGCCGCTCTAGAGGTGACTCTGATCCAGGGCATCTCTCCAACATCCGCACCAGCCGCACCATCAGCATCAACCAACGACCCGTCCGCCTCACCGATCTCCTCCATGATGGAGGTAATACCGGGACGGTTTGCCGTGTTGATCGCCGCCAACTGCACATCCTCCCTAAGATCTGAGAAACCGGTGATAGTGGCAGAGCGGAGCCTGCCAACTTCATCCAAGAGGGCTCTACCGTTCTCCGACAAACTGTCGAGTCGCCCCACCACAGCCGAAGGGACTTCCTCAACCCCATCACCCGCCCCCACCCCCCTAACAAAACCAACAACCTCCTCGAGTTTCTCCCCGATCGATCCCCTCTCATCACCAAGTCCCTTAATAGCACAATTAATTTTTTCAATGTCCCCCGCCAGAGCCCGACTACCCCTTCCCATCTCCTTGATCTCCTCCCTCAACTTCCCAATATCCAAAGCCAGTGCCGTGGTCTCAACCCTAAACTGACCGCTGGCTGGGCCCCAACCCTTTAGGCTCTCTGCAATCCCTGCCAGCTTGCCAGTCAGCTCAGCGTCCAGAACCCGCGGCTGAACCTCCGAACGCTGCCTCGCCTCCACGAGCCTACCCAAAGCAACCTCAACTTCACTCAATATTCCCTCCCTCTGTGACCTGACCTCGCCAAGAATAGACTCGAGGAGTCGAGTGTGCTTCTCCCTCTCCTCCCTCTCCCTATCCATAACAGCAGTAACCCTATCAGAGTGGGTCCGCTCAACGACATTGATCCGCTTAGCACACCCAAATTTTAGCTTTTGGAACTCTGTGAGGTGGCGGCTCCTAGAGTCAGCTAGCCTCAGGATAATCTCATATAGCGAGTGCATCGCCTCCACCACCACCTCCCTCACAGACTTCTTGACGTTAGTCGTTGCCTCTATGACAGCTTTGGCATTTTGGAGAATGGTGTTAGCCCTCAGCGGCAGGTCGCTAAGCAAACCCCCCCCCGCCACCACAACCGAACACTCTGACCTATCTACAAAACTATCAGGACTCTCTCCCTCCACTCCCCCCCGATCCTCCAGCTCAGCAGCCGATCTGGACATACAAGCCACCTCAGCAGCCATCGCCTCCCGTAACTGGGTCTTAATCCTCAGAAGAGCAGAGCTAGACCTCGTCTCTTTTCTTTCCCCTACGGCCATTTCCCGCACCGGGTGGGAAGGAGTGGACGCCGCTCCCGGAGCACCCGCACCGCCATCACTAATGGACTCCTCTAATTCGGGAGCCAACGGAGGCGCCACTTCTAACTCCTTGCTCGAATATGTCCACTCCGTCTCACCCCCAGCCAGGTCAGGAGCATCCAAAACGGGACCAACATCCCCCCCCCCCACGCCGTCATCATCATCAACAATGATAACATCCGACACAGGGGTAGGGGGCTGATCCATAGACGGCTCCATCTGAGGCTCAGTCTTCCCCCCGAGGCCAGAGCCCCCCCCCCCCCACAGACCCAGAGCCCGGGCTGACCCCCCCCAGAACAACTCCCTTAGCCCTTGCCCTTTGAGACAACGGCAAGGAACCACTCAGAGGGGAGCTGGACGTGACCTTCCTGGCAGCAGCCAGGCCAGGCGCCTGACGCCCCTTCGTAGGAAACTTTATCTTCAATCCAGGGGCCTTACCTTTGCCTGGCTGAGACATATTGAAGAACCGGAGGATAAACGATTCTAGGTACCGAGGGAAAAACACAACAATAATAACAATAGCTAGCCCCCAGAGACCCGAAAACACTCAAACCCACAGAACAAGGCAGAAACGAAGCAGGAGGGATCCCCAAGTCTCCAGAGGCCCAAAAACACCTAAAAAATCGAATCGGCAAAAACCGGTTTTCCAAAACCCCGCGGAATAAAGCAAAAACAAAACAGAAGGTACCCCCAAGCCTCCAGAAGCCCAAAAACACCAAAAAACCGAATCGGCAAAAAATACCGGTTTTCAAAAACCCGCAAAACAAGGCAGAAACGAAGCAGGAGGGATTCCCAAGCCTCCAGAAGCCCAAAAACACCAAAAAACCGAATCGGCAAAAAATACCGGTTTTCAAAAACCCGCAAAACAAGGCGAAAACGAAGCCGGAGGGATTCCCAAGCCTCCAGAGGCCCAGAAACACCCAAAAAATCGAATCGGCAAAAATACCGGTTTTCCAAAACCACGCAGATTAAAGCAAAAACAAAACAGAAGGTACCCCCAAGCCTCCAGAAGCCCAAAAACACCAAAAAACCGAATCGGCAAAAAATACCGGTTTTCAAAAACCCGCAAAACAAGGCGAAAACGAAGCCGGAGGGATTCCCAAGCCTCCAGAGGCCCAGAAACACCCAAAAAATCGAATCGGCAAAAATACCGGTTTTCCAAAACCACGCAGATTAAAGCAAAAACAAAACAGAAGGTACCCCCAAGCCTCCAGAAGCCCAAAAACACCAAAAAACCGAATCGGCAAAAAATACCGGTTTTCAAAAACCCGCAAAACAAGGCAGAAACGAAGCAGGAGGGATTCCCAAGCCTCCAGAAGCCCAAAAACACCAAAAAACCGAATCGGCAAAAAATACCGGTTTTCAAAAACCCGCAAAACAAGGCGAAAACGAAGCCGGAGGGATTCCCAAGCCTCCAGAGGCCCAGAAACACCCAAAAAATCGAATCGGCAAAAATACCGGTTTTCCAAAACCACGCAGATTAAAGCAAAAACAAAACAGAAGGTACCCCCAAGCCTCCAGAAGCCCAAAAACACCAAAAAACCGAATCGGCAAAAAATACCGGTTTTCAAAAACCCGCAAAACAAGGCAGAAACGAAGCAGGAGGGATTCCCAAGCCTCCAGAAGCCCAAAAACACCAAAAAACCGAATCGGCAAAAAATACCGGTTTTCAAAAACCCGCAAAACAAGGCGAAAACGAAGCCGGAGGGATTCCCAAGCCTCCAGAGGCCCAGAAACACCCAAAAAATCGAATCGGCAAAAATACCGGTTTTCCAAAACCACGCAGATTAAAGCAAAAACAAAACAGAAGGTACCCCCAAGCCTCCAGAAGCCCAAAAACACCAAAAAACCGAATCGGCAAAAAATACCGGTTTTCAAAAACCCGCAAAACAAGGCAGAAACGAAGCAGGAGGGATTCCCAAGCCTCCAGAAGCCCAAAAACACCAAAAAACCGAATCGGCAAAAAATACCGGCTTTCAAAAACCCGCAAAACAAGGCGGAAACGAAGCAGGAGGGATTCCCAAGCCTCCAGAGACCCAGAAACACCAAAAAACCGAATCGGCAAAAAATACCGGTTTTCAAAAACCTGCAAAACAAGGCAGAAAACTAATCAGAAGGTACCCCCAAGCCTCCAGAAGCCCAAAAACACCAAAATCGAATCGGCAAAAAATACCGGTTTCCAAAAAAAAAAAAAAAAAAAAAAAAAAAACCCCCAAAAATTTAATTAAATAATAAGAACAATCACTATAAGTACTCAAAAACATATATTCTTTTCCCCAAAAAATAATAAAAATATTTTCATCAAAATAAGGACTTAGAAAAATTTCACTATCATGTCATCCATATACATGGCCAAAAAATACCGGTTTCCAAAAAACCCCCAAAAATTTAATTAAATAGTAAGAACAATCACTATAAGTACTCAAAAACATATATTCTTTTTCCCAAAAATAATAAAAATACCTTCATCAAAATAAGGACTTAGAAAAATTTCACTAACATGTCATCCATATACATGGCCCTATGCTTGTCAGGACTTAGTTCCTGGAACTCATCCAGGCATCCCTATATGACCCACCCAAACAAACACAAAATAAAGATATATAAGCAAAAAGATTTAGATTGGTGAAAACCGCATTCAAAAATACCAATAAAATAGGAAGATATGGATTTAACAAATTTTTTACCAATTTACAATGGAAAGGGACTTAGAAAATCTGAAGAACACAAAATCAAAAAATTAATACAAAAAACAATTTTGAGCACCAAAATGAACAGAGTGGGGGCTTCCGATCCCGATTCCAGAAGCAGAGGACAAAAATATGCCCGGGAAGAGGCACCAGAGGGGTAGCCCAAAAATAAAAACTAACCAAAAATCAATACAAAATTACAGCACAAACACAATTATAAAAACACAAAATAGCACACAATCCTGACAGCGTAACCCCAAATTAATAAAAACAATTAATAAATTAAAAATTAAAAAGAAAAAATACATAACCTAAACCTTTGTCAGGACTTAGTTCCTGGAACTCATCCAGGCATCCCTATATGACCCACCCAAACAAACACAAAATAAAGATATATAAGCAAAAAGATTTAGATTGGTGAAAACCGCATCCAAAAATGTCAAGAAAATCAAAAGTTATAGAATTAAATAAATTTTTCCCGATTTTGGACTTGTAATCTCAACGAGCTTGCCCACCGTAACCCATGTGCGACAGTGACTTCCGAAAATCGCTCCTAAGGGAGCTAGGAGGCTGAAATTTTACTATAATTTAGACAATTTTGAAAAAGTTATATTGCAATAAAAATAATTTCAAAAACTCAAAAAATGTACCCTCCAAAAATAAAAATCAAGAAAACAGTTTTATCCTCCTAAATCACTCAAAAAAGGTCATAAGACTTACCAAAAAACTTAAATCCAATCGGAAGCACTTGCCGCATCCAGCCCCGAGGGGTTTGGATAAGAAAACACACGGGAAAACACAAAAACAAATGGCAACTTTACAAAAACACATGAGGTTAAAAAATTTTTAAAATTTCCAATAAAAGATCTAAACTTTCCCTACACAAACACACAACTTAAACAGCTGTAAATATTAACACAAAGCCAGAAAAAAGAAAACATTAAAACTCTCGGAAAACCTCTAAAAATCACCAAAACGCCGGGAACTCGGAAAAAACACGTCCACCTCATCGAGAATCTAACCGTCACTCGGTTAGGTTAGGTTAGGTTAGGTTAGGTTAGGTTAGGTTAGGTTAGGTTAGGTTAGGTTAGGTTAGGTTAGGTTAGGTTAGGTTAGGTTAGGTTAGGTTAGGTTAGGTTAGGTTAGGTTAGGTTAGGTTAGGTTAGGTTAGGTTAGGTTAGGTTAGGTTAGGTTAGGTTAGGTTAGGTTAGGTTAGGTTAGGTTAGGTTAGGTTAGGTTAGGTTAGGTTAGGTTAGGTTAGGTTAGGTTAGGTTAGGTTAGGTTAGGTTAGGTTAGGTTAGGTTAGGTTAGGTTAGGTTAGGTTAGGTTAGGTTAGGTTAGGTTAGGTTAGGTTAGGTTAGGTTAGGTTAGGTTAGGTTAGGTTAGGTTAGGTTAGGTTAGGTTAGGTTAGGTTAGGTTAGGTTAGGTTAGGTTAGGTTAGGTTAGGTTAGGTTAGGTTAGGTTAGGTTAGGTTAGGTTAGGTTAGGTTAGGTTAGGTTAGGTTAGGTTAGGTTAGGTTAGGTTAGGTTAGGTTAGGTTAGGTTAGGTTAGGTTAGGTTAGGTTAGGTTAGGTTAGGTTAGGTTAGGTTAGGTTTTTTTTTTTTTTTTTTTTTTTTTTTTTTTTTTTTTTTTTTTTTTTTTTTTTTTTTTTTTTCCTAGCTACCCCCACAATAAATGCAGGGCCTATATCCGCAAGATCTCTCATTCCAGTTCCATCAGTTACTACTGCTCGTACTTTTATGCTGCATACTTTTTCTTTCTTTTGTACCATCCTCATATATTCCTCGGGCTCCCGACCCTTTAAACTAAGCTAGCTGACTTATTATCTATCTATTTATTATAAAATCTTCTCTCATTCCGGCCTCTATTACCATTCTCGTCAATCATTTTAGCACTCCACATACACACAGATCCTCAGACACTCTTCCTTAAAAATTAACAGGGGGGAATGGGTTCCAGGGTACAATTTTATTACAAAATACAAATTAACAAAATGTGTCCCACAATAGTTCCTTACTCTATTACATATCTTAATACTTAATTACAGTTTAACTTGTTAACAATTATACAAGCTCAAGTTACTTACAAACATCTTATTTGCTATACATATTTGCATTATCCTACTATCACTAACATTTGCTTTAACTATTTCGTTCTACATCCAATTTTATGTATGCTAATTATTAATATAACACTATATCATATTAGCATACTATACTTTCCTCGTTTTATTCTTAACAATAACCTTATTAGCAATGACTAAACAATATTTAATAAACTTGCATCTACTTTTACTACTCATTACATCCCTTATACTATCTTTAGTGAGCTTGATACCCAATTCATTTTCAACATTAAACCTTTCCAAGCTATATATGGGACAATCTAAGATCAAATGAATTATGGTCTCTGGTACCCCTGGCTCACAAGAGCACGATGGGTCCTCCTTGCACTTAAACCGGTTTAAATACTCAGAGAACCCACCGTGCCCGGTCAACACCTGGGTCAGAGCACCACGAGGAACTATCTTCCTGACCAACCCATATGCCTCCACCGCATCCGGGAAAAAGACTTTAGTGGTAGACGCGGTTTTTCCAGCTTTATACCTCCGGTTCCATACATCAAGCGTATCCCTACGAAGGATACGCTTGACGTATGATACCGGACAAACATCGTAGTTCGGTCTTCTCCTGGAGCCCTCAGCGGCTTCTTTAGCCAACCGGTCGGCCCTCTCATTGCCTTCCAAACCCGCATGGGCCTTTATCCAGTTTAAGGAAATATCCTTGCCCTGGAGGGAGATGGATCTGATATTCTCCCTAGCCATTATGGCCAGCGGGTGAAGGCAACGATAGTTCGAAATGGTTTGCAGAGCCGCCCTAGAGTCGCTGAAAACCCCAAAAGAAGACCCCCCACTATTACGAGCGACATTAGTGGCTTCACAAAGCGCCAGAAGCTCGGCCTGGTATACGGTACAATAGTCCGAGAGAGCAAGCTTGACGGCCTTGGTTTCGACACCGCCATGCCAAAGCGACAACGCGGCACCAACCTTGCCGCCAATCCTGCTCCCATCGGTATAAATCCGGGTGTCAAAATTACCAACCCTATCATGAGCCTCCTGGTCGCTTAAGACTCCAAACTCAATACAGAATCGCTCTGCTGGATGTGGCGCCTCCAATGCAGATCCCATCCGCTCTATCTCCCTGTCACACAGCTGCGGCAGATTTATCCCCCTCCTGGCCTCATACAATGAGGCTACCTCACGAACTCGGAGGTCAAGAGGGAGCATCCCCGCCAACAACATTGCCGCGTCCAAGGAGACAGTGCGGTAGGCACCGCACTGTTTCTGCGCGACGCCGCGCTGCACCACCTCAAATTTCTTCCTTGTCATTAGTTTTTCGGCAGCCGGCGCCCATACGCTTGCTGCGTACAGGATCACCGGCTCAATGACAGCCACATAGATGGTTTTAACCACTGCAGGGTGAAGCCCCCAGCTCACTTTTGCCGCCCTTGCCAGTTGTTTATAAATCCCCGCCGCCTTACGACAGACATTGCTCACATGGGTGTTGAACGTAAGCTTGCTGTCAATAGTAACGCCAAGAAGTTTAATCTCATCCGCGAAACCGACCTCGATCCCTCCCATGATTAAGCGTGGGGTGTCATATTTAAGCTTCCTCGTGATAATCATCGCGCTAGTTTTATGTGGAGCAAACCTAAGTTTATTTTTGACACCCCAAGCCCAAACATGTTCGAGAGCAAGGTTCGCCCGCCTCTCTATCTCTTGAGATGTACTTCCATCAAAAGCCATCACCACATCGTCTGCGAAAGCCTGGCAGTAGTTCCCTCCATCCCCTAGATCTTTAAGTAAAGGGTCCAAAAGGAGATTCCATAGGATCGGGCCACCTATGGAACCCTGCACACAACCCTTCCCCGTAGACCTAATATGCTCCTCTCCGGCATACCTGACCACCACCTCGCGATCTTTGAGATAGCTGTCGATGACCCTCCTCAAGTTCAGCGGACAGTTCTCCTCCGCCAGTCGGACTCTAATAGCTGGCCACCATGCACTATCGAAGGCTCCCTCTATATCCAGAGAAATTATAGTAACCATTTTCTTCTCATCCAGTCCTTTGCGAATATACTGCATGAGGTTATAGAGGGAGTCTTCGGTACTACGCTGCGGCATGAATCCGTACTGGCGGGGGCTCATCCTCGGTAATAAATGATACTTGAGGCGAGTCACCAACAACTTCTCATATGTTTTGCCCAAGATCGACAAGAGGCCTATAGGTCTATGGGACTTCGGGACGGTGTAATCACCCCTGCCAGGCTTACGCAGCACTATCACAACTGCTCTCTTCCAGGCGACAGGGAAATAGCCACACTCAAGACACTTATTAAAAAGAAGCAAAAGGAGCTCCGGGTGGGCCTTCACGACGCGAAGGCATATGTCTGCAGTAAATCCGTCTTCCCCCGGGGCCTTTTTCGGGTTAAAAGACTCGCTTGCCGTCATGAGTTCCTCCATGGTGAACGGCGGGTCACAAGCACCAACTTGCTCCCCAGCGTTCACCATTTCGGCTTTCAGTCGGGTATCACGATGGTGGCTGTTTTCACCGTCTTCAACGTCCTCCGGGTAAAAGGTTTCCGCTAGCAATCTGACGGATCCCTTCGAGTCCAGGGTCTCTCCATCCTTTACCAGCGGAAGATCCTCATTCCTTCGCGTCGTTCTACCTATTACCCTATAAATCCCATCCCAGATGCTCTCCCTGTCCTGCCTACCACAAAACTCCCTCCAGCTGTCAATTTGAGCTCTGGCTGCCGCTGACTCGTACTTCTCTTTCTGTTCTAGGTACTCCTGCACCACTTTGGACCTCCGGATTTGAGCTGCCCATTTAATCCTGCGCTTCCTTCGAGTGACCTCTCTCTTCATCTCCGCGAGTTCCTCGGACCACCACGGTACGGTAAGTGTTTCACTTGATTTTTTACTTGGCATTGTGTGTGTGCATGCTGCGTCTATTGTATGTATGAGTTTCTGTGTAATTTCTTCTAACTGTGTTGTGTTATGTATGTTTTCTATGTCTGTGACGGTAATTTTGTTTACAGTGAGTAATTGGTTGAGTTTCTCATTAAACTCAACCCAATTAGCCTTCTTCGTATTGTATTTCCTAGTTGTTCTGTGTATACATGTGCCTTTGGATTTCTGTAGTTTGACGTGAAACACTATACCATTGTGGTCCGAGCACGTGAGATTCTCCTCCACTCTCCAGTTGTCAACGAAGCTCAGGATGTTCAATGAGCAGGCCGTAACGTCAACAAAGCTCTGGTACCTCTTTCCCCCTCTAACAGTATCAAAAGTTGGCACGTCTCCTTGATTGAGCACAGCCAGACCCAGCTCATCAATACAGCCGGCGAGCTCTTCCCCCCTATGGTCGGTAACCGGACTCCCCCACCACATGCTCTTCGCGTTCATATCACCTCCGACAATCCACCCTGACGCACCGATTTGCTGGCTTATGTGGGCCAAGCGATCCAGGTCCGCACCGATGGGGTGATCATGCTGGGGGCATTCAAGATAAACAGAGGTTAGAGTGATCTTCCAGGCACCAGTCTGGATCCTTACCACCACGATGTTGTTGGTGGTAAGTTTGGGGAACTGTATAACATCTAAATCTTGATCAAACACCGCTATTGCGGCTTTAACAGTTCCCCCGCCCACACTAGTGCTCTGGAAAATCCTCACCCCTCTGCGACCCCTCATTTCCCCGATCGACCCCACGTACGGCTCCTGGATTAGAGCAACTGCTATATTTCGCTTCACCGCCTCGACCATCAGCTCATCGGTCGCCAGTTTGGATCGCCGAAGGTTAGCCTGGGCCATCTTATACACCTTGTTCGCCACCTGGCTGCCCTTAGCAGTAAGCCACGGTTGCCCTAGCTATCTCGTCCCATCTCTTCCTAGTAGGGCAATCGTGGCTAAACGCATTATGCTCCGCATGCTCCAACCCACCTTTTGCGCAATTCCTGCAGCACGGGGGCACATTCGCCAGAAAATCAGCACACCCGCTCTTCAGGTGCGGGCCACCGCAATGACTGCACAGGTCAACCGACTCCGTGCAGTACTTCTTGCCATGACCAAAACCCAGACAGCGGGTGCACTGCATCAACGGGGTCTGATCCTCGACCCGAACACGCTGCAGGTCAATATGCGCATAACTCCTGTCAAGCATTCTACGCCAGACCGTCGGCGAAACGCTCATCACGACATGGACAGTGTGGGGGTTCCTAGTTCTCCTCCTATATCTAACCTTAACTCTGCCGTTTTCAGCGTCGAGGTCGTGGAAAACACCCCGATTCTGGTTCCTCAGGGCCTTCTCTATGTCCTCGTCAGAGTTGACTGCGAGCACACTCCTGAGGACCAACAACGGGTCCTTGTTGACCACCTCCTCGACGCTGAGATCGGCTCCATTCGCCTTCAGCCGCTCCTTTATCCTATCCCTATCCTCTCTCGTCCTCAATCCGATAATAACCTTCCTATCCTTCGCTTTTCTCACCCTCTCCACCTTGATCCACCCCTCCTTTGCATCCACTGCCTCTCTTATCTTGTTAAGGACCACTTCTCCAGTTTCCGTCTCGACTTTCGAGGACACGCACACCGAATGCAAAGTCCCACGCCCACGAGACGGTTCCCCAGAGTGGCCAGCAGTTGCCTCAGCATAGGTTTTCTCAGCAAGTTTTTCCAGGGTGAATTCGAGGGTTTCTTTCAACTCTTCCATCTTCCTACTATTATCTACAATCAACCTCTGGTGCTCTTCCAACCTCTTCGACAGCTCATGGTCAACAGGGTGAGAAGTTTCCCCAACACTAAACTTCCCCTGCTCTACCTGCTTCGGACCTACCTGCTCTCCTTTAAGTTTTGGCTTAGCCACTACCTTGCCCTCATCAGCACCCTTAACCAGCTGGAATAGCCTATCAAGGGCGATGGTCACCTCAACTTTGATCTCTGTTTTGAGATTTTTAGCTGCGTTAAGGTGAGTTTTCCCTTTACGGAGAACCCTCCTCGCCTCAGCCAACCTATCCGAGACTGGCTCCGCACCAGGGCTCGAAGTTTTAGGAGCGGTCGGTGGTTTGCCGCTCTGCAAGGTAGATGTTCTCGGCCTCGAGGGACCCGCCCCAGCGACATCGCCGGACAAAGTCTGGGTAGTGTTAAGCAGTCCAGCCTCCCACCCCCCCAAATCCTGCCCGGCCATAACCTCTGGGCTCGTTTTATTAAGGAGAGACCTTTCCCTCGCAGCCTTCCCAACAGGGGTCCTCAACCCGAACATGATGGAGGAATTCGAGTCTGCGCTAGAATAGGTGGATACAACTAACCCCGGTCAGTTTGTAAAAGTTTTAAAAAGGTATCAATCGTATCCCCAAGAAATCAAAACACAAAATAATTAAATGAAAAAGGTAATAATGTGAGTCCCAGACTCTGTCTCTAAGTAAGTGGGCAGTTGTAAAGGGACCACCCGTCAAATAAAACTACAATAGGAAAAATCAAAAATTTTGTCAACTCGACTCTATCCAGAGTCAGTCCAAAAACACACAACAGTCAGGGAAAACAACAATAAAAATACCAGAAAAAAAAATACAAGTCAAAAGATAATTTTTATAATTTAACTCTATATAGAGCGGGTATCCTATACACAATATACTTGCGCTACACAGCACAGGTCTTAAAAATACTTAGAATTAACAAAAATGTAAAAATAAAATTTTTTACGTCTTATAACTAATTCGGCTCTATGTAGAGCAACGAGACTCCACCCAAGGGATAGCTCTCCCCGAGCGCTCCCAGGGGACACCAAGCACGTCCCGCTAGCTCCAAGGGTTCCAGAGATATGACCGGTCACAGTTTCCGGTACCAAAAACAAGATGGCCGCCGAAAACCGATACCAGGACGTATCTCAGGAACCAGTGGTCCAATCGGAACGCGGTTTCCTTCCCCTAAGAGAGCTCTTCAAGACGCTCCGTTGGAGACCCGTTTCAGGAAGATCGGAGTCCTGAAAATTTTTCAGGATCAAAGTGTCCAGATCCTTCCTGAAAAAAGTCTCGTCGGGTAGAGTTCCGACCGGGCTTCCTAACAAAGAAAACCGCAGAGCCCTAGGACTCACCGTTCCGGAGATATCGGAGGAGGAAAAACCCCAAGATGGCGGCCAGAACTGTCAAACACAAGTTTTGACCGCCAGCAACTCCGCTCCCAGTGGTCGTAGAACTGTGGGATTTTCTATGTCCGGCTTCGCTCTACCTCCTCTAACCGCCGGAACTCTAACCGCCGGAATCACTTCCGGGAGACAAATTTTTCAGGGCCTGAAATGGCCTGAAAAGTAGAGGGGCGGGTAGTCAACAAGCCCCCGGATCTGCTGAAGAAAACCGCAGATCGCTGAGACCCCTAGTTCCCGAGTTATAGCGGCTGAAAGAAAAGAAAAATGGCCGCCGAGCTGTCAAACTCCAACTTTAGGAGTTGATAACTCTGGAACCAGGCTTCGGAGGACTACCGGGCTTTCTCCAGCAGTATCCCCACAACCTCCTCTTGCTCCCTAAAGTGTTTCCAGCCCAAAAAATTCTTGTGCGCCGAAATACAAAAATTTTGATGGGAGCAGATAGAGACCAAAAAACAAGAGCTAGGAAAAGTTTTCCCAAATTTCTACGACCAGGGGTTCAGGAGTAAAACACAAAACAAAACCTGGCATCAAAAAACAAAATGGCCGAAAAAGTAAAACTTCGTCAGTTTTAATGATTTCCGACCCGCGCGACAGCTTAGGTCGGATAATACACCGACTCTAAACACGATCCCGTGGTCGGAAATGACTAAAAACAATTAATTTAGAAAATAGAGGAAAATTTAGAAGAAAATTAATAACTCCTGAACCGATGGTCAGAAAAATATGGAAAAAATACACAAAAATAGAGGAAAACAAGGCGCACAAGATACAATAAAAAACAGAATTAAAATAAATCAGAAAATAGAAAATTTTTAGGAAAAACGAAAAAATCGGTTTTCCGAAAATTTTCCAAGGGTAGAGCCGAATAAAAAATTTTAAAATACTACAGCTACGTTGGGCCGCTATGCCCGCAAATTACTACGGCGGCAAAATCCGCGCGTCACAACAGGTTTAGTCACAAATTAGGGTCAAAGTTGACACATTTAAAAATTTATTGTTCAAAAACTATAAGTGATAAAATTTTTCGACTTGCGGTTCCGGGCTACTGCTGCTGTCGTGCACGATCCCTCCAAGTGGCGTCGCTCTGCTACTGCCAGAAGTCGGACCACGCCACCACGCGGTTTTTGGTTTTTCCCAATTTCCTCCAAATTCCCTCAGCGGAAAAATCCGCGAGGGGGCTCGCTGTGTAGAGGGCGCTGAGGCGCACACGGCGATGCGCCGCAACCAATAGGTTACAGCGACTAATCGCGCGCCGCACGCAGTCAAAGATGAAATTTTTCACTTTAACCTCAAAAAGTGAGGTTATTTCACACAAACTTTTTTGCCTTTCACTATAGACACTTGATTTCACCTCGCCCACATGCGCGTCGATGGGGCGATTCCAATGGTGTATCACACTCGTAAATCGGACGAAAAATAACCACTTTTTTGATTTTTTAAGTGCGGAGCACGTGGAATTCGTGACGTTCAAGAGCGCGGATCGATTTTTGGTTTTGGTTAGGTTAGGTTAGGTTAGGTTAGGTTAGGTTAGGTTAGGTTAGGTTAGGTTAGGTTAGGTTAGGTTAGGTTAGGTTAGGTTAGGTTAGGTTAGGTTAGGTTAGGTTAGGTTAGGTTAGGTTAGGTTAGGTTAGGTTAGGTTAGGTTAGGTTAGGTTAGGTTAGGTTAGGTTAGGTTAGGTTAGGTTAGGTTAGGTTAGGTTAGGTTAGGTTAGGTTAGGTTAGGTTAGGTTAGGTTAGGTTAGGTTAGGTTAGGTTAGGTTAGGTTAGGTTAGGTTAGGTTAGGTTAGGTTAGGTTAGGTTAGGTTAGGTTAGGTTAGGTTAGGTTAGGTTAGGTTAGGTTAGGTTAGGTTAGGTTAGGTTAGGTTAGGTTAGGTTAGGTTAGGTTAGGTTAGGTTAGGTTAGGTTAGGTTAGGTTAGGTTAGGTTAGGTTAGGTTAGGTTAGGTTAGGTTAGGTTAGGTTAGGTTAGGTTAGGTTAGGTTAGGTTAGGTTAGGTTAGGTTAGGTTAGGTTAGGTTAGGTTAGGTTAGGTTAGGTTAGGTTAGGTTAGGTTAGGTTAGGTTAGGTTAGGTTAGGTTAGGTTAGGTTAGGTTAGGTTAGGTTAGGTTAGGTTAGGTTAGGTTAGGTTAGGTTAGGTTAGGTTAGGTTAGGTTAGGTTAGGTTAGGTTAGGTTAGGTTAGGTTCCACGGACCTGCTTAGTTGTCTAAGTGGGCGGAGAGGTGTACTCCGACGTGGCGCGTCCCCGGGTGGTGGATAGGGGAATGCCTGCCTCGCGGCGGGTAGGGGCAATAGCTCCCGCGAACCAAACACTGGGGGGGGAACTGGGGCGGCCTTCCTAACCGAAGGCCTTTGTGGAGAAGCCCACGCCACTTCTCCTTCCGTAGCCCGCAGATCCAATTCAACGACCCCAGTCGTGGCGTTAATGGGGTATGTTTTGAATACTGCGGAGCGGAGGGCTTGCCTTAACTGGCCGGCCCGTGAGAAGGACACTCTATAACACCCGACAGTGAAGTCGTTAAAACCTGTGGATACCTGGCGACCTCCACAGTAAGTAGCCGCACTACCGGAATGGACGTCACCCGGTAGTGCAAACCCTTCGTTCCATTCTCGTGGGTACAAAAATGAGTTGTCAAAAACCCCCCCCCCCCCCCAACAACAAAACTTTTTGCCTTCCAAAGGAAGCGGCGTGTCTCATGTCGCAACCGGAGGAAGAGGCGGAGAGGGCCATTGTCCGAGCTACGGACACGGCCTTCTCAAAGAAGGAGAGAGGGCAGCCGTCCAGCCTAAGCATGGCGCTGGAGACGGAGCTGCCAAACACGAGAGACGAAGCAGGCTATAGTGGTGCTCCAGAGGGCAAGGTTTCAGCCTATCGCCTTAACTTTCCGCGGCTCCGACCGGGAGCCAAAGGGAGGGTAAAGGCGCAAGAGCCTAAGGATGGAACCAGGGACAGGAGCCCTGCTGAGAGGAATGAAGAGCGGCGCGTCGTCACCATCTCGGACGCGTCCGAATCGGAGAAGGGAGAGGGAGAGGAGTCTTCAAAGATGGTTCTGGAGACAGACCTCCCAGAAGTTTCCTTGGGTGAAGAGCTGAATAAGCATATCACCCGGAAACGGCCGACGGTGACCCTGGCTGAGGGACCAAAGTCACCAAAAATTGGGTCGGCGCGCAGAGGCGCCCTTACAGGACGGCGTCGGAGTCTCGTGGCAGCGGCCAGTGGTCGTCCTGCCATAATAGTCTCTGAGGTGGAGAACGTGGCGGACTCGGACGAGGAACCTGGCCCTCGCCGGTATTACCGCGACATGGTTGTCGCGCACGAGGTCGATGGGGGCGACGAGCTTCGCATCCCTGAACCACAAACCAAGGAGACCCTGGTTGCTGCGGCGCTCCTGAACGTGGCCACAATCCAGGAGCAAGTCCGGAAGAGTGGCCACCTCAAGGGCACAGTCTGGGGCGCAATAAATACAGCCGCTGCAGGAGTGATCGACGCGGTTGAAGCTTTGCGGACGATCACTCCTGCCGAGGAGCACCGCCGTCTCCGAGCGGACAACAACCGGCTCGCTCGAGAGCTGGACATTGTTCGTGCGGAACTGAAGGCCTTTAAACAGGCCTTCGAGAAATCGCGGGCGAACACCGCCAAGGCAGCTCGCGACCCAGCAGCCCCTGATGTGAGGGAGCTGATGGAGGAGCTGAGGCGTGACCTCCAAATATCCCTGGGCGGGATGTTAAATGCCCGCCTAGGGGAGCTGGAGTCACGACTCCCGCCAGAACCGGTCCTAAGACCCCCGCTCGCGGCTGACAGGCGCCTGGAGCCCCCGCCTCGCCCAAGGGCCCAGCCGAATCTGGCGGACGGTGCCATGCGCCGACCCGCTGGCCCAACGGCCCCCAAGGCCAAAAAGCCTAATAGGGCCCCTACACCTCCCCCCACCAACGGAGGTAGGGAAGAGGGACCACATACCGGTCCCAGGCGCCAGTCTGGTCCCAAGCCGCAGACCACCCCGGGACCAAGCCGGCAGCAGGAAACTGCTCCCACCGGCCATACTGCGGCGGAAACGCCCTGGACCAGGGTGGTGGGCCGCAAGGCCAAGGGCGGGAAGGGGAAACCCCAACCCCAAACCACTCCCACATCGAGGCCCTCCGCACCGAGGGCGGCCAAAATTCGGGTCCCACGTACGGCCGCCCTCGTGGTGACCCTGAAGGAGGGTGTGCGGGCTACCTACGTGGAGGTGATGGCGAAAGCCAGAGCCTCCGTCCGCCTTTCGGAGGCCGGTCTGGAGACGGTCAAAATCAAAACGACCATGACCGGCTCCAGAATGCTGGAAGTGGGCGGCGACAGCCCTGGGCCTAGCGCTGACCAACTCGCCGAGATGCTCCGCCAGGCCATCGGTGACTTGGCGGAGGTGACCCGGCCCACCAAATCCGCTGAGTTGAGGCTTACTGGCCTTGACGAATCAGTGAGCCGGGAGGAGATTGTCGCCGTCATGGCCACTAAGGGAGGCTGCGCCCCTACCGAAATCAAGGTAGGGGCTATCAGAGCCAGCCAATGGGGGCAGTGCTCTGTTATCATCCGCTGCCCCGCTGTGGTTGCAAAGGCCGCAGTCACAGCGGGGAGGGTGGCCATCGGCTGGTGCCTGGCCACTGTCGCGCCGGTGGAGGCCCTGCCCATGCGCTGTTACAAGTGCATGGCGCTGGGCCACACCAGGGCCCTGTGCCCGTCAACGGCCGAGCACGGCAACAAATGCTTCCGCTGCGGCGAGGAGGGCCATCTGGCAGCGGCCTGTGAGGCGGCGCCGAAGTGTGCGGTCTGTGCCCAAGCGGGCCGACCGCACAACCACACGATGGGGGGAACTAAATGCGCCCCCCCTTCGGTCAAGGGTAAGGCCCCATTGACCCGGGCCCCAACCGAACGTGGCGGCCATCTGGCCATTGAGGAGCCCGTAATGCAGGTGTCGTAATGCCAGCACACCTGCATTACGAGCTCCTCCAGGTGAATGCCAACCACTCGGCTCGCGCACAGGACCTGCTAATGCAGGTCCTAGCCGAGTGGCGCATCGACGTGGCGGTCGTCGCCGAGCCCTACTTCGTCCCCCCCCAGCAAAACTGGGTTGGGGACACGGAGGGCTTGGTGGGCGTGGTGGTGCCGGCTGCCGGGCAGCAGCGCCTCTCGCTAAGAGAGAGGGGCGCTGGATACGCGGCGGCAAACTGGGGAGAAGTAGTCGTCATCGGAGTCTACTTCTCCCCCAACAGGCCCCTCTCAGATTTTGAGAGGTTCCTGGGGGGCCTGGAGCCGGTGGTTCAAAGAGCATCACCGGCCCAAGTGGTCCTGATGGGGGACTTCAACGCCAAGTGCGCGGCGTGGGGGTCCCCCATCACAGACCAAAGAGGGGCGCTTCTGCGGGACTGGGCCGCCATGATCGGCCTGGTCCTGCAAAATGTAGGGCGCGCCAACACCTGCGTCCGACAGCAGGGGGGGTCAATTGTGGACCTCACGTTCACAACCCCTGCTGTCGGCGCTCGTGTGAGCCAGTGGCGCGTCCTGGAGGAGGTGGAGACCCTGTCGGACCACCTTTACATCCGCTTCAGGGTCTCCAAAGCGCCCCGCGGGCCTCAGGCCCGGGCGGTGGGAGGGCGGGGCGGGGATTTCCCAAAGTGGGTGATTTCCCGCCTCGATCGGGACCGGGCGGAGGAGGCCGCCGTGGTCCAGGCGTGGTGCGCCGACCCCCCCGACACCATGGGGGTCGACGAGAGGGCCGTCAGGTTCCGCGAGGACCTGACGGCCATATGCGACGCGGCCATGCCGAGGGCGCGAAAGGGTGCGCCCAGGCGGGCCGTATACTGGTGGTCGCAGGACCTGGCGGACCTCCGAGCCGCCAGCGACAGAGCCCGCCGCGCCTTTACCCGGTGCAGAAGGAGGCGGACTCGGGTGCCGGGCGAGGAGGAGAGGCTCCTCGCCGAGCTGCGCGCAGCCAAGGCCGCCTTCAAGGCGGCCATCGCGCGTGCCAAGGATTCAGCTCATGCTGAATTCTTGGCCACGCTGGACGAGGATCCGTGGGGTCGCCCGTACCGAATGGTACGGGCTAAACTGATGGTGTCCCCCCCCACGGAGGACTTCGAGCCGGGAGTCCTCGCCGCGGTGGTCGACGGCCTCTTCCCCGCAAGCCCGCCTTTCGACCCGCCGCGGATGGCGCCGCCAGAAGAGGAGCCCGCTGCCCCCGTCGACGTTCCCCCAGTGACGGGGGAGGAAATGGCGAGGGTGGTGGGCCGACTCAAGGGGTGCCGCAAGGCACCTGGGCCTGATGGCGTCCCGGGGAAGGTGCTTCCGATCGCGGCGAAGCACCTGGGGGACCGGCTCTGCGGCCTAATGGACCGCTGCCTGGCCGCGGGGCAGTTTCCCCAAATTTGGAAGGAGGGCCGCCTGGTCCTCCTGCGGAAGGAGAGCAGACCGGCGGACTCTCCTTCCGGGTGGCGGCCGCTCGTCATGCTGGACGAGACCGGGAAGCTCCTCGAGAGAGTGATCGCTTCCCGGATCGCCCACCATCTGACGAGCGAAGGGCCGGATCTTGCGGGGAACCAGTTCGGGTTCCGGGTAGGGCGGTCCACGTTGGACGCCCTATCCGCCCTGAAGGGGTTCACCGAAGATGCGGCCAGGAGGGGCCAGGGGGCCGTGGCGGTATCTCTCGATATCGCCAACGCCTTCGGGTCCCTCCCCTTCGGAGTGATAGAGGAGGCGCTCCGGTATCACCGGGTGCCCCTCTACCTCCGGAGGGTTGTGGGGCACTACCTGACGGGGCGGGTAGTGCTCTACACGGGGAGGGGGGGGATTCGGATGGCCCAGCCGGTGACCAGTGGCGTTCCGCAGGGGTCCGTGCTAGGGCCCCTATTATGGAACGTCGGGTACGACTGGGTCATCCGCGCGAGGGTGCTGCCCCGGATGGCGGTGTACTGCTACGCAGATGACACCCTCATCGCCGTCCGGGGCACCACCTTCGAAGAGGTGGCAAGAAGGGCGGAGGTGGGAGCCACCCTAGTGATCCGGCGGATCGAGGCGCTGGGCCTGAAAGTGTCCCTCCCCAAGACGGAGGCCCTCTGCTTCCGAGGGCCCCGGTGGAGGCTGCCGCGCGGAGCCGCCCTGCGCGTCAACGGCGAGGCCGTCGAGGTGAGGGCCCACATAAAATATCTGGGCCTTACCCTCGACGGCAAATGGGAGTTCGGGGAGCACTTTCGCAGACTGGCTCCCCGACTCGCGGGCGCGGCGGGAGCCCTGGGCCGGCTCCTGCCCAATCAGGGCGGACCTAATGCCCCCTGCAGACGCCTGTTTGCAGGGGTTATTAGGAGTATGGCCCTGTACGGGGCCCCTATATGGGCGGAGTCCCTCACCGCCACCACCAAAGCCCTCCTCCGAAGGCCCCAGAGGGTCATGGCGGTGAGGATGGCCCGGGCCTACCGAACGGTGGGCTGGGCGGCGGCTGGAGCCCTCGCAGCCTCCCCTCCGTGGGAGATCGAGGCGGTCGGGCTTGCCGAGGCCTACCGGGCCAAGGTGGAACGAAGGGAGCGGGGGGAGTCCCTCGCTCCCCAGGAGTTGGCCCGGGCCAAAGAGGTCCAGAGAGGGGAGGTGCTGGAGCGCTGGGCGGCAGAGCTTGCGGAGGCTGAATACGGCCTACGCACGATCGCAGCCATCCACCCGGTGCTCCAGGAATGGTGCGGGAGGGATCACGGGTCCCTGACCTTCCACCTGGTGCAGGTGCTGTCCGGGCATGGTTGCTTCGGGCGGTACCTGCACAGGGTGGCGGGTAGGGAGGAGACGGCGTCGTGCCACGAGTGCGGCGCCGCCGAGGACACAGCCCAGCACACCTTGGAGGTGTGCAGCGCATGGGCTGAGCGGCGCCACACCCTGGCGGCGACGATTGGCGGCGACCTCTCGCTCCCCAGCGTTGTACGCGCAATGCTGGAGAGCGAGACGTCCTGGGAGGCCGTCACCTCCTTCTGCGACGACGTAATGTCGCAGAAGGAGGAGAGGGAGCGGGAACGCGAGAATGATCCCCTCGCGAACCCGCTCCGGCGCAGACGGACGGGAAGGAGGCGGCGACAGTTCGCCGCCAACCTTCCCTAGTGGTGCTAGCCGACGGGGGATGGGGATCCTCTGTCGGCCGTAACAGCCCACACGTCTAGGGGGGGGACCAAGTATTCCGGTCCCCCCTCTCTTGGCGCGGGAGCTCCGGCATAGGCTGGGGCGGCCAGCGGATGCTGTGGTGACTCCAAACTCTCCCATGGCATCCGCAAATGGCAAGAGAGGGAATACCGGTGGGTTTTTAGTGGGTATGCCTCCCCCCCTCCTTCCATTAGGGAAGGAGGTTACGGGGGAGGTGAGTCCCACATAACTTCCGCGCCGTCCCCACGGCGCGGTCGTATGCGTAACGCATTTTCCCACCGTCAAAAAAAAAAAAAAAAAAAAAAAAAAAAAAAAAAAAAAAGGTTAGGTTAGGTTAGGTTAGGTTTTTTTTTTTTTTTTTTTTTTTTTTTTTTTTTTGCCTGGAAGAGGGCCTGTGGTCGGGAAAAATCCCTGCGGACGAATGGGGGGAACACCCAGACAGTGTCCGACTCGCACGGACTAAAAAACCCGGCCACAGGTCTTACAACCACAAAGATGGTACCGCAAATTTTAAATTTTGCGTTTAATACTTTAAATTTAAATAAACCAAAATACTATAATGAAACCAAAAAGAACGCGTTAATAATTAAGTTAAAATCCCAATTTCGTCCCCCTTTCGTCGTTCACAATCCACCCTTAAACCAAAAAGGGGACGAGACTGGGATCAAAAGAGATACCTATCCTAAACTTAAATCTAAGAAAGTGACGGTCGACATCATTAAAATTATCAATAACAACTTGGTTCAATTAAACAAAAATCAAAACACCAAACAACTTAAAATTTACATAATAAATGAAACGGCATAACAACCTTAAAACTCCAACAACCTTCATCCCCCATCTTTTAGCAGTATTATCTTTTCCTGCATAGCTATTAAGCAGTATAATTTTTTCCTGCTGTTTTATAATCAAAGCAGTAAACTCTTTTCCTGCTTCTTATATTTTTCTTTAAAATATAATCCCTCTTTACTTAGCTTTGGAGGGGCAAAAAGATGCAGGAGTTACAAATATAAACTGAGCCTAAAAATGCATTTAACAAACCAACAGATGAAACAGTTAAATTAATAAAAATAAATTAAAAATGAATTAAAGTAAATTAAAAATTTTAGGAGCCCTCCCCACAACACTACTGCACATCAAAAATCTACTCCCCTTACTCATGACAAATAAAATTATTTACAGAAGACAGTCAAAATAATAAATCTAATAATAAATCTAATAAATCCAAGTACACGGACATCTAAAACAAAACAAAGCAAATTCCGGACAAAATAGAGACATATAAGACATATTGTGCTGAACCCGAAGAATCCCACTCATTCCGAACAATAAACAAATAACATTCCAGTACAGCAATAAAATTGAAATGCAAAATATGTAAAAATCCCTAATCTATTGCAAAAAGGCAATGGAAATAAAATAATAAAATAGAATAATAACTTAAAATACAAGTGTCAAAAAAGTCATGTACAAGAAAAATTAAAATGTCAAAATTAAAAATAAATAAAAAGAAACTAACACAACAATTAACAATATAAACTAAGCGCGCATGTTGGATCCGTTAGAAATTGCAACTCTCTTAATTACATCTAGCGCAAAACTAAGGAAAGCCTCCCGGGCACGATCGTCCCCGATCAACATCCGCAGAGTACGGCCGCTAATCTCCATGCCCGTTCTATGCTCGCAATCCAACCTTTCCATGGCGAATCTGGGGCAAACTGTGAGGACATGCATCACAGTCTCCTCAGACTCGCCATCGCAAACACAGAACGGGGACGGAGCCAACCTAAACCTGTGCAAATATTGCCGGAGACCCCCGTGCCCAGTCAGCATCTGCGCCATAAGATTTGTGGAATGCAAACTATCAAGGGTTTTCTTAGCGCCCCGGACATCCAAGAAGAAAATCTTCGTACCAGCACCAGTAGTCGCCTCCGAGTAAATAATCTGCCACGCATCCAAAGTCTTAGCCCTGATGGTTCGCTTTGCGAAGGACACAGGAAAACAGACATACTCAGGGTTGACCGAATTCAAAGCCGCATTCTTAGCGAGCTCGTCGGCCCTCTCATTGCCCACTATTCCAGCATGCGCCCTAATCCAATTTATTCCTATATCGATGTTCAATGTTTTAGCAGTCGCAACCAGTGACTGTATCTCCCCTGCTATGGGATTCAAAGTAGCCGGACAACCAATCGCCTGAACAGAAGACCTAGAGTCACTGAGGACCACAGCACGCTCCCCTCTCTCAAGTGCGAGCTCCACTGCCTTCCTGATCGCCAGCAACTCCGCCTGGTAGACAGTGCACTGCGCCCCAAGACCAAAACCAGCACTATGGATCTCTACACCATTCTTCCACACCGATACCGCTCCTCCAACTTTGCCCTCCAGTTTACTACCATCTGTATAATAAACAGTGGCAGTCTCTTCCAGCTTCCACGCCTCCTCCTGAGCCTCGACAAGCAGATACTCCAGCCGAACTCGGTCCGCAGGGTGCGGCATGTCCTTGGGCTTCCTCCTTGGCTGAAGCCGTGCATCCGGCAGCTCCTCCAACAACCGACCCCTCTTCACCTCGTAAAGACTCTTGCACTCAGACACCCGGAGGTGCAGCGGCAGAATCCCAGCAATCAGGACACTAGAAGTAAACGACGTAGTCCTATGCGCCTTTGCTATCTTGAGCGCATACATCCTGGTGACTCTGTCTAGCCTCTTCCTAATATACTTCTTCTCCACCGCAATCCCCCAGGCACCCGCCGCGTACAATATGGTGGGCTCTACAACAGTCAAATAAATCGTACGCAGGATATCAGCGTTCAGACCCCACTGCGCCTTCGCCATTCTGGCGACCACCTTGTATAAACCAGTGGCCTTACCAATAACCCTATCCAAATGCTTGCCGAAGCCAAGGTTCCTGTCTATTGTAAGGCCAAGAAGGTGAACACTCCCCGACAGCGCAATGGGGTCCCCCCGCATACAGAAACAAGGGAGATCATACTTCAGCTTTTTCGTTATAAGGGTCGCCTGGGTCTTATGTGTAGCAAACTTCAGCTTATTAGAGTCCCCCCATTCAGCAACATATTTAAGAGCACCATTGATCTTTGACTCCAGCTCAGCAGCAGTGTCCGCCTCCGCCATAACTACGAGATCATCAGCGAAGGCCTGGAGCTCCGCACTCAAGCAGTCCGCACCCCGCAGAAGAGGATCCACCAAAACATTCCACAGAGTGGGCCCGCCAACAGAACCCTGGATGCACCCCCTAGCGGTAGAAGCCGAGAACTCCTCTCCCATGTAGCTGACTACAATACTCCGATCCTCCAAGTAACTAAGGACCAGTCTCAGCGAATCAACCTCCTCAGTTCTTTCCGCAAGCCCCTTCACCATCGCAGGCCACCAAGCGCCATCAAACGCTCCCTCTATATCAAGGGAGACAAGGGCAACCATCTTCTTCCTTCTGATACCCTCCCTGACGTAAGTGATGACGTCATAGAGGGCGTCCTCCGTACTCCTCTGAGGAACAAATCCATACTGCCGGCAGCTGAGTTTCTCCCCCCTGTACATATCCCAGGAGATTCTGTTAAAAGTCATCTTCTCTAATGTCTTACCCAGTACAGAGAGGAGGCCAATAGGACGATGCGCCTTCGGCTGAGTATAATCTTCCTTTCCGGGTTTAGGAACAATTCGAACCCACGCCTCCTTCCACAACTTTGGAAAGTACCCCTGTCTCAAACACAAGTTGAAAATTTCAAGTACAAGGGGCGTCGCCTCAAAAGCCCTGCGACAAATATCCGCTGTCAAACCATCTCTTCCTGGCGCCTTTTTGCTGCTCATTCCACCAAGGACTGACTCCGCCTCGCTCCTAGTAAAGGGACGAACCATCAAGTGACTAGCCCGGATCCGTCCGCGTATATCCTCTGCCTCCCGTCTGATCCGTCCCTGCTCCACGGTATCCAGCACTGGGTCATCCCCGGGAAAGAAGGACCTCGCAAGCAACGCCGCAGAATCGCCCGCACTCAGAGTCCTACCGCTCGACGGACATCTCAACGGGAACTCCTGATTCTTTGTTCCAACATTCATGGATTTAATCGTCCTGTATGCCGAGCTCCAAATCTCCTCCACACGCTGTCCGGAACAAAAAGTCTTCCAACTGGAAGTTATAGCGGCCTCAATGGCTTCCCGATATAGAATCTTTGCTTCAAGGTACTCCTCATAAACAAATTGTCTTCTTCGAGGGTTCGCCTTACCTATTCTGCCCCTTAGCCTCTTGACAGTCTTCTTTAACTCATCCAATTCCGGCGTCCACCAAGGAATCTTCTTCCTAACGCCCATATTTTTGTAACAAGGGATCGCCTTACCACAAGCACCCCGAATGGCCTCAGTGAGTCTCCCAACAATCCCCTCCACAACATCCGGGCCCTCAGCAGCCGCTATTGCCTCCAAAGTAACACCAGACTCAGCCAGGGCGCACAACAACTCCCCCCGAAAACAGTCCCAGTCTGCCTTAGCCGTGTTAAACTTCCTCGTAGAGGTGACTACATCCCCAAAAGTCGCGCCCCCGGCCTCAATCGCAAAGGATATCCTACGATGGTCAGACAAGCCAGCGTCATCCACCTCCACTCTCCAATCCCTAATCCAATCCAAAATTCCCGACGAGCACGCCGTAATATCAACAATGCTGGAATACGTTCTCCCCCCCCTATGTGTATAAAAAGTGGGCACCGATCCAATGTTGACTAACTCCAAATCAGACTCCGAGAGAAAGTCAACAACGTCCGCCCCCCTGCGGTCCTCCACATCGCATCCCCACCAGTGGCTAGCGGCGTTGACGTCACCAGCAAAGATGGTACTGCCAGCGGTAGACTCCAAAATCCTCTTCAGAGCACCAAGATGTCCCTCCAGAGGACGGTCTCCCTCAAAATACACCCCTACAATATTAACCTTAACGGATCCAACAGAAATAGTCGCAGAAACAATATTCTTAGTTTGTAAGATAGGGTCATAAATAAGCCTAATCCCCGGGTCCAGCACAACTATAACCGATTTAACAGGGCCCTCACCTTGAGGCTGCTGAACAATCCGGTGGCCAGCGGTGACAACACCACTGGAGCCCACATAGGGCTCCTGCAGTATCACCACCGCAACCCCCCGGGCCTCAGCATCCCTAATCAATTCCTTAGTGGCCGCATAGCCACGCCCCAGGTTCGCCTGGAGGACGCGGATTCGGCACTGCCTCGTGTTCACCGAGGTGCCCTTAGCAGTACCGAATCTGCGACCTCGCTATTTTGTCCCACTTTATCCAGACGGGGCAATCCCTGCTCAAAGCAGAGTGGCCGCACTGAGAATGGCTAGCCCCCCCCTCGCGACCTCCAGCCCTCACACAATTCACGCACCTGGGCGGAGCCCCCCGAGCGCCGCAGTCTCTGGTCTCATGGTCCCCAGAGCAGTGACCACAGGCCCGGCCCCCCTCACAACCACCAGCAAAGTGACCGAAGCCCAAGCATCTGTAACATTGGACCACAGGCGAGAAATCCTGAGCCAAAAGCCTCTGGTAGCCCAGCCTAACCTTTTGGTCCCTCAGGCTGCTCCAGGTACCCGGATCAACTTCCAATATAATATTGGTATGATCCGGTGTTCTACCTTTGGTGCGCCTCAGGACCCTTATCTCGGCCCGCTCGCCAGAGGCTCCACCCAGTAATGCCTCGTTCTGCCTGCGGATAGAGTCCGGGATCCGCGCGTCCGGCACGTCCCTAGCCGCCCCCAGGAGACGGATCAGAGGCTTTTTCATAGTGGGGGCGACCACGCCTACATCACCGCACTTCTGCCTGATCGCCCCCAACATTGCCCCCCTGTCCCTCTCCGAGGCGAGGCCAATAACAGCCTTCTGACCCCGGACCCCGCGAACAAAATCGACCCCCACCCCAAGAGCAGAAGCATCCACCCTCTCCTTCACCAAGCCGATTATGGTGGCACTAGTATGCCGAGGGTCCCTGGACTCCAGGATGAGCGGAAAGCTGGGCTTAGGGGGCGGCAAGTTGCCATCCCCGCGCTCCATCCTACCCCTCCTCCTGGCTGCCGCTCTAGAGGTGACTCTGATCCAGGGCATCTCTCCAACATCCGCACCAGCCGCACCATCAGCATCAACCAACGACCCGTCCGCCTCACCGATCTCCTCCATGATGGAGGTAATACCGGGACGGTTTGCCGTGTTGATCGCCGCCAACTGCACATCCTCCCTAAGATCTGAGAAACCGGTGATAGTGGCAGAGCGGAGCCTGCCAACTTCATCCAAGAGGGCTCTACCGTTCTCCGACAAACTGTCGAGTCGCCCCACCACAGCCGAAGGGACTTCCTCAACCCCATCACCCGCCCCCACCCCCCTAACAAAACCAACAACCTCCTCGAGTTTCTCCCCGATCGATCCCCTCTCATCACCAAGTCCCTTAATAGCACAATTAATTTTTTCAATGTCCCCCGCCAGAGCCCGACTACCCCTTCCCATCTCCTTGATCTCCTCCCTCAACTTCCCAATATCCAAAGCCAGTGCCGTGGTCTCAACCCTAAACTGACCGCTGGCTGGGCCCCAACCCTTTAGGCTCTCTGCAATCCCTGCCAGCTTGCCAGTCAGCTCAGCGTCCAGAACCCGCGGCTGAACCTCCGAACGCTGCCTCGCCTCCACGAGCCTACCCAAAGCAACCTCAACTTCACTCAATATTCCCTCCCTCTGTGACCTGACCTCGCCAAGAATAGACTCGAGGAGTCGAGTGTGCTTCTCCCTCTCCTCCCTCTCCCTATCCATAACAGCAGTAACCCTATCAGAGTGGGTCCGCTCAACGACATTGATCCGCTTAGCACACCCAAATTTTAGCTTTTGGAACTCTGTGAGGTGGCGGCTCCTAGAGTCAGCTAGCCTCAGGATAATCTCATATAGCGAGTGCATCGCCTCCACCACCACCTCCCTCACAGACTTCTTGACGTTAGTCGTTGCCTCTATGACAGCTTTGGCATTTTGGAGAATGGTGTTAGCCCTCAGCGGCAGGTCGCTAAGCAAACCCCCCCCCGCCACCACAACCGAACACTCTGACCTATCTACAAAACTATCAGGACTCTCTCCCTCCACTCCCCCCCGATCCTCCAGCTCAGCAGCCGATCTGGACATACAAGCCACCTCAGCAGCCATCGCCTCCCGTAACTGGGTCTTAATCCTCAGAAGAGCAGAGCTAGACCTCGTCTCTTTTCTTTCCCCTACGGCCATTTCCCGCACCGGGTGGGAAGGAGTGGACGCCGCTCCCGGAGCACCCGCACCGCCATCACTAATGGACTCCTCTAATTCGGGAGCCAACGGAGGCGCCACTTCTAACTCCTTGCTCGAATATGTCCACTCCGTCTCACCCCCAGCCAGGTCAGGAGCATCCAAAACGGGACCAACATCCCCCCCCCCCACGCCGTCATCATCATCAACAATGATAACATCCGACACAGGGGTAGGGGGCTGATCCATAGACGGCTCCATCTGAGGCTCAGTCTTCCCCCCGAGGCCAGAGCCCCCCCCCCCCACAGACCCAGAGCCCGGGCTGACCCCCCCCAGAACAACTCCCTTAGCCCTTGCCCTTTGAGACAACGGCAAGGAACCACTCAGAGGGGAGCTGGACGTGACCTTCCTGGCAGCAGCCAGGCCAGGCGCCTGACGCCCCTTCGTAGGAAACTTTATCTTCAATCCAGGGGCCTTACCTTTGCCTGGCTGAGACATATTGAAGAACCGGAGGATAAACGATTCTAGGTACCGAGGGAAAAACACAACAATAATAACAATAGCTAGCCCCCAGAGACCCGAAAACACTCAAACCCACAGAACAAGGCAGAAACGAAGCAGGAGGGATCCCCAAGTCTCCAGAGGCCCAAAAACACCTAAAAAATCGAATCGGCAAAAACCGGTTTTCCAAAACCCCGCGGAATAAAGCAAAAACAAAACAGAAGGTACCCCCAAGCCTCCAGAAGCCCAAAAACACCAAAAAACCGAATCGGCAAAAAATACCGGTTTTCAAAAACCCGCAAAACAAGGCAGAAACGAAGCAGGAGGGATTCCCAAGCCTCCAGAAGCCCAAAAACACCAAAAAACCGAATCGGCAAAAAATACCGGTTTTCAAAAACCCGCAAAACAAGGCGAAAACGAAGCCGGAGGGATTCCCAAGCCTCCAGAGGCCCAGAAACACCCAAAAAATCGAATCGGCAAAAATACCGGTTTCCCAAAACCACGCAGATTAAAGCAAAAACAAAACAGAAGGTACCCCCAAGCCTCCAGAAGCCCAAAAACACCAAAAAACCGAATCGGCAAAAAATACCGGTTTTCAAAAACCCGCAAAACAAGGCGAAAACGAAGCCGGAGGGGTTCCCAAGCCTCCAGAGGCCCAGAAACACCCAAAAAATCGAATCGGCAAAAATACCGGTTTTCCAAAACCACGCAGATTAAAGCAAAAACAAAACAGAAGGTACCCCCAAGCCTCCAGAAGCCCAAAAACACCAAAAAACCGAATCGGCAAAAAATACCGGTTTTCAAAAACCCGCAAAACAAGGCAGAAACGAAGCAGGAGGGATTCCCAAGCCTCCAGAAGCCCAAAAACACCAAAAAACCGAATCGGCAAAAAATACCGGTCTTCAAAAACCCGCAAAACAAGGCGAAAACGAAGCCGGAGGGATTCCCAAGCCTCCAGAGGCCCAGAAACACCCAAAAAATCGAATCGGCAAAAATACCGGTTTTCCAAAACCACGCAGATTAAAGCAAAAACAAAACAGAAGGTACCCCCAAGCCTCCAGAAGCCCAAAAACACCAAAAAACCGAATCGGCAAAAAATACCGGTTTTCAAAAACCCGCAAAACAAGGCGAAAACGAAGCCGGAGGGGTTCCCAAGCCTCCAGAGGCCCAGAAACACCCAAAAAATCGAATCGGCAAAAATACCGGTTTTCCAAAACCACGCAGATTAAAGCAAAAACAAAACAGAAGGTACCCCCAAGCCTCCAGAAGCCCAAAAACTCCAAAAAACCGAATCGGCAAAAAATACCGGTTTTCAAAAACCCGCAAAACAAGGCAGAAACGAAGCAGGAGGGATTCCCAAGCCTCCAGAAGCCCAAAAACACCAAAAAACCGAATCGGCAAAAAATACCGGTTTTCAAAAACCCGCAAAACAAGGCGAAAACGAAGCAGGAGGGATTCCCAAGCCTCCAGAAGCCCAAAAACACCAAAAAACCGAATCGGCAAAAAATACCGGCTTTCAAAAACCCGCAAAACAAGGCGGAAACGAAGCAGGAGGGATTCCCAAGCCTCCAGAGACCCAGAAACACCAAAAAACCGAATCGGCAAAAAATACCGGTTTTCAAAAACCTGCAAAACAAGGCAGAAAACTAATCAGAAGGTACCCCCAAGCCTCCAGAAGCCCAAAAACACCAAAAAACCGAATCGGCAAAAAATACCGGTTTTCAAAAACCCGCAAAACAAGGCAGACACGAAGCAGGAGGGATTCCCAAGCCTCCAGAAGCCCAAAAACACCAAAAAACCGAATCGGCAAAAAATACCGGCCTTCAAAAACCCGCAAAACAAGGCGGAAACGAAGCAGGAGGGATTCCCAAGCCTCCAGAGACCCAGAAACACCAAAAAACCGAATCGGCAAAAAATACCGGTTTTCAAAAACCTGCAAAACAAGGCAGAAAACTAATCAGAAGGTACCCCCAAGCCTCCAGAAGCCCAAAAACACCAAAATCGAATCGGCAAAAAATACCGGTTTCCAAAAAACCCCCAAAAATTTAATTAAATAATAAGAACAATCACTATAAGTACTCAAAAACATATATTCTTTTTCCCAAAAATAATAAAAATATTTTCATCAAAATAAGGACTTAGAAAAATTTCACTACTATTATGTCATCCATATACATGGCCAAAAAATACCGGTTTCCAAAAAACCCCCAAAAATTTAATTAAATAGTAAGAACAATCACTATAAGTACTCAAAAACATATATTCTTTTTCCCAAAAATAATAAAAATATTTTCATCAAATAAGGACTTAGAAAAATTTCACTATTATGTCATCCATATACATGGCCCTATGCTTGTCAGGACTTAGTTCCTGGAACTCATCCAGGCATCCCTATATGACCCACCCAAACAAACACAAAATAAAGATATATAAGCAAAAAGATTTAGATTGGTGAAAACCGCATTCAAAAATACCAATAAAATAGGAAGATATGGATTTAACAAATTTTTTACCAATTTACAATGGAAAGGGACTTAGAAAATCTGAAGAACACAAAATCAAAAAATTAATACAAAAAACAATTTTGAGCACCAAAATGAACAGAGTGGGGGCTTCCGATCCCGATTCCAGAAGCAGAGGACAAAAATATGCCCGGGAAGAGGCACCAGAGGGGTAGCCCAAAAATAAAAACTAACCAAAAATCAATACAAAATTACAGCACAAACACAATTATAAAAACACAAAATAGCACACAATCCTGACAGCGTAACCCCAAATTAATAAAAACAATTAATAAATTAAAAATTAAAAAGAAAAAATACATAACCTAAACCTTTGTCAGGACTTAGTTCCTGGAACTCATCCAGGCATCCCTATATGACCCACCCAAACAAACACAAAATAAAGATATATAAGCAAAAAGATTTAGATTGGTGAAAACCGCATCCAAAAATGTCAAGAAAATCAAAAGTTATAGAATTAAATAAATTTTTCCCGATTTTGGACTTGTAATCTCAACGAGCTTGCCCACCGTAACCCATGTGCGACAGTGACTTCCGAAAATCGCTCCTAAGGGAGCTAGGAGGCTGAAATTTTACTATAATTTAGACAATTTTGAAAAAGTTATATTGCAATAAAAATAATTTCAAAAACTCAAAAAATGTACCCTCCAAAAATAAAAATCAAGAAAACAGTTTTATCCTCCTAAATCACTCAAAAAAGGTCATAAGACTTACCAAAAAACTTAAATCCAATCGGAAGCACTTGCCGCATCCAGCCCCGAGGGGTTTGGATAAGAAAACACACGGGAAAACACAAAAACAAATGGCAACTTTACAAAAACACATGAGGTTAAAAAATTTTTAAAATTTCCAATAAAAGATCTAAACTTTCCCTACACAAACACACAACTTAAACAGCTGTAAATATTAACACAAAGCCAGAAAAAAGAAAACATTAAAACTCTCGGAAAACCTCTAAAAATCACCAAAACGCCGGGAACTCGGAAAAAACACGTCCACCTCATCGAGAATCTAACCGTCACTGGTTAGGTTAGGTTAGGTTAGGTTAGGTTAGGTTAGGTTAGGTTAGGTTAGGTTAGGTTAGGTTAGGTTAGGTTAGGTTAGGTTAGGTTAGGTTAGGTTAGGTTAGGTTAGGTTAGGTTAGGTTAGGTTAGGTTAGGTTAGGTTAGGTTAGGTTAGGTTAGGTTAGGTTAGGTTAGGTTAGGTTAGGTTAGGTTAGGTTAGGTTAGGTTAGGTTAGGTTAGGTTAGGTTAGGTTAGGTTAGGTTAGGTTTTTTTTTTTTTTTTTTTTTTTTTTTTTTTTATTGCCTGGAAGAGGGCCTGTGGTCGGGAAAAATCCCTGCGGACGAATGGGGGGGACACCCAGACAGTGTCCGACTCGCACGGACTAAAAAACCCGGCCACAGGTCTTACAACCACTATAATTTACCACAGATACTTAATATTCTGTGTTTTAAAACTTTTATTTTATCATTAAATCTTTAAAAATTTATACCAAAAAGTGTCATGATTTCGTCCTCCGATCAATAAATAAAAAGAGGACGAAATCGTGACCAAAAAACATACATCAAATCCAACAATACAATTAAAAATAAAAAATACAATACAATACAACACAATACAAAAATCTTAAACCTAAGTGACGGTCGACGCGAAACATTAGTGAAAAAAGACAAAATTTAGACTAAAAAGTTAAATAGTTCCGCCACCAATCAGAACCGCCATCTTTTTGCAGCACCAACTCTTTTTGCTACTTTTTCTTAATCTTTTTACTTTCTTTTTAACTTCATCATTATTATTATTCTTTTTCTTTTTCTTATTATTTTATCTTTTCCTCTTTCTTTTCCTTTAATAGGACGGACTAACCAGCCACGAAACTTACATAAATTTCATAAAACACAACAAAAAACAGTTCGATTAAATACAGAAATCAGAATACAAAGCTAAATTAAGTAACTATCTTAGTGCAAAAAGGCTATAAAATAAAATGTCCAAAAAGCTAAAACTAATGGAAAAGGCCAATTACGTCAAAGATTAGTACAAAATAAATCAAATTAAAAATTAAAAATTAAAAATTTAACCCAGACTATAAATTTAAAATAGCTTTGGCAGTTAAAAATACATAAAGTCAAAATTTCAAACCCAAAAAACCCAAAAAACTACCTACCAGTCAGAAACCAATTCCCATAATAATAAATTCAACATATGTCAATGAATAAAATTACAGCAAAAATAGAGCAAAAAGGTCAAAATTAACAATAACATGTCCAAAATCTTAAAACAAAAACCCAAAAGAACAGGGCACATAACAATAATCCAAATAATATAATCAATCAGTGAGCCTCATGTTAGAACCGTTTGCAATCGCAACTTTTCTCATAATTGAACACATATACCTCAAAACAATTTCTTTAAAGCGGCTATCCCCTAACAATACCCCCAGAGTATCCAAACCAATATCCACACCCGTCCTGCAACTGCAATCAAACCTTTCCACAGCAAATCTGGGGCACACAGCCAGCACATGATCAACAGTTTCCACAGATTCCCCATCACAGTCGCAAAACGGAGATGGAGCAAGCTTAAACCTATGAAGGTACTGTCTGAGACCCCCGTGACCAGTAAAAACTTGAGCCATTATGTTGGTAAAGCGCAACCCCTTCAAAATCTTCTTCGCCACCCTGACATCCTTGAAGAACAACTTCGTACCGGCACCAGTCGCAGCCCCAGTATACATGGATTGCCATTCATTTATAGTTTGAGCTCTGATGGTCCGCTTCACGAAGGACAGTGGAAAACGGTCATACGCTGGACTCCCCACTCCCTGCAAGGCAGCAGCCTTCGCATGCTCATCCGCCCTCTCGTTCCCAACAATCCCCACGTGCGCTCTAACCCAACAGATTTTAACCGTAACTCCAACCTCACTGGCCTCTCTCAACTTCCTCTGCACTTCCCCAGCAATGGGATTCAAAGTATTTGGGGACTCAATAGACTGCAATGACGAACGGGAGTCGCTAAAAATACAAATATCTTCGCCCACCTCCAAAGCATAACTGACAGCCTTGCAAATAGCAATCATCTCGGCCTGAAAGACAGTTCCATATGGTTCTAGGCTAAACCCCCCACTATGTATCTCCGTACCGTTCTTCCAGACCGAGATGGCACCACCAACCTTGCCCTCGATCTTGCTGCCGTCAGTAAATACAGAAGTTAGATCTCTTCCAAAAGTGTCAGCTTCCTCCTGGGTATTGGCAGAACCAAAATGGTAATAGCACCGATCCGCAGGATGCAGCATATCCACCGGGCCTCTCTTCAGCTGCAAGTGTCCATCCAAGAACCCCTCTAGGGGCCTTCCTCTCTTTATTTCATATAGCTTACGGTTCTCCTTAGCTCTAAGCTGTAACGGAAGTATTCCCGCCAACAGGACACCAGAAGTAAACGAAACCGTCCTGTGGGCTTTAGCAATTTTAATCGCAAACATGCGCGTCAGTCTCTCCAATTTCTTCCTGATAAAAACCCGGTCAAGGACAACCCCCCAAGCACCGGCCGCATACAGGACCGTGGGCTCAACCACAGTAGTATAGATGGTCCTGACTATGTCCGAGTTCAGCCCCCATTGTGCTTTGGCCATTCTGGCTACAGCCCCGTACACCGCCACCGCCCTCGCAATAACCCTATCAAGGTGGCAGCCAAAATTCAGATTCCTGTCAATTGTCAACCCCAACAGCGTAAGGGTATTACCAGTCACCACCCTTGTACCCTGAATCCAAAAAGTAGGGGGATCATATTTCAATTTTCTGGTTATCAACAACGCCTGGGTCTTGTGTGCCGCAAACCTCAACTTGCTACGAACCCCCCACTCCTCTATGACCTTCAAAGCAGAGTTCACTCTCTCCTCCAGCAACTGGGTCGTCTCCGCCTCCGCGACCACCACCAAATCATCCGCGAAAGCCTGAATTTCGGCGTCCAGAGCATCCACCCCACGCAGCAATGGGTCAAGTTGAACATTCCACAACAATGGACCCCCAATCGAACCCTGGATACAGCCTCTTTCGGTGAAAGCTTGAACACTCTCACCCATATACCGGACTTCAACCGAACGCGCACTGAGATAGTCGATGACCATTCTAAATGACTCCCAATCTTCAGTCCTCTCACCGAGCTCGCTGATAATAGCCGGCCACCACGCTCCGTCAAATGCCCCCTCAATATCCAGGGACACGACCGCAACCATCTTCTTCGCACGCAGCCCGTTCTGAATGTAAGTGACCACATCATACAGGGCGTCCTCCGTACTCCTCCTGGGCACAAACCCATACTGTCTCCGACTTAACTTCTCCTCTTTGTAAAGATTCCACGAAATTCTGTTAAATAAGATCTTCTCAAGGATCTTCCCAGGCACAGGGAGTAACCCAATTGGACGATGAGACTTAGGGTTCTGATAATCTTCCTTCATCGGTTTAGGGACAGTACGGATAAGTGCCCTCTTCCAGATCCTGGGGAAATGACCTAACCTAAGACACGCATTGAAAAGGGCAAGCATAAATGGTGACGCTGCCAAAGTCTGACTACATATATCCGCGGTCAGGCCATCTACCCCAGGCGCCTTCTTACTACTCATACCCCGCACAACCACATCCAACTCTTCAAAAGTAAAAGGACGATTCGCCACTTCGGCAGTCCGAGCCCACTCTCTCCATCGATCAGCAGAATCCCGGGTACACCTCTGAGCCACGTTATCATCACAAGCTCTGTCCTCCGGGAAAAAGGTCCGGAGAAGGAGGGCAGCCGACCCCGCCGCATCAAGGACACCCCCACTCGACGGGTCACGCAACAGCACCTCCTGACCAGATTTGCCCTTCCAACACTTCTTTAAAGTTCTGTACGAATCAGTCCAAATCTCCTCCAATGACTGCTTCGTACAATACTCCTTCCAGCTATTTGTGATAGCATTCTCAATAGCAAGTTTGTACTTATCCCTGGCCTCAAGGTATTCCGCAACCACCAAACTCCTTCTCCTCGGATTCGCGCCAGCAATTCTACGACGAAGTCTCCTAACCTGGGTCCTAAGCACATCCAGCTCCCTAGACCACCAAGGGGACCCAGACTTTTTAACGGTTGAGCTCTTTGGAATAGCCTCCTCACAAGCAGCTCCAATAACATCAACAAGAGAGCACACCATCCCCTCTAGTTCCTCCTTATCAACAACCTCCACAGCACTCCGAACCGTAAGACCCGCCTCACTCTGCAGCCTCCTTAACACCTCCCTGAACTTTACCCAGTCCGCCTTCCGCGTATTATAAAGCCTAGTGGTGGGTGGCACAGCATCATTCCCAACATCACCATCAACGACAATACTAAATTCAATTTTCCTATGGTCGGAAAGCCCCGCGTCCTCCTCCAGAACTCTCCAATCCACAACCTTTCCAAACAATTGAGAAGTGCAAGTGGTCACATCAACAATGCTAGAGTAAGTAACACCTCCTCTGTGAGTGTAAAAAGTGGGAACGCGGCCCACATTGACCACCTCCAGACCCACACTGGAGCAGAAGTCAACAAAATCCGCCCCCCTCCTGTCCTCCGCTTCACAGCCCCACCAGTAGCTCTTTGCATTAATGTCGCCGGCAACCAAAAAACACGACGAAACATCACTCTCCAGCACTCCCTGAAGCTTGACAAGATGCTCTTCAATAGGCCTCACTCCCTCCAGATACACGCTTACCAACAGGCACTTAAAGCTACCTAAAACTATACTAGTAGCTGCAATATTCTTAGTGTTAAGAGAAGAATTGGTTTCTGACCTAATTGAGGGGCTCAAAATGACAACAGCCGACTTAACCGGCCCCTCACCCTGTAACTGCTGGACAACTTTATGGCTAGACGTGAGAATCCCCCCAGAACCCACATATGGTTCCTGGAGGATCAACACGTCCACCCCCGTCCTCTCAGCATGAGCAAACAACTCCTTCGTGGCTGCGTATCCGCGCCCCAAGTTCGCCTGTAGGACGCGGATTCGGCACTGCCTATGGTTCACCGAGGCGCCCTTAGCAGTACCGAATCTGAGACCTAGCTAATCTGTCCATCTTCTGCCACTCAGAACACAAAGGACTATAAGCAGGGTGACAAATATCCGCACCCTTCCTTCCCGCCCTGTGGCAATTAATGCAGGAGGAAGCCTCCCCCGAAATGTCGCATTTCCTGGTGTCATGGTCACCGCTACAACGGCCACACGTCCGAGTGGACTTGCAGTCCCTGGCCAAGTGCCCATAACCCAAACATCTGAAGCATTGCAGGATCGGGGAATGGTCAAGGGCCAGGACCCGCTGATAGCCCAGACGGACTCTCTGGTCCCTCAGGCGATCCCACAGAACCGGGGACGCCTCTAGAATAATGTTAGACAATTCTGGCGTCCTACCCTTGGTACGCCTGAGGACCTTGAGATCCAAGCCATCATCAGCAATCCCCTCGAAAACAACCTTATTTTGGCTTTTCAGCGCCCCCGGAACCTTATCATCAGACATGTCCCTAATAACCCCAACAAGTTTAATAAGAGGTTTTTTCATAGCCGGAGCTCCCACGCAGAGGTCAGAGCACCGCTGCTTGACAGCTCCGACCATCAACTCCCGATCAGCCTCGGAGGAGAGCCCCAACACCGCCTTCTGCTTCCTGAGGCCCCTGACATACTCAACCCCAACACCGAGACCCGAGACATCTACACTTTCTTTAACCGTTTTAATTATGGTGGCACTGGTGTGTCTCGGGTCCCTGGACTCAATGATTAAAGGGAAGCTAGGCCTCGGCGGGGCACTCTTAGACTCACCACGATCCCTCCCCCCGCTCCGACAAACCCTCCCCCTTCTCCCAACAACCTTCCAGTCCCCAGAAACCGCACAACCAGCATCAAGCAACGACCCGTCCGCCTCACCGATCTCCTCCATAATGGAGGTGATGCCGGGACGGTTTGCCGTGTTGATCGCCGCCAACTGCACATCCTCCCTAAGGTCCGAAAAACCGGTGATAGTGGCGGAGCGGAGCCTGCCAACTTCATCCAAAAGGGCTTTACCGTTCTCCGACAGACTGTTGAGTTGCCCCGCCACAGCCGAAGGGACATCCTGAACCCCATCACCCGCCCCCACCCCCCTAACAAAACCAACAACCTCCCCGAGTTGCTCCCCAATCAATCCCCTCTCGTCACCAATTCCCTTAATAGCATCATTAATCTTTCCAATGTCCCCCGCCAGAGCCCGACTACCCCTTCCCATCTCCTTGATCTCTTCCCTCAACTTCCCAATATCCAAAGCCAGTGCCGTGGTCTCAACCCTGAACTGACCGCTGGCTGGGCCCCAACCCTTAAGGTTCTCTGCAATCCCTGCCAGTTTGCTAGTCAGCTCAGCGTCCAGAACCCGCGGCTGAACCTCCGAACGCTTACTCGCCTCCATGAGTTTACCAAAAGCAACTTCAACTTCACTCAAAATACCCTCCCTCTGTGACCTGACCTCCCCAAGAATAGACTCGAGAAGTCGAGTGTGCTTCTCCCTTTCCTCTCTTTCCCTAGCCATGATAGTAGTAACCCTATCCGAGTGGGTCCGCTCAACGACACTAATCCGTTTAGCACACCCAAATTTAAGCTTTTGGAACTCTGTGAGGTGGCGGCTCCTAGAGTCAGCTAGCCTCAGGATCATTTCGTATAGCGAGTGCATCGCCTCCACCACCACCTCCCTCACAGACTTCTTGACATTAGTCGTCGCCTCTATAATAGCTTTCGCATTCTGGAGAATGGTATTAGCCTTCTGCGGCAGATCACTAAGCAGACCACCCCCAGCCACCACAGCTGAACACTCTGACCTGTCGACAAAACTATCAGGACCCCCTCCCCCCGCCCCTCCCCGATCCTCCAACTCAGCAGCCGATTTGGACATACAAGCCACCTCAGCAGCCACCGCCTCCCGCAACTGGGTCTTAATTCTCAAAAGAGCAGAGCTAGACCTCGTCTCCTTCATCTCCCCTACAGCCCTTTCCCAAACTGGGTGGGAAGGAGTGGACGCCGCACCCGGAGCACCCGCACCGCCATCACCAATAGAATCCTCTAATTCAGGAGTCAACGGAGGCACCACTTCTAACTCTATGCTCGAATATGTCCACTCCCTCTCACCCACAGCCATATCAGGAGCGTCCAAAACCGGACCCACATCCCCCCTCCCCCCCACACCATCATCATCATCAACGATGATAACATCCAGCACCGGGATAGGGGGCTGATCCATAGAAGGCTCCATTTGAGCCACAGTCTTCCCCCCGCCGAGGCCAGAGCCCCCCTCCCCCCCAGACCCAGAGCCCGGGCTGACCCCCCCCCGAACAACTCCCTTAGCCCTTGCCCTTTGAGACAACGGCGAGGAACCGCTACGGGGGGAGCTGGACGCGACCTTCCTGGCAGCAGCTATGCCGGGCGCCTGACGTCCCTTCGTAGGAAACTTGATCTTTAATCCAGTGGCCTTACCTTTGCCAGGCTGAGACATATTGAAGAACCGGAAAATAAACGATTCCAGGTACCAGGTACCAGGTACCAGGTACAATACACAATACACAATAATAACAGGCGAAAACGAAGCCGGAGGGATTCCCAAGCCTCCAGAGGCCCAGAAACACCCAAAAAATCGAATCGGCAAAAATACCGGTTTTCCAAAACCACGCAGATTAAAGCAAAAACAAAACAGAAGGTACCCCCAAGCCTCCAGAAGCCCAAAAACACCAAAAAACCGAATCGGCAAAAAATACCGGCTTTCAAAAACCCGCAAAACAAGGCAGAAACGAAGCAGGAGGGATTCCCAAACCTCCAGAAGCCCAAAAACACCAAAAAACCGAATCGGCAAAAAATACCGGTTTTCAAAAACCCGCAAAACAAGGCGAAAACGAAGCCGGAGGGATTCCCAAGCCTCCAGAGGCCCAGAAACACCCAAAAAATCGAATCGGCAAAAATACCGGTTTTCCAAAACCACGCAGATTAAAGCAAAAACAAAACAGAAGGTACCCCCAAGCCTCCAGAAGCCCAAAAACACCAAAAAACCGAATCGGCAAAAAATACCGGTTTTCAAAAACCCGCAAAACAAGGCAGAAACGAAGCAGGAGGGATTCCCAAGCCTCCAGAAGCCCAAAAACACCAAAAAACCGAATCGGCAAAAAATACCGGCTTTCAAAAACCCGCAAAACAAGGCGGAAACGAAGCAGGAGGGATTCCCAAGCCTCCAGAGACCCAGAAACACCAAAAAACCGAATCGGCAAAAAATACCGGTTTTCAAAAACCTGCAAAACAAGGCAGAAAACTAATCAGAAGGTACCCCCAAGCCTCCAGAAGCCCAAAAACACCAAAAAACCGAATCGGCAAAAAATACCGGTTTTCAAAAACCCGCAAAACAAGGCAGACACGAAGCAGGAGGGATTCCCAAGCCTCCAGAAGCCCAAAAACACCAAAAAACCGAATCGGCAAAAAATACCGGCCTTCAAAAACCCGCAAAACAAGGCGGAAACGAAGCAGGAGGGATTCCCAAGCCTCCAGAGACCCAGAAACACCAAAAAACCGAATCGGCAAAAAATACCGGTTTTCAAAAACCTGCAAAACAAGGCAGAAAACTAATCAGAAGGTACCCCCAAGCCTCCAGAAGCCCAAAAACACCAAAAAACCGAATCGGCAAAAAATACCGGTTTTCAAAAACCCGCAAAACAAGGCAGAAACGAAGCAGGAGGGATTCCCAAGCCTCCAGAAGCCCAAAAACACCAAAAAACCGAATCGGCAAAAAATACCGGCTTTCAAAAACCCGCAAAACAAGGCGGAAACGAAGCAGGAGGGATTCCCAAGCCTCCAGAGACCCAGAAACACCAAAAAACCGAATCGGCAAAAAATACCGGTTTTCAAAAACCTGCAAAACAAGGCAGAAAACTAATCAGAAGGTACCCCCAAGCCTCCAGAAGCCCAAAAACACCAAAAAACCGAATCGGCAAAAAATACCGGTCTTCAAAAACCCGCAAAACAAGGCAGACACGAAGCAGGAGGGATTCCCAAGCCTCCAGAAGCCCAAAAACACCAAAAAACCGAATCGGCAAAAAATACCGGCTTTCAAAAACCCGCAAAACAAGGCGGAAACGAAGCAGGAGGGATTCCCAAGCCTCCAGAGACCCAGAAACACCAAAAAACCGAATCGGCAAAAAATACCGGTTTTCAAAAACCTGCAAAACAAGGCAGAAAACTAATCAGAAGGTACCCCCAAGCCTCCAGAAGCCCAAAAACACCAAAATCGAATCGGCAAAAAATACCGGTTTCCAAAAAACCCCCAAAAATTTAATTAAATAATAAGAACAATCACTATAAGTACTCAAAAACATATATTCTTTTTCCCAAAAATAATAAAAATATTTTCATCAAAATAAGGACTTAGAAAAATTTCACTATTATGTCATCCATATACATGGCCAAAAAATACCGGTTTCCAAAAAACCCCCAAAAATTTAATTAAATAGTAAGAACAATCACTATAAGTACTCAAAAACATATATTCTTTTTCCCAAAAATAATAAAAATATTTTCATCAAATAAGGACTTAGAAAAATTTCACTATTATGTCATCCATATACATGGCCCTATGCTTGTCAGGACTTAGTTCCTGGAACTCATCCAGGCATCCCTATATGACCCACCCAAACAAACACAAAATAAAGATATATAAGCAAAAAGATTTAGATTGGTGAAAACCGCATTCAAAAATACCAATAAAATAGGAAGATATGGATTTAACAAATTTTTTACCAATTTACAATGGAAAGGGACTTAGAAAATCTGAAGAACACAAAATCAAAAAATTAATACAAAAAACAATTTTGAGCACCAAAATGAACAGAGTGGGGGCTTCCGATCCCGATTCCAGAAGCAGAGGACAAAAATATGCCCGGGAAGAGGCACCAGAGGGGTAGCCCAAAAATAAAAACTAACCAAAAATCAATACAAAATTACAGCACAAACACAATTATAAAAACACAAAATAGCACACAATCCTGACAGCGTAACCCCAAATTAATAAAAACAATTAATAAATTAAAAATTAAAAAGAAAAAATACATAACCTAAACCTTTGTCAGGACTTAGTTCCTGGAACTCATCCAGGCATCCCTATATGACCCACCCAAACAAACACAAAATAAAGATATATAAGCAAAAAGATTTAGATTGGTGAAAACCGCATCCAAAAATGTCAAGAAAATCAAAAGTTATAGAATTAAATAAATTTTTCCCGATTTTGGACTTGTAATCTCAACGAGCTTGCCCACCGTAACCCATGTGCGACAGTGACTTCCGAAAATCGCTCCTAAGGGAGCTAGGAGGCTGAAATTTTACTATAATTTAGACAATTTTGAAAAAGTTATATTGCAATAAAAATAATTTCAAAAACTCAAAAAATGTACCCTCCAAAAATAAAAATCAAGAAAACAGTTTTATCCTCCTAAATCACTCAAAAAAGGTCATAAGACTTACCAAAAAACTTAAATCCAATCGGAAGCACTTGCCGCATCCAGCCCCGAGGGGTTTGGATAAGAAAACACACGGGAAAACACAAAAACAAATGGCAACTTTACAAAAACACATGAGGTTAAAAAATTTTTAAAATTTCCAATAAAAGATCTAAACTTTCCCTACACAAACACACAACTTAAACAGCTGTAAATATTAACACAAAGCCAGAAAAAAGAAAACATTAAAACTCTCGGAAAACCTCTAAAAATCACCAAAACGCCGGGAACTCGGAAAAAACACGTCCACCTCATCGAGAATCTAACCGTCACTCGGTTAGGTTAGGTTAGGTTAGGTTAGGTTAGGTTAGGTTAGGTTAGGTTAGGTTAGGTTAGGTTAGGTTAGGTTAGGTTAGGTTAGGTTAGGTTAGGTTAGGTTAGGTTAGGTTAGGTTAGGTTAGGTTAGGTTAGGTTAGGTTAGGTTAGGTTAGGTTAGGTTAGGTTAGGTTAGGTTAGGTTAGGTTAGGTTAGGTTAGGTTAGGTTAGGTTAGGTTAGGTTAGGTTAGGTTAGGTTAGGTTAGGTTAGGTTAGGTTAGGTTAGGTTAGGTTAGGTTAGGTTAGGTTAGGTTAGGTTAGGTTAGGTTAGGTTAGGTTAGGTTAGGTTAGGTTAGGTTAGGTTAGGTTAGGTTAGGTTAGGTTAGGTTAGGTTAGGTTAGGTTAGGTTAGGTTAGGTTAGGTTAGGTTAGGTTAGGTTAGGTTAGGTTAGGTTAGGTTAGGTTAGGTTAGGTTAGGTTAGGTTAGGTTAGGTTAGGTTAGGTTAGGTTAGGTTAGGTTAGGTTAGGTTAGGTTAGGTTAGGTTAGGTTAGGTTAGGTTAGGTTAGGTTAGGTTAGGTTAGGTTAGGTTAGGTTAGGTTAGGTTAGGTTAGGTTAGGTTAGGTTAGGTTAGGTTAGGTTAGGTTAGGTTAGGTTAGGTTAGGTTAGGTTAGGTTAGGTTAGGTTAGGTTAGGTTAGGTTAGGTTAGGTTAGGTTAGGTTAGGTTAGGTTAGGTTAGGTTAGGTTAGGTTAGGTTAGGTTAGGTTAGGTTAGGTTAGGTTAGGTTAGGTTAGGTTAGGTTAGGTTAGGTTAGGTTAGGTTAGGTTAGGTTAGGTTAGGTTAGGTTAGGTTAGGTTAGGTTAGGTTAGGTTAGGTTAGGTTAGGTTAGGTTAGGTTAGGTTAGGTTAGGTTAGGTTAGGTTAGGTTAGGTTAGGTTAGGTTAGGTTAGGTTAGGTTAGGTTAGGTTAGGTTAGGTTAGGTTAGGTTAGGTTAGGTTAGGTTAGGTTAGGTTAGGTTAGGTTAGGTTAGGTTAGGTTAGGTTAGGTTAGGTTAGGTTAGGTTAGGTTAGGTTAGGTTAGGTTAGGTTAGGTTAGGTTAGGTTAGGTTAGGTTAGGTTAGGTTAGGTTAGGTTAGGTTAGGTTAGGTTAGGTTAGGTTAGGTTAGGTTAGGTTAGGTTAGGTTAGGTTAGGTTAGGTTAGGTTAGGTTAGGTTAGGTTAGGTTAGGTTAGGTTAGGTTAGGTTAGGTTAGGTTAGGTTAGGTTAGGTTAGGTTAGGTTAGGTTAGGTTAGGTTAGGTTAGGTTAGGTTAGGTTAGGTTAGGTTAGGTTAGGTTAGGTTAGGTTAGGTTAGGTTAGGTTAGGTTAGGTTAGGTTAGGTTAGGTTAGGTTAGGTTAGGTTAGGTTAGGTTAGGTTAGGTTAGGTTAGGTTAGGTTAGGTTAGGTTAGGTTAGGTTAGGTTAGGTTAGGTTAGGTTAGGTTAGGTTAGGTTAGGTTAGGTTAGGTTAGGTTAGGTTAGGTTAGGTTAGGTTAGGTTAGGTTAGGTTAGGTTAGGTTAGGTTAGGTTAGGTTAGGTTAGGTTAGGTTAGGTTAGGTTAGGTTAGGTTAGGTTAGGTTAGGTTAGGTTAGGTTAGGTTAGGTTAGGTTAGGTTAGGTTAGGTTAGGTTAGGTTAGGTTAGGTTAGGTTAGGTTAGGTTAGGTTAGGTTAGGTTAGGTTAGGTTAGGTTAGGTTAGGTTAGGTTAGGTTAGGTTAGGTTAGGTTAGGTTAGGTTAGGTTAGGTTAGGTTAGGTTAGGTTAGGTTAGGTTAGGTTAGGTTAGGTTAGGTTAGGTTAGGTTAGGTTAGGTTAGGTTAGGTTAGGTTAGGTTAGGTTAGGTTAGGTTAGGTTAGGTTAGGTTAGGTTAGGTTAGGTTAGGTTAGGTTAGGTTAGGTTAGGTTAGGTTAGGTTAGGTTAGGTTAGGTTAGGTTAGGTTAGGTTAGGTTAGGTTAGGTTAGGTTAGGTTAGGTTAGGTTAGGTTAGGTTAGGTTAGGTTAGGTTAGGTTAGGTTAGGTTAGGTTAGGTTAGGTTAGGTTAGGTTAGGTTAGGTTAGGTTAGGTTAGGTTAGGTTAGGTTAGGTTAGGTTAGGTTAGGTTAGGTTAGGTTAGGTTAGGTTAGGTTAGGTTAGGTTAGGTTAGGTTAGGTTAGGTTAGGTTAGGTTAGGTTAGGTTAGGTTAGGTTAGGTTAGGTTAGGTTAGGTTAGGTTAGGTTAGGTTAGGTTAGGTTAGGTTAGGTTAGGTTAGGTTAGGTTAGGTTAGGTTAGGTTAGGTTAGGTTAGGTTAGGTTAGGTTAGGTTAGGTTAGGTTAGGTTAGGTTAGGTTAGGTTAGGTTAGGTTAGGTTAGGTTAGGTTAGGTTAGGTTAGGTTAGGTTAGGTTAGGTTAGGTTAGGTTAGGTTAGGTTAGGTTAGGTTAGGTTAGGTTAGGTTAGGTTAGGTTAGGTTAGGTTAGGTTAGGTTAGGTTAGGTTAGGTTAGGTTAGGTTAGGTTAGGTTAGGTTAGGTTAGGTTAGGTTAGGTTAGGTTAGGTTAGGTTAGGTTAGGTTAGGTTAGGTTAGGTTAGGTTAGGTTAGGTTAGGTTAGGTTAGGTTAGGTTAGGTTAGGTTAGGTTAGGTTAGGTTAGGTTAGGTTAGGTTAGGTTAGGTTAGGTTAGGTTAGGTTAGGTTAGGTTAGGTTAGGTTAGGTTAGGTTAGGTTAGGTTAGGTTAGGTTAGGTTAGGTTAGGTTAGGTTAGGTTAGGTTAGGTTAGGTTAGGTTAGGTTAGGTTAGGTTAGGTTAGGTTAGGTTAGGTTAGGTTAGGTTAGGTTAGGTTAGGTTAGGTTAGGTTAGGTTAGGTTAGGTTAGGTTAGGTTAGGTTAGGTTAGGTTAGGTTAGGTTAGGTTAGGTTAGGTTAGGTTAGGTTAGGTTAGGTTAGGTTAGGTTAGGTTAGGTTAGGTTAGGTTAGGTTAGGTTAGGTTAGGTTAGGTTAGGTTAGGTTAGGTTAGGTTAGGTTAGGTTAGGTTAGGTTAGGTTAGGTTAGGTTAGGTTAGGTTAGGTTAGGTTAGGTTAGGTTAGGTTAGGTTAGGTTAGGTTAGGTTAGGTTAGGTTAGGTTAGGTTAGGTTAGGTTAGGTTAGGTTAGGTTAGGTTAGGTTAGGTTAGGTTAGGTTAGGTTAGGTTAGGTTAGGTTAGGTTAGGTTAGGTTAGGTTAGGTTAGGTTAGGTTAGGTTAGGTTAGGTTAGGTTAGGTTAGGTTAGGTTAGGTTAGGTTAGGTTAGGTTAGGTTAGGTTAGGTTAGGTTAGGTTAGGTTAGGTTAGGTTAGGTTAGGTTAGGTTAGGTTAGGTTAGGTTAGGTTAGGTTAGGTTAGGTTAGGTTAGGTTAGGTTAGGTTAGGTTAGGTTAGGTTAGGTTAGGTTAGGTTAGGTTAGGTTAGGTTAGGTTAGGTTAGGTTAGGTT